>OY730185.1:30459382-32859382 GCA_963422495.1 Polyommatus iphigenia | reverse complement strand
CGGATAGGTTTGACTTTACGCGACCAAATTACTTAGGTCCGCCACCTGCTTAGAAATCAACTTCTCTGATAGTACATCATAAGAACGAACGAACGCTTATTACTTCGGTTTGTCACAGAAATTACATGTTGACGTTATTTGCAACTAGGCGGCATTTTATTTAAGGTGACTGACTGACATGTTGATCTATCAACGCACAGCCCAAACCACTGGACGGATCGGGCTGAAATTTGGCACGCAGGTAGATGTTATGACGTAGGCATCCGCTAAGAAAGGATTTTGATAAATTCCCACCCCAAGGGGTTCAAATAGGGTATGAAATTTTGTACATACTTCTTAATGCGAGCGAAGCCGCGGGCAAAAGCTCGTTAAAATATATTCCTAATATTTAGCACTCCAATACGCTGTAGTTACATGATCATGAATTCATGATTCATAATTAATTTTTTTTTAAATTTGTATAACAAAAAATAAGTGATGTAAATAATAATTATATGAGTGATGAACTGATGACTGATGACAATTATTATAATTTTAGGTTTAAATAATAGGTTGCATGTATTACCTGCTTATGCTTTACATTCTTCTGCTGTAACTTTATAACCCACTCTAGGGCTTGTCCGAGAGAGACGGGCGTATCGTTGTAGTAGTTGAAATCGACTTGATGAGACAAATAAGATGTGGCATCCAACAGACGATTGAACTCTCTCTCCACCTGAAAATATAAAACTTTTAAGTTCATCAATCATCACTGATTTCAGGAAAAAAAACTTGAGAGGTGTCAAGGGACAAGGGCTATCACGTAAAAATAGCGATCGACAATCCACTAGCAATAATCGCGCGATCAATTGCTGGTTGTCAAAAACAATGGTGTCATGTAAGCGATCGATTGCAATCGTATTGTTTTGGCTATTACGTGATACGAAATTGCTATTTTGGAGCAATTATCGCGCAATAAATGCTATCGCATTGCTCTCGCAAGTCGCAAGATACGTGATACGGCGGCCGGATGGAACGAAGTTAAAAAAACGCCATCTATTGACGCCCAGGAATACTAACAACGACACTTTTGTGGAATTGTAATAAAATTTATTTAAACGTCCGGTAGATATCGCTGTTTATTCTCATAATCGCCATCTGACGCACTGGAATACAATTAACGCCCTCTGCCCCTACAAGGCAGGTACTAAAAAAAAAGTGTCGAGGTCAAGTGTCGTTCCGTCTAGCCTCCTTTCGCAATGCCGAACGCGCCATAAGGAACTTCGTTCCAAAAAATTAAAAAATAAACCAGTCACTATACAGCTATGAAAAGTAAGAGCGCTTACAGACGAACGGCACTTGTCGACAAGTTAAAAAAAACAATGAAAAATATCCAGGCATATTGAAACAAAAAATCATCAAAATTCCCTGCCTTTACCTGGGTACGCCCATGATTGCTTAGAAACAAAATAAATATACAACAAAAACAATGTTTTGCTTCACGTACAAGATAATTTAAATGATTAAATACTTTTTACTAACCATCTCATCTTTATGCTTGGGTACTTGATGACCGGTGGCCTCATACAATGGGCATTTCTGTTTGATTTTGTGAAGCTCCATATTCATTTGGACTGACAACGTAGTCACAGGATTTCCTCCCAAGCCAGTCACAACCATCGCACCTGAAGCGTAGATTTATCATTTTATTAGATTTTGGTTGCATATATTGCTTTCAAATTATATAACATGACACTAGCTTTTTCGTTTCTTACGTACACATTTCTTTTAAAAAATGTTTCTTGAAAAACTGGGCAATGAATCAAATACTATGTAGTTTTTTGTCTTCAACAAAGACTCCCTTGCTAATAAAAATACTAACTCCGTAAATACATGGCCTGGTTTATTGAAAACATCACGTCATGTGAGTTGTGACATGACAAAGATAATGAACCCTGAACTAAGTGACTAACATGCTGTAAAAAGAATTTTATTAAAAATCCCTCGATCGCGGAATCTTGGAAATCTATTGTTATTCTATTGTTATCGCGGTTGCATGCGACCGCTTGGGGCTTGAGGGATTAAGGGAGAAAATGTTACGTATATGTATTAGCATTTCTATGTGTAAAATAACAAAAGATATTTTTGATTCTTACCTAAATCAGCCACATACGGACCCTTCCTGTAGGTCACAATTCTACCCCCAACTCTGTCACGTCCCTCCAATATAACTACTTCACAACCAAATGACTGCAGTTGTCTTGCTGCAGTCAAACCAGACACACCTGAAATGAAAAATATGCTGTATTTAAAAATTGGTTAGAAAATATTATATTATCTTTTAGAAAATTCCTACAACCCAGGAAAGTAACCCAGGAAAGTTACCCACAAACGATACTTATATACAAAAAATTTAATAATAATTTATTGCCTCCAAATAAGAAACATGTTGTGCTGGTAATATTATTTGTTTCTTTTTTTTCTTTTTGTGCATAAAAAAAACCATCTAATTTTGAATTTTTAAAACATGCATTAAAATCTAAAATATTTGACATAGTACCTGCTCCAATGATAATAACTTTAGGCCTCTGTTTCCCTTTAGGAGGTGCAGGTATGGGAGTGATGCGTTCATATATTCCATAGTTTATAAATCCATGACGCTCCAGAAACGCATGGCTCCTCATTACTAGAGCTGGATCGCCATTGTATGGAGGCTGTTGAAAAGTATGACATGATTTTAAAAAAGGAAAAAGATTATGAGGCAGATCAATTAGCAAATTGATACATGCTTTCCGAGTCAGTAGCTACATAAATCTCAGCTGACAACTAAAATGTTGGGCTCAGGCCTGACCAACACATCACTGCCTCATCATTAGAGATCTTCTAGGGTTCCTACTCACTACAATTACTTTTTTTTCCCTAAAATGGGTAGTTATTAATCCTTCAGGCCCTGCGCGAGCACCGGTGATCGCAAGAACAAAAGAATACAATGGGAATTCTTAGAACCTCCGATCGAAGGATTAATAAGCAAAATATTACCTCCATTTTCTGCACAGCATGTTCTTGAGTTAACTGCTTTTTGGGGTCTTCGAACCACAGTTTTAATATACGGTTCCTTATTTGAATAAATGCATGGCTCGAAGGACCTTGCAGATCAGAAAAACATTCAGCTTCTAAAGAAGACATCTTGTCGAAAGGCAATCTTGACTGAAACGCTGCTCCTTCCAAACTGTAAATTTGAATAAAATTAGCTTTAGTTTACTGCTGTGGTGTGTGTGTGTGTGTGTTTTTATTTCAATAGTTTATACATAAATATAAAACATACAGAAAGTTTCAGTAAAGGGTAGTACTTGTTTTACGGTAAGAGTAGAATAAGGCGTGCCGCAGACGTCACACTTTTTGTGCGATCGAGTCTGCGACTTACATACAGTCTGATGGCGCGCGCCATGCAGACTGTATGTAAGCCGCAGACTAGATCACACAAAAAGTGTGACATCTGCGGCGCGCCTAAAACAACTAATATACTTTCCAAATAATAAGTTGAGAAGAATTAACAGTCATGTCGTTTATATTACCTGTTTAGCATCTCTTTATAATTAATTTCTTCGATGTCTTCGTGTTTGGTCTCTTCGATGATGATGGGTTTATCGTCTTTCTTAGAATCGGTAGTACGGCTCGATGATGACTCGCGACGGCTGTTAACTGGTAGGGGACTGCCGGCAGTAATCTTACTTCGTTCCGATTGATCAGATTCGGAGTCTTCTTGCTTTAATTTATCATCCAGTTCCCGGTTTTCTACCTACAATCGATAAACATAACCTATAATGTTAATACTAGAATTACGAGTGAAAAGTAATGTTTACAAAGTGTTTATTTTAATCATACCTTCGCGCGTTTTCTACGACTCATTTTGATGATCTTTTTACCGATATATCTAGGATATATCTAAGTAAAAATAAGGGAAATAAAACCCAAACACAGAGGTAAACAATAGCAATGAATTTGTCAAAATATGTCAATTGTCAAAACAAAATGACAGTTCTTTCTTGTATGTTGTGCCACAGACAAGGTAAAAAAGTAAGGAATATGGCGGGAAAACCATATTCCTCCTATTATAATTTTCATCATCGTTTTCATGTATCGTCAGGTCTAAAGTCTAGTCAAAGTCTAAGTAAAAGTCAATACAGTCACAGGAGTCAAGTCGGTCGATTCAGTAAAGTGGTAGACGCTTTACTGAAACTTTCGATGGAGTTTTGGAGGGAACACAAAATAGCACGTTTCTGGATATTACATCACTTTCCTACACTTGTGCATGAACACGAATATCTAATAGTTAATATTCTACCAATATTACACATTAAAAACCCAGCTAACACAATTTTAGGATAATAATACAAAAACACAACAGCACTCTTTCACATGCCCGCCAAAACTCCATGTCTTTTCTTTCTTTCTTTTTCTTCTTTTTTGGCAACTTGACACAAAGGATGTGTATGTTGTGCCACAGACAAGGTAAAAAGGTAAGGAATATGGCGGGAAAACCATATTCCTCCTATTATAATTTTCATCATCGTTTTCATGTATCGTCAGGTCTAAAGTCTAGTCAAAGTCTAAGTAAAAGTCAATACAGTCAAGGAGTCAAGTCGGTCGATTCAGTAAAGTGGTAGACGCTTTACTGAAACTTTTGATGGAGTTTTAGAGGGAACACAAAATAGCACGTTTCTGGATATTACATCACTTTCCTACACTTGTGCATGAACACGAATATCTAATGGTTAATATTCTACCAATATTACACACTAAAACCCAGTTAACACAATTTTAGGAAAATAATATAAAAACACAACAGCACCCTTTTACATTCCCGGCAAAAAAAAAAAAACCAAACTCCATGTCAAAAGCTAATGTCAAAACCATGTTTCATCCTTCTTCCTTTTCTTTCTTTCTTGTTATGGCGCTCGGCTTTTAAACCATGGCCAGTGTCAAGTAAAGTATTGACGGAAAAAAAAAAATTCGTAAAAAATTTACGAAACTTTCAAGTCGTTTTTCCAGATTATCGTCAAGTTGAAAGTCTAGTCAAAGTCTAAAAAGTAGTCGGTAAAGTCAACGAGTCAAGTCAGTTGTTTTAGTAAAGTGGTAGACCCTTTACTAAAACTTTCGATAGAGCTTTGGAGGGAACGAGGGAACACAAAATGGCACGTTTCTTGAAGTTGTATCACTAGCCCACACTTGTGCACGATAACGAATATTTTATGGATAATATTCTACCAACATTACACATTAAAAACCGAAATAACACAATTTTAGGAAAATAATACAAAAACACAACGTCACTCTTTCGTATTCCCGGCAAAACTCCCATCCTTCTTCCATATCCAAAACAATGAACCGCCAGCTATTGGTTATTGCCAGTGTGGTCAGTGATGCAAAAATAACTGAATATTTTTAGGGTTCCGTACCTAAAGGGTAAAAACAGATCCCTATCACTAAGACGATGTCGACGAAGTCTGTCCATCTGTCTGTGTGTCTTCAGGCTGTATATCTCAGAACTCACGATAGCTTCTAAAATTTTCACGTATTTGATATTTCTGTTGATGGTTGCCGCTATTACAACAAATACCAAAAATAAAAGAAAATTAATAATATTAATTAGGCTTCCCATACGCTCCCATACAAGAAATGTGTTTTTATTTACCTTTTTCGCTCATAATCAATAATGGCAACAGGTAGGCACTAGGCATTTGAAATACTCACAAAATCCTTAAATTCTATATCTAATAATATTATAAATAAAACACATAATAATATTTAAGGTGGCTCACGTACATTTTTTTGCAACAAAGCGAATTGCCAAGCATTAATTTCTTGTACAATGTGCGTAATAAGAATAAAACAATAGTGCCATAGTGCAAAACGTGCATTAAAATCCGATTGTACCCGATTGTAAAATATGCAATATTTTAATAAAAACTTGCTGCCAAACACTAATTTCCTCGACTGTACGATTTTCAAAATTATGAAAAATCTCACTACTTAATAAATATTTATTTAATTTCACCGACTCTACAATACACAAAATAATAATAAAACCCACTGCCAAATAATAATTTATGTATTTCCCTGAATAATGTGCGTAATTTTACTAAAACCTACAGCCAAACATTAATTTTCCTGACTGAACAATGCGCAAAATTTTAAGAAAAAACCCTACTACCAATGGGCGTTTGCACACTGCACGATAACGACACGACACGATACCACAGAATAGAGGGCCACCGCACATATTATACAATTTCAAGTTGGCCGACTATCGTACCAACTGACTATCGTATGCTATCGTACTAATTCTAATATTCTGTCACTTAATATTGAATGCACCCAAAATATTCTCCTTTATTTTCGCCTTCGTTTTATTAGTGCCACAATAAAAGCGTGCTTTTTACACATTTTAACACGCACGTCGCTAGGCTAGCAACACCGTTACCAACTAAATCTAAAAGTCTGCGGCTGGCAGCGTACACGATGAAGTTGTCCAATTAAATTGTGACACTACGCAATTTAGTTTGTGCGATAGTCGGCCAACTTGAAATTGTATTATATGTGCGGTGGCCCTTATCTATTCTGTGGTATCGTGTCGTGTCGTTACCGTCGCAGTGTGAAAACGCCCAATGTCAATAAAATCCACTAAGTTTTAATTTTCCTAACATTAATTTTCCCGACTTTAAAATGTGTGTAATTTAAATAAAAGTACGGTAATTTTTATTATGACCAAATTAAGATTACCAAAAGACTACCTTACTGCTTCAGCACAACCTTTCTTTCTTATCAAGTCTCACATTAATACATACAGCGTTATATAACTTTCATTTAATTTTAAAACTAAGAAAAAACGTAAGTTAGGTAATTTTGGTAATACTACAAATAAATACATTAGGGCTATTGAATTCAAAAGCGGTAGTAATAGTAACTTTTATTATTATAAACAATACTCAATAGTCATTTTGTAAAACAGTCACATTTTCATAATGAGGTCCATGAGGTCACTAATTCTCGATTCGAATCACGATGATGAGTAGTGCAAAGTAGAAGTCGGTCGTAATGTTAACTTTATGAACTTTTCCTGAAGTGGCTTCGCACGTAACTATCGTCGGAATATCCAGCGATTTCTTGGGGTATGATTGAGCTTTCTTCTATTGTGCTGCAAGGCCGGCACAGGCATTCCAATGGTGCTTTTGTTGACACCTATAAATATTATTCAATAATCATTTTCAGGACACACTAAGATGCAAAACACGCATCAAAATATTCAGACTCAAATCGAAGTGTAGAGAATGCAAGTTGCAACATTAAAACATTTTTAATTTACTAATTCCAAACCATTGATATAAAATAAAAAATAGATATATATGTTACCGGCCAAACCCGATTTCAGGACAAACCAGTTTTGCCTAGGCTCAACTAGTTCTTCCTATACGCGATAGGATTAACTAGTATAGCCTAGTCCAAACTAATTTGTCCTAAGCCCGATAGGATAGACTAGTTTAGGCTAGGCCAAACTAGTTGATCCTAATATCAATACGTACACTCTAGGATAAACTGGTATGGCCTAGTCTAAGCAGTAAAAAAAAACGCTTATTAATTATTTGTTAGATATAGTATGATTGTTAGTATTATGAATTATCTATAACTTAACAGAGAATCATTATAATTTAATAAAAATTGGCCAAGTGCGAGTCGGACTCGCACACGTCATAGAGCCAAAACAGGCCAAAATTGTTTTTTCGTATGGGAGCCCCCTTAAATATTTAATTTATTTGTATTTTATTAGTTATAGCGGCAACAGAAATACACAAACTGTGAAAATATCAGAAGTCTAGCTATAGCGGCTAGTGAGATACAGCCTGGAGACAGACAGACAGACGGACAGACATCGAAGTCTCAGTAATAGGGTCCCGTTTTTACCCTTTGGTTGCGGAACCCTTAAATGATTATTTTTCCAATTACGGAGTATTTTATTCAGTTTATCTATTTATTTTGACTTTATAAATAACTAGCTGTTGCCCGCGACTTCGTCCGCGTTAGCATAGTTAGATCACGTCGCAAATATTATTTTTCAAAAATATTCAATGTACAGAATTGACTTAATTTCCTACGATTTTATTCAGTAACCCAAATCCTATTAAAGCGAACGCCTTCATCATAGAAGCTCAAATCTATTACTTATAATAAAATCATAGAGGTAAAATTTTTGTACATTGAAAATAAACTTGAAAAAACGAGTCAGGGGCATGTAAGAAGAGTAGTAGAACACATTTTAACTGTTTTTGAAATTTTTGTTTCTCTGTCTGTTTGTCTGTTTGTACAGGCTAATCTCTGAATCCGCTGGACCGATTTCGATAAAATTTGGCATGTTGATAGCTTACATCCTTGGTCAACATCTTAGATACTTTTTTTGACCGACTTCCAAAAAAGGAGGAGTTAATGTTTACTTTGCTGTTTGTGGTCAGATTTTCAAAATTATTTTTTTGTTGTACTTATATATTGTTAACCCGAATTTGATAACATGTTTACAAAAACGGTGACTTGATATTGATTTTCTCGGGATCGAGAGGTATCGACGGAACTCCCTTACAACAAAATGATTGCAGTAATTTTCACTTTTTTAAGTAAAATTAACATAACATGCCACCAAAAAGTAAGATTTGCACCAAGGCATATCCCAGGGTATATGGCTTCCGAAGGTTCCGTTGCTGAACGAAACCCTGATTCCTTATAAGACGTTCGGCGCGGCTTCGCCCGGGTAAATTAGATATTTCGGACAAATTAGTCCACTAAAATAGCCTATGATCCTTCTCGTGGTCTACTTCTTATCTGTGCTAAATAAAAAAAAAACAAACACAATCCAGAAAGTCCAAAAGTAGGTTAGGATAGGTTAGAACTTAGACCACAACACAGAGGGAGCCGAGCGAGCGCAGCGAGCGTGCTGCGGGAGCAGCCGGCGGCCGTCATTAAATAAAAGGGGGGCCAAAACAAAAACAAACACAATCCAGAAAGTCCAAAAGTAGGTTAAGTTAGGTTAGAACTTAGATCACAACACGGAGGGAGCCGTGCGAGCGCAGCGAGCGTGATGCGGCAGCAATCAGCGACCGTCACAAAAAGGGGGGCTCGGGGGGCGTAGCCCCCCGCCAAAACAAATACAAACACAATCCAGAAAGTCCAAAAGTAGGTTAGGTTAGGTTAGAACTTAGACCACAACACAGAGGGAGTCGAGCGAGCGTAGCGAACTTGCTGCGGCAGCAGCCGGCGTCCGTCTTAAAACAAAAGGGGTGGTCGGGGGGCGCAGCCCCCCGCCAAAAAAAAAACAAACACAATCCAGAAAGTCCAAAAGTAGGTTAGGTTAGAAATTAGACTACAACACAGAGGTAGCCGTGCGAGCGCAGCGAGCGTGATATAGCAGCAACCAGCGACCGTCATGAAAGAAAAGGGGGGCTAGGGGGGCGCAACCCCCCGCCAAAACAAATACAAACACAATCCGGAAAGTCCAAAAGTAGGTTAGGTTAGGTTAGAACTTAGACCACAACACAGAGGGAGCCGTGCGAGCGCAGCGAGCGTGCTGCGGCAGCAACCAGCGACCGTCATAAAACAAAAGGGGGGCTCGGAAGCTACCGGTGACCGCTACAAAATAAAAGGGGGGCTCGGGGGGCGCAGCCCCCCGCCAAAACAAACACAAACATAATCCAAAAAGTCCAAAAGTAGGTTAGGTTAGAACTCAGACCACAACACAGAGGGAGCCATGCGAGTAAATCTGACGACGCATACTACGGTGATATATCGTGGACAGTGCTATAGGAACTCGTGGAAAAACGAGACACAATAGCATTTCTATTGTTGTCGCGATCATCGGTGCTCTTATGGGGCTTGATGGGTTAATAATTTAGCTATCACTTAGTAGTCACAATTATTATTATTATAGTTTACTTTTGTGGTGCTCTCTAAGTTTAAATTTGACATTCGGTCACTGCAACTTTTTGCTGTCTCCGCTTATAGAAAGAGGAATTACAATAATTCTATTTACAATAATAGAAAGAGGAATTACAATAATTCTTCATACTTCTATTTTCTTCTGATTAATTTCGTTGAGGGTCCCAAACCAGTTTGACCATAATATTGTTCTTCGGGTACCCTGAGATCATATCATTTTTTTATGGTCGGGAAATGCTTTTACGCATTCCCGGCAGCGTTGGGGAAGGACCACCGGGGTATGTGGGACTTGCTACGGCCGAAGAGATGGTAAGTGGCCGCAGTGAGCTGTACCCACTAAAACCCGACCGTGTTCCTACTTCCGCGCAGGACGGAGCCGCGAGAGTCTATTACACGTCTTCCGTGGCTTCCGTCCGCAGGGATAGATGCCTACAAAAAATCCCGTCTTCTGTAATCTATCCTCTATCTCCGTCACATGATCTTTTCCCCTGTCCTGAGGGGACTGTTTTAAAATTTCGTGTGTAATATAGATCCAAATAAAATAGTCGTAGATGGGTGTTAAATTTTCTAAATTTCTATTATAATAACATTCATTCACGCGGACGAAGCTGCGGGCAACAGCTAGTCTTTAATAATTTCAGTTCAATCAGTCGAAAGTTTCAGAAAATTTCTAAAAACTTTCACCCCCTATTTCATCCCCTTAGGGGTGGAATTTATTAAATTCCTTTCTGAGGGGATGCCTGGTGTTAAATTTTCTAAATTTCTATTATAATAACATTCATTCACGCGGACGAAGTTGCGGGCAACAGCTAGTCTTTAATAATTTCAGTTCAATCAGTCGAAAGTCTAAGAAAATTTCTAAAAACTTTCATCCCCTATTTCATCCCCTTAGGGGTGGAATTTATTAAATTCCTTTCTTCTTCGTCATAGTATCTTTGTGCATAATACACAGTTTCAGCCCGATCGGTTTAAAATTGACAACGTTTCATACAAACTGTCAACCCCAATTTCACCCTCTTGGGGGTAGAATTTCCAAAAACGCCTAAATCATATCCATTCAATTTTAATTAGTAATCCAATAATAAAGTTTCATGTTTCTAACTTAAGAAATGACGGATTTTCATTCAAACTTTCAACCCCAATTTCACCCCCTTGGGGGTAGAATTTCCAGAAACGCTTAAATACGTATTCATTTATTTTTATTCAGCAACCGAAAAATAAAGTTTCATGTTTCTAACTTAAGAAATGACGGACTTTCATACAAATATTCAACCCCTATTTCACCCCCTTCGGGTTAAAATTTCCAAAATTCCTTCCTTAGTGGGTGTCTACTTAATAAAACAATTCTGCTCACCAAATTTCGTGGCTGTAACTTTAACAGTTTTTGCTCTGCGATGATGAATCAGTCAGTCAGTCAGTCAGTCAGGACTTGTAATTTTATATGTATAGATATTCTTTAATGTTTAGACTAGGTCCTACCAGTTTATCCTAGAGTGTGCGTATTGATATCAGGATCAACTAAAAAAAACCACCTGCGGTTCGCCTTCAGCCGTATTTAAAGGAGGGATGTCCCGGATCTAACAAACACGAGACTCCCCCCACGACCGGCCGGTCTACCTCAGGGACCGGACTTCCACCAAAAGTAAGGGAACGCTTAGGCAAACTGACGCGTTCCCCTCGGCGCCGGGACTGGCTAAGCCGGGGAGGTTCCCATCCTCTCCCGGAGCCCCGTTAGACGAGAGTTAGGAGGGTCGCACTCCCGTCCTACGCCGGCGGAGAGGCAGAGAGATATCAGGATCAACTAGTTTGGCCTAGCCTTTTTTTTTACGCAGGGGAAACCCATCATGGGTGCCCCGGGTTGGGTATGTGCCTCAGTTAGCTGAAGCATCCCGGGGGTATGTGAGACTCCTACTCACTAAAACCACCTGCGGTTCGCCTTCAGCCGTATAGAGGAGGGATATCCCGGATCTAACAAACACAGGGCTCCCTCCACGACTGGCCGGTCTACCTCGGACCGGACTTCCACCAAAGTAAGGGAACGCTTAGGCAAACTAAAGCGTTCCCCTCGACGCCGGGACTAACAAATTCGGGCAGGTTCCCATCCTGACCCGGAGCCCCGTTAGACGAGAATTAGGAGGTTCGCGTAGCGACGCCTCCGCACTCCCGTCCTACGCCGGCGGAGCGGCAGAGAGGTGGGATCGTCCTCTCTGTCTCGCTCCGAGGCCTCTTTCTGCGACATAACAATTTCGCAGAAAGAGACCGCCGCTTGCCATGCCTCATCGCTCTCGAGCATGCAGCGCACCATGCTCGGGAGTGAGAGGTCTCCACCTAGCACCGCCACGAGATCGTGGCACTGCACGGCCCAACGATCGCACACCTCAAGGGTATGCTGGGCCGTGTCCTCCGCAGCGCCACATTCATGGCAGGCTGGCGTTGGCTCTCTCCTGGCAACCCTACACAGGTACTCACCGAAGCACCCGTGCCCGGTGAGTACCTGCGTAAGGCGGAAGGTGAGGGGTTTCTTCTTGCGGCGCATCCACGCCACAAGAACTGGACGCAGTGCCTCAGCGGTACGTTTACCGTACCGGGTCTGCGCCAGATCCTCTTCCCACCTCCTCAGCAGCCACTGCTCTCCGAGTCTCCGGAACCGCCTGAGCTCTTCCTACGAAGGAGCTTCGCCATTCGACCTCCCCTCAGTGATGAGGAGATTCAACTCGGCGAGCACCCTCGTCGTGAGTAGTTTGGCCTAGCCTAAACTGGTCTATCCTATCGGGCTTAGGACAAATTAGTTTGGACTAGGCTATACTAGTTAATCATATCGCGTATAGGAAGAACTAGTTAAGCCTAGGCAAAACTGGTTTGTCCTGAAATCGGGTTTGGACGGTAACATATACACAAAATTCCAACTACACCTTGTGGTTCAGTACAGTTTAAACATTTAGTGCTTTAAATATAAGAGATTTAAAACTTATAATATTATTATGACTTATTTTACCTTTCGGTATCTTTTTTCTTCACTTTTTGCTTTTGGGCAAAATAAGACAACCGTTGCTTCGCGTTCGCCTGATTCTTGACAACAACTGCATGATCGCTCCATTTGCCATATTTTACTTCCCGAGACCTACAAAAAATTATGAGTATCAAAATAACTGTTATTTTTTTAATCTACCTAAAATTTAAGTAGATTAAATCAATTTTCATTTATTTATTTATTTATTTGTAAGTATTTATTTATATTTATTTATTTATAGACTTTATTAGAAATAACTTGAAAACAAACCTGTACATAGCTGGAGCATTTTCCTATACATGCATATGAAGGAATAGGCTTGGGGACGCAGCCTGGATGTTGTAATACGTGGATTACTGGTGTCATTTGGCACTCTTGTCCTGTAAACAAAATATAAAAAATATTATAGTACTTATAGGTTTTGGCATCATGAGGGAACTTTACGTTTTAGGTACCTGGTGGCAACTGAACCTCTTGTCCTTTTACTTCCTGCTTACCAAAGTAAGATACCACTACTATTATAACAAAAACAAAATACATTCTAAACATTGTAGTTAAATTATCCCTGACTTCTGTACACGGTCCTTGGCAGTGACCATGTGTGGACCACGGTGAAGGATTTCCGCTTATAAAGGACGAAATGCTATGATACTAAAATCAAAAGCTTGTATTTTCTACACAACATTAATATCGTTTTAGTAAACTTGTCTGAAACCACGTGAAGGGATCACGCTGGGTGGCGACGACGTCGCGCCGCGCCAGGATACAGCAAAACAGTCTTTGTAGTTTGTACATGGTAAGCCTATGAGGTACTAGATATAGCTGAAAGCTTTAAGATATCTCATTTTAATCCTTCGATCGGGGATTCTCGGAAATGCTATTGTATTCTAGTTGTCGCGATCGCCAGCAGGGCCCCCGCTACCATATGTGCAATGTGTGCAATGCACACGGGCACCATCCTCTAGGGGCGCCAAATCGCCATCTTTAGGGGCGCCAAAACCAAGGACCCAAAAAATTTGCCTTAAGGGGCACCAAGATCCTTTTTTTGCACACAGGCGCGGCGCCAGTAGCCCGGGGCCCTGATCATCGGTGCTCGTACGGGGCCTAATGGGTTAAATCTTTGGGTTTAGTGTTTGGCGCTTAAAACGGAAGTAATTTACAACCGGAGTAAAAGTCAAAATTTTCCAGGTGCGATTTTCAGTTTTATTGCAAACTACCAATTTTTTTTATTATGGGTCAATCATGTTGATGGAAAGCATCCACCGTCACCCATAAACACCGGCAACATCAGAATAGTTGCAAGGGCGTAGCCAGCCTTTTAAGCAAGATTATGCTCTCTTCTTGAAGGTTTGCAGGTTTTATTGATAAGGATTCAGGAAATACTGCTGGCGATAGTTCATACTTCATGCCAGATTTAGCAGAAGACTTGTCTCAGAGAAGTCAGAGATCGTGGACTCGATTCCATTTATTATCAAGATTTTTATAGGTGAAAAAGGGTTAAGTAATATCTATTTTGCAATAAAAATACTATATTATTTTCAAAATTATCGCACAGAGACGGAAATATTGTACCTATAGTTAGCACAGAGTTTTACAAACTGTGCATCGTGACATCTTAGCATACTTGCATTTGGGACTGAGATTTCGGAATAGCTAATTCGTGGTGTGATTATTTGTTTTATTTTTTGTACATGGTAAATCTAGCATAATATATCTTTCAAGTTTATAATGCAGCTCTGGAAAATATAACTTTCTTTATTGGGATGAGATTTACTCTACAATCTTATAATAGGATTCCTATTTTCAGCCTTTCAACCTGTTCATCTCAACTATACGACATCTAAAGCTCACATAATATTTTATAATAAAGTGATAGGTACCAAGAAATTCTAAACTGCATTTCTATGCCCTTCCTCTTCTTTCGCTCTTCTGAGTGCCTTCCCTACGGAGATTCCGTAATTTAGCGTATTTAGAGCTTATAAACTCATAATTTGAAACCTACAAAGTTATAATAAAAATACAGCAATAATCTTCAGTATATCAACATTCCTTTCCACATTTGAAATTTTCTATTTTTGTTTGTTATACTCACGGACGTAAAAAATATTTTTTTACGTCCGTGATTATACTCATGATAATTATCAGCTTCCAAAGTAAAACCAATTTATTAAAATTCAAGCATACATTCAGCATCTCCTTATAAATTACTTTTATTTGAAACACACGCCAATAGATCGACAATATTATCTTAAACTACATATTCCACATTTATTTTTTTTAGTTCAATTTTGAACTAAGATAAGTAAAAAAATAGGGTTTTGGTGCGATCTCGGCAACGCGGCAAATGTATGGTCAAGGTCGTTTGCTCGGAGGACGGCCTTTAAGTTTGTTTTTACATAACCTTATTACTAAGTATTTTAAGAGGACGATACTTTGTCTGTTCTTTTGTCTAAAATAATTTGCCCTTTGCCTAAAATAGGCAAAGGACAAGATAAAGACCTATCCTTTAAACTATAACGTAAAAAGTAGTACTATCTAGGTAAGTATCTACTACGGTGTCTCTCTATACCTTTAAATAATAAACAGAATATGTTGCCTTTTTGTCGAATGTGGGATATAAATTTTCGACATACTTAAATCCTTTGCCGGGACTCAAAGCTTACCTTTAAACCAAGTTTCATCAAGATTGTTTCAGTGGTATAGGTACGTTAGTGAGAAAAGGAAACAAACAGACACACTTTCGCATTCTCAATCTCATTCTGTCAGGTGTTAATTTTAAGGCTGCGTTGCACCAGAGGCGTGGTTAAAGTTAAAGTTAAGGTTAAAGTTAAATATGGCGTCCTTTTAGCTTTAACTTTAACCTTAACTTTAACCGGAAAATTTGACAGATGTCGTATGAGCATATGGGGTGTTTGGATGCCATATTTAACTTTAACCAGAGATTTGACATTTTGCACTGTTGTCAAAGTTAAGGTTAAAGTTAAAGTTAGTTCGTGCAATCCACTCTAAATTTGCTATAAGGTTGTATATTGTAGGTTGTTTATGCAACAGATCTTCACCGAAACGGCTCGACCGATTTGTAGAAAATTTTGCAGGTGAATTCGATTTTCATGTTTTAAATTATATTTAATTAATTGTTGGTTCTAGAGGTGAGCCACCTTTTTTTTCACATAGTAATTATTGTGATTTCTCAAAATATTTGCAATAGGTATGAGATACGTGCTTAGCCATCATATTCTCTACGTAGAGCTTATAAAAGACTTCAAAAGCTTATAAAAGGAGCTTTCTCGCAGGATGCTTCACTATACAGGGTGTAACAAAACTAAGTTATAATACTTTAGGATGTGTATGACTCCCTAGTCCCTTGTAAGGAGTTCACCGTGAAAGTAGCAGCGCTGAAAGAGCATTTTTTTTGTGATTTATATGGGCAACCGCCCCAGCGTCATGAGTTTGCCCATACAAAAGATGGAAAAAATTTACTCTTTCAGCGCTGCCACTTTTCAGTGAGCTCTATACAGTGGACTCATAGTTCATACACACCCTAAAGTATTATCACATGTTTTGTTACACCCGATATACTACCTATAAAAAAGAGGTACTTATGTATTTTGTCTTTCCCTACGTATACTTAAATTTTTAAACTATTCAACGACTTATGATGCGGATTTCTTTAATAAAAAAGTCATACTTACCTACTATTCAAAAAGTGTTCGAAATCGGGGTCGGATTTGAAAAGGAGGATGAAAGTTTGTACGAATGATCTTAAATTTTTAAAGAGCTAGACTTTTTTTTTCGACTATTGTTTTGAAGTAAATACTAAATACATACGACATTAAAATTTTCACAAAACGTTAAGGGGGTAAAAAGTAGGGCATGAAAGTTTATTCTGCGATTTTTCAGCCGTCTGTGAACCGGTTTTCAAAAGACTTTCATTGGTGTAGTGTTTGTTTCAAAAATAGTCTTTTCCATATTTTAAAGACACGTTCACATAGGCGGTGCCACGCGGGTCAGCTAGTAACAAATCAACACAAAGCTACACCATATACGTATAATATGTAATGGGTATATAATAATATTATAGTATGGGAGGTAGCAACGTTTTCGAGAAAGTATTTCAGGTCGGCTGATTTTGTGATATGTCGTCATTCTTGCTCTTCTGGTTAGAGTCTGGCTGCCGGTAGTGGTTGCTTTTATTAGTGCGCATTTCTTTTATCCAGGTTATGCTATTAATATAAGAAGCACCTGATAAAAAGAAATGGCAATCTCTCGCTTCTGGCTCTTGTCATGTTAAAGGCCAGGCTTTAACAATTATTATCATTATTTTCATAATTATTACGTTAGTGTTAAGCACTCCTTGCTCACTGAAATGATTTTAAAATCATTTAAAATCACTCAAAATCATTTTAGTATACAGTATGTATACTAAAATGATTTTAAAATCCAGGATTATAACCTGGACAAAAAGGTTGTGCACTAATTAATGCAACGATTACTGTAACCTGAAGAGCAAGAATGACGACATATCACAAAATCAGCCGACCTGAAATACTTTTTTTTCAAACGTTGCTACCTCCCGTACTATTAGAACGGATAGATAAAAGAAAAGCTCGTCTCTGATTTGAAAATTGTACTTAATCTTATTTATAAGCATTTTTTTTTTAATTTTAAGGGTAAAAAACAAAAAATACATTTCTTGTCATATTTATTAACAAGTTAGGAAAATCACAATGTTATCAATTAACTTTAAACATTTCAGGAAAGTCAGCACATTACGCATCTAAGTGTTTTATTGCGTTGAGAAAAGAAATCGAATCATCAATATTTTTCATCGGCTGTAGTCTCCACATTTGTGGCACTTGCAATCTACAGGTTCCCTTATACGAATTTCCATGGTGGCTCGTTCTTCATCTTCTAGTCTCAATCCGTCTGTATTATAGCAGTGTGTCAGTGTGATATATCTATCTGTCAACTGCTTTTCTCGGCAGCAGTAGCATTCCTGAAAAATATAATCCGTATTAGAAAAATAAAATTACTTAGGTACTATCAGAGAAGTTGATACCTAGGCAGATGTTCCTAGAGGGAGGAACTACGTAGTTTGGTTGCGTTACGTCAAACCCAGCCGACAGATCACAATTAAGGCCGTCCCCCGAGCAAACGACCTTGGCCATACATTTGCCGCGTTGCCGAGATCGCGCCAAAACCCTATTATTTTTACTTATCTTAGTTCAAAATTGTCCTAAAAGAAAATTAAAACGGGGAATATGTAGCTTAAGATATTGTCGATCTATTGGCGTGAGTTTCAAATAAAAGTAATTTATAAATCCTAAGTAGATGCTGAATGTATGCTTGATTTTGAATAAATTGGTATTACTTTGGAAGCTGATATCATGAGTACCTATAATAAACAAAAATATAAAATTTAAAACGGGGAAAGGAATGTTGATATACTGAAGATTATTGCTGTGTTTTTATTATAACTTTGTAGCTTTCAGATTATGAGTTTATAAGGCTTTAAAATTTAAATACGGTCAATTACGGAATCACCGGAGGGAACGCTGAATGAATTGAATTAATGATCCGATCAAAATGGCGTTGGTCTGTCTAGGAATCAATTTCCTCGACGCGATGGTACATTGCGGTAGTATAGTAATTGTCGAGTAAAGTTATTCATCTATCTTGTATACAGTATTTCGTACTAATGAGATCAATAATTATTACAGGTTAAATCACTAATCTCGATTCTCGAGTATCTAAGTTTTCTACTACTAGATTACTAACTTTTAAAAATCCTGTAGCTGTAACAACAGATGGTTGGATTTGACTTTTACAGGCACCTTCGCACTTATTAACGCTTACATCGCCACTACATGATCTGACTATGCTTCCCATATCGTCGTATTCATCTAAAAATAAAATATTTTTAATGGAGATTTTTACGTGTAAAAATAGCTATAAAGTATAAACACGATAAGTAAATATATTAATTTATTTTACATAATATTTAATCAATATGTATTAATATTTTTATCGTACATAGGAAGACTATTAAAATTACCTTTAGTAATATGGATTTCTGATGGCAAAGTTTCACAGTTGTCCTCAGCGTAGCATTGTGTTAAATAAATAAATAGTAATGCTAAAGCGAATAACACTATACGTCTTGAACGAAATACCATTTTATAAAATAGTAGGTACTTCCTGGTCAATATACTGAAAGGAACTAAGGTTGCTCCTACAATTTTCTCCTTATATATGATTTTATTTTCAGCTTTAAGACAGAAACATGATACTGAGCGCAACCCCACTGCGCGTACATGCAGCTGTAAAGTGTAATGCTTTGTTAGCACAAATAAATTGTAAGAAAATAAAAATACTTTTAATGCTTTATCTTATACTTATTAAATCATATTTTTTATTATCTAAATTAGAATTAAGTATACATTTCATTTAGATTTGTCCTTAAAATAAATAATATAGTAAGTACGTCCTGTAACCTGATATTATGTTTTTAATAACGGCTATCGTGAATCTATATTACTATTAATTGATATCGATGGTAAGATGACGTTATTCTTTTTTTTTATTTATTTACCAATAATTATTAATTAAAATAAAATATTTTTATTTTTATTTTGCTTTTAGAAAATAGAATTTAGGGAGTGCCTCCGCTGCCGGCGCCGGTTGCTGAAATGGCTGCCGGCGCCGGTTGCTCAAATGGCTGCCGGCGCCGTTTTCCGAACTCCGAAGTTTGCCGAAGTCACGCGATCGACTCGAAAATCGAAACATCGCTTATCAAATGACAGAATAATGATCAAAAACATCAGTCTTGAGCTAAAGGACTATGAAAAGTACAAATAATAAGGTCATAAATAGTCATATTATTGTAAGGATGCATATTTGAATCCTTCGATCAGGGATTCCTGGAAATGCTATTGTATTATATTGTTGTCGCGATCACCGGTGCTCGTATGGGGCTTGAATCTTGATGGGTTAATGGTGGTGATGATGCTGATAAATGTGATCTGCATAGTAGCATAATACAAATTACAATATCTTTGCTTCTTTAAACAGCGCTGAAACTCTCTTAAATAAGTACATAATATAAGGAATCTGAAGTTCTGTTCAGTACCTTCGGAAGTATACCACGGGGTTTATATCTGTAGCTGTGGTGCAAAATCTTACTTTTTGGTAGCTGAAAAAAGGTAGGTAAACTAAGAAAATGCATCACAAAAAACTAAAATATCCACAGCCGAATAAATAAGTACCTAACCTTCACCTTTGGAAGTCGGTAAAGTCGAATATATTTGAGATTATAATTATTTCTTTTTAAAATTTGTGTATCGGCACTGGAACCTAGGGCTTTACGCATTATCACCGGCTCCCATTTTGAGTGCCAGCGCCGGCAGCCATTGTTTTGTATCTCGGCTGCCGGCAGTATACTTACCGCCGGTTCCCATTACTGATATTTTTGGAAGCCAGGGCCGGCAGCGGAGGCACTCCCTAGAATTTATCAATTTTAAATTAGATGAAAAAATGTTAAGAAATCATATCTGGCCATTGGTCCCAGTGGGCCCAAAAACCTTGGACCCAGTCGCCAAAGTACTCGTAATATTTCAGTTCAGAGTGAGAGTAAAATAAATCCCACCAAAAACATAAAGTATGTAAAAATGGAAAGCCAAGTTCCATACAAATATTATTCTTGTCTATGGACTTCGCCGTAAAAAGGATGGAGATCTAAATGAGTGCCAAGTTCCATGAAAAATCGAAATATGTATGTATAGGAACCAAATAACATTATGAACCAATAATAGAGTTTATTTCTTTGCTTTATTGAATATCTATAACAATTAATGTTATTTAAATAATGTGAGATCTTAAACTAGATTAGATCTAACTTGGCCAGTTTTCATTACATCAGTCATTTCATAAAGTTATTGAACATTTTAATTCTGAAATACACTTTATTATTTGTTTATAATGTTATTTGGTTCCTATACATACATACATATTAAGATTTTCCATGGAACTTGGCACTCATTTAGATCTCCATCCTTTTTACGGCGAAGTCCATAGACAAGAATAATATTTGTATGGAACTTGGCTTTCCATTTTTACATATTTTATGTTTTTGGTTGGATATCATTACTTTTTGTAAAGAAAACTTTCCAAGCAAGGGTAGACAGTAGATATATTAATCTTCCCAGTTCAAACATACATAATATTCGAATATAATATTCAATCGCAACCATAAGGTGTTGTTTCACCACTTCCCGACGAGTATCGGATATGCTATCCGCAACTTATCTGGCAGATACTTTATCTATCAGATAAATTGTGGATAGCCTATCTGTAACTTAACTGACAGATCCTTCATCTGTCAGATAAGTTGTGGATAGCCTAGCTGAAACTAATCAGGAAGTGGGGAAATAGCCCCTAAGCCTTGTTGAGTATCAGACGAATAAAACAAAGAAAATTCAAGCGAATGGAAAAAGCAGCTACCATCAGGAGGCATTGGAATAATACGGTATAACACAAGTGTATTTCCAACCATTAACTATAGGGTACAGCTTATGTGCGGAAGTAAAATAGCTATTATTATAGGTGTCTAACAAACAGACAGACAGACGGACGGACGGACAGACGGACAGATAGACGGACAGACGGACTGACGTATTAAAAGAATTCTATGTCTATTCCCGGGACTCAAACTATATCTCCATACCAAATTGAAGAACAATCGATACAAGCAATTTGGGCGTGAAGAGGTAACAGACAGACAGACATACTTCATAAAGTCACCTTCTATTAATTTCCTAAAGTTTTTTCACTTCACAAATAAATATTTACGGGGAGCTCCTATACAATAAATGTGATTTTTTGGCCTTTTTTGCTCAAAATCAATAATGGCAGCCGGTAGATACTTGAAGATTTCACAAAATCTCTAATTATATTTTTATTTTCATAATTTGTAATAAAAGTAAAATAAAATAAATATTTAAGGGGGGTCTCCATACAAAAACACAATTTTTGCCTAGTTTCGTTCTGTCCGACTCGCACTTGACCGATTTTTTTGTTTTCTGATTTTTCCCTACGCTTTCACACAATTACCAAATTTGAAACGTTTATGTGAAATAGTTTCTGAATTATGAGAGGGTCAAAAGTACCTGCAAATGGTTCGTGTAATATTACACACGGTGCTGCTCGCCATTCTGTTATGCTGGAACTTGGCTTAATATAATATATTTTAAATTATTAAAATATTATAGTTCGTTAATCATTATCATCGGTAATGTGACCATAACCAGTGATTTTAAATTTTAGATTAAGCCATAATATTTGCCAAAACACTGATTTTAATTACCCATTGTAGTCAAACAACAAATATTATAATACTAGCTGTCCCGGTGAACTTCGTGTCACTTTAAAACCTTCCCTGGAGTTCTGCGAATATTTTAAGACTAAAATCAGCCCAATCCGTTCAGCCGTTTTCGAGTTTTAGCGCGACTAACACATTTGAAAATCCATTTTTATATATATAGATTAGTTCGTAAAAATGAGTAACGTTTGTATAATACTATGTAAATGGATAATAAAAATAAATACACATACAGCCGAACGTATAACCTCCTCCTTTTTGGAAGTCGGTTAAAAAGAGATCGTGATAATATTAATATTAATATCTATTAATATTATGGAGGGTAGATAGAGGAGAACTATATTATATGGGGGATATTTGAAAAGTGTCCAGCTGTACGCAGTAAATAACAGTTGAAAAATCCTCCGTGAGTGGCGCTAGCTGCAGCAAAGGGTATGGAACGAATTATGGAGTGTAGGAATGAATGTAGCCGTTGGTGACAATATAAATTATTACTGGAATATAAATTATTACTAGAATTACTGGGTCAATACCAATATATTTTGAAAAATATAATATAAAATAGCTGAAATAAAAGTTGCTAAATGATTTAAAATTTACCTTGTTGCAACTGTAGCGCCACCTTAGGGTGAATTAGTTTCACCCTAATTTAACGCATTTCCGCGGACACTTTTTACATACAGAGATAGTTCTCTTCTATCTACACTCCAAAATTAATAATGTGAAGAAGCCAAGCTGTAGCTTGTGCCCTGCGTTTTACAATGATTTTTTGTGAATTCATTTTTTGCCATAGGAATAAGACATTTTTATAAGTGGTAATCCATGATGTCAGCTAACTCCTTGCCAAATTTTATCTAAATCGCTCCAATCGCTTAAGCGTGAAGAAATAACAAACATACAAACTTACAAATTAAAATATTTTATTTTATTTACGACAAACCATCGCTTTTTTGCAACATTACAAAAGTAGAAAAGACGTTCATGCGTCCAATCTTCACTGTCTATTGCTTGGAAAAAAAAATTTCGGGAGTGGCGGGAAAAGTTGAAAATTTTTCAGCACTGAAAATTTAATTTGATTTTTATTGTAAAAAGTTGTATAATTGTAGAATATTTGTCGTATTGTATATATTTTTTAATTGTATATAATTATTTCTTCGTTCTGTTGGTAAGTTTTTTAATTATATAAAAGTCCCTTCACGGGACCAGGTGCGCCGCGATGTCTCAGCGGCCGTCCAAACGGAAGAAGAAGAGACTAATATCGTCTAGTCCGGTGGATGATCAGGCTGAGTTGAGTAGCTCTGAACAGTCTGAGCCCACAGAAGAATCTAACAAATATGCTCCTTATAGAGTCAATGATTACAGCCGTCGCTATCCAGAGGACAGCGCAGCTGGATTTGAGTTTTTGTGGAAAGCACAGGTGAAACTCCTATAGGTACTCGCGACATCATGGGTTTAAATCGTATTTTCCAACAATCGATTAAGGGAATATCTTTCTAGAGAAAAATTAATAAATTCAAAGTTGGAGTCTATTTTAATCGGCCGAACTTAGCTAACGCATTTCTTGAAAATACTACCTTTTTACGAGACTAAAATTTAAAAGCAAGCATTCCAGCTGGTAGCACGGAGTTGTCTGGTGTCATCAACTCCGTACCGACCGAAATGTCCAATCAAAAAATTTATAAAGCAATTTCGAGTAGTACAAAAAGGGTAATATGTGTACGTAGAATAATGAGAAAAGCTAAGGTTAACAACAGCTTTGCGCTGCAACCAACGCAATCAGTGGAAGTTACATTTTCGTGCTCTACATCATTGCCTGAATATGTTTTAATAAATATGTGGCGATTTCCTGTTACGACATATATTCCACCAGTGAAACAGTGTTATAAATGTTTAAGATACGGACATTTAGCAAAGTTTTGTAAGAATGCAGAGCGTTGCTCGATCTGTGCCGAGGCTTACAATTATAAAAACTGTACCCAAAGCCCAGATAAAGCTGTTTGCGTACATTGCAAAGGTAGCCATTTATCTATATCTGGAGAATGTAAGGTTAAAAAAATGAAAATAGAAGAAAATAAAAAAAAAGTATACAACTACATCATATGCAGACCTTTTTAATAATAAATTACAAAATTTCCCTTCATTAAATGAAAACACAAATAGTAAAGACTTATTAAATGTACTTCTCTCAAATAAAAATGCACTTACGTTACTCACAGAATGTTTAATTAAAGCTAAGTATTACTCTGAACAAGACTCAAAATGCAAGCATAAACTCACAGCTTCTTTCAGAAGCAATAAAAGAAACTATAAAAGAAAAAATAACAATCTTTCACATTCTCTGCCCAAGTAAATATTATCCAATGGAACAGTCAAAGCTTGCCAAGTAATAAATATGAACTACAAAAATTTCTATTAGATAATTCCATCCACATTTGTATAATGGGAGTTTTTTTTTATTTTTAATCTCCACCAGACGGCGCGACGATAGACACTTCTAGATTTTCTATTGGTTCCCCACCGATCTGAAATTATCTGCAGGTTGACATATGGTCTGTGTTTCCAAAAAATATCAGTGTACGTGTACTGTCAAGTCACGAGAGCATACGCCTAAGCGATCATTGGCCTAAGCGATTAGGCCAGTATACTGGTAACAGTTTAGGAATACGCAAATTGTCAAACTGAAAACTGACAACTGAAGGAGAGTTTTGACGAGCATGTCACTTTTCTTTCTTTTTCTTCTTTTTTTGGCAACTTGACACAGAGATGCGTATGTTGTGCCACAGACAAGGTAAAAAGGTAAGGAACGGCGGAAGGAATAAAGAATAACGGAATTTGGAAGAAAGTTAATTAAATCAGTGCGGTAAATTAAATTCTATAAACTAAATAAAATAAACATACTTATTCTAGATATTAATATTGTTTAATGTTAAGTAATTAGATATACAACTATATACACATTTATCATTAGAACTAAGAAGTATATTTATAGAAGTAGGAAATGGAATAGGGATTAAAGACAAGTTATGATACAATTGGGAATGATCATGGAGGGAACATGAAAGGATAATGTGGTTCAAGTCACCTACATCTCCACAGTCGCACAAATCATCATCTCTGACGCCAATTCTCCTAAAATGCGTTGAAATGCACATATGACCAAGTCTCATCCGAATAATTGACGTTGTTATATTTTTAGAAAGGAAAATATTAGAAAACCAGGGCTTAGTAGGGATCTCTGGTTGAATTTTACGATACTGTATAGCTTTTGTTTGACTGCTCAAGGCCCATAACTTATTCCAAGATTTCAATAGGGAACCCCGTGCCAGAGAAGCCAAATCATGCGCATAATTATTAAAAGGGAACAAATCACCACTAAAAACAGCCTCTTTTGCCAATTTGTCAGCAATTCCATTGCCAACAATACCGCAATGGCTCGGTATCCATATAAATGTTATTGAAAAGCCTTGAAGTTTACATTGATATAGAAGGTTTCTAACTTGGACAATAATTGGATAACATTTTTTTGATTTAAAAGGAAATTTAATCAGGGATTGTAGAGCGCTTAAAGAATCTGTAAATATTAGTGTCTCTTTAAGCCTACCAAGTAAAATATACTCAACGGCTTTAAAAAGGCCGTAACACTCTCCTGTAAAAACAGATGTTTCAGGCGGAAACTTTACTTTTTGTACAATATTATACTGTAAATGGTAGACGCCAACTCCAACACAACTATCTGTAGTATTCTTCGATGCATCTGTATATATGTGGTGGTAGCCCTGCCAATTGTTATTCGTGATGTACTTAAATATATTGTTAGCGAAATATGTATCAGTTTTTTTAATGCCAATGTCTAATCTAATATCTGGCACAAGCGTTAGTGCTTCATATGCTGAATCAAATAATGGAAAAGTTTGAGAACGAAAAGTGGGGGCGTCAATGACTAAGAATTTACGATAGCTAGTGAGAAGTAAGGGATGAGATTTATGATGCCAGTATTTATTATTACTATGACACAAATGAAATAAGGTTCTAAGTTTGGGAATTAAGGGGTGATTTTTAAATTGGTAACAACGAACAAAATATTTATCCGCCAGATATTGTCGACGGAGTTGAAGAGGAGGTTCGCAACATTCTAACTGAAGTGCGTTTATGGGAGATGATCTCATAGCTCCGCAGATTATACGCAAGGCTTTCGCTTGTATTTTGTCAATTTTTTGTAAACCAGTTACGCTACACGGCTCTAAAAGAAAAGTGCCATAATCTAGGACACTTCTAATTATTGCATTGTAAATTAATTTCATAGTGAATGGGTGTGATCCCCACCAAACACCAGATAAACACCTTAACATATTTAGAAGCCACTCACATTTGGCACAGATGTAATCGATGTGTGCGTTGCCATTTAATTTTCCACCCAAATATAGCCCTAAAAATTTGACTTTGTCTTTAACAGGAATCGGCGCACCATCATAAATAATAGTTATCGGGGGAGGCATACGCATTCGGGTAAATAACACGACGGAACTTTTGTTGATCGATAAGTCTAAACCATGCTTGTCCATCCAAGATTTTAACTGTTTCAAAGCATTAATAAGATCTCTACAAGTAATATTTATAGAACTATTGATTACATAAATAGCCTTGTCATCTGCATATTGAAGTAATTTTATTATACTTAAATCTAGACAATTTTCTAAGTCGGATGTGTAAATATCGTAAAGTAATGGACTTAAAACTGACCCCTGAGAAATACCTTTCCGAATAGTTCTAGTTTCCAAAGAGTTGTTTAAAACTATTATTCTTTCTATTAAAATATTAATAATGAAATTAACTAAAATTAAAGACAAACCAAATTGTATTAATAGCTTTTCTTTTAAAATACTTATGATAATATTATCATATGCAGAATTTATATCCAAAAAAGACGCAACGACAGATTTATTTTCTGTGAATGCTGTGCGTATATCTGTGGTTAATATGGCAATATTATCTATGGTACCTCTACCTTTACGGAATCCAAATTGTGTATTCGAAAGGAGGTTATGTTTCTTTTGTTGAATTGAAAATTAAATTAAAAAATTTAATTTTCAATTCAACAAAAGTTGAATTGAAAATTAAATTTTTTAATTTTCAATCCAACTTTTGTTGAATTGAAAATTAAAAAATTCAACCGAAGTTATACACCTAGAAGTAGTTTCATTGATAGTGAATGGATATTACAGTTTTTAAATAAATATACTCCAGATGCAGTACCAAATAATTATAAGAACAGTAATTCCAATGTGACAACATCTCCAAATTCTTTTTTAGTAGAGAGTTTTACATTTGAAGAGCTGAAAGCAGCCATAAAATCTCGTAAAGATTCTGCTTGTGGTCTAGATTGTTTATCTTACAAAATGTTTAAATTGTTAGACACCAAAAATATGAAGTTGTTCCTTAATCTATTAAATTCATTGTGGTGCCATTCCATGATTCCTGAATAGTGGAAACCAGATTGTCTCGTTCCAATATTAAAACCCGGAAAGGATATAAATGTTGCAGATTCATATAGACCTATAACTTTAAGTTCTTGTGTTGGCAAAATATTTGAACAGCTTATTAAACAGCGATGGGAATTTTTATAGAAAGAAATCATATTTTACCTAGTAATCAATTCGGTTTTCGGCGTGGCCGTTCGGCTAGAGAGAGCTTGAGTCATTTTTGTTTGGACATTCACAATGCTCAGTCTTGTAATTCAATATTGGTTGGTATTTTCTTTGATGTTGTTGGCGCATATAATAATGTCAATTTGGAAAAACTTTCAACTATTTTAACTTCTTTACAATTGCCTGAAAAATTGGTAAATTGGGTGTATCATTTTCTAAGTGGTCGTAAATTGTTTGTGAAATTTAAAAATAAACTGATTGGTCCAAGGTACTCCTACAAAGGAATAAGTCAAGGTGGAATTCTCAGTCCTTTACTATTTACTTTGTATATACATAAGTAAAATATTGTCTTAGGTCAAAACATTACTAACCTACAGTTTGTAGATGACTTAACTATATATTGTACTGCAGACAAGTTGCCTGCAGCTATTGAAAATCTCAGAGTTGCTCTCCTCGGCCTTAAGGCCTATTATGATGATTTGGGCTTGGACATCAGTTCTGAAAAAAACATAGTTTTAGTTTTTTCAAAAACAACAAACATTGTCCTACAATATATGGAGATAGTAAGTTAGCAGTTGACAAAACTGTTAGATTCTTAGGTATGATTTTTCAGAACTCCTTCAAATTTAATAAATATATTGATTACTCAGCAAACAGGGCTTTAAAGGCTTGCAATATATTAAAGTCTTTAGCAGGCACATACTGGGGAGATGATCCAAAAATTTTATTAATTTTTTACAATGCTATTGTAAGAAGCCATTTTGAATATGGTTATATATGCTTTGCTTCTATTCCACATTGTGTTGATAGACTAGATAAAGTTCAAAATAGGTGCTTACGGATTGTGCTTGGTGCGATGTGTTCCACGCCCATAATATCAATGCAGTTGAATGTAACATCCCTCCTTTGAAAATTCGCTTGAAATATTTAATATACAGGTTTTTGTTGAGAATTTCATCCATTAAAAATCATCCTCTTCTTGTAAAATTGCAGAGTGGTTCTTCTTCCTCTATTTTATTACATTACCTACCTGAAATTGTAAAAATAAAGCAAGACTATAACTTATATGAAAGTGACTTATGGCCTTGCTATATGAGCACATTTAGCTCTAAATATTTTCCACTAAAAATTGTAATTGATAATTCTTTGAAGTGCAAAGAAGATGTCTACCTTTTACTAAGTAACCTAGTTGGTTATCAACAAGTCTATACTGATGGTTCAAAGACTTCTGAGGCGGTATCAGCAGCCATATATATTAAACAGGATAAGAAAGGTTATGGTATTAGGCTTACAAATTTAACAAGTATTTTTACTGCTGAGTGTTTAGCAGTTCTGTCTGCATTAGAGTATATCGAAACTCAAGTTTATGATAAATGGATTATAGTGTCTGATAGTCTTAGCGTTCTTCAAAACTTAAATATCCCCAAATTTTGTGCTACAACTTACTATATTATCCATGATATTAGAGAAAAATATACAAAATTAACAACATTAAACAAAAAAAATATAGTTTTAGTCTGGTCACCGTCACATATTGGTGTTAAGGGAAATGAACAGGCTGATTTTCTAGCAAGAGCTATAACCACTTGTTCTCAGGAGCATTGTATTAAAAACATATGCCTTCTAGAATCTGATGTTTTAGTCAAAATAAAAGAAACCTTTAAAATCGAATTTACAAATTTTTGGAAACAGACCATGGAAACCAAAGGAAAATGGTATTCTAAGATTAAACAGGAGTTGTCAGTCCCATGGTTTACTAAAGGTGTTTCATTTCATGACAGGAAAATTTATTCTACTATTTGCCGTCTTAGACTTGGTCACTGTCGATTTAATGCTCATCTTCACAGATTGAATATATTGTCTTCACCCGTTTGTAATTACTGTAATCATTCTGAACAAACCTTGGATCACATTTTCTTTACTTGTAACAGTTACACTCTTCAAAGATTTATTTTTATTAATCACTTGATGGATATCTTTAAAACTGCTGAAGCCATCCCGCACTCCCTTCAGCAGCTTCTGAAAACACCCGATTGTTATAAGCCAATATATGAGTACGTCCTTTCTACCATTGGTGATATATAAATAAATACTCACCAGTCATTACCTATATACCTTGAGATTGTTTAAAGTAACACAGAGATAGTTCTCTGTAACGGTTATGTGTTGTAAATTTCCTAATTATATATAAGTACTTTGTGGTTTGCTTTTCATCTCGTTTTTCTTAGTTTTAGTAATAAAATATTATTTAATTAATGTACATAACTTTGAACTGTTTATTAGCAGACTTTTTAGGCATCTGTCAAGAGTCTAGACCACGTCAAGACAATGAAGACAATGAGTAATGACCAATGACGACATTAAGTATGTCAAATTGAAGAAGGGACAGTAAAATACTATCAAAACATGAGAGATGGCTTCGGCCTGATGAAAAAACTTATTTCATATTATTGATATCAAAGAATTGGCTTCGGCCTGATGAAAACTCTATTTCAGATGGTTAATATTAAAGAATTGGCTTCGGCCTTCACTATCATTCATTAAGGCTATGTTCCGAAATGTACTGCGACCACTGCACAGTGCTATCACTGTAGAATAAATCGTTCCGTAATGCAGTTGCAGTACACTGCCGCAGTACCCTAGTGAAATATATGACGTCATCAATCGTCGCCATATTGTACTGTGAGCACTGGCGTTTTCGAGGTAAGGCACTCGCAGTACTTTGATTACGTGATCAGTCAACTGTCAAGTGTCAAAACCACTCGAGTGTCTAACGTTTTAAAACAATACCTACAGTTTAATCCCAAAGTTATAAATTTCTGTAATTAATTTGGATTAATAATAATAAAACACTGGAAGAATTGCAAAAATTAACCTTATTAGACTGTGTTGAAAATGTTCAATACGAGCTGTCAAAAATGCGGCTGATAGTATACTCGATTGCGTTCCGTTTTAAATAGTAATCAGTATACCAACAGTATACTAACTATAAAGGAACTGCTTCGCAGTATACTAAAATGACGTCACACTCTGCAGTGGTCGCAGTACATTTCGGAACATAGCCTAAATAGAGAAAACATAGAAATGGCTGTATGGGCAACGCTCCCTTTGCCTGTCCCGACCGGGATGAATTAAAAAAAAATGTCTATTGCTTGTTTTTTTTTTCCTTCTTTTTTGGCAACTTGACACAAAGGATGTGTATGTTGTGCCACAGACAAGGTAAAAAGGTAAGGAATATGGCGGGAAAACCATATTCCTCCTATTATAATTTTCATCATCGTTTTCATGTATCGTCAGGTCTAAAGTCTAGTCAAAGTCTAAGTAAAAGTCAATACAGTCACAGGAGTCAAATCGGTCGATTCAGTAAAGTGGTAGACGCTTTACTGAAACTTTCGATGGAGTTTTGGAGGGAACACAAAATAGCACGTTTCTGGATATTACATCACTTTCCTACACTTGTGCATGAACACGAATATCTAATGGTTAATATTCTACCAATATTAAACATTAAAAACCCAGCTAACACAATTTTAGGAAAATAATACAAAAACACAACAGCACTCTTTCGCATGCCCGCCAAAACTCCCTATTGCTTGTTGTCAAAAGTCAAAATTGAAATGTCAAATGACAGTTCCTTTCTGTCACTTGTCAACGATTTCGAGCGGCCTGCGGTTGGCGATCCGGCCGCGTTTTCAATTTCATGAGAAAATACAGTGAAAATCAAAAAATATAAAGATGAACTTCGACGAGAATATGCTGTTAACGTTAATATTGGTATTCTCATGGCTGGAATACTTATGGGAACTTTATCTATCTATACGACAGGTATTTACATTCAGTAATTGTTGTGACGTGTTGTTAATTTACTTCAGTTTGATGTGGTTTGATTATTGTATTTGGATCAAAATGATTTTGTTCTGCCTTTAAGTTTAATTTCCGTTTATGCGAAATGAATCTTTTTTCAATTAACTTTGCATCAACCAGTTGTTGCAAATGTTGAATTAAATACAATCATCTAGGTTTCGTGTTTCTGACGAATAATTTCATCATGATTCTTTTTTCAGTTAAATATTTACAAAACAAACAACACCATTCCCGATGACTTGAAAGAAATGCTTAATGAAGAGTCGTTTAAAAAGGCAAGATTATATGGAATTGATAAATCACAGTTCAAAATAGTAAAGGAGTTCTACAGCATAAGTTTGACGTCAATAATACTTTATAACAGATGGGTTTCTGCAGCATGGGTCAAGTCAGAAGAAATAGCAGCCATTTTTAATATATCACCCTCACAGGAGATTCTTATCAGTTGTGTGTTCATGACTTTGGTCACACTCTTCAACATGGTTGTGAATATGCCATTCACCATCTATGGTACATTTGTGCTGGAGGAGAAGCATGGATTCAACAAGCAAACAATAGGATTCTTTATCAAAGACCAACTTAAGTCATTAGCTTTAAATCTAGTCATAACTCTGCCAATAGTGTCTATTGCTATTTACATTATAATGCTAGGTGGCAACATGTTTGTCGTCTGGCTGTGGCTTTTCACAACTGTAGCGACACTGTTGCTATTAACTATTTACCCGTCAGTTATTGCTCCATTGTTTGATAAATTTGTCCCACTGCCGGAAGGTTCACTCAGGAAAGGTATTGAGAATTTGGCATCAAAGCTCAATTTTTCACTTTCTCAAATATACATTGTAGAAGGTTCAAAGAGATCAGCGCACAGCAATGCATATTTCAGCGGCTTGTTTGGTGCAAAGAGAATTGTACTGTTTGATACATTACTTGAAAAATATGATGAAACTAAGAAAGTGACCACTGGATGCACTGAAAGTGAAATCTTGGGTGTCTTGGCGCATGAACTTGGTCACTGGAAGTGCAGCCACATTTACAAGTCAATTGCATTGACAGAAGTTAATTTGCTGCTCCTATTCTCAGCTTTTGGATTTCTTTTCAAGTACTCGTTATTGTATACTACATTAGGTTTCCCATCTGGCCAGGAACCAGTTATCATTGGTTTGATTGTAGTGTTACAGTTGATTCTTGCTCCATACAATTCCTTATTATCATTCTTTGCTACTGCATTATCCAGGAAATTTGAATTTGAAGCTGATAACTTTGCTGTTGGCTTGGATTATCCCCAGGAGTTGAGATCGGCTCTCATTAAGCTAGGCAAAGATAATTTGGACTACCCGATTTATGATAAATTATATTCTGCTTGGTATCATTCACATCCTACACTCTTGCATAGAATTGAAAATATTAAAAATCAAATCTCAAACGAGAAAAGAGACTAAAGTCTTAAGTTATGTTTAATATGTGTATTGTTAAAATAGTTCATGCAGTGTGAAATAATACAACACAGCAAATATTTGCATATTAATCCTTGATCGCGGATTCTTGGAAATCTGGCATGGCATATTTTATAACTTGTGTGTATCACAGCCATCCCACAAACAGTGCTCAACAATCTTTGTTTTTGTATGGAAATTTTGCTGAGCATTATTAAAAGGATGGCTGCACTGTTATTACTTAACAGTTAACAGTTATCTATTATTAATTATAGTTTACAATAAGTACATGCATTTATATTGAATGAAAAAAAATGAAGGCAGTGAAATCTGCACAAATATTGTTTTATAATCTTTTGATTTATGTAAAGGAGACTACAAATTCTTGAATATATCTTTTTGAATGTCTAAAATGCAGTCTAGGAGAGCTAGTCTATTTTTATACAGATTAATGTAAATATTTTGAAATGTGTAATGCAGCATTTTTACATATTATTTTGTAAACTGTACCAAAATACCAAGCTATAAGTTACCTTTTTTGCAATAATTTCTATTTTCTAATGTTTAGAAAATACTAAACCAAGTAAACATAGTTCTTATGGTTAATAAAATGTGGCATTTATTTGAGATTATGATTATTTATTTCACATTAATATGTCCTCAATTCAAACATTTGTAGGATGACGTAGGATCAGTATTTTTTACGAACTCACCAGATTTCATCATCATTATTAAAATTGAGTTGCCTCCCTAACAATCTTTCCTATAATTATTACTGTTCCATGCACTTAATATCACCATGGGCCACCCCATGATGATACTAATTACTAATAAAATCAAGTCAAGAATCTAGAACAGGCTTTCCCAAAATGGGCAAAAACGCCCCCTCCCCCCTCCGGTCCGGTTACGGTTAAGGTGTGGGACCCATAAAAATTGCCAAAATGGGGGCATTGTGTAGAGGCTTGGAGGACGATTTTCATTTCATTGTTATACAAAAATTCCGTCGATGGTAATGGTAAAAATATGGTTTGAAAAAATAAAGATAAGAAAGTGGATGAAGCAATGGTAAAAAAATATTAATTGTTCTCAAAGTGGGCAGTAGTCAGTACTCAGTAAGTACACAAAATAAGTTTGGGAGCCCCTGGTCTAGAGTCTAGACCAGCTATCCCCAACCCGCGGGCCGCATGCGGCCCGCCGCGCCGCCGCCGCCGGTACTTTATCTGTGGCCCGTTCACGCTCACTGGCAAAAAATGTAAAGTCGTCGTTAAAGTTATGAATTTTTTTCCACTTTTAAATTGTTAATTTTGAAGGACGTTATTTTTTAACCCTCAAAAATTTTTGTTGCGGGCCGGCGCCCGCGACACTAAGATCAAAACATGTTTGTGGCCTGTGTGAAAAAAAGGTTGGGGACCACTGGTCTAGAGTCTTCCTTAATAGTCGACCTTAGTCCTTACTCCATAGTCCTCTAAAGTCTAGACTTCGGAGGGCTAAGGTCGACTATAGTCTATAATGGTCGATTTACACGGGTGATTAACGGGTCGATTTTAGTCACCCGGCAAGTCACCAGTCGAATCGCCACCCCATTTACACGGGTGACTAACGGGTCGATTTTAGTCACCCGGCAAGTCACCAGTCGAATCGCCTGTCCAAGTCGAATCGCCACCCCATTTACACGGGTGAGTAACGGGTCGATTTTAGTCACCCGGCAAGTCACCAGTCGAATCGCCTGTCCAAGTCGAATGGCCACCCTATTTACAAAAATCACCTGTGACTAGTTCATTCTGCTTGAAAATGTCGCGTCTGCGCTCGCTACAGTAGTATTCGCAGCAAGCGATCGCTTGCGACTGAGCGTTTACACGGTCGATTTTAGTCACCAGCCGCATGCGGCCGGGCCATTGGCCGCACGACTTTGGGGCTTGCGACTTTAGCCGCATGCGGCGTAGTCGAATTGCCATTTACACGGTCGATTTTCGCCGCACCGGCCAACCAAGGCCAGGGCACACAATAGACATAACTACCAGTAGTTCGACTGCAAAGAAACGGACAGGTTTCAATATCTCTCAAATTCGTCGGTTTTCACCATGTGCCAATAGTCAAAACACAAACAACAATACGACCAAAGAGGAACACGTCAGTCAACAACCCTAGCGACGATTTTCGTCATAATACGTCAAATTTAAAAATTTCAACATCAGTTCTAAGTCGGCATACTCTATAATTCTGTCTACTCTGAGGGGCAGGTAGACTGCCCCTGGCCTTATCGTGCAATATACATTTCTGAAAGTCAGCTCGACAACAAAAAAAGGCTTGATTAATTAGTATAGATCCCCAATCTCTTTAAATAAAAATGAGTCCATATTCGCGTGGTCACGACATCACGCCTAAACGGCTGGACCGATTTCGATGAAATTTGGCATAGAGATACTTTGAGTCCCGAAGACCAAAGTTGTCCCGGAAAAATGTACGGTTCCCGCACAATAAACTTATGATTTTCGCCTAAACTATTCAATCGATTTTAATGAATTTTGGTATGGACTATGGACATACTTTGAGTCTCGGGAAAGGACAAGGGATACTTTTTGTCCCGGAAAATGTACGGTTCCCACACAATAAACTTTTATGATTTTCGCCTAAACTATTCAATCTATTTTGATGAAATTTGGTATGGAGATACCTACGAAGGAGATACTTTGAGTCTAGGGAAAGGACAAGGGATACTTTATATCCCGGAAAATGTACGGTTCCTACTTCCTGCACAATAAACTTTTATGATTTTCGCTTATACTATTTAATCTATTTTGATGAAAGGCATGGAGAATGGAGATATACTAATTTTAATCTATTGTTTACTTAATTAATAATTATTATAACTACTTACCGATTCGAATTAAATAATCATCGTTAAGACAGGACAACGTCTGTCGGGTCAGCTAGTATATTATAAACCTTGTAAGATGTTAAAATTTTATAATTTTTTGTAATATTCCGCGAAATAATTTTAATAATTTAAAAATTTTATTTTGCGGAAAGCTTCCGCAAAGTAACGCCTAATTCTTTGCTGATTCTATGTAACTAATTGTAAGATGTGATCTTGGATAATAATACACAAAGGGAAACGGAATGGGCGGAAATTGGACCAGCAGGCAGCTGAAAACATTTTGAAAACCTGAAAACCGCAGGATAAGGAAGGCCAACCCCTTTGCCAACCCCCAAGGGCCAAGGCCCAGTGCAATTTTGTCATTGGTCTATTGTTAATAGTAGTTCATAATTAATTTAAACTAGCAACACTGTTTCCTACTTCCATTTTCTGACAAAAAAAATTGATTGACGTTTTTAGTTTTTGAAGCTTGCTACATATATTAATCTATGGTTTTTGATATGTGAAGGTTCACAAATGACGATTTTAAATTAATGTGTGTTGATTATTTATAAATTAAACTGTTTTATTTGTTTGATATTAGTTTTTGCTGAATGTGTATATTTGGAAGCTAACAAGTATGCCTTTGGCAAACGCCGTCGACCCATGGCGAATGCAAAATGTTGGAGATGTCACGGTATGTTTGTGAAATTTTCTGTTTGTTTTCCTGGATATTACTCATCTTTGCATTACCACGTAACATTTAAACAGATCTGGTTTCCCTAATCGAGTAAAATTAAAGTAGGTATATAATTCTAAGCTGATTAATCTGGTTAACGTAGTTTTATCTGAACAATAGTCAATTATCTTTTAATTATTATACTGTATGTCGTTACGACGACCGTAAAATATTAGTTATTTGTGACCACTCGCTGCTACATTTACCTCTCAATTTATGGGCTATTTCTACAATTTTCATTGGTTGATAATAATACTTAGTTATTTACAGCGTGGTGCGGGAATACAGGCTACAAACAGTCTTCCAATGGTCGTCGAAAACTTAGCAGAATCTAGGCAGACTTCTACAACAGAGAGCCTAGAATCATGCACGTCAAATGACAGCTTTGAGAGGGAGGTTGAACTGCAGGAGGTTGTTAAGGAGGGCCATGAGAAAGCAGATCCATCCCAGTTTGAGCTACTCAAAGTACTTGGGGAAGGGTCATTTGGAAAAGTTTTCTTGGTCAGGAAAGTGAGTGGCTTAGATGCTGGAACACTCTATGCAATGAAGGTATGCAATTTATTGGAATATTGAAAACTGCTTAGACTGTACAATATTACATTATTGTTTATGAAAAAAAAAAAAAACTTTGTATTAAAGTTAACACTATAGCAAATGATTTGAATTGCAATTTTCAAGATAAAAACTCAATTTGGTCCCCCAACAAAATGAAAATATTCGAAACTTTTTCTTCTTTTGGTGTAAGCCGTTAGGAATTCAAAACTTACTGTACATTATAATTTTAGGTACTTAAAAAAGCTACATTAAAAGTAAGGGACAGAGAACGTACAAAGATGGAGAGAAATATTTTGGTTGAAATGGGTCATCCGTTCATTGTGAAATTACACTATGCATTTCAAACAGCTGGCAAGCTGTATTTAATATTGGACTTTCTACGTGGTGGTGACTTATTTTCACGTTTGAGTAAAGAGGTGAGAAATTGTACTATAGTTTATCTACACTACTAATATAAAGAGGAAAGATCTGTATTTTTGTATTGAGATGCTGTATGATCACAGTAGTGCTAGTAAGAATTGAAATTGTATGGGTTATTTATAAACATTTTGTACTAATTTCATTCTGAAAACACTGTTGTAATATTAACACAATGCAGTTTGTAGCAAGTATGCAATTTGTTTTGTTCACAAATGAGTTTCATTCACAAAAATGTTTGACTTATAGGTAATGTTCACAGAGGAAGATGTGAAGTTTTATTTAGCGGAATTAGCGTTAGCTTTAGAGCATGTGCACAAATTGGGAATCATATACAGGGATTTAAAACCGGAGAATATATTGTTAGATGCCGATGGTCATATAGCACTTACTGACTTTGGACTGTCCAAGCTTCCACCCAGTAGTGATAAAGCTTATAGTTTTTGTGGCACAGTGGAGTACATGGCACCAGAAGTCGTTAACAGGAAAGGACACACGATGGCCGCTGATTGGTGGTCATTCGGAGTTCTAATGGTGAGATATAATTTTATATTTTATTATATAATATTATAACCATTGAAAAACTCACCTGGATAATTTTTTATAGGATTTTGTTACAAAGGTCAATTATAAGCCACAAAATATAATTTAAACATTCACATAATATTATATGTATTATAAAATAACTAATGATTATATTTTATTAGGTATCACATATTCCTCATAATCATAGAAATTAATGTAGGTTTTTGGTATCTAATGTTCTGAATATTTATTTCAGTTTGAAATGCTGACAGGCAACCTTCCGTTTCATGGTTCAACTAGACATGAGACCATGACTCAAATATTGAAGGCTAAGCTCGGTATGCCCTCCAATTTGAGTGAAGAAGCCCAATCATTGCTGCGCGCGCTTTTTAAAAGAAATCCACAGAACAGGTAAATGGAATTATTGATTTCATGGATGTATATATATATATATAGTAGACATGTTGCATAGCAAAGGGGGACAAATTCAAAATATCCCATTGCATTGATCTAATGCGTAATGAAAAAGATTTTTCTTTATGAAAATAAACTCTTGTCATACAATGGTTTTGATTTTTTGACTATTTTGTTTTAGACTTGGGGCTGGCCCCAATGGTATCGAAGATATAAAGAACCATGAATTCTTCAACAGTATAGAATGGGATGCTTTGCTTAAGAAAGAGGTATGTTATAAATATCATTATTTTAAAGAAAGTATATGTCACTGATTACTGAAAATATTTTGGAGCAAGTAAGCTTGCTTTTGTACTGTCCTAACGGCTAACAACCTTATTAATCCATATCCATACTTATATTATAAATGCAAAGTGCATTTGTTTGTCTGTCCGTTATTTTTTGAAGCTTAAACCTTTGAACCGATTTTGATGAAATTTGGTATGTAGATACTTGAGGGACCTATCAGACAGAGAGTGGTCAAGCGCTTAAGAGCGAGCTGCCAAATTTTACTGTGTTTTCTTATAAGTATTACGATCCCGGAAGACGATGGACTTAAGAGGGCGACTAACCCCAAAAATCAAATATCGTCCTTCTCTCTTCACACTCACGCCCGTCTTTCATATGCCAGGTGAAAAAGGACGACGCGGATTCATCGCCAAATTAGTTTTTTCTCAATAACTCGATAAATATACAACATTTTAAAAATCCGCTATGTCGGATTCTCAATGATAGAATTTTATACAATGTGTTAAAATATTAACTTAGTTCAATGCACGGTTATGGCAATACACGAAAAATTCGTGAAAATTAGATGCATCTTTGTGATTTTTTTCTATCGAGAAAATTTTTAGATATCGTGTTTTTGCTCAGATTGAATTCTTGTAAATATAATGTAGTATCTAATTTTAGAAAATGAAACAATTCGGGGCGTTTTTTCAAGTATAAAAATGAATTATAAAATTGAAAATTTAGGGTTAGTCGCCCACTTAAATGAAATTTAGATTTATTTAATCATTAATAAAAATTGTATATTTATCTGATACTAGCCTAACGGAAAACTTTTGACTCGATAGTTTTATTTTTTGAAATTATGAATATTTCTGGGCTTTTCAACAAATATCTGTTACACTTATTCAGTTACTATCATTTAATAACTTGCACTACTACAATCATACACTTTGTAAAATCATAGCTAAAGGAAATATTAGTATTGTATTTAGTTTTTAAGTAATTATCAAAAAACTGTTTTGGGACTTACGACCTTTACTTTCGTGCTATAATGCGGGAACCCTTGTTACGCGATATTGTTCACTACTAGCTGCGGCTCAAAGTACAATTAATGCGGGCACGATTCATGGAATCATTATATCACGATTGGAGGATAGCGGAGTATGTAGGCGGGGCTAGCGTGTTTTGATATTTTTGGCAGCCCGGTCTTAAGCGGTCAGTTTTGCATTCTCTGTTTTGTATTACGTTATATAAAAATAAGCAGGAGGCATTCTGACGGCGCCAAAATTCCTCCTGTGGGACTGTCCGCTCGAACGCTGAATGCGAACGCTTGAACGCGTGACCGCTCTCTGTCTGATAGGTCCCTGATAGGTTGTATAACTAATTTCGGTGCGGAGTTGTAAACTATAAGGGCCGCGACACACCGGAATGACAGCGACGAGGCGAGCACTTTCAGTGTCATATGATTTTAAACTTTATCTTCATTATTGTAATACATAGTATCGCTTGTGAAGTCTACGGCCGCCCGTGGACGCTCGTGGTCGCTCGTGGCCGCTGGGGGCGGCGATTTCTCAAGCGATACTATTTATTACAATAATGAAGATAAAGTTTAAAATCATAAGAACACTGAAAGTGCTCGCCTCGCCGCTGCCATTTCGGTGTGTCGCGACTCGCGGCCCTAGTGTTCAGTAAACAGTAGAGATTGTCTAAACTGAAATGACGCGTCCCACTACTTAATTAGTCTATTTAAATGTGTGAGTGCAAATATTAACAACAACACTTCATCTGTGTGGGAGCATCGATTTATTAGTAAACTACGATCTCTCTCGTGTACAAGACGGTTGACTAGTCGGGCAATAAATCCGATAACTCTTGCGCTATCGAGCAGCGCCGTGTCATTGTATGAAACAATACGTCCTCTCCTCTCGCGCGTTTAACATTAACTAAACTAGTTGGACAACAAATCCGAGAATAACGTTTCTTAGCAAGTATAGTATCTAAGCAACTGAGCGACCAATTATAATAGCATGTTTACGTGTATTGCGTCCATATTTGAGTTGGGCTTGTGTGTGTAAATGCAGAGGTGGGGCGCGTCATTTCGGCTTAGACGAACTCTAACACTGTTATAATAATATAATCAATGTACAGAATTTGTACGATAATATTTTATTAAACAGATAGTGCCGCCGTTTCGTCCGGCGGTGTCCCGCGCGGACGACGCGTTCTACTTCGACTCGGAGTTCACGTGCCGCACGCCGCGCGACTCGCCCGGCGTGCCCGCCTCCGCGAACGCGCACGAGTTATTCAGGTAATGATTAACTTTAAGGGTCTACACAGACGGACCGCATTTCAACTGCAATCCAACCGCAAATTGCAGTTCAAGTGCAGTTTGAATGCGGTCCGTCTGTGTAGACCCTAATTCGCTAGTTTTATTATTGTACCTATTTATTTTTCTTATTGGTAAATAAAAAAAATCAAAAATAGAAACATCGGTAGAAGAATGACTCTCATATCTTAAAAACTCTCCAAGATATAACAATTTAAAAATCACACAAAATAAACCTTTCCAAAACCCTACATATACAATGATGGATGGGCTATGACGTCACTGACCGATAGCTTGCACCGATAGCATCGCGGGAGAACATTGTTCGATAGCAATGTTAAATATTGCGTTTAAATGATAGTGGTGCAGGTGTCATAAGAAAATTGCATAATTACTTATCGAATAGTATGCAAATGTTTAGAAATTAAAAAAAAATACTTGACTATCCAACTTTGTAGGCTCATGATAAGTCATAACAAAAAGAAAATACTGTTATAAATTGAAATTTTACAAGTGCTTATTTTTTACCATTATACCTTTATTTTATTTAAAAAACTGCTAATATTTGACCTTGTTAACATCCCAATTTAATAAAGATTTTGGCAAAAGCCCTTATCCAATTTTCTTTATTCGACTCAACCCATAAAGTTAATATACCTACCGCTAGGTATTTTAACTTTATGACTCAACCTTAATCCTCAAAAATTATGTCATTTGTTTAACTTTAAGAAAGAGACGAGTAGTAGTGGGTCCTAAAGTGAGAATTTTGCTTCTGGACTAAAGTCCTGATCACGTTCTCTTTATAATTTTTCACCCAAAACATTCCAGTTAGGGATCGTTCAACAATTACGTGATCATTTTTGGCCGTTTTTTAACCCCTCCCCCCCTATGTGATCACAGCGTAATATTTTGTTTTTACCCCCCCCCCCCTCGCCTTGATTACGTAATCTTCGTCCGTGCTTAAATTTTTTGCTGTTTATTAGCACTGACACGTATGTCATGTTTCTATTCCTCCAATATACCTATAAAAATACTGATGCTTGGAAAAGTCGATAAAATATGCCGAATAAGTATAAAAATACTGAATCTGGTCACATTGTTCCACAGTTGGCTATAGCAGGGGAAATCCCGTTCGATCTATATAGTTAGTGTTACCAGTAATAGACTTCAAAATTGGACGTAAATATATCTTAGTTAATTAATCCTTCGATCGGAGGTTCTAGGAACTCCCATTGTATTCTTTTGTTCTCGCGATCACCGGTGCTCGCGTGGGGCCTGAAGGATTAAAGTTATAAAATGATGATGACGTAATCATGGATTCTCTCTCCCCCCCCCCCCTCCCCCCAAATAATCCAGATGTATATACAAGCAATAGACCCCCCCCCCCCCCTTCCGGTGATCACGTAATTGTTGAATGATCCCTTATTGTAAAAATTAAGAAAATTCTTTTTCTGTTCACAGAGGTTTCAGTTTTGTTGCGCCGTGTCTTCTTAACGATGAGGGTGACAAAACTCTCACTAGTCAAACCCAAAACCACACGGTGCAACCCAAAACGTCTACGGAGGACTTTTGGGCTGGCTTCGTTAACAGAAACAATTTCTTTGACGAGTACAGGTCAGTTCAAACTTCTATATTCAAATGTATAATTAAATATATAAGATCTGTATTACTAGAAAATAAGGCTATTTAAAAACTTTACAAAATTCCCAAATATAGGTTTTATTTCTAAAAATGTAAATTCGCATGTTAAGCAAATTTCGTTATAGTTCATCGCTAGATAAGACATTTAAAAGACATTAAAATTAACTAGAGAATAAATAAAATGTTTTTGTTTGTAGCCCTATAAGCCAGTTTAAAATTTTTACTGTAAAATTAAGTTCCATTGTAATAACTACATATCTACATATTGTAATAATTATAATCTACATACTATAGATACATTCAACACGTTCACAACATTCTAATATGTATTATAATAATCCATTTAATCTATTGCAGATTAATGGGTGAATTGGGCACAGGTTCATTCTCAGTGGTTCGACTCTGCGAGCACAAAGCTTCAAAGACTCAGTATGCAGTCAAGATAATGGACAAACTACAATACGATCCACGAGAAGAGATTGAGATTTTACTGAGGTAACATGCAAATAATACATTTTTTTTAAAGGAGAATGCCCAAGGTCGGTACCATTAATTCTCATGCGCTTTGATGAAAATAATACAGTAATTATTTTTAGAATTTTTTACGTAATTACACGCCCGGAATCCAATTTTTAAACCCGGAATTTAAATTAAAGAATAAAAATTACTAAATAACTCCCTCCACATTCGGTTAGTGATGTAGTGCATTATTAGAAATACATCAAACAATATATTGTAACAATATCGATTCATTCGCCACAAAGTGAATTTCAGTTCCTTTGTGGTGAGAGTGCCGACTCAAGTTTTATCTATCTTCGAGGTGGAGGAGTTCTGGCCCGCCGGTGTAGTTTACCGGAGGTTCCGGGGGAGACTCCCGAACGAAGCGCGCATCACGTCGCCGAAAGAGACATTACGTGATAAAGTGTAGTATGATTGTGTGTGTGAATGTGTAAATAATATATTTTAGGATAAAATTGTTCGGCGTGCATCCGTTGTCTGATTGCCATAACACAAGTTTTAACTTAGCATGGGATTAGACGACGTAATGCACGCTACCTAGTTTTTATACTATTGTATATTATTGTATGTTTAATAAAGAATTTGAATTTGAATTCGACTAAAGCAGTAATTGCAATCGTTATTCCAATTTTCATAACTATTACTTGCTTTCATAACAATTTCCGAATGATAATATTATTGATTGATATCATGCATTATCTTTTCAATATTATGTACGTTAAATAACAGTAAAATAAGCTAATCCATTACACCTAATCGATTCAGTGCTGCTATTAGACATAAAATCGATTTTTTTCATAGACTTTGATTTCTCGATCGCGTCCCTAACCGACGCATCTAACATCTGTGATCTGTCATTGTGACATTTGCGAATACGTCTATATATTGTCTTTTATTTTTCAGATGAATTTCACAAAATAATATAAATAAATACTTTAGAACAAGAGTGTCTACTTCAATGTTTAATTAATTACAATCTTGGATAACTCCCAGTCAGGTAAGCACACCTTAATTTATTTTCTGAATATGTAAAGTAAGTATATTAAATTCTTTGTAAAAAGGCACCTTCTATGTATCTATTTCCTGACAAATTATGTAGTTTTTGATTTCACAATTACCATTTAGACTAGAGTATAGATATTTCTATGAATATACATATTACAAACACTATTTAATTCATTGTTTTATTACAGCTTCTGTACAGAGTAAACAGAACCAGTGAAGGCTATTTTAACCTGCTTTTGGTTATAGAAGAGTAGTCTATTCTACCTTCTACAAGAACAAAATATCCTGTAAGACAAGATCGACATGAGAAACATTATAATAGGCTACTTGACCTATATTTAATTTCATTGAAAAAATGCATATTTCTAGTAGAATTTGGCCTAGGAAACCGTACTTCACCCTTATTATCAAATAAAAGCTTATGATTGATAAATAAAGTCGATTTGAAAATATGATTTTATGAAAATAGGAATTGTACTGACGAAAACGCTTTTGCGGTACTTCCGATTTGGATGTGACGTCATCCTATTTGTAATTTAATATCTTTTATTTATCGCGCTCGTTTTAAGTAAGTTTATTTGTACATAAATAATATGAATAAGCCTAGAAAGATTTATAAAATATATTTTCTTGAATAATTCAAATAAAACATCAGTTTTATATATTATCTCCATTTATTGTAGCTGGGAAATGAAATGGCGAAAACTTTTCTACATTACAAATGATTTCTAAATTCTTTTCTAATTTTTTGGCACTGTTAGACTCGTACGCTTAGCACATAAAACTTTTTTCAATAAAGAAAGTGTAAAATACAAAAAACATAACGTCACACTACGGCGGTACAATGGCGGACAGTGTTTTCGGCGCCATATAAAAGGCATATTTTTCAATCAACATTTTTATGGGTTTCTACTGTTTAAAATATTAAAATATTAGTTTTTTTGGTGAAAATGAACGATTAAGAAGCGATTAGAATGAAGAAAAAAATAGGTCAGTAGCCTATTATAGACTATAATTTCTGTTGCACTGGGTAATAATTTTTGTTTATTTTAAGTTATATCCTATTAATATTTTTCATTTTCCAATATTGGATACTGCTGGTAGTGCTTTGTGTCCTAATAAACATGTTTTAATAAATAATTTCATGAAACATTTTTATTTCATGTCACTATTATTTGTAAGATTTAACAATACGATGAATGTATTACTATATTACATATCACTTTTTAGATCTCAAGATTGAAAAGAGTTTGTGCTGCTTGCTGGAGGACAACTGAAAGAGAAGTGCGACGTTATGATGAGCAAGACTCCAATCGCCCTGGTTTGTTAAGAGGTATTCTGACAGATGCTGGATCAAATGATATACCTCCAAACTATACAAACCAAAAAATGATTTCTTCTGTGTACAAACGAGCTGCAAGTACATCTAATCACTATATTTGTTAACTGTTTTGAAACGGATGTTTACTGGTACTTTTATGTATGAGACTGGTCATGTCATGCGGACCGTTGGTACGGATCGCTCCGCTTAGATCGGTCTATACGGAGCGATCCGTACCGACGGTCCGCGTGACTATAAAACCAGCCTAAAGGAACAGTTATATATATTATGTACTTAATTATAAGTTCTATGTACCACCATGTTGTATGATTTAGATGAGTTTTGCAGGAGTATGATGAATGATTTAAATAGATTTTTTTCTTTTATCTAAATAAAAATGAATTTTATTTCAATGTTTGTGTGATCATGTTCACATTTTGCAGTACATAACATGTTCCATAATATGTACTGCAATATGTGAATTACTTACTGAATTATGTGTATTAATTCATACACTATATTAGGCTTAATTTACATGTAATATACCTAAGTAAGAGTAGAATTAAGCCCTTTGTGTTTGCCCTTTTTTTTAGTTGATAATACAACTCTTTTCTTTGTTAATGAAATGAAATGAAATAGTTTATTGAATCAAGTTAATGTTCATGTTATAAATGAAACCGAGCCGCTGGAAGTTTGATGTATAATCTATACTTAATATTATAAAGCGGAAGAGTTTGTTAGTTTGTTTGTTTGAACGCGCTTATCTTAGGAACTACTGGTCCGATTTGAAAAATTATTTCAGTGTTAGGTAGCCCGTTTATTGAGGAAGGCTATAGGCTATATTTTATCACGCTAAGACTTATAAGAACGAAGAAATAGAGGAAAATGTGGAAAAAACGGGGGAAATTATGTGAAAGGGCTTATTAGAACGCGCTAATCTAAGGAACTACTGGTCCGATTTGAAAAATTCTTTCAGTTTTACATAGCCTATTAATCGAGGAAGGCAATAGGCTACATTTTATCACGCTAAAACTAATAGGAACGAAGAAATAGAGAAAAGTGTGGAAAAAATGGGGGAAATTATTTGAAAGGGCTTATTTGAACGCGCTAATCTCAGGAACTACTGGTCCGATTTGAAAAATTCTTTCAGTGTTAGATAGCCCATTTATAGAGGAAGGCTATAGGCTATATTATATCACGCTAAGACTTATAGGAGCAAAGAAATAGAGGAAAATGTGGAAAAAAAACGGAGGAAATTATTTAAAATTGCTTATTATCTTAAGAAACTACTGGATCAATTCTTATGTTATTTGGCACACATGAAAATAGACCACGTGAAAGGACATAGGTTTCTTTTTTTGCGGAAAAATGTACGCTTTCCATGACATTCCTAAATTACGCGGGCGAAGCCGCGCGGAAAATCTATCATAATTCAAACCATAAAAGTATATTGTCCCACACTTTTAAGTTTTATGATTTGCGCGTTAACTTTTCAATCGATGTACGGAAACAACTATAAACTATAGTCCACGCGGACGAAGTCGCGGGCAACAGCTAGTATTATATATTTGTTATTGTTGTGTGTTTGCCCTTTTTTTTAGTTTATAATACAACTCTTTTCTTTGTTAATGAAATGAAATAGTTTATTGAATCAAGTTAATGTTCATGTTATAAATGAAACCGAGCCGCTGGAAGTTTGATGTATAATATTATATATTTGTTTTTGTTGTGACACTGTTTGGATAAAATAAAAATACATTGTTTGTTTTATTTTTCACTCCAGTCAACAGCATGAGCATAGCCCAATAGCGGCCAGGTCGCGGCGGCCATCGAGATAGATAGTATGAAACCGCCATAGACCACGCGCGCACCTGGCAACCAAGCGGCCGCCGGCCAGGCGGCCATACCGATGGCCGCTAGTGCGTTATTAGTGTTATTACCTATTGGGCTAATGTGTCCATTGTGAAAAGTAGGGAGATCGCAGACGGCACACTTTTTGTGTGATCGAGTCTGCGGCGCACATACATTCTGCATGGCAAAATGTTACTTATATTTTTGCTTAAATTGCTTATGAGAATGTATTCAATAATAATAAATACCCATAGAATCTAGGCAGTAGATATTATAGCGGCGGTTTTTAGTCACAACACAGTATGCGGAAGATTTCGGTGATGATTTTTATTACTAATATAAGCGCCTTACTCTATTTTTTAGAGCAATAACGTTCGCTCGTGTATGACTTGTCAATAAAATAGGTGCTTTGAAGATTTTGAGGTTATTTTCGATTTTATCAAATTACTCTGAAACCCCGGTTTTGTTTACAAAGAAATTTTTATAGGAGCTAAAGTGATAATCATAGACTTTAAAAAACCAAGTTTCATAATGACGCAAAATGGTACTGGGTACCATAGAGTTATGATCTTTCTCCTTTGAAAGAGAAGTAGAATATAGTTAAAAATATTTTCTCTCTCTCCAACTTCGTTGCGCCAAAATTTTTTTATCTGGAACCGTACATTTTTCGATCGGCGTGCGTGCTGTTAAAAGGCATGATGACATTTTTTTTATTGGTAATTGAAAGACGCCTCAAAAATATAAACATCGGTGAGAGAATGACTCTGATAGCTTAAAAATTCACCAAGATATGACAATTCAAACATCTCATAAAATAGACCCGCCAGAAATGCTCCATACAAACTGCGACTCGATTATGACGTCACCGTAGAGTAGCTTGTAGGCATCGCGGGAGAACTTTGTTCGATAGCTATATTAATCCTTCGATCGCGGATTCTTGGAAATCTATTGTTATTCTATTGTTGTCGCGGTCACCGGTGTCCTTATGGGGCTTGATGGGTTAATTGTCGCGTTTATGAAAGTGGTTTCATAACAAAAGTTGCTTTAAATAACATAAGTTATCGAATTATATTAAGGATGCAAAAATGGTATATAAATATTAAGAAATATATTAAAAAAGAATTACTTGAATATCCAACTTTGAAGGCACTGTACAGCAAAAAAATAAATACAGAAGTTATCAAGCTGACATTTTGGAAACGCTTATTTTTTACCGTTATTTATTTACTAGCTTTTGCCCGCGACTTCGTCCGCGTGGACTTCAGTTTATAGCGTGCGGTGTCAACAAAATTGGTGTCTTTAAAAGCTTTTAAAACCCTGGTACCCCTTAAATCAAAATAAGTACCCAAAAACAGCTGTGCAGTGTGCACATTTTTTTTTAATTAAACTTTATTTTTGGCAAATTTTAAAGCTTATTTGGCCCTCTATTACGAGGGCTGCTATTTATGTATCCGGAACTGGCCACTTACAAGAACAATATTTAAAAAGTAATTACAACATTTGAAAATAGAACTCTTTGGTTGAAGAATACATTTTGTTTCATGTGACTGTCAATTATTTTTCCATTGTGGCGTCATTTTGAAAATTGCGTGTCTTCATTTGCCATGGATTTAACGCGTGAACATTTTCGTGCAATGATTTACTACGATTTTCGGCGTGGGCTAAATCAACAACAGTGCTTTATTCAACTCACCGCAACTTTTGGAGATGAAGCACCATCAAAAACCACTGTTTATCACTGGTACAGTGAGTTTAATCGTGGGAGGTCTATGCTCACGGATGAGAATAAAGAAGGTCGCCCAAAAACAGCTGTTGTCCCACAAAATATAGATGCTGTGCGGGAACTAATAATGCGTGATCGTCATGTTACATATCGCGAGATAGAGGCGTCCTTAGGCATAAGTATGACGAGCATACATAAGATATTACACGAACATTTGGCTGTAAAAAAAATATGTTCGCGTTGGATTCCGCACAACTTGACAATCGATCAAAAACGGGCTCGTGTCGATTGGTGCAAAAAAATTATAAAAAAATACAACCGTGGTACGTCAAAAGCCGTTTATAATATCTACACAGGTGATGAATCTTGGATCTATGCATATGACCCCGAAACTAAACAACAGTCAACGGTGTGGGTGTTCCAAGATGAGCCGAAACCAACAAAAGTTACTCGTGCAAAAAGTACTTTGAAGCAAATGGTCGCCTGTTTTTTTGGAATTAATGGACATGTGGCTACAGTGCCATTAGAGAATCGTAAAACGGTTAATTCTGAATGGTATACGACCATTTGTTTACCAGAAGTCTTTGAAGAAATAAGAAAGGACAACCGACAACGCAGAATCATATTACATCACGACAATGCTAGCTGTCACACCTCAGCTGAAACAACTCAGTTTTTGGAGGGTCAAAAGATCGAATTGACTGGTCATCCGCCGTACAGCCCTGATTTGGCACCTAACGATTTCTTTTTATTTCCATACGCGAAGAACAAATTACGTGGTCAACGTTTTTCGAGCCGCGAAGAGGCTGTTGATGCGTTCAAAATGCACGTTTTGGAGATACCTCAATCAGAATGGAAAAAGTGCTATGAAAATTGGTTCCAGCGTATGCAAAAGTGTGTCGATCATCGCGGCGAGTATTTTGAAAAGCAATAAAACCATATTAATTCATGAAGCCCAAAGCGGCCACATCCGGCCGCGATAACAATGAAAAAGCTATTGTGTCTCGTTTTGCCACGACTAATGGGTTAAATGATATATGTTTGTTTCTTTTTTTAATTCCGGATACATAAATAGCAGCCCTCGTACACAACTTTACCCATAAACTATATTTTATCATTGATAGGTTTGAGGTTACGTCACTGCATAGATAAAGTACTGAGTAGTGAGTTATTTAAATACGTGTATAACAATTGAAAGAATCGAAAAGTATATCTTAAGATGGTACCACCTCTTATAGAATGACGTTTTAGCAAGCGCTATCGCGATGTAGGAGACGCACGGCGCCATCTATTATGAATTTTACTGTTGTACTGAGTAGTGAGTTATTTAAATACGTGTATAACAATTGAAAGAAGCGAAAAGTATATCTTAAGATGGTACCACCTCTTATAGAAAGACATTTTAGCAAGCGCTAGCGCGATGTAGGAGAAGTACGGCGCCATCTATTATGAATTTTTGGAACTAACTTAATTTGAACGCATTTTACCCCCTTACAACCCCTTTTTTCAGTTAAAAAGTAGCCTATGCCCTTTCTCAGGCTTTAGACTATCTGTGTACAAAATTTCATTACAATCGGTTTAGTACTTTTGGCGTGAAAGCGAGACAGACAGACAGACAGAGATACTTTCGCATTTATAATATTAGTATAGATTTTATTAACAAAATTCGCTAATCTTTGACCTTGTTATCATCCCTAATGTGCGATCACCTTAACCCATATAGACCCGCCGTGCCCAAACGAGGACACTTTTAAAATTACTAAAATTTTTTATCATTCAAGTTCATACTTATTTTTATTGTAAGTTTCAATTTGCTAAAAGTGTACTTTCTTATTCTTAGGAGGTACAAATAATATAAATATAGTTCACAGTGTTTTATAATCATTTTTCTGAAGCTGTTTCTAACATCCGAAATGACGCCAAGTTAGTATTTTTTATTTTTAAGTTTTTCTTTTAGACATATATTTTTTTACTTGAAAGAACTCATTACACTATAACCTATAAAAAATATACATATTAGTGTGAAAAGCTTTAGTCTTTATAAGATTAGGAAAAGTTTTATACAAGTGTCCCTATTTGGGGCCAATGGGCACATTGGGTGTAAATTATTCCAATTTTTGTCCACCAATCAATTTCGTATAATCAATGAACTGAAGGGTATTCAATAGCTATGATAAATACTATGGACTTCAGGAAGTTGCCATGATTGAAGATGGTAGTGGAAAGATAAATTTAGTCTTGTTTCCTTGCACAACTATGTGTTTCTTTACCAGTTTTTTATTACTCCAAGGGGAGGCTGGCTATTGTGCAACTGATACTGTTGGCCAAGGCAGTACAGAGAAGTGTACTCTCGTATCCGTCAAGGATATGAAAAAAAAACGACGAGTTTGACTACCGTTTCGACCAACTAAATCAGAATTTGTTTTACATCGGCTGGATTATAATGTCTATGCGGTCGGGGCAAACTATTACAGCGTTTTTCTTCTGGGAAAAGTAGGTAAACAGATGTATTACTGTTGAATGAATGTGGACGTTAGCTTCCTATATTTTCACCAAAGCCATAACAAGTATATGCGTGTGGTCAAGTCAACTGGTCAATCGATTTTCTCGCGCTGTTATACGAAACAAAAATTGGTGGTAACTGGTAGGTACTGTTTACGCACATGCTGGATGTAGCAGTGGCAATCGCATGGCGGCTGCATCATCCAAGTAATAAGTACAGGAATTGTATTAGCTCTAATTTCGCCAGCATTTGGTCGTCATGACTTGAGACATACAAGCAGTAGATTCCTGCAATCAGCAATACATATCTGTACTGCCAAACCTGCAGCATGAAGGGTCACTTTCCCGAGAAACTGTCCCAACAATTGCGTTGTTCTGGTGGGCTAGCATTACGTCATGAAAAAGGTCAAAGGAATTTGAGAAATGTGCGTAAACATGGTAGGTACATTCATAAAGAATGTATCGAAAATTTTCACACGGAATGATCCCATTGGCCCCATTTGAGGACGGCAATTTTTTTAATATAAAAATTCAAAAAAATTAAAGTTTTTTTGTGTTTTCCTAATAATTTTATTGGTTTCTATAAATCAATAAAGAAATTTCATATTTTCCACGGCTCAGTTTCATTTGGGTCTAAATGGGTTAAGAGGGACAAATATATTGAACATTTTGTTATACACAGGTACAGCCAACACCCGCACATAATCACGCTGCGCGGCGTGTACGCGGAGTGCGGGCGCATACTGGCGGTCATGGAGCTGTGTCGCGGCGGCGAGCTGCTGGACCACATCACGTCGCGCCGCTACCTGCCGGAGCGGGAGGCGGCGCCGCTGCTGCGGAACGTGCTGCAGGCGGTGCACTATCTACACGCGCACACCGTGGTGCACAGGTACAGTAGCACCCGCACCCGCACATATACTGGCGGTGACGGAGCTGTGTCGCGGCGGCGAGCTGCTGGACCACATCACGTCGCGCCGCTACCTGCCGGAGCGGGAGGCGGCGCCGCTGCTGCGGAACGTGCTGCAGGCGGTGCACTATCTACACGCGCACACCGTGGTGCACAGGTACAGTAGCACCCGCACCCGCACATATACTGGCGGTGACGGAGCTGTGTCGCGGCGGCGAGCTGCTGGACCACATCACGTCGCGCCGCTACCTGCCGGAGCGGGAGGCGGCGCCGCTGCTGCGGAACGTGCTGCAGGCGGTGCACTATCTACACGCGCACACCGTGGTGCACAGGTACAGTAGCACCCGCACCCGCACATATACTGGCGGTGACGGAGCTGTGTCGCGGCGGCGAGCTGCTGGACCACATCACGTCGCGCCGCTACCTGCCGGAGCGGGAGGCGGCGCCGCTGCTGCGGAACGTGCTGCAGGCGGTGCACTATCTACACGCGCACACCGTGGTGCACAGGTACAGTAGCACCCGCACCCGCACATATACTGGCGGTGACGGAGCTGTGTCGCGGCGGCGAGCTGCTGGACCACATCACGTCGCGCCGCTACCTGCCGGAGCGGGAGGCGGCGCCGCTGCTGCGGAACGTGCTGCAGGCGGTGCACTATCTACACGCGCACACCGTGGTGCACAGGTACAGTAGCACCCGCACCCGCACATATACTGGCGGTGACGGAGCTGTGTCGCGGCGGCGAGCTGCTGGACCACATCACGTCGCGCCGCTACCTGCCGGAGCGGGAGGCGGCGCCGCTGCTGCGGAACGTGCTGCAGGCGGTGCACTATCTACACGCGCACACCGTGGTGCACAGGTACAGTAGCACCCGCACCCGCACATATACTGGCGGTGACGGAGCTGTGTCGCGGCGGCGAGCTGCTGGACCACATCACGTCGCGCCGCTACCTGCCGGAGCGGGAGGCGGCGCCGCTGCTGCGGAACGTGCTGCAGGCGGTGCACTATCTACACGCGCACACCGTGGTGCACAGGTACAGTAGCACCCGCACCCGCACATATACTGGCGGTGACGGAGCTGTGTCGCGGCGGCGAGCTGCTGGACCACATCACGTCGCGCCGCTACCTGCCGGAGCGGGAGGCGGCGCCGCTGCTGCGGAACGTGCTGCAGGCGGTGCACTATCTACACGCGCACACCGTGGTGCACAGGTACAGTAGCACCCGCACCCGCACATATACTGGCGGTGACGGAGCTGTGTCGCGGCGGCGAGCTGCTGGACCACATCACGTCGCGCCGCTACCTGCCGGAGCGGGAGGCGGCGCCGCTGCTGCGGAACGTGCTGCAGGCGGTGCACTATCTACACGCGCACACCGTGGTGCACAGGTACAGTAGCACCCGCACCCGCACATATACTGGCGGTGACGGAGCTGTGTCGCGGCGGCGAGCTGCTGGACCACATCACGTCGCGCCGCTACCTGCCGGAGCGGGAGGCGGCGCCGCTGCTGCGGAACGTGCTGCAGGCGGTGCACTATCTACACGCGCACACCGTGGTGCACAGGTACAGTAGCACCCGCACCCGCACATATACTGGCGGTGACGGAGCTGTGTCGCGGCGGCGAGCTGCTGGACCACATCACGTCGCGCCGCTACCTGCCGGAGCGGGAGGCGGCGCCGCTGCTGCGGAACGTGCTGCAGGCGGTGCACTATCTACACGCGCACACCGTGGTGCACAGGTACAGTAGCACCCGCACCCGCACATGTACTGGCGGTGACGGAGCTGTGTCGCGGCGGCGAGCTGCTGGACCACATCACGTCGCGCCGCTACCTGCCGGAGCGGGAGGCGGCGCCGCTGCTGCGGAACGTGCTGCAGGCGGTGCACTATCTACACGCGCACACCGTGGTGCACAGGTACAGTAGCACCCGCACCCGCACATATACTGGCGGTGACGGAGCTGTGTCGCGGCGGCGAGCTGCTGGACCACATCACGTCGCGCCGCTACCTGCCGGAGCGGGAGGCGGCGCCGCTGCTGCGGAACGTGCTGCAGGCGGTGCACTATCTACACGCGCACACCGTGGTGCACAGGTACAGTAGCACCCGCACCCGCACATATACTGGCGGTGACGGAGCTGTGTCGCGGCGGCGAGCTGCTGGACCACATCACGTCGCGCCGCTACCTGCCGGAGCGGGAGGCGGCGCCGCTGCTGCGGAACGTGCTGCAGGCGGTGCACTATCTACACGCGCACACCGTGGTGCACAGGTACAGTAGCACCCGCACCCGCACATATACTGGCGGTGACGGAGCTGTGTCGCGGCGGCGAGCTGCTGGACCACATCACGTCGCGCCGCTACCTGCCGGAGCGGGAGGCGGCGCCGCTGCTGCGGAACGTGCTGCAGGCGGTGCACTATCTACACGCGCACACCGTGGTGCACAGGTAATAGCTTACATGTGTGATAAAAATTATCGGTCGCGATATATATAAATAAACGATAAATGTTAAAAGCGTGCACGCAAATTGGTACGTAAATACGTATACGTGCGCATTGGGACCGGGTTGCTATTTGCTAGTGGTTCTTAAGTTTCATCGTCTGTCACATTAAGGCATAGCACGATTAAAATTCTTCGTCTAATGGCTAAAATCAGAAAACGCATAAACGCTTTTACGCACGCAAATTGGTACGTAAATGCGTATACATTTGCAATGAGATCGGGTTACTCAAATGTTTCTTAGTTTTCGTCGACTGAGGGCTCATACATTATCTGTTAATAGATAGACATGCAAAGATGGCCAAAGTCTACTAATACTGACAACGAAAAGGATAGGCAGGGCTCGATCTAGCTATTTCGCCGGCGCGCGTGCCGCTCCGGGCAAAGATAATTTTCGCCGCCCTTTACGTACAGAAAACCGAATACTTAAGTCATAAGCTAGTTTTGTTGGGAATGGAAATAAAATAAGTATTTAAATATTTCCACTATCCAACCTGAAGTAGGTTGGAAGGTAAAATTCTCAAACTGGGGTGGTGGATGGTAATAGATAGGAATAAGTCAATTTTGCTGCCCCTAATTTTTTGCCGCTCTGGGCCAAGTAAATTGGGCCCTGGACATAGGCTTCTATTTATTTATATTTTACAATTTTTCAGAGACATAAAGCCGTCGAACATTTTGTTCGCGACGGCCGAGCGGACTCCAGCCGACATTCGCCTGGTCGACTTCGGCCTGGCGAAACAACTGCGGGCGGAGAACGGGTTATTGATGACGCCGTGCTATACCGCCAACTTCGTAGCACCTGAAGTGCTCAAGCGAGCTGGCTATGATGCTGCTTGTGATATATGGAGCTTAGGTGAGTAGGATGGCGCTATAAAACAGTGACAAGATACAAGAGACGGTGACTTTTTTTTTTTAATTTTAGCAAAAAGCTAAACGCTTGAGTTAGGAAGAGTCTAGGTTCAATTAGGATCTCAGGTACATAAATACCGAAAAAAATTACGCTTGAAATAACGCTTATTATTTGTGTGTTTTGTTGTGCTACAAATTGCGCACAAAATGCATGAGCGGGCTTTTTGTTATACGAATAAGGATGTTTTATAACTTTTTCCATAACATTTTTGAAGGGAAACACAGAACAACACAAACATTAACAAAGTAAAATCCTAATAAAACTAATAATAGTAATATGGTAGTGTTTTCAGGGAACTGGGAGTAGCCTAGTTTAATGCATGATGACATCCAAGTGGTAACTTTTAATTGGCTCATCAAATATGTGTTCTGTTTTTAACCGACTTCAAAAAAAGGAGGTTATCAATTCGACGCGTATGTATGTAATATTTCCAGAACTGCCCAGTTTTTGTATATGCTAATCTATAACAGCTTCTGAACAAATGTGCCAAATTTCAAAATTGTATGTATGTATGTTTTTATGTTTGTGCACGCATATCTCCGGAACTACAAGTCCGATTTAAGTGAAACTTTTTTTATTGTACCAGGTATTGTTCAACTTAGGGAATACTGCAAGTTTCATCAAAATCGGTTCAGTAGTTTTTGAGATAGGGAATTTTAATTCTTAATTATGTACAATTTGAAGTCGGTTTTATCTTTTTAAAATACTATTATTAATTCTTTTGTAACCGTAGCTATAAGTTTGCCATCTATAATAACATTGAATTATACGTTCAGGTGTTCTGGCGTACATAATGTTGTCGGGGCGGACCCCGTTCGCGTCGACCGGTGATGACACACCAGAAGCTATACTCGCCAGGATCGAGTCCGGGAAGGTATGTAAACCGAAGTTGTTACACTTACTAGTAAAAATCTACAGTATTGTACCAGAGTAAACAGAACTAAGGAGTAGGCCGGCAATAAAAAACATAACATGTTTTTGTGTACACAGTGCTGTTTTTATTAGTAAAGACAAAACATTTAAATAACCCCCTTTTTATAAAAACATTATGTACTTAAATATTTTCATTACAAAAAATCTCCCCGAGCTAGTTCCCAAATATCATGTAGATATTCAGAGTTTTATATAAAATTCATTCCTATTTGACTAATTCGTTTCAGGTGGATCTCGAGACAGGGGCCTGGCGTTCCGTATCCGTGGAGGCTCGGTCGTGCGTCCGCCGTATGCTACAACTGGAACCGAACCGGCGTCCCCGCGCCGCTGCACTCCTTCGAGAGTCGTGGCTAAGTCGCCCCGCCCCCGCCGCGCCCGCGCCCGTCCCGTCTGAAGACGCCCCTGCACCCGCTGACCTGCGCAGAGCCGTGGATCTCACATTCCAGGTAATGCTGTCCTTGTCACACATTAGCATGCCAGATATTGCTATCTCTCTCACATCATGAAGGCGCATCTAGTGCCGTGCTGCTAAGAGGCTAAGTCGCCGCGCCCGAGCCCGTCCCGTCTGAAGACGCCCCTGCACCCGCCGACCTGCGCAGAGCCGTGGATCTCACATTCTAGGTAATGCTGTCCTTGTCACACATTAGTATATTAGATATAACTGTCGTGCCACTCGATAACGCGCCCGCGCTTACCGACCTGCACACATTCTAGGTATCGCTGTACTTGTCACATTCGACGTGTGGTTTTTGTAACCATGTATAGTTATAAAGCAATATTGTTATTACTTTATAACTATACATGGTTACAAAAACCACACGTCGAATATGTAACCTGCTCCATTTTTGGAAGTCGGTTAAAGGTAGGATAACAACCGTATCGTGCAGTTCAATAAAGACTTAACTGTTCGAGTTAGTTAAGATAAAAAAAAAACTTGAAAGGTGTCAAGGGACACCCGGATGGAACGAAGATAACTAGCTTGCTTTCTATGAGAGAGAGAGAGAGAGACAGAGAAACACGTGCACGCCGCACGGCTTACAACTAAAAGTGTAAACATAAAATACAATAAAAAAATAGCTAAAAGCGTCGTTACAACTTTCTTAATTTTTTCCGTTCGCAACGCGCGATAAGGAACTTCGTTCGTACAAGGTTTGTTTAAAAATTATACATCTTTTCCAGGCAATGACCTCCGCACCAATGACCCCGCACGTGCTTGGCCCGGTCACTCAGTCCACGCTCGCGCAGCGCCGCATCAAACCGCAACGTCGATTTCCGCCCACGCAAGTCTAAACGTGATATACATACTAAATGTGTTGCCAACTGAAGGTTTTGCCACTAAGGCATAAATAGTCTGCTCTTAAGACATAAGAGCTAAGAGAATACAAACTACGTAACAAGAAGTGGGACTTAGAAGACAAAAATAAAATTTGATTTGATTCGATTCAAGATCGACTGTGATTGCCTAATTTTTAAGCAAGATCGACTGTGATTGGCTAATTTTTAAGCAAGATCGACTGTGCTTGGCTGTTAAAAACGGACGAATAAAAGTTTAATTTGTGGTTTTTAACTTAAACTTCAATAACCGACTTAATTTTCTTTTCTAAGTCCGACCTTCTCCTTGCTCTTTACTGTCAAGAGCAGACCTATGACCCGTAATAAACCAGCTAGGATTCCTGCTCAATTCAACTTGGGATGCTGTTTTGTATTAAATAAAAGGGATTTTCCTTTAATCATGTGAGACTCGATGGGGAACTCTGACAAAAATCACGTAGTCTTAAACCTTACTACGTATCACCAGGGGGGATTAAAAATGCTAGAAGATCACGTGAATAATGGAATACCCTAAACGTAACAAAGTGCCGTACATTCGTGTCGTATCAAGTGCAAACGTTGATATACGAAACTCCGCACTCAACTGTGATGTCAAATTGTTACTAAAGCGTCTCCCAGACAGACGCGGCCTGCGGTGGCGGCGGTGGCGGTCAGTTGGATGACTTGGCCGCGTGGCCGCGTGTGTCTGTGTCGTTCCTAGAACTGACCGCCACCGCCACCGCAGGCTGCATCTGTCTGGGAGACGCTTAAGGCTGTTTTTCTGTGGTCAAATTTTGACTTTTGTACCTAGCGCTAAAAACTAAATACTTAGTTTGATCTCAAGTCATCAAACTGATAAAGACCATCTTACGACGCTAGGAGTGCATCAGCCAAAATTGGTACTGAGTAGTATGAGAATGGTTTATTGTACGGGCCTAAATGATGGTTTTGATTCGCCATTAGGTGAAAATTGGGTAAAATCAATAGCCGAGTCGTTTATTTTGCCTTTTTGCGGATATAGACTTGTGGATTTCTAGTTGATTCCGAAGTTTGTTATTATTATGTTGGCAACACTGTGTAACCTCTACGCGCCTAACCGTAGGCATCGATAGTAAGCCTAAAACTATCGTATTTAGTTTGTGAGTGTTGTCTTTCCGTCTGGAACTATCCAGTAATGTCAACAAGTATTTCTAGGTACTAAGGTGTTCTTGTGACTCTCCTATTATACAAACTATTTCGACTAACGCAATTATTTAATCGTAAATGTTAAGACATTCCATATTTCTATCGTATATAATTTTTCTATGATACGAATTATTATAGTTTTTCTATAATGATTGTCTTCCGGGACGATTTTATTTCTAAGTTTTAATAACTTACGGGTGCACTTGATATATTTAACTATTATACGTACTTATTTTTTTATAATAACACACTAAACAAAATGTTGCTAACTTAAAAGTATGGAGGGTAGATGGAGAACTATCTTATATGGGAGATATTTAAAAAAGGGTTCAGCTGTACGCAGTAAATAACAGTTGAAAAATCCTCCAAGAGTGGCGCTAGCTGCAGCAAAGGGTATGGAATGAATGTAGCCGTTGGTGACAAAATATAAACTTATAATAAGCCGAGTCACAGAATTACTGGGTTAATACCAATATATTTTGAAAAATATAACCTAAAATAGCTGAAATAAAAGCTGCTAAATGATTTAAAATTTACCCTGTTGCCACTGTAGGGCCACCCTAATTTAACGCATTTCAGCGGACACTTTTTTACATACAGATATAGTTTTCCTCCATCTACACTCCATACTTAAACAATAAACAAACAAATCTTTATTTCCCTCAAGTAGTACAAGTTATCTTAAATAAACAAAACACTGCTCCCCACACTAGGATTCCCTGTGTCGTGGAGACTTAAAAGCATAACTGAAATGTATTTATATATTTATTGTATTTTTATAACTAATGACTTTTACGCATTTATAAAGCCAGTGCTACGCCCACCGAGTGATTTTATCACTAGCGCCATCTATAAATTATTGCTGGTAATGTTATTCGCATTTTTTATAGGTTTTTTTAAGTTGAGTTTTTAAGTGTGCTCGTAAGTTCTAATCTAAGTCTATTTGTGCCATTATGCCTACGAATTGATTTTACTATTGTGCAATTGCTAGAAAGGTATATATAGGTAGTGGTCATATTATGTTTTGAAGCTTTATTTTTTACAGTATTACTCGAACATTGCTCTGTTGTATATATTATACTCTATCCATGAAATCGTTATATTTTTATACCATTTATATTAAATATGGGACTTTTAAATGTATGTTACTTGTGGTCGATTACTGAGTAACACATATTCTCTCATAACAAAATAAATCAACCCCACCAAAATAGGTAGGTAACTATAAGATATGATTCATGTTTACAAACCAAAATTGATTCCAGTTAGCATTTTTAAGGTGTTCTCGTTTTTAAAGAATTTGCAATTAATCGATCACATGTTATTAATACCGTGTCAAAATGCATTAAATTCAAGCATTTCATAGGACCCTATGAAATAAAATTTGAATCAAGTATTGTTTGAAAGTATATTTCTAATATAAGATAGATATTGTGAGTGTTTATTGGTTTGTGAGGCCCAAAATTAAGTCAAGCATTGCATTCGCTTATTTTATAATGCTAGAATATTTATGAGAATTAACGATTTTGGGCTCGAACATACGACATAGTTATAATTTAGGTGAATAAAATGGCCTATAATCATGCTTGATACATATATATATATATATATATATATATATATATATATATATATATATATATATATATATATATATATATATATATATATATATATATATATATATATATATATATATATATATATAAGTATATATATATAAGTATAATATTTGTATGTCATCATAATATCATTATATATTATGAAATTCTGATTAATTAATTTTTGGTGTTTAATATAATTTTATTATTATTCCAGGATATTTACAATTAGTAAAATAAAAATGTAACAAACAAAACTTTTACGTTAAAACAACTGGGCTAAATAAAAAAAAACATAAATTAAGAGGGTAATAACTTAATAAGTTTCGCTTAAATATTTGAATGTTTGTGATTATTCAGAGGATTATAAAATTTAATCATATGATCATAATAAAAGTCATATTTTTAATGCAATATTGTTAAATGACACAAAGTATATTTTTATATGTGCACAAAAAATTGTACCTCATGAAAATAGAAAAGTATGGCACAAGAAACAGGGCACCGCTCGGTCGCACAAAATGTTATATTATAATGTACTAGAGTTTATTAATTTTTCAATACCCAAATTATTTTTATAATAAAGCTATAAAGTTTTAATTATAAAACCAGTGTTAAAGTTTAAATACTAAAGTAGGAAAAGGTTTGTAAGTTAAAAACTAGACTTTTATCCCAACAAGACGTAAAAATATTTTTGGAACTTAAAAATCATTGAATGCACTTTTGAGAATAAAATAAATATTGTAACTATAAGTTATTTTGCTTGCCAACCACTATGAATTCAGATTGTACATACTACATTATCTCTTTAATAATAATACTTACATATTTATTTTCCTATATCGCTTCTTCAACAATGCATTATAACATGAATTCAAATAATTTTTATGCATTTTAAACATAAAGCTTTTTGCCTAATATTTTCAAATTACCGTAACATTATTCTTAAATACTATGTAATGTTGTTAAACAGATTATAAAATATTACCGTAATGTATATCTGGTATTTTGTGTATTATTCTTTATCTTTATTGCCAAAGATGTAATTTAGTCAATATTCAATTTGTATAATGAAATTATATTATGTAAGTCTTAAATCAAATTTTTTAGGTGAACGCAGATTTGGGCCGCACCGCACGCACCGCAGTCGCCGCATTCGAATTCTTTATATAAAGTTGCGAAGACTGCGGCGCGGCGCGGCGCGGGTAGGTATGCGAGCTTTATAGGCAAGCTCGCATACCTACCCGCGCCGCGCCGCACTTCATATAAAGAATAGGCTACTTGACCTATATTCAATTTCATTGAACAAATGCATATTTCTAGTAGAACTTGGCCTAGGAAACCATATTTCACCCTTATCATCAAATAAAAGCTTATGATTGATAAATAAAGTCGATTTGAAAATATGATTTTATGAAAATAGGATTTGTACTGACGAAAACGCTTTTGCGGTACTTCCGATTTGGATGTAACGCCATCCTCATAGTAATTTAATATCTTTTATTTATCGCGCTCGTTATATGTAAGTTTATCTGTACATAAATAATAAGAATAAGCCTAGAAAGATTTGTAAAATATATTTTCTTGAATAATTCGCTTACAACATCAGTTTTATATATTATCTCTATTTATTGTAGACGGGAAATGAAATGGCCAAAACTTTTCTCCAAAAGTTTTCAACATTACAAATGATGACGTCACACTATGGCGGACAGTGTTTTCGGCGCCATTTAAGAGGCGTATTTTTCAATCAACATTTTTATGGGTTTCTACTGTGTAAAATATTAAAATATTAGTTTTTTTTTGTGAAATGAATGATTAAAAAGCGATTAGCATGAAGAAAAAAAGTAGGTCAAGTAGCCTATTCGAATGCGGCGACTGCGGTGCGGCCCAAATCTGCGTTCACCTTTTAAGTTCATCTAATATGTATCTTAATTGGCTTGTGTACTTAGGATTATGATTTTTTGGAATATTTTTTTATAGTTTGAGAGATCTTGGATTTTATTCCGTTATAACCAGAAATATAAAACCTAGTAAAATAGAACTTGTATACCAAAAACAAAACCAGTTTTTTGTCCAGGGCCAAGATGATGTATGTAGATGATTTCGCTCAATTAGTGTTCATTTTATCTAATCAATAATCTTTAAATTAATAATCTAGTCATGGATGGTTTTTTTTTAATTGTTTCCCAAGCGCCCCAAGCGGGTGGTCCAGTTCTATCTTTCCGATATTGTTCACTTTTAGGTCCATTGACTAAACCCCTTTTATTCTCAACTCTCAAGTTTGTAACTGAACTGTTTAATCTATCTTGTAGGTGCATTAATATTATGAAAATGTCATGGAATTGAAAATATTGTAATTAGAGTATTTTCATTCAAGATACCAACACAACTATGCTGTATAAAAACTGCATTCAATCAAATATAGTGCTAATTCATTAGGTCTTCACATCAAAGGAGTAAAGTTATAATAAATACTTTTTAAAGAATTTTTGTTTATTGAAATTAAAAAATTAAGGTCATTTAACTAATAAATAAATATTCAAAAACTCAATAGTTATTATTGATATAGACTTAAAAAAATGCACTTTCTATGTAACAAATTAACAACATTACAAGAGACATCTGACACAGACATATCTATCGAACATTTGTCATTGTGTATCATATCATTAATAGATATTAGTAAATATAACGTAATGTATACAATATTTTGAAACTCGAGTGTGTTAGTTAAATTATAAGGACATACAGTAATTTTGAAACATTTCTTCATCAAGTACAAATCATGTGATTTAGAGATTTCAAGTAATGCAGTGTATCTTACAGTTTACACCATAATATTATTATCATCAATTATTAAATAATTAATTTTGTACGTAGTTATTGTGTGTTAAAATATGTTATTTTTGTCTCATATTATATTTTATTTCATATTGTAGAGAAGCATAATATTCATAGCAGATAGAAAAATTGGCGTTTTTGTGATAAGCACAGAAAGTGCATAGTTGAGGATTTAAAAATGTGTTAAAGGCACTTTCAGAAAAAGCTTTGGCCTTTATAAAATTACTTGGCTTACTCCAATTTGTTCCACTTTACTCAGTAGTATCATGTCACAAACTTAAATGCTTTAATCACCATTAGAAGAAATATTTTAAAAAGCCAACCATTAATAAAACATGTTATCTAAGATGTAAAATGTTAAAGATATTTTCACAATAAATATTCTTGCACAGTGCACTTGTGCTAGTAGAGAAAATATTTATGTAATATCTTCATGTAACCAATTTTTCTGGTAGGCTGTTTTCTAAGCCACTGTTGTAAGTGTTAAACACAGATATTTTTAATACAGTTTCCTGTGTATACAATATTTACAGTGTATGCTAAAAGCCAAGTTACTCAGGAATGTTGATGTTTAAAGTTACTTTATCACATCTATCTATTTTTCTAACTTTGAATTAGGTGACAACTTACTAATAGTAAATTGTTAAATGTAGAGATTATAAGTAATTACAAATATATATTGTTGACATTGCTTTACTTGTTGTTTTATTTTATTTTTAGATAATTTCAAAACTTTTAAAATTGGGATTGGTTATCGATATAAACCTCAAAATTTCTTTTGCATAAATATATTAATTTATTTTACATGTACACATTTAAGTGTTGGTGCAACAATAGGTCCTTTGCCTGGAACTACGAGCGGCCTATCCTTGTAACATGCAACCCGATCATCGTTTGTTTTGAGGTCAGGGGCACAGGTTTCGAAAATTTTCTTTTTAGGGTTGAGCTGTGGTTCAGGCTCTCGTGGGTATCCCTCACATGAGACAAGGTCACCGGGGGCTGCTCCCTGTGGTGGGATCAGAACTTCCACCTTCTCGGGTGATGATGCACACATAACCATTGCCTCAGAAGTGACACCTCGCATCTGTAAAAAAATAACAAATTTGCATATTATAAAGTATCTCACAATATTGTTTATTAGCATTATTTCATTGATTATTTAAAAAAATAAGGAGGCTTGAGCTTGTAATCATAATTATTATAGGTACAGTGTTAGCCATATTTATGCAAAACAAATATATATCAGTGGTTTAAAAAAAGAAATAGCTTGGACACCTGCAACAAAAATAAGAAACCATAAATTTTATCTTCGAAAAAATTATCTCACCTTTACTGGTTTCAAGTTACATAGAACCATGACAATTTTGTCTCTCATTTCATCAATTGGCACATGATTTACAAGTCCAGAAACAACAGTTCTAGGGTTCTCTTCACCACAATCAATTTTCTCAACATACAGGGAATCTGCATCTGGATGTTTGTTGATTTCTATGATTTTACCAATTCGAAGATCTAATTTCCTGACATCAACAACTGCATCAGCAGGTGCCGCAGTTTGTTCCATATTTTTTTTAGCTGGTTCTTTTTCTTTTTTAACTTTTTTTGGTATTTGTTCTGTGGGAACTTCTACAGGTGTATCGGTGGTTAGAATAGGTACATTTGAACTGCACTTGCTAGGCAAGAGGTATTGCTTTTTGCCATTCAACACTTCTTGCTTAATTAAATCAGCTTTTGCTTTTTCTACTTTAGCAAGTAGTATTTTGTTTTCATTGGTTAGTTCTCTAATTTTTTCTTCTATTTTAACCTTCTTTATTTCTTCTAACTATAATAGCAAGAACAATTAATTACATATCTAATAAGTAATATAACGGATAAAAAAGCTAGTATTTTTCGAGAAAAGGTAGTAATAATTATAGTTTATGAAAGTAATGCTTATAATAACTTACCTTATGTCTTAGCTCTACAACTCGTTTCTCCGCTATTTCAGCATTTTGATAAAGTTTTGTAGTCATACTTGTAGACAAACTTCTAGTAATAACACGAGTAAACATGAACTTTTGTTACTTTTTTAAATTTTATGAAGAAAAATATAAAATAATATCGGAAAGATTTATCCTAACCTAGAAATTTTTAAAATGGCATTTGGCAAATTTGGCAATAGGCAACGTCAAATGCACAAATGTCTAATTCAAAATGACACATATTACTTCTTCTACTATGTCGAAATTAAGTCAAATGTTTTGCCTATCTACCTGTCAAGAAAGAGTAGACTGTAGAAGGCCATAATATAGACCAGCTATCCCCAACCCGCAGCCCGCGGGCCGCATGCGGCCCACCGGGACTTTATCTGTGGCCCGCGTGATGTTAAACCATTTTGAAATTCACGCCCACCGGCAAAATTTTGTAAGGTCGTCGCGATCGATCGCGCAATATATGTTCTTTCTTTCTTTTTCTTCTTTTTTGGCAACTTGACACAAAGGATGTGTATGTTGTGCCACAGATAAGGTAAAAAGGTAAGGAATATGGCGGGAAAACCATATTCCTCCTATTATAATTTTCATCATCGTTTTCATGTATCGTCAGGTCTAAAGTCTAGTCAAAGTCTAAGTAAAAGTCAATACAGTCACAGGAGTCAAGTCGGTCGATTCAGTAAAGTGGTAGACGCTTTACTGAAACTTTCGATGGAATTTTGGAGGGAACACAAAATAGCACGTTTCTGGATATTACATCACTTTCCTACACTTGTGCATGAACACGAATATCTAATGGTTAATATTCTACCAATATTACACATTAAAAACCCAGCTAACACAATTTTAGGAAAATAATACAAAAACACAACAGCACTCTTTCACATGCCCGCCAAAACTCCCAATATATGTTATCACGTCTTAACAGTACATTTCTTCTTCTTCTTTATTGAGATCAGTATATACGTATGAGGAGTGAGGACGCTCAAAGAGGTGACAGACGTACGAACTTAAAGTACGCGGGTTTTAAGTTCGCGAACTTACTCGGCTCGCGTCGGTGACACACGAGAATCACTCGCACTCACTGACCTCCATTAATACAACTTGTATAATCATGGAGATCAGTGCTCGCCAAGTTAAAATAGAAGTTTTTGGTGCTCGCACTGAATTACCATTCTCATTTGGGGATATTTTTGGAAGTAAAATTTTGCAGCTTAAATATTATATTATAATATTTATTTCGTTTTTAGTAATATTATTATCATTTTTTGTTATATAATCAATAATCATTTTTATTATTATTAATTATATAACTGTAAAGTTGTATTTAGATTGTCTGTAAAATCGGTTTACTGACGATAGTTGAACGTGACAACTACCTTTGTTGAGATTTGTAAACTTCATAATATTTTATAAGTAAATTTAGTTCCGCGATTTGATAACAGATGTCGCTGTTAGGCCTCTAGATCGCGCTATCGCTTACCCGACAACATTTGGTATATGTAATTCAATGGAATAAATTTTCGACTTTTCGCTGACACTCACTGGTTGTTTTATTTATTACTAGCGACCCGCCCCGGCTTTGCACGGGTATAAAATATACAGAAAAATTGATTAAAATCGATTCAGCAGTTTTGACTTGTATTCATTATTACTACCCGTGGCCCGCATTAGTCGGTACCGCCGCAAAAGCTACGTCTTACAGGGAATTGGAGCCTTTTGCAGGGTATAGGCAAATCAGCTGTTATGTAGGGATCATTGGTATTCTTGGTATATGCAACGGGTATATGAGCTAATTCACCAGCTGCAAGACCGGTCATAATCTTCGCTACTGCGCACCCCCGCCTTGGTAGCGCCCACTTCGAATCGGGCGTAACGCAATTTTTAATTTCGCCATAACTTCTAAACTAAACGTCCAATTTTAATCATTCAAACACCAAATATTATCTACACAAACTGTACTTAGTGATGAAATAATTAATTTTGATAAGGATTATCAGCATGAGTAAAATAAATGCGTTTAAATGTAGTAAAAAAAAAAATCAAGATTTTTAAATAAAAAAATGGTTGTTGTGCCTCACTTGCCATAGATAGGTATAGTGTGTCGTGGACATTTTTGTAGATATTTATAAGATCTACATTTACTTAGAACATTGTATGGTTCTATCTTTTATAGTTTAGGCAGCGTACGCAAAATAAGTAACTTTTTTGGTTGATTTTTTTCACCTTGTGTCAGAAAAACCCAAATATCTTACGGAACCCTATATTTTCCAAAATAAAAAGTAGCCTATGTTACTCGTAAATAATGTAGCTTTCGAATGGTGAAAGAATTTTTAAAATCGGTCCAGTAGTTTTTGAGCCTATTCATTACAATTAAACAAACAAACAAACAAAGTTTACCTCTTTATAATATTAGTATAGATTACGCCAGAGAGATTTGCGTCCCAGGGTAACCCTACAGAACGGATTGGATCAGTATTAGGCGTATGACGTCTTTACAGCCTTAACCCTAGTATCCACTTGAGCATGCTCGGGCGAATGCGCCGCTTATTCGTGCGAGTTCGAGCGTGCTCAGGCGTCTCCACTTGAGCGTCTCGGCCAAATGAGCGGGCTCATTTGGCCGAGCCGCTCAAGTTGATACTAGGCTTTATATTGGAACGCCTTCAGAGCGATCAGCGAGGTAACGCCGCATATTGCGTCATGTTTTTTCGTGCGCGCAGCCCATATCGAATTATAAGACGTTGTCACGTCAAAAAGTCCACTTCAACCCACCTTTTTAGATGATTCATTTTGAAAATTGCTTATGGAAATATAATGACGTCATTGATTATTTTGTGGAACGCACAGATTATGGATTAGGGAACGTATTGGCTTCTACAGATTGCGCGAACCCGGTCTGCATACCGCGTCCGTGAGGGATGCCGTCCGTCCTTGAGAGACAAATTTGACAGTTTTGACGGTTCTTCGTCCCGATCACAGATTAAGGATATAGGTAGATGGCTTCTTAGCTCGCCAGCGCGTAGCCATTTTATGCTTGTGTGCAACTGCCGTAGTGTGCGTGTAGGGATGGGCGATCTCCTTGTATATATCGATAAAAATATAAAATTAGACTACAGCTATCGACCAAGTCGACCATAATTTTATGTTATAGATTTTTGAAGTGAAAACTTCTTTAGCGGCGTTGAGCACTTTTGTGGGATGGGTAAAAACTGTGAAACTCGCGTCAGATTCTCATGCTGATCGAAAAACCAAGGAAAAAACGTAGGACGGTTGGAGAGTAGTGTCGTAACATGGAAATCGATTAATCGAACAATCGATTGTTTTTTTTCCGATTGTCGATATTTTTTAATCGATTGTAAGGGTTTCGATTAATTAAAAAAAAACGATTTTTTAAACATCGATTTTCATAAAAAATGGGTTAAAAATTTAATCGATTGTAAGGGTTTCGATTAATTAATTAAAACGATCGTTTATTTTTATTTTATTTTTTATTAAACGACATCAAAAAAGGAGGTTATCAATAATTCGACCTGCATGTTCAATTTAGGATATAATATTATGATAATTATATGAAAATACTTATATAAATAAAATATTTAAGTATATAATTACACAAATAGTTAAAAATATGCATAATATGTATACTCCATAAGTCACGAAAGCTTGACCGGAGTGTAATATCAATAAAATCAACAGTTTTTATAAAAAACAACAGAAGATCAAATGTACTTTATTATACTTAACTAATAAACAACAATTTTGTAAAATAACAATTATTATGTATTACCGTATCGAAGAAATAAAGAGGTGTGTGACGTGAAGCATGTTTGGATACTTCATACTGGTGACGGGACACATAATAATATATAGTCCGTCAAAAAAGTCACGACATTAATAGAGTCGCCACTTGTTTCCGGTGTGGCCTTTTATGGCCACACTGTATCCAGTCACTATAAAAGATTTTGATACTTTATATTAAATACAGTTTAAAAAACACGTTGTAAATATTATGATTTATATATATTATTATGTAGTTAAGAAAATTTGAAATAATTATGATGTAGTTATAGTGTGTCTTTAATTTACGATATTACAAGAAACAATCTAATGTATGTAAAGTATTATAATCTTTGTATAACTCACCTCATCACTAACTTACACGTACTGTAGCTGGTTTCTGTGGCTCTGGTAATGATCTTGTAATGCTATTAGGTGTATTTTGTATCATATCATAAAAGCATCACCTACTTTAAAAAATATATATATTGCCTGTTTACTTACAAATACATTATTAGTTCTGTTAAAAAGACTTAGAACATGTAACTTTATGTTAGTTATCACAAATATGTCATTAGCTGGTTAAAATTAATTGTATGTAGATACATACAATTAATTTTAACTAAATTGAGCAGTCTCTTCCATCATGCACATAGATATGTGCATGATGGAAGAGACTGCTCTCCACGGCACAGGGAATCCTAGTGTGGGGAGCAGTGTTTTGTTTAAGATACTTAACATGTAAAATTATTTTTTGAGGGAAATAAAGATTTGTTTGTATATGTCATAGTCTGTCAAGAAAGTGAAGAAATTAAAAAGTGGCAACATCGTAGTGTCATCCCTTTCAAATCAATATAAGAAAAAAGCAAGAAGCTTACACCCTAATGGAGGTTTCATGCAGAACAAAAAAGTGAAGGTCAAATATTTGAACTCTGTTGACCTTTTTGTTATGTCCTGTTCTTTTCTTTTGATAGTTCTCACTCGCTCGCTTGTAAAACACAGAGTTGCCAAAGCGTTTTATATTTTCCCTATTAACAAAATCAATTTTAGTTTTTAAGCCTAAAATACGTCCCATATACACGATTAAAAAAACCTTACAATTAAATAAATAATAATTCAAGGGTGGTTTTTGGTTGCATAACATCAAAAGCAAAAAGAAAAATAAACTTATGATTTTTTTTATTCACATTACTCCCATTTTATAATGTTATAATAAAATGGCAACACAAGCAAATGTCAGAACGTATACAAAACATTGTGGCTGCCGGTTGTTGACAACGTCTCTGTTCGATTTTTTAAAAGTTAAATAAAGCATAATATTTTTATACAAAATACAATGAGTTGTGTAGTTCGAGGTTGTAAAAGTGTATGGTATCCAAATTGTGGTGTGAAATTTCACGGGTAAGTTAATTAAATGAAATATTTTTTACATTTCGCTAGGGTGACCATTAGCTATACTTTGGATTGGATTGTCCTCGTAGTTCGTACATATAACTGCAAAATATGATTTATTACCCGAAAAAGGTGTTATGGACAAAAGTTTTGTATATTAGGCTAGGATGACTATTTGGAGTTTGGATTGGATTGTCCTTGTATTTTAATGTTTTTTTTTAAATACTTTACTTAGCATTTTACATTTATGGCACCTATTTTACGTTACAGGTTTCCTCGTGACCCTGACCTGAGGCAAGCTTGGTTATCTAAAATACCATTAAAATCAAATTATTATAATACTGCCAGAATTTGTAGCCTACACTTTCGATCTGAAGACTATGATGTCAATAGACCTGGCCGTTTATTGAAATCTGCTATACCAAAGATATGTGGGTGTTGCGAAACATTGGTAAGTTCTAATAGTGAATTACCTTACTAAATACTAGAGGTATCTTGCGGCTTCCTTGTGGCAAAATTAGGTTTTACCGTTTCCCATGGGAACTATGTATTTAGACACAGTAAAAAGTAACCTATGTCCTTTCTCAACATCTTATCTATGTTTATGCCAAATTTCATAAAAATCGGTTCAGTTGTAAAGCATGCATGCAACAGACAGAAAGACACACAGACGATGAAGATAGTACATTAGTATGAATAAAGAAATGAGATTACTTCAGGTAACTAATCATTTAAAGTTGTGTCTTCCTCTTCTTAATATCACTTATTTTTTTCAGGAATGTCTTAATATTCCTTCAAGCTCACAAGAAACTCCGTGCGCTAAAGCGTCAGCAATGCCGATATTGAAAAATATGTAAGTAAGCATTAAAATTTTATGGTTGACTTTGAGACTTGGATTATCGTTTACATTTTCATCTCACATTGCTACCTCTTTCAGCTCGATGAAAATGAACCACCTAAAAAGAAACAAATTGTGGAAGTGCAAGAAGCTATCATTTTACCTGTTTGCTCCAATCCGCCAGCTGGTATATGTTCTCAAGCCATGAAAACTGTAAGTTATCATATTTTATCAGAAAGCTAATATCTAGTATAGCTTATAGGCACAACATTTTTCCCAGTATGCAGAATGCACCAATTCTTGTATTGATTTGGTTTTTATGTTTATTGGTTAGTGATTTTTTCTCGGCTTAAAATATTTGTAGTATTATTTTGGAGGAATTTACTAAAGTAAAATAAGCATACATTCTATCAACGTTGCTTCACTTCACCCTAATAGTACGAGAGCCCTAGAACAAATTTTTTGTGATTACTAACGAGGTAATTTTTTGTGAGTAGCTACATTTTGATAAGACGAACAACATGTTTTTTATTTTCGAAAAATCTCGAAAGTGGTAGCTTACAGAGATAGAAAGGATTTCATACTTTGGCTTGATGGTCCTAAAATATGGATTGTTCTATTTGTAGGACAAGGTTACTCTTAAATTATATAACTATTAACCTACCAATATACAAAAAATTAGCTGGTTAGGGTTCCGTTTTAGGGTTCTGTAATTAACAAAACTGTTGTAATTATAAAAACTAATAAAATAATCAAGTGCGTCTCTATCTATTTCTTATACTTAGTCATTGTTTATTGTTATAAAATCAATATAAAAATTAACTTTCTAGTACAATTCCTACAGTGTATAATATTATAGTTTTTTGTTTACAGGTTCTCAAGGATCAACCTGTACTAAAAGATTTCAGCAGTCAAGCTAACATAAAAACACGTAGTGAAGTAGTGCTAAAAAAGAAAAATAAGGTTCTTCAACAGAAAGTTAATAGACAGGCAAAGAAAATTGAAAATATGGAAGAATTAATAAAAGTTGTCAAAAATTATACTTCACAATCAGAAATTGAAAATATATTGCAAGGTAATTATGCAAATATATGTAAAAAATTCCATACTAGTAAAAAAAGACAGGTCACATATTATACTGATGAAGTGAAATCATTTTCCTTAACTTTGCATTTTTACTGTCCGAAGGCTTATAATTACCTGAGAAGCATAATTTCTTTGCCACATGAATCAACATTATGGCGGGCGATTTCAAGTTTTAATTGTTCTGTTGGTTTTCTGTCAGAAGTAATTGAATATTTAAAATCAGAACTACCAAATAAGCCCTATTTAAAAAATGTGGCCATGATTTTTGATTCGATGGCCTTAAAAAGAGATATTTGTTACTGTAATAAATTAGGAAAAACATTTGGCTATGTTGACCTTGGTGACATTGTCGTTGATGATCCTGAACAGCTTGCATCGGAAGCCTTAGTTTTTCAAATAGTATCATATTCGAATTATTTTAAATGCCCTATTGGTTACTTTTTTACTCCAAGTTCTTTGAACGCCGAATTGCTGGGACAATTGATAAATACTGCAATAATCTTACTGAGCGAAGCAGGAATTACTGTAAGGTCACTAACGTGTCATGGCGCCAAATGCAATATAAAGGCATACGAGTGTCTTGGTTGCTCATTTGAGGAAGGTAACATTAAATCCTACTTTCTTCATCCCAATGGAGTAACTAACGTTTATTGCCTTTTAGATCCGGCCCACGTGATTAAACTGGCTCGAAACATTTTTGCAGAAAAAGGCTTAGAATCACCAAACGGAAAAATTTCTTTTCAATATGTACAGAAATTGCATATGATGCAACAAGAAGAGGGTCTTAAGCTCTCTAATAAATTAACAGGAGCTCATGTTGCTTACCAAAACAAAAAAATGAATGTCCGTTTAGCTTGCCAAGTACTAAGCTCATCCGTTGCTGATGCAATTGAGTTCCTTTGCAGTAGTGGGAATCCTAAATTCCAAGACAGTTCTGCGACTGTCGAATTTATCCGTATTTTAGATCGATTATTTGATAGCATGAATAGCCGATCTCCCTATGGCACTTATTTAAAGTCGCCATTAACAATACACAACCGTGATGTCTGGCAAACGTTTTTTGACGAAGCTGAGATTTATTTAAATAATCTTAAAATAGGAGACCAGCAAAACGTTCTGTTTGGGGTTCCTTGTGAACATGATTTCTTTCAAATTATTGTTTAATGATCTGACAACATTAGAAGAGAACCCTCTAAAATACTTACGAACTTTCAAATGTTCACAAGACAATCTAGAAATTTTTTTTTCGTGCATACGTGCTAGAGGGAGGACTCAAGACAATCCGAGCCCGCTAGAGTTCCGATATATTTTAAGAAAATTATTGTATCGCAACTCGGTACGACCCAGTATAAGAGCAAATTGTATAGATGATACATTTAATACCAACCATGTCATGGAATTTCGAAGCAAAACCAGATCATTAATTGAAAGTCAAACTCAGGAACACAGTACTGATGAAAGAGACATTTTTTCCGAAATGATAAATTCTTTAGAAAATTATCTATGCAGCGCCTATGAAGATAATGTGCTTTATTATTTTGGAAGTCGGTTAAAATGTAGCCTAAGTTACACCTTACTACATCAGCTATCTACCAAAAAAAGTCCCGGCAAAATAGCTCCAGCCGTTTCAGAGATTAGCCGGAACAAACAGACATACAGACACTACTTGTTTACTAAGGCTACTTGTTTGTCCTAGAATATTCAAAGCTTTGGTTACCCTAAAGAAAAGGGATAGCACATAACAATGACGTCATCCAAGGACATATTTTTCATCTTCAATCTATTGTTCACTATGAAACCTCCATTAGGGTGTTAGCTTCTTGGAAAAAAGGGATGACACTACGATGTTGCTACTTTTTAATTTTCTTGACGGACTATATAAAAATGCAATAACTCGATTAAACGGTTGAACCAATGTGGCTAATTTTAGTCTTAAAATATTCCTGGAAGTCCAGGGAAGGTTTCATAAGTGACACGAAGTTCACCGGCCACCGGGACATCAGCTAGTCACTAGTATTACATATTTTTATGAATTTATAACACCTGTTATTTAAGTACCCTCTCCCTGAGAGGTGCAGAGCTACTTTGATGACCAGTCAGAGCTGAGAGAAGCTCACTCCTGTTTTATTAAGGAACTACTTATTAAAAAAAAAACAAAAAAAAAACAGGGTTTTGTAATTTGTTATTTAAATAAAATATGATCATCCAATTAATAATATTATACAATGCAGCCGGAAACAAAATCATCGCCACTTTCTAGGTCCATGTAGGTAGTTACAGCAGTGGTGTCACAGTGAAGAGGCACTTTCATCTTCAATAATCAGCTCTTCAATATCCTAATAAAGGGTTAATTCCCACTCCTTGTATTTATTTTCAGTGTTTTTTTTTTCAAAATGATAGCATAAATTCTCCCAGTCATTTCGGTTATTTCATTAAACGCTTTTTCTGCTACCTGTAAACATAAAACGTAATACTTAGTTATAATATTATAATCAAAGTGTTAAAGGAGTTAAGCACATACACTGTGACACGAGAATTTTATATACATCTAAGATACATAAATATTAATTACGCAAAGCACGTAAGTCAAAGTATCAATCATTGTTAGGAGCGTTATATCATAGATTTCTTTGACAGTTCATTGTTTACGTAAACATAAGGTTTATGTAAAATTGTTGTTTTAATATACCACATAATACCTACTCAGGCTACTTAAAATTGCATTAGACAATAAAATTAACAAACAGAATTTATAAAACAAACGCTTAATTACCTGCTACTATGGCGATTGAACGATCAGAATCGGAAATGTGGACGCGAGAATTTCAGTGATATTTTCGCGTTTTACTATTTTTCTTCAATGAAAATCTTCAAATTTTCAGCACTCTGACACGTCTTTCACTTTAATTGTTAATATTCATCACAGTAACATGTAGTTTTCACATTGTAAAACTAAATTTAAGTAAATTGAAAATGTTTGTTTTGTTAATTTTATGTCATAGAGTATTGATACAACAAAGGGTTAAATGTCAAAAGAGTGTTGCTATTGCTAAAAAAAAAAGTTTCGCCTCCTAGACATTCTTGACGCACTATAATATTGGGTCCACTGTCCCAACACCAGTGACCGATCTTTCAGTCAATAAAATATGCCATACATCATAACATATTATAAGGATTGGACACCGGTGTTAGGACACATTGTATAATATTACTTTCTTCTGGTGGGAATGTAGCGTTCAGCCACTCAAGTGACACAGATATTTCTAAGGGATATAATCTTTGATATGCTCTTAATCTGTCTCTAAGTGCAGTTCTAACTCTGGCCACCCGCGTACAGCCATCCTTTCCATACCTATACCAACCCATATAACTATACCAACCGGCCACTGAATGCGTTTTGCTTCCGTTTCTACAAGCGCCATTTTCCCAACTTTAGGTTCTCTTTTACAGCTGTAAGTTTTGTTTTTAATCAATGCTAAATATTCATTCTTAAATCTCTTTCTAAAGTCTTCTCGTAGTTGTTGCAAGTATCTGTGACGTACATTCAAGCTTCTGTTGTCTATTTGGTTTAGGTCTGGTACCTCATTGTTTGGCAAACCATGCAGGGACATAGCAGGCGTTAAAGGCCTTATATCCCCCATTTCTACATAAGTAAGAGGCCTGTTATTTATGGTTGCTTCACAATCGCATAGAATTGTAGACAATTCTATAAAATTTACTGATGCATTTCCCAGTATTCTCCTCAACATCTCTTTCACCACCCTTACCAACCTTTCCCACCATCCTCCCCACCAAGGAGCTGATGGTCTGGAAAATTTCCATTTTATACCATAGAATTGGGCAGCCTCTCCCACTTCATTCCAGTTAATTTCTCGTAATAGATTTGCAGTGCCAACGAAGTTGGTTCCATTGTCTGAGTAAATAGTTTTTACTCTTCCCCTTCTGCTTATAAATCTGCGCAGAGTCATGATGAAACCAGGTGTTGATAAGGTATCCGTCAGTTCCAGGTGTATAGCCCTATATACTGCACAGGTATATAAAACTATCCAGCATTTTTTTCCATCTCTGAGCACAAGGGGTCCGGCCAAATCCACTCCTGTAACTTCAAATGCTGCTGTATTGCCTATACGATCTTCTGGAAGTGGAGGTTGTGGTACTACATAATTCTTCGCCTTATATCTTTTACAAATGATACATTGATCAACTACCTTCTTCGTTAATTTTCTAATTCCAGTAATCCAGAATAAATTCCTGAGGTCAGTCATCATTGTTTGAGTTCCCGCATGATTCATCTTTCTATGTTTTTCTTGAACCATTCTTATAACCAATTCATTTTTTCCAGGTAATAGTATTGGGTATACAAAATTTCTATCTTCTTTACTGCAGTCTAGTCTGGTACTTACTTTTATTAAACCTTCTTCTTCTATAGTTACTAATTTATTATCTTTTTTCCTTGTATCTGTGTATGTTTCTTTCTGTATTATCTTGATTAATGTGTTTTCTGCATTTCTGTACTCTTCATAGTAAATATGATTAGAATTAATATTATACTTCTGTCTTATTTTGGGGCTCATTCTTAGTAATCTTGCAACCATTCTTACTATCTTTGTATATTGGCTGAAATACAGCAATTTATCACTAAAATCTTCTACATTTACATCCATATTTACTGCTATGATTTTACACTGCTCGTTTACTATGGCTGCCTCGTCTATTTCCGTTTCATTGACATTAGAATTAGGCCATTCTTCTTCATTTAAATACAACCACTTAGGATTAGTCCACCATCTAGATCCTAACAGTGTTTTCGCGTCGCAGCCTCTTGAAGGCAAGTCTGAAGCATTGTAAACACCAGGTAAGTGATTCCAGTCTCCCATACAAGTATTATTGCATATCTCCTTCACTCGGTTGCTCACAAAGGCTTTCCATGTACTCTGTCTTCTCAACCATGCTAAAACAACAGCTGAGTCCGTCCAGCAGTAGACTTTGTAGTCTTTACATGAGGATAGTAGGCCTGATGATGTAACTTCTCTATATAATCTTGCGGCGATGACGGCACCCATCAGCTCTAGTCTCGGTAGCGACATCTGTCTCTTGATAGGCGCAACTCTACTTTTAGCCATAATTAGTTGAATAGTTACCTTTCCTTCATGTTCCGTACGTAGAAAAACACATCCAGCGTAAGCATCTTTACTAGCGTCGCAAAATACGTGTACAGTCACCTTACAGTCTTGAAATGGGGCTTCTGAAAGGCGTCTTGGAATTTTACATACATTTATGTACTCTATAGTTTCAATCCATTTTCTGTATTCATTCTCCAGCTCTGTAGGTATTACATCGTCCCATCCAGTTTTTAATATCCAAGCTTTTTGTGTAATTAATTTTGGGATTATTGTCACTGGTGATAAAATACCAATTGGGTCGAATATCTGTTGTGTAATGGATAGCAAATCCCTCTTTGTGATAACTTCAGGAATACGTTTCATATTCACCTTGCAGCTAAGGTTGTCTTCATATCTATCCCATTGTAATCCAAGTACTGATTCTGGTTTTTCTTTCTTGTCTGATTGTGTCATCCAACCCCTCAAATCAAATTTGTTTAGCTGCATAAGGTATGTAGTCCCTTGCTTAAAAGTTTCTACTTCTTTTAATGTGTCGAAGCTTGTAACACAATTATCGGCATAGAAGGATTCTTTCAACTTTCTGGCAGAGTCTGGGTACATAAACTCGTTCTTTTCTATATGGTATTTTATAGTTGCAGCCAAAAGAAATGGACTGCATGCTACGACGAAGGGCACTCTTGCGTGTCTGTACGTAATGATGTTGTCCTTTTCCCACCATAAAAATTTTAGGTATGGTCGGTCACATTCTCTTAAACTAATCTGATAAAAGGCCTTCTTAATATCCGAAATGACTCCATACTTGCCTTTTCTGAATAACATTAACAGCTTTGGTATAGTCTCTATTAGGTTAGGACCTCTTTCCAGACATGCGTTTAACGATCTCCCATTCTTGTCTTTACATGAAGCGTCAAATACCGGTCTTATATTCGTTGTGCCCTCTTCCTTAAAGACAGCATAGTGTGGTATATAGTGGCCTTCGTATTTATTGTCATCCTTTACAATCTCAATAATACCTGCCTCCTTCCACTCCTTAAATACTTCACCATACTCCTCTAGTTTCTGCATCCTTTCCAACTTCCTCATAGTGGACCGTAATCTTTTCTGTGCTGTCTCGTAACCGGGTTCCAGCTGCTCTGGTCCTTCTTTCCAGATGAGTTCTACTTCATATCTTCCTTCTGCATTCTCTGAAATGTTTTCATTGAACTGACTTAATATTTGTGCTTCAGACAATTTTTTAATGTCATAAGGATCCTTTATACCTAAAGTCTCAATATTCCACGTGAACTCTAAAGAATCTTCTTGTTGCATCGACTAAACAAAATTAGAACAAACTGTTGTGTTGTACACTCCTTGTATTGGGCCTTGCAGCGTCCAACCTAATTTTGTAGGTATTGCAACCAAATTGTCAGTTAAGTGAACAAAGTTCCCTAGTAAAATTGCACCCAAATAATCAGAACCAATGAGAATGCTAATTTCTGATATATTTTCTTTGGTGTCGGTTAAAGTGATCTTATTCTTTTTTAGATTGTTAATCAGGCTTGTATCTTGTACTTTAGGTATGGAACCACATAGTACCTCTTGTTCTAAACCTGTCATCGAAATCTGGTAAGTATTGTCTAAATTACTCACTTCAAAATCATACACCTTATGTGTTTGCATCTCCTTCTTCGTTCCTCCGAACAGAGTATGTCCTAGTATTTCAGTCCTTGTGCACTGTACGGCTAAATCTTTAGCCAGTAGTTCCTTTATATATGTACGCTGTCACCCAGTATCTAATAGCGCCCTTACCTTTCTTTCTTGAGTTGGACTGCTGACTTTAACTATCAAGGTCTGTAACAAAGTAGTGGTATTATTACTTGTATGAGCACTATTGACTTCTTGTTTTTCTTTTTGTTCACAGGCTTTGCTGCTCGACTGCTCATGTACACTGGGACATAATATGATAGGATGACGTCGTCCACAACACATACACTTCACGAATGCCCTACAATTCTTAGCTAAATGCCCTTTCCTTAAACAAATATAACAGGCACCCTTCTTCTTGATGGCATTCTTTTTTTCTTCTAAATTATAACTATTCACTTTGCCACATTCATAAGTACTATGACTCTTTTCACAAAAATAACATTGTTCCTTACCTTCTTTTTCAGTTTTTCTAAAGTTGGACTCTTTTACCTGTTTTGCTTCTGCTACCAGGCACGCTGCGGTCGGGACGGCTGCTTCATCTGTGGACTCATCTGATAAAAAGTTTGATTTAGCCATCATCACCGTACGTTCTGCCTCTACTTCTAACTTTAAAAATGACAAATAATTTCCTAACCTAGACTTTCCTTCTTTTTCTGGGTATCGACTCCATAGCAAAAGAACTTTCTCAGGAAGAGCTGATTCTATCATCGGTAACAAAATAAATTCATATTTGTCTTTTACAATTCCTAAGGACTCTAAAATTTGCAAATTTGTGACAATCTTATCATATAGATCATCTAAGGAAAGTGTACTCTTTTTTCTCATTAACTGTAACAACTCACGAACATATTATAATTCTATAAGAGCGTCGTCCCTAGCGAAGCGGTCCTTCAGTGTTGCTATCACCTTTTCATAATTCTCCTTAGTGGGCGGGTAACTCTCTACAAGTTGTCGGGCCTTAGTACCTTCTTTCATTGCCTGTGTTAGGTACTGGAACTTTGTTTCTATGTCCAGGCTGGAGTCGTCATGGATTTTCTTATATTGACCCCAAAAAGCGAGCCACGTCTTGGGGTGATCGTCAAATTTCCTTATCTCCAGCTTGGGAAGTTTGAGGTTGCTAAGTCTTACTGGTTCTTTCTCTGCTTTCTTTTCGTTTTTCTTTAGACTTTCATGTTTGATTTTTAACGTAAGCCATTTCCTCCTGTATTCATCTGCCACATCGCACTCTTTGTCGTATCCATCCTGGTCAAACTCTTCCGATTTCAAAATGAGGTCCCGAATTGCTCCATCCAATGCTGCCAGCGCCTGAGCCTTTTCGGACAGGAAATCGAAGTCAACTTGAGTTTCCAGGTGTTGGTGCCTATTAAATACTCTCCGTATCTGATCTCTCTCCCTGATAAGCCTTTCCATTTTTGCAAGTTCTGAAGATGTCACGGTCGCCAGTTGTTGCGTAACTCGCCAGTTTTCGGTAGCTTTCTTGATATAGGGATTGTAGGAACTTACTTTATCTGATTCTAATTAAAAGAGCCAAAGGCATTATGTAAAATACAGATATTTTGTTTACGAACAAAGACAATATATTCACTACGTTTTATTTACGAAGAGCACACGATATCATATATGGTTCCTAAGCAACGAACAAACACACCTTTTTCAGTGTCAGATACATCATAATATTCTAAACTGCATTCAAATATAGAATACACAACATTATGTTTGATAGCATTTTAAACAAAAAAAAAAAATATTTTTAGTATTCGAATTATTCGAAAAATAATTTGGCGAATATTCGAATACTAAAAACGTCGAATATTCGAATAAAAAGAGTATTCGAATATTCAAATAACATACACTAGAGAAGTAGAAAGGATTTTGATGCTGTCCATTAATTATTTGAATTTTATTTTTGAGAATAATATATCGGTAATCGGTTGTAACTTGTAACATGGTTGTAACTTGTATATATATAGATATTGATGTGTATCACTTATTTTTGTTACACACTATATATAGGCAGATATTTGTTAAAGTGCAGCACTAAGCCCACGTGTCAAATTTGACGGTTCGCTGCGAACCGTAAAAACTGTCAAATTCGTACGAAGTGAAGTAGCTGCATACGAGTTTGACAGCTGTCAAATTCGCCTACGCCTATCTTCACTTCGTACCGGGTTCGTCCGTCTGTAGATATTATACCCCAAATGATAAATATTTATATTTTTGGTAAGTTTTCTTTGAAATTTAGTGGGTTTTAAAAGATGCTTTAGGAGAAAATTTTTTGAAGAGTTGGCAACACTAGTCGCGGCGCGGCGCTCTCTCGTAATGCGGGCTCTACACTCGCGGCGCGAAAGACCGCGAAGGCCACGCGATCCGCGAGTGTGGAGGGTTTCACAGCTTCGTGTTTGCGCTTCGCAGCTTCGTATTTGTACGCATCGTGTTCACGGCGCGTAGCATCTGTTGAATCGCGGCTGCAATTCGCGCGCAAGTGTAGAGCCCGCATTCGAAATATCAGTCGATAAAATCGCAGCAGTGTGCAAGGAATCACGCGATATATCATATATCGCGCCTGTCTGCGGGAGCCTTAATGGAGGTCAGTGGCTATGAGTGCTACATGGCCAATGCTATGACAACTTAAAAAATATTAAAAAAAAAAGATTGAAAATAACATGGCTGCTGAAATGGCGTCATAAATAGTTTCTGACGTTGTTTATATTTGTGCGAAAGTTCTGCCGTATTAATACTACCAAGCTCTTCACGTTAATAGGAAAAAATGTGAAGAGGATATCGTTTGTCGATTTACAATAATGTTAAAGAGATTTCGCCTGGAAAAGATGTCAAATAACACAGTTGGCTCTTCGGGGCATGCTCCCGGCAAATTACGTGGACCTGGGAGACCTCCAAAACGCACTTGTACGTGGTGTGCTGAAAGTAAAACGCCTCTCAAATATGTTCTACCGACAGAAAATGGCAAAAAAGAGTTTTGTTCCGAGACTTGCTTGTCGGAATTCCGACAAGCGTACAGCAAAGGTGCTTGTCTCAATTGTGATAATGTCATACGTGCAAATGCTCCGCCGAACAAAAACTTCTGTTCAACCTATTGCTTGGAGAAGTACCAGAGGACTAAAGACAAACGCACCTCGTCTCCGCAGTCCGGAAATGGAGCTAATGGCTCAGAAACTCATACTAATAATAATTCAACCGCTTCCTACTACGATCCTTATCAAGCTTTCGATTGGACAGAGTACATGAAAGAAACTAATAGCACAGCGGCACCTCAGGAATGCTTCAAGCAAGCCCCGGCTCCCCCAGTTAACGATTTTAAGGTAAACATGAAATTAGAAGCACTAGATCCAAGAAACCTGACATCCACTTGTATTGCCACCGTAGTTGGAGTCCTGGGGCCGCGATTGAGGCTAAGACTCGATGGAAGCGACAATAAAAACGATTTCTGGCGACTCGTTGACGCCGGAGACATTCATCCCATTGGTCATTGCGAAAAAAACAATGACATGTTGCAACCACCTCTGGGATTCCGTATGAATGCAAGTAGCTGGCCTATGTTTTTGCTCAAAACCCTGAATGGAGCGGAGATGGCTCCTGCTAAGGTATTTCAGGCCGAACCGCCGACTCCTAAAACTAATTTATTTACTGTCGGCCAAAAGCTGGAAGCGGTAGATAAGAAGAATCCGCAGCTCATTTGCTGTGCTACAGTGGGTGCGGTTAAAAATGATCAGATTCATGTAACCTTCGATGGATGGAGAGGCGCATTCGACTACTGGTGTAAATATGACTCGAGAGACATATTCCCTGTGGGCTGGTGTGCCAGAGCTGGCCATCCTCTGCAGCCACCTGGCCAGAAGAGTGCTATTACTCCATCCAGGTTAGTACTAAGTGCATATAAATAGTTTATTTTTTGTTTTATTTGAGAAAATTATCTAATAAACATCTTATCAAGACACTATGTAATTATGTAATAACATAGGCATGATAATTATTATCATATTCAATGATAAATTTAATATGTAATTTTACTGAGTTAATAAATAGGTTTCCAAAGACACTATTGTGTCACACTATACCAAGTAGAATGAATCTGTTTAGTAACAAACAATTTTAACAAATTAATTTAATGCTTCAACTCCCAAGCGGTCGAATTTAACCGCGAAAACAATAGATTTCCAGGAATCCACGATCGAGGGATTAAAAAAGGAAGATAAAGATGGAAATTGCAAATAAAAGCAAATTAAGAATATAAGTAGACTTTATTAGTAGATCTCGTTTAATCCTTCAGGCCCCGCACGAGCACCGGTGATCGCGAGAACAAAAGAATACAATGGGAATTCCTAGAACCTCTGATCGAAGGATTAAAGTTGGATAATATTCAAAATATAATCAAGTTTTCTTTTCTCTAAACCTTTTTTAATGAAATTTCTTTCCCCTACTTTTTGATTTCCTTTTTCAGTAATTTCTCTATCTATTAAAGTTTTCATATTTTTATTTTATATTGGTCTAAGATGAAGACAAGTAGTATAGTCTGTTCACTAGGAAATGTCCAGATTCCACTCGAGAAAGGATAATGTTTTGCCATTGTTTGTTGAATTGCCGATAGTAAAACCACTTTGCCGCCACTTAAGAGTTAGAGCAATCCAGCAGTGTTGATACTAGATGAAATTATCATGTAAATTCTAAAGAATTGAAAAATCTGAGAAAATAATTTTATACACATTAAAAATAATAATTTTTGAATTGACACTTAAATGTTTGTTAAATAAATCTGAGGTTTCATTTATATCACCAGCCGATTCGCTTTCCCACGGTCTGAACATTTTAACACTACACTTTTTTTAATAAAACTTCTCTTATTATACTACAAAAGGATTGATTCCTAACACTCAACTTACTCATAAGGTATAACAAATATTACTGACTAGAAAAGGTTTAACTTTTCTTGAAGCGCTCGTAGGTAGAAAATGCATATAAAAAGGATCAAGGTCAGTCGTTCCGAGTATTGCAGATGCACGTGGTCGGCGGCAAACTGGTTTTACTATCGGCAATTCAACAAACAATAGCAAAACATTATCCTTTCTCGAGTGGAATCTGGACATTTCCTAGTGAACAGACTATACCTACCAAGTACCAAATTTTGTGAAGCAGCATCATTTCTCCATTCAGCTGTTGAACACTCATGGGTCAATTAAGATCTTCATTATGTCAATCAATTTATTATTGTGTGTGTCATGCTTAAATTAACATAGCAACCAGATTTTTAGGTTACAAGATGTTCAGTCCACAGGTTTTATTTATTTATTATGTAACATTTTAACACCTTGTTTTAAATCTGTAGTTTTTATTGGTTTCTCTTACGATTGGGTCTGTTTATGTGAATCTGTTGAATGTTGATGTTGGATAGCTAAAGCTGTATAGTAGTGACCGTAGAAGTTTTTGCAGTCACAGTGTGAACTATTCAATGTTTGTGATTATATTGTGCGTTGATAACTTAATTAATACAGTTTTGCTCGATAGTTTTACCCACAGTGTGAACTTTGCGGTCACTGACAGCTCGAAGGCTCGCTTCGAGCCGACCTGATGGAATTAAATATGTCAAATATGTCATTTCCTTCAATTCAGAGTAAAACTATCCAGCAAAGCCGTATGTGAGTACTTAGCATTAAACTACAATGTTTACATGCATTTATATGTCATTTCCTTCAATTCAGAGTAAAACTATCGAGCAAAGCCGTATGTGAGTACTTAGCATTAAACTACAATGTTTACATGCATTTCTATTTTTTTTAGATTCAAGATGCGCCCAAGTGGAATACCTAACCCAGCTTTGCCCGAAGGTGGGGTAACAGGAACGGGAACTACAAATGGCACGACCACGGCTACTCAGGCAGCTAACGTCAGCTTGATTATTCGGAGCAGCTGCAACGGTGGGCACAGTGCCATGCCCAACTCGGTAACAGGCATCGGATTTGCAGGTGCAGCCGAGGCTCTTGTTAAGGAATTGATTAGTGTGCATCCCGATGCACAGAAGTTGACCAGGGCAGTCCTAAACGCTTCTAGTAGCTATTCAAACATAACTAATGTACAGGTATGTTCATATTTAATACATTTTATGTAATGTTATTGTTTACCTTTCATCTAGTAAACTTGCTATTTCCAGTACAAAGATAAAGTATGTGACATTTTTAAGATAAACACTGTACACAAAGTCCCTAATATGTCTACCATGTTTATTTATTAAAATAACTGAGTTGATGCTGATCATTAGATCTATACTTAATATTATAAAGCAGAAGAGTTTGTTTGTTTGTTTGAACATGCTAATCTCAGGAACTACTGGTCCGATTTGAAAAATTCTTTCAGTGTTAGATAGCCCATTTATTGAGGAAGGCTATGGCTATGGCTATATCTTATCACGCTACGACTAATACGAGCGAAGAAATAGTGGAAAATGTGGAAAAAACAGGGGAAATTAGTGAAGGATCATATAGGCTATTTTTGTGGACTAATTTGTCTGTGAAATATCTAATTTACGCGGGCGAAGCCGCGCGGAACGTTTATAAAGGTACAATTCCGTGCATCGCGATCGATCGCGGTCGCGCACGACCTACGACTGTCGTCGGCCGCTCGCGACCATAGTCAGCGTATGAAAATGTATGGCACCGCTTCCGAGGCCCGCGACTGACGCGCGCGGCCTACGACTGTCGTAAGTCGCGCGCGACCGTGCCATATAACTTTGACACGGTCGCGCGGGGCCTACGACTGTCGTCGGTCGCGCGCGTCAGTCGCGGGCCTCGGAAGCGGTGCCATACATTTTCATACGCTGACTATGGTCGCGAGCGGCCGACGACAGTCGTAGGTCGTGCGCGACCGCGATCGATCGCGATGCACGGAATTGTACCTTAATAATTGTGCGATAATAAGAACTTTAACCATTACAATTTCAGGTGACAGCTGGAAACAAAAGCTATGCTGTGAAAGTGCCCTCGGAATTAACAAAGAATGAATTAAAGAATTGGCTGAAACTGCTATGTACGGGGGTGGGATGCCCGCGCATGATAGAAATAGACTCGGGAGAAGCTGCGGGTAGACCGTGTACCCTGTGCGGAGAGTCTACCTCTGATTCCACATCAGCTTTGAAGAGACCACAGAATGTAAGTGCTCACTTTATTTTTTAACAGTGGTAAGTGCAAAATTTCATGTGTGCATAATATATTTTGCGTTAATTTCAAAATAGTTTAACTTCACTCGGGCCACTGATTAAGTCCCGGCGGGCCGCAGGTTGAGTATAGTTGCTACTTGCTCTAGACTTTCATTCTTTTTAATTGATTCAATGCTCATAATGAATTTGTTGAACTTGCAAATAACGAGTAATGGGGGAGTTTCCCCTTACTCTATCCTCCAGATGGCGCCACTTTCACAGTGCAACTTTCGCCACATTCTGACCTCAAAGTCTAATTTACATAGTCAAAAAACCCACACACTGTACATTCTAGGAAACGGAACCACCGAAAGCCGAGCCGTCTACCAAGTTAGCCCGAGTGTCCTCTCCGGAGGTGGCATCGTCTACCACGAGCGCGCCGCCGCCCCCACCCGCCGCGGCGCCTGCGGACTGGTCCGTAGAGGACGTGATCGGGTTCATAGCGGCCGCGGACACCGCGCTCGCCGCACACGCTGATCTGTTTAGGAAACATGTGAGTTGATACTTAAGTCAATGTAATGCTAAGTACTCACATACGGTTTTGCTCGATAGTTTTACTCCAAATCGAAGGAAATGACATATTTGACATATTTAATTCCATCGAGCAGGCTCGAAGAGAGCCTTCGAGCTGTCAGTTTTGGCGGTCTACACAGTGGTTATTGCTTGATTTGGAGTAAAACTATCGAGCAAAACCGTATGTCAGTACTTAGCATAAGGTTATATAAGTCGACCCCTAGAAGATCAATTATATTGTGCAATATAAGAGCCAGTCCACACGGCGCGTTGCGTCGACGCATTGCTGCCGTTGCGTTGTTTTACATACAAATAACCAAGGTGTTCACACGGCTCGCTGCGTCGTGACAGCAGTGCGCAATGCATACACGACGGACAGCAGCCCCCTAGACGAAGCGGGAGGGGGGTGTTGCGATGGCGCAACGCCCGTGTGGCCGGCTATGCGTCAAACGGCAGCGCTGCGTCGACACAACGCAAATTGTACTATCGAAAAAAGAACAATGGCCAAATCGTACCAGGTGGCGTCCCGATATTCCACTGGTAGCAAAAATTCCCTAATATTTTAAGGCATCGAAAAATATTAGAAATGTGTTTGTAAATAGCCACAAAAAAAGATCAATATACAGGGTGTCAAAAGACCGCTTCCGATAACTTCGTGGGGTTATTATAGGGCATGAGATATATCCATTGGTGCAAGTAATTTTCTTTAAATCGCCAGTTTTTAAAATAGTCAAAATTTTCAACACGCAATGTATAACGCTGATGTAAATGCGCGATAGTATCGCACGCCAGTGGAGCCCCAGGCCGAGTCAGCCCCCACGCGCCGCCCGGCCCGCGCCGAGTCCCGCGCGCGCGGCCCTGCGCTAGACAAAACAGCTGATCGTGGTGTGCCCTAGCCCGTAGGTAGTGAATAAACCACCAATATTGTAATAATTATTAGATAACATAATGTTAGAATTTATTAATTACTGTTTCTTAGGTTATTAGTTTATTACTCAAAAATACTCAGTTTTTACTTCCGGCCAAAAAGGAAAAGAAATCATAATTCACATCCGAATCAGGTTGTAAAAATACAATACACAGTTACTTACACCTATCTATGGAAAAAATACTTGATAACATGTTCACTGACCTGTGATCAGCTGTCTGCTTTTATGAAATGCAGTTCGAGCTGTGCTCCATCTAACTCAAAGTAGATTGCAGAGTTTTTCAACACGAAACAAAAGTAAACAGGAGACATTCCAATTCTTTAAACACTTTTTACTGCACTGTTTAAACCGCACTATCGTCTATCGACGACGACGCGATGTTCACCCCCGTTCCATAAAGGTTTACGAGTATTAAAAGTTCATTCACATTTCATCGCACATTCATCGGACACGTATCATGTCACGGCCCGTTATTAATTACAAACATAGAAAAAATATTAATTACAAACATCCATAAAATTACAAAACTTAAACAAAAACGTCACAGTACACAGCGCGGCGCGTGTTTACAGCCGACTGAACAAAATTGAATAAAAAACTTTGTAAAATAATAGAGTTATCCCTGTGCATATTTTGAGTTATCGCTAATTTTTATCGATAAATCGTATTGTTTTACATACGAGTACGTTTTGATTTGTAGTCAAACTAAAAATAAGCAAATACCTACTCAATGTTAAGAATAGCGACAATAATTAAAAGTTATTTAATTAATTAGGTATTATTAACCGATTCGTTGCCACCTTCCTTTTCACGAATTCTTACCACAGGCCAAGCAGTTTGTTCGATGACGCGCCATAAGCGTCATTGGCCCTGCTAAACGATGACGCCCTACGTGCGGCATTGGCCACTGGTTGTGTTTTATGCAATTTAGACTAAGGAATTGTAATTACAGTATAATAAATTAGTTTTAACGTGTTTTAAACAATCCTTGTATGCTGCGCCTGGCGCGTCATCGGCCTCACTAAATCTTTTTAAATGACGCGCTGGACGCGGCAGTGGCCACGAATCGGTTAAAGTATTTTCATTGCGTACGTAGACGCGCATAGCGCGTGTCATGGCTTATCAATCACTTTATCACGGTAATGTCGGTATCGAAATTATCGAATGCAACTTGACTATGTATCCCGATAAAAACTTTCTGGATTTATAACCTCTTAATAGAGTTAATTTTAAAAATGAGAATAGTAGACCTACTAAATAATAGTTATAATTTTTATTATTTAATGGTAATTTAAATATCGACTACATCGTTTTGAATTTATAGGGTACAACACTTAGATTGTCCTTGAAATGGATTAGCGACACGTGCGTCGTACACCTACTGAACGGCCGGCGCGGCGGCGCGTGCGGCGGCGCCTTTGACGTTGCCGCCAAGCGGTCTGGTCGTCCCGTCGGTATCTTTGAATTTACCGAAAGTCGATACATGTTTTTAAAGACGATTTTCGCATAATTAGACTTTAGTTCCAATTTGCATCTTGAGGTTGAAGGTTGTCCGTTGAGTTATGTTTAATTAATAAGCGTATTACGATCTTTTTAAAACGTACTATTGTGATAACTAAATGTGTAAAATGTAAATTAATTAACTATTATTTCTTATTTGTTTGCGTTAAAAAAATAAGACGTGTCGTGTAAGATATCGTGTAAAAAGAGATGTGTTGTTATTGGTGGTGTTATTAATTGGTGATATGGACTATTTTCAAAATGCATAGAGAGCACATTTAAAAATCAGAATTAAACATTTTTCACGTAAGTAATTAATTGCTAGTTTTTTCATACTGTCTGTAGTAGATAAAAAGCGATAATTGCAGATCTAGGTACTGTCCATCCACAATCATCGTTCTGCATAACACGGAAAATGTGTTATTATTTTTTGTTTAAACTTTGTGTTGTGTTAGATTTCGTGTAAGAAACGTGTTGTTGTTGATGGTATTATTGCTTAGTGCTAAAGAATACTTACAAAATGCATAGTCTAGAGAAATAAGAACACTTTAAGAACTTAACATTTTACACGTAAGTTTATTACCATAGTTTTACGTACGGAAGTTTTCATGCATCGTCTGTAATTTCGATAGAAAGCCTGACTCCTGAGATTGTGGAAGACGGTGCATCCACATATCACACAAAATCGGTTTTGTTCCTTACGAATAACTTTTTAACTAATCGATAAAAAAGTTGTTACTCATGCTCAGAAAGTTACTTAAAGTTTTGTACATGAGTTAGGATTAAAGTTGTAACCCATTAAGGCCCATACGAGTACCGGTGATCGAGACAACTCTAGAATACAATAGCATTTCCAAGAATCCGCGATCGAAGGATTAAATTAGCCTAGGTAAGAGATCATAGGTCAAAATTCTGAGTTACTTGAGAGAGTTGAATGTCATGGTTCTTGATAGGTTGGAAAGAGCATAAGGTTAAAAACTGCCGCGACCGTACAGTATGGTCGTTTACGACCTTATGTTATTAAGCGCGCTACATTTGATATCAATGACTCGCGTCTTTTACATTACGTATCGGGATAAAAAAAATAAAAATAAAAAAAATATTTTAAAAAATTTTTGTAAATGGTTTATCGTTTTGTCTAAAGGTTATTTATTATAAAAAATATATTAGAAAAAAAAAAATTGAAAAAAAAAAATAAAAAAAAATACATTTTTGTAATCAGAAAATGTAGTATAATAATACTCCAAAGTTATCGGAAGTGGTCTTTTTACACCCCGTATTTTAGTTTCGTTATGTTCTGACAGCCGGCGATCATTCGCATTCGTTCTATTATTTGGGTAATACTCAAGGAAAAATTGAAATAATTAGAAACGAGATCGCCGAATATACACTTGTAGGCTACACCGCATTCGGGAAAAAGGTATTTCTTAAGTCTAACCTCAAAATAATTGTTAACGTTATTAATTATTGTAAAAAACCGTGGCTATTTAGACATAATTCTCAAACGGAATTATGATTAAAGCATAAGAACAACCAAATCTAACTATAGTTTATTTTGGGACATCAAAAATAAAAGTCGAGTCCAGCTCCTATACAAAGGCCATGATTCTTTATTCATAATATCTATGGACGCTTCACACCACGTCAGTCTGGCCCCGTGGTAAGTACCTGAAGGACTTGTGTTACGGGTACCAGACAACGGAAATATATTTAATACTTTTTATACTATACATATATTTAAGATTTTTATTATATGATACACAGTCATATTTAATACACATCCATGACCCAGGAACTCAGAAAACTTTTTGTTCCGTCGGCGGGATTCGAACCCGCGACCCCCGGCTTGAGCTACCAACAGCTCGCCAACCAGAGGCGTGCACAGGTTTTTGACATGGGGTAAGCAGCGGTATCGGTTTAGTAGTTTTGGCGTGAAAGCAAAACAGACAGACAAACGGACAAAAAGAGATATTTTCGCATAAATTGTAATATTAGTGTGGATATAAATTAAAAACTATGTTTTCTAAACTATTATAATATATATGAGTACGTTCTGTTATGAAGAAACAAAAAACGCCATCTATTGTCACGTGTTGGAACTACAATGAAAGTTCATTTGCGTTCACATGTGTGCTAAGCTAAAATAAATAAAAACGCCATCTATTGTTATATATTAGAAATGCAATGTGAATTCATTTTCATCGATATTTCCATGGAAATTAGATACATAATATATTTTTGTCTTATAAAAATGTAGCCTATGTCCTTTCCCAGGCTCTAGACTAACTGTGTACAAAATTTTATTACAATCGGTTCATTAGTTTTGGCGTGAAAGCGAGACAGACAGACAGAGATACTTTCGCATTTAATATAAAGTATATAATATTATAAAATGATAAAATAAATTAGTACATGAATATGAATAACATGAAACTTTCGAGTTACTTACATTTCATTTTTGTTGCTGGTTTAATTGTTGTAACTCAGGTACACGTACCTACCTTTCGACACAAATCACAATTAGAATCTTTTCACTGAATGACAATTGTGAAAACTTGTTATTTTTAATTTTTAATAAACACACATTTTCAACACAAACCTCACAGTCAAATAACATTTTTAAGAAATCAAAAAACGCACTTAATATAGAAATTAGAAACTCAGTAATAACTAATATCTAATAAACTGTTAAATGTACAAACTTTTAAATGTTAAAATAATAAAAATCTTCTAAGAAAACTATAAATATACTGGCGCAAACAAAAATAATATGTTACAGTGCTCATCACATGAAAAAATGGCCTCCCAAAATACAAAACACTTCTGTAGTGTAAACAAATATAAACCGTACTAAACAAAAATGCACTATGTACATATGTGATTAATTAGATTTCCGTCTATTATTTTTACTCGGATTATAGGCAACGAACATATCCGATTACTTCCGAACGCGCCATTACGCCGGCGCTCGGCTAAGCTCGGATATCATGCCGCAGGACCTGGCCTAGTAAATCGCACACGCACACACGTTTGCGAACAGTGTACGAATACGAAAATCTTAACTCACACATATAGGCGGGGTCTGCGAGAATGTTTAAGTAGTTTTGCAAATCAATTGGTGCTATTTTATAAATGTAGGCGTTAATATGTATTCATATTTTTACTATTAATAATAATATAATATAATAATATCTATGGACGCTTCACACCACGTCAGTCTGGCCCCGTGCTAAGTACCTGAAGGACTTGTGTTACAGGTACCAGACAACGGAAATATATTTAATACTTTTATACTATACATATATTTAAGATTTTTATTATATCATACACATATTTAATACACATCCATGACCCAGGAACATTGAAAAACTTTTTGTTCCGTCGGCGGGATTCGAACCCGCGACCCCCGGCTTGAGTTGCCACACACTCTAACCATTAAGCCACGGAGGTCGTCAATAATAATTAAAGTAATCTAAAACGTACGAAAGTTAAATTAAAATATGTATATAGCAAGTATTTATCATTAGGTAAGCACTGCTTTTATGCCTTCATAGTATGCACGCCCATGCCGCCAACTGAGCCACAGAGGTCGTCAAATTCATTTAAGCAGATGTCGGACCTAGGCCATTTGGCGGGCTGTGTCAATTAATTAGTCGTGATCTGGCGGCTGGGTTTGACATAACGCGACCAAATAAGTAATACGAATACAGTATTCGGAGCGTGCGAAGTGGGTGGAGAGGGTAAAGAAAGCGATTGCCGCGCTAAATGCGCTTGCCGCGGCAAAAATATGCAAAAAAGTGGCTCAGCTAATAGTCAAACAAACTTGTCAATCTTGTTTCGAAATTTTTAGAAATTGGTCTTAATTGTTTTTGTTCGTAGACTGCAAAAATAACAGCAGAAATAGGTAGTCAGTATACAAATTTAATGTTTTTCCTAAATCCACTAGGAAATTAGATCAGATATAAATGGATAGCTGCTGTAAAAATGAAAAAGTATGTGATTCGATATAACCTAAAATTGCATTATCAGTCAAGTCAATTTTATTTGAGTTGCATTTTATAAAGATATTAATTGAGTACCTAACTATTATGTTAGTGTTGATGAATGATGAATCACCATGGTTTCCAAAACCCGACGACAAAACTTGCAGTGATAGTTTCATAGAATATTTAATTTAAATCCAAAGTATTAGGTGAAAGAAATAGTCACTCGCAAAATATGACGATAAACCAGATACTACATACTGGTTTAACTGATTTTTTAGAAGCTGGAGATAGAGTTTTGAATCAAAAAGGTTTTTCAAGTAAGCAAGTTTTAGATGAAAGGGGTAAAAAAGTTAAAATTATTATGCCCCCATTTTGAGCAAAACAAAACGAGTACTCTCAAGAGGAAACCGAAAGGACTTATGATATTGCTCGAGTAAGAATCCATATTGAAAGCAATGATATTCTATGTTACTATTTTAGGAACTCATTGATTGAAAGTGTATTAATGCAAAGACTCAGAAACATCAAGAATGTTTGCAGTGTTTTAGTAAATTTATAGACTCCGATTTTCTTCAAGAGTATTAATGTTGTAAAAATAAATAAAAACAAGATTTTTAAAAACATTACATTTTTTTTTTCAAGTATAAAGTATTGCTCGTATTTTTGTTACGGATTAAAGCAGCAATATGTTTGCACTTGCCGATCTGGTTATAAACGCAGCTGCATTTTACTCCAGCAACAACCCGATCATCTATCTATCTGTAAGAATTAATAAAAATGTTTAGACTTGCTTTATCCAAATGTTTAGTTACGTTTTTTGGTTGGTTGAGTTGCTAAAGTCACCGATGTTCGGCGAATTATATTGGCTCATATTAAATAACATTGCCATTAGTTCTTAGCTCTTCTACATCCCTTACATGTCCTGCTAACACCAATTTATTTCCTTTTAGCATAGATTGGGCCTTGAAACTTATTGAGTGTTTTACACTGTCAAAACCAGGTTTTTATGATTATATTCATTTTCCATAAGTAGTTTTTAACTAAATATAACCCAAATACCATTAATTATTGTTCTAAATATTATACTTTATTTGCTATAAGTTTTACAAAATAAACAAACTCTTGTTGTTTATTTTTTGACACATGCCCACAAAACTTCGTTTGAAATATGTCACTACTGACGTGCACGTTCCGAATATTTTATTTAGTGTATTTTTTGTGGATGTAGTAGAGATAAACTACGATAACATGGCGCGCCCCTTCAAAATTCAAAACGTTTGAAGTGCGTTGTCAAAACGTTTGAAGTGCGTTGTCTTGCGCGGTCGGCTAGTTATGAGTTGACTAACAAATCTTGGTGATAACTGATAAGTGACATTAAGTGAAATATTACGAGTACGTTGATTGGTTGAATACTTACTAGTTACTACATACAAACTCTTTCATAAAGATGTGACTACACACATTGAAACAGTAATTTGGAGGGGCGCGCCATGTTATCGTAGTTTATCTCTAACTGAAAACAGGATTAATATTTAATACAGAAGAGCGCACAAAAAAGAGCGCGCATTCCTATGCATCTGACCACAGTTACTTTAAATAAAAGACATATTTGATTACCAATAAATTCAATGCTAATAATTTTTATTGTATTTTCCAGGAAATAGATGGAAAAGCATTGTTGCTGCTCAATTCTGATATGATGATGAAGTACATGGGACTGAAACTTGGACCCGCTCTCAAGATTTGCAACTTAGTATCGAAAATTAAGAACCGTAGACACTACAGCACCTAAGTTTTGCACCACGCTTTAAGGGTGCGTTTCCACTGAAGCGGAGCGGAGCTTAGCGGTGCCGAATTGACCAATCACCATGCTCGAAATCTTCGCTCCGCTTCGCTGTCACTCCGCTGGAATAGCACGATTGGTCAATTCGGGCACCGCTAAGCTCCGCTCCGCTTCAGTGGAAACGCGGCCTAATACACTATGAATAACACCAATATACACCAATATACTGAATCTCACATACATAATGAGAACATACAAAGTTTACAACAGATATAAAGCATAGATTTTTGTATTGGATTGGGGGCCGTTCATAAAATACGTCTCACTAAAATTAACATTTTTTGACCCCCTCCCCCCCGGTTGTCACGCTGTGTCACACTTTCTATGACCCCCCCCCCCCCCTTGTAAACATTTCGTCACGAAAACTAGCCCCTCCTCCCCTAAACATGATAAATTTTGATTGATAATACACAAATTTTGATTACGAAATAAATGACTTTTATCATTACAAAATTGAAAAAAAAAGTCGTCAAAGAATACTTATGTAGTAAATTTTTTTAATGAACGGCGAACGTCACGCTGCCGTACACCCCCTGTCCCCCCTCGTCACATCTTGTCATACTCGGCAAAACCCCTCCCTACCCCTTGTATGCGAACGTATTTTATGAACGGCCCCTTGATGATAATTGCATTTATCTTAGATAGTTAAATACAAACCAAGTTTTGATAACTTCACATACTTATGAAGTGGTACGTGTATATTTACATAGAATTTTGGCTAGTCGAGAGTAAAATTAGGGATCTAGATGTGAAAAAATATATCTTTCGAGGCAATGCGTATTTAATGAGGTTAAAATAAATTTTTCGATGTTGTATAATGATAAAAAGTCCAAAAGAGTATAAAATGAATTTAAGTTCTATTATGGCATAATAATTTACTTAAGTTTAAAAAGACTTTCCTTTTTCATTAATATACTTAGTTCAAAGTGACTATTACTTCAGTATTAGAAGTTTCATTTTTTTTCTGATTATTTTTGTACATTTTCATTCAATGACAAGAAAATATAATATGCTACTTTTAAGTAGATTTAATAAGTATAGATGTCAAATCTTTCAGTAAGTCAGGCCAATCTTTCCTGTCATACGTTTTTGCCTGATTATGGAGTAAATAACCATCAAACTATTTATTATGAACTGAAATTATGACTTGAAAAGCGTTATTATTAAAATTTTCTTTATCAGTTACATTGATACATACAAAGTGAGAACTTTGAGTTAATTACATCCCAAAACTGTTGTAAAGGTTTCATACGTATATTTAAAGTGATATTTGCATTAGGTTTTTTTTTTACTTTTTTAAAAAGCACTTACAATATCCTGGAGATATTTTTACAGCTTACTAGCTTACCTTTAAACAGCAGCTCTTATTCTAAAGTTAAAACCAAATCCTTAAATGGTGTATGCACGCTTAGCATGGCCACCATAGAAAGGTCTTTTTCAGTAGAATAGAGAAAGTGACAGATTGACAAAATATGAATTTGTTTGTCCGTAAAACCTGTCAATGTTCCTATTCTGTCGCATTTCTACTTTATAGCATGCTAAGGCTGCAGGTTATTAAGAAGTGTAATGCCTTTTGTCCTGATAATGTTAGAGATGAAAAAATATGAATTTGTACAAAATATTGCATACAAATTCGGTGTTGTGTACAGAAATTCTATAGTAGACTAGGTGTTAGTGCCTTCCAATATTTAGGTGTACTTAATACATGTCTTAGTTTAGTCCTCAACAAACCTAAACATGTAAAAATGCGTATAATATACAATCCCTGTCGTTATATAATTTTAAACATAGCGATAATATTTTGCCATTTAACTTTAGAGATTGTGTTTTAGTTGGTGTATTTTTTCTAGTGTTTATCATTCTGGCTATGACTAATGATTCAAGTTTCGTTTTAATCATTTTATTTTGCCTCTGAATTATCGTAAAGATCAACTTTTCTACAATCAAGTATAGGTTTGGTATTTTTGTTTAGCAATAAATTGTCAAAAATGAAGATCCTTAATAGAAAATACAATCTAGTAGGAGATAAAAATAAGCGTCAATGTAATCTTGGACTAGGGTTTGACGAATGGATCTCTTTACAAGGTAGACTTTTCCTATTCATAGTCGATTGAAAAATTGTATTTTTTTAAGTTCCTTGTGTTTTATTTTGAGGGTACGCTAAGTTCTAAGGCTTATGTTTTCAATTTAGTGATGTATTGTGTTTAAACATTTCATAATGTGATATTTGTATGTTATTTGTTATCATGATAGATGAATAATATAAAGAATATGTTGGTTTATTAGGTAAAGTTAGAGTTTAAGTTTGTCATGACACGTGTTTGAAGTGAGGAGTTAGTTAGACTTGCCTAAGTCACATTGCTAGGCTTTTGATGAATGTATAAAAATATTACCAACTTTCAGATAATTAGTCAAATATAATATCTGAATGTTGGTATGTAAGAAATAAGGATAGATTTCATTTGAGTATTAAGAGTATTCCAATTTTCTTTCTTAGAAAGAATAAGTCGAAGAAATGTGTAGCATTTCTTTTATTTATTCCATAAAGTTTAAAGAGAAACAAGTGAAGAATATTATGTTGGATGTTGAATCATAGTTTCATTAATATTCACCCTGTAAAACTTTACAAGTTGCATTTTGCATTTTTAAGCCTGCTCTAGAATGTTACAGTGACCACTGCGTGGTATTATACTAAGGAAGCTATGATTCTATGTCACGTTAGTCAACATAACTCCTCACTTTACCTAGGTTAATGCCGCTTTGCCGATGTATTGCTGTATATAATTATATTAAGTCCCTAGGAACCAGTCGGTCGAGTATATTTATATATCGTATATTTGAAATGCTTATATACAGTTTTGCACTACTATTTAGTGATTATAATGAAAATGATTTACAGTAGTGTAAGTATTGTTTTGTAAAGTTTGCTACAAAGGAAGTGAAGGCAATAAGAGGTATGTGGTAGGGTACGGTCTGTATATACAAAGTCGGCGATTTGTTCATTGCAAATCTATTATTTTATTACAGTGTAGAGTTTAAATAATTTCATGTAAATATGAATATTTGAACAGATGTGTATAAGTAAAAATTCAAGTATTACAATGTCTTTTTTATTATCTATTTTCCTTTTAGAATATACCTATACCTACTTGGAATTTTACAATAAAAGAACCACATGGTTACATTAGATGGAAAACATGTTGATCATAATTTTGTTATGATTCAACTTTCAACTAAAGTCAAATCTTATTGCGTAGCATGTAAAATCTCGTATCGTTGAATATTATATAAATATGCTCAACTTCTATGTTAATAGTTAATACCATAGACTTATAATATACTTATGGTTAATACTATCAAAATTCAAAACTGAAAACTAGAAGTTATGCCGACATTAGGGCTGGTTTACACGTATTAAGTAGATAAGTAGTTAACTAAATTTTAACTTAATTTTAAGTTATTTATTGCATGTAAACACAAAATTTAGTAGCAAGTAGCAAGTTAAAATTTAATTAAGTACTAAACTACGAATAATAAAAACTAAGGAAGAGTAACTCCGTCAAAAAACATGCTCCAAAATACTTGTCAAAAAAGTGTACCTTAGGTTCACTTTTCATACATTTGCAATATTTAGGTGACCTTGAGCGGTATAAAGGCTGACGTTACATGACAGTTCGAATGGAACCAAATTTAAAACTGTATTAGTATGGGTAATGGGAGTTACGTTTCCTTAGGTTTTATTATTCGTAGGTACTAAACAAGGAAATTAGAAATTTGATTATTTTCTATTAAATGTTGGCAGGCGGGGCTTGTCACTTGACACATTTCGGGCAGGCACTTCAAATCTTTGCTTCAAATTAAGTTAAAATTTAGTTACAATTCTACTTAAACCAGCCATTAGTGTTGCAGTCAAAATGAGACAAATTATGGGTCAATGTACGACATTCTACGTGCTCTGCCATCGGACTTAGTCACTAATCGCTTCTTTCATTGACAATACAATATTACAAGACAAACAATAATAATAATTATTAACTATTGTAAGTAACGCAATATTTTATAAAAATATATTTTACTTAGTGTACTGTGTAAAGTGTAATGCAGTTAAACATTGAAAACGTATCTGATATCTTTCGGGAAAATAGTTTTATCAATGTAATGTTCTAAGATACTCATGTAAAGAGGACATTCTACTGCTATCTGTACGGTCTCCGGATATACAATCGCCAAAATATCCGGTACTCCATATGAACATTATTTTCAAGTTGTGACTAAAATGTGGTACGGATGATAAATAATTTGTCGTCATTTCAGGTGCGACCTCAACTACGAACTTATAGATGGTCGCTGTTAAGCATTACTGACCTAACCACAATTTTTTTGTCGTAAAATTTCTACGTCTAAGTATGTCTTGTTCTAAATCATCTAAAGAACATTACTGCACATTCATAACTCAATACGTAATTTTTTGTGGGTACACGAATGCTGAACAGCGTCCAGATGGGCTTGTCTCATTGCCTATGATTGACGTGCATGGTTAAAAAAGCTTCGCAATTTTGGCTATCTATCATGGCCCAAAGTGGAGAGGAGCCTTCTGCCTTCCTGAAGTATATTCACCTGAATACCTAAAGGTAAGTACTAAGTATGTTAAACATGTGGAAAACTTGAACAAAAATAATAATTATTCTGACTTTGGTACCATCGAAGAAATTGATTCCTAGGCAGTTGACAGACCAAGTTCATTTGGTCGGATCATGTCAATTCAATGTTAATTTTGATCTTTAGGCTGGGTTTGACATATAAGGTGTCCAAACTACGTAGGCGTCTGTCGTAACTCGTAGCCCGCGTAGGTCCCCATCAGCTGCCATAAATGATTTATGAATCAACTTCTCTGATATAATATCTACTTGCTGAATATAAATATGAGCAACTGCTTATGAATTCATGAGTCAATTTAGTCCTAAATTGACAGGAAATTATCTACTATAATTGTTTATTATGTTTCATTAAGGTCACTTAAGTATGACGATAATTTAAATTACCAAATGGGTGTGTCATTTCATCAGTTAGTTCCTATGTAATTATTTTATCTGAATGACCTGACCTAGCGATAAGTAGGTACTGTTTACTCCGTTATCGAATGGCTATTGTTCATAATATGAATCTACAAGAAAATATATCAATAAAACAAATCCTGTTTTATTTTGGTACTTACATAATACTTTTTCGGTGATCGGTCAAATAAAAAAATAATTTAAATCCGCGTGCAACAGAGTTTTGGGAAAAACCATAACCCTCAGTTGGTAATTGATATGTATATTCAGAGAAGTTAATTCCTAGGCAGAAGCGGACCTACTAGTCCAGTAGAGTTAGGTCAGCGTCAGCCATGTATGGAAGCCTGAAATTAATTATATGGAACGAATCAACGCCTCTGCCCCTACTTCGCAGGTACCTACTAAATTCTAAAATAAGTGTCGGTAAAAAAGTGTCGTTCCGTCTAGCCCCCTTTCGCAACGCGCGATAAGGAACTTCGTTCCAAAACTCGACCAAATCCGACGGGTGCGGACATATTATATGCATTTAACGTAGATAATAGTAGTGAGGTGCCATATCTCTATATAATATAAAAATGAATCTAGTGGTCACGACATCACGCCTGAACGGCTGGACCGATTTCGCTGAAATTTGGCATAGAGATACTTTGAGTCCCGAAGACCAAAGTTGTCCCGGAAAAATGTACGGTTACTGCACAATATACTTTTATGATTTGCGCGTAAAATATTCAATCGATTTTAATGAATTTTGGTATGGAGATACTTTGAGTCTCGGGAAAGGACAAGGGATACTTTCTGTCCGCCAGTTAGTTTTTATTATTCGTAACCCGTAGGTAATGATGTAAAGTGTAAACAAAAAAATTAAACTCGATCAAATGAATGTGTAATGCTATCTATTTATTGTACGGTTAATTTACGTGACGTGGCTAATAGGCTCAGTCTATTCGAAGCTTATAGTTTACATTTGCATCAAATTCAGTTAAAACGGAGAACCTGAATACAGTACAGGCAGAATACTTTGCTTTTTGCATTGATTTAGGTAAGTAAACTCGGGAGCATTGTCCCCTGTTAGGCTGTTACCAAATCAAGTGTCCCGCTGGCCGGTTTTGAGATTCCATTTAATATTGAGATTTGCCAAAAAATAAGGCCAGGTTCTCAGAATATGTGCCTTTCTTACGTACTTACATAATATAAAACTACAATATTACATGTTTACCCGTATGGAGGCGCGCTATGCGTATTTATTTAGCTTACGGAAAATAAAAAATAATTTTAATTTTGCTATTTTCACCTCCTATCAATAATACATAATATATACCTGTCATAAATATTATGTTTCAAGTATTTTAAAATAAAGTCCGGTCGCAGGATAGATAGAAATTATAGTTCATTGACTTGTAGCTGTTTCCATTTTATACACGCTTGGAACCACTCTATTTCTGTGCTTGGAACCATTGCAGGTTGCAGGTATCTCGCTTCGTAAAGAACTTATTGACCGTAGCTATAATAGACAACTTTCTGTGTATCACGCGGCCAAACTATCAGAATCACAGACTACGGGATACTCAGAATTGTTACAAATTGGCACAATAGATATTTTAGAGGATTTATTTATTAATGTCAATTTCCGAAAAAGTTACTATTAGAACAAAATGGGAATGACAAGAAAAATGTGTGAGAAACGACGTGTCTGAATGTAATATTGGTTTTGAACCTGAAATAAATAAGAATAATTATTATATATTGTGTTTATTCTCAACATAAAGTGGCGACCGTGAGGAAAAACAATATTATAAAGAAATACGATAAAAGACTGAGAATTACCTTATCGATGTAGAAAAAGAAGAGATCTCAGGTACGAATTACAACGTATTTTAACAGGCACGAAAATAAGTCGGTAAAAATTATTATAGAAGATGCCGACTTACAGTTTCTCCAAGCAAAAGCTAAGCATTGAGTTGTCGTGACCAAAAGAGGCGACCGTGTTTGGTAATATATTAGAAAAGTACGATACGAGATGAGATTGAGGTTATTAATTTAATAGAAGAAACTGAGGTCTCAAATAAGACTACTTTTAGTACCACGCATGAAATCGGTAATAATTATGTAGAAGATGCCGATTTGTAATTTCTGTCGTCGGAAGCTGGCTGAACCGGCAAGACTGGACGATAAAGTACGAGACGTCATCTTGCAGGACTCAAAGGGCGAAGAAGGTCATGACAAATTTACCGGCGAAAATTACCAGCAGTCAACGGGAATTTTTATTATTTTAAAATTTAGTTAGACAAAGCTTATTTTATTATTGTTTATTGATTTTGTTTATTTTTATGAAGCATTTTTAAAATAGGTTTTGATGACTATTGTGTTACGAGTATTACATATTTTATATTGCGCACCTGTTGCCTCCCCCCGGAGTGTGTTACAAATTGGCACAATAGATATTTTAGAGGATTTATTTATTAATGTCAATTGCCGAAAAAGTTACTATTAGAACAAAATGGGAATGACAAGAAAAATGTGTGAGAAACGACGTGTCTAAATGTGATATTGGTTTTGAACCTGAAATAAATAAGAATAATTATTATATATTGTGTTTATTCTCAACAAGAATATTAAAGACTAAAAAGATGTGTAAATCAGAAATTGAACTTGTTGTATCTAATAAGAATTTAATTCTTATTAGATACAACAAGTAATACACACTCATCCACTTATGTGCAATCTTACATCTAGGTAAGTGGTCTAGGTAAATGATTTTTTCTGAATGACAATAATGGAGATAACTACTGTGATTGTGAACGTCATTCGACACGGTTAGTTAGACATAGCATCAGCGAGGTTGGATCAACATTGTATTTGGACGGTGCACTTGAATGTTAAATGCTAAATTTACTAAGGTCACTTGGTTGAAACTCCGAAGGTTTTTTGACTGAGACTTATATCTACGCTCCTAGGATTGTCTAGAGTCTAGACTCTAGACTCTAGACCAGTGTCCCGCAAAAGGTGAGCCGCGGCAAACTGGTGTACCGTGGCAAAGAGTTTGTGTGCCTCAAAAAATGACATTTACCAACAGATTCCTAGTTTATGAGAACCATAAAATCTATGAAAGGAATGGGATTTGGGAACAGAGCACGCTGATTAATCAGTGGTGTACCTCCACCAAAAATTGACATTTTTCTAGATGTACCTTGAACACAAAAAGTTTGCGGAACAACGGTCATAGACTGTAGACAACTGCATAGAACATCACTAAGATTGTGGGGTTCTATGAAATAAGAGGGTATGTTTTACTTGGAGTTCCGTTATTTAAAAAGTTTGGAAGCAATCAACAACAACGTGACAATTTACAGACTATAATTAGTGTTAAGTATTTGAAAACAAATTTATTGCACTTGTACCTTAAAGTTCATTGTAACCGAACAAGGTCGATAAGAACCAGTACACCATGACACACGCCGTATAGATTTGCAACGACGTCAGTCAACCGCAAACTTACATCACTTACCAAAATCGGTACTTACTACATTACACAGCTCATTTCATACAATGCTTTTATCTGTTACATTTTTATCGTGACGATTGTGAGAGCAACGCTCAGTGAGCGCAGTCAGTCTGTACACGAAGGTCTGACAGTCGGCTGTGTAAGGATGGAAGGCAAAAATAACGGCAAGTAAAACACGCAGAAGTTAAAGAGGCTCCTCGTTCTAAGGAAACCCTATGGATGGAGCTGTCAAGTTAATTTCTGCGCGTTGTCTAGTGAAAGTGTGTCCTCGATCACGCGAATTGCTTGGAATGTTATTTATTGTTTATAGTAAATTGTAACAAGTGATCTTCAGGTAAACCTTTGGGATATTATAAGTGATAGTGCTTGTGTTGGATGTTTCACACCACGTCAATGCGGTCTCTTGGTATCGTTATAATTAACTTATGGATAATGGAACAAATAAATAAATGCTATGTATTAATTATTTGTGATCGTCTTGTGGACATAACTTTTAAAATAAACGAAAGTAGATGTCGCCTGCAACTCTGTCACGCTGAAACTCGTTAGTCATGCGGGAACCGTACATTTTTTCGCAACGAAAACGATTATACCATGACCTTATCCGTCTCTCAAAGTATCTCCATACAAAATTTCATCAAAATCGCTTCGGCGCGGCGCCTTAACTTTGAAGACAGAGAGACAAATTTTTAGCATTTATTTTATTAGTAAGAACATACAGAGAATTAAGCTAGGAAATATGCTTGGGTCTTACAAAGATGTTTGATGTTATTGCAATGTTTACAATGATAGTGCATGGCTGGTCTCTGATGATAGTAACATTTGATCACGATTTAGTCTAGCTGCATTCAGTGGCGGATTTACAAATTTGCCGCCAGTAGGCTTTTCAATTTTTACTGACCTTTGAAATTCCATACGTGAAAGTTGAATGAATGTACATATGTATGGATGTAAGGATGTTTGTTACTCTTTCACGCAAAAACTACTGAACAGATTTTAATGAAATTTTACAATAATATAGCTTATACATCAGAATAACACATAGGCTACAATTTTAACCGACTTTCAAAGTGGGGGAGGTGCTATATATTCGTTTTTTTATGTTCAACGATTACTCCGCCGTTTGAGAACCGATTTAAAAAAAAACTTTTTATGAATAGGCTTTTTTTTAATCTTTATTTAAATAAAGGGCTTTTGCCATATGTGGCATGCCAGCCCCATCGTAACTTATAACTATGATTAACAATTAATTAAATATCCTATACAAACACACTGCCGCATCACTTGCAGGTGAGGATATTATGCTTACATACCAACATAAATCAGTACCTAATATTAACCTTAAATTTATCAATTAACTCCGTCCTTTCATTTGCACCTTTCACACATTCCAGTAACAAATGATGAATGTATAGGTTATCATCCCAATTTGGTATCATATTCATAAAAGTGGTGAGCTGGTGAAGGGATCCATAAGTAATGGAGGGAACTCCTCAAAATTTATGTGGAAACATGTGGTGACTTCGGTTGCGTGAGCAGTATTCTAAGCATAATATGCTACTAACAAGTAAGATTTTGCACCAAGGTATACCATGGTTCGGAAGGTCCTCCTGACTCTTTATAGATACAAGTTTGGAAGTTTCGACGTTGTTTTAAGAGCGGAAAGCATGATAATAATAATATTATTATTATGCTTTTAATAATATTATTATTATTATTATGCAAATTACATTCATCATCATCATCATCACTACTATAACCCATTATAGAACCATGTATCGTCCCGTTTTGACCCTATTATTGGTACTTTTCATAGTCTTTCGGGTAACACTGCGGGGCACAGCTAGTATTACATAATTACATTTATTCTGAAATTGCAACTTTATGATTTGTGTTCTATCGTCCTCACATTGATTGTGAACTAAGTGATAGTTCTGTAAGTTACTTGATTGTTTTTGCAACCTATTATGTAGTGACGAGTATACTGTTGAACTTTTGACCTAAAAAACAGCAGCATATACTAATCATAAGGTAGGGAAAGGCATGCCTTAAAATATCTACATCATATTCATATATTATCATAATTATTATTTGTAAAATAATGTGTAAACGTTGTTTTTGTTCAATATTGTTTGCTGGATGACGCCCGCAACTCCGTTGCGCCAAAATTTGTTTATCGCGCGGGAACCGTACATTTTCCGGGATGAAAAGTATCCTATGTCCTTTCCCGGGACTCACAGTATCTCTATGCCAAATTTCAGCAAAATCGGTTTAGCGGTTTGGGCGTGAAGAGGTAACAGACAGACAGACAGACACACTTTCGCATTTATAATATTAATCCTTCGATCGGAGGTTCTAGGAATTCCCATTGTATTCTTTTGTTCTCGCGATCACCGGTGCTCGCGCGGGGCCTGAAAGATTAAGTATGAAAGTATGGATTGCACTTACAGTTTAAAAACAATACGAACAATTTCTATTAAATAAACATGTTATTAAGTGACAATGAGATCAAATAAGTTTTATATTTAGGCAAAAAAAAAAAAAGTCCGGGAGCAAAAAGCTTACTAAAGTCGTATTCGTTTCGTTTTTTTAACGCGTATTTTTTTTTCTGTAAATTGGGCACAATTTGCCGCCCCTCTAAATCTGCCGCCCTAGGCTCCAGCCTACTCAGCCTATTGGTAAATCCGCCACTGGCTGCATTAGCTTTCGCAAAATGAATACTTTTTCCTTCATCGCATGATTCCTTCTTGGTCTGTTTAGGTACCTTATAAAATATTTTCTTAAACACAAAATTTCAAACGCGACAGAAATATTTACGTGACACAAAAATGGTATAAATACCCAAACCTCAATGCGCCAAAACTTACCTATGTCATATTAGCTGACATTAGAAGTAGAGTCATAAGTCCAAGAAACAAATGAAAGCAAAACACAAGTGTTTAAAAATTGTTGTTTTGCCTCACTTTTATAAACAAAAACCCTGCAAAAATGTTTAACTTTATAGTTCCAACCAGCAAGTAGTAAATAACCTAGTTTTTTTGTGATTAAATAAATTTTCTTATGTTTTGAACGAATCACAATAAAAATTACTTTATAATCGATTTCTAGGCAACTTACTGGCTAACAGGCTGCAAGTATTTCGACGAAATTTTGTATGCGTGAATGTTTTGGATGTTTACTAATCAATGATCGAGCTAGGTATAATATAATTCTATTCATACATAATATCATACACAATTCTAATTAATGATTGAGGACAAACAGGCGAATACCAAATGTTTTCTTATTTCAACTTTTTCGGGGGATAAGATCAAGAATTATTATACCTAATTAGGTAGGACCTACGTCCATCTAAATACATTGTTTTCTTTTTAATCAAATATAATGTAATGTACATGTTTACAGAAGAACTTGGCTCATACCAGTTTTTTAAATGTTCCCAAAAAAGCAGAAGTGATACACAGGTAGCACTAGCAGCTAGCAGGTAGTGTATCAAATCAACATCAATTGACCATTGACCATGCAAGTACCTAGCAGAGTACTAGATTATCAATTATGTCTATTGTGTACCTAGGTATAAAATTTCATGGCAGATTTAATAAAACGTCTATACATATAAAAGCGCTAAAGAAACCGGAATAAGTTATTTTTATGTTTTTTTTCACGTGGTACATAATAATATGTGCCGAAAGGATCAGAAAGTTAGTACTTACATTCATCTTCTGATTATTACCTAGTAAACATACCTATACTGTGGTAGTTGGGATTTGTTTAAGCACTAAACTGCAGTTTCAGATTAATATTTTTATGAGTTAAGGCCACTTTTTTCGTCGCCCCATGTACGAACTCTGCCACCCTTTTAGGACACTGCCATCCACCACTATAATTTACCACCACAAAATGTACGTGCTCAAAAAATATTTTTAAAACAATATTAGGCAAGGCGATAGTTATCTCTGTCGGTCAAACAACTGTCGTATTTTATCACTGTGTCGTTAACTGTGATATGTTTCTGTGTGTTTGTTCAGTAGTATGAAGTATCCATGTTTACTTGGTGTTATTAAGCTATTATAATATCAAAATCATAACAATAGAAATAATAACATTCAAATGCAGATCACGTTTAAAAATTATTAAAATATGCTGTATTCAAACTACATCTAGTCTAGTAGTGTTTAAAATTTACCGTAGTATACATATATTTTTACTTTAGAGTAATTAGACGGTTAAATATTAAATAGGTGTTTAAGGTTGGGTTGCACCAACTTACTTTAACTATAACTGTAACTTTAACTATAACTTTATCTATAACTACAGTGCAAAATGTTAAATCTTTGGTTAAAGTTAAATAGGGCGTCCAAGGACGCCATATTTAGGTAACCATAACCGCTCATACGTATAACTAAATTTTTCGTGAAAATTTACTATGTTTTACAGTGTTATATTTTTCCTGTCGATTTTTACGGATAATTTAATTTTTTATACCCTCAATCCCGTTACCTGCAGCTTCAATAAAAAAAATAAACGCAACAGACATTTGTGAATTTCTCCGGTCAAAGTTAAGGTTAAAGTTAAAGCTAAAGGATATTAACTATAACCATAACTTTAACATTGACTTAACACCACGCCTCTGGTGCAACCCACCCTAAAAATCTGAAGAAATCCTGCATTTACTATGCAATTGGAGTTTTTAATACGTCCATACGTCCCTCATGATTGACTGGCATCGTAGCGCGAAGTCTACACAATTCACAGCAATAAATTGTCTTCTCCAACAGATGCGGAAGCAAAGAAAGAGCCGCCAACTCAAGACCTAATCCAGCACATAATCGGCTCGTTCGGCAGATATCAGCTATGTCTCTGCATCTTGATATTCCTCTCGAAATTTCCCATCGCCTGGCATCAGATGGCGATCATATTTTTAAGCCCAAAAGTGGATCACACGTGTGCCGGGGGAAACGCGACCTGCCCGTGTCCGGAACCCGAGTTCGATACGTCCATGTTCACGAATACCATCGAGATGGAGTGGAACCTTATCTGCGAGAAGAAGTGGCTGAACAGTTTCAACCAAACCCTGTTCCAACTGGGCACTTTGATTGGCAGCGTACTGTTTGGAGCGGCTTCGGACAGGTATGAATCGTTTGGTAGCCTGTCTAAAATAAGTATATTATTATCTACTAATTTAAAAAAAATATTGAAATTATTATTTAATTGAAATACAATTTGAATTTACTTTTCTACTACGTAACATTGTCGAATCTTGAAGACTATTAAAACTGTATAAAAAGTATCTACCTGTAGCCTGTAGGTATCACGCTGATGGGCATAAAATTTACATTATGTTAAGACATAATATAAATAAATATTGAAACAAGTTTTGGCGTATCGGGCTCCATTTTTTGGCCTTTGTTGCTAAAATATCTTTAGCGACTTAAAACCTTGACACCAAAACTAAAAATCTGAACCTCAAAGCCAGATAAAATCCTCGTAAATAACTCATATTAGGATCACAACATACTCAATGCGATGAAACAAATAAAAGTAAGGTCTGTTACAGATTTGGAAGAAAGAAGCCAATGCTTCTGGCGGTGGTGGTCCAAATAGCGATGGGCATTGGAGCCGCGTCCATGCCGGACTACTGGAGCTTCACTTTCGCGAGGTTCATCATCGGAATGACGGTCGGAGGTACCATGGTCATCGGATTTGTGATTGCCATGGAGTTCGTCGGGACCCAGTACCGAGATATCGTCTCAGCTCTTTACCAAACGCCGTTCAACTTGGGCCACATAACGCTACCTTTGTTCGCGTACTTCATTAGGGACTACAGCACTTTCCAGATGGCTATATCGGTTCCAGTGCTCGTCCTCCTAATATACATCTGGCTGATCCCAGAGACGCCGAGATGGTTGATCGCAGTGAAGAGGACGGAACAAGCCATTGGGATTTTGGAGCGCGTGGCTAAAAAGTTCGTATATTTTGAAATCCATTTTGTGACCTAGTTTTTGTCAGTTTCATCAATATTCATTTATATTCGAGGAAACTTATAGCCATTATGTAATTCCATTGAAAAGATCTTCCGATAAACCTATTGGAGAATCGTAAATCAACAAACAGGCGACTTTTTGATGCTTATTAAACATTTCCAGGAACAACCGTCCGACGGAGAATATTCGCTCAAGCGTCGAGGCATATCAGGAGTCTATCAAAAAGGATCAGCTCAAGAAAGGAAACCTCTTCGATCTGTTCCGAACTCCCAACCTGCGGAAGAACATTCTGGCGATGTCTTTCAACTGGCTCGCCTGCAGCTACTGCTTCTACGGAGTGTCCCAGTACGTGGGACAGCTGAGTGGAAATGTGTTTATCAACGTAGCGGCCACTGGCTCCGTCACCTTAGTCGGTACATTCGTGTCCATACCTCTAATCAGATCTGTGGGTAGGAAGACAATTCTGATAGTGTTCAACGCGATATGTGCTACGTGTTTGATAGTGCTGTGTTTTGTGCCCGAAGGCGTTGGTTCCGTGGTATGTGCCATCATAGGTGTGGTGAGCAGTTTCATTGTCTTCGTAACTGTATATTTGTACTGCACGGAACTGTTTCCAACTGTAGCTCGTAATGCTGCGCTAGGGTTTTCGTCAATGATGGCGCGTGTTGGCTCGATGGTGGCGCCGTTTGTGATAGAGTTAGGGGATAAGGCAAGATGGGCACCACCTCTAGTCTTTGGATTAGTACCGCTGGTGGCTGTTTTTGTTGCCTTGTTTTTGCCTGAAACGAAAGGCTGTGAATTAATGACGACTTTGGAGGAAGGAGAGCAATTCAGAAAGAAAGAAGAAACAAAGACGGAAACAAAAACGTAACGCTGTGATGTTAAAAATAGGTCAATAAGTAGAGATAACTTCATGAAATGACTGACAAAACGTAACAAAATCGAAGTACTCCGCGCAAATTACAGAATATGTAAGTTTTACTATTCTTAAGCCAGTCAATTCACGGGTGATAAGACGACATAGTAAACGAGTGTTTACACTTCAAATCCTACGAGTACATGTTTTTAGCGTACGACTGTGTGCTTAATCTCTGTTTATTTACCACTCTGCGATATAATTTATTAAAATAAATTATATTGCAGACGTATTCTGCATAGATTTGTATTTGTGCGTATATATAATACTAGCTGTCCCGGCAAACGTTGTTTTGCCATTTAAAGTATTTCTACTTCATCAGCATACAAAATCTTACCCCCTCTTTTGTCCCCTAGGAGGGGTGGGGGGAAAAATGTTATGTAGCACCAGATGTTAAGTTGGAAAAACAGTTAATAATATAAAGTAAGTCCATTAAAGAAAAAAGTTTACTTAATACAAAATCTGACTCTCTCTTTGGTGGGGGGGGGGGGGGGGGGGGAGGGGGGGGTGATTTTATACACCAGATGTTGAGTTGGAAGAAGGCAAATATATCTGCGAAAACCGTATGCAAATCAGATCACTAGTTTTCGTGTTAAAGCAAAAGTCTTATACAAAATCTGACCCCCTCTTTCGTCCCTTTAGAGGGGTGGGGGGAAATTTTTTTATACGCCAGATGTTAAGTTGGAAGAAGACAAATATATCTGCGAAAACCACATTCAAATCGGATCAGTAGTTTTCGTGTTAAAGCAAAAGTCTTATACAAAATCTGACCCCACTTTTGTCCCTTTAGAGGGGTGGGGGAAAAAAATTTTATACACCAGATGTTAAGTTGGAAGAAGACAAATATATCTGCGAAAACCGCATTCAAATCGGATCAGTAGTTTTCGTGTGATAGTGGAACAAACATACAGACAGACAGACAGACAGACAAAAAAACTGACCTCATTTTTGGCTTTTATAGCGATGTAGTGACACCCTCCGGTTATTATTTTTTGAATATCTTTAATGTACAGAATCGTCATTTCTACAGTTTTATTATATGCATAGATAGTTTTATTATATGCACGTTGAGCTTAGCCAGTCGTGACGTCTATCATTTATGCCACAGGGTGGCCCATAGGCACATACATTCACAATAGACCATGCTGGCCCTCTACAAGCCATCTCAATTGTGTATACGGGGTAATGATGTATGATGGCGTACGAATTTCAGGCGTGGCGCGCATTGGCGTGGCCTGCTGTGGGCCATTCTAGGCCATTGTGTACTGGCTATTTCAAAAAAGTAGAGTGATCTTGTGTACCTACAATATATTATTGTAGGTATTATTGTAGGTCCATATTGGACGAGTTTCAATTTTTATTTAATATCTAAATAGATTTCAAGGATGGATTGGTGAACTTCCTGAAGAGTTGACAAATGGTCTTCCTTCCTAAGTGCCTACCTCTATCAAATATAGTTAGGGGATACGAAGCTAGAGCACAGTAGGTATTATATTTGGAAATGGAAAAGGAAAGCGTTTAGCTTACTTAATCAATTTTATCAATTGTATCTTTGTTCAACTGCAGTCTGTAAATAATGTAAAAAGGTTGTACAAACAGTTTTTTTTTTTTAATTTAAATTTTAATATCAACGCTGTGCCTCTTATTACCGCCTGAGATGACGTAAGACGTTGGAAACAGTGAGAGTATAACCCATTTATAAGGATAATCTGAATAAATAGTTACAGATTAAATCGAAAACCTTTTAAAACGGTTACATGTTAGTACTGTTAACACTTGGTAAAGGTTAATTTACCAACATAGTTAATAGTTTAAAATTAAGTATTTGATAATCTTATGAAACGCCCGAGCAGCACAAGTATATCTAGTGAAGCACTATTAGTTATTTTATATAATTAAACTTGACATTCTTACATAAGAGTCAATAATCCCTGGAGATATCCTGAAGGTATCCTATATACCTACACTGTAATGACAAGAGCAGCTGCATAAGAATTCATCATTAGATAACGATAAGACCAATTTATATTTATCAATAGGGAATATCTACAAAACTATTATAAGAACATAATAAGAGGCACATAAGAAAGGAATTAGGTTTTGTAGCCAACATTAAGATAACACCATTACTCTACTGATGTTCTAGTGGTGAATATTTTTAAAACCACTAATAATCAAAATCAACTAAATAAAAACATCAACAAGAGTTACTTCTTTTAAAAAGCATTTCCTATTTTCTAATGGCACACCGTAGTTTAAAGTATTTTAAGTCAAAGCTTTAATGGCGAAATGAAAAATAAGTACTTATAATATTATATTTTTTATGTTTCGCGCGAACGGAGGGCTCAAATTCCGAAGTCGATGAAATAGTTTTAAAAAAATGATGGGCCTATTATATTCGTAAATTTAAATAATATTTTTTTAATAAAAAATATTTTTATTATATATAAATAAATACCTAAACAATGTATTTTGATAAAATTCTCATTTATTTAACTATTTTTATGCTTAAAAATAAATAAATCGCGTATTTTATTGTAACTAAATTTTTAGTTTTTTACCAAAATGGCGATTACCGTCGTATTCTATAAATAAAAATGGCCTCTAGATTAAATTATCTATAAGTAAGTATTGATTAGAAGATTTACTCCTAAAATTGAGCTAAAGGTAATTTTAAGAGCATGACAAGTCAACCTGCACTTTCACCAGAAAAAATAATCTTTCAATAGTATAATTGTTCTCAAGACCATCCTATCGTAATCTATAGAAAGAAATGTTTGTAAACTATTTTTTCTCGTAATTATCTACCAGATAAATTATCAGACTGGCATAAGAAGAAGGTGTTTTGTTCGCGTTTTGGTGATTTTTCAGTGCAATGCCATAGAGAACCAATATTTCTGGTGGCATTCCTGTTTTATATTGGGCGTTCCACGCCAAGCGGACAGAAAAAAAAAGTCGGTGTCCCCGATTTTGATAATATTCGATTAAGTTATACCTTTACGTGTTACTCTAAACATAAACATAGTTTTAAATCTACGCGTGCCCAATATTTTTGTCATAATATTATAATGACTAGATAAAGAATGATGGGACTTTGAAACTTGATTTCTCTATTTGGCACCCAGTGCTACAAAGACGATTATAGATTGAAAAAATTATATATAACTACTTTTTTCTTGATTTTCTCAAAGCGGGACCATTTTTTAAATATTATTTTTTTTGTATAAATAGCTTATATTATTCTATAGAACATTCCTGCACTGCTTCTATAATGGGCCGGGAAGTGGATTAGGAGCTAGACTGAAAACACTGCCGAAGGGGGCGTCTAGCGCCATACTGCACTGTGGCCGGAAATCGCTAAATAGTTGAAATTGGCGAAAAACTTAAATTTAGATGAAGTTAAAAGTACCGTTCAATAAATTTTTAAAAGAGAAACAGGCAAAAAAGAAATACCTACTTACTTAGGTATATAAGAAAAAAATAAAAATAAATCTTTTTGTCAAAAAAACATTATTCATATATTTTTTTCATTTATGTTACTCTTTCAAAAACTATCTAAGGGTACGTTTCCCGACATTAAAAATCAAAGGTTTTTGCCAATTTCCACTATTTAGCGATTTCCAGCTTGTTAAATGAAATAACAAATCCAGTAGTTAAATTATTTACCTAAATATATAATTTTTTCATTATAGTATGCCAAATATTTTTGTCATAATATTATGATGACAAGATTACTATTCGGCACTCAGTGCTTCAAAGCCGATTCTATACCTAATCGGCTTTGAAGCACTGAGTGCCGAATAGAGAAATCAAGTTTCAAAGTTGCATCATTCTTAATCTTGTCATCATAATATTATGACAAAAATATATTTGGCACGCGTATTGGCGTCTAAAGCGCATCACAGACGGTGAAGATAATATAAAATATATATTATCTTAGAGCATATTTTAGAATATCGCTCACCATACAAATCCTATGAACCATCACACACGACGAAGTTAATTTATATTTTGTATCTTAGGATACCGAGCGATATGGAAATATATATTTCGTATCTTAAGATGTTATCTTAAGATACGAAATATATATTTCGTATCTTAATATGTTATCTTAAGATGCGAAATATATACATCTTTATGAATACAGGGTGTTTTTGTGTCGGGCAGCGGGCTCATCGGTGATCGGACGCACTAGTGGATGCAGTGTTGCCAGTGCTGTATGTTAGAAAGTTACATACTCTCAAGTCTCATTCGAAAAGTAACATTTTGAGGGAAAAAGTAACATTTCGGATAATCTATACATATCTATACATATAAGAAAACTGTAGAAATGAAGATTCTGTACATTAAAGATATTCAAAAAATAATAAGCGGAGGGTGTCACTACATCGCTATAGAAGCCAAAAATGTGGTCAGTTTTTTTGTCTGTCTGTCTGTCTGTCTGTCTGTCTGTATGTTTGTTCCACTATCACACGAAAACTACTGATCCGATTTGAATGCGGTTTTCGCAGATATATTTGTCTTCTTCCAACTTAACATCTGGTGTATAAAAAAAATTCCCTCCACCCCTCTAAAGGGACGAAAGAGGGGGTCAGATTTTGTATAAGACTTTTGCTTTAACACGAAAAGTACTGATCCGATTTGAATGTGGTTTTCGCAGATACATTTGTCTTCTTCCAACTTAACATGTGGTGTATAAAAAAATTTCCCCCCACCCCTCTAAAGGACGAAAGAGGGGGTCAGATTTTGTATTTAAAGACTTGCTTTAACACGGAAACTACTGATCCGATTTACATACGGTTTTCGCAGATATATTTGCCTCCTTACAACTCAACATCTGGTGTATAAAAATTAGCCCCCCCCCCGTCAGATTTTGTATCAAACTTTTTTCTTTTGTGGACTTACTTCATATTATTATTAACTGTTTTTCCAACTTAACATCTGGTGTATAAAATTTTAGCCCCTAACCCCTCTTAGGGGACAAAAGAGAGGGTAAGATTTTGTATCAACTGATGAGGTAGAAATACTTTAAATGGCAAAACAACGTTTGCCGGGACAGGTAGTTTTAAATAAAATTGACTTATAATTTATTGCTAGCTTAAAAAGCTCATGAATCGAAAGGAATGTTTCCCTTGAATTTCTGAAATACTCCTGAAACTTCTTCGTTGACAGAATATATTGATAAAGGTTAAATTCGCCGCAGATTTTTCTCTTTTTTATGTGAGGCTCTATCCAAATGTTTCTCCTTTTGGAATGTGCTACTGCAATCTGCATTTCACATTCTATATTAGAATCATCGTCTAAGGAGTTGTCTAACAAATCAAGAAGTAAGGCAGTATCAGTTATCACTCATAGTCAATCACCCTGTATATAGAACTTTAACAAGGAATGCGTTTGGCACCAACGCAGACTCGTAAGGAAATGAACAGATTTTTTATAGTATCGTATCTTAGCCGTGTGTGATAGCTTAAGATACTATAATATTTTATATTTGGGCATCTTAAGATAAAATATTATATTATCTTCACCGTGTGTGATGCGCTTAATGCCCCAAACTGTTGTCATCAATGAATCAACATATTATTATTTTAATCAAGCTGCGAAGAAGAAGATTTGACACCGTCTCGAAAATCGATACTTATAATATTATTATCAAAAATATTCGCAATATTTTATTGTCTGTATAAAATTATTAACACGTATTTTTAAAGCAAGCAAATTGTAGGCACTTCATCGCCACAATCGTCACTTTCCTACGTCACTTTCCTATTCTGGTATATTATCATGGTTTTCAATTTTCATCAAGAATCGATTTTCGAGACGGTGTCAAAACTTCTTCGCAGCTTGATGAAAATAATATTATGTCGATTCGTTGCTGAAGTTATGACTGATGACTTTGAGGGCAAAGAAAGTTGATGTGACTGTCTAAACTCTAAAGGCACCTTTTTCATACTTTTCCACCTTTTCCACTTTTCTCCGAATGCTTTCTTTATGCTTGCAGAACGCTGTCCTTTATATACTTAATACTCTTAAAATAAAATGTTTCAAGCCTAAGTTCCCTAATGAAGGAGGAAACTGGACTTTCACTAGAGTATACCTACACTATTGGGTATCTAGTCATTGATTCTATTAAGTATTGACTTAAAAAAGTGCCTAACAAATCCATCTAAAAACTTTTTTGATTACTTTTAGAGTGATTGTTCTATAAATAATTTCAATTCTTGAAAAGTATTTGTGATAATAAGTCTATAGAATAATTGAACTACAGCAGCGCTTTTAACAGAGCGGATATAGTACATAACAAATCAATTTGCTCTTAACTTAGTGTAATGAACTAATAAAGGTTTTAAAGCAAGGATCACTAGATATTTTTTTCTATTAGAAACTTAGTTCTTATTTAAAACCATGTATAGAATGCCAATGTCTATTATGTCTATAAAAAAACCATGATTAGTACTCCTCAAGCATAAATAGATTTAAGGCGTCTGAAGTGTGCTACTTGGGCGGATAACCCATTCAAACTGGTAACCCATATAAAAGGTTAACCTGGGTAAATTTCAAATTTTATTGGGTTAATAACAGATTTATTTCGGTTATTAACCCAATCCGTCACTACACTGGTTGAAACATGAAAAATAACCTATATCATTCGGTTAGGCTTAACAGTATGTGATACTGTAACATATTTATCCTGTTAACACATTTAATTCTGTGATCAATGTTTACATTAACCATATTGATAATGGTAACCACAATTATTTCGTGTATACTGTATACTGTTAACAAATTTTTATTGGGTTAATAACAGATTTATTTCGGTTATTAACCCAATCCGTCACTACACTGGTTGGAAAAGCCACTTGACAGAATAATAATGATAGCAACAATGATTAGCATAACCGTATAATATATACAGGGTGCTAGGCTTAACACCGTCCTTAAAAGTTAAAACCATCAAATGAGCCCGTCAAGATGAACAACTTTTTCTATGAGCACAATGCTGGAAACTCAAAAAAATCCGTTTTCATACCCATACAAATTGCATTTATGTTGTAATGAAATAAGAAAATAATATAATCATTTTAAGCAATCTACTTATATGTAATAACTTATAAATGATTGCATACCTATTACATAATTGTTATTAAGTAACTATTAATTATATACAATAATAATGTTGTTATTACTCGTATTGTTGATACGTGCTTAATCTCGCTAACAATAAAAACGTAAAAAATACGTATTTGATTTGAAATTATTTAGCTGTGTTATTTGTGAAAATATTAAATATAATTTTGTTAATTAAAATTACATTACTGTAAAACTTTTATATATTTTATTTGTCGTTAATATTCAAGTGCTTAAAGTTAGATGAACAAAAGAACATAAGTAGATATTAAAGTTTGCAAAGCTATTTGTGAAAGTTGTATTGTGCTAGTCGTCAAGGCTATCAACATATTGAAAAGCTTTACCTATTTGCGTTTACTACGTCAATCACTAGAGCTGTTTCTTACGACACCTATGAGTTATAGCCTTGCGAATTTCAGGATTAGTTTTATGGAAAAAAAATGCAAGCTATAATTATGATTCTTGGCTTATATTGTCGCAAAACTTATAAATTAATAAACTTTGATAGGGCAGCGCGCATCAATTTTTTTGTACTGCTATCATTTCGGGAACGTTTTTCTAAGCTATAATAAAATGAACAAAAAAAAAATATACCAAACACATAATTTGAGCATTGTCAAATAGCATTGGTATAAAATAAATCTATATTATATAAATTATATACTTACTTAATCAATAATGAAAACAAAAGATACAAAAGTCTTCTACTAGAAAAATACGTCAAAAATAAAACAAATTTCTATTACATAAATGCATAAAATTCAAGAAATTTCATAATGTACAAAACGTTTACAATGGATTTAACATTAAATGAAAAGAATATTTTTTAGAATTTATGCCCGGGAACGTTCCCGAAATGACCGTTCACTGAATAGCTATGTCCACACTATGCGCTTTCGTCTTCAATTTTCGTCATCTTCTTTCATTCAACTTTCGTTTTATTGCATTCAATAATTGAATGCGTCAAAGAACGCAACGACAACATTGTCATTTTTGAAGTTTCGGATACGGTCAGAGGGTATGCGTCGCGGGCATGCCTCACGTTCGCTGTTGACTGCGCTATAACGCATGCCCTTGACGAACAGAAAAAGGCACAGTGTGGACAAAGCTAATACCGATTTTAAATAAACCCGCGTTTTACTAATACGGCGGTCGTCTTAAATGGGGCCTGAGTTTGACAATAGTAAAATATTTGAGGGTACTTTGTTGTTTTGTGTCGTAAAACAAAGTTTTACGACACAAAACAACAACAAAAAAAAACCCGAATTGACGGACTATTAATGTACGCTCTACTGATAATGAATTGAAAGGTACTTTCCACTTATTTCTTATTTATTTGACGAGAAATGCACTGACCGCCGGTTTTGTTATTGTTTTCTCCCTGTACTGACGTTCGACACTGTACAATATATGGCTGCATTCACTTAATTTTTTTTTGATCGATCATAGATGCGTTCACTGAAATGACTTGTGCACTATGGGACAAACTATTTTTGCATTTTTATAATTAAAAAAAATCTTTGTAGTATACTTTTTAAAAATTAGATTCTGCATACAAATTACAATATTTTAAATAATTACAGATGTTAAAAAGCTCAAAATTTTCACAATTATTTTGAAGTTTTTGTTGAAGATCGTACAATTAGACGCGTTCCCGAGTTGACTTTCTATGCATGCACATTGATATATTTTAAAATGTGCTTTATTTATAGATTGTATTGTTTGATGTACACTTATATTAAAACAAGTTAGTTTAAGTAATTTAGTAACTTTATTTTGTAAATAAACTTAAGATTCAAGACGTAATTTTCTGGCAAAGCCAATTCTGCACCTTGGTGATTTTGAGCCAAATATTTCTGAACTCGCTTTTGGGCCGGGCCCTTTTGGGCCGCTAGGCCCGTGGCATTTTGTCAGCCCTGAAACCCTAATGTTACGTCACTGATCACAAATAGGAATAATTTTCTGTATTTCAGGAATATAAAATATGAGAAGAAAATTATATAGCTAGAATAATATTATATTCTTGCGGTTAGAACAAAGAATTTTTGTGACACCTTTCTTTAGTGTCTTTAACTACGACTTATATAACCTTATTATTTATTATCATTTTTATCACTCCATATGTAGTTGAAATTGCATCGTGTGCAAATTATTTATGGGAAAATCCAATACTTTGTTACGATGGACTTGTGATCTGCCATCAAATCACACTCAAGAGCACTTTGAAGTGATGATGAAGAAAGAATTCATCATAATTTTTGACAGTCATCGAAAATTGAGTAGGTGAACATTTTCAATTGATTGACCTATGACTTAATCATAATCAGTTTAGAGTTAATTTAAAATGTTTGTACTGGGCTTACAATTCCGTCTGAGTTCTGACCTTGGCTAAACGAAAATTCAATGTAAAATATTTCCAGGAAGTTTCATATTTACTATTGTACAACAGTTAAAAAGGAGAGGGCGCTAGTGTGGCACTGTTTACACCGGCTCTTAAGTATTTTTGTATTTTTCGTTAAAAAAGTGGTCAAAAAGTGAAAGAAAAGGCTGAATTGTACAAACTATTAGTTGAACTCAAACATATATTGTGGACTAAGTGATACAAAAAGTGAAAGAACAATTAAAGTGAAATAAAACCGGGCAGCTTGTTGTGGCCATTATTTTTTGAAAAACTATCTCACAGTGCTTTTAAAACTGAATCAAATAAGCAGTAACCGCGAAGAATGAAGTGCAATAAGTTTATGAACATTTAGTGTCACAAAAAAAATACTGAGAAGTTTCATAACCTAAAATCATCCTAGATGATAAGCAAAAATCATTCATACAAAGAAAGTTACGACATCTAACGACGTAAAGAAGAACTAAAACGAGTACAAGTCAGCTATCGATCAAGCTACGTACACGGATCAAATAGTTCGGCAAGTCACCGACAGAGGTCTCTTTTAACTCCACAAATATTTCCGGAAACCGTTACTAGAGGGCGCAGAAGCGGCACCACAAGAATATCATCCAAAAAAAATATATAACTGAGGTATAATTTTACTCCTTAAAATGGAAGAAGTCATGACTGCACTTTGCCAGATCCAAAAAGATCTTGACGAACAAAGAGCAGCAATCTTGAAGAGTAGCGAAACAGTGACAGAGCAAGTTACCCAAAATATAAACATAATGCTGAATGAAAAATTCAAAATATTAGACGAAAAATACGAAGATCTAAAGACCAAAATGGAAAACCAAGAAAAAAGACTCTACTTCCTAGAAAAACAAGCAAAACAAAGAAACTTAGTTTTCTTTGGGATAGAAGAAACAGAAAACTCATACTTTAACTTGGAAAATAACATGATAAAATTCATAAAAAAATACCTTGCTATAGACGTCGATCATAGAGACGTACAAGAGATCAAGAGAATAGGAAGAAAAGGAGATAAACCCAGACCAATCTCAGTTACATTCTCTTCTTTGGGCACAAAAATTAATATACTCAAACAAAAAAGTGCCTTGAAGGGTACCACACATTATATACAAGAAGATTTTCCACGAATTGTACTAGAGAAGAGAAAACAACTGCAAGAACAAATTAAAATAGAAAAGGAAAAAGGGAATACCGCTGTCATAAAGTATGATAATAATAACAAGCAAAAATAATAACTCAACGAGTAGCAACAAGAGGACTATGTCTGTATCACCAGAAAACTCTAGCGGGGGTAGAGCTCTAGCCGACAAAAGAACGCAGCCCGTAAAAAAAAAACAAAACCCAGCCTCCTACGATCAAAAGAACTTCGAGTCTTTCGGATGGTATGCCTAAACCAGGATTGCTTAACTTTTTGACTAGCAGGACCTTAAACAACGAGCCTAAACTACAGGACAACGAAAAAGAGCAACAATAGCAACTACCGACCCCCTCTCACAAAACTTATAAACAAGAACTCGATTTAAGAAGCAAAACACGTTCTCCAAGCCGGCTGGTCACCGTGGAGGATCAAGACCATAACCCTCTAAAGACAAAAATAAACAAATCGAGAATTAAATCAAGACATGAATCAACTAGTCTCTACATACTTACCTATAATGTAAAATCACTCTCTTCATATGAACGTCTTCTAGAATTGAACGAATCGCTGAAGAATATTAAATATGACATAATAGGTCTAGCTGAAACAAGACGCATGGGCAATAAAATAGAAGAGTTTGAGAACTTCATATTATGTTATACAGGAGAAACTCCAGGAAGATATGGAATAGGCTTTATAATAAATAAACGACACAAAAATAATATCGAAAGCTACATTGGTCTCTCAGAACGTGTAGCAATACTAAATGTTACAATTGAAAGCTATTCTCTATCAATCATACAAGTCTACGCTCCCACGGAAAAGGCAAGCGAGGAAGAAATTGAATCTTTCTACCAGCAAGTTGACTTAGCAATAGACAAAGCTCATAAAAACTGTATATTGATGGGAGACCTAAACGCTAAAATTGGTCAGCCCAAAGAAGATGAATACGTTATTATGAAACCGTACGGATATGGTGAAAGAAACGAAAGAGGTCAAAGATTGATAGACTTTGCTTTAGAAAATAAACTTTCTATTCTGAACACATTTTTTAAGAAAAAACCTAAGAAACGGTGGACTTGGAGATCGCCTGACTGGAATTATAAAAATGAAATTGATTTCATATTATCGAATCGACCATGTATTTTCCAGAACATAGAAGTTATGAACTTAAGTTACCCATCTGACCACAGGGCAGTAAGAGCAACAATTACTTTAGCCATATCAAAAAAGAGCAGAAGAACTTATAGCAACCATCAAAGTATTAATTTAACAGTAGACCAAGAAATTTCTGCATTTAAGGAAAGTCTAATTTCATATGCATCCCAAGGAAATCTAGACACGAATGATCAAAAATCTATACAGGAATACTATGACGACCTAATAAAAATTATCTGTAAAAGTTTCCAGTACGCAAAAAACAAGAGTAACAAAAATAAAAATCACAAAATTATCTCTGCTTATACATTAAGGCTACTAAAGAAAAGACAAGAACTACAACGGATAGGAAATAAAAGAAAGCATTTGTCTGCATTGTATAAGTTTTGTAGTAAAAACCTTAAGAAAGACTATGCAAACCATACAGAACCATATAGATACAAAACTTTTGAAAAACATCTGAATCAAACAGGAAGCACAAAGAGGTTAATGGAATCAGGCGTTACTTTGCGGAAATCCATAGCTTAAAATTTAGTTTGTTATTATTTTTAGCAATATTCCGCGAAATGAACTTCCACCTTTAAGTAAATGAGTGAGTGTACGCATAGGCATGCGTACAGCACCTCCCTCCTCCCACACTGCCTATGCGAACACTCGCATGCAAGAACTTGCAAACACCACCACCACACAAGCAATAATGTTGGCAAATCCGTGCAAGGCCCCTCACCACCATGCAGGTTGAAAACCTCGACGCGCGTTTCGCTCCAACACCGGAGCATCCTCAGGATGTGGACTCTACGAACAAGTCTTGACGGACGTTGTTCGTAGAGTCCACATCCTGAGGATGCTCCGGATGCTCCGTCCGTCAAGACTTGACGGACGTTGTTCGTAGAGTCCACATCCTGAGGATGCTCCGGTGTTGGAGCGAAACGCGCGTCGAGGTTTTCAACCTGCATGGTGGTGAGGGGCCTTGCACGGATTTGCCAACATTATTGCTTGTGTGGTGGTGGTGTTTGCAAGTTCTTGCATGCGAGTGTTCGCATAGGCAGTGTGGGAGGAGGGAGGTGCTGTATGCATGCCTATGCGTACACTCACTCATTTACTTAAAGGTGGAAGTTTATTTCGCGGAATATTGCTAAAAATAATAACAAACTAAATTTTAAGCACAAAGAGGGCCTACAAAGAACTAAGAAGTAACAAAGAATGGATCGACGGCCTAAAACATGACAATAAAACACTTACTAAACGCAGGGACATCATCACAGTAGCAACAGAATTTTAAAGACAATTATATACAGCCAGTCAGAATAAAAACTGAATACAGACAACTAAGCTCTACCATAACAAACAAAACACCTAGTGAGCCCCGTATTGAAGTATCTAAAGTATTAGAAGCAACAAGGAAACTAAAGTCAGATAAGAGTCCAGGCCCGAATAATATAACAAATGAGACATTAAAAGCCGCCTCTACATTACTCTCAGTCCCACTAACTAGCCTATTTAATCGAATTTTAGATTTTAGATTAATATTATATCAAATATCCTTGGTGCGAAAAATATAAATAATAAAATAACAATAAAAGGATATGGGCGAACAGCCCATAGACGGCAAAAAAAAAAAACGAATTTTAGAAACTGGATGCACCCCTACTCAGTGGTCAGAATCTAACATCATTCTAATTTACAAAAAAGGAGACCCAAAAGACATCGGTAACTACAGGCCCATAAGTTTGTTACCGTGCATATACAAGCTTTTCTCGAGCATTATAAATAACAAAATAAGCACAACATTAGAGGCTAGCCAACCAGTAGAGCAAGCGGGCTTTAGAAAAGGATACTCTACAATCGACCATATACACACGATAGAGCTTATTCTAGAGAAATACCGAGAGAGAAGAAGACCACTCTACATAGCGTTTATAGATTACCAAAAAGCGTTCGATACTCTATCCCACGAAAGTATCTGGGCAGCTTTAGAAGCTCAAAACGTAGAGCCAAGATACATTCAAGTAATAAAAAACATATACAACAATAGCAAGAGTAGAGTAAAGCTAGAGTCAGCAGGCCCCTGGTTCCCGATCAAAAGAGGAGCGAGACAAGGGGATCATCTATCACCAAAGCTCTTCTTCATAGCTACGCTGGAATTAGTAATAAGTAAGCTTGACTGGAAAGGACAAGGTATAAAGATATTAAATAAATACCTGAGCCACCTGCGGTTCGCTGACGATCTTCTTCTCCTGTCTGAATCAAGACAACAACTTCAAGCTATGATAGAGTCACTAAATAAGGCCAGCCGACAAGTAGGCCTGGAAATGAACTTTTCTAAAACAATGTTGATGACTAACAGCACCAAAACGCCACTCTACGTCGATAACAAGCTTTTAAAATATACGGACCAATACTTATACCTCGGAAAGCAAATAAGTTTCGACGCAGAAAATAACGAGAGAGAAGTAGAGCGCAGGGCACAGAACACATGGAACAAGTACTGGAGCTTGAAAGAACTATTTAAAAGTAATTTACCCATAAAAATGAAAACCAAACTAATGGATACATGTCTTATTCCGTGCTTATTATATGCCTGCCAAACGTGGAAGTTTACTAACAAAGTAAAAAACAAAATTACAACATGTCAACGAGGAATGGAGCGAAGTATGCTCAGCGTGAGTAAGATGCAGAGAATAAGACACACAAAAATAAGATAAATTACAAAAGCATCAGATGGCCTTAGAAAAGCTTTAGCATTAAAGTGGAAATGGGCCGGACATGTGGCACGACTCCAAGACCAGAGATGGACAAAGCGAGTCACAGCGTGGAAAGGCCCACAAGGGAAAATAAAGAGAGGAAGACCTTATGTCAGATAGGAGGACGAACTTACAAAGATAGCTGGTTCCAACTGGATGAAAACAGCGAAATCAAGAGAACACTGGTCATCTTTAGAGGAGGCCGTCACCTGTGGAGGGGTTCTTACAGTAGAAGCAAAATAAACAAAAAAAAAAATGTTATTTAACCATATTATAATATAGTTATTAAGATAGTGTTACTTTACTGAAAAGAAATAAAAGGCTTTTTATTTTATTTTATTATTTTATTTTATTATATGTAGTTGAACTACTAAGTATTGATAAATTGGCAAATGGCATCGTGTGCAAATTATTTATGGGAAAATCCAATACTTTGTTACGATGGACTTGTGATCTGCCATCAAATCACACTCAAGAGCACTTTGAAGTGATGATGAAGAAAGAATTCATCATAATTTTTGACAGTCATTGAAAATTGAGTAGGTGAACATTTTCAATTGATTGACCTATGACTTAATCATAATCAGTTTAGAGTTAATTTAAAATGTTTGTACTGGGCTAACAATTCCGTCTGAGTTCTGACCTTGGCTAAACGAAAATTCAATGTAAAATATTTCCAGGAAGTTTCATATTTACTATTGTACAACAGTTAACGCCGTTTATAGTACTGTCATGATCGCGGGCAGCAGCTATTTAAAAATAGCTGCTGCCCGCGACTTCGTCCGCATCAGCAAAATATTATGATAGTTTAGGTGGAAAAAATTCCCCTTTTTAGAGTTCCTTACCCAAAGAGAAAAAAGAGTAAAAACCTATTACAAAGACCTAGCAGCCTGTCTGTCTGTCCGTATCCAGGCTGTATCTCAAGAACTGTGCAGTCAAGTGTGCTAGCTAGATAGTTGACATTTTCATAAATTTCTATTGCCGCTATAGCAACAAATACTAAAAACAAAACAACGTCGAAGTTCCCGAATATGTATCTATATACTAGAAGGATTCTAAGGTCCTGTACAGTACCTTCGGAACCAGGGTATACTTCAGTGCAAATTCTTATTTTACGGTAGTAGGTAGGTATATGCTTGAATTCGTTCAGAAAAAGTCAAAATCACAATGTGTTTCCATTTAAATTTCAAGTAGTCCCCTCGATTTCTCATAGCTCGCATCATCAAATCACCACTTTTGTAAACATGGTACCAAATTCGGACTATATACAAACAAAATAATTTTGGAAATCGGTTTTTTAGTTCCGTCGGCGGGATTCGAACCCGCGACCCCCGGCTTGAGCTGCCACACGCTCAACCAATTGAGCCACAGAGGTCGTCTTTAGTTTTTAGAATAATTTAAATTCAGATCTAAAGATGACTATTGACTAGACAAAGGACGCGGCCCGTGGTCACTGGTCGACCACTTGAGTTAATCTGTGTGTCTAATGTCCTACTTCCATCTCCTGTGCCATTTCGAAAATAGCTGGACTTGGGGTGCAATTCCTGTATCTACGAACTTCGATTGACAGGCTGTCTCGCTTGTTCTGCACGATATTGAGGAAGTATGAGCGAGACGGCCTTATAATCCGCGATTAAAGAATAGGAATCTGACGGCTGCACTCACAGAGGTTTAACCATTACTCAAATTTAATTTAGTAATGTATTGTCTTAAGTTACGTACATTTTCCATCGAAATCTTTATAATCATTAAATGTCTCTGTGCAGTCGTGGCATCAGTAGACGTATTAGATATAAAGGGTGTAACAAAACTAAATGATAATACTTTAGAGCAGAGGTTCCCAAACTTTTTTTTCTCATAGACCACTTTAAACATTTTGCTGGATCTGGTGGACCCCCCACAGCTCCCCCCCCAAGTTCAAGGCCGCAAGGCCGGTCTAAAAAGCGTATTCATCCAACAATAATTGGACCTTTACTTTTTTGTATTCGAAGTTTGACTCACAAGTCACAGTACAAGAAACCAATATAAGCTTCCACTTCGGAGTGGTAAAAAGTAAACGCAAATATTTTCTTGTTTTGTAGCTATTATTTAGAGATATATATTATAATACTTTAGAGTATAGAGTTTTCTGTGAAAATAGCAGCATATGAAAGAGTATTTTTTAGTTTTGTATAAGAAAATTCATGACGCTCGGGCGCTTGCCCATACAAATCGATTAAAAATCGCTCTTCCAGCGCTGCTACTTTTACAGTGAACTCTATATAAGGGAAAAACTCTATATAGGGGAATACACCTTAAACTCTAAAGTGTTATAACTTAGTTTTGTTACCCCATGTACTTATTATATTTTGCAACTTTGCATCATGCTGTTTTGCTGTTGTAAAAAAGTAACTGCAATTTACTATCATGATAATCAAGTTAAGTAGCATGTCCACCTGCTATTAGTAAATTGTTTCTAGAGTACCTAACTAAATTAATGTTTGCACTAAAGAAATTATGACAAAAAGCGACTTAAAAGTTAAAGTTATAACGTAATATAGAACATTCTGTCTGTATGCTTGTAGGGATCTCCTACATCTATGTATACACATTTTATTTTTACACGTATTTTATTTATACATACAGCTATTTACAATCTTATATCTATTACTATATTTAAAACAATAAAATATATACAAGTAAAATCTTATAACTACGAGTTACGACCAAGCATCAGGTGCGCGGTCTGCTCATTTAGTTATTACGTACACGCGCCGCGCGCTGCGGATAGCGAACCGGTTTCGCTAGCTGCAGTTGCCTATGGTAGGTGTGTTATCGCTAGGCCGTACGCGCTGCGCGGCCCGGCCGGCTCCTCAGTTCGCTTGCGAATTTTGATGCAAAAATACTAACCCGCCGAAATAACTTAGTTCCTTTCATGTACATAATAGTATATTGTAATAGCCTTAATAAACTGCTAAAACTGAATAGTGGTTTCTCTCGCTATAAGTGGTGACCCCGTGAACAATGAGTGAAAGTGATAAGGACTCGGCGGCTACCGAGTGCTCGCAAAAGGGCGGCGTTACCTTCCGCCGTAAGGAGCACGTGGCGGTGACACCTTGCGCCGCGATTACTTCCATCCACAGCGTGTTAAAGGTGCAACCATTTTCGCCGGAAGAACCGGAGCTATGGTTCGCGCTCCTGGAAGGCCAGTTCGATCTTCTAGAAATATCCAGTGATGCCAAAAGGTATACAAGTGTTATCAATAACCTTGATATTACGCACTCAAAGGCCGTAAAGGACATAATATTAAACCCTCCGGCTTCTAATAAGTACGACTATATAAAGGCCGAGCTCGTAAAGCGACTCTCCGCATCAAAAGAAACTAAGGTTCGCCAGCTCCTAACCCATGAACAGCTAGGCGACAGGAAACCTTCGCAATTCCTTCGGCATCTTCAAGACCTGGCCGGCCCTACTGTTCCCGAAGACTTAATCCAGTCTATCTGGACCAGCCGTCTGCCTCAACACCTGCAGACAGTGCTAGCCTCTCAGATAGGCCAGACCCTGGAACAGCTTGCCGATCTCGCCGACAGGATTCAAGAGATAACCAGTCCCCACGTCGCTGCAGTTTCCTCGAACTCACCCCAGCAGACCAGTGAGACAGCGGAGCTGAAGAAGATGGTGGAACGGCTCACGCTGCAGCTTGAGATGCACACTCACTCAGCCCAATGTTCCAGCATCAGATCCAGACCCCGGCGCCGTTCATCTTCGCGCCCTCGCTCCAGGTCCGAGTCCAGCTACCGCCGGCACCCACTGTGCTGGTACCACAAGAAGTACGGAACCCTGGCCCGAAGCTGCATCAAACCGTGCGACTTCCACATGAAGTCGGGAAACCCCGGAAGCAGTCATTGATGACGACTGGTGACTGCTGCGCTGCTTCAGGTCGTCTCTTCGTCACGGACCGCATCTCCAGTCTACAATTTCTAGTGGACACCGGCAGTGACCTTAGTGTTTACCCCTGTTCCGCGCTTCGCCAACGCCGTGCAAAGACAAACTTTAATTTAAGTGCTGCTAACGGTAGTGTAATAGAAACTTTTGGTTTTATAGATCTTAGTTTAGACTTAGGTTTAAGACGCAGTTTTCCTTGGCGATTTACTGTAGCTAATGTAAGTAAACCTATTATTGGTGTTGACTTTCTTAGTCATTATAATTTAATTATTGATTGTAAAAATCAGAAACTTTTAGATTGTACAACTAATTTAAGTACTAGTGCATATTGTGTTGCTAATAATTTAAATTGTAACTTTTCAATTAAGGTTTCGACGGGCGACACTAGGTATCACGCGATTCTCGCTAATTACCCCGAGATAACTCACCCTTCCGGTATTTTGCGCATACCTAGGCATAATACTGTTCATTATATACGCACTACACCCGGCCCACCTATTTATTGCACCCCACGTAGACTAGCCCCAGATAAGTTAAAAATTGCTAAGCAGGAATTCCAACTTATGCTTAATAATGGGACAGCTCGTCCATCTGACAGTCCCTGGGCTTCACCCCTCCACCTTGCCCCTAAAAAGGATAATGGCTGGCGTCCTTGCGGCGACTACAGGTTACTTAACGCTCGCACTATTCCAGACCGTTATCCAATACGGCACATACATGACTTTGCTCATTCTCTAGCAGGTTGTAAGGTCTTCTCGACCATCGACTTAGTGAAGGCCTTTAACCAGATTCCGGTCTACGAAGGTGATATACAGAAGACGGCCATCACAACACCATTCGGTTTGTATGAATTTCCTTTTATGACCTTCGGGTTGAGGAACACTGGCCAAACCTTTCAGCGTTTTGTCGACGAGATGACCAGAGGCTTGGATTTCTGCTATGCTTTTCTGGACGATTTTTTTGTCTTCTCCAGGACTCCAGAAGAACATGAGTCACACCTGGAACAGCTGTTCAGCCGCATGAAGGAGTACGGCATCCTAGTGAACACCTCCAAGTGTGTCTTCGGTGTAGACCAGGTAACCTTTCTAGGCTACAGCATATCCGAAGCTGGTACCAAGCCCCTGGACTCCAAGGTCCAGGCCATCAAGGACTTTCCTGCACCGACCAACGTCCAACAACTACGTAGGTTCCTGGGCATGGTAAATTTTTACCGGCGGTTTCTCCCCAATGCCGCACGAACCCAGGCACCTCTGAATTTTCTCCTTACAGGCTCCGTGAAAGCGTCTACTCCCGTCAATTTGACTGGTGACACTCTGACGGCTTTTGAGCAGTGTAAGGACAGTCTATCTCGTGCTGCACTACTTGCACATCCCGACAGCGAAGCCAAGCTCGCTCTGGTAACAGACGCGTCTGACTTGGCCTTGGGAGCAGTACTGCAGCAGTGGAAAGACAACCAATGGCAACCACTTGCTTTCTTCTCTCGTAAATTGAGCCCATCACAGCAGAAGTACTCACCGTACGACCGTGAGTTGCTAGCCATTTACGAGAGTATAAAGTATTTTCGCCATATGTTGGAAGCCCGACACTTTGTGGTTTACACTGATCACAAGCCGATCAGTTACGCTTTTCACGAGCGAAAAGCCAACTGCTCGCCTCGTCAGTTTCGCCACCTCGACTACATATCGCAGTTCACAACCGACATTAGGCATATTTCCGGCAAAGACAATGTCGTTGCCGATACACTGTCACGTGTCGATGAACTGTCGATAGGTATCGATTATGATAAGTTGGCTTCCTCACAGGCTGAAGACGAGGAGTTAGCACAACTACTCGGCGGTGACTCATCTCTCCGCATCGAGAAGTTGCCTCTCCCAAATTCCAACGTCCAAATATTTTGTGACGTCAGTACCCCGTCCCCTAGGCCTTTCGTGACGAAACGGTTACGGAAACAACTCTTTGACAGCCTTCATAATCTCAGCCACCCAGGTGCCAATGCTACCGCCAGGCTAGTAGCCGAGCGTTTCGTATGGCCCGGGGTGCGCAAAGACTGTCGAGAGTGGTCACGTAAGTGCCTATCATGCCAACGTGCGAAGGTAAGTCGTCACGTGTCGTCCCCTCTAGGCACGTTCAACTTGCCTCGGGCACGTTTCACTTTTGTCCATGTGGATATTATAGGTCCTCTTCCCCCGTCACAAGGCTTTCGGTACTGTACAACTGTGGTGGATCGTTTCACGCGTTGGCCCGAAGTCATTCCGATGGCCGACATGACCGCCGAAACCGTGGGTAAGGCATTAATATCGTGGATATCCAGATTTGGATGTCCATCTGATATTGTCACTGATCGCGGTCGGCAGTTTGAATCGTCACTTTTCCAATACCTTGGAAAAATGATCGGATTCAAACATCGCCGCACGACCGCGTATCACCCCGCGTGTAACGGTCTTGTGGAACGATTCCACCGACAGTTGAAGGCGGCAATAATGTGTCATGCCGATAGTAACTGGGTCGACACATTGCCCCTTGTACTTCTCGGTATCCGAAGCGCCTTCAAGGAAGACCTACAGTCTTCGTCTGCCGAATTGGTATACGGCGAACCCCTGCGCCTGCCCGGTGAATTTTTCCACGCGACAACCCCTGGTTCGAGTGACATTAGTGATTTTACGACTCGCTTACGTCATTTTGTCGCTAAGCTGCAACCTTCGCCTGCAGCGCGTCACAATAATAATAAAATATTTGTTTATAGGGATTTACCTAAATCGAGCCACGTTTTCTTAAGGGACGATACTGTACGAGGCGCTTTACAGCCTCCCTACTCCGGTCCCCACGAGGTTCTCGATCGCAGCGATAAGACTTTTAAAATTCTTGTCAAAGGGAAGCCAATGACAGTATCTGTAGACCGCCTAAAACCAGCCTACGTATTGTCCGAACCCTCCCTTAATCTAATCCCTAACCTTCCTAGGAATCCTAATCCATTTCCTTCCCCTATTCCTAATCCTGTACCTATTCCTAATCCTGTGCCCATTTCTAGTACCGTTCCCGATACTACACAGGGTTACAACATTAAAAAAACTAGGTCAGGACGTGTTGTAAGATTCCCTGACTACTATCGCCCGTAGACTCGGTCTCTGGGGGGGAGTAATGTAGGGATCTCCTACATCTATGTATACACATTTTATTTTTACACGTATTTTATTTATACATACAGCTATTTACAATCTTATATCTATTACTATATTTAAAACAATAAAATATATACAAGTAAAATCTTATAACTACGAGTTACGACCAAGCATCAGGTGCGCGGTCTGCTCATTTAGTTATTACGTACACGCGCCGCGCGCTGCGGATAGCGAACCGGTTTCGCTAGCTGCAGTTGCCTATGGTAGGTGTGTTATCGCTAGGCCGTACGCGCTGCGCGGCCCGGCCGGCTCCTCAGTTCGCTTGCGAATTTTGATGCAAAAATACTAACCCGCCGAAATAACTTAGTTCCTTTCATGTACATAATAGTATATTGTAATAGCCTTAATAAACTGCTAAAACTGAATAGTGGTTTCTCTCGCTATATGCTCATGCAGCATGCAGTTATGACGGAATGTTACATCCATAATTCATAAAAAAACTACTATTTTATGGAAGTGGCCATGTCACGGAAAATATGAGAAATGTATGCCAATGGAAAAAATAGTGTTTTACAAGTTAATTGCCGTCAAGTACTGAGTCACAATACCTATAGGTATTGCACGTGCCAATTCACTTCACCTGCTTATCTAAGATATTTTTTTAGGCTGGCTTTACAGCTAGCAGTAGCCTGCATTGCCAGTCCGTACGGGTATCCAGGATGTCTTTGAAGCCATTAGCCACCCTTGGGACAAGCCATAAAGCCAACATAAGCGGTTCGTCGGTTTTTCTTGGGCGGTTAACTCTCTAACTGTTACGATAAAATAATTCAAATGTATTAGCTAGTAGAGTTGTAGTTACATTAAAAAAACACACATTAAAATATATAAATAAAATATTATTATTATTTATTACAAGTACATTGTACATGCAAAGAGATGCTAACAAAATACGTACAAGAAGTTTATTATATTATTATAAAGCTAAACTTCATATTGTAAAGGGGACGGAAATACTTTTTGCTCAACATAGACAAATCCGCGCGAATTAGGTCGTATAATGCAAATTATGTAAGTACATTAAGTCGTAGGGGCTCTAATCTGTAGCTGGGTAAGGCTTCCAGTCAGTGTGTTCACTGTCCAGCCATGGCGATAGGCTTTGTTGTCTGTGCCGCTTGGTATTTCACTATATTGGCCGGTAAGTTTTTTTTTCTTTTTATTGGGCTATGAACTAAAAGTTTGTAGTCATTAGGAGCTGTAGTATTCGTCAAGCATAATTAATGTTAATTATTATTATGTTGTCATGAAGCCCCAAGCGGCCACATCCGGCCGCGATAACAATGAAAAAGCTATTGTGTCTCGTTTTGCCACGACTGATGGGTTAATTCATAAATTAGCAGGAAGTGTTTGGAGCACGACTCTACTTTTGTAGAGATAAGTCTTCTTTTGGGAAATCCATCCCGAGAAAAGGATAAAGGGTGGTTCTTATCCCTGAATAGCATTTCCTAGTAAAAAACGAATTTTTGCTAATGATATTGTTTGCGAAATGTTACAATCTATACTAATATTATAAAGAGGTAAACTTTGTTTGTTTGTTTGTTTAATTGTAATGAATAGACTCAAAAACTACTGGACCGATTTAAAAAATTCTTTCACCATTCGAAAGCTACATTATTTACGAGTAACATAGGCTACATTTTATTTCGGAAAATATAGGGTTCCGTAAGATATTTGGGTTTTTCTGACACAAGGTGAAAAAAATCAACCAGAAAATTTACTTATTTTGCGTACGCTGCCTAAACTATAAAAGATAGAACCATACAATGTTCTAAGTAAATGTAGATCTCTTTAAAATTTCTACAAAAAAGTTCGCGACACACTATACCTATCTATGTCAAGTGAGGTACAACAACCATTATTTTATTTAAAAATCTTGATTTTTTTTGGACTACATTTAAACGCATTTATTTTACTCATGCTATTAATCTTTATCAAAATGAATTATTTCGTCACTAAGTACAGTTTATGTAGATAATATTTGGTCTTTGAATGATTAAAATTGGACGTTTGGTTTAGAAGTTATGGCGAAATTAAAATTTGCGATTTACGTCCGTTTCGAAGTGGGCGCTACCAAGGCGGGGGTGCACAGTAGCGAAGATTATAACCGGCCCTGCAGCTGGTGAATTGGCTCATATACCGATGATCCCTACTGATTTGCCTATACCCTTCAAAAGGCTCCAATTTCCTGTAAAAAATTATTTTGCAGTAACGATAAATATTATGTAAATCCCAGGGCCAAACATTCAAATTAGTAGGAATAGATTTATGAAAAGAATGTTTTGCTCTATCACGAGTCGGGGATCCCGACCATCAGTATATTTTGTTACCTGAAAATAACTTAACGTCAATTAATGTTGTTTTAAATAGAAAAGTTCTACAATAATCGCTTTAGTTATTTATCCTAAAACAACGGATTGCACTCCGGGACTACCGTCAGAGGTGAAAACTTATTATTAATTACATTTAAATATTCTCATCATTAACAACTTTAACATCCACAGAAAGACAATCTGTGCAGCCTGCGGAAAATGACTGCGTCGTCGATGTTTCTGTGAATTGACCTGGAAATCATTTTGCTGGCCGTGTCTTTCCTGGGTAGGCTTTTTGCAGCGGTAACCTATATCCACGCGGGCGGAGCCGCGGGTGACCGCTAACTATACATTATAATAAAACTGTAGAAATGAGAATTCTGTACATTAAAGATATTCAAAAAATAATAAGCGGGGGGTGTCACTACATCGCTATAGAAGCCAAAAATGTAGTTAGTTTTTTGTCTGTCTGTCTGTCTGTACTCTGTATGTTTGTTCCACTATCACACGAAAACTACTGATCCGATTTGAATGCGGTTTTCGCAGATATATTTATTTGCCTTCTTCCAACTTAACATCTGGTGTATAAAACATTTTTCCCCCACCCCTCTAAAGGGACGAAAGAGGGGGTCAGATTTTGTATAAGACTTTTGCTTTAACACGAAAACTACTGATCCGATTTGCATACGGTTTTCACAGATATATTTGTCTTCCTCCGACTCAACATTTGGTGACTAAAAATCCCCCCACGCCACCCCTCTAAGGGAACCAAAGAGGGGGTCAGATTTTGTATCAAACTTTTTTCTTTAATGGACTTACTTTGACATATTATTAACTGTTTTTTCCAACTTAACATCTGGTGTATACAATATACACCCCCTCTTAGGGGACAAAAGAGGGGGTAAGAATTTGTATCAACTGATGAAGTTGAAATATTTTAAATGGCAAAACAATGTTTGCCGGGACAGCTAGTAAATTAATATAAATAATACATTAATATTTTGTTAGCAGTTTAACTAGCACATAAAAGTGCACTTACTTGTATTTTTAAAGAATAAACATGAATAAATAAACCATGCGGTTTTTAAGGTGATAATAAACATGTTTTTTTTAAATTTGTTTTTCCTGACAACAGCTGATACATTTTAGAGTAGCAACTGTTGTTTTTCTTAACTCAGATAATCTTTTTATCAACCTGCCTTGACAGTATATTATTATTATTTTATCTGAAAGTAATTGAAGTACAGTCAAACACATTTTGAGATAGATCTAGTTATAATCTTATCGTCGTATTTTTTATGTAATATTAAGATAAGTAGATAATAAATATACGAGATGTGACAACTATTCAACTGTAGAGCAAAGGCAGTTCTATCAACTTATACGTGTATCTAGTTCTCATCATTGAAGAACATTTCTACAGGGTGTAACAAAAATAAGTGGTAATACTTTAGGGTGTGTACATGTTCCTTGTAGGGAGTTCACTGTGAAAGTAGCAGCGCTGAAAGACCAAAATTTTATTGACCCATACAAAAGTGAAAAAAAATCGTCTTTTGGCGCTGCTACTTTCACAGTGAACTCTCTACAAGGAACACGTACACACCCTAAAGTATTATCACTTATTTTCGTTCATATTTTGAACTAGATGACCCCCGTAACTCCGTTGCGCCAAAATTCGTTTATCGTGCGGGAACCGTATATTTTTCCGGGATAAAAAGTATCCTATGTCCTTTCCCGAGACTCAAAGTATCTCTATACTAAATTTCAGCTAAACCGGTTTAGCGGTTTGGGCGTGAAGAGGTAAAAGACAGACACACTTTCACATTTATAATATTAGTATATTAGTATGGATCACTACGTTTCAGGTTTCTACGTGCTATACTGCCCAGTTTTGTATTTACTGTTCATCAACCATGCTATATACAGAAAGGCAGTTGACGTCCTCTTTGCTCTATGGGAGTTGTATCCAACGGTAAAGTATTATGAGTAATATAATATATGAGATAAGAACGACGGTATAATAATATTAAAAATCCAATTACGTCTATACCAGAGCCATTATTAAATTGGATTCGATAGTTTCGACAGCGAAATTAAAAATGAAAATGTATAGGATTATAGACATGGTAAAATTCCACAGGCACGTGGTAAAATCCCGTACAGTTTAGACTTGTAACTTCGTTGTGCAAATCATCAAATACAAGACGTAGTTCTAAGCACTTAGAAAACAACATGTATGGGATGTCTTTAATATCGCAAAACAAGCTTATTGTCATGTTTCACATAACACTTACGTAAACTGAGATGGAAGCATGACAAGTACAAAACAATCTACTTACCACATTACATTTCATAGCGTGTGCTATAAACTTTGTCGCTGATGACCTTGCTGTTTTAAGCGACCTTAAATAAAAAGAAAAAAAAAAAGCTGCTAAATTCCAGGCCTTATTCCAATGGTGCTGTAACACTGAGCTTCATCACTATGGTGACTATGTGGACCCTGACGAAACCACCATCATCTTCATGAACCATCGGACCAGGCTTGACTGGAACTACGTGTGGATAGCCCTTTACCATGCCACACAAAAACCCGACTACTTCGAATGCATATGCAAGGGCAACGCGAAAGCTAGCACCGCGGAAAAAGGTTTCCTCAACGCAATCTCAAGAGGAAAATCAAAGATTAAGTATGTCTTAAAAGATGAGATAAAATGTATTCCTGGGATGGGTAATAGCACTTTCCTTCTTGAGTATTGCTATTCCTTTGTTTAAGTGATTATATTTTTTATGCTCTATGTTTTTTAAGATGCGCTTACACGAGCAATAATTGCTCGGCGACACGAATGGACCGATCTGGAGCAATTAGTGGAGCAATATGAAGCAATTTCAATAAATTGCGGCAATTTTTTCGGCGATATTGCTTCTAATTGCTCTAAATATTTCATATCCCTCAATGTCGCAGATAATATACGAATTAACGTATATCCGATTGGCTTGGAAATTCCAGGCAATTGGAATTTGTATTGCGCAATATTGCTGCTTGTTGCTACTTGCTGCTTGTTGCTGCTTATTGCTGCAAATTGCTTGATGTAGTCGTGCAACGTCATAGTTGACGAGAATTGACTGGAATTGAGCAATTTTAGTAGCCCGCTACTACGTTACTACTATTTAGTAGGTACGCTTATATAGCGTATTAACGTTATCTTAACTATAAACTACGCTAGTTTTAAACTACTATCTTTATTAAACTAATTTATAAGTAAGGAAAATCTTAGCTACAATATTAACAAAACAAATATACTTCTTCTTTGCGTTCTTTTACGGATTTTTAATTGGGTTATCCTTATTGCAGGTTGGATAATGCAACTAAACTACTTTCTGTATGTGAAGAGGAACTGGCAGGAGGACCAGCTAAGCCTCTCCCAGTTCGTTGACTACTACAGCAAACTTCGGTACAACGTCCGCGTGGTACTGTTTCCTGAGGGAACCGACCTGAGTGAGGAGAACAAACGACGCAGCGAAAAGTTTGCCGCTTCTAAGCAACTACCGGTTTGTATTGAAATTTAGTGTAAATAAGAACTTCACTTGAGTAGGCACGTGCTTGGTGATAAGTCTGATAACTGAAATCCTTACATGAAACACAAACTCACAAAAACTAGAGAACAAAATATGTAGCAAAGTTTTATATCTTATCTTATATATAAAATTCTCGTGTCACAATGTTAGTCCACGAACTCCTCCGAAACGGCTTTACTGATTTTTACCAAATTTTATATGCATATTCAGTAGGTCTGAGAATCGGCTACTGGGTACTTTATATATTGATAAGTGCGTTTGTTGAATAAATAATAGTAAATTATTACAACTCGAGACTGAGGGCGACCATTGTTTGTGCGACGGGATAGCGATAGACGTTGCTATGGTAACATATTTATTTAGTCACTTCAAAAAAATTATATGGGCGAAATAGGTACTTTATATGGCAAAGCAACGTTTGCCGCGACAGCTAGTATTGATATAGAACCGTCCTTATTACAATCGTCATAGAGGCAAAGACGAAGAAAAAAATTGTAACACTTCATGATCTCGACAGTACCAGGCGTTCATATTTTATCCTCCATACTTAATGCCCCATTAGTCGTAAGCTGGCGACACCCTTGTAGATACATATTATATACATATTCAGTCAGCACTCAGCACATGGGAACGCATTAACATAATGATTAATGACCATTATTCTTATGGCGATTGGCGACTTTCTTACAAATGCCTGCGGAATTGGCATAGCAATTCTTGTGAGTGAAAAAGTAAAAGTAGTTTTTCTGCGTGGTTATAATCTTTAAGGCAGTTTTTTTATATTTTAATAGTAACTAAACCTTGACTGATGATGATAAAACATATATACAAAAATAATAATTACTATGTTAAAGCACAAATCAATAGGCGTTATAGTTTTTCCGTAAAATGTACCACAAAATTGTAAAATTTCGTTTGTTATTATTTTTAGCAATATTCCGCGAAATATTTCGGTGAATATTGCTAAAAATAATAACAAACTAAATTTTAAGCTATGGATTTCCGCAAAGTAACGCCTGATTCCATTAACACAAAAGTGTGCAGGTTGTGGGGTATAGTTGGGCTAGGGCTCGCTTTGCTCGCTCTGATTATTATTGTCTTGTTTAAATTTTTGAATGGAATTACTGACAAATATAAAGTAGCTCTTCTATCTCTACTCTACTTTTTGGCTTTCTATAAATTAATTGTTAAAAACCCAAGAATTAACTTAATGTTTAAATAGTACGATAGTAATAGGAAAACCTAAACTTTTAAGTCTTGAATAAAAAAAAAATAACAGAGAGATAGGTTAAAAACAGTAAGGAAAAAATCAGTTTTTATGACAAGTTGTCCATCTGGTCATAAAATTCCAGTATTTGAGATAAGAACTTCACTTGAGAAGGCACGTGGTTGGTGATATCTCTACATAAAAATACAAACGTAAATATATTATATTGCACGTGGCCTTAACATGATTTTTATAGGTGTCAAACTGTGTCAATAAATTTTAATAAACGAAGGTTTTAGATAAATTTCATTATATTTGATAGGCAATCTTAAATTTTATTCCTAATTTTTTGACATAATAATCATATTTTAATATTAAAATGAAATGATCGGGAATTCTGGATAGTCAATTCTGGATAGAGGGTCTACGAGCCAGGAATTTATTGTCTACGAGCCGCTACGGCGGCGCTACGCGAGCGAGTTTGAAATACGAGTACAGATGTTCACACCGATCGATCGCGATGTGTACAATGAACAGTGTACAAAAACGAAATTTTTTATCGAGAAATAATCAGGGCGAGCGAAGCGAGCCCTAGTATATCCCAGAACCTGAGCACTTTAATTGTGGTACACTACAAATTTTTTATTTAATAAATTTAATAGGTAATTTTTATTTATCATCGGTGTGTGATGTGTTTTCATCGGTGAGTCAAGGTTTGGTTACTATTTAAATATTTAATATGACTGCCTTAAAGATTATTATTTATTACCACGCAGAAAACGATGCGAGCCCTTACAAAGCTCGGCTTTTAGCTAGAAATAATATTTTGTTTATCTTGTGAATTCTTGTGGTCTTAGATTAGGTACATATGTTAAGTATGGTCGCAGAACAGCTTAAAATTCGTACAGAGAAATTCAACATGCCTCTTCGTTTATTATAATATTATTATTATTTACGACGGGTCTTTAGTTGACGAATTTCTACCTGCTTTACCATACTTTTCACCCTGGGGTAGATACTGCATTTATAGATATATTATTATTATTATTATTTTTATAAAATAAGGGGGCAAACGAGCAAACGGGTCACCTGATGGAAAGCAACTTCCGTCGCCCATGGACACTCGCAACATCAGAAGAGCTACAGGTGCTTTGTCGGCCTTTTAAGAGGGAATACGCTCTCTTCTTGAAGGTTTGCAGGTCGTATAGGTCCGGAAATAATATATGGTAGGATAACAATTAACATCATAAAGTATAGCATATATCAAGTTTTCAAGAGTACAACATATTACGTTTGTTACGATTTTTTTTCAGACATACGAATACGTCCTCCACCCGCGTACTACTGGCTATGTGGCGCTGGTCTCGCGGCTCCGCGCGGCCGGCCTGGCCTCGGTCTATGACGTCACTGTGGCCTACGACAAGCCGGCGCAGACGGAAATGGACTTGCTCTGCGGTAGGATGCCGAAGCGAGTGTTCTTCTATTTCAAAAGGTAATGAAACTTAAGAGCCCCCGCAGACTGCAGACTTTTAGTCGGCCGATAGTTTGATCGAAAGCTTTTTTATCGGCTGATAATAATGTACTGAAACCCCAATTTGGTCAAACTATCGGCCGACTAAAAGTCTGTAGTCTGCGGGGGCTCTGTCATAAGACGAGACAGTTAAACCGCGTCTATTCGACGAAAATCGCTTGGAAAATGACTTTGTATCGTGTGCAAACTGTAGTTTCTTTTGTCTTCATATGTTTTAAGGCACCTGGGAACTAAGTTTTGTAACTAAATATTTAGATAGTTCTTCGTCGATTTTACCTTCAGTCAAGAATCATAATGACTCATGACTCATGACTCATGAGTCCAGCGCTTCTCTGATAACCCTGTATTTACCCGATTAATTGTAAACTTTGATTTAAAAACTTGAAATTGATCATTAATTGTTGTATTATCTGTGTTTTGTAAACAATTACATGTCTGTTAGATAACAGTAGTTACAAGAATTGATAAATCCTACTTAAATTGTCTCAACAAATATTTTGTAGGCAGTTTTTTAACAGTTTTTATTACGGTATAATGTGTGATAAAAGAATTTCTGCGCAAGAAATTGAGGGCAACATCTATTAGAAACTTATTGCACATAATGCGTATTTAAACTCGAAAGACATTAAACACGTTTTTTTTTATAAAACAAGGGGGCAAACGAGCAAACAGGTCACCTGATGGAAAGCAACTACCGTCGCCCATGGACACTCGCAACATCAGAAGGGCTACAGGTGCGTTGCCAGTCTTTTAAGAGGGAATACGCTCTCTTCTTGTAGGTCTGCAGGTCGTATTGGCTCGGAAATACTGCTGGTGACAGTTCGTTAGCAGCGTAAGCCTAGAGTATTTTTTTTTAAATATGGAGTAACAGTCGGCTACTATAATTGACTTTCAGGTACGCCATCGAAGATCTACCACACGAAGAGAACGACCTACGGCTGTGGCTTCAGGATCGATGGAGTGAAAAAAATAGAAGTCTCCAGAGGTTTCATGAAGAAGGTAGCATATTCTTCAATTTAAGAAGGCGACTAACCCAAAATTGACGCTTTTATAAATCATTTTTGTACTTGATAATAAGCCCCGAATTGTTTAATTTTCTAAATATAAATACTACATTATATTTCCAAGAATTCGATCTGAGCGAAAACACGATATCGTAAAATTTTCTCGATAGTAAAAAATCACAAAGATGCATCTAACTTTGACGATTTTTTTCCTATATAGCCAAAACCATGCATAATAGCAATAAACTGAGTTAATATTTTTACACATCATATAAAATTCTATCACCGAGGGTTCAACCAAGCGGAATTTTAATATTCTCTGTATTTTTTAAGATATTTAAGAAAAACCACATTGGCGCTTCACCGCTAGATTTGTCTCACCTCTCAGTCGCCAACAGTCGCCACGTAGTGATTATATTCTCTTTGACAGTCGCGTTCGCGCGCGCCTGACGAGAGGACGTTACTTCCTTTGTCTTAACTCCGGATTGAGAAAATATTTAATCGAAACCATGGGAAACAAACAAAAATTAAATAAACACACTAAAAGCAACCTTTACAGGAGAAAACGGGAGCCGATGAACAATTGTAGAAGGCTTTTTAATTTCCGCTTCCGCTTTCCGCTTCCGCTTTCCGGTGCGGTGCTCTGCGGTGCGTGCGGTGCGGCCAAATCCGCGTTCATCTTTGGGCCGCACCGCACGCACCGCAGTCGCCGCATTCGAATTCTTTATATGAAGTTATAGGCAAGCTCGCATACCTACCTACCCGCGCCGCAGTCTTCGCAACTTCATAATAATATGAAGAATTGCGAATGTGGCGACTGCGGTGCGTGCGGTGCGGCCAAATCTGCGTTCACCTTTAATCTGTAATCATCTTCGGGGGGGGATACGAAGTATAATCATGCATTTTATTGTTATCTCGTACATTTTTTTTAAATATGAAGCAATATATTGAAATACAACACTTTCCTTGAGTTTGCCACGTATGATTACTTTCCAGAAATTATACCTTACTAGCAACACTACAAATTAATTCAATATTACAGGATGTTTTTATTTCTTTTACGGACAATTTTAATCCGACAAAATATGTTAATATATTTTACACAAATACACACAAAAACTAACCAAATTCGGACGTGGACGAAGACGTGGCTAGTAGATTAAGTAAATTAAATAAAGTTAAAATATTTTTGTAACAACTACGGCTTAGGAATTCTAACCAGAATCGATCCAGTAGTGTCAGAGCCTATTCGATTTCGATAAAAAAACATAATATCATAAAGTATTACTATAGTGTATAAGGCAAAAAGTATTAATTTGATTCTCAGAGTACAGATAGAAAATGTGACTCGAACTTCTCAAAATTTTATCCGATATATTTGGTTCGTACAAAAAGTAGATACGAGATAATTACACAAAAATATAGCCGCGGTGACATTTTGAATGCGTTGGGCGAGTGCGGGGGGTATAAAGTGCGCGGGTGAAAACCGATTTTTTTCTGTCATAGGTCAGTCATTCATCTCTTAATGAATAATTTGACAGATAATGTATGGAGCTTATGTCAAAATCCTCATTTATTTACAGTTAAGTATAGCAGTTAAGTCATTACATTAATATTCATTTCTGAGTGTGTCAGTAAAACTTTCTATGTGCAATGTGGCATAATTGCCACATTGCACATAGAAAGTGCAATGTGGCAATTATGCCACATTGCAGCGCAGGATAGAGCTAATGCTCTATCCAATAGGAGTTGAACGTAAATGAAATGCAAAAAATTCAACTAATAATAATAATATTATAATATCATCATCTTAAAACTAAATATATTTTCATAATTTATGCTAAAATAAACTGTCTAGCTTGATGTTTCCTGCACGTTTATCATAAATCATAATTCATAACTAACATGTGCCATCAAAGAAATCCATTCTTAGACAGATGACACAGACCTTCGTTTGGTCGGATTAAGTATGTCAATTAGGTATTCATCACTAATCAGTAGGGCCCGGAAAAATATGAATTAAAAAATCCAAAATATGTACATAAAATATGGACTAAAAAATCGAAAATATGGAAAAATATGGAGTATAAAATAGAAATATGGAAAAAATATGGAGTATAAAATTACAATAATTAAACATTGTTTGTATTAATTGTGCAATGCCGTATTAATCCTTCGATCGGGGATTCTTGGAAATGCTATTGTATTCTATTGTTGTCGCGATCACCGGTGCTCTTATGGGGCTTGAAGGATTAATTGACATGCCGATCATATTGTAAGCATGACAGCACGAAACGCACGTCATGCTGCATAATCGTCTTGGGTTCGCTTGTTGGCTAAAATATGATCATGCATGCACAGATTACCAGTATATATGGGTGCATGTACTTTTAAACATCAAAAATCGGCACAGAATTTTGTTTTTCTTTTTTGTGTGTTACTTAAATTTTTTATTTTACCCGAAGACCGAAACATACTTCAGTTTTTGTTTAGCCATGTCAGCAACAGCATCTGAAACTTTATTTTCTATTTCTTCAATAATCCTCTTTGGAACGACGATAAAACGCGAGAGAAACAAAATACGCAGCCGTAAATACATATGCATGGTGGCGGGATTCGGGAAAGTATTTTTTTTTGTATTTTTGTGAAAATATGGACGATTGTGACATTTTTTTGCAAAATATGGACTTATCTTTGCAAAACCCTAAAATATGGAAAAATATGGAAAATAAAACTTGGTTTTTCACAGTCTAAACATGATAATTCGTGCAAAAAACACATTCTAGGCCGAAAATCACGTAAAATAAAAATATGTATTTACATATAAATCCGGGCCCTACTAATCACGATCCGTCGCGTCGGCTGTGTTTGACATAACGCGATCAAATTACGTACGTCTCCCATCTGTCTATGAATCAACTTCTCTGATAGTACCTAATTCTTTTGTTTCAGGTCTTTTCATCGATCCTGCTACTAACCACAGTCCAGCACGGCGACTTACCCGGTCTCTAGATGTTGCCAAGTACGGGTTCGCGTTTTGGACTCTCATTGATATTTTCTTCATCTATTCCTTCTGTTACAGCAACGTTTTCAAATTCTGGGTCATCTACCACAGCTTACTGTTTATATTTGTGACAAAATACTTTGGTGGGTTTCAAAATATACAGAGTAGATTATTAAACAAGTAGTTCAAAGTGTGCCTCAAACTTTTTAGTAATTAGCTGTCAATTAGTATTCAACAAAATAAACGAAATTGTATAAAGTTTATCATATTTAGTTTTATGTGCTTAAAAAATGATTCCTTCAAAACCCTGTGCTTAATAAATAGAAGAAGAGAAAAAAATAAAAAAAATCTATTTACCTTATTTTATAATATATGAGTTTATCTGTATGTTTCATTTAATTTAACTTGAAACTATTTTGTTTAACTTCTTAATTAAGTAATAACATCAGATTTTACAATATCTTTTTCAGATTTTTCTCTTTGTTCGATTGAGTTTAATAATACAATGCCTTTCGTTTCTGGCAAGAAACAACATAAAACTGCAGCTAAAAATCCCAGAGAACTGAATATAGTCAACGAAGCCCATTCTACACCTATATTTACAACAAATGGCGCTATGAAGCCACCGATTCTTGCAAACACTGATGCAAAACCCATCGCAGAATTTCTGATAACTGTTGGAAATACTTCCGAACAATATAAATATATTAAAACAAAAGCTGTATAAGAACCAGTTAGTCCTACAAATGCTACTAAGCGTCTAGCTACATTGTAATCTGACGGTATGAATATAAAACAAAACAACGATACACCTGTTAAACAGAAAGTAAATATTGTCGACGTTTTCCTTCGGAAATATAACGTAGCTATGATAACTAATATTACACTAGGAGATAGAATCAAGCCAGATAACATAACGTTGAGGTAAATATTCCCTTCCAATCGTCCGATGTACTGGTTGACTCCGAAGAAAGTGTGAGCACAGCACAGCCAAACAAATGCGCATATCAGGGCATACATTCTTAATTTAGGTGATCTTATTATGTCCAAGTATGTTCCATACTGCTGATCATTATTTCTCACTGTTTCTTCGTACACTTTGTCAACGACCGCTCGAATGTTGTCGGTAGGCCGGCGATTTCTGAAAAGACGATCGTTACACTTTATTTGATGCCCGTTTATTTTTGCATTTTCTTTAATTGACAAGGGTGTTAATAAAAGAAAAGGTATTTCGGAACGAACGGAACGACTCAACCAGATCAATATACCATGACCTCACCGGTCATGAAAACCGGTGTTGAATATAGAGCGTTCGTATGAAGCAATTATAAAGATCTAAAAGATATCTTTAATAAGCTATTACTGCAATGTAGGACTTTGGTCTTCTCATGACGCTATAGAGCTATGTAAAAGTATAATGAACAGGTATGTTTTATTTTAAAAAGATTTAATGTACCTCTTAGCGATAGCCGTGAGAATGATCACAGCTTCGTCCTTCCTTCCCACCGTAATTAACCACCTCGGAGATTCTGGTAATATAAAGCTGTACGCGATAACGAACAGCCAGGGCACAGATGTAACAAGCTGCAGGTGTCTCCACTCTCTGAAGATACAGGCCAATCCAGGTAAAGTTACGTAGGCGACCATGAATGAGATCTCGTGGAGTCCAGTGATGTATGGCCTGAAGGACTTTCCAGTGAGTTCAATGATCATGATATAGCAGCACAACATGGTGCCGCCGACGCCAGTGCCCATCAGGAATCTGGCGACGATGAACATCCATAGCTCGCTGACTGCTGCGGATACTGCGACGAACAGGACCACAGAATGCAGCGCCAGCAAACACGCAAATTTGCGTCCGTACCTAAAAATGTTATTTGTTGGAATCAGTATTACAGTTGCTATTAACTACGCTCTGCCTACAAAATAATTGCCTTCTATTTTAAATTTTCCAGTCAAACTATTTCTGAGATATTAAACATAATAGTATTATGATCGCAGACGTAAACTAACATAATATAGATAAATATAAGACAATGCATTATCTAAGATTAAACACAATCTCAGATGTGACTGAGGGTTAACATAGTAGGTATTTCTGATGGCTGCTATAAGGAAAAACTAATAGTAACATCTTGAAATGGACTAGTTTTGAGAAAAACGTTTTACAAGAATGACTTTGAACTGGAAATTAAATTATAATGAACATCCGAAAAAACAGTGTATATTTCAAATATCCACTCGAAAAACAACTTTAATTTTAGCATAGTCGGTTAAAAATACGAACCTGTCTGAAATATATCCATAGAAGATGCTGCCCGCTAGAATCCCGACTTGGAGAAAGGACTGCGTCAAACTCGCTAAGTGCGTTCTATCACAGATGAGGTTGAATGTGCTAGTCACTGAGCTTACTATAGTACTGGTATCGTATACAGGGTTCTTGCAGGGGCAATGGTTCGTCAAGTTGTAGGCTCCGTCGTCCATACACACGAAATCCACACTCGGCAGTATGAACACGACGTTGGACAGCTGGTAATCTGTAGGCAACCTTCCCACGGAAATCAATATTAGTATCCATGTCTGATATCTTCCGAAGCTGCCTATTACTCCTTCTATGTGGTCTACTTGTGTCATTCCTGTTTTAACCGACTCCCCAAAAATGGAGTTGGATTTCTTTCTCACTGTATATATTTGTAGTAAAATACACCGTTTTTATTATTATTTTTTTTTTAATTTTCACTAACACAACTCGCGTCGCACTGACACTGCCATAGTACAACTAAATCTCGGTCTTAATAATTGTGCTTCATATCAATAGACAGTCTAGATTAAATGGTAACGTTATCTATCCTAACAATGATGTGACTACTCACGATCGTTAGCCTCGTAAAGTCATACAGGTTAGAAGAAGGCCACAATGCTACCTTGCGTCGCGTTGTCGGAACAGAAAAACGCATTGCTTTATCTGAGTTGTGTTGACGCTGCGCAGACGCGATATAACAACACACCAGTGCTAGTTACCACTGCAATAGCTGCATGGCCACAACAGTATCGTCTAACACAAACTAACTAAGCACGTTGTTACAGGTGCTCCGATAGAGCTTGGTTTCTTTTCCGTCGGTCGTTGAAATTCTGCATCAAACGACGCAACATTGTGGCATATCATAAAATATTTATGTTAAACTATGCTGCGTTAATGCGACGACGCAACGCAACGTACAAGCATACAATGCCTCGCTCTCATTGTATTGTAAATATGTAGTAAATCATAGGTATGCTATCCATCAATGCAAATAATTATTTTGTACATCTAGAATATTATATATTTCACAGGATATGACGGCGAGGATGATACATACCTAGTACCTACACTTCACTTTGTCTGCTTGTATAGTAAAAAAAACATATAAAAGACTAGATTTAATACGTAGGTACTATTAAGTACTTTAATAGTGCCTACTTATAGAATACTTTTAGATTAACTAAGCAGATTTTAGTGTTGTCAACCACATATAATATTATAGAAAGGTGCATAATAACAATGAAGTTACAAATTATTATAATCCATCTAGGTGTACTTTAATCTACAATTTTAGTCGTTATCTAGGGCTTTTTACAGACGAGCGGCACTCGCCAACGGCAAATACAATTGCAGCCGTCGACAAGTGTCGACGCCTATCTGCCGTTGGCAAGTGCTGTTAGACGAACAGTACTTGATGACTATGAAGCCTAAATGATGTCAAATAAATGGCCAGCCTAAATGGCGCCAGGTGCGCATCACACCTATACCTAAACCCGGACGAGACCCTTCGTCAATAACATCAATTAGACCGATATCCTTAATATCATGTTTATGCAAAATATTTCATTCGGTTATTAACAAAAGGATTGAATGGTTTTTCGAACGCAATAACATATTTATGGAAGAGACCAAGGGTTTTAGAAAGGGAAGGTCTACCTTAGATAACCTAGCCTGTGTGACGTCAGCCATACAATTAGGTTTTTCAAAAAATCTATTTACAGTGGGAGTTTTTATTGATTTAGAAAATGCATATAACAATATTGATTTTATTAGCATTTTAAAATATATGGATGAGCTTAATTTGGGAGCAAAAATTTGTATATACTTCTGGAATTTTCTTATTGAAAGATTTTTAAGTATTGAGGGCCCGGATTTCCTGATAATAAGAAGCACGGCTCGTGGTCTAGCTCAAGGGGACCCCGCGTCTCCCCTCCTATTTAATATTGGGACAATTCGAATTTGTAAAGCTCTTATATATATATATGCTTCTCACAGTACGCAGATGACCTTACTTTGTACTGCAGTTCAAATAATTTAAATGATGCCAGAACAAAATTATTGCAGTTGGCACTTGACACGTTAAGTAAGTTGTGTTTTGATTTAAATTTAAATATCTCAGCGTCTAAAAGCAAAATTTGTATTTTTTCCAAACGACCACAAAATCGTTTCATGAATTTTCATTTATATGTAAACAATCGGCCGCTCCTTGTAGTTGATTGTGTAAAATATTTGGGTATGTGGCTGGACAGATCGCTTAGGTGGGGAAAGCATATTAATGAAATTGTAATCAAAGTCCAAAAATTCCTTAACATCTTCAAAGTTTTAGCGGGGCCAGGTTGGGGAGTACACCCTAAACATTTGCGTAAGTTATATATTTCTTTTATTCGGAGTCGCATTGACTATGGTAGTTTTTTATATGATAATAGTTCTCAATCGTTTTTAAATAAATTAGACAAAATTCAAAATCAGGCAATGCGTACAATTGGCGGCTTTATTAGGACCACTCCCATCCACGTGATGGAAAGCGAATTATGCCTTTTTCCTTTGTATCTTCGAAGACGATATTTAGCTGGTAAATTTTGGTTAAAAAATAATTCAACTGAAAACAAAATTCTTGACAAGAATATTTCTGAGCTCACTGATTCAATTCGTGGCCGTTATTGGAACAATAAAAGGAAACCTCTTTTAACTTTCACTTACGACTATTTTAAAAATAAAAATATTGATCGCCAAAAAATATTAGGGATGTTTTCTTTGGATACATGGGTTAATAATATTAATTTATCTAATAATATAAACGTTAATATATACAATCTTCCCAAAAGCAAGCAATGTTATCACCCTTCGTATTTAAAATATATATGTTGTGAAATTATTGATACAAAATATAGACAATTTAGAAAATTTTTTACAGATGGGTCTAAAAATGATATATGTAACGGCGCTGCATTTTATGACTTACACACTGAAACATGTGCGAAGTTCAAGATTCAATCCAAAATTTCTATTATGGAGTTAGAACTTATAGCTATTGCTAAGGCATTGTCTTACGCATATTCTTTGGATATAAATAATATAGTAATAATTACCGATTCTAAAAGTGCCTTGCTCCATTTGGCTCGTTGCACCTCGACCTTTCGAGGTACAACGATAGCCTACTCAATTCTGGATTTAATCTTGAAATTCGCACATCTAAACAAAACTGTAATCTTGCAATGGGTTCCATCCCACATAGGTATAGTAGGAAACGAAAAAGTTGATAAATATGCAAAGGAAGCATCTTCAGATGGATTACTTGTAGATTACTTACCGTCATTTAGTTATCATACCTTCTCATATAAATTGTATTGTGATAACTTATTTAAGGAATACTTTTGTGAAAGGTCAAAGGAAAAAGGTATATGGTATCGCACTGTCCAGCCGCATCCCCCAAAACCCCCTTGGATTAATGAATCTAAATTGAGTAGATTAGATGTTGTAAATATTATGAGACTTCGTTCCGGACACATTCCATGTAATAAATTCTCCTTTCTTATGAAAAAATCTACCTCGCCAAACTGTGAAACATGTAACGTCGTTGAAGATATATACCATATATTGATGGAATGTGCCCGGAACAGGCATATTAGAGAAATAATGTATAAAACTTTAAATCAAGTAGGTGGCTGTAATAGTATCCTGGCCTCTCCGCTCTCTGGGGAGATCAGGTTGCTATTGCAGCTTATCAATAGGTAACCATAGGAGTTTTCTTATTACAGGAAAGCCTTTATGCCTATTATTTATATTTATTAGTTAAGATTACATAATATTATATATTGTGATTACCTACCAGGGCGACTTAATCGCTTAGCGATAAAGCCCTTTAAATTAGAATTAAAAAAAAAAAAAAAAATTTGGTTGCAATACACAATGACCGTGTTTCTTCAAATTATCAAAATTAAAACTCTAACTAATAATAATAATTTATTATAATCTCTGACAAACAATAATACAAAAAATTGATGGGTACATACTTACACATCAACAATTATCGGCACAGAATTTTGTTTTTTTTTGTGTGCTACTTAAATTCTTTATTTTACCCAAAGTCCGAAACATACTTCAGTTTTTGTTTAGCCATGTCAGCAACAGAACCTTCAGAATCTGAAACTTTATTTTCTATTTCTTCAATAATCTTCTTTGGAACGCGATAGGAACGAAATACGCAGCCGTACATACGCATTACGCATACATGTTGGCGGGAACGTATTTTTTTTTGTATTTTTGTGAAAATATGGACGATTGTGACTTTTTCTTGCAAAATATGGAATTATCTTTATAAACCCTAAAATATGGAAAAATATGGAAAATAAAAGTTGGTTTTTCACAGTCTAAACATGATAATTCGTGCAAAAAACACATTCTAGGCCGAAAATGACGTAAAATAAAAATATGTATTTACATATAAATCCGGGCCCTAATTATCACTTAGTTTTTTTACACCCTGTATATAAAATTCTCGTGTCACAGTGTTTCAAGTGCGCGAACTCCTTCAAAACGGCACAACCGATTTTAATGAAATTTGGTATGTACTATAGAGAAGTTGATTCTTAGGTCCGCCATCTGCCTTCATGCCCGTCACCCATCCGACCGATCACAGCATTGAATTGACATAAGCCGACCAAATGACGTAGGTCCGTCAACTGCCTAGGAATCAATTTCCTCGATGGTACATATCCGTTAGATCTGAGAATAGATTTTTATCTACTTTTTATATTGGTACTAGAAATCATTTAGATATATGTCAAAACAAGTTTGCCGGGTCAGCTAGCTGCTAATAATAAAAATTAAGGTTTTCGGAATCACGCCATTATTTTAGGGTACGATATCCAATTTTTGAGAAGTCCTGTTTTAGGTGCGTATAAGCTATCTATAGGTTTACCGCGCCCTACGAATAACAAATTAAAGTTCACTGACCGCGCCATTGAAAATTGGCAGGACTACCTGTCCTGAGAATTACCATTAATTTAATCAAAATCTGTTCAACGGCTTAAGCGTTAATAATAGGGAGTAGGCAGACAGGCACATTGTTGCTTATTAGGGTTCCGTACCCGAAGAGTAAAAACGGGACCCTATTACTGAGTATAGAGAGTAACATATTAGTATGGTTATTGCAGGGTATCTACTTACACGTGCGTACATAATTTAACTTTATTTTTTTTTCAGTGTTTGTAGTTATAGCGGCAACCACTGACCTCCATTATACAAGTACGCTAGACTAATGATACCCTTTGAAATGACAGCTATTTTTTGTGCCTATTTGAAGCGGAATCAGCTCCCCCATTATTCGGGGTAGGAACTAAATTTGACGTAAAAATGACGTTTGAAATTTGCCATATTGGCGCTGATAGCAGTAGTGGGAGTATTTGGAACTAATACTAGTGATGTGCAACTGTCTTTTCTATTATCGATGAAATGTTTCCAGATTCAGATAATGTCGACCATTAGGATAAAAATATTAAATTGAATAATACAAACGCTATATATTTGTATTAAAGATTACAGACTTCCTCTCCGTAATTTAGATAGGCGTAATAAATTAACTACAATTTCATACGTAGATAACGTGAAGTAGCAGTACCTATCTATAATCCATTTATTTTTACCAGTTAGCACTAAGTACGAAAAACTAAAAACAAAACTGAAGATGAGCTTCTAACAAAAACTTTGTTGTATTGTATTTTGTAATTTCATTTCTAATATTATCAAAGTAGTGCTAAAGTGTATCGTATTAAAGCTGAACAGAGCTGAATAAGTGTTCTGTGTGATTAGACCCTAACTAATATATACTATATCTATACTAATATTATAAATGCGAAAGTATCTCTGTCTGTCTGTCTCGCTTTCACGCCAAAACTACTGAACCGATTGTAATGAAATTTTTTACACAGATAGTCTAAAGCCCGAGAAAGGACAAAGGCTACTTTTTAACTGGACAAAAGGGTTGTAGGGGGGTGAAAATGCGTAAAGTTCAAATTAAGTTAGTTCCAAAAATTCATAATAGATGGCGCCGTGCGTCTCCTACATCGCGCTGACGCTTGCTCAAACGTCTTTCTATAAGAAGTGGTATTTATATTATAGAGGTGGTATATATATTTCCGATTTTTTTTATTGTTATTTCTTTTTTACGTTATTAAATAACTCAGTACTTTATCTATGCAGTGAAGCAAGGGGTACCAGGGTTTTTTTATAAAAGCTTTTGACACCAATTTTGTTGACATCGCGCTATATACTGAAGTCCACGCGGACGAAGTCGCGGGCAACAGCTAGTAATATTATAAAGCGGAAGAGTTTGTTTGTTTGAACGCGCTAATTTCAGGAACTGCTGGTCCGATTTGAACAATTATTTCAGTGTTAGATAGCCCATTTTATATATTTTATCACGCTGAGACTAATAGGAGCTAAGAAATAGAGGAAAATGTGGGAAAAGCGGGGGAATGTACAACGTGAAGGATTATATAGGCTACTTTTTGTGGACCAATTTGTCTGTGAAATTATATATTTACGTGGGAGAAGCCGCGCGGAACGTCTAGTAATAATATAAAAGTTCCCTATTTATTTATGGAATTAGCAAGCCATTAGCCAATTTTTATCTATTTACTTTATCTCATTTGATTTTCGCAATTTTGGCGCTGATTGCAGAAGTGCGAGGGAAATTAACTAATTGAATAATGCGATCCATAAATAAATATAGAACGTTTGAATACATTTTTTATTGGGGTGGAGTAGGAAAGGTATTTATAAATAATAAAAATATATGTGCGATACTATAATATTATATTTTATTAGTTACCGTTACACAGTTACAGTCTGTCAAGAAAGAGTAGACGCTGAAATAAATTTTCCAAACATAATCAGTAATCACGATCAAATGGTAGTTTTTGCGCCTTGTATTTTCACAGAGAACGTTTGTACACTTCAAATAGTAACGGCAAGCGGTAGTAGCAATTTTCGGACGCCAACCAGGCTTTTCAATTTTTTTCAACCATAATTCCAGTCTTCCTTCGTCAGACGGAAACCTGTCAATTATTTTAAGAGCATAATAATATGTATTTGATAATAAAAATCGGTTATCGGAGATTTCAATACAATTATTATAGACATCGATAAGTTTTATCGACAGAAAACTCCAGCACTATTGAATTTTATTGTTTATCAAAAATCGGTAAAACAAAGGTAAATATGTGGTGAATACGGTATAATAAGATTAGTGCCACATTTTTAAGTGCCTATATTAACAATAAAAGTTTAATATCGTAGAACTTAGCTTTTAAAATCACTTACTTGTGAAATGTAACCCCACATCCCTTTTTGTACTGCGTTTTTCATAACATACACTCATAGTTTTACTATGAACTACCAGTTACCACCACTTATTTATATATTACTTAATCGCGTAAACCTTTTAAAACACTTTAAAACACGCAAACAATTCAAACGATTAAGCCACAGACAAATATAATACATACATGGTTACCGTCAAATTTACGTCAAATTTAGTTCTCTTCCCGAATAATGGAGGCGCTGATTCCGCTTCAAATAGGCACAAAAAAGTGGGTATCATAGATCCAGCGTACTTGTATAATGGAGATCAGTGGCGGCAACAGATATACACAATATGTGAAAATTTCAGAAGTTTAGCTATAGCGGTCCGTTTGTCTAGACGTCTGTCTAGACAAACGGACGGACAGACGGACAGACAACGAAGTCTTAGTAATAGGGTCCCGTTTTTACCCTTTGGGTACGGAACCCTAAAAATGGAATATCATTCATTACCTTTATCCGTTCTTGGAAATGCTAAAAACAGAAGGTTTATAATATATTTACGACAGCAAATTAGTTAAGCCAACAGGAGTTAAGAATTGAGATAAAAGCTATAATAAAATTAAATGATATACCAAAATGTTATCTTCAGACAGACTTACTGATAATTTTCTTTTGTTTAAATTTTATGATGTATTCAGATGTTGTTATGGTGGAGCCAGAGTGGAGCCATAATATTACACTAATATTACATATTACCGAAGACTGACTCGGAAGTGCCAAAATATTAATGCTAGTAATTTACTCCAATAATAATATTGGAGTAAATTATAAACCAGCCAAATAAACTAAAACAATAGTACAAAGTTAATATTTTATTTTTACAAAAATACCTATTTGATATTATAATACACAATATATCTTACATCTATCACAGCCTAAATCAATAGACTCAACAAATAATATCATTTTTGGTTTAGCAATTTTCAGACGTCACAATAATTAGAATTTGAGAACATTTTTTTATCACAATCTGAGTGCCCTATGTAACAGTAATTGTGTTGCAACTAAATATAAAAGACAGTTTTTCATATTTAACAAACATGTAGATACGTTTTTAATTTTTAACCGACTTCAAAAAAGGAGAATGTTCGTCTGTTTGTATATATTTTTTTGGTATGTTCACGACCATAAAAGTATTTCTTCGAAGGCAACTTTACAAAAAGAAGAAATCTGTCAGAAAATGTTATGACTTAGCCTTTACCATTATGTTCTAGATACGTACGTCGTGCATAGAATTATAACTTTATAATATAAACGTCATTTTGTAACTTATAACTTATTATAGCAATTCACATACAGCTATTTTAACGTCAACACAATTTTAAACAGGCACTTAAAATAATTATAATTTAAATACTTAAATACTTCTGCATTTTAGATAAAATGACGGTGCCCGTGTCCATATATTTACATTAATTTAAATAATTACAATTTTGATACCAGAAATGATAAATATGCTACTCATACCTTACATCACATAGTCGAAGCTCCCAAAAATGTACCAAGTGCGTAATTGTACTCCAAAACAAGTCTTCTAGAAACGATATTTTACTACTAGTCAAGTAGTCACTAGTCAACTACATACTAGTCAGAATACAGCCCGATTGCTAATGCAGATTGCAGTTAACGAGATTCAACTATAATCGACTAATCGGGGGGCACTGTTAAACACGTGCCAAGTCTTTAAAATATATTATTATTATATTTTATTACGACTGCGAAATTCTCCAGATAGTCATGACTCATGACTCGTGACTCATTACAATAAGGACTACATATAAATTACATTTTTTTTAAATACTTCATTGTACACCGAGAGTAATAAATCTTTTTCAAGCCTCTCCCTCTTCTAACGTGTCGGGTAATTTCTTGCCTCTCGTATCCGGTAAGAATATACAAAGACAGGATCCCACTAGGGGTATACAACCAAACAATATTGGGGGGAGCCACGCAATGTTATGGGCGAGAGTGGCTACGAAAGGCGCAACCATAGATCCTACCCTCGCAAGAGTCGATGACAGTCCTACGCCAGTATTTCTGACGACAGTCGGGAATAGTTCCCCAGCGTACAAATATACTGTGGCGAAGGATATGCTCATACCGAACAGTCCTACGCATCCCAGGGTCAGATGTCCAACGCTGGACTGAACGAATATGATGAGGAGGCAACTCAGTCCAGTGAGGCAGTTCGACGATATCAGAGTCACCTTGCGCCCAAGAAACTGGTTTGCGTAGATTGATATAACTGTACCCGGAACCTGAAACACAATTTAATAATTCATTAGAATTGTTGTTACTGTTTACATTTTACAATAATGTTGTATATTTGCCATATACTAATTAATACAAGCAACGTCATACTATTTTAATACCAATAAGTAGTCATGACTTTGTAGCAAACTATTATGCCATAATTTTTTACTACCCAAAAATTAATACGTTTAGTACTATAAAAATACATGAATACGCTTTTTGTTCTAGATATGTAATATTTGCCACATTCAAATTAACGGTCACACGGAAGTTTGACAGCCAAGTTCACATTCTAGTTATCCTTGATTGTGCTCTGACTTACCAGTATGGCGGCCGATATTGCGACGTTAGAGAATATGTCGCCGGAGACATGGCCGATGTACTGTGATACGCCGAAGAAGCAGAATCCGCAGACGAACCAGTTGAAGCATATGGCGATGGTGCGCACGCGCAGCTTGGGCGTTCGGAACAAGTCTAATACCGATGCGCGCTCATGTGTCTGCCCATTATTCATCTCCACTACTAGTTTCTGAATCGACGACGATATGCCCTCCGTGGGCCGCCCGTTCCTAAAACAACATTTGAATAAATTAGATCTTAGGATTCTGATTTGAGGCGAGTAAACTTGTTTATTTTATTGTTCTTGGACGTGGCATTTAGTATGTAGATTACAAGCGTCTCGTATCTAGTCTGAACAACCTAATTAACTTTGCGCGAATCTTGTAATTCAGGCCACTGATACCTAACATTGACCCTGACATTTTGCGCTCGACTTTTTGATATTCACATTAGGTATTCAAAATAAAGTTTCAGAACACTTACATTTGGGCAGCTTTTTTCAAAATCTTAACCGCTTGCTCTGATCTACCGGCTGTAATCATCCATCTTGGCGATTCCGGTAGCAAATAGTAGTAGCTGAGGAACAATATCGACGGGAGGGATATAGCCAGCTGGAATTTATCCCAGCTTCTTAGGAAGTATCCGAAAACTGGAAGCGTGAGATGTCCCAAGTTGAAGGGTATCTGGTAGAGGATCCCAACAGTGTCCCTGTACTTTGTCCCGATCAGTTCCATGGTCAAGACGAAGCTGGTGACCATAGTGCCTCCAGTTGCCACGGCCAGGAAGAACCGGAGGGTCGTGAACATGTACCAATTGACTGAGTACGCTGTGGTCACACCGGCTATCAGTTGGAGGAATACCGCTGATAGAAAAGGTAAACGGCGCCCGAACCTGAAATTAAATAGTTTTGTAATTAATTTTGTGCAATTTTCATCATGATACAAAAGTCTTTCTGTTATAAGAATATTATGAGTCTGTAGACAAGATACCATTGCTAATAATTGCCATGATTAATTCTGCATACATAATATTATAATATTATTTATGTGACTATTAACACTCACATTGAGATGCAGTCCAAGCCTAGTTTTTGTTTTTTTATAATTTTGTCGTCGTAATTGACGATGGCAACATGGCTAATGTTCTGTTCTGTTAAAAACCGATGCTTTTGGTTTATAGCTTGATTCAACTCATAACATATTCAAGATTTTATTGCTTTTTGATTTTAAATAATCACAACTGTAAATTTTCTTAGTCTTAAACTAAATCAGAACTGGATTTTTATGTTAATCGTACAAAAAATCCAAAAGTATTTAAATATAAAGTAGACTTATCAATTTAAAAGGTTATCAATAACGGTCGAAAAGATGATGTAACTTCCACTCCTTGTGTGATCATGACTGCATGATATTCCATGACCGATGAATTAGGTCAAAGTCTCACACAAAGTCTCCAAAGATGAATACAAAGCGTACTTAAGGCTCACATTGAAACACAAGTCTCAACAGTCTTTAGACAGAACAACGCAATAAAAATATTCGTTTGTATGTGTTCTGCTTCATATGCATTGTATACGAGTAGCATTAATAGCCTGTCTAAAGAATATGTCTCAAGTTTGTGAGAGCCCTTATGAGCGAAATTGCATCCCACGAATAAAGTGACATTTAATAAAGTAATCTCATCCGGAACCCAAGCGTGAATTCACTTCGGCTCGTCCAGGAAATGTCAATTTAGTCAAGTGCCAGTTGCGTGTGAGCCTAACTAAAAGTCTCATGAACGTCTATTTTAGTAATTCGATGATTCTGTACAGATAATCCGTAATAAGGCAATTCGGCGTTGTTTGGTAAAGCTTAGTAGGCTTATGATAAGATTTACAGAAATGCAGATGGTTAAATGTGATTTTAATTTAAACTGTTTTGTTTAGAGTTTAGACCAACTTAACTAAGCATTCACCCAATAAACGAGAAAAACGAACGCACCTGTCAGAAAGATGTCCAAACATCATGTTGCCAACGAGAATGCCCAACATGAATATCGTCTGAGTGAGGTTCTTCATCCAGTGTCTATCGCAGACCAGGTCCCATTGCGATACTATAGTCTCCTTGAAGACGCTATGGTCGAACTTGTAGTCGGAGCAGTTGCCATGGCACTGGTTGTCAAACACGTCGCTGGTTCCGCAGGTGAAGTTCATGGGTGGAGCGAGGAAGATGATGCTCATCTGATGCCAGGCGACGGGGAATTTCACCAGGAACACGATAAAGCAGATCCATATTTGCCACTTGCCGATCGCCCCGATCGCTTTGGTCAGCGGATCTACAGCTGCCTTCTGTGCGTTTTCCACGTCCTTCGACTCGATCTCCAACACTGGAAATAAGAATTGTAGATTCATATAGAAATTTTATTACCTTACACAAAAACTTTTAATGTCAAAATATATTCCGCACCCTCTTCCCACAAACAGTTATGTTTTGTTTTTTCAAGATTAGAAGTATTTATATGTCAATAATTTTCTTATAATATTTAGGTAGTAAAATTTTTGAATATTTTATTAAACATTTAAAAATTATTACTATTTAAGAGAATTCCTATATTATTTCTATTAATTTTCAAACGCACTTACTAGTAGTTTTCTCGTTCATGGTTAAAACTGGTTTAAGTTATTCAATACTGGTTGTTTATGTTAACTTTATGGCTGTCGCGACTGGCGACCAATACACTCAAGCGATGGCCACACAATGATATAGTATTACAAAATCAATCTCATTTAAATAACTAATTAAAGCTGCTCTATGGTCACATGGCAGTGTTGGCTACACTAGCCGCCAAGCTGTTCTGTGTTGACAAACTCGCAAAGAATATAAGCTCTTGCTATTTTAAACTAAATACTCAGAGTTCATAATATTATGTTCTTCAGTTTTTAAATTTGTTAAAAAGCCCTTGAATTAGGAGAGCTGATCCCATTCTTATATTATAAATGTGAAAGTATGTCTGTCTGTCTGTTACATCTTCATGCCCAAACCGCTAAACCGATTTTGTTGAAATTTGGCATGGAGATACTTTGACTTTCCCGGAAAGGACACAGGATACTTTTTGTCCCGGAAAAATGTACAATTCCCGCGCGATAAACGACTTTTGTCGCAACGGGGTAGCGGGCGTCATCTAGTTCCAGATAAAATTAAGAGTTCTTTTCTTTACCTAATATACACGGTATTCCTGTGATGTTTATTAAAATTATTTGTTACTGAGAATGTGACTAATTATACGTATTTCGTGTTTACTATTTATTGTTGTAAATATTTCTGATGAATTGTACTAAGATTCAAAGTTGAAACGCGTAGGAATTTTAGCAAATCATATTATTGCTTATCTTTTGATCTAAGTAGGTATATTTAATAGAAAAATGATAAAATAAAAAGTATTATAATAGCTTAGTTTAATATAAAGTTTAAAAGAAACACATTTTAATTTTTAGATTGGTCCGCTCCCGCTTGGCGAAAAACTGTGACCGAATAAAACAAAATTAATTTATTTTGTCCTTAAAGTATTAATATAATATTTTACGACTATCCTTGTACCAATTACTCGCATTTTACATTTATGAGTTGATAAATAAGTTTATCATTAAAAGGTTATTAATATTATTTGTTAATACTAGTAATGAAAGCCTGTCTGCAGTCGGAAGCCTCCGCCTATGCAATAGGTAGAGAAGTGTGTAGATTGTAAGAGATACATAAAGCCTAAATGCCGCACTCAAAGACAAAATATGTATATTATATATGTATGTATATTATAAGTAATGAATAATTAAATGAAGATTTTGACATAAGCCCCATAATTCTCAAACTCTTCATTTATTACAGTAAAGTAATTAATTTTCGCCTCTGAGTGCGGCAGATAGAGTTATAGAGACCTCACGCGTTATAAGTAAATTGATTCATACGAGTAGGCAAATCACCTACATAATTCGATCGGGTAGTCAAGCCCAGCCAACAGATGACGACTAACATTGATTTGGAATAACCGACCAAATACCGTAGGCTATGATAATTTCTCTGATGTTATCAGAGAAGTTGATTCTTAGGCAGATGACGGACCTTGAATTTACATAAGCCGGCCAAATGACGTAGGTCCGTCAACTGCCTAGGAATCAATTTCCTCGATGGTACATGTGTATGAATGTTGTGATAAGAGTTGCGTGAGTCCTGAGCCTGACACTGTTATCTAGATAGGTCTTGACGGAACTGCGCAGGTCATTGCTGCCGACCTAGACTCTCATTGTTTACTTATGGAATATTAGTATTTAGTACTTACTTTATGCCATTCTAAGATGGTTATTGGACGTCGTTGGAATTTTTTAAGTTTAAGTTTTAATTAACAAATGTACCCAACCCATACATTCCTGTATGCTTATTTACACTATGCACTTAAAGTTAATCAATGAATAGCAAGTAAGGCTTTATGTACAGGAAATAGTAAAACAGAGATTTGGCTCTTTAACGTTTGGTAGGCGCCAAAAGCATTGGTAGATTGTGGATCTAACTGGTTGGTTTCCACGGACAAAATTGAATATTAAGTATGTTAAAACATACGAACTATTTATTGACATTCACAAGTATTTTATTATATTGGTTAATATTACAAAATGTAAAGTTTGAACACTTAAGTCTTAACTCTTAACCATATAAAGGTCTTTTTAGAATGGGTGTCCTTATTCTGATAACACAATAATGTAAATTTATTATAATATTTCATCAGATCTCGTGTCTGCAATATCCAATAATATTTAAAGTTATTATCGATATTTTGTAAACTCAGTTAAGGTTAACAAGTGTACCATAAAGTTGTGTAATAGAGATACGTAAAAACTTATGTAATTCAATCATAAAGTCTATGAGTATGATCAACTTAACAATATTTACCTATAGAATATAAAAGCCAAGCTTTATGCTATGACACAGGCAGGCTCTACCATTATCCGTGGGCTCTACTGTAGAGCCTACGGATAATTTCTGTAGATATGTAGAGCCTCTACATATCTACAGAAAGAGGCATTTTAGTAGTTGTAGTTCCGTAGGGTTAAATCAGATCGCAACGTGACGCGTAGATGCATTTCTAAATTTGTACTGAATTGAAAGATTTCGTAAAGTACCTACCCCGCAAACGATCAAATTTGTTTGACAAACATGTTTGATGTAATTTACGTTTTCATCAAACAGCAGCGCAGACGAACAAACGTGCATCAAACAAGTTTGTCAAACAATTAGCTAGAATCGGTTTGAGATCTTGAGATCTTGTTTGACAAATACAGCGGAACACGTTCAAACACGTTTGTCAAACGCTAGGCCAATGCAAATTTTCTTCAAACAGGTCAAACACGTTGTTTGTTTGACAAACGCTTCAAACAAAATGTACACTATCAAACTGTTTGACAAACACGTAAAATTTGACAAACAATTTGTTCGTTTGCGGGGTACTTTAGCGTGAGACGTCTTGCAAATCTGTCAAATCCATACAAATTTAGAAATGCATCTACGCGTCGCGTTGCAGTCTGAATTAACCCTTAGCTCTACATACAGAGTACAGACGTAGCGAGGATACAGTGCTTTGCGTCATTAAAACAGACCAGTCGTATGTCATATCTGCGTTGCGCTGACGCACGTCAATATTGTAACAACGTAACGCGTCTGTCCGACTTCATCTCCGTCAAAACATCGCTTCTGATGCATCGTATTGTGGCGTGATTTTTATCAAAAAACGGCGCGAAGACGCCGCTGCTTTGACAAACCACCCGCGCCAGTCCGCAATACAACGGAGCAATGACTTACGCCACAGAAACTACAATATAATTAAGTGTATGTGTGTAGTGTAATAGATATTATATTATGTACTGTAAGGGTCACAGCACACATATCAACGTTGTTTGCTCCTGTAGGTACGTCAACGAGTTGACGTAGTATAGGAAGCTGCTGATACACTTTAGTTACTTGCATACTTTAGGTTGACGCCTGGTTGACGGCGAGGCGAAAGGCGATACGGTGACCGATCCCTTTTCGAGTTGTTATAATACCTCTAGTATATTGTGTGCTGTGACCCAGTCGTCGACAATGTCCATTCTCCGTTCCATTTCACAAAAAATGATCCGATATACATCACGCGTGTACTTTATTTCGCACTGCCGATATCTACGCGGCACTCATAAATCTTAAAAAATAAACACTTATGGGAATTCGCACTTTGTTCTGTCGATAAGTCTGGTGCCGTGACCTGAGATTGCACGACCAGTCGGCACGGCGCGACATGATGGCCAAGCCTCCGAACCAGATAAAACTCATAACAATTAGTTATAACTAATAACATACTCGTATTATGCTATCGTCATCGGGCTAAAGTATTGATGATGTATGATGGTAGAATGGTGACATCCAGGGGGTTAACAGACTTAGGCACGATCGCCTACTATACTTTTCGATCTCATTATTATGGCAATAAGGTAGCACTAGCCCGTAGGTTTATTATTCTACAACAAACCTCTAGAGTCAAAGTCTAAGTCGTGGGCCATGGCGAAGGAACTAAAATCAAGATTCCTGCAAAACACTGAGGCTGGTCAGCTGCACCATCTTTTTTTTGGTGCTCAGGGGAAGCCCTTTATGGGTGCCCCGGATTGGGGATGTGCCTCAGTTAAGCTGAAGCACCCCAGGGGTATGTGGGACTCCTAGCGAGAAGCTTACCCACTAAAACCACTTGCGGTTTGCCTTTAGCCGTATACGCATGGATATCCTAGATCTGTCTAACATAGGACTGGCCGGTCTACCTCAAAAGGGACCGGACTTCCACCAAAGTTAGGGAACAGGTCAGCTGCACAGTCTCGCCGAGCTACGGAGACACACTTGTAATGAAAATACGCCTTACTTTATCTCGGTTACTGTGACATACTCTTAAATTCCTTGTGAGGTTCACTTTTTTCTACTCCAGTAAAAGTACTTACTAGTAATTTCCTTATCCGGAACTGCAATTACTATCGGAAGCACCTTGGTATTTAATTTTACATTTAACATACATGCACTTGTCTTAAGATATGTTGGTACCATGTAACAACGAGATACATTGTAAATTTAGTTCCTGTCACCTGCTACCGGAAAAAATAACTTCTTGATATGAAAGCATAAACTACCATTTAAAAAAAATGTGGCTTTTAAATGGTAGTTTATTTATAAAAAATGTCTTTTTATTTTGCAAATAAATTAAAACATTAAATTATCGGCATTATGTGTATTACTAGATGACACCCGCAACACCTCCGTTGCGCAAAAATTCGTTTGTCACACGTAAACCCTACATTTTTCCGAGACAAGAAGTATCCTATGTCCTTTCCCGGGACTCAAAGTATCTCCATACCAATTTCGGCGAAATTGGTTCAACGGTTTGGGCATGAAGAGGTAACCGATAGACAGACAGACAGATACGTCAAGATACGAGTAGTTACATCAAGAGTTCAGTACTACAGAAAATCATATTGTTATTACTATTTAAAGTATTTTCAAATTAAAATCTAAGGTAACTATCGATAGGGTCTTTTTCCCTAAAAACCGATCACGGGTTAACGGATGTTGAAAGTCTCACACTTTTTGTTCAGTACTATTTTATTCTAAAACAAATCCTTTGTTTTAGAATAAAATAAATATAATTATTATAATGATGAGAATATTTTAACTTTTTGTTATTAAAACTCTCTCAGCCAAGACGAATCAAATGTCGTAACTCTATAAGCGTCAAGCTTGGCTTCTTGTAGGCAATGCGATAAATTGGCTAAATGGCTTTCATAATTTATTGAAATGATAATATTAAACTGAAAATATACAAAGTTATCCATAGCGGGTTGTGAACTAGATAAGATAAGTAATTATTAATTCTAATGTTTCTTCCTAAGCAACAATTTTTGAAATATGGTTTTTAACCAAAACATTCAACAAGCAAAAAGGTAGAGGTTGCTCTAGCTGGTATAAAATATAAATAATAATCTGTTATTATCAATAAATTATATCTTCTTTAAATATGGCACCAAAGTTTCCGCTACACAGTTTCTTTTAAAAACCGTTATGAAGATACTAATTCTTCATGTGGGTTCCTTTAAAGAGAGTTTTTTCTTCTTAGTAGTAGTCGTCTATGGTACTCGTAGTAGTTAGTTCTTTTAAGTAGAGTTACGAGTTACGTACCGACTTTCATCTACTTACTCCATCTCCTTGCATCTATTACTTTAGGTCACACACATGTAATTAGAATTTTCTACACAATTTTATCAATACAATATCCACTTACTTTTGTGATTATCTTCACAAACGGCGAGAACCGTGCACCCGCGCTGAAGCACTTCGTTCAACGTATGAGCGCCTCGGTCCTCGTATTTCGTTCATATACCTACATTACGTTCACAGTTTTGCATCTCACAGGACCTTTATTGTAACGTCATAAGGATCACTCTTATAAGAATTTTCGGGTAAAATAAGTCTGAACAGTTCACAGTTATTTTGCATCTCACAGGATCTTTATTGTGAAACGCCATAAGGATCACTATCATAAGAATTTACGGGTATCTAAATTAGGTCTGGACTCTGGACACTAATATTGAAAAAGGAGTTTATGGATTATCATCAAGGTTTTAGGGCTCCGTTTTTCACGTCTCCGAACTGTCTCTTGGCCCTTTAACCTATTCATAAACATAATATTTCCTCAGCGTATAACTATACTATACTATACTATACTATACTATACTATACTATACTATACTATACTATACTATACTATACTATACTATACTATACTATACTATACTATACTATACTATACTATACTATACTATACTATACTATACTATACTATACTATACTATACTATACTATACTATACTATACTATTAAATTTTTGTCTGTCATGTGACTTTTCTAATATACACGGGACAAAGAAAAACAGACTTTATATAGTTACTCGCTGTGTTATTAATAAATATTATTATTGCTTATTAGTAAGGGGGTTACCATAGGTTGATCTTTTTGTCCGTCTTTTGGCTTAGTTAGTAAAGGTTAGGACTGGAGAGATAAAATTACGTGTAGGTATCTGTTTACAAACTACAAAGCCCTAACATAAAATCATAAATTACGTCCTTTTTCTGAAGTCGGTCAAAAAGTTTCTTTTGGGGTACATAATGTCTCACATTTTTCTATTTTTTAACTCCTGCTGTGTGAAATACACATTATTTTGTCGTAGTTTCGAAGTTAGACGAACCAATTTACGAAGCAAGCAAATTATATTATATTGTCCTGCAATGTCCAGTCATTTATTTATTTAGATTTTAGTGCTCACAAGTCATAAGATTCTTAATTTTTAGTTGGTATGTTATCTTTATTTCGGGCTGTGGCTTGGCTGATTCTTTGCTACGGTTATGAAAATAAAGAAAAATAAAATGTTTTTTATCACCTAGCTTTCATGAAAATATAGAGAAATATCAAATAGTTAAATTCCATTTTTGAATAAGAAGTAAAGTTTATGTAGTTGGTCTATAGTTTGTGCGTTTTAAGATGATATGGGTGACACATTACGAGTATAATTGACAATATTAGGGAAGTTACCTAAAAATTTTAATCGATAATTTAAAAATATTGAATCACTTCGTAAAGGAATTCCTTTACGAAGTGATTCAATATTGCAATTGCAATCGAAATTATTGATTTCGTACTGACGTTTCAGAGTGGCGCTAGCGATTTAAGATGGCCGCCCTTTTTATCGATTTGATTTCGATTCAACAGTGTTAATCTCTATCGGCAAAAGTTCCGTTTCATGCATCTGACATTTTTCAAATATTTTCGTATCAATAATTTCGTACTCCTATTTCACTGTTAATATTTATAATTTTATATTAATAAGTTAGCATTTTGCAACTTTTCATTTTTATTCATTTACAGTTATTGGAAACATTTGTTTTTGTAGATGGAATATAATTTATTATATATTTTTGATTTTTTGTTTTCTGGTAAAAAAATCCGTAGCAAGGAATATGAGAACTGTCACCCATATCATCTTATAACGCACAAACGATAGCTAATTTTTTTCTAACTGTATCCTTTCCGGTCTCTCAAAGTATCTCCATACCAAATTTCATCTAAATCATATAGACAGAATATAATATACCAACACATTTTCGCATTTATAGATAATATTAATTATTAGTACTATTGAGGAAATTGATTCCTAGGCAGTTGACGGCGCGGACTTAGAACGTTTTATTGTGTAATGTCAACAGTTAATGTCAATTGAATGTTAGCTGTGGTCGGTCGGATAGGTTTGACCTAACGCGACCAAATTACTTAGGTCCGCGGCAATCTGCCTAGGAATCAACTTCTGTCTTCTCTGATAGTACTTATAGAATATAGATCGAGTCGACCACGGGAAAACACTTTACGTTTATTGATCAATGATCACAAATCAAAATGCACAGTCCCAGAGATTCCCTCAGTCTACTAATATTCCAGTAGGTCTTTCTGGTTTTCTTTTCCTAATAATTAAACCTCTGTTAATTTTAAGAATGACGTTAATGGAATAACAAGTTCGCAAGCAATCATTAAAATTACTATTAAAATTATACGTCAAACCGGTTTCGGAAAATGTAAAAACATGGTAAAAACAATGGCCGTGTAGTTTCCCTGTACCAGATATGCTTCGGGTTTTCTAAAGTTTTCAAAACTTGAAAGATAACAACACGACAAAGATAACGGCCGCTCAGTCCAATGCCACAGTCAGATATATAGGTAGGTATATTTTGATGTTTGATTTTGACCCAAACAGTAAACACTCATTCTGTCAAAATCTACAAAACAAAATTCATTATTTGTTATTAAACTCTTGATTAAATTAAGGTTAAGAAATCAGTTAACCTATCAAGCCCCATAAGGATACCGGTGACCGCGACAATAGAATAACAATAGATTTCCAAGAATCCACGATCGAAGGATTAAATGTATCAGAATATGGCCGTTGGACTACAATAACTATAGTTTGTGCGTTTTAAGATGATATGGGTGACACATTATAATTGACAATAATAGGGAAGTTGCCTAAAAATTTTAATCGATAATTTAAAAATATCGAATCACTTCGTAAAGGAATTGCAATCGAAATTATTGATTTCGTACTGACGTTTCAGAGTGGCGCTAGCGATTTAAGATGGCCGCCCTTTTTATCGATTTGATTTCGATTCAACAGTGTCAATCTCTATCGGCAAAAGTTCAAGTTTCATGCATCTGACATTTTTCAAATATTTTCGTATCAATAATTTCATACTCCTATTTCACTGTTAATATTTATAACTTTATATTAATAAGTTAGCATTTTGCAACTTTTCATTTTTATTCATTTACAGTTATTGGAAACATTTGTTTTTGTAGATGGAATATAATTTATTATATATTTTTGATTTTTTGTTTTCTGGTAAAAAAATCCGTAGCAAGGAATATGAGAACTGTCACCCATATCATCTTATAACGCAAAAACTATAGATTCCTTTTAAAAAAAGAACCCATAATAATTATCAGTGCCGTAAATAGCCTTTCTTGCGCCCTGTGCGAGCTTTTATAACTGCACCCTTGTTTTTAACTTACTTCCAAGAAGGAGGAGGTTATATTATTATGTTCGGCTGTAGATATATTTTTTCACTACATTGGAAAACATCATCAACGGGACTTATCGGGAGCAATTCGAAAAAATAAGAGTCTGCCTGGTCTGGCCATTCCTGCGCCCCCCAGATTCTACGCCCTGTGCCTGGGCACCGGTGGCACCGCCCTATTTACGGCACTGATAATAATTATTATTGCTCTTAAAAGTTGGGCACGTAAATGCGGGATTGTGAATGTCCATAGCCGACATTTTTACTTTCCATCAGGTGATTCGTCTACTTACTACTTACTAATTTGCCACATATTAGATATATTTTGTATATTTTATTTTATGCAATTAGATTCGTGTTGTGAAGGTATGTGGTGCGGTTTTAATTAATCATTAGATGTTATCGTATAATTGCTACAATTTTAATTGAAAAAAATACAAACTATTTCAATCATGTTTGATAAAATAGGTTATTAAGTATAATAATAATATTTTGCGTTTACATAATATTGTTGTTGGTAGGAAAATTTCGTTAGACATTTTAGGTCTCTACATGCAGGTAGGTACATAATAATTATAAACATTACAATATTAGAATTTAAGACTTAAGTAGACAATGAGAAATGTGTGTCTGTATTTTTATATTCATTCGGTATAGTAACTTTATTAAAAATATTATATATCTATTGGTTTACAAGTAATTTGGTTGTTTATCTAAAATCTAAATCACATTTTAAGTAAATAATATGTAATATGTATGTATTTGCTTACTTAATCATTAAACAACTTTCTAATGCTGCCGGTTGCAATCGGTGCAAAACGCACGAGCAGTGCGAGTATGGAGATTAGGGGGTTTGAGTATTTATTTTCCTTATAGTTTTCCTGTGATTAAAATTCAAATTTAAATTACCTTTGGCCGTTTAAGCTGGCCGTATTGAGCAAGAAGATAAATAATAAGTAAGTTGTGCTAGATACTTGCTCAAAATAAGTGCAAGTGCTACGTTTATTTATTGCTATGTGGATATTTCAGGCACGTTTAAATAAAAAAAGATTAGAGCGCCTTCACATTACGTCGCAAGCAGTGCGGCAGCAGCGCTGCAGCCGCGCGACTTCTATAATATAAAAGAGAGTCGCGCGGCTGCCGCGCGGCTCGTTTTAGTATAGAAGTCGCGCTGCTGCCGCGCGGCTGCCGCACTACTCGTGATGTGAAGGCAGCCCAGATGAACGGCACGTGTCGGCGGCAGTCGACGGCAGCCGTCGACAGTTTATAACGCTTGCAGTTGTGACGTAACGCGTAAAGGTAAGCGCCCACAGGTCGGTATCGTACGCAACGCACGTTTTGCATCAAACGGATATTGACGTGATAACGTCTTATAATTCGATATGGGGGGCGCGCCCGAAAAACATGACAGTTCATGCGGCGTTGCCTTGCTGACAGCTCTGAGGCGTTCCATTTACACTCTCAAGTCTCTCAACAACCGTAAGGCCCACCTGGGCCGCGCTCTTTGTTTCGATTATATTACGTATTTCGATGACTTAGAGAATACTTTTGTATGAAGAAGTTTGGTTAGTTATGACCTTTGATACATTGACCACACTCTGAATGAAAAATAAATAATCTGTGAGCTATTAGTATTATTTCGGCTATTTAAAATTGTGCTCTATTTCCTACGTGTCAAGGTATGACTTGTGCTTTGTTCGAAGATTTTACTGGATTTCGTCTTTGTTCGAATGTATGTAGCGTTTTGTATTGCGAATAGTTTATTTTACTCATTATAAATATTTTTAGATAATCATTTGAAAGAAATACATATACGAAATAACTTTAGGTTACAGTCGAAAAAGTTTGTTTCTATTTATAGAGATTCGGAAGCGAGGGTTAAGGGGTTAAGGATAGTTGAACGTGACAACGTCATACGTTGTCACGTTCAACTATCGTCAGTAAACCGACTTACAGACAACCGATTTTTTTTACTGTACGTCCACTGTATCGGCAGTGTTCGGATTACCGACTAGCCAGTATGTTTATCTTCAAATTAGTCCAAACAATCGTACGATACCGACCTGTGGACGCTTACTAGTGTCCGACCGAAGCTTCAGCTTCGGCTTCGGCGGCCGAAGCCTTCGGCCAAAAAACCATCTTCGGCGAAGCGTTCGGCTTCGGCCTAAAACCCGGCCGAAGCCGAAGGTTTCGCCGAAGGTCCGAGCAACCGTCGAAATTGAACGAATTACGAAAGACTATGTGAAATGTGAATCGTGAGAGAGCGACACGACGGACCGGTCGTCGGAGAGGGCACTTGGAGCACTCTTAATAAATCATTAAATTTTTTATTAAGAAGTTAGTGTTTATTTATTTTATTTTTGAAGTGAAAACTTCTTTAGCGGCGTTGAGCACTTTTGTGGGATGGGTAAAAACTGTGAAACTCGCGCCAGATTTTCGTGTTGATCGAAAAACCATACAAAACGCGTAAGACGGTTGGAGAGTAGTGTTTTGTGTCGAACTCGAACTCGAACTCGAACGAAATGTACAGTCGGGGAAATGAGTTGTTAAGCAGAAATGTACAGTCGGGGAAATGAGTGTACAGTGTATCCCGCATGGGCATTATTCGTAATGTTCCTGTGGACTGGTCAATGGAGGAGCTAGTGAAGAACCTGCAGGTTCCGTCAGGATTTGGCAGAGTTGTGAAGGCGCGTAGACTGAGTCGCAGAACCATGACAGACCAAAATTCCCCTAACTGGATCCCTACCCAATCAGTGGTAATCACAATCACTGGCCAAAAACTTCCTCCACGTGTTTTTTGTTATTTTAATTCCCTTCCCATAGAAAGTTATCTTTTACCTACAATACAATGTAATAACTGCTGCCGTTTTGGACATGTTAAGGCACAATGCCGATCACCAGCCCGTTGTTATAAATGCTCACAAAAGCATGAGGGAGCAACATGTGAAACAACAACTCTTACCTGTTTGTATTGTGGTGGCCCACGCGACACGCGGTGGACACGCGGTGGACAAGAGACATCATTAACGCGGTTAATGATGTCTCTTGTCCAGAGTACTCTAGGCAAAAAGAGATCAAATTAGTAATGAGTCAGGAGAGTGTCTCTTACTTGGAGGCTTCAGCACGTTTCCCCCGAGTAAGGCGATCCTTTGCTGACTCTGCCAGGACTTCTCCTTCTGCTATTGCTAGCATTTCTAAACAGACAGACAGACAGACTATGTCCCCAACTAAAACATCCTACAGGAAAACAGTTTTCATTCCCCGCAGACCCATTCCCACCATGTCCCCTGGTTACGATCACCAGGCGCATAGAAATTTAATAGAGGAACCAGCCTCTCAAGCCCCTAATGGATGTGCATATCCTCTTAACCCAGAATCTCCCTCCATGTTATCCATGTCCCCTAATGATAACCTCCTCAATAACCTTTCTGTCCTATTCCTTGACCTCATCTCAAGGTTTAGCGACTCCCTACCGTACCGAACTCTGGAAAACCTGACCCAACTCGTAAAATTGATGCCCAATAATGGCTCTCACTGTAATCCAGTGGAACAGCCGCAGCATCAAGAATAAGAAACCAGATATTCTTCAGATTATTAATATTAATAAGCCACCTATTCTTGCCGTCCAGGAAACCTGGTTGGTTCCTGGTTCTCGTTTTCGGGTTCCAGGTTATGCCTGTTTCCGGGACGACAGGTCTGATGGCAAAGCTGGAGTAGCCATTTTGGTCTCCAGCCAATGTACATACTCTGTATATACCTTACCTGTACATAGTTCATGTTTTAATATTGTAGCTGTCCGAGTTGTAGATACAATTTTTTTGTCTGTGTATGTCCCTCACCCTAACCCCTCCATTTTTCACGAAATTTCTGCTTTAATCTCCTCAATTCCTCCTCCCCTTGTTGTATTGGGTGATTTTAACACCCATCATACATCTTGGGGTTCTCACTTTAATGATCCTAACTCCTCCTCCTTTATTGATTTGATTGATGACAATAATCTTGTAATCCTTAATGATGGTTCCCCCACTCGTCGGGTATCTCCCTTACAGAATCCTAGGAGTGTGGTTGATCTATCATTATGCTCCCCTTCCCTTTCCTCTTCATGCTCCTGGTCAATTATCCCTAATTCTTTTGGTAGTGATCACTTTCCCATAGTTTTAACAATAATGTACAGACATACAAGACTGCCCTTAACTTCAAACTCTCCCTGACTTAAGTATAAGGTTAATTCTGCTGATTGGGATCAATTTGCAGAAATTACCGATTCGGAAATTGGCTCAATCTCTCCCATCAATCCTGATAATGCTCTTGATTCATATAAAAAATTAAAAAGGATTCTGTCTCTAGCTGCGGATAGAGCTATACCGTTAAAAAATACCGGCAACCAAAAGACGTTATCTCCTCCATGGTGGGATGCTGAATGCACTAGGGCCTGTAAAAGACGTAAACAAGCTGAAAAGCTGTATTCCAGGTCAATGACGCAGGACAATTTTTTAAATTATAAAAAAGTTGCGGCAGAGGTGAGACTTTTACTCATAGAAAAAAAAAAGAAATGGTTGGCGTGATTTTTGTTTGAGTCTCTCACCTATGTCTCGTCCCTCGGCAGTATGGAGAAATGTAAGAAAATTTCGTGGAGCTTTAACATGCGATTACCGTCTGTCCAATGATTCGGCTGAATGGATAAATGACTTTGCTCAGAGACTGGCGCCCCCGACAGCACCTTCTTTCGAGGAGTGTCACAATTTTATTTCTTCAACTCGGCCTTCGAATCATTTAGACGCTCCTTTTTCCCTTGATGAGTTTAGACTGGTCCTAGGTTCATTAAAGGATACCGCTCCTGGCAGTGATGGATTTCCATATTCGTTTATAGTTAAAAGTGGACCCAGTACTCAACAAACTTGTCTAAACATTTTAAATGCTTTTTACCAGTCTGAATTTCCTCCGGATGAGTGGAGGACTCAGATCATTTTACCTATCCTTAAGCCAGGAAAACTTAGTAATGACCCGTGTAGTTATAGACCAATTGCCCTTTCGAACACCTTGGCCAAAATTTTAGAGCATATGATTAAAAATAGACTAGAATGGTTAATGGAGAGTAAGGGCATTCTATCCAGGACTCAGTTCGGTTTTCGAAAGGGCTTTAGTACTATGGATAGCTTAGCCACTTTTGTGACTGACATCCGTATTGCCCTTTCGAAAGGCGATCATGTGGTGGGAGTATTACTTGATATATCAGCCGCATACGACAATGTCAATCTTCCGGTTCTCAGGCAGAAACTGTTTAATCTGAGTGTTCCAGTGAGGATGACAAATTATATTTGCAATAGCCTTTCCTGTAGATCCGTCACAATCTCTACTCCTAATTCAACCCTCCCTCCTAGATTAGTTTACATAGGACTCCCTCAAGGATCTCCTTTAAGCCCTCCCCTTTACAATTTATACACATATGACCTAGATTTATCTGTTATTAGTTTCTGTGAGATCAAACAGTATGCGGATGATTTATCTTTGCATGTCTCCTCAAAGGATATCAATGAATGCACTGCTCGCCTTAACTCTGCCATCAGTTACCTATACGATTGGTTGGATAGGCATGGTTTGTCCATTTCTATCCCCAAGAGTTCGGTGGTAGTATTTTCTAGATCCAAAATTATTCCTGACGTCACCATTAAATATAACCAGCAAGTTTTCCCTGTTAAGGATAGAGTAAAATTTTTAGGTGTAATCCTGGACTCCAGAATGTCGGGCGTTCATCAAGTCCATCATATTGTACAAAAATGTGAAAAAAACTTAAACATTTTACGTTCCCTCAGTGGCGTATGGTGGGGTTCTCACCCGTACACACAAAAATTATTATATAATGCACTGGTTCGCAGCCATATGGATTATGGGTCATTTTTACTTGTACCTTGCAACAAAGCTCCCCTAAAAGATCTGGATAAGATTCAAAGTAAATCACTAAGGATTATCCTAGGAGCAATGAAATCGTCTCCGGTTAATACTCTCCAAGTGGAATGCGTTGATCCGCCGCTGAGTATTAGGCGACAGTATCTGGCAGACAGATTTCTTTTTAAAGTTTTTCAAAATTCTTCACATCCCCTTATTGGTAAACTAGATACATTGTCCCATTTAATTTCTTCCGGTAATAATTATTGGCTTCACAAAGAACCTCCCTGCCTTCTGGTAAGTTACCTTAAGATAACCCGTCTTCCTTGCCCAGTTTATCAATCCCTCCTGAATCCTCTTTTTTCCACCCCATTTGAAGCCCTAACCTTTACTCCAGAAGTAATCCTTGATTTCCCTATATCTAAGGGATCCCCTTCAGCCAACACACAATTCAAGCAGATTATTGATCAGCAATTTGGGGACTGGCTGCCGATTTTTACAGATGCTTCCAAATTTTCTGAAGATGGCTGTGTTGGAGCTGCAGTTTGGATACCGAAGGTTAATGTGATTTTGAACTTTAAACTACCCCCTGCCTCATCTGTTTTCACAGGTGAGGTACTTGCTATATATGAGGCAATCTCATTTATTGAGTCACATAGGCTCCCACAATCCATTATCCTCTCGGACTCCAGAAGCGCTCTGGAGGGTATCATGGCCAATCAATTTCGTAGTAGGATGAGATTTCCACTAATCTTGAAAATCAGGCGGCTACTCCTTAGATGCAAGATTCAAAATATTCAAATAGTTTTGGCATGGATACCTGGTCACAGCGGTATTATTGGCAACGAAAATGCAGACGCTTATGCCAAACAAGCTGTTACAACGGGTGGACTTAATCATTACCAACTATATTGCCAGGACCTGATTTCCAGTGCTATGTACTGCGTGCGGACCGTGTACATACAGCCAGCTGGCCGACTCTGAACGACACAGTTTTGTGTATGGTGGGACTCCGTCCGCCTTTTTTTATACGTCCATGACTTCTATATGAAACAGTCAATATAGAGGTAAACTTTCAATATTGAAGTTTTGAAATAATTTTAATATTCATTGTAGCTTGTAGACAATTTTGAACAAAATTAATTACTGAGAGTCGAGATTAAGATTATAAACCTTCGGCTTCGGCTTTGGCCGAAGGTTGTGGCGATTGCCGATTAATCGGCTTCGGCTTCGGCCAAAAATAGACCTTCGGTCGGACACTAACGCTTACCTTTGCGGGGGTACGTCACAACTGGGGGCCTACCACCACCTCTACTAAGCGACACCGTTTGACAAATAAACATTTATTACTTTTACGCTTTTACGTCAAGCCACAGAATATATTATATTAGTTGTACCAAGTCAAGCTAGCGATCTTAAAAAAGTTGATATTTCACAGCGGATTTAACAATGTTTTGCATTTTTTACTGTTTTTTACATTAAATAGAAGTCTTTGGTTTTTTAGTAAAATTAAGTATATTTAAAAAGTGAGTACGGTAATGTTATTGTAATCTTACAACAAAGGGTCAGAGTAGACACCTCTGTGGAGTAGACAGAATGATAGAGTATGCCGACTTAGAACTGATGTAAAAAAATTTAAGTTTGACGTATTATGACAAAAGTCGTCGCTAGGGTCGTTGCCTACAAATTTAGTTGTTGCTTATATTTTGGCACATGCAAAGAAAACTGTCAGAATTCAATTTCCACTCCGCCGACTGCCGTCGACTGCCGCCGACTGCCACCGACATGTGCCGCCGACTGCCGCCGACATGTGCCGCCGACTTCCGTCGACTGCCGCCGACACGTGCCGTCGACACGTGCCGTTCGTCTGTAAGAAGCCTCAAGAAGCTTAATTCGATATTTTAGAAATGAGAGTACACATTAAGCATGTTATACTTATATATGGATTATTTTTTCACCAGTACAATAAATCAACATACGTAATATTTGTAAAAAAAAAAATCGGTTGTCTGTAAAGTCGGTTTACTGACGATAGTTGAACGTGACAACGTCATAGCCTTAACCCCTCAGTTCCGGGAAAAATCTATGCAAAAAAGTTGGCAGGTTAATGTGCAAAAAAAAATGGCGCCCGGCCTACCCTCTTTGGAAAATTAATGAAATATGAAATATCCTTACATATAATCCATATTTTATGTTTGTGTGAACTACATTATAATATATGTTAAATTTTCCATATATCAAGCCATCATAATATAGTATTTAGTCCGATGTGATATTAGTTTCTCAATTATAAACTTTCGAAACTATAATTAGTGACTTGTTCAGAAGAAATAAACGAATACTTTATTCTTCATATATTAAGTCATACCTTGACACGTAGGAAATAGAGCACAATTTTGAATAGCCGAAATAATACTAATAGCTCACAGATTGTTTATTTATTTTTCATTCAGAGTGTGGTCAATGTATCAAAGGTCATAACTAACCAAACTTCTTCATACAAAAGTATTCTCTAAGTCATCGAAATACGTAATATAATCGAAACAAAGAGCGCGGCCCAGGTGGGCCTTACGGTTGTTGAGAGACTTGAAAGTGTAAATGGAACGCCTCAGAGCTGTCAGCGAGGTAACGCCGCATGAACTGTCATGTTTTTCGGGCGCGCAGCCTATATCGAATTATAAGACGTTATCACGTCAAAATAAGAAAACTAGCGATTTTTGTTACTACCCACTGATCTCTAATATACAAGTACGCTGGATCGATGATACCCACTTGATTTTTGTGCGTAATTTGAAGCGGAATCAGCGCCCCCATTATTCGGGATGAGAATTAAATTTGACGTGACCATTGGTAACCATGTATGTATTATATTTGTCTATGGCTTAATCGTTTGAACTGTTTTCGTGTTTTAAAGTGTTTTAAAACGTTTTACGCGATTAAGCAATATATAAATAAGTGGTAAATAATAAGTAAATAAGTAAGTAAAACTATGAAAGAGTGTATGTTATGTAAAACGCAGTACAAAAGGGATGTGAGGTTACATTTCACAAGTAAGTGATTTTAACAGCTAATTTCTACGATATTAAACTTTTATTGATATTAAAGGCACTTAAAAATGTGGCACTAATCTTATTATACCGTATTCACCACATATTTACCTTTGTTTTACCGATTTTTGATAAACAATAAAATTCAATAGTGCTGGAGTTTTCTGTCGATAAAACTTATCGATATATATAATAATTGTACATATTGAAATCTCCGATAACCGATTTTTATTATCAAATACATATTATTATGCTCTTAAAATAATTGACAGGTTACCGTCTGACGAAGGAAGACTGGAATTATGATTGAAAAAAATTGAAAAGCCTGGTTGGCGTCCGAAAATTGCTACTACCGCTTGCCGTTACTATTTGAAGTGTACAAACGTTCTCTGTGAAAATACAAGGCGCAAAAACTATCATTTGATCGTGATTATGTTTGGAAAATTTATTTCAGCGTCTACTCTGTCTTGACAGACTGTAAGTGTGTAACGGTAACTAATAAAATATAATGTTAAAGTATCGCACATATATTTTTATTATTTATAAATACCTTTCCTACTCCACCCCAATAAAAAAATGTATTCAAACGTTCTATATTTATTTATTGATCGCAATTATCCAATTAGTTAATTTCCCTCGCACTTCTGCAATCAGCGCCAAAATGGCGAAAATCAAATGAGATAAAGTAAATAGATAAAAATTGGCTTGCTAGATCCATAAATAAATAATAGGGAACCTTTATATTATTACTAGACGTTCCGCGCGGCTTCTCCCACGTAAATATATAATTTCACAGACAAATTGGTCCACAAAAAATAGCCTATATAATCCTTCACGTTATACATTCCCCCGTTTTTTCCACATTTGCCTCTATTTCTTAGCTCCTATTAGTCTCAGCGTGATAAAATATATAAAATGGGCTATCTAACACTGAAATAATTGTTCAAATCGGACCAGCAGTTCCTGAGATTAGCGCGTTGAAACAAACAAACTCTTCCGCTTTATAATATTATATGGTATAGATTAGTTAGGGTCTAATCACACATAACACTTATTCAGCTCTGTTCAGCTTTAATACGATACACTTTAGCACTACTTTGATAATATTAGAAATGAAATTAGAAAATACAATACAACAAAGTTTTTGTTAGAATCTCATCTTCAGTTTTGTTTTTAGTTTTTCGTACTTAGTGCTAACTGGTAAAAATAAATGGATTATAGATAGGTACTGCTACTTCACGTTATCTACGTATGAAATCGTTGTTAATTTATTACGCCTATCTAAATTACGGAGAGAAAGTCTGTTATCTTTAATACAAATATATAGCGTTTGTATTACTCAATTTAATATTTTTGTCCTAATGGTCGACATTATCTGAATCTGGAAACATTTCATCGATAATAGAAAAGACAGTTGTACATCACTAGTATTAGTTCCAAATACTCCCACTACTGCTATCAGCGCCAATGTGGCAAATTTCAAACTTCATTTTTACGTCAAATTTAGTTCCTATCCCGAATAATGGGGGAGCTGATTCCGCTTCAAATAGGCACAAAAAATAGCTGTCATTTCAAAGGGTATCATTAGTCCAGCGTACTTGTATAATGGAGGTCAGTATTACTACCCCTTTGGGACAAAAAAACAAAAATATCAAGCCCCAGACTTATCCGCTAAACTACTTAAAAATGTGGATGCATTACGCATTTGAGGCGCGCCGCGCCACCGAACCCGGTACCCGTTGTCGCCTTGTAATTATTATACTCTGACCGCTTTAAGCGCGACTCTCGTGGCATACTCGTAGCATACTAAATGTATGCTACGAGAGTCGCGCTTAACCTAACCTAACCTAACCTAACCTAACCTAACCTCACCTAACCTAGCCTAACCTAACCTAACCTAACCTAACTTAACCTAACCTAACCTAACCTAACCTAACCTAACCTAACCTAACCTAACCTAACCTAACCTAACCTAACCTAACCTAACCTAACCTAACCTAACCTAACCTACCCAACCAAGTGTCCGGTGCGAATGAGGTGGGATGCAATAGCACGGGCAACAGTTGCGTACGATCCAGATGACCAATAGCATTGACAATACATAATTCATCACATAATAATAATATAATATAAATAATTTAAAATAAGTATGTATCATAAATAAGTATAGAATATATATATTATGTCAGGAATGCAACTTGGAAACCCCTTAAACTGAGTTTAAGGGATCCAAAAACGCAGTGTATAATTTATTATATTGTAATAATGATATATATAACTATGTATGAAAAAAAAAAAAAAAAAAAAAAAAACCTAACCCAACCCACCTTAACCTAACCTAACCTAACCTGAGGGTAGCGGGAAATGTCGGGTCCGCCGACAATGAAATGGAAATACAGTACCAACCCCTTCAGGGAATATTATTAGATAAAAATAATATGTAGAATTATATACCATCTTTATACCAATTCCCCTTCAGGGAAATTATACTAAAAAATAACAGAGCATATATGGACTAAGTATAAAAATATAATTAAAAATAGAAATCATTAATATAAATAGCGAGACACTAAATATGTATTGTAGTATTTTATTATAAAATAGAGAAACAGGAAAACGAAATTTTAATATACCACTATAGAATATAAGATATTATGTATAACATGACGTTATAAATGTAAATGGATTGTCACTGCTGTTGGCCAAATGCAGCAACTTGATGCATCCCACTCACTTGCAAGGAACTATTTATTGAATAAATATTTTAAGCAAAATAATTCGCAACGAATACACCGCGCTGAGCGTAGTGTATTGGTAACATAAATGTACATAACATATTAGAAAGATAAATTGTAAAATGGAAGAAAAGTACAGTACTAAAAGGTAAAAATAATTGTAAAACAAAATAAAAATTGAAACAAATGTGTAGAAATTGTAAATAAAATTAAGAATGCTAATAAAAATAAATAAGAAAAATGTGAAATATACTAAAAATAGAAATACGTAAAAGACATGTGATACTACAAGAGAAGCAAAAATGTAAAAAAGTAAGCAGTCAGGAACAAGTACAACCGTATAATAATTATAAATTGTAAATACTATAGTATATACCCTTGTATAAAACATAAACAAGTACCCAGATACAACGAAACATGTAAAAAATTGGCTCTTCCCTTTGGAAGGGGGAACAAGTGGTCCCGTAGTAGGGGCCGTTATAAAAAAAAAAAAAAAAAAAAAAAAAAAAAAAAAAAAAAAAAAAAAAAAAAAAAAAAAAAAAAAAACCTACCCTAACCCAACCTAACCTAACCCAACCTAACCCAACCTAACCTAACCTAACCTAACCCAGCCACCAGCAGGTGGCCAACGAGTATGCTCTCACCACCATTAGAGAGCAGATGACATCAGCCACAACCAGGTGGGTAATAAAACAAAACACAAGACTGACGACACCAGCCACCAACAGGTGGCAAAGACAAAAGATTATAAGCCTCACCCAGCGAGCAGGACCGGCATGGACCAACACCTTTAACATCCCAAAACTCCACCCAGCTTTGGTGACCCCTCAACACCCGAGCCATTGCCAAAACACCTAAAGGCAAAGGGTGGAGGCAAATCGAGAGGGAAGTGGGAAATGCCGGACCTACCCACGGGGCTCCAACAGAGGCCCAAAAGCAAACCATCAAGAAGATGACATCACCCCGGAAGATCAAAACTTCGAAGACAGCCCAGTCAAGAAGACGACTTCCGGTGAGACGACAGCAGCCATCAACCAGATGGCCAACATAATTATTAAAAACCCTCAACATCTGAGGGTACAAAAACTATAACCCCTTCAGGGTAAATTACTGTAATTTGACGCGAAAAATGAATGTTACTAAAATTAGAATCAAAAGAAAATAAATAAAACATTAAATTTAACAAGAACACGGGCCACCTAGGCCTGTGGACAAAAAAAAAAAAAAAAAAAAAAAAAAAAAAAAAAAAAACCTAACCCAACCCACCTTAACCTAACCTAACCTAACCTGAGGGTAGCGGGAAATGTCGGGTCCGCCGACAATGAAATGGAAATACAGTACCAACCCCTTCAGGGAATATTATTAGATAAAAATAATATGTAGAATTATATACCATCTTTATACCAATTCCCCTTCAGGGAAATTATACGACAAAAATATGTAAAATTATCAACATCTTTTGATACAAATTCAGATTGTAAGCCGACGCAAAAAACGATATGATAAAAAATGAAAACAAACTAAATTGAAAAGAATAATAAACAGAGCACGGGCCATCTAGGCCTGTGGACAGACAAAAAAAAAAAAAAAAAAAAAAAAACCTAACCTAACCTAACCTAACCTAACCTAACCTAACCTAACCTAACCTAACCTAACCTAACCTTACCTAACCTAACCTAACCTAACCTAACCTAACCTAACCTAACCTAACCTAACCTAACCTTACCTAACCTAACCTAACCAGCTGGAGAAGTCAACGCTGAAAAAGTCAGGTTACGGAACCGGAGAGGCCTCAAAAGTACTAACAATTCACGAGGCCCAGGGATTGTGCTACAAGAGAGTATACGTCATCAAACACCAGAAGAAGAAGCTACAGCTACATCACAGTGCATCACACGCGGTGGTTGCCCTGACGCGTCACACGGAACATCTTGTCTACTACACCGACGACACAGATGACGCGCTGGGCAAACTTATAAAGGGAGTGATGGAAACACCTGCAAAGGCCATCATGGATCACAACGCCAAGATGGCAATCAAGAACCGGGACCATACCACCATCAAAAAACTGGTCTCGGTGAAAGCCCCATGATGGCAAATGAATAGACAAAACACCGGACTGACATAAACAAACACTCAAGAAGACGACATCAGCCACCAGCAGGTGGCCAACGAGTATGCTCTCACCACCATTAGAGAGTAGATGACATCAGCCACAACCAGGTGGGTAATAAAACAAAACACAAGACTGACGACACCAGCCACCAACAGGTGGCAAAGACAAAAGATTATAAGCCTCACCCAGCGAGCAGGACCGGCATGGACCAACACCTTTAACATCCCAAAACTCCACCCAGCTTTGGTGACCCCTCAACACCCGAGCCAATGCCAAAACACCTAAAGGCAAAGGGTGGAGGCAAATCGAGAGGGAAGTGGGAAATGCCGGACCTACCCACGGGGCTCCAACAGAGGCCCAAAAGCAAACCATCAAGAAGATGACATCACCCCGGAAGATCAAAACTTCGAAGACAGCCCAGTCAAGAAGACGACTTCCGGTGAGACGACAGCAGCCATCAACCAGATGGCCAACATAATTATTAAAAACCCTCAACATCTGAGGGTACAAAAACTATAACCCCTTCAGGGTAAATTACTGTAATTTGACGCGAAAAATGAATGTTACTAAAATTAGAATCAAAAGAAAATAAATAAAACATTAAATTTAACAAGAACACGGGCCACCTAGGCCTGTGGACAAAAAAAAAAAAAAAAAAAAAAAAAAAAAAAAAAAAAAAAAAAAAAAAAAAAAAAAAAACCTAACCTAATCTAACCTAACCTAACCTAACCTAACCTTAGGAAAATAATACAAAAACACAACAGCACTCTTTCACATGCCCGCCAAAACTCTTTTTTTTTTATTTGTGAAATATACTTTACTATCGATACCAATGACGTGGTAAAATTTATTGTACTGGTGAAAAAATAATCCTGTATAAATTAATTTAATTCTATATTAGAAACATGAAAACCAATCCATACTTCCATACTAATATATACTAATATACTAATATGTATATACGAATATAATATAATATTATATATATATATATACAGACAGACAGACACTTTCGCATTTATAATATATATATTTTATATATATATATATATATATATATATATATATATATATATATATATATATATATATATATATATATATATATATATATATATATATATATATATATATATATATATATATATATATATATATATATATATATATATATATAATATATATTTTTATATATATATATATATATATATATATATATATATATATATATATATATATATATATATATATATATATATATATATATATATATATATATATATATATATATATATATATATATATTTTATATATATATATATATATATATATATATATATATATATATATATATATATATATATATATATATATATATATATATTTTTATATATATATATATATATATATACAGGGTGACCGGTAATAGGTCTGTTTCCTTTTAACATGTAAAAATACATCACTTTTGCAGCCTAAAAAGCTATATCATACCCTGTCCAAAAGCTAACGGTTACCGAGATATTCAAGATTTTGTATTTTTTTCAAAAACACCCGATTTCAAAGGAAAACTTTAAATAAAAAAAATCTACCTATTAATTTCTTAATCTTTAACATAATTTTAGTTCTTAGGTAGATAAACTACAAATACAAAAGTTATTTATCCATCTAAACAGGAAACAAAACTTAGCAGAGTGTTTCAAAAGTCTTAACAAAAAAATAATGAAAATGATTTTCCCTCATTTCACACCTTATTGTTTAAAAAATCAATAAGACATTAGTCGTACAAATTACTTAATTAAATTCCTTATTTATTAAGCTATCCAAAAAGGTATAATTTGTAATGCAAAAATCTAAATAACATCTTACTTAGGGAATATTAAGGACCCTACGCCGATTTGTCCAAATGAAGAACCTGCTAACTACCTGAACTAGCAGGTAGTAAAATTCTAATTAGCAAATTGGAAAAGTCTAAATAAACATTTGCTACGTCAGGTTAAGTTAAATAAAAGTCTTTGAATAAAAATTAATATTTTATTTACATAATAAGTTGATAATTATTACGGTAAATCCTGTTCGAATTGTCGTCCTCGATTTCTGATGCACTTGCGTAATCTTAAGCGAAAATTAGATCGCGTTACTCTACTTGTTAAAGTTTCTCGGATTTCGTTTGCTGCATAAATTATTCTTCTCCTCAGTTCATGTACATCGCTAATAGGTGTTGCGTATACTAAAGACTTCATGTGGCCCCATAAATAATAATCGCAAGGAGTCAAATCTGGAGACCTTGCGGGCCAAGGTATTGGACCGCCGCGGCCAATCCAACGCTGCGGGAAATTTTGATCCAGCCATTGCCTAACTGTCACTCTGTAGTGTGCCGGGCATCCATCATGTTGGTATATCATACCTCTTCGGGTTTCAACTGGTATATCTTGCATGAGCTCGTGAAGATTATTTCTCAGGAAATTTTCATACGACTCCCCGTTTAAATTGTCCGGTAGAAAAAACGGCCCAATGCAATGATTATGCAAAATTCCCATCCAAACATTCAGGGAAAACCTCCTTTGATGAGCACCTTCTTTTGCCAAGTGGGGGTTTCCACCCTGGGGAGCCCAAAAGTGCATGTTGTGGTAGTTTGTTATGCCGTCACGCTCAAACTTCGACTCGTCGGTCCATAAAATCTTTCTTAAGAAGTTATAATCGTTTTCATCGGAGTGCAGCATAAAGCGGCAGAAATCGAGCCTCCTTGCAGGGTCTCCTTCTTCTAATGCTTGTACTGGTGTGTAGTGAAAAGGGTATAACCGAGCGCTATGTACGGTGAACCACACTTTCCACTGCGTTAAACCCAGTTGCTTCGCTACAATTCTTGTAGAGGTGGTCGGATCTCTTGCAAAACGTTCCAATATTCTCTCTTCGTCTTCTGCAACATAACGAGGAGGTCTTCCTGCATCACGTCGCCTTTGATGAACAGAGCCACTTTCCCGCACGCGTTGGTACGCCGCGGAAAAAACTCCAGCACTTGGTACATTAATTCGACGGGGAAAACGACGCCGGTACTCTTCCCGTGCAGCGGCTGCGTTGCCATCACAAAAACCGTAGCAGTACAGTATGTCAGCGTACTCTTCATTGCTAAAAGATGCCATTTTTGATAAACAAACTTGATCAAAAGGAATCGCAAATAAAACGTCAGCGCGCTCAGGACGAGAAGCGTTAACTAAACAAAAACTCTACATATTGCTCTTTAGACAGACCCGAACTGTTACGAACCGACGCGAACAGTTACGAAGAAACCGGATTTTTTTAAACCGACCAATAATAGATCGCTTCTTCCTCCGATAACAAAAGAATTTGACTACCTGGCAACCTAACCCTGAACAAATTGTAAGCCAAAAAAATTGTGCTGAGAGTTATTATCTTACCTTACCAGATGTTTGTGAATTTTTTGCACACAAATTATACCTTTTTGGATAGCTTAATAAATAAGGAATTTAATTAAGTAATTTGTACGACTAATGTCTTATTGATTTTTTAAACAATAAGGGGTGAAATGAGGGAAAATCATTTTCATTATTTTTTTGTTAAGACTTTTGAAACACTCTGCTAATTTTTGTTTCCTGTTTAGATGGATAAATAACTTTTGTATTTGTAGTTTATCTACCTAAGAACTAAAATTATGTTAAAGATTAAGAAATTAATAGGTAGATTTTTTTTTATTTAAAGTTTTCCTTTGAAATCGGGTGTTTTTGAAAAAAATACAAAATTTTGAATATCTCGGTAACCGTTAGCTTTTGGACAGGGTATGATATAGCTTTTTAGGCTGCAAAAGTGATGTATTTTTACATGTTAAAAGGAAACAGACCTATTACCGGTCACCCTGTATATATATATATATATATATATATATATATATATATATATATATATATATATATATATATATATATATATATATATATATATATATATATATATATATATATATATATATATATATATATATATATATAAAATATATATATTATAAATGCGAAAGTGTCTGTCTGCCTGTCTGTCTGTCTGTCTGTTACCTCTTCACGCCCAAACCGCTGAACCGATTTTGTTGAAATTTGGTATGGAGATAGTTTAGAGTCCCGGGAAAGGACATAGGATACTTTTTATCCCGGAAAAATGTACGGTTCCCGCGCGATAAACCAATTTTGTCGCAACGGAGTTGCGGGCATCATCTAGTAAATAATAATATCTAAAAAACTTAAACCTAAAATAAATAAGTCGGTACCTATCATAAATTATAATATTAATTATCTGTGCCCGCTAAAGCAAGAAAAAAATAGCGTCAACTGTCATTGATTTGACGCGGGTTTTGCCGGGAATGTGAAAGAGTGATGTTCTTTAAATCAATCTTTGAATACGGTGATGTTGTGTTTTTGTTTTACTTTCTTTTATGTGTAATATTGGTAAGGTATTAACGTGGTATTAACCATTAGATATTCGTTATTATGCACAAGTGTAGGAAAGTGATGCAATATCCAGAAACGTGCTATTTTGTCATTTGTGTTCCCTCCAAAACTCCATCAAAAGTTTCAGTATTTAGCGTCTATCACCTTACTGAATCGACCGACTTGACTTCCTGACTGCAATGACTTTTACATATACTTTGACTAGACTTCAGACCTGACTATAGTTATAGAAAAACAATGCTGAAATTTGTATTATAAAATATTGTTTTACCGCCCTATTAATATTATACTCGAACTCGACAGTCGACACTGGCCATCGCCATGGTTATATAGCCGAAGTGTCATAATAAGAAAAAAAATGATTTGACGTTGACAAAATATCAACGTCAAAATTAAGAAGTGTCAAGTGTGTCAAGTAGGGACATGACAAAATGTAACCACGTTTTTGGATCACGAAAACACTGAACACAGGAATTTAAGTTGAAATAATTCTGTTTTTATAATATAAATATGGGTGTTATACAAAGAATAAAGTAAGGACCGCACAATGTTACCAATCTTTAGTATTTTTTCAATTTCGTTTTCTTATTTTTTGCTATTTTATAGGAAACCTACAACACGTAAGGGTAAGAAGGTTCTTCTCTCTAAGGAGCCAAAGGCTATTGAAGGAGCAAAGCAGTGTTTATTTCTACAAGCTCGCAATCCTTCTGAGCGTGCGAGAAAAGTATTGAAGGACATTTACGATCTCAAAAAACCAGACGCCGCCTATCTTAGTCGGAAAAATGACTTCGTGCCTTTCGAGGATGCATCTCTGATAGAAAAGTAAGTGGATACTGGATGAAACTATTTTCTTACATTAATTTAAACCAAAATTCTTTATTATTATTTTTTTATTTTACCTAGTACTTAGTAGTAATTAAATGCATTAAATTATCAATGTCAATCATTTAACCTACACAATTTGTATTTATCGAATCTCACTTTGAAGTCAACATATTCATAAATTCTTGTCAAATTCCAATTTTAGGTTATGTTACAAAAAGGAGGCATCATTATTTGGTGTCAGTTCTCACAGCAAGAAGAGACCACACAATATAGTACTGGGGAGAACATTCAATTACAATATACTTGACATGATAGAGCTTGGAGCGGAGAACTTTAAAGCTATGCAAGATTTTCACAACATGAAGGTTTTGACGGGCATTAAGCCGTGTCTACTGTTCAACGGCCCAGCATGGGATTTGAACCAAGAATTAAAACGATTGAAAAATCTTTTCACAGACTTCTTTCATAGGGAAAAGGTAACATAAACAGACAATATAAAATATAGATTATATAATAGAAAATTTATTTTGCAATTTATGATAAGAGATTATGTACAGACAACTAAGGCTTTGTCCACATCTGTATCATGTTCATGATCAGATCATGATACACTTCGTATCATGATACGCCCCAATGATTGCGATCATTTTGCGTCCACATTAGCGATCATGATATGCTTCGATGCTGTGCGACAGAGATCTGATCACAAAAATGATACAGATGTGGACAAAGCCTAAGAAGTTGTACAACAATGATTATAGTTATGTCTGGTTAGGTGATTCATTATTTAGTTAAGGCTGTTAGGCAATTTAGTCTTACTGTCTATTATATTACAGTAACTTCCTTAGTAATAAAAATCTTACAAGGTCTGCTTGTCTTTGCAACTGGCTTAGCATTTAACAATATTAGAAATGAGAAAGAAACGTCATACTGACTACTTCTATTGTGACCATGCTAAGCCATCTGGTGTCTGGCACATTCCAAAAGTCACATGACTGATATAGGAAGCAGACCGTCAATACACTGCATAAAAATATTTATTAATCGTTCTATCGCAGATTCTTGGAAATCTATTGTTATATTGCTGTCGCGATCATCGGTGCTCTTATGGGGCTTGAAGGATTAATATGGGGATTAATCTACATTAGTCACAATTGTGTTTTTGTTACATAAAATTTGTATTTTCAGGTGGAAACTATAAGGCTGCAAGGATTAGAGCATGTAATAAGTTTTACCGCCACAGATGAAAGTGTAATATATCTGCGCTCTTATAGAATTTTGCTCAAGAAGAGTGGTCAGAGAACTCCTAGGATCGAATTGGAGGAAATTGGTTAGTTTTTTCTATACAATGCAAATAAGATTCTTAAAACTGCTATTATTTCTTGAAACTAGTAATAGCAATTTCTATTTTACCTAGTTTCAGAGCAACTGTTATATGATTCTAGGTAATTTAATTTATTTTTTCTCTTCTTAGGACCATCCATAGACTTCAAACTACGAAGGACAAAGCTTGCTTCAGATGATCTATACAAAGAAGCCTGCAGAGTTCCCAAGGAGATTAAGGCAGTGGCTAAGAAGAATATTTCTAAGGATGCATTTGGTACCAAGTTTGGTCGCATTCACATGGGCAAACAGAACATCAACAGATTACAAACGAGAAAGATGAAGGGGTTGAGAAAAACACCAGAGGAAAAGAAGAAGTTCTTACAAAAGAAGAAATTGGCGAAAAAACAACAACATACTCTAACTGCTTAAGTGTCAATAAACATATTACTCAAAATAATCTGTTTCTTAATAATTATGGAGCTAGTAGAGGTAAATATGTGAGTGGTTGACCAAAAAGGGACCTCAAGGTAAATAATTTGATTTCGAGTAAATCGCCTTTGAAGTTTCGTGTAGAAACAACTTGTAGAACTGCCTCGGTTCACAAAACAATTAATAAAAAAAAACTACGGCACCTAAAAATATTCTGGTTATTCCAAAACAAAGCTAAAAGACCATTGATTAAATATATAAAAAAAACAGTTTCCAATCCCTTCAGGTTGATTTCGAGTAAATCGCGTTTGAAGTTTCGTGTAGAAACAAGTTGTAGATCTGCCTCGGTTCACAAAACAATTATTCATAAAAAACTACGGCGCCTAAAAATATTCTGGTTAGACCAAAACAAAGCTAAAATACCATTGATTAAATAAATAAAAAAACCGTTTCCAATCCCTTCAGGTCCCTTTTTGGTCAACCACTCACATATAGCGTCATCTTTGCCCAAAATACGAGGGCTGCTATTTATGTATCCGGAACTGGCCACTTACAAGAACAATATTTAAAAAGTAATTACAACATTTGAAAATAGAACTCTTTGGTTGAAGAATACATTTTGTTTCATGTGACTGTCAATTATTTTTCCATTGTGGCGTCATTTTGAAAATTGCGTGTCTTCATTTGCCATGGATTTAACGCGTGAACATTTTCGTGAAATGATTTACTACGATTTTCGGCGTGGGCTAAATCAACAACAGTGCTTTATTCAACTCACCGCAACTTTTGGAGATGAAGCACCATCAAAAACCACTGTTTATCATTGGTACAGTGAGTTTAATCGTGGGCGGTCTATGCTCACGGATGAAAATAAAGAAGGTCGCCCAAAAACAGCTGTTGTCCCACAAAATATAGATGCTGTGCGGGAACTAATAATGCGTGATCGTCATGTTACATATCGCGAGATAGAGGCGTCCTTAGGCATAAGTATGACGAGCATACATAAGATATTACACGAACATTTGGCTGTAAAAAAAATATGTTCGCGTTGGATTCCGCACAACTTGACAATCGATCAAAAACTGGCTCGTGTCGATTGGTGCAAAAAAATGATAAAAAAATACAACCGTGGTACGTCAAAAGCCGTTTATAATATCTACACAGGTGATGAATCTTGGATCTATGCATATGACCCCGAAACTAAACAACAGTCAACGGTGTGGGTGTTCCAAGATGAGCCGAAACCAACAAAAGTTACTCGTGCAAAAAGTACTTTGAAGCAAATGGTCGCCTGTTTTTTTGGAATTAATGGACATGTGGCTACAGTGCCATTAGAGAATCGTAAAACGGTTAATTCTGAATGGTATACGACCATTTGTTTACCAGAAGTCTTTGAAGAAATAAGAAAGGACAACCGACAACGCAGAATCATATTACATCACGACAATGCTAGCTGTCACACCTCAGCTGAAACAACTCAGTTTTTGGAGGGTCAAAAGATCGAATTGACTGGTCATCCGCCGTACAGCCCTGATTTGGCACCTAACGATTTCTTTTTATTTCCATACGCGAAGAACAAATTACGTGGTCAACGTTTTTCGAGCCGCGAAGAGGCTGTTGATGCGTTCAAAATGCACGTTTTGGAGATACCTCAATCAAAATGGAAAAAGTGCTATGAAAATTGGTTCCAGCGTATGCAAAAGTGTGTCGATCATCGCGGCGAATATTTTGAAAAGCAATAAAACCATATTAAATGATATATGTTTGTTTCTTTTTTTAATTCCGGATACATAAATAGCAGCCCTCGTAAAAGGTCAATGTTCTAATTTTAAAAATCAAGATTAATGGACCAACCTCTATTTCCCCTCTAAACATTTTTTGTTCTTATGCAATTGACAAAATGTATTTAAGGGGTCATCCATAAAGTATTTCACACCTAAAGAGAGGATGGAGGGGGTCGACGAAGTGTAACAACTGACAATACAAGGGGGTGGCGGAAGGCATCCCAACTCCTAGGTTTTGTGACATCAGAATATGTAATTTTGAGTACAATAGACTGAGGAGGGAGGGGAAGGACTCACAATAATGTGATCACCTGTGACAGGGGCAGGTGTCTAAAAATAAATAAAATCGTGTGACGTACTTTATGGATGGTCCATAAAACTTGAAACCAATAAAATTAATTATTATGATTATTACATACTTGATTTTGCAGATTTGTCGAGTTTGCCAAGTATTGTTATAAATGAACAACAATAATGATGTGTTTGGATGGTTGGTGTGAATTTGTTATTTATGGTTTTCGTGTGGTTTGCTTAGTGTGCTTTCTTTTATAATGGAGGACTTGGAAGTGCTATACTGTAGTAAGTAATAATTACACAGGATTATGTTTATAATAATGCGACAAAGCGATCGTCTGTCAGTTACCTCTTCATGCTTAAAGCGCTGAATTGACTTTAAAGAAATTAAAAATCTATAAATTATTGCGAGTGCCGGGAAAGCGCTTAGGATAATTTTTATCACAACCATCATAATGTACAGTTGTAGTACGCAATAAGGTGCTGTAATGTAAAGTTATAGAGTGGAGCATTACATCAGTGAGCATAACAATGCGCACCTTGTAATGATACAGTGTGTAAAGTACCCCGCAAACGATCAAAAATTGACAAATATGTTTGATGTAATTTACGTTTTCATCAAACAGTAGCGCAGACGAACAAACATGCATCAAACAAGTTTGTCAAACAATTAGCTAGAATCGGTATGAGATCATGACATCTTGTTTGACAAATACAGCGGAACACGTTCAAACACGTTTGTCAAACGCTACGCAAATCCTCTTCAAACAGGTCAAACACGTAGTTTGTTTGACAAACGCTTCAAACAAAACTGTACACTATCAAATTGTTTGACAAACACGTAAAATTTGACAAACAATTTGATCGTTTGCGGGCTACTTAGGTAATATCTTGATACAACTTGTAACATCAATCTGACATTATGGAATCAGCTAGCTATGGAATGCGCAAAGTCGAATGTTACATTACACGCGAATGCTCGTCAGTCAGGGAGGTAGTATTGTAAAAAAATCGCCGTTATACAGCGAAAACCAATTATCTCGAGATTTTGAAAAAAAATTAACAAACAGTACAATCCTACTCTATTTTTCGTGCTCTTTCGTCTGCGAAAACCCATTAAGATGTATGTCTAACGTGACCATACGTCCCGCTTTGGGCGGGACAGTCCCGCTTTCAGGCAGTCTGTCCCGCTGTCCCCCGCGAGGCCGAAATTGTCCCGCTTTTGCAAACAGACCAAACGACAATTTAAAAGTATCTACTTTTATGTTTGAAATGCCTGTGCAATGCCTGGATGTATCATGTAACGCACTCCCATACAAGAAATGTGATTATTATGCCATATTTTGCTCGATAATGGTAGATAAAATATAACAGTTAAGCACTTTAGTTATTTACAAAATACTCAATTACATTTACCTCTATACTTTAATAAAATTAAATTAATAAGGGGGGGGGGGGGGGGGGGGGGGGGGGGAGGCGGATTCCGTCGATGTCCCGCTCTGACAAAAAAAATTAATGGTCACGTTATGTAGGTATGTCGCATACTTTTTCAGATACTCCGTAAGAAGACCAATTATTTCGAACACTTCCGAGAGTACTTCTCATGCAGAAAAAAGTAACCAGACGTAATTATGACTCCCAAAGATTTTTCTCCGGTGACATTAACTTACATCGATTTAACTGGTTTTACCCCATGACCGCTTTTTATACTATTATTTTTTTTCTCAGTAACAATCATTTAGAACCACATAAGTAATTCAGTTAGTTTATTATGCAGACTACAGATACAAACAATTATTATGATTTGAAGACTGAAAAAAGACTTGCTGCAACTCTGTGAAAAAGGCGTTATTCCGGAGGAATTTCATGCCTGGTTTCAAGGGTTGAATACCAATGTTGCATGCAGAGACAACTGTCATTTCACCTGATTGCACTGTCTCAGATGAAGATCCTGCAACGTCTTCTGATGAAGATTGAAGGATTTCTGTTACTATTATTTTGATTTCATTTTTAAGGGTTCTGTGGTCAACAAGGAACCCTTATAGTTTCAGTCTATCCGTCCGTCTGTCCGTCTGTCTGTCAGTCTGTCCGTCTGTCTGTCCGCGGCTTTGCTCAGAGACTATATGACATACAAAGCTGCAATTTGGCATTAATACACATAATAATGATGCCGACAAAATGGTACATAAAATCTTAAAAAACTACTTTTTTATGGTACCCCTACACATCAAGCGGGGATGATTTTTTTGCGCCCTCCCCATCGTATGGGTTGTCGTTGGATAGGGTTTTTAAAAATATTATGAGTATTCATTGATCATTTTCCGATTTAGGGATCCATTTGTGAAATATTAAGTTTTAAAGTGAAAAAAATCGTTAGTCCAGTGTCCCCCCCCCCCTTCTACCAGCTAAACAGTCGTTTCTGGAAATGTGAAAAAAAGTCACAGGAGTAGGAAATATGGTGAATTTAAAAGGAAAACTATCACGGCTAAGAAGACTTCATAAGTTATTGAGTAATATTCGATCAACTAAAAAAAATGTATTCGGCAAAGTATTATAAAGGATCTTTTCGTTCAAATTCCTTTGAGAGTAACTGAGATGATGATGTTACTAGTGTAAAACACGTTTTAAATGTACATTCATTGACCATACAAAAATTTCCAAAAACTAGCAGTACTACGGAGCCCTATTTTGCGCGTGGCCCGACACGCACTTGGCCGAGTTTTATTATTAAGTTAATTTATAACTTATTCTGTTAATATCCTAAAAACAACAAAACTAAGTTTTTTGTTAAATTAATTCATTAGGAATAAATTGATTTAAAACCATTTTTGGGACAAGTAAAACCAAGTAAATTTTCTTATTTATGTTATTATATTAAATTCCATGGACAAATTAAATTTCATCTCAATTTACTATTGGTAACCACTATATTATATAGAATTTGTATATGTTACGCTCAAAGACCGAAAACGCTCACTGAGCGAAAAAATGGCTTACAACGCGTTGTGGTTATAGTAAAACGGCCACGACGCGTTCTGGTAATCACATAAATACCACATAGCGAAATTCGTGTCGTGGCTGTCGTGCTATTCGACCACAACGCGTTGTGGTAATCGAGAAAAGCCATGACGCGTTCTGAGTATTTAAAAACAGCCACGACGCGAAATTCGTCTTGTGGCCCTAATGAAAACGGCCACGACGCGTTCTGAGCATTTAAAAACAGCTACGACGCGAAATTCGTGTTGTGGCCCTAGCGAAAACGGCCACGACGCGTTCTGAGCATTTAAAAACAGCCACGACGCGAAATTCGTGTTGTGGCCCTAACGAAAACGGCCACGACGCGTTCTGAGCATTTAAAAACAGCCACGACGCGAAATTCGTGTTGTGGCCCTAACGAAAACGGCCACGACGCGTTCTGAGCATTTACCATACGTTCATCGAATTCGAACGCCTACGCTGGACAAACGCTAGTGTGAAGGCAGCCTACAATTAATTTAAGTACTATCATAGAAGTTGATTCTTAGGCAGATGGGGGACCTACGTGTAGTTTGGTCGCGTTACGTCAAACCCAGGCGACAGATCACAAATAACATTGAATTGACATGATCCGACCAAATGACGTAGGTCCGCCAACTGCCTAGGATCAATTTCTTCGATGCTACATTGTTGTTGCGTATTGGTGATCAATATTATATAGTTTTTGTTGGAAGATCCTTATTATTTGTGTTAAATAATATTGTTACTACTTGAAGATTTTTAAATTGTTATAAAAATATATGTTGCACTCGATAACTGCCGCGGTAAAGCAATTGCATAGAATTTTTTATCAACTTATACTATTTGTAGCACGCACACTAACACCGTGCCGAAGATAAACGGTGTTGTTTAGTTTTTTTTGTTACGGAAATTTCATATTATTGATTTGGAATGGAACACCGCGCCGAAACCCAGCGATAATAGCTTGAAATTGAAATTCCAAATTATTTACTTAATCCAAAAATTCCAAATAATTATTTATAGGTAATTTATAATAATAATTATGATTAATATTATTTTGTGTTCAATAATAATTTGTTACCTTAAATATATATTTTTTAATAAAGTAATCTCAATGAATGACTAATATTGTTTTATTTTAATTTTTAACTATACAGGTTGCAATTAAACCTTCCCGCCAAATTTCGATATATTGATCCTTGTTAAAAATATCTTTTATAATCACTGAGTATTAAAATGTTGAAAAATAGCTTCCGAAAGTTTTCCTAATAAAAAAGACCACGCGTCGCCGGCGCGTGCCTTCGCTTCCCCGCAATGATTTTAAGTGATGTTATTGTAAAAAAATTAACACCCTATTTTTTGGTTAAATGGACTCTCTTAATGATACCTAAGCCCTAAAAAAATTGGCCGGTAGGTTTAATTGCACCCTGTATAATGCTTAGCACAAACCTACGCGACCACGCGACTGCAAAGCGGCAGCGTCAATACAAAACACACATTTGACAAGTTGTCAAATGTGTGTTTTGTATCGACGCTGCCGCTTCGCAGTCGCGTGGTCGCGTAGGTTTGTGCAAAGCATAATACTACTAACAGGATCGGAAGAAATGGCGTGTGCTTGTGTCAGAGGCCAAGACTAAATTTGGGTCGCTGCGCCACAGTAAGTAAGTATAATACTACTAGTTGACTCGGGAATCGTCCTTTTTTTGCGGGATAAATAGTATCGCCTATGTCCTTTTCTGGGCACATTTTCGCACTTATAATATTACAAGCAGTTGTCCGCGACTTAGCGCTCTTACAGACGAACGGCACGTGTCGGCGGCACGCGTCGGCGGCAGTCGACGGCAGTCGGCGGCACGTGTCGGCGGCAGTCGGCGGCACGTGTCAGCGGCAGTTGACGGCAGCCGTCGACAGTTTATAACGCTTGCAGTTGTGACGTAACGCGTAATGGTAAGCGTCCACAGGTCGGTATAGTACGCAACGGACGTTTCGCATCAGACGGATATTTTTTTTTACAGTACGTCCACTGTATCGGCAGCGTACGGATTACCGACTAGCTAGTATGTTTATCTTCAAATTAGTCCAAACAAAGTTCCTAAGTCAAAATTTCTGCTTTCGACTTTTCCATCCATACCCCCATTTTGAGCATTCATTTACTAGGCTAAACAGTAATCCGTACACTGCCGATTCAGCGGACGTACTGTGAAAAAAGTATCCGTTTGATGCGAGATGTCCGTTGCGTACGATACCGACCTGTGGACGCTTACCTTGCGGGGGTACGTCACAACTGGGGGCCTACCACCACCTCTACTAAGCGACATCGTTTGACAGATAAGAATTTATTACTTTAACGTCAAGCTATGCATCTTAACAAAGTTGATATTTCACAGCGGATTTAACATTGTTTTGCATTTTTTACTGTTTTTTAGTAAAATTATATTTAAAAAGTGAGTTACGGTAATGTTGTTGTAATCTTACAACAAAGTGTTCTGGAAACATGATAGTTTTAGGAAAGGTCGTGGTACTCGTCTGCCGCCGACTGCCGCCGACTGCCGCCGACACGTGCCATCGTCTGCCGTCGACTGCCGCCGACACGTGCCGCCGACTGCCGTCGACTGCCGCCTACACGTGCCGCCGACACGTGCCGTTCGTCTGTAAAAAGCCTTAGTCCGCGTGGACTTCAGTTTATAGTTGTTCCCGTACATCGATAAACGATTGAATAGTTTACGTGCAAATCATAAAAGTATATTGTGCGGGAACCGTACAATTTTCCTAGACAAAAAGCTTCCCTTGTCCTTTCCCGAGACTCAAAGTATCTGCTTACCAAAATCCATCAAAATCGATTGAATAGTTTACGCGCAAATTATAAAAGTTTATTGTGCGAGAACTGTAATTTTTTCTGGGACAAAAAGTATCCCTTATCATTTCCAGAGACTCAAAGTATCTCCATACCGAAATTCATCAAAATCGACTAACTAGTTTACGCGCAAATCATAAAAGTATAATGTGCGGGAACAATAAATGCTCAGAACGCGTCGTGGCCGTTTTCGTTAGGGCCACAACACGAATTTCGCGTTGTGGCTGTTTTTAAATGCTCAGAACGCGTCGTGGCCGCTTTCGTTAGGGCCACAACACGAATTTCGCGTCGTGGCTATTTTTAAATGCTCAGAACGCGTCGTGGCCGTTTTCATTAGGGCTCAAAGTCGAATCTATTCAATATTACATGGTATTATACCTACATTACACTAAGAAAGATTATAGGACTAACCCAAAAAGCACAAAACAATCATCTTATTGCAAATTCCTCTAACAAATCTAAAACTACATGGCAAATAATTAACAATAAAAAACTACAAATACTCCTATTACACAAATAAATTTTAACAATACTATTATAACTGATCCAACACAAATAGCGGAGGCCTTTAACAATTTTTTTATTGACCAGATTTCGGACATATCTAATCGCAAGTCTAGTGATGTAAACAAAATTCCCTTCAATCAAAACACAATGTTCATGCCACCAGTTCTACCTCATGACGTCATGCACGCTATTAAAAACCTAAAAAAACAAAAAAAGCTGTGGCTACGATGAAATTAGTACAAAAGTAGTTAAATTTGTATCACAAAGCATTTCTAAGCCTATTGCTCACATAATTAACCAATGCACTACCTCAGGAATCTTCCCTCAAAAACTTAAAACCTCTATTGTAAAACCTATTTTTAAAAAACAAGATCGTACTGACATGGCCAATTATAGACCTATTGCTTTGATACCTGTCTTCTCAAAAGTAATAGAAAAAGTTTTATATGAAGCCATCTATATATTTTTAAATAAATTTAATATACTCTGCAAAGAACAAAAAGGGTTCAGGAGGAACAAAAACATTAATATGGCAATATTTGATTTTTTGTTGCAAGTGATGCCAAGTATAGATAATAAAAAGCCTATATGTGCAATTTATACCGACATGTCCAAAGCATTTGACTGCGTTAATTTTAAAACTTTGTTGGATAAACTAAATGCATATGGCATCAGAGGGAATATCCTTGACTTAATAAAATCTTATCTGCATGACCGTACTCAATACACCGTAATTACTAGAACGTGCCCAAAAACTAAAAAATAATTTGTATACGTTTCTTCAATGAGAAAAACTATGTTCGGTGTTCCGCAAGGTAGTGTTCTCGGCCCGCTACTCTTTTTGCTCTACATAAATGACCTACCTATCCAAATTCCATTCCCATCCATATTATTTGCAGATGATAGCACACTAATTATAGAATGTTTAAAAAAAGCAACCTATGCAAAAGACATTAATGACACACTACAAAAAATTATAAATTGGCTGTTTTCTAACAACTTAAAAATTAACATTAAGAAAACTAAAATAATGCATTTTTATCAAAGAATTATACCTAATGACATTCAAATAACCTATGACGATGAATCCATTGACAAAACTAATGTTGCTAAATTTTTGGGTATAATAATAGATAGCCAGTTAACATGGAAAGCACAAGCCGAAGCCATATGTCAAAGAATTAGCTCATCTGCCTATGCCCTATTTATATTATCAAAGAAGGTGAACATCGAAACGGTCATAGTAGCTTATCACAGCATGGTTGTGTCCATTTTAAGATTTGGCATAATTTTCTGGGGCAATTGTAGTGATAAAGACATTATTTTCAAGTCCCAAAAACGCTGTCTCAGAGCCATGTTCGGTTTAAAAGTAACTGATAGCTGTGTCCCCTACTTTAAAACTTATAAACTGTTAACATTTCCCTGCTTATACATATTGGAAGTTGCAATATTTGTAAAAACTAATAAACATCTATTTACCACTCTAACTGAAACTAGAACTCGCACAAATTGTTTAAGATCCAAATATAAACAGCTGTTGTGTACTGGGGGATACAAAACCTCTCTGCTAAAAAAGAGCATCCTTTGCATGGCACCAACTGTGTATAATAAAATCCCCAGCAGCATAAAAGATAAACCACTTCAAACATTTAAAAAAAATCTAGTAAAACTGTTGACAGAAAAGTGTTATTACTCCATTCAAGAATTCCTAAACGATTCTTTTTGACTGTATGGACATTATTATTAATATTGAATACTATTTGTCTCTTTAATTACTCATGTGTGACTGTATATTGTTATAATAATTATATAAAACTAGAACTATATAAATTACATTTTTGCATATATATTTTTATTATTATTATTTTGACAATGATAAATAAAATTATTTTATTGTGACATTAGACCCGGACTAAATTGTATGATTAGGTACTTATCTTTAAATTTACTGACGCATTGATTTTATCAAATAGGTTTATTATTAATTACTATTATTAACATTGATTAGCTGCAGCAAAATATGAACTCTTAATTTAAATAATGTTGTGACTTAATAATACCTAAGTTTATGAGGATAATAGTAATTGTGTAAAATTGGCTTCTTTAAATATAATGTATTAAATATTAATATTATAACTACCTACTTATAGAACTTCACACACCATGCAAAATCATGGTAGAATGTAAGAACTAAATATACTACCTTACCACCTACATGTACATTGTAATACTACATTCTGTGAATAAAGAATTTGAATTTACACGTGAATGGTCGTCGGTCAGGGAGGTATTTTTGTAATGTAATGCTCAACAAGGAATCTATAATGTTACATTACACGTGAATGCTCCCGGTGGGAGTAGGTACCTATAAACCAATTCGCGGAAAACATCTCAAATTGTTCTTTACGGTATACGGACCTAAAACACTGAGTCTGCAATCTTAAGCTCCTTTTAGACCAAACGAGCGAATGCTCATTCTAGTAAAGCTCTTTTGATGTAAACTAACAACGAGCATTCTTTCGTTGTTCTAGTGTGTTCGCCACGTGTTCGGCGGTAAATAGGTAGAATGCTCTAAGAATCTCGCTCGTTTGGTGTAAACGACGCACGAGCGCTCGAGCAATTGCCTAGAGCGTTCTTTCGTGTTCGGACGTGCTCGCTCTTCGGGGCGGTCTCTTCAAAGGGATTCTAGTGTTCTTGATATTTTTTTCTTTTTGGCGGCTGGTTTTAGGTAGTTTATCAAAGGTTATTTCGTAAATATGGATTGGAGTAATGAAAAATGTTTACAAATGAATTATAGTGTTCTCGAACGGGAGTGCCAAAAAAAAACCGATTTAATTTAATACATTTATTGAAATAAAATTACAATTATTTTTATAACTTAAACACTTTTTCTAACATAGCTATTCCAATGAGTTTCTAAAATACTAGAGTGGCAACGTCTTACAAACGATTCTCAGAAATGCGTAACCACTTGATAGCCCAAAAGACAATGTCACTTCATAATGTTATTATGTCATTATGTATGGCAGATATGCCTGCAGGCATCTTCAAAGTGGTGACGCGTTGCTGTCGTAAACTGCCAATCTAGTTACGTTAGTAACATACAATATCATTGAGCTATTCTGTATAAAAAGACTATATCCTAAAGTACAACTACCGACCCCGATCGATGTAAGATCTAAAGTGAGCTAACTAACTACCAAAATCAGGTCCCACGGAGTTGGGACCACCACGATGATGCGGCGACAGCATTTTCGGTATTCCTTGTTCTTTCGCAATTTTATTAAGAAACTTCTTGAGTGGTCTTATCTGTATAGTCTGGGAGACGGCAACACTTTATGTATGCTTCAAGTTTATTATAGTCCAAGAGCTGATGTTTGACTGCGGCTGACTGATGATGATGATGTGATTGACTGCAGCTGACTGATGATGATGAGTTGATACTGGTGTTCGGCAAATCTGTGCTAAGTCCGGTTTTCATAGAGGGTGCATATGTAACACCTCCCCCCACAGTTCGGCGACTATTTCGAAAGTTTTGATAAAGTTGCCGAAATATCGCTGTGATCTATTGCTATTTCAGCAGGGTGCGGTCTTCTTTCTTCTAGAGATATATGGGAGTTTTCTTCTACGTCGTGACAACTTCTGCGGAGGCTTCTTCGGTGCATATATTTGTATAGGATATAATTATGATGCACATAGTATAACTTTTACGTGATCATCGGAGTTGAGGATTGTGAATGTAGACTTCTTGAAGTAGCAGTTTACTGGAACGGTAGTCAAGTAGCTTCCCTGAAGGCTTCTGTATTGTTCTTGTCCACATGATGTTCTAACTTTCGTGATGTTCGGAAAATTCATAGTAAAATGCCTGTCGTCAAGTTGTTCGACTGCTCCTTGGGTGAGGGTGACTAGTTATCTTGCACGATGCGTGAAGTTCTTGCTTGGTGATCAGATGATGGATGCATTCGGGGTATTCTGTTATTTTATAGTGTGATATTGGGCAGATGTACCATTCTTTTACCTTCAGGCATTCAGCCTCCAATGTACTTGGAATCATCACCAGAGATTGCTAGGTAGGGAGATACAGGTAGGACAATCAAATGATTATACTTGTTAGGTATGAAGGATAAGTCATATGTTAAGGGAAAGACAGTCGGAATCTTATATACTATAACTATAATATAATTATCTGCATAGAAATATGCTAACCTAATGAAATCATAAAAAATATCTAGTATCTACGTTAATAAGTTGAACCTTAGAATATAATAACTATAATTGTACGTCTTAATCTATGTACCATTAATTTTTATTCATTTCTAACTCTTACTTATGCTGTTTTTTACTTAAAACTTCAATGGCATTATTATATATTTAATTTCGTCTGTGGAACATAATTTACAAGGAATACTTTAATTATTGAACCAAGTTCGTCAATGAGATGAGAGTTCGCTTATTTAATTCATGAAGCCCCAAGCGGCCACATCTGGCCGCGATAACAATGAAAAAGCTATTGTGTCTCGTTTTGCCACGACTGATGGGTTTGTGAATTGTGAGTGTATTTGTTATGAGTCTATTTTACTAAGAAAAGAGTGGTAGTGGGATATGATTTTAGCGTTTCCTAATTTAAACGGAAGTACTTCTGGTTCGTCTTGTAGGCTGTCGATTGTCACGTCCTGTACTCGCGTCAGTTGTGTGATGTGTCATTAGGTAAGGCAGAATTATCCTGTAACAATACAGGGTCCTTAGTACTTCGTTTAAGTCGTGATTTTGCTACGGGACCTCGCTTTCTTTTCGTATAAATATGTATGGGAAGGTCAGCTAAAACTACATCCTGCGTATAGCGCGGGGCGAGTTTCTGACGGGATGCCATAGGGTTCCGTATGTACACTTGCTGATCTGGGGAATATTCACGTTCTGGCTCTCGGTCTCTATTTCTATTCTCGATTAACTGGGTTCTATTATGTAATGAGGTTTCATTAATTATGTCATATATACTTGAGTCATCCTAAGCTTATGGTCAATTATATATTGTTGTAAAAGGTGTTGCGTTAAGTCTATGTCAGTAGGGTCTCTAGGGTCAAAATGTCCAGAAATAAGGTCTATAGGTCGGCATTTTGTGAAGCTGTGAATTGAACTATTGTAGGCCAAAAGGGCGTAGGGCATAAGATTAACACTTGTTTCGGTTCTTCTTTCTAGTTTTAGTATACGCAAATGTTCGAGTATTGTCGAGTGGAACCTTTCCACTATACCATTATCATTCGGAGCATGGGCTAGAGTTTTGTGGTGCTGAATTTTATGAAGTCTAACGAACTCTAAAAATAATGCATTTGTGAATTCAGTCCCCTGGTCAGTTACTATAGTTAAGGGTAAACCGTGATGGGTACAAAATTTAAGAAGAGCCTGGACGACGCTTAAGGCGGTTCCATCTCTCAAATGGTAGGCCTGGGCATATTTTGAGAAAGCATCAACTAAGGTTAGATGTTTTTCAGACTCGACTGTAAAAAGATCAAGATGAAGGATTTCAAACGGCTTTGTTGGAAGTGGTACTACTGAAAATCTTTGATTAATTGGATTCCTATCGTATTTTGCTTGACCACAAATTCCACATTCATTTATAAATTTAGTTATTGATTCTCTCATTTTCGGCCAATAAAATCTACGAGATAGAGCGAGAAAGCATTCGTTTATACCACGGTGGTTAGTTTTTCCCAGATGGTATTTTCCAATAATTTCATTTTGTTTTAAATAATCATTAACATTTTCCAATTCAGTTTTTGTAAGAACTAATTTAATAGCGGAACTTTTGAACTTATTTTGCAGTATGGGAACAATTTTATACATGGCTAAAGGTGGGTCTATGATCAGTCCTGTTTTAATTTTCGGGTCCACATATTCTTTTATTGCAGTTACTACGTCATTTTCTAAATTGGATTCCGATAGTTGAATAGTGATTTTCGTATAAATTTCAAAAGGCTTGGTAGCTGTCGGTCGTTTCTTAATGTCTCCTACTACTACTAGAGATAGTTGTCTGCTAAATTTATTTAACGGATCGTCAGATATAGGAATTTCTAGGATGGAATCTTCTGCGCTGGAGTGGACGGTGACTGTAGAGGAGCTGTGAGCGGTAAGTGTTGAGGAGCCTGATGGGGATTGTGGTCTGTCTGCTTCAGACACATTTACTATGATAGAACTGACATCCTCATTGTTAATTTCTACTCTTGATAAGGCGTCGGCATTTGTATTACATTTGCCTTGCTTGTAGATAGGTGTCAAATTATATTCGCTTAGTTTTAAACGCCATCTAGTGAGTCTTGAACCGGGCTCTTTAAGGTTCACAATCAACTGAAGTGGCTTATGATCTGTTACTACTTTAAATTTTCTACCGAATAAATAGGAGCGAAAGTATTTTGTGCCAAAAACTATAGCTAAAAGCTCCTTTTCAATTGTACTGTAATTAATTTCACTAGTATTCAAGGTCCTAGATGCGTATGCTATTGGTCTATCACTACCGATAGGTCCTTGAGAGAGAACTGCTCCTATTGCGTAGTTTGGGGCGTATGTAATCAGGATAAATTCCTTACTAAAATCTGGATATTGTAGGATAGGGTCATTGGTTAATAGGGTTTTACATTTTTCAAAACAGTCTATATAGTCAGGGTCATTTATAATTATTTTAGATCCTTTTTTAAACATTTTGTCATTGGTTTTGTAATACGAGCGAAATCTGTTATAAATTTTCGATAATAGCCTAATAGACCAAGAAATCGTTTTATTTCTGTCGCGGTTTTCGGAATTGGGAATTTTTGAATAGCTACAATTTTATCTGGGCTCGGTTTAATTCCGTCTTTGTCTACAATATGTCCTAAATATGCGGTTTCTAACTTGAGGAACTCGGATTTGTCTATTTGAATTTTGAAATTTGACTGTCTAAGTCTTTGGAATACTTTCTCTAAATTAACCATATGTTCCTGTAATGATGTGCTAAATACTACTATACTATCAAGATAAATTAGGCAAATTTCATTTTGAAGGCCTTTTAATATATTATCCATCACACGTTGAAACGTGGTTGGTGAATTCTTTAGGCCTATGGGCATTCGCAAAAATTCGAAGTGTTTATTATATTGAATGCTGTTTTTGGTATATCACTAGGATTAATTTCCAACTGGTAGAGTCCACATTCTAAATTCAGGGTAGTAAAATATTGGCAATTTCCTAATTTATTATGGGCATCTGAAATATTTGGAATTGGATACTTATCGTCTATGGTTTTATCGTTTAACTTTCTGAAATCTACGACCAAACGCCACTTGGTTTTCCCAGAGGCATCTGATTTTTTGGGAACCACCCAGATGGGGGAGTTCCAAGCTGACTGAGAGGGGCGTATTATACCCTGCTCTAACATTTTTGAAATTTGTTCCTCAACTTCCTGCTTATGTATGAAAGGATATCTATAGCTTCTTGTATAAACCGGCATTTCATCAGTTGTACGTATGTTATGTTTTATTGGATTTTTAAAAGTGAGTGGTTCACCATCTATGTAAAATATATCGAAATATCTAAAACAAAGAACTTCCAAATTGGCACGCTCTTCTGGGTTTAAATGATCGGTTCGCAAACGGGACAGAACCCCGGAAACACGGTCTGGTTTGATATTCTTGTGAAAATTTAAATTAAAAATTTCGGCATTAACTGGACGGTCCATTGAAAAAACTATGTCATGACGAGAAGGGTTTTTAATTTCTATAATGCCTCGACTATTTTTTACCGTGGTCACACAGTCAGAAATTATATAGTTACAAATTATTTGTTCAGGTATAAAGGCTTCGCCTTCCTGAAAATTGATAGGTACTTTAACTAATTTTGAAGAATTTGCTGGAATTATTTCCTCATATAAATTACAGTTACGCGAATCATACATGTGTAAGGGGATCTTGGAAAATTTTGTTACTAATAATTTATTTTTAATATCAATATTAGATTCCCATTTTTCTAATAAGTCTAACCCGAATCCCGATCAACCCGTCGAAAAAATTATGAAATTTTTAAATATATAATGTAATATTATCTCTGTCATTTACTTCTTGGAAACTAGGCACTGTTATAGAATAGTAATTATTTCTAGTGGTCGCATGAATATTGGTTACCTCAAAAGGATCATAATTACACTCAATATGGGAATAAAATTTTCTTACGGCGTCAGGGCTAATAAAAGATTGATTTGCCCCGGTGTCGATTAAAAGTTTTAAAGGGGGATTACTAATTTGAACACAGGGCAACTGTCTTTGGGTTTGTAAATTTAATTCTATTTTAACTTGTCTGACTTGGCTATTTTCTGAAAATCCTGCTCATTATTTGATGTAGAGGATACGGCCTCTGTCTGTACCTCTTCTACAATACAATTTTGAGTAAATTGGCGTTCTGAATCTACTGGGTATTCGTAATTAAAATTATCAAAATATCTGTCATTATAGTCATAGTAATTTTCGTCAAAGTCTGAGTCATAGTATGAGTCGTAACATTCGTTAAAATTCATTTCCCGAGTCTTAAAATAATTATTTGGTGGAGGGTTACCGAATTTTCGGCAGTCATGCGGTTGTCTGTTCGTCTGTCCAAATGGTTTAGTTACGAAATGGCTTACACCACTCATAGGCTGTGGTTCATTTTGTGAGGGACGTTTACGTAATCTAAATAAATGACTTTGAGGTCTATAGTTCGGTTGGGGGCGCGGCAAACATTTGCTGCGTCCTTGACGGGCCACGGAACGGCTGCGGCTGTGCTCTCCAACCCTGATCTGGGCGTGGGAGGTGTGTACCTAAAACTGGTCACATAGTTTAATAAATCTAGTTAATACATTAGGGTTTCCGTCAAATTCCGGCACTAACCGTAAAGCTTTAAAAATATCATCTAAATTCGACATATTTAATAAATTATAATCTACTGAAAAGTCCTCAGGAAAAATTAAATTTTCCTGCAACTCGTCTAAAATTCCTAAATTTCTATTTGCGTCTACTAAATTATTTCTACTGCTATTACTAACTCTAGGATTCCGTGATTGCCTTGGATGGAAAATCTTGGAAAATTATATTAAAATTATAGGATAAAAAGAAAGCAACTCTAGATAGAAACTAAAGCACTTACATGTACATTCTGGTATCTGCTGGATCAATTTCTGGATCTCACACACACCCGAATTTCACTACTCCCGGAACACTTTCGTAGGTTTTTCCGTAATTTTGGATAAATCCCCAAGACTGCGCCAATTATAGTGTTCTCGAACGGAAGTGCCAAAAAAAAACGATTTAATTTAATACATTTATTGAAATAAGATTACAATTATTTTTATAACTTAAACACTTTTTCTAACATAGCTATTCTGTATAAAAAGACTATATCCTAAACTACAACTACCGACCCCGATCGATGTAAGATCTAAAGTGAGCTAACTAACTACCAAAATCAGGTCCCACGGAGTTGGGACCACCACGATGATGCGGCGACAGCATTTTCGGTATTCCTTGTTCTTTCGCAATTTTATTAAGAAACTTCTTGAGTGGTTTTATCTGTATAGTCTGGGAGACGGCAACACTTTATGTATGCTTCAAGTTTATTATAGTCCAAGAGCTGATGTTTAACTGCGGCTGACTGATGATAATGATGTGATTGACTGCAGCTGACTGATGATGATGAGTTGATACTGGTGTTCGGCAAATCTGTGCTAAGTCCGGTTTTCGTAGAGGGTGCATATGTACCTAACAAATGATAGAATTATACCATAACAAAAGATGTTTATGGGATCCAACCTTTGATGACTATAAAATAAATTAACTACTTATCGTTGACGAATGAGCAATGAGCATTCGCTCGTTTGGTCTAAACGGAGCTATATGATTATCATCTATAGAGCAAAAATTCTTATTCTTGATGTTCTTGTTGATTCGATTGGTGTAAACAATCTAAAGTATGTTGTAACGAATTATAGTTTACACTAAACGAATACGAAAGAATGTTCTTGTGCTGTTCTTGCTCTATGTTCTTTTGGTGTAAACCCACCTTTACTAGGTTAAAATTAGTCACTCATTGATCTTCCATTCATTAAATATTCATTATTATATTTTCCACTTTTCCTTCCTGCAACTGTGATTATCTTAAGGGGAAATCCACAAATACTAAATATCGTATTTCAAGCCACAATCTATGCAAATCAGTTTAAGTATTGTTCAAATTCTAGAAAATTTATAAGGAAAAAAGTTGCAAAAAATAATTGGAATAAATTGTCCTCGTGTCAAGTTTAATTCGGACACGCACATCAAGAGATCCGTACAAAGCTCGCGCGGAAAGGCAAAATCAAGTTTTATACGGCGAGGTTGCATCCATAATTCCATATTAATTATTCCATTATAGGTAAGTAATATTACACAAAACACATAATATAAATGCGAAAGTGAGTCTGACTCTTCATGCCCAAACCGCTGAACTGAATTTGCTGTACCTATGGAAATATCTTTAAGTCCCGGAAAGGGACATAGGATACTTTTTATCCTGGAAAAATATACCGTTCCTACGCAATAAACCAATTTTGGCGTAACGGAGTTGCGGCTGTTATAAAATAAGAAAAAACTGTCTATCACAATTCACATTTAAGGAAGTCACCTCCAATCTGGAATAAAAACCAAGTTTTTTGTTTTTCGCAAATATTCATCTATACATATAATAAAACTGTAGAAATGAAAATTCTGTACATTAAAGATATTCAAAAAATAATAAGCGGGGGGTGTCACTACATCGCTATATAAGCCAAAAATATAGTAAGTTTTTTGTCTGTCTGTCTGTCTGTCTGTATGTTTGTTCCACTATCACACGAAAACTACTGATCCGATTTGAATGCGGTTTTCGCAGATATATTTGTCTTCTTCCATCTTAATATATGGTATATAAAAATCACCCCCCCCCCCCCCCCCCCCCCGACCCTCTAAGGGGACCAAAGAGGAGGTCAGATTTTGTATCAAACTTTTTTCTTTAATGGACTTACTTCATATTATTAACTGTTTTTTCCAACTTAACATCTGGTGTGTAAAATTTTTCCCCCCACCCCTCTTAGGGACAAAAGAGGGGGTAAGATTTTGTATCAAGTGATGAAGTAGAAATACTTTAAATGGCAAAACAACATTTGCCGGGACAGCTAGTCTTACCTAAGTCCGCGTTTCATATATTATCTAAGTTTAAAATAAGGTTATGTAAATTGTAATAATTAATAATAATATAGTATTTATTTTTTATTTTAGTCATAATAAAATTAATATTTAAAGTATTATAACTAAATGATATTAAGTATAAATAGATAATATCTAAAATTAATATGCACCATCGAATTTACCTTATAGCGAAAAAACAACAAAACAAAATAACAGGAAATCATTAGATTTTGCTTAGAAGAAAGGGCCTTTCCTTTAAAAATTACAGATACCGCCGCGATTGTTAGCTGAAATTATCTGTCTACCTAATAACTGCTCTTGGTTATTTAGGTCAAGATTAAAAACCTTTTTCTAGCCTCCTACTTTTTTATAGCAAAATACTGGCCAGTGTATTTGGTACCTTAAAGTTTCCAGCATAATAGTTTTATCGGAAATTATTATTTTAACTGCGTACAGTTTGGGAAATAGTACATTATACGCACCTAGGGCAGGAAAATAAGAAATGTCATGGCTGGCTTCGCCTCGGCCAACAATTACTTACATGTGATCTGAGGCTTTCTTATTTACTGCCCATGCACCTATACTATTTTTCTCATCGACGGAGGCGGAAAACGGCAACATCGGTAAGCGCAGCGGGAAGAAAGTTGACGTTTTCCACCCGGAGGTGAGAAACATAATTTTCTTGAAAAAAATACATAATTATAATACTTAGGGAGATCGCACACGTCACACTTTTTGTGTGATCGAGTCTGCGGCTTCCATACATTCTGATGGCGCGCGCCATGCAGATTGTATGTAAGCCGCAGACTCGATGGAACGTTCAGTTTGGAATATTTTTTTATGAATGATCTATTGCTATATAATAAGCCTGGTAGTTTTTAGTACAGTATTTTTAGTACAGCTATATATAAAACTAGATTCTAGATGTTGCTCACAGCCATCATCTTTATGCTTGCTTAACCATTAATTAGGCGCATCAAAAAAGTCACACAAGTAGTCGCATGGGGTCTCCACTGACCCCAAATAAAAAATGAAAATTAAGTTGAAGAAATTAATAAAACGAAGTATTAATTATGCGAATTGTTAGAATGCTTTATGATAATTAATCTTAATAAGCAAAAAACTTCATTTGCCTCTATACAACTAAAAAAATCAATCAACTACTACTCTGTCTCTAAATCTCATAAATATCACTATGGTTGAGATCGCGATTAAAAAATCTATTATTCACTTTGATGACTATATTTTTTTTTGCAGCACCGAAGGAACGAGGTCCTGAAATAATACTGACAAACATATTTTCCTCATTTGTATGATTTGTTACGCACTGATGATGATGAGGGGGTGATTACCAGAAGTGCGTAACAAATCCTAGAAATGTGATGATGATGAGGGTGTCACACCCCCTCATCATCATCATCATCATCATCACCATCCAGTGGTCAGGGATTATTTTAGGCATCTTTGGGCTCTTAAGTCTTGTCTACTGATTCATGCCCGTCACAAATCGGTGCATATTTTTGAAGTTCAGAGGCTATATATATAGGTACGCAAAATCACTTTTATCTTCAGAAACCTTCTAGCCGCCAGCGTATTTCACTATATTGATCTATACTGACATTTTTACAGAGCAATTATATAAAAAATGTTGTCAATAGAATGACATACTCATATATTTATAAATCATCCTAAATTATATAAAAAATAATTTAACAATTTAACATAATATTACAAAAATGGAAACTTGTCTTGTGACAAAAAAGTCACGTAAGTGGTCGCATGGGGTCAGCGCTCAAGAGAGTAGCGACACATACACCATCATTAGCTAACCGGCTACCACTTATTAAGATACCTCAATAGGAGTTAGGAATACTACCTAAAGCTTCGTTGCATTCCTGGAACTCTAGCACATTTTTTTTCGGTTTGAAAGTGATTTGACCCCATGCGACCAATTAAGATTTAAGGGTTAAGGTTGCCACACTGGAGAGTCTCCAGTCATGGAGCTCTAAAGTAGCTTTTGAATTCCCTTCGGCACAGCCCGTGTCTATTCTATAGATATCTGTACCAAAAACGGCTCTGTAGTTTCAAATTGTGTCTCGTTATAAGACGTTAGTCTACCATACAAATTAATATCAACTTCGCTTCGGCAGATAATAATATGTTGGGAACGTTCAGTTTGGAATATATTTTTATGAATGATCTATTGCTATATTATAATAAGCCTGATAGTAAGTATTTTAAGTACAGCTATATAAAACTAGATTCTAGATGTTGCTCACAGCCATCATCTTTATGCTTGCTTAACCATTAATTAGGCGCATCAAAAAAGTCACACAAGTAGTCGCATGGGGTCTCTACTGACCCCAAATAAAAAATGAAAATTAAGTTGAAGAAGTGAATAAAACGAAGTATTAATTATGCGAATTGTTAGAATGCTGCTTAGGGGTCTAATCGGAGAGCAAAGGCTGCTTAGGGGTCTAATCGGAGAGCTAAGGCTGCTTAGTGGTCTAATCGGAGAGCTAAGGCTGCTTTGTAGAGCTAAGGCTGCTTTGGAGAGCTAAGGCTGCTTTGGAGAGCTAAGGCTGCTTTGGAGAGCTAAGGCTGCTTTGGAGAGCAAAGGCTGCTTAGGGGTCTAATCGGAGAGCTTTAAGGCTGCTTAGGGGTCTAATCGGAGAGCTAAGGCTGCTTAGGGGTCTAATCGGAGAGCAAAGGCTGCTTAGTGGTCTAATCGGAGAGCTAAGGCTGCTTAGTGGTCTAATCGGATAGCTAAGGCTGCTTTGGAGAGCTAAGGCTGCTTAGGGGTCTTATCGGAGAGCTAAGGCTGCTTAGTGGTCTAATCGGAGAGCTAAGGCTGCTTAGGGGTCTAATCGGAGAGTTAAGGCTGCTTAGTGGTCTAATCGGAGAGCTAAGGCTGCTTAGGGGTCTAATCGGAGAGCTAAGGCTGCTTAGGGGTCTAATCGAAGAGCTAAGGCTGCTTTGGAGAGCTAAGGATGCTTATGGGTCTATTCGGAGAGCAAAGGCTGCTTTGGAGAGCAAAGGCTGCTTAGGGATCTAATCGGAGAGCTAAGGCTGCTTTGGAGAGCTAAGGCTTTTTTGAAGAGCTAAGGCTACTTCTCTCGCAAACTATTCAGGTTAGAAAAAAAAGACGGGTTGCACTCCGGGAGTGCCGGCAGAAGTGAAAACTTGATTATTAACGTTGTGCATTTTTTTAACCCATTTTTTATGAAAATCGATTATAAAAAAAACGATTTTTTAATTCATCGAAACCCTTTGTTGTATCGATTGTAAAATCGATAAAATTTTTAACCCATTTTTTATGAAATTTTTTTTAATTAATCGAAACCCTTACAATCAATTCAAACTCGAACTCGAAGTTCGAGTTCGAGTTCGAGTTTGAGTTCGAGTTCGAGTTCAAGTTCGCGTTCGAGTTCGGTTCTAAAAGTTCATCGTCTTCGATACTGAGCGAAATGTCACAAATAGAAATTATTCCACATTATGGAATCATCAGCTCCGTTGTAACATGTAATCCTCTTGTTCCTCGATTTTATCACATGTTTGCTCGAGAATAGAATCTGTTTCTGCCTCCTCATCGCTATCTTGTAATGGGACGTGCGAATTATTACAGATACCATTACAATTGGTGCATATAATGGAGCACTTTAATCCAGCCTTCCTGCATCCACAGGCTCCCCGACATCCCTTTTTGGGTTTCCGGAGCTGGGCGCTGAGTTTTAAACTAAGCGGCCGGACAAACTGTACTTGTACTTTGGACCCATTTCATTTTAACCGCGCGCTTGCTAGGGGGCGCTAGGGTAAAAATTGCACACGGGCGCCACATGGGCGAGAGACGGCCCTGCTACTTTGTCTGTCATAAAGTGACATTTTAATTGAATTTTTCGGAACGAAAAAAGATCGGAACGGCACCTTAAGTTTATCTCCACAGTTTGTTTAACGAATTTTGGCACAAAGGAGTTGCGCGTGTCATCTAGTACTTAAGTAAATAAAAACGTACTTTTAATACTATGATTTTTATATAATACAGGTTATTAAATAATATATAATAAAATAAATTACCTTTCATTTAAGGCTATTTTTATAACAATAGGACGAAACCTCGCAGAGAAAGAATGTTTTTTGCAAATCGGGTAGAGTCAATAATAAAGTGCCTGCCACACAGAGGCGAAGGGGGCTAGACTTTTGTAGTTAGTGTTTTTTTTTTGCATAATAAGTACATACACATGAGTGATTAAAATATCGCTAGTTGCTGACCAAACACACTGTATATACTAGACAAGAATTGCTCGTTTAAAGATATATAGTTGCGTGTGTACGGTTTATACGGCTATTGCTGAACCAAAGATTTCCTTTGGTAGGATTGGTCCTTATGGCCCAATGATAGATTTTAGATGTGGAGCCACCGCGGTTTTTGATGTTACTTTTTTTTTAATTTTAGCAGCTTCTGCTCTGGAGGAAAAAAGAGTCTCAATCTGTATAGAGGCATTAATTATGGTACTATTCCAAGTTCAGTACCATATTCGGATGACTTAAGAATGCTTAATTCATTTTAGGACTCATATTTGCACGATAAAGATGTTAAACAACGTAAAAAGAAGAAGAAAAAGAAGCATTATTTAAACGCGCTAATCTTAGTATGAGTCAGTAATTACTAGTCCGATTTGAAAAATTCTTCCAGTGTTAGATATCCCATTTATCGAGAAAGGCTATAGGCTATATTTTATTACACTAAGACTAATATAAGCGAAGAAATAGAGGAAAATGTGGAAAAAACGGGAGAAATTATTTGAAAATTATAAAAAATTATATTTCACGAACTACTGGAGTAATTTTTCTGTTATTTGGCACAGATAAAAAGTAGGAACGTGAAGGATCATAGGCTATATATTGTGGACTAATTTGTCTGTGAAATATCTAATTTACGCGGGCGAAGCCGTGCGGAACGTCTAGTAATATTATAAAGCTGAAGAGTTTGTTTGTTTGAACGCGCTAATTTCAGGAGCTACTTCCGATTTGAAAGAATCTTTCAGTGTTTGATAGCCTATTTATCGAGGAAGGCTATAGCCTATATTTTATCACGCTAAAACCAATAGGAGCAAAGATACAGAGGAAAATGTGAAAGTAAAGCTGAAGAGTTTGTTAGTTAGTTTGTTTGTTTAAACGCGCTAATCTCAAGCACTACTGGTCCGATTTGAAAAAATCTTTTAGTGTTTGATAGCCTATTTATCAAGGAAGGCTATATTTTATCACGCAAAGATCAATAAGAGCAAAGATACAGAGACCAACAGCCCACCAACAGAGCCACAGAGGTCGTAATAATTTTACTTATAAACAAACTCTGGAGATAAATTTAAGGTGCCGTTCCGATCTTTTTTCTTTCCGAAAAATTCAATTAAATGCCACTTTATGACAGACTATAGTCCTAAAAATTCAAATTATATCCTACTTTATGACACATTTTTATGTCATGTATTATGGCATTTTAATTAAATTTTTGTCGGTCGCGATTAGCCTCGGTAAAGATCGGAACTGCACCTTAAGTTTATGTCCACAGGTTGTCCATACTTTCGCATTTCTACTGGTCGCCGTGCTAGGGATACAGGCCTCAAAATGCAAAATCCTGTCCGACATGTCTAAAAATCCTGATTTTGAAAAAAAAACTCCGGTCACGCACCTGTATTATATAAAAATCGTAGTATTAAGAGTACGTTTTTATTTACATAAGTACCTACTAGATGACGCGCGCAACTCCTTTGTGCCAAAATTCGTTAAACAAACTGTGGAGATAAACTTACGGTGCCCATGCCGTTCCGATCTTTTTTCGTTCCGAAAAATTCTATTAAAATGTCACTTTATGACAGACAAAGTAGCAGGGCCGTCTCTAGCCCATGTGGCGCCCGTGTGCAATTTTTACCCTAGCGCCCCCTAGCAAGCGCGCGGTCAAAATGAAATGGGTACAAAGTACAAGTACAGTTTGTCCGGCCAATAGTAAAATTTTCAAAAGTTTCGCCCTTCTAAATCTGAGAATTTCAACTTTCTAGCATAGAGAATATTATAATGAATGCCATCGATGACCTCTCTATTGCCAGAATAGATATGAGGTGAGCCGTAAAACCGTATAATATAATGAATATAAAACCACAATCTAAATTTAATTTAAATCCATATTTAATTTTAATTATTGTTTAATTATAATTCATTAGCTATATTACGACCGAGCTTCGCTCGGTATTAAAAAAATGCAAAAACCACACATTAAATGACATTTTATGAAAATGATTGCTAGATCTAATATATATATATATATATATATATATATATATATATATATATATATATATATATATATATATATATATATATATATATATATATATATATATATATCTTCTGTTTCGTTTTAATTATTTTGTAACTCTGTTCCACAGACTTTTTACAACGTAAACCTTACCAAGTGAGTTACAATGTAATAATTGGAGTGTATTGTTTTTTCGTACACTATAGTACAGCCGCAAAACAGCTATTATACAACCTATTTTATGCTTATACAGTATTGTACAACTACTGTACAAAATACAGAATTAAGAGTATAAACGAACTTTAATAGAGCTGTTATACAGCTTGTGATGCTACTTGGATGGTTACTGCGACTATTGATATTGACACGATTCGATGTCACTGTAATATCGTTTAATCGAAATGACGAAATAAAGATGCTACATGTTGATTTATTTATTAACATTTATCCTTAAACGGGCCACAGCCCGCAGGCGATAAAATTTAAATTACAAAAGAATTCTACTACGTCATGAAGCGTCGGACGTCACATAGGCTTGGGACAGGTTTCGGGGTATTTACCTGGTATCAAGTTGTCATCTCTGACCCAGTTGGGTACTAAACCTCAGAATATTCAGAGGTATATTACCTCTAACAGAACCCTTATGCCACGGACATAAGGATCACTGTAAAATAAACTCACAGGGAAAGTACCGATGAGTATCTAAGGAGGAGCTATAGGGAAGTTGCAACCTCAACCCTCAAAACTTATTCACTAAGTTTATATGTGGTGATTAAGTTTTAAACTTGTAACGGATTGTCATGGTTAGCTCGTGAATCATAATATCGCACTTACACGTAGATAGGTACATATTAAACCGAATATTAAGTATGATAGTGTGGTTAGGCATACGCCTACAACCTCGGGACCAGTCATAATAAAACGTACTTATCAGTATACTTATGAATTGCCCCTACACTTATGTGGATGTGTGTTATCGGATCTGTCAGATTAAGATAGGGGATGTTTAGTATACCCCAAAGAAGCTTCCATATAAAGCACTGACGATTCAAAGGTTAGGTAATAGGTAAGCCTGTAGGGACATTTTAAAATATTATAATAAAAAAAAGCTTAATTTTTTCCTAACTAAGTTTCGCAGATATTTTATTTTGCACTAAACTAAATAATTTCGTCCTTGTTGTCTAAAATATTTTTACAATTTACCTAAATAAGCATTTTTTTTAATATCAGTATTTTCTTTTTCAAAACTTTAAAATGGCTGCAGTTTCTGAACCCACCGCTAAAATAAAAAAACGCTTTTATTATTTTTTTATCAGTTTTACCTAACGTAAAAAACCTACTAGGTCTCCATGACGCTCGAGTGACTACACAAATAGCACCCTCCCCTCCCCTACTATTATAATATTACATACCTTGTTTTAAGCAAGAAATCATCTTGTTTAAAAACTTGCACAGTTAACAAAGGCATCGCGGCGTCCAATTAGGTAGGTGACTCGTTATCTAAACGTGGGCGCGGGTAAAACCAAAGCAAACGGAGAATTTCTACTAATAAATCCACACTTATACTATAAGTGCGAAAGTCTCTCTGTCTGTTACCTCTTAAACTGCAGAACCGATGTTGATGAAATTTGGTATGGAGATACTTTGAAACCCGGGAAAGGACATAGGATAGATACTTTTATCCCGGAAAAATGTACGGCTCCCACGCGATAAACTAATTTTTACGCAAAGGAGTTGCGGGCATCATCTAGAATTCTAGATCAGTGGTCCCCAACCTTTTTTCCATGCGGGCCACAAATATGTTTTAGTCTTGGTGTCGCGAGCCGCAACAAAATTTTTTTAGGGTTAAAAAATAATGTTCTTCAAAATTATCGATTTAAAAATGGAAAAAAACATCACGACTTTCACGATGACTTTACATTATTTTTCCGGTGGGCGTAAATTTCAAAATGGCGCATTACGCGGGCCACAAAATATAAAGTCCTGGCGCGCGGGCCGCGGGTTGGGGATAGCTGATCTAGATTCTAGTAAGATTTAGCAACCATACTATATGTGCGAAAGAGTGTCTGTCTGTCTGTCACATATTCACGCTAAAGCTGCAGAACCGATTTCGATGTTTGGTATGGACATACTTTGAGACCCGGAAAAGGACACAGGATACTAGTTTCTGTCCCGGAAAAATGTACATTTAGTACGCAACGGAGTTGCGGGTATCAACAAGTTGATAAATATTTTTGATTGAATTTTAAATATTATTTATTATTGTTTTGGGTTTTATACCCATATGGAATATTTGTATAAAAATATTGTAGGGTTTTCCCAGGATTTTTATTTGTGACGTAAACAAAACACAAAAATTTCCAATTTTATTGGACCATAAACCTGTGAGTAATAGCTTCATTATTTTCAGGTAAACCTAATGCTTACAAACGTTTTTATGTAAGCATTGTAGTACATTTGTAGAATAGTGTAATATGTCCTATTGTGCCAAATAAAAAGTTTATTTATTTATTTATAATCCTGATGGACGCCGCCGCCGCCATGGTCGGCGCGATCAGCTGGATGCATACCAGTTAGGCTGGCCAGCTAGGCCAGCTAGGTAGTCTGTGGCGGTGGCGCAGGAGCGAGCCTTTCAAAGACAAAGCAAGACCTTGAGGCCCAGAAGTGGGACAGCATTGGCTAGAAAAAAAACATGATCATGATAATAATAATATTATGATAATACATGGCATACATGGGGGGGGGGGGGGGGGGGGATTATACCTGTTTCGAGAAGATGGTCGGTCTGGTATGTTAAAAGTTGAAACAAAAAATCATGAATTTAGTTTTATTAATCTGACTATATACATAAAGTCTTTAATTATAGCTTACCTCCCTACAGGCCATCTTCTTACCACTTCCTGTAGGTAAGGCAGGATCCAAAAATGACGACCGTGATGCCATTGCCATATTGAGTTCTGTCTATTAAACAAACTAAATGAATAATCAAGGTTTTGTTTTAACAAATTTACTATTTAGAATTTTTTACATGTAGGTAACCTACATTTTGAAGTGATTTGGAGGTAACACAAAGTTGTTTGGATTGTGTATAGTTCTAGAAATTCTTAACTATTTGCGTTTATAAGTCCGATAGGCTATTTCTATCCCTTGAACGTCGGACGAGGTTCCAAAATGAAATAGTCTTAGAAAAATTAACGTAATAATTAGTTGTTAAATAAGTGTTGTTCGAGTTTTTTTATGACGTGACCCCTTTCGTTTGAAAACATAATATAAGTATTTTGCGACCCCCCTTTGTTTTTTCATCGTGTATGTACTCATTATCGTTATGAAAATAATATCCTTATCTAAATTCTCCATTAATATTATATCGATCTTTTTAGTATTTTTTATTGTTTTTTAATCTGAAATAGTTCTTTCCACCTCTGGCGACCTCCACAGAAGCTACGCGACCCACAGGTTGATGTGGCTGAGTTAATGTTTACCAACTGTGATAGCATATAGCATATAGCATCGCTTTTTGTGGTGCTTGATTAAATGCATCATAATTAGGATTGTTGATTTATAGCCAAACAATGTTATCAATAGCAGAAGTTCCTAATGCAGTGCAATAGTTAAAGTTATTTTCTAGAAAAAAAATATATCCACAGCCAAACGTATAACCTCCTCCTTTTTGGAAGTCGGTTAAAAATAGTTTGTTGTGTATGTCGATTTTATACTAATAATTATTGTAGTAGCGTTTGGTATATCCCTAATTAGGTAGTTTTATAAAGTCCTCATGGTGCCTATTGTAATCATTAGCGCCAAATAGGTACCTACTTATCTACTTATCACAAAAACACATGCACATTATACATACTCTAATGACTAATCTAATAAAAATTGCTTAGGTATTAATAAAATATATATAAGTTGTAGCAATTAGCTGCATGTTCTTGCAGTCCCGATTTATACCTATTCCTAAAAATAAATAGACTTAATATAGCAATATTTACTAAGATTTAGACCTAATAATTTAATTTTATTACAATCTTCAGAACGATTTCCTAATTTCTAGAACAAAGATATTATGTAGGTATTCAAATATCTCTTCTCACACATGCAACAAGTCAATAGACAAATTACAGAATACAGACACATTAAAATAGGAAGTACCTGCACAACTTAAACTACACGGACATTACCACAATGTCAACAATAAATGCATTAAACATAATAATTAAATCCGAAGATAATTCGAAGTGTAATTAATTATATAATATCGGAACCTTGGGACCGGACAATATTAAGTGAAGGCGTTAGAGGAGCGTTACCCTTGAGGTGGCACTGGCCGGTAGCTTGCAGTCAGCGCGCGTCTGCCTTACTAACCCCTCGCGTCGTATAAAGGCCTCCTTTAGTTTCCCATGCCCAGTTACGAGCGATGCGACACCAGTGGAAGCACGTCGCACTTCAAACACCTTGTATACCGTAGTGCCTAGGATTTTTGGACTCTGTGTCGAAATGGATACCCAGCCCGAACTTCAGGAGCTGCTGCAGAAGACGAGACCGACAAGTGAGTTCCGATTCGTTCCACAACACGACATCTCCGATACGGTCATCGGTTTCGAAGCATTGACAGTAAGGTCATAAACAAAAACACTTTTTCAGTTTGATGAGCACGCTCGTATTACACTAATTTGGATAAAAAAAAAATATGTTTGTACGAAATTTGTTGAATGTTCACACATTTTAAATGATTCTAATTTAGGTGTTATTAATTTATATTGCCATTTTTGTAAATTAAGATCTGAGCGAAGGTAAAATCGCTTGCACTTGAAATTGTATTTGAATTTATTATGTGGTTTCACATGCTAATTAAATTAGAGGTTAACATATTCATTACTTAATGCTTAAATTAATAAATCTATTCAATGTTATTGACTTAAATATAACAATCATCAATTTAGGCGCATTTTAATTAACTATTTGATTTAAGTATTTACAAAATAATTGAGTATAGTCATATTTTTTCTGGCAAAATACCAAAGATATTTTGGTTAAGGACCAAGACCACATAATAGTACTTATTAATAATAATAACGTTAAACTAACAAAGCTATAGGTTTTAAATATTTTAAAATAAGATAAATTTGTTTAATTCGCAGTAAAATATTCTCAACAAGACCTAAATCACAGCATAAACTAAGGGCTTGCATGTCAACTAACTTAAGCAAACGGTAGACTGTAGGCTAAATTGTGGTCACTTAGACCTTATAGGTACTGGTTTGGTTGTGTTTATGATTTAATGTTTATCTGTTTTAGTCTTGTCGTAAATCTTATTGAAAAGTATACAACCATTAATAAAATTCATATAATACTCAAAAGTCGAACAAAATATAGCTGGCAAGTTTTAGATAACTTACATTATTATAAGCTAGTCACTACTTAGTAATCTGTGTTATTACTAATTATTAGTATTACTTTAATTGATATTTTATTCAGCCCCCTAATTATGTAACATCATAGCTTTAAATAGTCACAATTTTGACGTTTGGACTTTTAAAAATAATTTGAAAACGAGTATAATGTCAATATTTTGACGTTTATGCATTTCAAATCGACTTTTAAAAAGTTCAAATGTAAAAAATTCTGACCGTAAGCAATGAAGCGCACGTCATCAAAGTTGCGTATAATATAAGGGGGCTGATTTTTACGCATGATGCGTAGACCGACGTAGAGGTTCGTAGCACGGCGTAGCGCAACGTAACGCATCGTTACAAAACTGCACACTGCACACAATTATTATATTTAACAATCGATATTCACAGAAGGCTAATTAAATTAGAGGTAAACATATTAATTACTTAAATTATTTAGAGTCATGTAGAGCCTTATTTAGAGTACTTAATGCACAGCGTGTCCGATTCGTTTTCATAGAAACATAAAGATACATAATATGAACTATTTACGCCACTACTAGAGTGTAGTCTTCACACAATGGCATATGCAACAATATGACTATAGTTCATTCTATTGACAATACTTCAATAAATTATGAAAAACAGCCATAAAAGTAAAGCGTTATTTGGTAATCAGCTTTGCAATAAGCACTGATTACTTACTTTTAACAGAAATGAAATCCTGCCACCATTAGATATGATTCGAGTTGATAAAGGTAAACGTAAGGGAATTTTGTCTGTTGTTCCTAAATTTCGTGAAAATATTTAATACCTTGATGACTCACTTAACACTTTCGTAAAAAAATATGTTTATTTATTTACTATATCAAAATAGATACATTACAGGCAAAGCTGACTCTAGGCCAATCTTTTCTTTGCCCTATTAAAATTACTTACATTTTTAAAATTTGGTTTACTATTAACAAAACTTAGTGATAATACTTTAGGGATTGTATGGGTCCCCTGTATAGAGTTCATTGTGAAAGTAGCAGCCCTGAAAGAGTAAATTTTGTGTGGAAAAATTCATGATGGGCGCTTTCCCCATACAAATCACAAAAATATTACTCTTTCAGCGTTGCTACTTTTACAGTGTGACACATACACACCCTAAATACCCTGATAACGATTATTATCACTTTGTTTTATTACACCTTGTATTATAATATTATATCATCAACATCGCAATATTATATTATCATCGCCGTGTGTGACGACCTTTAGCGGGTCATAGAAAGTCAATGTCAATAATGTTGTGAGTTATATCAGAAGTGTGCTGTCGTCACGTGACGCAGATGTTACCTACTTGGAGGCTGTTGGCATCGCTACACTTTACCACAGTGGTACTCAACCTGTTATATACGGGCCACAAACACGTTTAGATCTTGGGCCTTGGTGTTGCGGGTCGCAACCAAAATCTTGGGTGAGGCCGCCAATTTTTGCTGATATGACGCAGAAGAATTTTGCGAGAGAAAGAAAATTGGCGAATATCTAAGCTGCTTGTGACGTTGGAGCACCAAAATGGTAGCGAATTTATTCCTCTACGGCCTATGCTATCATAGCGTTGAGAAATGTGACGTTGGAGCACCAAAATGATAGCGAATTTATTCTTCTACGTCTACGCTATCATAGCGTTGAGAAAAACAAACTTATCTCTGTAAATAATACACAATATGGTTTTTATTAAAGCCTCAAACATGGCCCTTTTGACTACTCGCATGTTGCATTGATAGTTTTATGTGAAACAGTTACTTACATTTGTGTCACAAAAAAACTTCCTTTGGAAAAACTGTGTACACAGCCCGACTGAGGTTCAAATGTGAACTGTCGAAAAATGGCGGATATTACGAGATTTTCCATAGAATCCCATACAATTCCATTTGATTTTAAAAAGTTTATAAAGAAAGTTATCAAGAATTAGATGAGGTAATAGCCATTTATAGTATTCATAACATATCCGATTTATCTTCAAATCTGTCATACTTATTGCTACAGCGACAGTTAAAGTGCACTTCATCCACGGAGGATTGTATATTTTAAGCTATTTTACTTACCTTTTTTATGTTTAATTGTAAATATATTTTTAGACTATTATTGGAACTCTTATAATTCTAGTAATGCATGCTTGAGTACTTTGTTTTCTTCGTTAGAATCAGTTTTCCAGCATAAGATAAACACAATACTTTTTAAAATACAAAGGGCGGAGAAAAATAATTGCAAAATCAGCAAAAATTGGCGGCCTCGCCCTTTTGGGAATAAAATAATACTTGAAAATTAGTGATTTAAGAGTTTCACGATGACTTTGCACTATTTTGCTGGTGGGCGTGGAATTCAACAGGGTTTAACTTCACCTGGGCCATGGAAAAAATCTCAGCAGGCCAAAGGTTGAGTATAGCTGCTTTACCATGTGGGTTTCTCCGACGTTTTTTCCTCCATTTAATAAAATATAGTGGCATTTATCAACATTTCACGTAACTTATGTAATATCAGATGGAGAACATTTTCCCTAATGATAATCTCTAAGGCCTGGAGAGATCACTTTTGAGAGATAAGTATAGCTTTAAAAGTTTAAAACATCTCTTCTTTACTAAATTTTTATTCTGTAGTCCATTTAAAGACTAAAAAAAGTAATTCAAATCACTCAGTTAAAATTTGTATTAAAATTGTTGTAAAAGGTACTAAAAAGTTATAATAATAATAATAATAATAAAAAGTTAGAATACGTAATATTTTTTGGTAAAATAATATGTATATTTCATTATTCAATAATATATATTCTAACTTTGGTATGAAGACGACAGATTAATATCTGTCGTCTTCATACCAAAAATAATACATATTCTTCTAATTAATATAAGCCTTTACCAGCTATTACAGGTCGAAAATAAATTTTAATAAAACGCGAGTCAAAAATTATGAAAATGATGTGTGTGAGTGCGTGTGTTAGTTTAGTGTTCGACGGAATTTTAATAAACATACACAATGACCAACTCTCACGGGTTATAAATTGTTAACGCTTGGGAAGGTAATTGAATTTGTATTTTACACGTATGTACGGCTAAATTTACATAAATCCGAAACGTAATCCTCGTCAGCTATTCTAATGTAAAATTACGCTCAAATCGTCCCCCGTTTTTTTGTGCTGTATGGGAATAATCGTAATTATACTGACAACAATAATTATTATAGGAAGACTGTAGGTCTTTCTATGGTTGTCCTAACGCAGTAAAATCAGAATCAAAAGTAGAAGCTCTGTAATATACCTAATCACGTGCCTACCTGTTTCCATTATTGATTACGAGCAAAAAAGGCAAAAAAAATACGTTTGTTGCTTGGGAGCCCCCGTAAATATTAATTTTGTTTTATTTTTGGTATATTTTGTTCATTGTTGTTATTAGCGGCAACAGAAATACACAATCTATGAAAACTTCAGAAATCTAGCTATAGTGGTTTTTGAGATACAGTCTGGAGACAGACTGACAGACGGATAGACATCGAAGTCTCAGTAATAGGGTCCTATAGGGGTTTTAACCCTTTGGGTACGGAACCCTAAGAAACATGGCGGCCTCCATGACTGAATTTCTACTACCGTTACCCCTATAATTTGCAATAAAATAATATTGTGGCTGTAAATTGAGATAAATATTGAATAATGATAATAATATAATAAATAACAAAAATCAATTTTAAGACTTTCGAGATTCGAGAATCAGACCATGTTGGTCCAGTCTTTTGAAACGAGTTTTCATCCTTATTTTTGCATTGCAACTGGTCAAAAAACTTGCATAACATTATATTTAAATATTGCGCTCATTTTCGGTGCTGAAACCTGCGATAATATAATATTATGTAGGTCCCGTAAGCTATACACGCTACGGTCAACCGGAGAGGTCACGTGCACTGTGCAGTTATGCCTGTGCAGGTGCTCGAAAGAACAGATTTTCGAATTTGCGCCGGTCGCCTGCGCAGGCTCAAAAAACTGCACACTTCCTATACACATTCCGGTCTACCTGCACAGGACGTGGACCTCTCCGGTAGACCGTAGCGCGTATCACTACTACACATGTATTATATTATATAATATTTACACCTACTTAATAATATTTTTGTTATTGTTAAGCACAACATTTTCTGTTAGCAAAATTGGGATAATATAGTCTATACTTTTTATAATAATAATTTTTTTTATAATATCTATGGACGCTTCACACCACGTCAGTCTGGCCCCGTGCTAAGTACCTGAAGGACTTGTGTTACAGGTACCAGACAACGGAAATATATTTAATACTTTTATACTATACATATATTTAAGATTTTTATTATATCATACACATATTTAATACACATCCATGACCCAGGAACATTGAAAAACTTTTTGTTCCGTCGGCGGGATTCGAACCCGCGACCCCCGGCTTGAGTTGCCACACACCTAACCATTGAGCCACGGAGGTCGTCATAATCAACAAATACTTATTATAAAACAAAGTCGCTTTTTTTCCCTCATGTCCCTTTGTTCCCTTTAATCTTTAAAACTACGCAACGGATTTTGATGATTCTTTCAGTGTTAGATAGCCCATTTATCGAGGAAGGTTATAGGCTATATTTTATCACGCTAAGATTAATAGAAGCGAAGAAATAGAGGAAAATGTGGAAAAAACGGGGAAAATTATTTGAAAGGGCTAACTTGAACGCGCTAATCTCAGGAACTACTGGTCCGATTTGAAAAACTCTTTCAGAGATAGATAGCCCATTTGTTGAGGAAGGCTATAGGCTATATTTTATCACGCTGACTAATGGGATAATGTGGAAAAAACGGGGGAAATTATTTGAAAGGGTTTATCTCGCGAACTACCTGGAGCAATTTTTATGTTATTTGGCACAGATAAGAAATAGACCACATGAAGGATCGTGATAGGCTATCGATTTTAATCATTTTTTCAGTGGCTTTATATTTTATGCCCGTGCAACGCGCGGGGCGGTTCGCTAGTATATTATAGTCTACAAATACACCCACCTCTCTGTCGCTCCGCCGGCGTAGGACGGGAGTGCGGAGGCGACGCTCTGTGAACCTCCTAACTCTCGTCTAACGGGGCTCCGGGAGAGGATGGGAACCTCCTCGGCTTAGCTAGTCCCGGCGCCGAGGGGAACGCGTCAGTTTGCCGAAGCGTTCCCTATTACATATTATTATTTAACTTTGGTAAAACTCCACGACCGGCCGGTCTACCTCAGAAGGGACCGGCCTTCGGAGGTAGACCGGCCGGTCGTGGAGGGAGTCCTGTGTTTGTTAGATCCGGGACCCTCCCTCCTTTATAGGCTGAAGGCGAACCGCAGGTGGTTTTAGCAGGTAAGAGTCCCACATACCCCCGGGGTGCTTCAGGCACATCCCCAACCCGGGGGACCCATGACGGGTTTCCCCTGCGCATCAAAAAAAAAGTCTACAAATGCAGTAAATATTAATGCAGCTAAATTAATGCAGTGTAATTAATGTGTCGTGTTAGCAAAAGTAGGAAACCCAAAAATGAAGGTTGACTACTGTCTATAATTATTATTGTTTGATTTGTATTATTTTCTCTTATCAATCTCAACCATCGTAATACCGTTATTTGTTTCATAGTGATTTTTCACAACTACAAAATTTATTACCGCGTAGGCAACCCTAAGCACGAGCTTTTTAACCGGAAGTCAATTGAGTGTTGTGTCGGAAGTTAGAGCTTTGAAGTTGTAGCTGATCAATAGATATATAATTTATAATGTAGCAATCAATCTTCTAATAAAATATATAAATCGAATGAAAAAATGACACAGGTATGCATATTATTATTGTGATTAATGCGTACAAATAAAAGAATTTTAATCTGTACTGACACCTAAGGACATTTTTTCAAGTAACACGGTTATGTTCAAGGAAAAATACGAATATCGTTGACACAAAAAGTATAAATCCTAAATAATCTGCTAAAAGCTGCACTAAGAGTCATTTAATGATGATTAAACATCAATTTAATGAAGAGTTTGACAGATAATGTAAAGGGTTAATTACAGTTAAGTAACTAATATATTATAAGCATATAATAAACATTACCTGTCAAACAGCAAGCTCTTCGGTTAGCTGTGAGTTGTGACCTTTAATTATTATAATATTAAATTAGACTTAAGTTTAGCGGTAACAGATTTCTGTCTGAAAGACAAGTCCACTTTCGAATTTCTGATAATCTGTTTTACCTACTTGTTATTAAAGCGGGGTGCCGCGTTTTCAATGATCGCTCGCGACAATTACCGGCTGAGCGGCGCGTGCGCATTGCATGACAGGTGGTATTTAAAGTCACATTGTTCTTGTAACACTTTTGTGCTGACTTTGGTGGTCAATTAGGCACAAAAAACCGGCCAAGAGCGAGTCTAGCTCGGCAAGGAGGGTTCCGTATTAGTCACTCATTAATTATTTTGGCACTTACCGTTAGCACTATTGAAGAGTTATTTAGTGAATGTTTTGATATAAAATCCTTACAAAATATCTGTCGAAAGGAACGACGGACCAACAAACGCGAACGGTCAGACTAAGACGGAGACACAAATAATATAAAAGTGATCTATTATGGGTCTTTTTAGGGTTCCGTACCCAAAGGGTAAAAACGGGACCCTATTACTAAGACTTCGTTGTCTGTCCGTCTGTCTGTCTCCAGGCTGTATCTCAAGAACCGCTATAGTTAGACTTCTGAAATTTTCATAGATTGTGTATATCTGTTGCCGCTATAATAACAAATACTAAAAACAAAATAAAATTAATATTTAAGGGGGGCTCCCATACAACAAACGTGATTTTTTCGGCCTTTTTCGCTCTATATCAATAATGGCAAGAGGTAGGCACTTGAATTTTTCACACATTCTTTTGTTATAACTTATATATGTACTTTAATATTTAATGATAATATTAAAATAAAATAAAAATTTCAGGGGGGCTCCCATACAAAAAACATAATTTTCAGCCTATTTTTGCTCTGTATCGGTAGGTACGGAACCCTTCGTGCGCGAGTCCGACTCGCACTTGGCCTATTATTTACATTTGACTTGTGGAATCCAAAAAATTGCCATTACACGGTCAAATGATTGATTTATTATTTTTACTGGTAATTCCGTAGAATTATATAACTCACATAGTATTTTTTTTTGTGTGAAACAGTAACAAATAGGTACATACATAATTGACATAATCTTTTTTATTTCTTATTTTATCATCTAGTAGTAGGCTATATAATATTATATATTATTATATATCTATCAAAACTTGAAAGGCCCATATTATTATGTACGTAATGTTTATGACTGTATGTCTCCTTGAAATTTTTTGTTCACGTAATCCTACATGTTGTAGGTTTATTGACTTTTTATCATTTAAAATGATCAGAATATTATAATATAATATGAGGGACATATTCACGTAAACATTTTCTAACATAAAACATTTACTAACAAATGTTGTCAATTGTTATATCTTGTTAGGAACTGTTACATGTTATAAGTGCTTCTACACTATTAAAAAATGTTTAACGTTTATTAACATTTTATAACAATTATTTAAATCTGCTATTGGCTCACCGCATACCCCGTCGTCCTAAGTCAAAAGGTAACACAATATGTTTTATTTTGTTATAATTTGTATTGCTATAATTTGTTAACTTACGTTTACTAAACATTTTCTAACATGAAAACATTTTAAACATTTTTTAACATTTGTGATTATATGTTTGCTAACAAATGTTTACTAACGTTTTACGTTACTAAACATTTTCTAACTGCGGTGTGGGAGCACCACATACACTAGAAGCTATATTAAGTATTACAGAATCTTTTATAAGTATTTAAGTTAACTTTTACTTTTTATACTAATTAACTGACGCCCGCAACTACGTTGCGACTTGCGCACAAATTCGTTTATCGCGCGGGAACCGTACATTTTTCCGGGATTAGAAGTATCTTATGTCCTAACTCCTATCCCGGGACTCAAACTATCTCCATGCCAAATAGAAAAATCGGTTCAGCGTGGGCGTTTAGGCGTGACGGGGCAACAGTCGACAGTGAACAGACCGACAGACAGAGTACACACTTTTGCTTTTATGGATGGATATTATGGATAGTATGGATAGTAATTTTTGCGAAAGTGTTATTGTGAATACGTGTATAGAAGTAGGAACAGACTTAGAACTACTAAAATGTTGTGGTATTGATGGCCTAAAAGATAAAATTATGATTAACTGCCTCGCAGTGTGCCACCAAATAACGATTTCAACATTTTGTATCATTATTCATTACCTACTTAGTTTGGCCTTATTTATTTCATACATGTGTTAAAATACCTAGATAATTAGAATTGCAGTGATTAACAGATCAGTAAAAAACAGAAAAGCAGGATTATACCCATAACTATATTGTTTATTTCATTCTAGTTATATCTCCAGCAACTTCGCTGCACCAAAAACATTTTTTCGGGACAAAAAGGTCCTACATTGTTTACCGGACTCAAAGTATCTCTATATAAAATTTCAGCAAAATCGGTTTGGTGGTTTGGACGTGGAGAGGTAACAGACAGACACATATAATATAGATAGACACACTTTCATATTTATATTTTATAATATTAATTAGTAGGTATGGATAAAACGTTGTTCATGGTATTTAATATAATAAATAGTGTATTTACTTTAGAAACTTTTATAGTTCGAGGAATCTAAGGAATTGTTTAAAAACCCACCAGTTTCGTTGAAAGATACCAACAGTCAACAGGTTTTTAAGATTTGTTTGTCGCGCAAATACTTTGCCTATTCAAATAAAGGTTTTCCCATGTTCTCTACAATATTCAAATTTTCAAACTTAAGCATAATTATACGTCACAAACTCAAAACCATGTTCGGACACCACATTAAGGCTACACACATGGTGCGACATGCGACCAATTACCGCGACGCGACGCGACAAAGCAGGTGACGCGATTCGCACCTCAATTTACAAGTACATATTTATCTTTCATAATAATAATATATTAAAAGTTATTAAAACATCAAATAATTAACAACAAAGTAATAATAATTTAATAATCAAGTACATTTCATAAAACAACAATGATAATATTAAACGAACAATGTTTATTTAAAATGATTTGCAAAATTATATCGCTAATACCTACTTCCTATACTTACATAACAAATTACTTAGTAAAATGATTTTAGGAAAACGCTATTGAGGTTTTTATTGCGTTTGCGATCGTATTACCAAAACATCTTCCTTTAAAATAACCGATGCAGAATAAAGAGCTTATAATATAACATAACGTCAATATTCTCGTAACTTTAGCATTCACTGAACTTTTACTGGACGTGGTTTTTATGCAAGTGACTAGGTCTCATGACTGGTCAGTGGTCACGTTCGCGACTTGCGACTTGCTGAACAATGTTTGAAGTCGTCGCGGCGAAAGAAGTCGGTCGCATGTAGTTAATGTACGATAACCCTTAATGTGTTTGAGCTTCCGTTTTTCCACATTATTATAATAACAGGTAGATAAGAATGCGTAATCGGCGTCTTATAGATTAATTTACCTGTCACTTATAAATCTGTAATTAATATGTCATAGTTCAGTGATTGAGCACCACGGTATTCTAATAGTTCCGTAGTAGGTGGCAGTAGTGTTTAAATGTGACGGAAGTGACCTAGCCAAGTGCGAGAGGTCACGCGCGAAGCCGTGTTCCGTAGCTGTTGCACTTTTTAATATCTTATATAGTACTTGTACTAATATGTATTCTGTGCTTATAGTGAAGATTATTAAGTGTTTTGTAGACACTTTTGCTCTAAAAGAATCATTAAGACAGAATCAGTCTATGTTCCATATTGCGTGAGTTATGACTTTTACAACGTCTCAGACAGACATTTACATAGATATTGTAAGTTTTTTCGTAAAATTTCCTAAAGTTTTATTTAATAAATATGTAACATATAATATAATGTCGCGATGTTGCGGCCAAGCCGCGCGTTCGGGCGGAGGCATATGAATATAACACCCTAATGAACATACGACACTGCAGTGTGAGCAACACTATAGTTTTTGCAAAAAACTATAGCGCCCTTAATTTTTACTTTAATGTTTGTATTACTAACCAATGGACCATAGTAGTCTGAAATAAAGATATTTGTATTTGTATATGACATAAAATGAAAATGCGGAAAATATTAAATAATTCTTGGTGTTGCGGTGATGTCTTCGGAATGTGGGACCATTAGTTGTGGGATTCTATGATCTTCCTCAATGCTATATAATTGTACATAATTGCAAATTATATCGTATAATGGCGTTCGATATTGATACTCCAATATCTCATCGTCTATGTTTATAGACGACTAGCTGTCCCGGCAAACGTCGTTTTGCCATTTAAAGTATTTCTACTTCATTAGCCGATACAAAATCTTAACCCCCAAAAGAAATTTTTACAGGAAATTGGAGCCTTCTGAAGAGTATAGGCAAATCAGTAGGGATCATTGGTATTCTTGGTATTAGAATTATGAGCTAATTCACCAGCTGCAGTGCCAATTCCCAGGAGTTAAATTTTAAATTTTTGGTGAGCTACTGTACGTATCTCTAAAATTCTATAGAACTATCTAAGTCGAAATGACTTTTCTCATCTCTGGGTAGAAAACGTCAACTTTCGTCCCGCTGCGCTTAATCGATGTTGCCATTTTCCGCGTCCGTCCATAAGAAAAATAGTATACGCACCACGGGCAGTAAAGAAGAAAGCCTCAGATCTCATGTTTGTTGACCTCGGCTACGCCTCAGCCAACAATTACATGTGATCTGAGACATTTCTTATTTTCCTGCCCTAGGTGCGTAATGTACTATCAGAGAAGTTGATTCCTAGGCAGATGACAGATCTACGTAGTTTGGTCGCGTTATAACGCGTTACGTCAAACCCAGCCGACAGATCACAAATAACATTGAATTGACATGAACTGACCAAAATATGACGTTGGTCTGTCAACTGCCCAGGAATCAATTTCCTCGATGGTACTATTGGTAATAAGTAATAAGTACTAATAACCAATACCCACGTTCACCTCCTACAATGCAACGCCTCCGTGGTAGCGTGGCTCTTGACACGGAGGTGTTAGGTTTGAGTAGAGCAGGTACGAGTTACAGTAGCTACTTCTAAATCAAAAACGTGAGGAAGTATGGTCGTTTGATCTTCATAAATAACAATTAATTATATTTTATCATTGACTTATTCTACATTTATATTATACTGTGGCAACCTCACTACATCACTGTTAGGACAACTTATCATTCAGCTTGTTTAACGTTTTTTTGCTTGGACTACTTTTTATAATCCTTTTGTGACTTTAAGTGTTGCACAAAAAACTCTACCAAATCAGTTTTATCAGCTAAGAGATTTATTGAAGCAAAATTTATATGAAATAACTTGAAAGACTGTTCCTAATAGTTGGGGAGGGGAAGAGGGGATTTCGGGATAAGCTCGAGCGTGTCAGATTAAGCTTGTATAGGCTTCCGACATGTATCTAGTTATCATGGTATAGAAATCAGAATCTGATTTGAAAAAAAAATTAACCCACCACGTGAGAAATCTGAATTCTCACGTGGTGGGTTAATTTTTTTTTAATATTGAAATGTCATCGAATCTGTCAGATTAAGGTTGGGTTGCACCAACTTACTTTAACTATAACTGTAACTTTAACTATAACTACAGTGCAAAATGTCAAATCTTTGGTTAAAGTTAAATATGGCGTCCAAGGACGCCATATTTAACCATAACTGCTCATACGTATATATCTCATTTTTTCGTGAAAATTTACTATGTTTTACAGTGTTATATTTTTCCTGCCGATTTTTACGGATAATTCAATTTTTTATACCCTCAATCCCGTTACCTGTACCTTCAATAAAAAAATAAACGCAACAGACATTTGTGAATTTCTCCGGTCAAAGTTAAGGTTAAAGTTAAAGCTAAAGGACGCCATATTTAACTATAACCATAACTTTAACCATAACTTTAACTTTAACCACGCCTCTGGTGCAACCCACCCTAAGATAGGGGATGTTTAGTATACCCCAAAGAAGCTTCCATAAAAAGTACTGACGATCCAAAGGTCAGGTAAGCCTATAGGGACATTTTAAAATATAAAAAAAACTAGACATTCCGCGCGGCTTCGCCCGCGTAAATTAGGTATTTCACAGACAAATAATTATTCCACAAAAAAAAGCTTATGACCCTTCACGTGGTTTACTTCTTATCTGTGCCAAATAACAGAAAAATTGCTCTAGTAGTTCGTGAGATCAGCCCTTTCGAATAATTTCCCCCGTTTTTTCCACATTATCCTCTATTTCTTCGCTCTTATTAGTCTTAGCGTTATAAAATGTAGCCTTATATCCTCCTAAATGAGCTATCTAACACTGAAAGAATTTTTCAAATCGGACCAGTAGTTCCTGAGATTAGCGCGTTCAAATAAGCCCTTTCAAATAATTTACCCCCGTTTTTTCGACACTTTCCTCTATTTCTTCGCTCCTATTAGTTTTAGCGTGATAAAATATGGCCTTCCTCGATAAATGGGCTATCCAACAGTAAAAGAATTTTTCAAATCGGATCAGTAGTTCCTGAGATTAGCGCGTTCAAACAAACAAACTCTGCAGAATTATAATATTAAGTATAGATTGACGTATACGTCTTACTAAATACTAAGATCCTAGAAGCATTTATTTTAGACTATTTTGTTACGGATTTGAAGGTGATTGGAATTATCTACGGTCGCATGGCGGCATTGGTTAAATCACTGCTATTACTTTTTGTGCGTCACGTTTTGATTATAGTAATTGAATTAAACATATTTTCCAGTTATTAGTTTCGGTTATTTCCTTCTGACAATCACAGGGTTTCGAGATTGATCTATTTTATTAGTCAACGCTAAGTCGATTTTCATTCGAGTTTATTCGAGAGTACAAAAAAACGCGGTGGACGCTAAAATTATAATCAACATCGAATCAGACTCATAGTGGAAATGAATCAGTTTCGGGAGTAAGGCCCCAACTTCGTAATATAATGTTATCCGATCACAAAATATTATGTAGGTATAGAAACTGTAAAAAATATTAAAAAAAATCGATAGCGTTACTTTGCTTCATCATAGCAGACTTTGCAACTTGAAGATGTCATGCTGCTTTTTGTATCACTTTTATGTAGGTACGTTTTTTAACAATAGGCAGTTTTTTCATCCAATCATAATTAGGTATTAGGTCCAAAAAATTACGTTTTCTATTATGGCTATTCTCTGTAGCTACCTACTGTTTTGCTATTAATAATTTTACATCATCATAACAGACATGTGAACTGTTATTCTTTGGAACAATAAAAAATTATTTTAATTTATAGTTACCTAATTGGTGAATATATAAAAAGCTGATGTGTGCGACTTGAAATCTTCTCTTTTTCTTATTTGTTTTTTTTTTACTGTAAGGTTGTTGACCTCTTAGGTTTGCTATAAAATAAAGGTGTTATTGGCTAACTATAGCCAATAATACACAGTACAGTATATTATATTAATATACTAACATATTAATATTATACCAATAAGACATAAAATGTACAAAAAAGGAGTTTCATTCAATTTTACACGTTTACTCTGCCTCAAATCTCAATCAATTTTAATATAAAGAAAACAAAACTCAGAGGACTAAAATGCTACCGATTTAGCAGTCTTGTATTTTGTGCTCTATTTCTGAGGATATTTATAACAGTAATTTATCTATTCACTAGCGCAATCAACAACGTTATTGAAAAGATAAATCCCTGACAAAAATCTCCAAAAACTAGGCATTAATCGATTTTTATTTCGTAGAGTCGAATTAAAGGGAAGTATCTATACTAATATTATAAATGCAACAGTATGTATGTCTGTATGGTTCGGGCGTGGAGAGCTAACAGACAGACCTGTTAGCTCTCCACGCCCGAACCGCTGCACCTATTTTTCTGAAATTTGGTATGGAGATACATTTTATCCCGGAAAAATTTACGGGCTCCGCGCATAAACGAATTTGGTCGCAACGGAGTTGCGGGCGTCATCTAATTTGAATAATAAAGCAGAGATGTGTGTTTACAATTTAGTCTAAAGGCGAATAATAATGAGATCTCAATGAGTTGTTTAAATGTAAAGTGTGTTTTATATCGATACGTGGTGCTAGTGGTAGTGCGCAGTGAAAAACAAATATGACTTCATATTAATATGTTAATGTTCACATACAGTCAAAAACTGGGCAGACACAATTTACATAAAGCAATATTTGACAGGCGCTTGGTTAAATATATAAAAACCTTATAGCCTATATGTTGATAGGTCGATGACCCTCATTTTTCTGGCAACGAGTGGTGATATTGAATGACCACTGTCCCCAAACACCAATTTTTTTAAGTTAACTTTCACACATTATTCGTAGACACCATTGAATATAAAGATCGCCTATCAAATGGTTTGATACTTTACATACTGCAAGTTTGCTATATTTGTATGCATTTCAAAAATAAAACAATTTATGGCCAAAAGTTTTAGTCAAGCTATAGCAAAAAATACGTTAGTCAGTAGTCTATACGTCATAAATACTTTTAAATTATTTAAGAGCTAGATTACTACTTATATAATATTGGTACAAAAGTGCCTTACTTAGTCGCAGCATTTCTGAGCGCTCAAAAGATGTCCGCAGCACTCAATGGTCGGTTGCTATTTTAACATGCAGGTGACAAACCTTCTTTAATGTTCTTTATACGTGATAGTTGAAGATGTTAAATGCATTAAAATTGTTGTTAAAAAATCAAATTGCAAATAATGTCTATTATTAGCAGGGTTATTATGAATTATCAACAAAAATTCAGGGGAATTGAGTATCAGTTAACATAAAATTTATGGTGCCTTATTTTATTTAATAGCAAAATATAGCACTAGTATTGCGTCTTTTAAATATTTTTACAGTAGGTTGAACACAAAAGTATTTCATTGAAAATAGTTTACAGTGTATATTATACAATATTATACAATTCAGAATATTTTCTACGAAGGAATAAAATCATTACCATAGTGTATTTAGAGTAGACATTCCATTTAGTTATGAAAATATTTAAAGAGTAATTCGTGGCATCTCAGAATTATAAGGTGACAGCATGACTTTTAAATAGCAACAGCACAATTGAAAACAAGTTGTTTTAAAGACTATATTAAAAGGAATGTAGATAAATGAAAAAAACGTGTTTCATCAATCAATATCTTTCACTTTCCATTCAGTTCAATCATCGGCACTTATCACATTAGTTAATTGTTTTCTTCTGTCGGATCAAAGTCGATATTAAATACGGGTCGTTCAAAAAATAATTTGGTTCCAATTCCGATTCGGACTGAAGTGTGTCGTACTCCTTATTTTCATTCTTTATCTCCTCCTTGGGACTTTCAGTGCTTTCAACTTTGGGTGGATCGGTGCACTTTTCATCCTCGTTCACAAACTCCGCGACGCCATCGAACAAACACCGGATGACGTCACCAATAGTGTACTTCCCGATTTTATTGAAGAGTTTTATCTTGTACGCGCGCAAGATTTGCTTGGCGAGACCCCAGATTTCCATAGAGATGTCGACTAATATGTCTTTGATTTGCGTTTTAACGAACGTCAAGATAGGTTCTACATTGTTTAGACAGTCGAGTATGAGGGATGCGATGCCGGGGTATTCATCTGGCGTACTCAAGAGCGATCTTATTTCCCGCGTGAGGTTCTCGTCTACGGCGGCTTTGACTTGAGTGCTCGCGAGGAGCATAAGGACGACTAGAGTGGCCCGCATCTGAAACAGTACACATACATCTTCAATTTGTTTACTTAGTTTCTCGTACTTTGATATTGTTATAAATATTTTCTCATATCAAGTACATGCACAATTCAAACATTAATTTAATTGTTAGTACTATTTAAAAATAAAATAGTATCAATAAGTAAATAAAAAAGTGTGTTCAAATAAAATATAGCTGGAACTTTACATTGAAGTGAAAGTATTTGCTTATTAAATAAAAAAAATGAAGGACTTACCATTTTTGAGGTTTCGGCCTCTAGAATACTTTTAACTACAAGTGCTACTGTCAACTAATAAATATTAACATATTTTGGATCTTTAATACATTCTGTAACACCTTAATTATTGTAATTTCCCAACATCAATTAACTAATAGGCCGATGGTTTTCGTAACCTTATTAAGTTGTTTTTGATGACAATGACAATAAATAATTTTACTTACGTTCGACTCACGAATCATGCTACTGCTGATTTTATTTAGATAGTTCATACGAGGGCTGCTATTTATGTATCCGGAACTGGCCACTTACATGAACAATATTTAAAAAGTAATTACAACATTTGAAAATAGAACTCTTTGGTTGAAGAATACATTTTGTTTCATGTGACTGTCAATTATTTTTCCATTGTGGCGTCATTTTGATAATTGCGTGTCTTCATTTGCCATGGATTTAACGCGTGAACATTTTCGTGCAATGATTTACTACGATTTTCGGCGTGGGCTAAATCAACAACAGTGCTTTATTCAACTCACCGCAACTTTTGGAGATGAAGCACCATCAAAAACCACTGTTTATCACTGGTACAGTGAGTTTAATCGTGGGCGGTCTATGCTCACGGATGAAAATAAAGAAGGTCGCCCAAAAACAGCTGTTGTCCCACAAAATATAGATGCTGTGCGGGAACTAATAATGCGTGATCGTCATGTTACATATCGCGAGATAGAGGCGTCCTTAGGCATAAGTATGACGAGCATACATAAGATATTACACGAACATTTGGCTGTAAAAAAATATGTTCGCGTTGGATTCCGCACAACTTGACAATCGATCAAAAACGGGCTCGTGTCGATTGGTACAAAAAAATGATAAAAAAATACAACCGTGGTACGTCAAAAGCCGTTTATAATATCTACACAGGTGATGAATCTTGGATCTATGCATATGACCCCGAAACTAAACAACAGTCAACGGTGTGGGTGTTCCAAGATGAGCCGAAACCAACAAAAGTTACTCGTGCAAAAAGTACTTTGAAGCAAATGGTCGCCTGTTTTTTTTGGAATTAATGGACATGTGGCTACAGTGCCATTAGAGAATCGTAAAACGGTTAATTCTGAATGGTATACGTCCATTTGTTTACCAGAAGTCTTTGAAGAAATAAGAAAGGACAACCGAAACGCAGAATCATATTACATCACGACAATGCTAGCTGTCACACCTCAGCTGAATCAACTCAGTTTTTGGAGGGTCAAAAGATCGAATTGACTGGTCATCCGCCGTACAGCCCTGATTTGGCACCTAACGATTTCTTTTTATTTCCATTCGCGAAGAACAAATTACGTGGTCAACGTTTTTCGAGCCGCGAAGAGGCTGTTGATGCGTTCAAAATGCACGTTTTGGAGATACCTCAATCAGAATGGAAAAAGTGCTATGAAAATTGGTTCCAGCGTATGCAAAAGTGTGTCGATCATCGCGGCGAATATTTTGAAAATAAATAAAACCATATTAAATGATATATGTTTGTTTCTTTTGGTAATTCCGGATACATAAATAGCAGCCCTCGTATTACCAAAACATAATTTCTTTAATTTTATCACTAGTAGTAAACATACTGAGTGTTTCTAATAGAGGTTTTAATAATCAAAGTTTGCTCAGGTGATTTTAACAGGCGCATACAAATTATAATGAGAAAATTTTCAAACGCCCAGACCGCATAATTTTACCAGGCGCATTCTAAAATAATTCCAACCAACTACACGTGCTAAAGTTATTCTTTGCCAGTTTTTTTTTTTTAATTTTCCTTTTTATTTTTAATGGAAATCGTGAGAAGCTTACATTAATTATACTATGTTTGTGAGAATATAAACCTGCGTCATAGAGTCACATCTCACCACAATCTCACGATGATCTCACAATTACACGATCTCAAGATGATTGGTGACGGAACAAACGTCATTACTTCGAATCGTCATCGATAATATCGTAATGATCACGATTTTATCATTACTTCGAATCATCTATTGGATTATCACAAGTTTTTGTGCTAAGTTTATAAGGTATAGCGTATTTTCCTTACTTAGTGCTTGTCTACAATCCCTGTAAAATTTTTATGTAAATTATGCATCACGCATTCATATAATTTAAAATGCAATGGGAATAATTTATTTTAGTACGACTTCGTACGTAGAAATCTTTTACAAGACCTAGGTAGGTCTTGTAAAAGATTCCTTTGTTGCACCATTTATCTAAGGTTTTATGTATGAAACTAGATTTTGAACTCGCGGCTCTAACTCGTATACCCTAACTACTACATCCCACGGGAACACTGTATTTTTTTGGGATAAAATAGAACTTATAATATTTTGTATTAAAAAATGAGAAATAGTACCTATATAGTTAATTGGTTAGGCTGGATAAGTAAAGCTAGCTCGGCTATTAAGAATTATTATTTTGCATAGAGAAGTTACAAAAACATAACCATTTTTTTATTATGTTGTGTATCTGAAAACGTTATTAGTTTTTTTTAAGGTACAAAGTTTTTTATTAATAATAAAAATTGTAGAGATGCTAGTAATGATTTAATTATGGTCAGTATGTATAATATGTTTTATTGTTTCATCGTATATTATCTTGTGGTAACAGAAGCATTCTCATAAAATAGTATTTGATGCATAAATTACTTTACTATGAACATAAACCATTAATAATTACCGTAAAGAATTCAATTAAGTGTCGCAATACGACTAATAGTTAATACACAGTACGTTCGTTGCTATACAACTTCGTTTGTAATGTAAACTTTTTGGGTTCCGTACCTCCTAAGGAAAAAACGCAACCATATGGGATTATTTAGCGGTCATTTGTCGGTTTGTCCGTTGGTCTGTCAAGACACTTTTTTATTTCAAATCTATATTCTGATTCTGCTATTTAAAATAACTAAAATAAAATTTATTTCTACAATAATTCATATCAAGTTTGTAATGTAGCGCGATTAGAGTTCTTAAAAAAATTAAGTAATATTCACCAAATATCTCATGCATTTACTCCTCCGAAAAGGTATTACTGATTTTTACCAAAGAACAAGGGGCATTTTTGTATGGGACCCGTACCCAGGCTGTGTGTGTATGTCTCAACGTGCTACATTGGTGGGTACGAAATGCCCCTCCTTATTTCATATTATGCATATTCAGTAGGTCTGAGAATCATATTGATAAGTGCATAATATTTTGTTTAATAAATAATAGTAAATTATTACAATTCGAGACTGACGGCAGCTGACGGCGACCACTGTTTGTGCAACGGGATAGCGATGGATGTTGCCATGGTACCATACGAGTACTTATTTAGTCACTTCAATAAAATAATATTAATTTTTTACAACTACAAATAACTTTTAATATGGCAAAACAACGTTTGCCGGGTCAGCTAGTATTTAATAATATTTGAAATAAATAATGTTTTGGCTTGTTTGTCGTGTGACTTTTCTAACGTTTGATGTGTGATGTGGATATTTTTATTATTATGGAGGGAATCTATTATTATGGTTTAAAAAACGTAATTTAGAGACCTCTAGTAGCAGCCTACAGCTCTAGTGTTAAACAAAACCTAAAGCAATAAGATAAATGACTGATAGTAAACTTTATCACTGCTCTACCATTAAATAATAATTGTTTAACTAGCTTAGATTACATCTTAAAATCCATTAATTGGAAATAGATAGTCGAGGTTAGCCTGAGTGCGTTGTTGCAATACTAAGTACTAAGTATTAGTTGATACTTGTGCAATAATATCTAATTGTTCTGATTGTTACTTGTCGGAAAGGGGAATGTGTTTTTTCTTCTATGTCCTAAGCTACAGAAGCGATTCATACTGCCTATTTCTATTTATCAAAATTTTAACTAGATTCGTACTGTAGTTTTTGTCTTGGAAAGTAACTTTAAATATTCATCTATCTTATTTCTCGAACTTATTTCGTTATAACAGTTATTAAAATTTTTAAGGAGATAGATGTTGCTATATAAAAGATGTAACAAAACAACATAATAATTGGACTGTGTATGTATATTGAGTTAAGTATAATCGAGTTGAAAATAGCAGAAATACTTTTGACTTTTATTTTTGTATAAAAATGTCAACGTCATGAATTTGCCCAGAAAATTAACAAACAAATAAAAACTCCTTTAGCGCTGCTCCTATCACAGTAAACTTTTTTAAGAGCGCAAACATATCTCAAGTGCCATCAGTCATCTCTTTGTTTTGTAAGTTGTAACACTATTTATATGTATATTAACCCATCAGTCGTGGCAAAACGAGACACAATAGCTTTTTCATTGTTATCGCGGCCGGATGTGGCCGCTTGGGGCTTCATGAATTAAGTAAAATAATTATTATAGTATTCTATATGAATAATTGTCTTGCCCTATTAAAATTATTTTTAAGTGATAAGATTAATAAGTTGCCAACAGCGCTAATTCCTTTGTCTTTTCTTATGTGCTGGCAACAAGATGACATAGTTTTATGATATTTGTGACATCAAAAAGAGAATAGATAATATTATGTGTGATAATATATATAAATATATATATAAAATATATATAAATAATGTGTGATAGTGTATGTGTGCTAAGTTAAGGAGATCACTTAAATTGGAGTAAGCTATTTTTGTTGTTTCTACATATCATATTACGATTGTAGACTGTAGTATTTATTAAACGAAGTTTTTTCACGAATATAAAATATTATAGGTAATTCTAAATTAGGTAAAAGTTTCCTAGCTCATTTGAAGTATGTATATCCTAATAATACTATAATAATACTACTTATTATAATGAAATAAGGTTAGAAAATAGTTTAATTTGTCATTATGTTTGAATAACACTGATCTCGCGAATTTATTAATAACAACACTGTGAAATCTAGCCAATTTTAAAGTGTAGATTTTGTGATCATATGAATATTTCTAATCTCTATGTGGGCCAAAATTTTGGCTCTACACGTAAACTCTACCTGTACCTAGTCTCGTAACTCTACCATTTGCCATCGACAGCGATATATCGTTGAACTCGCGAGATGTACTACTTTTTGACTACCTCGTGAAAACGAAATCGCATTTCTTTTTTTTTTCATTTTCAAAACAGCTGGCTCTTGCACACATACATACCTCTTTAATTTACAAAACTACTGTGTGATTATTAAAGTTTAATTAACGACATTAACACAACATAATATTTAAAGCTTATTTTTTTTTAATTTGAAATACAATCAGTCCTCGTTGTTGTTGATAATGATTGTTTGTATTGCAATTCGCGGCGATAGTATCTGCATGCATTATCCTACGTGATGATAACGTAGATCCTAAATCCGTGAATAGTTAGTGTTGGCAATGAGCGCGAGCGCGCGCGCCGTACTCATAGTCCAGTACAACTCTACCGTAGTATACGTTCGCTCGCCCGCGATACAAAGTGTCTGAAAATCTGATGGGAGAAAGAAAAAACTTCTCCGATACAATGAGGAAGTGCTTTAAGATGGGATTGTTCAAAAGTAAGTTGTTTTTATTAAATTAATAACACGCCTCTTTTTGGTCGGGGGTTAAAAAAGGAAGAAAAGTTTTGCAGATTTTAGTGTAGGGGTTGAAACCGGTAAGTTGAAAAGTCTAATATGTTGAAAATCTACATTGTTTTTTTTTTCACTTTTGTTCAGTTACTAGTAAACTATTAGTTAATCGGTGATTGTGATAACAGTTCGATTAATAAAGGGGTCATTGGTAAAATAGATATAATTGGTCACACAATAAAATAATCGATTAGTCGTTTTTTTCTACGTACAGTATTTAAAAATATTGTCATGAATTATTAATATGCTTTAAACGAAAAAGGAGACTACTTTTAATTTAAACAGTTATTGACATGCAAATTAGTATCCAAATTAGTAACGACGCGATGTAACAATGTTTGAATATAGAATGTTAAAAAGAATAACGATAAATTATAATGGCAAGTATTGTCTTGAAGATAGGTTGGCTAGTCCAAAAAAAAAACAAAGGCGTCTGCTTGACTTGACTTCATTAACTCAAAATGTATAATTTAGCTGGTTTAGCATCAGTAGCCCTAGCATGGCCACCAGTAGAAATGCGAAAGTATAGACTATAGACAAACTGTGGACATAAACTTAAGGTGCCGTTCCGATCTTTACCCCGGCTAATCACGACCGAAAAAATCAATTAAAATGCCACTTTATGACAGACTATATAAATAATATATATATATAGTCTGTCATAAAGTGGAATTTTAATTGAATTTTTGTCTATTATATTATAGTCTATGTCATTAAGTAGGATATTATTTGAATTTTTAGGACTATAGTCTGTCATAAAGTGGCATTTTAATTGAATTTTTCGGATCGAAAAAGATTGGAACGGCACCTTAAGTTTATCTCCACAGTTGTCAGTTTGTCTATACTTTCGCATTTGTACTGGTGGCCATGCTAGGGCTACTGATACATATTGTTATTACCCATGCATTGCGCTAATGTTATAACTATTTTGACAGTAAAATAATAACTAACCTAAGTAATAATCCCATGAGCCAGCGACGGCCTGACTTTCTCATTTTATAAAAGCTGAAATTTTGCCTGTATATGACCCCTATAGAGGTAGGAACGACCAGCAACTATGGAGTTTCGGTCGCGGTTAGCCTAGGAGTTTCAGTTCTGAAGGCAGGGCCGGACCGTGAGCTTACGGGGCCCTGCCTGCCTAGCATACGTCAACGAGATATCTCACTCTACATGTTTCTCGATGTTTGATAGTTTGTATCTTCATCTCTATAGACCCTAGCACGACAAACATTTTTTCTCGCGTAGACCTATCATCGAAATAACACATTTTTGTCGAGATAATGTCGAGATTTTGACATTATGAGACGAGTAGTTTTTAACACTGCAGTACACGCGCCCCTTTTTTTTACACGAATACTCGCGTGGCCTACCATGGTAGGCCATCTAAAAATTTTAATTGTTTTCATAATAATTATTATTTAATTAAAATGACAAATAAAATCAAAAATATAATTAATTAGCTTACTTTTATAATCAAAAACGATATAATTAATTATTAAATTACTGAAAAATCAACAAATTTGTGAATTTCTATGAAAATGTGACAAAAATCGTATCTGATGAAATCAAACATGTACGTTTGTCTCGGTATTCGATAAAACACGAATAAAATGACATTTTCTAGAAATGATTCCTAGCTAGATCGATTTATCGCCCCCGAAACCCCCTATATACTAAATTTCATAAAAAACGTTGGAGCCGATTCCGAGATTCCAATTATATATATACAAGAATTGCTCGTTTAAAGATATAAGATATGTCTATTCTGGAATCGTATTAATATAATTCACTAAAAACAAGAGATATTATTCAATAAGACAGTATCAAGTTCAATGCTAACTAATTTCAAAAACGTCGTTCTGTATATTATCTATACTAATATTATAAAGAGGTAAACTCTGTTTGTTTGTTTGTTTAATTGTAATGAATAGGCTCAAAAACTACTGGACCGATTTAAAAAATTCTTTCACCATTCGAAAGTTACATTATTTACGAATAACATAGGCTACATTTTATTTCGGAAAATGTAGGGTTCCGTAAGATATTTGGGTTTTTCTGACACAAGGTGAAAAAAATCAACCAGAAAATTTATTTATTTTGCGTACGCTACCTAAACTATAAAAGATAGAACCATACAATGTTCTAAGTAAATGTAGATCTTTTAAATATCTACAAAAAAGTCCGCGACACACTATACCTATCTATGTCAAGTGAGGTACAACAACCATTATTTTATTTAAAAATCTTGATTTTTTTTGGACTACATTTAAACGCATTTATTTTACTCATGCTATTAATCTTTATCAAAATGAATTATTTTATCACTAAGTACAGTTTATGTAGATAATATTTGGTCTTTGAATGATTAAAATTGGACGTTTGGTTTAGATGTTATGGCGAAATTAAAAATTGCGATTTACGCACGTTTCGAAGTGGGCGCTACCAAGGCACAGTAGCGAAGATTATGACCGGCCCTGCAGCTGGTGAATTGGCTCATATACCAAGAATACCAATGATCCCTACTGATTTGCCTATACCTTTCAAAAGGCTCCAATTTCCTGTAAAAAAATATTTTGCACTAAACATTATGTAAAAATCCCAGGGACATTCAAATCAGTAGGAATAGATTTATGAAAAGAATGTTTTGCTCTATCACGAGTCGGGGATCCTGACCATCAGTATATTTATTATTTTGTTACCTGAAAATAACTTAACGTCAATTAATGTTGTTTATAGAAAAGCTCTACAATAATCGCTTTAGTTATCTATCCTAAAACAACGGGTTGCACTCTGGGACTACCGTCAGAGGTAAAAACTTATTATTAATTACATTTATATATTCTCATCATTAACAACTTTAACATCCACAGAAAGACAATCTGTGCAGCCTGCGGAAAATGACTGCGTCGTCGATGGTTCTGTGAATTGACCTGGGAATCATTTTGCAGACCGTGTCTTTCCTGGGTAGGCTTTTTGCAGCGGTAATCGACATCCACGCGGGCGGAGCCGCGGGCGACCGCTATCTATACATTTTAATAAAACTGTAGAAATGAAAATTCTGTACATTAAAGATATTCAAAAAATAATAAGCGGGGGATGTCACTAAATCGCTATAGAAGCCAAAAATGTAGTTAGTTTTTTGTCTGTCTGTCTGAATGTATGTTTGTTCCACTATCACACGAAAACTATTGATCCGATTTGAATGCGGTTTTCGCAGATATATTTGCCTTCTTCCAACTTAGCATCTGGTGTATAAAAAAATTTCCCCCCGCACCTCTAAAGGGACGAAAGAGGGGGTCAGGTTTTGTATAAGACTTTTGCTTTAACACGAAAACTACTGATCCGATTTGCATACGGTTTTCACAGATATATTTGTCTTCTTCCGACTCAACATTTGGTGACTAAAAATCCCCCCACCCCACCCCTCTAAGGGAACCAAAAAGGGGGTCAGATTTTGTATCAAACTTTTTTCTTTAATAGACTTACTTTGACATATTATTAACTGTTTTTTCCAACTTAACATCTGGTGTATACAATTTTTCACCCCACCCCTCTTAGGGGACAAAAGAGGGGGTAAGAATTTGTATCAACTGATGAAGTAGAAATATTTTAAATGGCAAAACAACATTTGCCGGGACAGCTAGTTATCTATATAGTCATCCATGCAAAATTAAGACGATGAAGATTTTGAGTGTATATAATATACAATTATACAAGGTGTGATAAAACTAAGTGATAATACTTTAGGGTGTGTATGTGTCCCAATAGAGTTCACTGTGAAAGTAGCAGCGTTGAAAGCAATTTTTTTTGTGATTTGTATGGGCAAGCGCCTCCGCGTTATGAACTTTTACATACAAAGGCGAAAAATTTTACTTTAATTTAGCGCTGAAAATTTCACAGCGACAGGACCCATACACGCCCTAAAATCTTATCACTTAGTTTTGTTACACTCTGTATATATAGAAGTTCACTGTAAATCTTCAGCTGATTAAATAAAGGCATTACTAATACTATTTAGTATTTTTTATTAGGTTTAAGATGCGTCCTGGATGTACTTAAGTGGGCGCAAATCGAACTTTTGCTAACGATTTTTGGCAAAGCATTTTGGCGCCATAATTGTTATGAAGTAACATTGAGTTCCTCCACCTCATAGTATGTCCACGTGTAGCAGCCAATTCTATACTATCAAAATCAGTCTAAAACTGCACTCTCCATGCTCAAGAACAATAAATAATATTTGTACAAGTTGCTGGTTAGTAAATCCAGTAAATCTAGATAGATAGCCTGTTATACAAATGTAGAGTGATGCAATTCCAGCAACTATTTAGTGCATACTCTATTAATATTTCATAAACTGAATCTATAAAGTAGAGTAAAACGCATTTTAGTTTGCATACCAAAGATATATGTATTATGTATAATAGAATTGTTTGTACTTTATAGTTATAAAAATATAAAAGTTTTACTGGTTTAAGTATTATAAATTATGCAAAAACTATTTTTGTGGCAATAGAACTGATGGACTGATTTTAATAAGATTAGCAAAAGTATATAGAGCAGACCACAATGATGGCTACAGCTTTCATCATCAAAGTACGCGTTTAAAAAAATATTGACGTTAAAAACTATTCTCACTGTTTTAACAAGATTTAAGAAATTGGAGGATGATTAAAAATCTTCCTTTAAAAAACCCCCTTAGTGATTAAAAGATCCGCGCTATAAATACAGACGTTGAAGACTTATAGTTATAGTAAATAGTAATAATTGTCTTTGTCTGACGTTGAAAAAATCATTTAAATACCGACAGACTAGTACTAACCATTGTAAATAATCAGCCAAGTGCGAGTCGGACTCGCGCACGAAGGGTTCCGTACCGTTATAGAGCAAAAATAGGCCAAAATTGTGTTTTTTGTATGGGAGCCCCCCTTTAATTTTTATTTTATTTAAATATTATTATTATTTATTAAAGTACACATATAATTAAGGCTTTTGTAAAAATTTCAAGTGCCTACTTGTTGTCATCATTGATACAGAGTAAAAAATATTTGAAAAATTATTTTGTTTTTAGTATTTGTTGTTATAGCGGCAACAGAAATACATAATTTGTGAAAATTTCAACTCTCTAGCTATTACCGTTCTTGGGTTACAGCCTGGAGACAGACGGACAGACGGACAGACATTGAAGTCTCAGTCCCGTCCGGGTCCCGGGTCCCGTTTTTACCCTTTGGGTACGGAACCCTAAAAACTAATCAGATACGAATAATAAATTAATTAACTTTAATTAAATGAAGATTTTCACAAAAGCTCTATCAATTTTATCAAACTCTTAATTAAGTTAAAATAAATCATTATTTAATCTCTCTGAGTGCGGCCGTAGACGCCTTAATTAACACTTCCGATTGGTGCTACCAAGCACCAACAAATATTTATTTCTACCTTATATTCTATCGACACATCTAGAAACAAAATATACTTCCTATTCTACATAGCATAGGAAGTATTTGATTCTAGATGTATATATGGAACATTTTGCTAAGGCGGTCAAAGTGGACTAGGTAATTAAGTCACGATTATTCTCGGCAGGTTTAGTTTCGCTAACTATTCAATTAACCTTGGCTAATAAAATTGTAATGATTTATTAAGTGTTTGTATGAAATAAAATATTAAGAAATAATTCAATAATGACTCCTATGTCCTTACTCCTTTCCCGGGACTCAAAGTGTCTCCATATCAAATTCTATCAAAATAGGCCGAGTGGTTTGGGCGTAGAGGTAACAGACAGACAGACACGTTTTCCCATTTATCATATTAGAAGGGATTTGTGTCTCGAAGTAAATTTTGAATTAAATGATGTAGAAACAGAAACATTACATTAATTACACACCTTAAGGAACTGGTGACACTTGATGACGTTGTTATCGGGCATACAGTAGAGTACTGTAAACGTAACAACTCAAATTGACATCAGTATTAATAGTGGTTTTTTTTTTACAATTTAGAGCGAAGCCAAACGAGCGTAATTTGTGAGTTGTGAGTCGCAGACTTTCGGTTCGGCAGAATTCTGCTGCAGTCAGTTTCATACAAAAGTCTTGTTTGATTCACACGAGCGTAATTTTGTGAGTCGTGATTTGTATGAAAAGATATTTACGCGGCAGAAATTCTGCAACTCACAAGTCACAACTCATAAATTTCGCTCGTTTGGCTTCACCCTAAAGGTCGTCTACGGGCTTTTTGGCCACAATATCCTTTTTTTTCGTACCAAGTATATGTTTCTTCCAATTTTAAAATATGATCTAATTTTAGTCCACACTATTAGTGGTGTTTGTTTCAGCTACATGCAAAGTATGGTCCACTAGTAGTGATGATAGAATAGTGTAGTTTATGATAGACATTTTACGATGTGCATTCACACCAGTTCCCTACACACTTCCCCAGTGCGGAAATATTGCTGTGGCCCCCGGGAAGCTAACTAGCAGCGAATTGAAAGATTTTACTAAATAGCTTTATTAAACAGCCCTGAAACGCCAAAGTCATTGATAAAGTCCAGAAAATTATAGAAAGACACTAAAGCCCAAATTAAAGTAAAACGTTGAAATGCTAGCTAAAGTCATTGTTAAAATCAAAAGCTTTATAAGCAGTAAGAAACTAATCACTGATTTGATGTATGAAAATCCTGAAATGCAAATGAGGGACTTAAGTCCATAGAATCATAAATTGTTCGAAATCAGCAATTATGGAGTTTCTGTACTTGTCACATTATAAACAAATAAATAATATCGACTAAAAACATAAATTCCTTCACCTACACGACCTCTCGAACTTGAACCAAGGATATTGCGTAGTCCAACGTCCTTCGTCCTTAAACTTCCCGGTCGCAATCCGATAACCCCAAAACGCAACGTCTTCTGATAAAGCATCCATGGTCAATGTTATCGCAATAGCCGGAAGGTTAGCTTCAGATCAAGGCTCAAAAACTTGTACGCGATAATTGCATAGCAACCACAATGTTGGTAAACAAGCGGTAATTAGTAAATCAATGAACTGAGGTACAATTTACCGCGTAAAGTATGAAAGTGGATGTTGCACAAATTGTAATTTTTCCGTGTAAAATTCTTGTGTCCTTTGCGGAAGTTAAAGTATCTCTGTATCTTTCATCACATTTACAATATAAGTATGAATGTATTAAAATTATCATGAGCGAAGAAATAGAGGAAAATGTGGAAAAAAACGAGGGAAATTATTTGAAAGGGCTTATCTAACGAACTACTGGAGCAATTTTTCTGTTATTTGGCACAGATAAGAAGAAGACCGCGTAAAGGATCATAGGCTATTTTTGTGGACTAATTTGTCTGTGAAATATCTAATTTATGCGGGCGAAGCCGCGCGAAACGTCTAGTAATAAATAAATGAGTCGATGCTACGAGTATATTGCTTGTAAACGATTTTTTTATCGAATTGCGAAAACTCGTAAATCGGAATGTGTAATGGGTCAGTAAGCATTCTTGTCGATGTGAATGTGATAATTCAAGAGTGTTGTCAAACGCACTCTTAAAATTAAAAGTGTTTACTTACTATCATTGTTATTGATTACTTACATCTTCAACAAACTTGATAAAAATAAATAAGAACTTTGAGTAAATAGAGTTCAACGCAATGTAGACTGTAGCTGGGCCATTGTTCTTTCATTTCTCGTGTTCTACTTAGGCTTTCAAATTACTTTCAATGGATTATAAATGACATCTTATAGTAATTCCATCTTGTAGTTTTAGTATATCGAGACTGCATCGAACATTACTTAGCAGAATCAAGACTAGACTACTTCACAACCTTTGAGCTTTATAACCTTTAACTTAAACTAATTACGTACATTTAACTAAAGAAACATCTGGCACCTAGACGTATGGCTTTAAGCCTTCAATGCCTTGGTCTAGACCAGACTAGATTGAGTATTGAATTCGTTGTGCTCGGCTGCCTCTTAGAACGGTCTATTAAAAATTTTAATTGAATGGCATAAATAAGGCATTCCGTCTATTTTTAATATCGATTATTTTGTATTGATTCGTTAATCGTTGGGGAGGGGAAGAGGGGATTTCGGGAGTAGCTCGAGCGTGTCAGATTAAGCTGGCATAGGCTTCCGATATGTGTCTAGTTATCATGGTATAGAAATCAGATTTCTCACGTGGTGGGTATTTTTTTATTATTTTATATTGAAATGTCGTCGGATCTGTCAGATTAAGATAGGGGGTGTTTAGTTTACCCCAAAGAAGCTTCCATATAAAGCACTGACGATTCAAAGGTTAGGTAAGCCTGTAGGGACATTATAAAATATAAAAAAATAAAGCTTCATAATTCCTTAAATAAGCTTCGCAGATATTTTATTTTGCTCTAAACTAAATGATTTAGTCCTTGTTGTCAGTCCATGTCGTCCAAAAAACGCTCTTATTTTTTTTTTATCAGCTTTACCTAATGTACAAAACCTACTAGGTCTCCATGACGCTCGAGTGACTACAAAAATAGCACCCTCTCCTCCTCTACTAAAAAGTTTAGTTTATATGGTACAAGGATATCTGAATAAAGTTTAATAGTTATGCAAATGATAAACTGCAGTTAAAATATTATTATGTTGTTAAAATATATGCGCTCGAAATATTTTTATCTATTTGTTAATCGCTTCATAATTGCCTACTACTAACCATAACATTTTTTTTTGTTACGAGTACCTATTGAACGATAGTGTTCAAGCAAGTTTTTACGAAGGAGTATGACAGAAAATGTCTCTGAATGAACCCGTAATCTTGTTTATCTCAACATTCATTAAACATAATACATAACTTGGTAATACATAATATATATTCTGTGACATAACTAACGTTCACATAAGCAAATCAGCTTTATTTTGATTTGTGAATTACACGAAATGTCTAGACATGACATAGACATAACATATTATCGTAGAACTGACGCAAGAATTATATTAATCTGCATTTCATATAGCTATAATATTACTTGCAATTATTGTTGACAACAACACCTATATTAAGTTTCACAAACAGAAAATATCCTAGTGCCATAACCACGTTGATAATTTATTTGCTCTTTATAAGACTAATTTGTTGTGATACGAGATGCCTTTTGTTTTTTATTATTATTAATTTCCACGAAATTTTCCGAACTAACAGTAAAAACTGTGGAATGGAGACCAAGGCTGGGAAATCGGGGTGTAGGTCGACCTCCAACTAGTATGGGACGACGATCTCCGTTTAGTTGCGGGTCGGGTTGCGGATCGGTCATCTTGGCGTTCATTGAGAGGGGCCTATGTACAGCAGTGGACGAGTATAGGCTGATATGATTGAACAGTAAAAACACTGGTTAAAGATATTTTTAAAACACTTATTGTATGTTGCCTACGTTCATCCTTTTTTTCTTTTTTTTTGAGGAAAACCTCAAAAATTCGGCTGTAAAATATATGTTTTTAGGGTTCCGTACTCAAAGGGTAAAAACGGGACCCTATTACTAAGACTTCGTTGTCTGTCCGTCTGTCCGTCTGTCTGTCTGTCTGTCTGTCACCAGGCTTTATCTCAAGAAATGCTATAGCTAGACTTCTGAAATTTTAACAAATTGTGTATATCTGTTGCCGCTATAACAACAAATACTAAAAACGTACGGAACCCTTCGTGCGCGTGTCCAACTCGCACTTGGCCGATTTTTTTTATGTTTGTTCACTGATAACTTCGGCGTTTGTGAACCTATTTTGATGCTTCTTCTTTGTTGGAAAGAATGGAAATTTCTTCACAGGCAGTCCCATGAGGAAATACTCTTTGAAGTGGTTTTTTTGTTAACATTATTTTATCCTTTTTTTTCTCTAGAGTACAAATCAAATTGGACGCGAATATAGTAATAATTCGAATACTGCCTGTCGTTTTGTTTCTAGGAGTAGTTTAATAGTAATTTCGTTATATTGGCTTCTGTGGCGGCTGCTTGTGGTTCGTTCAATTTCCATTTATGTAAACTGACTAGCCTCAAACCTTATTATGACATAATGATATTGTTCAGCTTCAATTTGTTAACAAAAAACAATAATACTTAAATGCTACCAATTTAAAGGTCCTTAGGTCATCTTTATTCTTTACGATAAGTTTTACTCTGTTAAAATATTTTACTACATACGGGCATCTATTTATAATTAATATGTGATATATAAGTAGGTATTGATCTAAAGTTCAAGGATTTGTTATAAAAAATAAGAAACGATTACTAAATATATTATGTATATTGTATAATAATTATGAGCATATAACCTATTATATGAAACAAATATAATAATTTATACATATACCAGATTTTAACGCAGAAGTATCGTACATTTTACCGCTGTAAAAATTATACCGGCATTATATCCGAATTTGTCGTCTACTTATACCGGCATTATATCCGAATTTGTCGTCTACTTATATCGGCATTATATCGGAATTTGTCGTCTACTTATATGGGCATTATATCGGAATTTGTCGTCTACTTATATCGGCATTATATCGGAATTTGTCGTCTACTTATATCGGCATTATATCGGAATTTGTCGTCTACTTATATCGGCATTATATCGGAATTTGTCGTCTACTTATATCGGCATTATATCGAAATTTGTCGTCTACTCTATGACTATATGCCTTTTATAAAAATCCCTGCTATTACTTCTTTGAACATTTGAAACAAACTATCAAATATTTTCTCTTTATATAATTTAAAGGAGATAATTTCATTAATTTATTCTGTAGGTACGGCGTTAAAACTGACCTATGAAGATGAAAATATATTTAAATGATTATCATCATTATGTCATGGAAAATCGTTATTTATGTTAAAAGAGCCACTATTAAGTAATTATAATTTGTCCTAGAGATGTAAAACGATCTACTCAGTTTTTCATAACAATTGCTGTAGAAAAGTATTCAGTCGCGACTTTAAACGTTTTTAAATTAATATAATCGCTTATAATTACATTTCGAAATAATTTACTGGTGTCATTTTTAGCCTGAGACTATTATCCTGTTTGCAAAACCTTTTAAATAATAGTAGATAGGAGATTATAGACAACTAGCTTATAATAGTATACCTACCTAGATCTTTCATCCTTAACTTTTGAGTAGCAACATACCTGACTACAACATACCAGAAAAAATAAAAGAATTGAAGAATTCTGTTAAGACAAACTGACGGAGGTAATTACGCTCAAAATAGAGTTAGCTGGTATACTAATTAGGTAAAGTTTACTCTATAATGATTATAAATAAGTATGCAATTATTTACCGGAAAATATTCATTGAAAATTATATTTGCATATCAACAAACAAAGAAGCCAGACTCCTTTCGAAACTTACAATAATCCTTGGTTTCAAGAGCCTTCAAAATTTATTATACTTGTCTAAAGTGACTGAAAAACCTTGTAAAGGTGGAGTGATTATGTTTAAACTCACTTCAATGATCTCTGTGTTGTAACAAAAATAGTTTGTACTTATCAAAGAATTATATTCTGTTAAAACTTTTTTTTTCTTAAGTAAAAAAAAATATTCAATGAGTCTCGTATATTTTTTTTTAGATTTAAATACGAATAACAATTTCGTAGGAACAGTTTATACAATTTTACTAGATGTTGTTCGCTTCGTTTCTTACGTGGAAACTGGATAATATTATTCCTGATAATTAATTTTTAAGAGTGGATTGCACCAAAAGCGTGGTTATAGTTACAGTTATGTTAAAAGTTATGGGGCTAACTTAACTTTAACCTCAGAATTTGACAGATGTCTGTTGCGTTTATTTTTTTGTTAAAGCTACATTAAATGGGGTTGAGAGTATAAAAAATGAATTATCCGTAAAAATCGACAGGAAAAATATTTGTTATAACAACACTGTGAGCCATAGTTACGATTAAGTATTATTTCGTGGCTACAACTATTTTCACGAAAAAGTGTCAATGTAAGTTTGAGTGGTTATGGTTATCGTTAAATATGGCGTCCATTACCTATTGCCTTTAACCAAAGATTTGACATTTTGCGTTGTAGTTACAGTTAAAGTTATTGTTAAAGTTACAGTTTTAGTTATGGTGCAACCCACCCTAAGGGTTATTTTAGAGGTATTATAATATATTACAGTGTCCGTCATCACACTCTGAGGTAGGGGCGATTCACGCAGGCGGCAGGAGCAATTTTAGAGAAGAAGTATTCTCTGTTCTATAGTCTGTCGAAATGTCAATTATAACAGACTTGTTAGAAAATATTTATTTAAAATAGGTATTTGATAAAAAAATATTTGTTTTTGTGTCAAATTGAATTTGGAAAGTGTCTTAGTGTTTTTATTTTTACAAATAATAATAATAATAATATTAAACTCTACGCTAGCGACAGACAGCAACTAGAACACTTAATAAGATTGACAGAAAAATTTAGTATAGATATTAAAATGACATTTGGTATAGATAAATGTAAAATTAACTGCATTGTAAAAGGAAAGCATACACAAACAGAACCGTTAAATTTACAACAACAAAATGGAATAATAGATAGCATGCAAGCAAAAGAGACTTATAAATATTTAGGGTTTTCACAAAGCGTAGCAATAAATCACAAAGATATCAAAAATACTCTTAAATCTAAATATAAACAGAGACTTAACAAAATACTAGCTACACAACTATCTGCTCGAAATAAAGTTAAAGCCATAAATACCTACGCTATACCTATTTTAACATATTCATTTGGAATAATTAAATGGTCAGATACGGAACTTGATGCCTTAAACACCACAACCCGAACTTTAAGCTACAAACATAACATCCATCATATTCACTCAGCAGTTGAAAGATTCACACTTAAAAGAAAATTAGGAGGCCGAGGTGTTATAGATATAAAAATTTTACATTATAACCAAATAAACAACATGCGATCTTATTTCCTTAACAAAGCTCAAACCAGCCAATTACATGATGCAATAGTCAGACTTCCCCATAAAGGTACACCACTACAGCTAAGCAACAGCCAATTCAACCCAACGCTAAAGATACTGAAAGACTCCGATAAGATACAAAAATGGAAAAGCAAAGCACTACACGGTAAATATCCTCACCACCTGGAACAAGAACATGTCGACCAATCAGCCTCATGTAGCTGGCTTTACAAAGGCAACCTATATTCAGAGACAGAAGGTTTTCTAATAGCGATCCAAGACCAAATTATAAAAACACGCAATTATTCAAAGTTTATTCTTAAAGAGTCACTAGATACTGATAAATGTAGACTATGTCACCTAAGCGCCGAAACAATAGATCACATTACCGGAGGATGCAGCACACTAGCTACTAAAGAATACACACACCGCCATGACAACGCAGCCAAACACATTCATCAACTACTAGCAATTAAATACAAACTCATAGATTCACACACACCATACTATAAATACAAACCTCACAATGTCCTTGAAAATAGCACTGTTAAACTCTACTGGGATCGTGACATAGTCACTGACCGTACCATCCTAAGCAATAGACCAGACATAACCCTTACAATAAAACCAGAAAAAACAACCTACCTCATAGATATCGCCGTCCCTAACACCAACAATCTAAAACAGAAACACAATGAGAAAATACAAAAATATATCCCACTTGCAGATGAAATCAAACAGATGTGGCATCAAGACGTTGTCAAAATTATCCCGATCATCATCTCATCAACCGGAGTAATACCGAAAAATCTCGCTGCTGCTCTGAAAGCTCTCGACTTACATAAAAACACTTACATCCAAATTCAAAAATCCATTATCATAGATACATGTTCATTAGTTCGCCGTTTCTTAAACCCATCCTCATCTTTCCCTACACTCCAATCATAATACATCATTAACATGAATCAGGATACTTGGTTTATGCCCGTACCTGAGTCTCCGGCAAACAGCCGAGACTACTATTTCTCTATATAATAATAATAATAATAATAATAATAATAATAATAATAATAGTTTATTTGCCAGAGTGAGATGTACAATATGGTCTTCTTAAAATACGCGATAATCACTACTCATACTCAAATACGCGATAATTCGGCTATTATGGATATATTATGTTGTCGATTCAAAACCCTAATTTTATCTAGATCTACGTGTTATTATTATGCCAAAAATACTGAATCTTCGCAACAAACAGGTAAGAATATTTTGTATGGGAAAAATTAAATTGTCGTCATTAGTACATTACTCGCAATTATTGTTCCATTATTTCTCATCTTTAAAACCTTCCCTGGACTTCTACGAATATTTTAAGACTATAATCACTTAAGGCTGTCACAGACAGAGCAGGTAATGTAAAGATGTATATTATAGCACGTTACATCTTTCTATAGAAATCGTACACAATAGCTATAATGTAAAAATATACATTATAGCTGTTGTGTGTGGTCTCCTGACGATTTCTATAGAAAGATGTATCGAGATGTATCGTGCTATAATATACATCTTTACATTACCTGCTCTGTCTGTGACAGCCTTTAATCAGCCCAATCCGTTCAGCCGAGATTTATTTATTAAACATGTAACTTTAATTATGTTTGTCAGTCCTCTCACTGAACATATTTTAATTAAATTATTTATCATGCGTTCTGAAAATGGATACAAAATGGTTTGAATTTTGAAAAATTTTTTCGGCGAGATTGAAATTTTGACCGAAAGAAGTCGCGAACAACATTAATAAATAATTTCGTAACACATAGGACCTCAAGCATATCTCAGTTTCCGCCGTTTTGAATATTCGTATTTCGAACATCCTTCCACACAGGAAACTTCACCTATCTTAACAATCACGCTCTCATCGCGTGCCCAGCCTCATTAGCTCTGATTATAGTAATAGTCTTTTACCGCATACATTAACAAGATATAAGATGCCGGATTTACTTTTAATTTCATGTCATTAATCATGCATGAACTAATAAAACAAGAAATATTTTTAAATAAGAAAACTTGATGGCTCTGTGAACTTCGTAAGCCTCCCTGGACTTCCATGAATGTTTCAAAACTAAAATAAGCCAAATCGGTTCAGCCGTAATTCTCGTGTAGATATTAACAAATTTTAAAATTACTTTTTATTTTTTTTCAATTAGATAGATTGAAATTGACTTTTAACCACTCCCTCCTAATTTTTTTAACACGACAGACGGTTCCTCCTAAGTTTATCTTTTACGTATACATCTATTAAACGGTTGCTCAAGGACAAGGAGGTCAAATACAGCTAATTACTTTTTAGGAAAAGTTAATTGAACGATTTACATCACTATATGATACAACACTATATGAACGACAAAAACCTAGTTCTTTACTATTCTTGTTTGTCTTGACTATTTGTCAAAAATAAATGTTATTGATTCATATTCCCACAACTATTTAAAACCCATCAATCCCCAAGCGGCACCCGGCTGTCGCATAACAATTGAAAATCTATTGTGTCTGCGATTCCCACGATCTAGGTATTACAGTCCTATAATCATAATAATAATTATATTTTTACGAGATCCATGGGAATTTAATTTTTGTTGCATGGCACGAATTTTCTATAAAGTGTCCAAATGAAAGGCTACTTCAGACTTAAGTGTCCAACACACCATGCCGAAGTTCTGCGGCAGAAGTTCGGCATGTTTCAGCCAGCAATGTATTTTAAATTACCGATGACACACCATGCCGAAATTACGTCGCGTAATCGCGTTATATTGTATGCGTTTGACATTGCTGACGTAATCATGCGGAACTTCCGCCGCGGAACTTCGGCATGGTGTGTTTAGACATTAACACTGTACTTCAGATGTATCCACCATTTCCAACCTGAAAATAAGCTGTAGTTTTATAAAAGATTCTTTGCTTCAAATGCACTCCTTTACAAACGGATTATATCAGGTAATCTGGTCCGGCATAGTCGTTAACACATAATAACTGTACAATCTTACTCTGTATTTACACGCGGTGTTGACATTGTCTGAAAATTCTTGGTAACGGTATTGCGATTAAGATAATTTTTGCAAGAGATTTCCTGTTGCATAAATTGTTAATCTGTTTAATTCTGTTTGTTCTCTTCGTTTAATTAATTATAAAAATTATTAAATAATAAATTCAAAATATTTTACGCGTAAATGGCGCCTGATTATAACTTTTAACCCATCAGTCGTGGCAAAACGAGACACAATAGCTTTTTCATTGTTATCGCGGCCGGATGTGGCCGCTTGGGGCTTCATGACAACATAATAATAATTAACCCATCAGTCGTGGCAAAACGAGACACAATAGCTTTTTCATTGTTATCGCGGCCGGATGTGGCCGCTTGGGGCTTCATGACAACATAATAATAATTAACCCATCAGTCGTGGCAAAACGAGACACAATAGCTTTTTCATTGTTATCGCGGCCGGATGTGGCCGCTTGGGGCTTCATGACAACATAATAATAATTAACCCATCAGTCGTGGCAAAACGAGACACAATAGCTTTTTCATTGTTATCGCGGCCGGATGTGGCCGCTTGGGTCTTCATGACAACATAATAATAATTAATAATATATCTACTCCCCGTTGATAGCGAGTCATTAATTAGAATATTAATTCATGAAGCCCCAAGCGGCCACATCCGGCCGCGATAACAATGAAAAAGCTATTGTGTCTCGTTTTGCCACGACTGATGGGGATACATATCTCTGTTAAATAATAAACGATTTTGCAATATACAAGGATTAATGAATGCTATCAAAATAAGCGATTTTAAATTTTGCTGATTAATTTATTTTAAATCTATCCAGTTTATATTTTCAAGCCAATTTTAAGACAAAGGCAAATACTGTTTACAATGCTATAATCAAAAGATCTTTAAGACCAACTTTATGCGAATATATGCAACCTCTTCTGAGTATAATGGTAATAATATAATAAATTGGTAATGTTTGTGAATGTGTACATATTTGTTACTTCTTCACGCAAAAAGTAGTGAACGAATTTTTATCGAATTTCGAATAGCAGTAGAATAGCAGAAGGCTAACCTTTGACATGACGATATATTTAGCTATTTTATATTCTGATAAACTAAAAGCTATTGGTAATATAAAATGGTAGTTCTTCACCTCGAGTTACAGGTTATTAATATACAGAGATATGTTATTGTATGAAGTAGGGCACACGCTCAGTGGTGCAGCTCGACGTGCTGGTTGCATCTCTAAGTCGTGCAGGGTCAATCAAGGTTTCAAATTTGTATCGAGAAGTTGCAATAACACCATTTTTCGTCCATAACCAATCAATCCCCAAGCGGCACCCGGCTGTCGCATAACAATTGAAAATCTATTGTGTCTGCGATTCCCACGATCGAGGTATTAATTAATTATACATAAAAAAATAGCTTGATAAACTAGAAGAAAATATTAATTGTTCTAGAATGACTGCAATATAATATCGATTAACCCATCAGTCGTGACAAAACGAGACACAATAGCTTTTTCATTGTTATCGCGGCCGGGTGTGGCCGCTTGGGGCTTCATGAATTAATATTAGTATTTGCTTTTAAACTAGGTAATTCTATAACTTTGATAAAAAGTTATCACCAATATCCTTTTAGTAGACAAAGTTGAGTAAAGTTTCCTAGTGCTAATTATTTGTAAGTACCAACTAAAATAACGAGGTTTTCCTAGTCTAATTAGTAATGATATATGCAGATTTGAAAACGTTTAAAAGTTCAAGGTCTCGTTACTATTGTCTTAAGTAACTGTTTAGCTATTTGTGAATAGCTAAACAGTTACTTAAGACAATAGTAACGAGACCTTAGCCTACAAAACGAACGCTTTGTGTGATGCAGTTCCTGTATTAATTTAGAAAATCATGTTTTCGCAAGGCCAAGGATCTGTGAATAAGTTGAAGGTGTTATGACGTTTCTCTTCCAAGCGGATATTCCAATTCGCATATTACTTGACAGTTGACTCTATTCTTCCGTTTTTTGCACACTATTCCTTGTCGCAAAGGTTAAATGAAATCTTACATCAACTTTACAATGTCGTAGAGCCTTACAATAATACGTGATTTGCGTGTAGCTTTCGATTGTGGGGACAATACGAGAAGCCGGAAGTATGTTTTTTCCTCATATCTTTTTTTTTTTATCTTACCTTGAAATAAAATTCCGTACGAACTAGACTGTATGTAAATTGAAACTTCTAGAGATAAGCTAGATCGCGTTTAGGCCAGTTTGCATCGGATGCTTCGTTTGATCAATGTTTACTTAGGTTTTATGTGTTCTGCAAACATAAATTAGGGTGAAAATTTTTCAGGTAAATATTATGACCACTAGCTACCGATATACGTTCTCCTTTCGGAACTACAATAATTAAAATAAAGTTAATATTATTTTCTAGGTATAATATCGTCTAGAAAATTTTCGACGCTAAATAAATCTCTGAACTACAAAAAGCTTAATTAGTCCTCGAATCCTCGAGCTTAAATAAGACAACAGAACAGCAATAGATTCTACATAGTTAATTAACCCATCAGTCGTGGCAAAACGAGACACAATAGCTTTTTCATTGTTATCGCGGCCGGATGTGGCCGCTTGGGGCTTCATGAATTAATATTAATTACAGTAGAGCCTCGTTAATCCGGAGAGGCAAAAACACGACCCTTTCCGAATTATCGAGGCGTCCGGATTATAGTATGCAATATATTTTAATGTTAATAAAACACATGTTTAACCCTAGTTTCTTTAACCAACATTTTAAATTATAGCATAAAGACAAAATGTACATGTTCATAATAATTAACAACCATGTAAGAAATCAGTAAGTTAAAATAAAACATTAGTTTATTATTTTTGAAAAAGTCTGATTACAGACTTAACTTTAAGAGTATTAACTCTTCTGCTTATGATTTTCGCACTTGATTTCAAAAGCTCGGTATGTAAGTTGACGGAGAAACATAACTTCGTGACTATCAAATTCGTTATCTTCAGTCTTCAGCCCATTTTAAAGCAATGTTTAAAGCTCCGGCCGGATTACAGCGATCACCGAACAAGCGAGAGTCCGGATTACCGAGGCCCTACTGTATAAGATAATATTAAGAATGTTATTTATAATAAAGTTTTCAAAAGACCGCAAAAATGAAAGCGGACCAACCTGAAAGAAAACTGAACTGAAATATGAAAGAGTAGCTCAAACAAAATGTGCTTTTGTTAATATCTCTACATTCGCAAATAATTTTCAATGTAGAGTATAATTCATCTCGGAGATTAAGAGAACTTCCACGCAGATTTTTTGCTACAGCAGCAGTATAGCTATTGTTTTAATTTTGATTCGTGTATCGTCCAATGGTATCATCTAGCACGAAGCTTCGTGACGATAGACGCATGTGCGGCCGCGGCATAACATACAAACTACACGATAAAATCCTCAATTTAGTTCATCCTAGTTAGGAATTAATATTAAGATTTTCACGTCTTATGCAATTTTATGTCATAAGAAGCGGCAATAACTATTATACGTAATATAGTATTTTAATTTCAAAAATTTGCTCAGAATAACTTCATATTAATAGATAAGTATATAATATATTAGATGACCCGGTGAACTTCGTAATCTTAACCGGGTCATCTGGTATATTATAGTTTCAAGCCGTTGGTTATATTTTGAGGTACAACAAATAACAATACGGGTGCAAGTAACCAGCACAGTGACCGCGCGCTCACATCGGACCAATTTCGTTCAGCAGATTTGCTTCCGGAGATCTCCCCCACTAGGGTCACCAAATTTTTAAAAATTTGGTGACTTGAAAATTTGCTTTATTTTCCTCGTAAAATATGTTATCTTTTACCTCCGTGATAAAAAAAAAACTTGTAAAAACATGTACGAGTTCGGCGAACAAAAAAATTTACTGCATCCTTCCTTTCGTTCCGTTTCTTTTAACAGCAGCAGTTTGTAATTTTATGCGGTAACAGTTTTAATATCAAGAACGTACGTTGCTCTCCAGATGTCAAGATTTTTCGTTCGTCAGAACAACTGTTCGTCCTTCCGTCCAGAGTAGTTCGGAGTTTCTATGAGAGTAATTTAACTTAGGAGTTTATATTATTAGAATATTTTTGTATTGTTAATTGGCAAGAAAATGAAGTAAACGTATTGTAAAATTACTTGTAGTAAGTAATAAGCTGATGGACATTTTGATGCTGATCACGATCTGCTTCCTACATCGCATCATTTTCGAACATAATGATATTATGTATCTCTACTATACTATTACGGGAATGTCCGAAGTAATAAGTGCAGTGTGGCCACACTTGTGACACAGCGGCACCTCTGTAAACACTAACAAGAATACACCTATTAATCAATTGCTTATACGATTTTCACCATTATGTCACATGTTTATAATAACCAGCTGATCATAGATTGGCATGCATGTAGGTTGATGATGATGATTCTTCCGGATTCTTACAACTATCGGTAACCGTATATTACACTATCAGTAACCTTAACCTTCTGTTTGACATATAGAAAGGAAAAGGAGATTGCTGATTTTAGAAAGTATTTTTTCCCCCTTTTTCACAAGAATTTTTGAATTCACACAAGACTTTCGCGAACTTTATTCTCTTACTCATATCAAGAAATAGGCTGAATTAAAATTCTTAAGCTAACAGCGAAGCTAGCATTTTTTGGCACTGAATAGGAAAAAGATCATTGAACTAACATCGTCACAGCGTCACCGTCACAGCTGATTTCAAAAGTACGGTTTTTGTAAAAAAAGGATTTGATCTGAAATATCAGCTGTGAAGCCGGGGTTAGTGATCTTTAAGGCCTCGCCCTTCAATCCAATTCACACCGTATACTTATGTATATTTGAATTTGGAATATTTTTCTTTATGTACACTAATAGTAATAACTCCCACACCGGTTTCGGTGACGGTGGCCGGTTTCATTGAAACCAGGCCAGTAACACAGGGTAATTTTATAGTGCCCAAGTGTGTGCGCAGTACAGCACTCTCTATTCCTTTTACTCTCATAAGTCATAACCCAGTGGGATGGAAGACCGACACGACTGGCGAGAGATCAGGCGCAGGACCGACTTTTTACATGCCTATCCGACGCATCATGGATCATCTTGCTTGTCAGACAATCAGGTGATCAGCCTGCATTATCCTAACCAAACTTGGTAATAACATGTTTCTAACACGGGAATCGAACCCACGACCTCCGAGTCAAGAGCCACGCTCTTAACCACTGGACCACGGAGGCGTTTATGTACACAAAGTTTCTGCAAACAGTTTTCTTATTATAACCATGGGCGTATATAAGGGGGGGGGGGGTCCTGGGGGGTCCGGACCCCCCCCCCCCCCCCCATTACTATCCATCTTACTTGTCCAATCGACAATATTATATATGTATAGTCTGTCAAAAAAGTCATGACAGGCGGGAAATTTTTTAAATGAAATAAAAAATATGAGAACTTTATTATTTCGAGATAAAAATGTGCAAGGTGACAATATTTAAAATGTAATAAGCGTTCTCTGTGAAAATACAAAGAAAAAAATACACCTTTTAAGCGTGATTACGTTTAGAAAATTTTCCCGTCCGTCATGACTTTCTTGATGGACTATAATACCACACCGATTTTAATCGGCGAGGTACATGTATTTTTTTCTATTCACAGTATAATAATAATTATTATTAAATTGTGGAGCGTATCCGTACTCCTAAATAACAGTAGGTATCGCAATACGTTCGTAGCACAGTGTAATTACACTGTGTTCGTAGTTCGTCGCAGAGGCGCGGGGAAATGTGCACTTGGTACAGTGTTCCCGCCGCCGCGCCGCGCCGCGCCGCGCCGCCGTGCTTAGGAAATCAAAATATTTTTAAAAAATCGGCCATGTGTGAGTCGGACTCGCGCACGAAGGGTGCCGTACCGTTATAGAGCAAAAATAGCCCAAAAATTGTGATTTTTGTATGGGAGCCCCCCTTAAATATTTATTTTATTTTATTTTTATTATTATTGACTAGACTTTCCGCGCGGTTTCGCCCGCGTAAATTAGATATTTCACAGAAAAATTAATCCACAAAAAATAGCCTATGATCCTTCACGTGCTTTACTTCTTATATGTGCCAAATAACATAAAAATTGCTCCAGTAGTTCGTGAGATAAGCCCTTTCAAATAATTTCCCCAGTTTCTTCCACATTTTCCTCTATTTCTTCGCTCCTATTAGTCTTAGCGTAATAAAATATAGCCTATAGCCTTCCTCGATAAATGGGCTATCTAAAAATTCTGAAAGAATTTTTCAAATCGGACCAGTAGTTCCTGAGATTAGCGCGTTCAAACAAACTCTTTTTTTTATTATTATTAAATAAGGGGGCAAACGAGCAAACGGGTCACCTGATGGTAAGTAACTACCGTCTCCCATGGACACTCGCAACATCAGAAGAGCTGCAGGTGCGTTGCCGGCCTTTTAAGAGGGAATACGCTCTTTTCTTGAAGGTTTGCAGGTCGTATAGGTCCGGAAATACTGCTGGTGGCAGTTCGTTCCAGAGTTTTACAGTGCGCGGCAGAAAGTTACGCGAAAAATGCACTGTGGAAGACTGCCACTCATCAAGGTGATGAGGATGGTATGTTTTTACTTCTTCGCGTGGGACGATGGCGAAAAGTTGCAGGTGGTATGATTCCGAACAATTCCTCAGAGCACTCCCCATGATCCCCTCTATCGGTTGGATAGAGGATGCAGAGTGAAGCTACATCTCGGCGTAATTCCAAGGGGTCCAAGCTGTTTGAAACACTATGGCAATCAACAATTCGAGCGGCCCTTCGTTGGATACGATCCATAGGGAGCAGTTGGTATTTTGGCGCCCCTGCCCAGAGATGAGAACAATATTCCATATGAGGCCGAACCTGCGCCTTGTAGAGTTGTAGGCGTTGGTCCGGACTGAAGTACTGTCTCGCTCTGTTAAGAACACCAAGCTTCTTCGAGGCTAGTTTGGCCTTACCCTCTAGATGATATCGGAACTGGACTTCGCTCGATATGTTGACGCCAAGTATCTCAATGCTAGGGGAGATGGTTAACGATGGTTAACGACTATTCCGCCTTATAATATTAAGTACTTATAGATTATCATAGTACAAGTAATATAAAGTATTTCGTAAGTGCCTACATGACGTTTGTTATATGAGAGCCCCCCTTAAATATTTGATTTATTTTATTTTTAGTATAAGTTGTTGCAGCGGCAACAGAAATACATAATCTATGAAAATTTCAACGCTCTAGCTATCACCCTTCTTGAGATACAGCCTGGAGACAGACAGACAGACATCGAAGTCTCAGTAATAGGGTCCCGTATTTACCCTTTGGGTACGAAACCTTTTGATTTCCTAAACACATTACCTATTTGCTGCTGCGGAACCCTTCATTGGCTAATCCAACTCGCACTTGGCCGCTTTTTTACGTTAGGGAGTAGGGACCCCCCCCCCCCCCCCCTTATCAAAGCTATATATACGCCCGTGATTATAACTCAATATTAACATACAGTTTATCCTAAAAGAATGATTGTCTCCAATGATCTACTGCTCCAAATTGTCTCAACATTTGCTTATGTGTGTCATACGTATTTTATTACATAAATAGAGGAAGCCCTCATCCAAAGAGGACTACGCATGTAGAGACTGACCGTTAGGACGAGGAACCGAAAACAATACGAAACAGATTACTCGCTATAAATCGTTTTTGTTCGACTGCATCAGAATAATTATTATGGGTTGATACCCATAATAACTATTCTGATGCATTTTTATTAATTAGAAGATTATTTACTATATTGTACTCGACGAAACATGGCGACAGCGGTCAAAAACATGTAATCCGCGATTGCCAACATCTGACACTTCATTGTCAATCGCGGTTTATATAGAAAATGACAAGTTTTTGACAGGGAGTCAATAACCGCTACCGCCATGTTTCGGCGAGTACAGTATAGATGACGCCCGAAACTCCGTTGCGCCAAATTTTTTCCGGGATAAAAAGTTTCCTATGTCCTTTTCCGAGACTCAAATTATCTTCTGAATACCAAATTTCAGCAATATAGGTTTTACCGTTTGGGTGTGAATATAGTTAACAGACCGACAGACACACTTTCGCATTTATAATATTAGTATGGATTATTATGGAAGAGTGGATTATTTTAGACGACATTTTCGTCTCTACATAATTAATTTAAAGTAATTTAAAGTATAATTAAGCCAAAGTTTTATAATTTTTATCTTAGTACTATACTTTACCTAGCTCAGAGCAGGTACTCAGGTACTATTTCTAATATTAAATTAATTTTTCGCATCTCTATCTAGCTAGACTCTACGTAATAAATAAAACGCATATTATTTCGTCTAGTTCTAATTTTAGAATCGGAATAGGCTCCTAATTTTAATAAAATATCAAATCCAAATACCAGATTATCAAGTTTTTTTTTAAATAACACTAGTCGTAACATGCTTTTTTTATTTATTAAATGCGTAAAAGTTACTCAATTAAATTCTGTAAATGACAGAAGTGATTTATTTCTTCGAATTATATTAATTTCTAACATTAAATTAAAGCCAAATATAGAAATACTAAATATGAAATTAGCTTAATTTGTCTTAGATAAGTGACATGGATGTAAGCCAGCTAATTTATTATTCGTAGAACTTAACATTAAAAATAAAATTTTCGGACTTACCTACGCATGATAGTGGATTTTGTTAACTTTAGTTGCACATTGCAGTAAGTATTTTTGAGGACCATTTTTGCATAAACGTTATAATTTTTATTTAAGGCGACGCCTTGATAATTTGGCTGTAACGATATCGATTTTTCTCAGCAATTACGAAAAGCTAAGAAATTAAAGTTCATTGTCAGATTTCATCATGTCTTTGTCTTTGAATTACCCATAGCATAACACGATTGGTCAACTTTTATAACACAGAATAATCAATCAAAAAGACCTCTGTAAAAAAAGGGATTCCTATAATTTTGCCAACAGAGAAGAGTGATTTAAGCTTCCAAAATTTTAACATAGATTGGTTCATGCATACACTTTAATTTGCCCATGGCTTATATTATGAAATGTATTTATGGTTTTTAAATTACGCGACAAAAACCATTTTGTCGCTTACGCCCTTTCCATTTTTACTGTTCCATTGCTTGTAATCTAAAACATATCCAACACGGTTTTTTACTTAAACGCGGCGTCACCTTGAGTCCAAGTTATTTTATTAATAAAATAGTAATATCTAAGGATGAAGCCATTTTTTGTGAGTCTTGAGTCGCAGGATTTCGGTCGCGTAAATTATTTTTCATATTAATCATGACTCACAAAAATACGCTCGTTTGAATGAAGTAGGATTTTTTTATGAAACTGAATGCAGCAGAATTTCCGCCAACCGAAATTCTGCGACTCACGACTCACAAAATTTACGCTCGTTTTCTTCACCCTTATTAATCAAATAACTGGACGGCCTCTAATAAATTTATATCTAGCAACGTCACTAACCTTGTTATTACTTATTAGGTAATAACTAAAAAATAAAAATAAAAGGTATTCTTTTAGATAGGTCTAAACACACTCAACACGTCGTATAAAATTTACATATTCCTATAGCAACCACAGAGATATACGGACATTTTAATTAGCTTTATTACCTTAGTGGCTAGCGATTTCCTACGCCGATTATTATAGAGATACCTACTAAAAAATTACAAGCATTTCGTCTTGAGTAGAATAATAAAGACATAATGCTACTTGAAGCTACATGAAGCGTTTAAATATCCTGCCTTTAGCCAATATGTGTTATGACTTATGAAGTTATGAGGCTTACCTCCTTACTAAGAAATAACATGTTTCCAACGCGGGAATCGAACCCACGACCTCCGAGTCGAGAGCCACGCTCTTAACCACTAGACCACGGAGGTGTTGCACCGTTAATGTAGGGTGTGTAAGTGACAAATTAAGAAATTTCACTTCCCCTGCCAACTGCAATTTGCTATCTTATTAGAACTACTCACTATCGGAGAGAAAACCTAGAAAAAATGGCATCTACAATTTATAGATTATAGCTCAGACATTGAGGGCCCTCCTAAGCTTGGAGGCTCCAGGTCACGGTCTTTACGTAGCTATGCCACTGAATAAGATGAGTCAAAGGTATAAAGTTGGTTGTAATGGACATCTCATTCGCATTTCCTTCCTACGAGGCAATTTAACGGGTCATTACTCATTAGAGAGGGCTTGCAGTAATACACAGACTACCGTAAAAGTAATTACTTTTTTGTACAATTTAGTATGCAGGTGTAATTGATTTTTTTGTTGCTAATTTACAAGTTACAACTAATACTTAACTACTTTTGACAGTTTCTGGTGTTTCAGTGAGAGCGACGGTGTTTTTTCATCGTTAATTGCGAAGCAGCGCGTTAACAAAATGACACTGCATTGGTTTAAATTTGAGCCATTAAAAATATTTTTAATGACAGTGAATGAAAAAAAATCTGGAATGAACTGTCACCAGCAGTATTTCCGGACCAATACGACCTGCAAACCTTCAACAAGAGATCGTATTTTCTCTTAAAAGGCCAGCAACGCACCAGTAGCTCTTCTGATGTTGCGAGTGTCTTTGGGCGACGGTAGTTGCTTTCCATCAGGTGATCCGTTAGCTCGTTTGCCCCCTTATCTTATATGTAATATGTGAAATAACTGTCTCTCATGTTACATTTTATGTGGCGGTGCTAGATACGATTTTTCCCACGTGTCAAAATGTCTTTAAAATCAGTACAACATAATTTTAAAATGTTTTTTTCTTGCTCTCAGTAAATCAGTTATGAAGATTGTTTAATATTATAACTTCGAATTGTATCTTAAACATGCAATGCTATAATTTGCAGTTAATTATCTGACTAGGTGCTATTAATGCTCAAACGCAAACTATCATTATATAAATCATCTATTATTATTATTATCATTTGCTCTGTATTATATGCCAACTAATGCCACTTCATTGTACCTTGTGAATTGTGATTCTGTATGCCACGTGGTATAAGCGATATAAGCGATGCTAAATGAGGGTTTTGGAAGTGTTTGTAAGTATATGCCACTGTAACGCTATAACAAGCGATCTATTAATTGATAAGGTGTCAATTTTATAACAATTTAAAAGCAAAAATAACTGAACCCCCTAGGAACATTAAGGTCAAGTTACTGTTTACAATGTTAGAGTAGGTTATGCCTCATCACCATGAGCAAGCAGAAATTGAATTAAGGAAAACCAAGACATCCGAATTCCCGAGTTAACGACATTAATCCTTCGATCGGGGATTCTCGGAAATGCTATTGTATTCTATTGTTGTCGCGATCACCGGTGTTCGTACGGGGCTTGATGGGTTAATTGAGATCAAAAGGGACTTCTTGATGATATTTTAATAGTTAAATACGTCAACAATTTGTAAGCAATTTCATGAATATAGACTAGGACTTTTCACTTTAGAATTCACCTATTTCAGACTAAATACTTCGTTAGGCAGCCGTCAGTTAAAGAGCTAGTTAGCAGCTGCTGAAAAGACCTTTAACTGACTCCAAACTGTTACTAACGATGGCATTGTAAACATGAATTTCCATCGAAACATTGCACCGACAAAAACTGCGTTTATGCGAAAGCGGGTCAGTGTCGGTCAAACAATTCTAATAGTCTAATGTTGCGAACCCAAGTACAATGAACAGACTTCAATCATATATTTTATGGAAAATCATTTTCGACAGATGAATATTGTGCTGACTCTGTAAAAAGAAACATTAAGAATATAGGCTTTTCCAAATCCTATTTCATACTTGCCCGCTCCTCATATGCAATTCCAGAAACCTCACGCACGGCCTAAAGATTGGCTATAAGTCCACGTTTACTCAATAGAGTAAACGTGGACTTATAGCCAATAATACTACAGGATGTATAATAATACATCCTGTAGTATTATAGAATATGTCTGATTTATATTATGTAATAATAATTATTATAATCCGTCGATCACCAATTCCAGGAAATCTTTTGTTGTCGCGGCCCATATTATGGGCCTTACGGGGCTTGAGGGAGTAATAACATAATATATTAAACTAGCTGTCCCGGCAAACGTTGCTTTGCCATAATATAAAGTATTTCGCCCATATTATTTTATTGATAAGTATGTCGCCATGGCAACGTCGATCGCTATCCCATCGCACAAACTTAGTGGTCGCCGTCAGTCTCAGCTTGTAATAATTTACTATTATTTATTCAACAAATTCACTTATCTATACTTATAAAATTACATGTCCTGACTGACTGACTGACTGACTGACTGACTGATTCATCATCGCTGAGCAAAAACTGTTAAAGTTACAGCCCCGAAATTTGGTGAGTAGGGTTGTTTTATTGAGTAAACACCTACTAAGGAAGGAATTTCGAAAATTTTACCCCGAAGGGGGTGAAATAGGGGTTGAAAGTTTGAATGAAAGTCCGTCATTTCTTGAGTTAGAAACATGAAACTTTATTTTTGGGTTACTCATTAAAAATGAATGGATACGTATTTAAGCGTTTTTGGAAATTCTACCCCCAAGAGGGTGAAATCGGGGTTGAAAGTTTGAATGAAAGTCCGTCATTTCTTGAGTTAGAAACAAGAAACTTTATTTTTGGGTTACTGATTAAAAATGAATGCATACGTATTTAAGCGTTTTTGGAAATTCTACCCCCAAGGGGGTGAAATTGGGGTTGAAATTTTTAATGAAATTCCGTTATTTCTTAAGTTAGAAACTTGAAATTTTATGTTTGGGCTACTGATTAAAAATGAATGGACAGGTATTTAAGTGTTTTTGGAAATTCTACCCCCAAGGGGGTGAAATAGGGGTTGAAAGTTTAAATGAAAGTCCGTCATTTCTTAAGTTAGGAACATGAAAGTTTATTTTTAGACTGCTGATTAAAAATGAATGGATAGGTATTTAAGCGTTTTTGGAAATGCTACCCCCAAGGGGGTGAAATCGGGGTTGAAAGTTTGAATGAAAGTCCGTCATTTCTTGAGTTAGAAACATGAAACTTTATTTTTGGGTTACTGATTAAAAATGAATGGATACGTATTTAAGCGCTTTTGGAAATTCTACCCCCAAAGGGGTGAAATTGGGGTTGAAAGTTTGAATGAAATTCCGTTATTTCTTAAGTTAGAAACTTGAAATTTTAGGTTTGGGCTACTGATTAAAATTATTGAATACGTGCTTAAGCGTTTTTGGAAATTTTACCTCCAAGGGGGTGAAATAGGGGTTGAAAATTTAAATAAAAGTCCGTCATTTCTCAAGTTAGGAACATGAAAGTTTATTTTTGGACTGCTGATTAAAAATAAATGGATAGGTATTTAAGCGTTTTTGGAAATTTTACCCCTAAGGGGGTGAAATTGGGGTTGAAAGTTTGAATGAAAGTCCGTCATTTCTTGAGTTAGAAACATGAAACTTTATTTTTGTGCTACTGATTAAAAATGAATGGATACGTATTTAAGCGTTTCTGGTAATTCTACCCCCAAGGGGGTGAAATTGGGGTAGAAAGATTCAATGAAAGTCCATCATTTCTTGAGTTAGAAACATGAAAGTTTTTTGACGTTTGCGTTTGACGTTTGCTTAAATAGGGTCCCGTTTTTACCCTTTGTATAAGGAACCACAAAAAGGGGAAAGCTATCCATCTTTGTTATTATACTATGTTAACGCGTACGAAGTCGCGGGCAACAGCTAGTCAATATATAAAGTACCCAGTAGCCGATTCTCAGACCTACTGAATATGCATATAAAATTTGGTAAAAAACAGTATTTAGCCGTTTCGGAGGAGTTTGTGGACGAACATTGTGACACGAGAATTTTATATATAAGATTATAATAGAGTTATTTTAGATAGCAATGCAATGTTCCGAATCGATGCGTCTACGACTGGTCTACACTAATTAATATTGTCACACTATTACGAGTATTATGCAATGACACGCACTGTACTGTCCTTATAATGTTGTGACTTATAAAGCATATTATGTTTAAAGGTAATATATTTTTTAATGATTAAAATTTAGAATATATAGAGTCATAACGGAGTTACGAGTCTATATTATTTTCTATTCAAATAAAACAAAAGACAGTAGAGATAAATTACGAAATGTTATGTTTTTATCAATCAAAATACAAAGATTGTAGAATAAACTGAACACGCTAAAAAGTAATATAGAGACAATTTATCATACCCCTTCTACCCCTATTTTTTAATAATTTTGAAGCCTAATTTAAAATTATGCACTGCAATTGATAATTAATAAACATACAATACTCATTTTGGTATGCTATAAAAACAATTGCAATAGGTAAATTTAGTGGTCCTATATAAAGAGTAAGATAGTTAGTAATGCAAATAGCAAAGAGACTTGAAGTGCAGCTAATGGAAGTGATTCTTGTATTAATTGTTTCATATGAGTCTGTAATTGAGAGCTACACCTAATTAAGCAGTCGCTATTAATAAATAACCTTCATCTAGAAACTTCCTAGTTTCTAGATACGGTCTAGACTCTAGGTTATGGAACTCTGAGAAGACAGGTGAGATTGTCAGGGAGAGCGAAGCGAGCCCTAGTAAGCACTTTTGTGGTATAACACTTTACGGAAAAACTATCACGCCTATTGATTTGTGCTTTAACATAGTAATTTTTATTTATATGTGTGTATGTGTTATCATACACATATATATATATAAAATTCCTTAAAGATTATTACCTCGCAGAAAAACGACGCGAGAGAGCTCAGCTTTTAGCTAGTTTAAATATTTTTCAAAGAACATTACATTGCTGCATTCAATCTAAACTTGTGATTGGAATATCTAACCAAACATGGATTTGTTTAAAAATTACGTTAAGTAGATTGCAAGTAAATTTAAAAAACGCTCGAACTATCATGATTCTATTTTTATAGGATCAGATACTGCAAAATCGACTTCAAAATAATTTTACTTAAAATTAAGGATTTTTTATAACTTGTATAACCTTATTTTGAATTATGTATATTGTTACCTGTTTATTATAGAGGTACAATTAGAATGTCATTATTGAAAATATATTCTTAGATTCCCACGCTTAAATTCATATTAATACGGTCGCAATTTTTTGTGATATTCAAGGAAAACGACCTTTTATATTATTTTTTGCATATCCGTTATAGGTTTCTATAAATATATCAAAAATTGATCCGGAATAATCATATTGTACGCCAAAAATAGACTAAGGTCTTGAATGAATCAGCCAAAATAGATAAAGGAAGTAGGAAGTAGTATAAAATAATCCATACTTCCATACTAATATTATAAATTCGAAAGTGTGTCCGTCTGTCTGTCCTTCTCTCTGTCTGTCTGTCTGTCACCTCTTCACGCTCAAGCCGCTGAACCGATTTTGCTGAAATTTGGTACGGAGATACTTTGAGTCTCGGGAAAGGATATAGAATACTTTTATCCCGAAAAAATGTACGGTTCCCGCGCGATAAACGAATTTTTGTGCAACGGAGTTGCGGGCGTCATCTAGTACTTTTATAAACCTGTCCGTACACTACGAGCATCTGTCTCTCTGTTTGTCTGTGTGTCCTCTTCATGCCTGTCTTGTCATTCTAAAATGACTTTGATTATACTGAAGATATTATACTGAGCCCCATCACAGAATAGTATCAGCAAATAATTGAATGATGTATACTGTAGTGTCAAGGATTTAAATAATATTGATTTCAATAAAACGAGCCAACACTTATTACTTTCTGCTTTTTGCTGTCGATTTAGATTTTAGAATAACATGATCAGCTGTTGCCTTGGCCGCAAATCCTACTGTCTATTAAATTACCAGATATAATAACTTCAATGGTTTAGTTCCGGTGACAGTCACAATTTTAAATTATCACCTTTATGCATTTGCATGAAGATTTTAGGTAATATTATAGCATATATTCAATAGTATTTTAAACCAAAATAACTAAATAAGACCCTAAACAAACAAAATATGTTTTATATATCTAAATTTTAAATTAGCATTATAATTGTTTCTAGTATCCGTTATGTGTCAATGTCTTTTCTAGAAGCCTAGTAAAATAAAATATTATTTTTATATACAAAATTAATCAATCCATTTATTTGAATTCTACAAAATATAATCTTAATAAATTACCATATTAAATTGTAACTGAATATTTATTTTGCAAATAGAAAGGAACACGTTTTTCGGCACGAGTAAAATTTTTCCATCTTTTACATCCTTTTTAAATTGAATATTATTATATAATTCCTTAACATTGTTAGGTAATTACTACAATTTACAATAATCAAAGGCAATTTTAATAAACATAATATATGATAACATGGCTGTTTGCTTAATTACTTTTTAGGCTAATCGCACTAGTCCGTAGCCTCAGACGTTATCAATAACCTCTAATACTAGGTCATGATAATCTCTACACATGTTATAATTTCCTTCTACAAAAGGTCGCCTATCCCTTATAATAATAATTACTGCTTGTTATTACAATAAACTTCATAATTAAAACACAAAATTATTATTATTTTGAATGAGATAAGAAAATATTATAACAATTGAAGTCATCGTCGTTAGCATAAGTATTACAAAGGAGAGGTCCTACTACAATGTCCCTGAGGAACTCCTCATCAAAAATTCAAAGAAAGATCCAAAAAGTAGTACATAATATTATGGCACATTAGCTGACTATTATTGTTAGCATCCAAAGGCCACAACTTGTACATACAAATTGGCGTAACATATTACGTGCATTTATTTTATAGGAAGTGCATGAGTTATTTTATCTAAAGCCTTTGTGTAATCCGTGTTAATTCGCTCTACTTATTATTAGAAATCGCAATTACCTGTATCTGAAAACGGTGTTTAAGACAAATAATGTCAACAACTCCAATTAATATGTGAAAATTTTATTTTCAGTTATACCAATACAAGGACTCAGTAAGGACAAACCGAAGGTGCCTGAGCATGATGACGGAGAACCAGACGTCGTGTCAAAGATCATCGGGGACTACGGGCCCTGGCAGTTGATGATCACCTTCCTGCTCTCACTCTTCTCTTTCCCCTGCACATTCCACATATACCTGCCTACTTTTACGGTAAGAATGTTAAGGATAAATACTATCGGAATTAGAGCATGAAAAAATAATTTTAATTTAAGTACTTACCATAGTTTATTATTATTGGATTTGGTTGAGCTGCATTCAAATGGTTATAATAATTGTACAAAGTAACATACAAATTATTATTTGTATTCACTAATTAGTAACATTGAAGACGGTTGTTACTTGTTTGTTTTATCTTCAGCTGATTTCATACATAGCAAAACAAAGTTCTAAAGAAAATACTGAATTTACAGTGATAGAGTCTTTTGTAACCTTTCAACAACATACTTATGGTCAAAACACCACCTAAGAATTTATTAAGGAACCCATTAAGTAATAACGGCTAATTTTCATCAATTAGAAGGTACAATTATTGAATTATGCTTCCTATTGTCTACAGTAATCTCTACGACAAAAGGGATACAAAACATTACCTTAATATACCTGCCCAACCTGCCCAATTATACAATTTCATAGCGCGGCTACTACATACAAAATATATGTCTATTTTCCTTTAGGCCTAGCCTTTTGTCAATCTTTAGCCAATCAACTAAATATCTGGTATATCTTCAATGATTTCTCTTGTTCCATTCCAGGCAACACAAACGAAGTTTTGGTGTGCAAGGCCGGAAAACTTATCAAGTGTACCTCTTGACATATGGCTCAACTACAGCCAGCCTACCGATGCCTGCCACGTCCGTGCGATACCGTCCTACGTCACCGTGGAAGATATCATGAACTACACAGCGCCTCTGACGTCACTAGTAAAGTGCACAGAATGGGAATTCGACAGATCTGACGTTGGCAACACCATCATATCAGAATGGAGTTTAGTATGCGACCGATCGGGACTCACAAATTTGGCGGAAGTGGTGTTCCTAGTTGGAATCGGTGTGGGAGGTGTTGTTGGTGGCTGGATATCTGATAAGTAAGTTCTTATTCCATATTTTTTAAATGAATTAAACTATGTAATGAGCTTTAAAGTCTTGTTTAGCTCTTTTACATATTGTGTACCTTAATCGTTACTTGGACTTAAAGTCTGTACCTATCTACTCTCGCTGAAATAAAATGCGTAAAAAGGATCCCGTATTTTGCGCATATAATATTAGAAGAATACCAATTACTTGATTTTTTGTTTTAATAAATGTGTAGATGAAGCCTTTAACATTTTTTCTTCAAATACTCTAATATCTTATGATAGCATAAACTTTAGCAAGTTACTTTTCCAGGTTTGGACGAAAGAAGATACTTATCAGTATGATCGTAGCGCAGAGCGCGCTCGCCATACTCTCCCTGCTAGTCAACACGTACATCCAGTACGTGGGAGTGCGTCTGGTGATGGGGCTGGTCTCCGTGTCCGTGGTATACGCCGCTTTCGTGTTGAGCGTCGAGCTGGTGGGCGGGAAGTGGGTCACCATTGCGGGCGTCTGCAATTTCTTCCCGCTCCCGCTTGCTTACGTCATCGTGTCCCTAGTCTCGCTGGTGCTGCCAAACTGGAGGGATTTGCAGCTAGCTCTGTCGATACCTGGATGTTTTCTGATATTCTTAGGGTGAGTTTTTTATGTAAGTCGAAACATTCTGGCAGTTCTAGGGCAATGTAAGGGCCTGTTGCACCACTTCCTGATAAGTGCCGCACCTATCCACCACTTAACTTGACAGGTAAAGTATGGAAAATCTGTCAAAAAAGTTGTGAATAGCCTACCTACTGCCTATTCGCCACTTTATCAGAAAGTGGTGAAACAGGCCCTAAGTAAAATAATTATTCGTTGTTATCAACTCTCATGCGTAAATAGTACCTACATGCGAGTGACAAGAATCATTAATGGTACCGTTAATAGCCCAAGCATGTTAGAGCAGAAACTATTCTAGAAACTCCGCGATAAAAACAATGTTCTGTACCGATCATACAACTATGTTTACAATGTCATGGTTTTATCGTTATCGACATATTGTAATTAACCGTTTAACTGCATTGTTTTCAGGCTTGTTCTCCCCGAATCACCTCGATGGTTATTAAGCATGGGCAGAACGCAGGAAGCCAAAGTAATATTGGAAAAAGTTGCCAGATTCAACAAGAGAGACACGGCCGAAATCGACAAGCTGTTGAGCACGCAGAAGAAAGAAAACTCGAACGGAAACTCAAACGTCGTGTTGCTGTTCAAAGGGTACCTGTTCAAACGCACCACATGTTTATTCCTGGCCTGGTTCTCCATGACAATCGCCTACTATGGCCTCCTACTGAATATAGGCAATTTCAATCTGGGAAACTTACATTTGACATCAATCATATTAGCGCTAGTCGAGATACCTGCAATCGCTCTGAGCATACCCATCCTTCTGAAGGCTGGCAGACGGATACCTATATTTATTACCATGATGGTATGCGGTCTGTCTTGCGTCGCGAGCGAGCTGTTCTCGGTTTCGTTCGAGGATGATTGGATAATGATCATATGTTTGATGGTCGGGAAATTTGCTATCGGAGCCACGAACATGATGCTGCCGATATTTACGGCGGAGTTATATCCCACGTTGCTAAGGAACCTCGGAGTCGGGGCCAGTCAGTTGGCAGCGGGCCTGGCGCTCATGTGCATCCCATATTTGTGGAACTTGGTAAGTGTGTTAATTTTATGAATTAATTAATTAATTATTTAATTTTACTTCAATTTTATGAATAGTTTGACCGATAATGAATGGGGCTTATGTCAAATAAAGGTGAACGCAGATTTGGCCGCACCGCACGCACCGCAGTCGATGCATTCGCAATTCTTCATATTATTATGAAGTTGCGAAGACTGCGGCGCGGGTAGGTAGGTATGCGAGCTTGCCTATAACTTCATATAAAGAATTCGAATGCGGCGACTGCGGTGCGTGCGGTGCGGCCCAAATCTGCGTTCACCTTAAATCTTCATATTTTAATTACAGTTGAGGAATATTCGTCTCTTGAGTGCGGCAGTTAGACGCTAAAATATTGAATAACTTATTAAATAGCTAAATTATAAAGAAGCTAGATAATACAAATCGTTTGTTTCACACGTATTGTGTGAAAACACATGTTCATTCAATGCATTCTCATTAAACGATAATTACCAAATTTAGAAAAAAAAAAGATTTTCCGTATGAAATACATAATTACCAACCCGTTTTAACATTAACAATATAAAAACAATTTATCTAAACTTTAATTGTTATCTTTACAGACAAAAATAAATCTACATTTGCCGATGGCGACGATTGCCGTTCTGAGCGCGATAGGCGGCGGCATCATACTGCTGCTGCCTGATACAGTTGACCATAAAGCGTAAGTATTCTTGCTAGTTACTAAAATATAATATTACTAGCTGTCCCGGCAAACGTTGCTTTGCCATGATATATTTGCCATAGTTTGGCTAGACTAGACTAAATTAATAAGTATGTCACCATGGCAACGTCGATCGCTATCCCGTCGCAAAAACAATGGTCGCCGTCAGTCTCAGGTTATAATAATTTACTATTATTTATTCAACAAAATATGCACTTAATACTTATCAATATATAAAGTACCCAGTAGCCGATTCTCAGACCTACTGAATATGCATATAAAATTTGGTAAAAATCAGTAAAGCCGTTTCAGAGGAGTTCGCTGACTAACATTGTGACACGAGAATTTTATATATAAGATTACGTTTCAACCCAGCTACAGTTTAAACCACGATGATACTCACAAACTTCACACAAAATTTATAATATTTCATATGAATTTTCATCTCACCTCGTGTGAGTTGCGACCGTAGGTCTATTTGCACTAATCTGGTTTGTCTCTTTCATAAAACTAAGAATGACCAAGATAGCACCAGAGTAAATATAGAACTATTAATGAACTAACGAGTAGGCAGACTCAGATGAGATCTCGAAATTTATACGTTTGACGTAGTATGTCATATCGGCCGGCGCGCGCAGTATTAATCCTTCGATCGCGTATTCTTGGAAATGCTATTTATTGTATTCTATTGTTGTCGCGATCACCGGTGCTCTTATGGGACTTGAAGGATTAATGCGTTTTACTAACCATTGGGATTTGGGAAACATGTTGAAAGTGACAGTCACGCCCAACTTGCGTATATTCGCCCGTTTGTTTGAAGTCCCCCCCCCCCCCCCTAGACAAGTGGCAAGCGATTGTCGTAAACGCTAACAAAATGTATGCGATTTGACATAAGTCATCGCTTCGTTAGCGAATACTAATGTCAAATTCCATACATTTTGTGGCGTTAATTACACAGCTGTTATTAAGTTGAACCCAGATTAGCTTAACACATTTATTGGCACTTTTTTAATGTAACTAAGTAAAATAAACTAATTCAAAACTCTATATGTTTTTCAGGCAAGCTCCGGAAAACACTTCAGCGTGTAACGGAACGTTTACCGCTACCGACGACAGAGGGCGCTAAACAGTGTGTGCCAAAGTGACAGTGACATTTACAAGTGTACATAGAACTACCCTCAGGAATTATTACTAAGTTATTCTAGTAGTTTTTTGATAAAATGTGTGATACCTGCTTTGTTTTGAAAGAAAATGGTTTATTTTGTTTTCAACTACGAATTAAATATACGTAATATTCTATCAGAGGGGTTGATTTATAATATGATGGCATGATGGATGGCATATGACGGACCTACGTAATTTGGATCCTTTTATGTCAAACCCATTAGAGATAAACTACGATAACATGGCACGCCCCTCCAAAATTCAAAACGTTTGAATTGCGTTGCCAAAACGTTTGAAGTGCGTTGTCAGAACGTTTGAAGTGCGTTGTCTTGCGCGGTCGGCTAGTTATAGTTGACCAACAAATCTTGGTAATAACTAATAAGTGACATTGAGTGAAATATTACGAGTACTGGTTGATTGGTTGAATACTTACTACATACAAACTCTTTCATAAGGATGTGACTACACACATTGAAACAGTAATTTGGAGGGGCGCGCCATGTTACCGTAGTTTATCTCTACCCAGCCGTCATATCGCGATATAACTCGAACAAATGACGCGTGTCCGTCTATGGATCAATTTCTTCGATGGTACAATAATTTACCAAATGTACGTCTGAAAATTATGCATAGATATAATAATATTGACGAAGTAAAGGAAATTTGTGTCCATGCAGACATTATTTAGCCCTCAGGCCTCAATTTTTTAGTAATTGAAAACCGCCGAATAAGAAATTTTAGGGAATAGGAAAAAAGTCACGTGAAAATGGCTTAAAAAGTCTAACAATATGCATAATCTTTCAGGGCTAAATTCATGAAATTGCTTTACTTATTTTGTGATTATTAGTTTTATATAAAGTAGATTTTACTGTTTCAAATGTGCGAGAAAATGAGTCAGTGATTGTTTTATTGTACTGTATTAATAATGATCAAAATAAATTGTAGTTTTAAAGAGATTCCAAATTTTAAATAGGCATAATATATCTAAGTTTTGCCACCGACTTCTATTATTGTTATTTCTGAACTAATTCGAACTTAAAACCATGAAGGGCCCATGTACTTATAGCAAGGTAAGATTTAACGCCTTATTTCACATAAAATACTATGATTAATTGATTATTTATTTAATTACTTCTCACTGACCGTAGAAATCGATGTTTTATTTCACAAGTGTGTTTTTAAGTAAAACTTTGTTAAGCACGATAAACAAAACAAGTAAATTATTAGATAAAATCTGTGATACAATTTATCAGGATAAAGATAAGCCAAATATTGCAAGTACAATCTTATTTGGACAAAAGTAATCGACTATGCATTTTTTTTTCTTGATTTGTATGATAAAGAATCGTCTCGTTTGCTTTACCCATTGTTGTAAGAGGTGCCTTAGATAACGTAACATGTAGTGATTGTAGTCAATTATTATTGTCGACTGTTTCTACTGTACTGTCTTTGTTGCTATATAACTATAGTCTATATATACCTACTCTATACTGAAATATGTACAGTGTATAATCTAAAATTTGGCAAAATTATATTTAAAAATAATATTTTCTAATAATGACAATATTTTAGAATGAATAATACGTTATTGTTTCTTCTCACCTTATTGTTTTATTGAAAACTTTTATAAAAAATTTTAATTTTAAGGCGTTAATGTTTCTTTCCGTACGCCCAGTTATAATGCTATATAACTATTTTTGTAATATAAAATTGATTGTAATTAGTAATGAATAAGTACGTTATTAGGAATAAGTCTAATTAAGTACAAATTAGTAAATTATTATATAAAATATGAAACATTATTTGCAGCTTTTTATTTAACTTTCGTTTCATTTATAATGTAGAAGTATATATTTTTTTAATTAGCCTATGCTGTCCCACTGCTGGGCAAAGACAATATAATATTATAATTAATATATGCGATTTTTACCGAACTACTAGAGTTATAATATGTATTTATTTTTTTAATTTTTCGTCACCACAGAATAAGTTTCAAACCTTAAGCCAGAAGTACAATATTTAGTTGAGTATACTGACCTTTTTCATCGCATATACTAATTCTATTTTGCTGCGAGTCATAAGTCCCGGGAAATGACTTAGGGTAGTTTTTTGCCATAAAAATCTACGGTTCCCATGCAAAAAATAATTTTCGATGCAACGTAACGGGACAGGCTCGGCAAGGGCCTCTTGAACTCTTCACATGTCCACGTTACGGCGTCGTCAACGTGGAACGGTGCGGTAACGTGTCACGGTACGTTGACGTGACGTGAAAATTTACGTCAACGTAACGTGAAAATGCACGTCAAGGTGTAGCATCGTTTTATATCTTTTTTTTTTTTCTTAAATCTCTCTCACCGTCTTCTTAACAATAGCAGAAGCAGAATACGTATTGTGCAGTCCATATCTAGATAAGTAGTGAAGAATGTAGCAGTTTTACAAGGCATGGTGACGTACAATGTTGCTACATCGTGACGTGCATTTTTACGTTATGTTGACGTAATTTTTCACGTCACGACAACGTACCGTACCACGTTACCGCACCGTTCCACGTTGACGACGTCGTAACGTGGACATGTAGACAGACCCTAACACTAAAATATTAATAATAATTACAATGCAGTACATTTGACATGTCTAGTGTAGGACACTGGGCTCTTTGACGGTTACGGAATATCGGTAACGGTGACAGACGGACAGACGTGGCTAATAATAATAATTTTTGACCCACTGGCCCAGTAGAAAGGTTACGTATGTTATTGAGTTGAAATTTTGAATCACCACCGTCCACAGCTTTAATAGACTTATTGTCAAACATGGCTATGGAATTCATTATTGTCAAGCTGCTGGACGAGAATAAATAAGAAACTATTTACTGTTAGTTTTCCCTGTCGTAACAGTAAATATTTGATAAGCATTTTTTAATCTATTTCGTGGCTATGACGAAAACTATTGATTTTAACCATTGTTTACCAATAACATAATTATTATTGCAAAATTAATAACTATTGGTAGTAAGTTAACAACTTACGACGATATAATATGCTAAGCTGGTTGAGTGTGTCTGGTTTAGCTTAGTTACCATAAAATTAATTTCAAAATAAAATCTCCTTTGTTTTACCAAAATGATACGATTTTATTGCTTTGCTAAAACCATGAGTAACAAAGTTTTAGATTTTTCAGTAAAAAAATGTAACTGTAGAACGCCTGAAAATTCGACACAGCAATTTTTAAAACGACATTTCCTCGCAATAAATGCAGGCGAATAAATATTGATGCAAGCCAGCGTTGCCAGATTTTTTTTGTGCCAAGTGGGACTTTGGAACTTTTTGAATCAAAAGCGGGATTCTTCAGTCAAAAGCGGGGCAAAGTAAAAAAAGGTATAAATCAAAAGTTTTTTGAATTTTTATCTTTTTATTTGGGTTAAAATAACGATTGCTAAGTACTCACTACTCACATACGGTTTTGCTCGATAGTTTTACTCCAAATCGAAGGAAATGACATATTTGACATATTTAATTCCATCGAGCCGGCTCGAAACGAGCCTTCGAGCTGTCAGTTTTGGCGTCCACACAGTGGTTATTGCTGGATTTGGAGTAAAACTATCGAGCAAAACCGTATGTCAGTACTTAGCAATAATGTGACAATAGATAGCAAAAGTAGCCAAAGAAGATCCACCCCTCTACCTCCCACACTCTTAACTTCATTGCGCACCTTTCTTCTCAGCACGCTGCAAGTATGTTCGGGCTTTCCCCGAAAAGCGGGACTGAGCCTGTCCCGCGCGGGACATTTAATTTTGATGAAAAAATCGGGACGTCCCGCCAAAATCGGGACGTCTGGCAACGCTGATGCAAGCATACAGGCGCAAACGTTTCTTATACTAAGTATAAGTTATAAGTTATAACCAAGCTGTCCATTGTCCAAGTCTCCTGTCTAACCAAGCATAAGTATAACAATAACAAGTCTTGTTATTTAATGAAATCAATGTTAAGCTGATGATATAGGTTTAATCTGGCACTTTTGAATAGATTGGCACTTGGCAATAGGCACTTGAATGCGCAAAGATGAGACTAATAATTAATAGCTTGCGCACCGAAATCAGGATTCAAATATGTATTATACATTAATATTAAATGTAAAAATACCGTACAGGAAATTACTATTAGGGTGAGAACATACATACGACGCGTTATTACCGGAGACGCTAGAGGCGTCAGTCTACACGTGACTGGACTTGTAATGACTGGTAAGTGGTAACCATTGAGTTTAAAAAGTCGCATGTAGATCAGTTGCATGTTAATTACGTAATTCTTTTGAAATGCACATACTTACTTTGATATTTTCGTAGTGCACTCGTACGAGGTGGAATGCGAAGCTTTTACACGGCCATCGTCATGATTATCAAATTCGACTTGACACAGCAATATTATACTTTATATCTAATGATTATATTGGGGCTCTGTATTACAGGACTGTGCGACGATTCGCTAGTCTCAGGGGGCAGTGATTTGTGCATTTTTACTAACGTCAAAATGCGTCTCTCAACCGATTAATCATTACATTAATTCAAAAAAATGACTAACTTTTGTACTTATATTTAGGTGACCTTTAATTGTAGTAGGTAAAAGAAGTAGTTAAGTCAAGTGTCAAGTAAAATGAGTCCGTTTGGCAAAGTGTCTGTTCTTAAAAACAATAAAATCTGAAAACAAGGATCTTCAAAACATAAACTGTAATTGAAAGATATAATGTACACGATGCTGCAGGCAAAGGCATGTAAATCAAGTTCAATAAATAATTAAAAAGTACAAAAAATCGACGGCTGACCTCGCGAGTCCTGTTGCGAGCCCTTGGTCATATTCGAGTGATTCATATTGGTCATTTCGTGCGGGTAACTGTACGTTAAAAAAAAAGACGGGTTGCACTCCGGGAGTGCCGGCAGAAGTGAACACTTGATTATTAACGTTGTGCATAATTTTTTTACCCATTTTTTATGTAAATCGGTTTTTATAAAATCAATTTTTTTAATTAATCGAAACCCTTACAATCGATTAAATTTTTAACCCATTTTTTATGAAAATCGATTTTTAAAAAAACGATTTTTTTAATTCATCGACACCCTTACAATCGATTAAAAAATATCGACAATCGAAAAAAACAATCGATTGTTCGATTAATCGATTTCGATGTTACAACACTACTCTCCAACCGTCTTACGGTTTTTCCAAGGTTTTTCGATCAGCACGAGAATCTGACGCGAGTTTCGCAGTTTTTACCTGTTGTGTATTTGAAATGCATTTTGTAACGTAGTACTTTTATTATAAGAATATTTATTGAAGTCTTCGTGTAGGCGTTGTAGTCTAACATTACCCACAAAAGTGCTCAACGCCGCTAAAGAAGTTTTCACTTCAAAAAGAAAAGTCTGTATTTCACTCTGGTCATTAACCTTCCTGACACAAATGCATGACACTTAAGCATTACGACCCCGAAACATGTCCCATTGTTGCCGCTGTATGTGTCGAATTAAATGAACCGTAGAATAAGGCTATACAGGACACGTAACGGAGTAACGTCCTTGTCCGACCACTATTTATTATACTTTTTAATATTGAACTCAAAATATTAAGCAGAACACTGTCTTATGCCTCTGTTGTATACTAAACTAGCGACCCGCCCCAGCGTCGCACGGGTATAAAATATGTAGCCACTGAAAAAATGATGAAAATCGATAGCCTATGATCCTTCACATGGTCTACTTCTTATCTGTGTCAAATAACATAAAAGTTGCTTCTGTAGTTCGCGAGATAAGCCCTTACAAATAATCTTCCCCGTTTTTTCCACATTCTCCTATTAGTCTTAGCGTGATAAAGTATAGTCTATAGCCTTCCTGAATAAATGGGCTATCTAACACTGAAATAATTTTTCAAATCGGACCAGTAGTTCCTGAGATTAGCGCGTTCAAGTTAGCCCTTTCAAATAATTTTCCCCGTTTTTTCCACATTTTCCTCTATTTCTTCGCTCCTCTCAGTATTAGCGTGATAAAATATAGCCTTCCTCGATAAATGGGCTATCTAATACTGAAAGAATCATCAAAATCCGTTGCGTAGTTTTAAAGATTGAAGGGAACAAAGGGACATGAGGGAAAAAAAGCGACTTTGTTTTATACTAAGTACTAGCGACCCGCCCCGGCGTCGCACGGGTATAAAATATATAGCCACTGAAAAAAATATTAAAAGCGATAGCCTGTGATCCTTCACGCGTGGTCTACTTCTTATCTGTGCCAAATAACATAAAAATTGCTCCAGTTGTTCGCGAGATAAGCCCTTTCAAATAATTTCTCCCGTTTTTTTCACATTCTCCTATTAGTCTTAGCGTGATAAAATATAGCCTATAGCCTTCCTCAATAAATGGACTATCTAACACTGAAAGAATTTTTCAAATCGGACCAGTAGTTCCTGAGATTAGCGCGTTCAAGTTAGCCCTTTCAAATATTTTTCCCCGTTTTTTCCACATTTTCCTCTATTTCTTCGCTCCTATTAGCCTTAGCGTGATGAAATATAACCTATAGCCTTCCTCGATAAATGGGCTATCTAACACTGAAAGAATCATCAAAATCCGTTGCGTAGTTTTAAAGATTAAAGGGAACAAAGGGATATGAGGGAAAAAAAGCGACTTTGTTTTATAATATGTATAGATAAATAACATAGGGCGCAATCCTTAAAATTATTACAAAGACTCAGGAATATGAAGTAGAGTTAAAGAGATTTTATGAATCCCTTTTAATATTATTTGATTATCTTACACCTGCTGAAATTGAATAGTTGATTTTTATGATAGAATTCACTTTATATTATAAGGTGTAACAAAACCTAACAAAACTAAGTGATAATACATTTTTTGGGTTTGTATGCGCCCCCAATATAGAGTTCGCTGTGAAGGAAGCAGCGCTGTAAGAGTAACTTTATTTTTTACTTTTGTATGAAAAAAATTCATGACGCTGGAGCGCATGCCCATACAAATGACAAATAAATTCGCTGTTTTAGCGCTGCTACTTTCACAGCGAACTCTTTATAAGGTACTCATACAAATCCTAAAATATTATCACTTAGTTTTGTTATACCCTGTATGTATATGGCCATCTCAAACAGGCAGCTTAGAAACCACTTCAACTTTATTCCAAAACATATTTCATCTATTATTTTTATGAGTGTCCTATAAACATGTTGTTCTGTATTACTATTAAACACATTTCCAGTGTTTTTCACTCTCACTTGTTGCGATGTCGATCCACTTGTCTGACGTGAGCCGCACGCGAAACATCTGATGTAACTCCCCAATTGTTATATCCTTACCAGGCCGGTAGCCCACGCGCTTTCCATTTCTGCCTAAACGCAGCAATTACACACATTATCTAATACCCTCCAAAGGTATCCACCAATATTATAAATGCGAAAATATATCTGTCTGTTACCTCTTCACGCCCACAGCGCTAAACCGATTTTGCTGGGTATGAAGATACTTTGAGTCCCGGGAAAGTGGAGGATAGTTTTTATCCCGGAAAAATTGTACGGTTCTCGCGCTATGATCGAGTTTTGGCGTCAGCGGAGTTGCAGGCGTCAATCGTCATCTAGCATATCATTATATTTTATTACAGAAATGTCCACTAAACTTATGTTTCCTTGGTATCGAAATACGATAATTATGAATATTATCTAATATTGTCTCCAAAGGTTCTCCTGGTATTTGTGTTATACAATAGTTGCTACATCAAACACCACATAATAATTTGTAAAATGGAACAGATACACAGCCACATTGTAAGTATTAAAAATTTCACTACTACTAGCATACATTGCACTCATGACAATTTTATGCAAAGGGCGCTAGCTAGTAAATAATCTGACCAAAATCCGACATGTTGCACACGTCATAATTATCAGAATATTGACAGAAACGTTATCAAACGCCGAACAAAACTTCTTGTTTGCTATATATGATGCTGAATCTAGCGTGAAAACTGAAAACATTGCAGTAGTATATCATATTATTATTCAATTTACTTATCACAATAAGGGAGTTTACATGATTGGAGGTGACACGTGCACATGTATGCTTGTTGGGGTGCAATAAAATCGACTGCTCACTATGTAACTTGACATTACATGCTATTGAATTACGAATTGATCTCTTAATTGATACAAGATGTATATCGAGTGTTACGCCACTTGAACCTATTGTTATACTTGTGACATACTCTTAACTAAATGGAGGCATCATTGATTGATAATGGTGGCTCCAATGATGCTGCAGAAGATTGTGACATCGACCTAAATGCCTTGACTCTACTTGACGAAGGAGGCTAAAAGAAGGAGGTTGTTTTGATTGTCATAATTTTCTTTAATGAATTGCCTTTTAGACTAACAATAGGTATATTTGGCTTTAACGAGTACATTTCCGGCAATATCGATACAATTGAGGACGCAGACGCACTGGCCTCCTAAGAGGACACCATGCAACTTATGGCTTATTGTTCTAGTTTACATTGTGACAATTGACAAATGATCCTTAATACATAGAGCAGTGGATTACACCAAAATCCATAATAAGTGCGAAAGTGTGTCTGTCTGTCTGTCTGTTACTGCTTCACGCCCAATCCGCTGAACCGATTTTGCTGAAATTTGGTATGAAGATACTATGAGTCCCGTGAAAGGACATCGGATACTCTTTATCCCGGAAAATGCACGGTTCCCGCGCGATAAATGAATTTGGGCACAACGGAGTTTCGGATAGTCATTTAGTAATATACCTCTAAACTCTAAAGATACTAATTTAAATAAATTAATTACATTGTTGTAAAAATCTCTATCTTCCGAACACATTCTCTTTGTTGCTAGTGTTTTGAAAACTGCACTTAGATATTGTATTTTCTATAAGTGGCTTATGATAGGAAATTGATGCGCTTATTAGTTGTATAACACCAATTTCCTTAATGATTTCTTCCAGTAAAACGTGCTGCAATAGAATTATTTTATCTCCTCTTATTACAGTTAATTACAATTCTCCTTTACTTTCTTATTACAGTTCAAATAAAGATCACTTTATTTATATTTCATTGAATGCCATAAGAAAAACTTTGCCATAATTTTTAAATTAAGGCTTTTTTAAACAACAAAACATCAAAACAGTCAAAAGATAAAGTTACATAACTAGAATAATTTTTTTTTGGTCATTCATTAAGGAAGTAACATTTGAGGCGACAATATTGTTTTCGGCGCAATGATACAATTTGCACACAATTTCCACTACTCTTTAAATTAATTATACGCACTTTTTCGTTGTAATTAAACATTAATTGCATAATTTAAATGTCATAGGAAATCGATATCCTTATTACTATTTCGATGGAAAAAATGGTTCATGTAGCGGTATCGTGTAGGCCGACAGATTGAAGAGTGTTGCGTTTAATTGTTGAATGTTTGAGTGGTGGTGGCTACTTGTGTTGGTCGGGTTGCACTCCGTATGGTTGTCGCGTAGGGGCTCGGAGTGGGCGCCCTCTTATAGGCTGCGCGGGAGGCGCCTCCTTTATTTGTCGGTTGTGCGCTACGCGGTGGTACCGTCAGGACATCATGCGTTCTTTAGTGGTGAGTGTCAGTGCATCTAATTTATTTAAAAAAAAAAAGTGATGTTCGCCATTTAAAATTTTTGCGTAGTGATGTTTATTTAATTTTGATAATTGTTTTTTATTGTGTAAATTTATAATTATTTTCGGAGGAAGTGTTTTTAAGGTTTCGTGGTTTCTTCATTCAATCATTTTTTTGTTTAGTGCTTTTTAATATTTTTTAAATTACTTACCATATATCTTGTACTTAAAATATTTTCCCCCTTTGTAAGTGTTGTATATAATAATCGACCCAAAACTTTTTAAACATAAGACCGCACATAAGGACGTCGAAACTATACACTTACTTATGTATTACAGTAACTAAATGACCAAAGGATCAAAGTGTTCAAATAAAAAATCTTATTTAAGTCCTTAAAACTGCAATAGTACTATAATAATTGTGAAATCAAATAAAATAACAGACTACGCACACCCATAAACACAGAGCAGTATACAGAAAATCAGTGCGCACACAATTTATATTTTTAGGTCAGTGATATGCATAGATATCGATTTCGTGTTGCAGCCTTGAACAAAACGAGAGGGCGGTAATCTATTTACCTTTCATCACTAAATAATAAAAGTGCAGTACGCGGAACTAATGGTACGAATTGAACATATAAGTTGTCATAATTGTGATTTAAATTACGTAAAGCGATAGATAACGAGTTACCACACTGTCCTACTCCGAACCAGAAGTTAACTGTTATACTTAAACTGCTCCATTCACTGCGAAAGACCGGTTCAGAAAAGTACATATAATAATTAATATTGCAATAGTTATGCCCTTAATGTAAACTGTAGCAGATAAGTGAGAATATCGGCGACAGCAGAAATGAGAGCAAATATTTGTGTTGATGGAGACATAATATTATCGAATTGTACTTGAATCCGATGATAGAGGAAAAATGTGCTTCACCCTTGTCTTAGCGAAACGCTACGCACTTAAAGCCCCTATTCTCTCTCCCTTTTAAAATTCTTACTGGTGTCGAAACCATAACATTCTTCATTCACTCCAAGGCACAGTTTTATGAATAAGGCCAAATAACTGTTTTGATTTAAATACATAGTATGTAATCTTGTCAAAACACTTTGACTACATAAGATAGCATGGTAGCCAGACGTTAGTTTCTTAGCTTAATCACAGCCGGATCTGGCAAGCCAATTATAGTGCCAAAGTATGGGTAATAGAATTAATAATAGGCTAATACTATTATTTGGCGTGAGTCTTGCATAACAATATCCAGCAGAATATGTGTAGACAACAATAGAATTCCTTGGCATTCAACGCCTAGAGCCTATGTGGAAAGAAGTGTATCGAAATCATAATTTTAGATATCAAAATCTACAATATCTCAAGATCAAACGGCCTTACAGATTAAAAACAAGTATATTTGTAGCCTGATGTAATACTTTTATAAGTTTATAAGTAGTATATTGTTAAGTAATGAGCAAATGGAAATTATAGTTAATTATTGTTTATTGACTAATAGGCGTTGCCCAAAACTTCGCGCGTGTAAAAGGAACTTCCGCTACGTACATATGGCGCAAAAGTAGAGAGTAGTCCTTCAAGAAGACTCCTTCCTTACAGGGAATACTACTAATATATCAATGCCAAATAAAATATAGCCCAACAGCCCAAGAGCCTATTCAAAGCAACAAAAAACAAGATAATCTTTGTCGTGCTAAAGTGAAAGACACATAGCTCTTTAACTACGATTTGGAATAAAAAAAAATCTATCGAAAAACAAAAAGAAATTACCTACTAACTTAACATATAAACGTCCTCTAAAAATAGATATAAAACACTTTACAACCTTGACAGTTACATAAGCATTAATTAAGTCAATGCAAAAACGTAAAAGTACATTTGTATCATTCTTCACATCTGTAGCGTTCAACACTTCAACAGCTATGAGCTAATAGGCCTAGTATGTGGTATTTAATCTACTTATTGGGTGTTAATTTCACTATAATCTCCGCCTCACCTTGCAAAACTTAGATCCTAGAGCAACTTTATTTTCCTGTGAACCTCCAGTTTAATAATTATGTTTCATTACCTTTGGATTTTTTCGCGGAACACTTCTTTTATTTCCGACGTTTAGCTGAAAACCTTTCCAACGGTGGGCTGTAGTTGGTGACGGCTCCAATATTTTTATTCTCATTACTAAACAAAAGAATAATTTTTATGAAATACTCCTATTTGTTTAAAGTGAAAGAAACATAATTTATAGACGTTAATATGATACTGTCTTACGATATCGTCTGATTTTTACTCTTTGTGATAATTTACACAATGTTATTCCCTTTAGTATCAGCAGTAAAGTTTCCATTAATACAATACTTACAGAGCGTCGATTTAAAAAATCCAACAGTCTATAATCTAGATAAATCTACTTCCTTTCTATTTACCATTTAAATGTCAACAAATAATAAAAAATATACATAACTATTTCAAATCAAGGGCAAAGAGATCTTTGTATCTACCACAGCGATAATTGTGTTAGCATTTAAAAGATTAATCGTTATGTCAGCTATTATATTAATTTAAGCGTACTTTATTCAAAGTTTAAATCTTACAATAATAGAAGATTTGATAACAGGAATTTAATTGTTATAATCATGATTAGCAATAGCTAACATATTATGTCTGTTACCTCTTAACACCTAAGCCGCTATACCGATTTCCATGGGTACGGAGATACTTCCCGGAAAAGGACATAGGATACTTTTTATCCCGGTTTTCTCGCGATCAACGAATTTCGGAGCAACGGAGTTGCGGGAATCATCCAATGATGAAATATTTACAAATTTCGTACATGATTCTTTGACACATCTACTCTATTTAGAATGTCTACTTCATCTGCATACAAAATCGGCTACATCTACATTTCTGTATCATTGATAAGTCAGACAAATTTAGCCCTAAATTTTATAGCATTCCTGTCTTGATTTTTGTTTGGATTGCATTGTAATTAATTTATTAGTTTTTAATTAACAACATAAGGTGACAGGCGAACGGAATTTAATGAGCAGAGCTAATTCTGAGTGCAAATTACTCTTAAAAATTTCAGGCTCGACAAGAACACGCAATTAGAGAATGTTTCGGAGTTTATTCGTAACAAAACCACTTTTTATATAAACTTAACGAAAAACTTGTAGGACTTATTTTATACTGCATTACTAGTATGTTATCAATAGTTTTGATATCCGTATTCGGTAGTCAACATAATCTTTAAAAAGTAGTTGTCCGCTAGTTAGTTCGCGTACAAATCGTTTAAGGCGCAGCGCAGACGACAGACTATCCGTGACGCACTTTTTAGTCTGTGGGAAATAGTACCTGTGCAATTATATGCAGTAACGCAAACGACGCGCAAAAAGTCCGCATATAATTGCATAGGTTCTATTTCCACAGACAAAAAGTGCGTCACGGATAGTCTGTCATCTGCGCTGCGCCTAAGTAGCGCACAAAAACTATCATAATATGTATATTGTATTGTCCCGGGATAATAATATTCTCTCTTTAATTAAATGTTTATTTGAGGTTTATGTAATGAATATTTTAAGTAAAATAAACGCACGTCTAAGTTGCAAAATTACGTATTTGCAATTATTTTAGTAGCTTTTATTTTAAACGTCTCGTCGCTTTGCTACCACTTGCAGTGCTAATAAGCTAATTTCTGCACGTGCTGTGCAGAAATTAGCTTATTAGTCAGACCGACAGACACATTTTTGCATTTGTTATACTAGTACAAGAAACTAGGCTGTATTTCGTCATAGTAGGCTGCTTAGTCACGGGTATTGTATCTATAGTCTATAGAGTATCATTACTTATCACAAATTATACTGTAGGCTCTATTTATTACATCACTATAAATTCTTGTACAGAATATTCATAAAATGTTCTAGTAACTTGGAAAAATATTTTTAATTTTCATGAAAACATATTATTATATTTTTTAATAGTTGAGTAAGTACATTACAAATAACACATTTTTCGTAGAGTATCAATAATCAATATACTTACAAAAAAGCGATCCTATAAGGGTTTTTCTTCTTACGGGACCCTAAAACCGATCATATTTAACATACATTTATAACTGTCAACTTGGTATTGTAAACTCGATCTCAAACAGGTTCAAAATCTCGAAAGCTCTGAAGGTTGCGTGAAGAAAGCTCAATAAAAGCTCACAATACATCGTCAGTTATATACAGAGTGTTGAAATTCTCTATACGACCTTTATATTTAGGACGATAACGTTTGTAACATTAAATGTTTATAATTGTTATATTGTTATATAAATATTCAAGTAAAAAAGTCAACGAAAATTGTTATAATTACAGTATTACAGAAGATGTTATTGTATAATTTATTGCGTAAATTACATGCAATATTTTCAATTTTATTTATTAAGGATTAATTGGTTGAGTAATAGTAAAAAAATCTTAAACGATTCAATAATTAAATAATATAATTATAATATACTTTTTGAATTTTTTCGTTATATAAAATTAAATTTATTTTTAATTCGAACCCTTACCCTTTTGGGAATTTGAATTTACATCCTTACTTTTAGGTATCAATTTATCATGTTTATAAATATAAATGTTTTTTGTCTCGCAAAAACCTTACAACGGCTGAACCGATTTGAGTAATTTTAGTCTTGAAATGTTTGTGGCAAGTCCAGGGAAGGCTTATATTAGGAGGAACGTGAAACAAAGTTCACCGGATCATCTAGTTTATAATAATATATCTTAAAATCAGTATTGCAAAACTCACTTTGAATACCGTTATTTCGTTAACTTTAGCTGCACTGACGGTAACAAGTTAATAAGGTATTGATAGCTCGTCTGTGACAATATAATAAACATTATTTATGATGATAATGTTGCATCATGCATAAGGCTTTTATGTGGGATGTCTGATGCTCGTTAGCTTAGAGATTTGATAACTAGTTTTCATACTCTATTATCGGAAAGAGATATTACGAAATCGAAATGATGCAGTTTTATTTTTTATCAATATCATACTCTTTGCCCTAAATTTTGCAGAAAGAGTACCAAGGACACAAAATAAATTAGAAGTACAACAACTCACTAACTCATATTTTATAATGTAGTTAACATTTGCCGTTTTGCATTTGTTTTTTTCTTCTCACAGGAAAATAATTATTAACTTTAAATATAAGTACGTATAATCCATACTAAAAATATAAATGCGAAAGTACGTCTGTCTGTCTGTTACTATTTTCACGCCTAAACCACAACCAAAAACCGATTTTGCTGAAATTTGATATGAAGATACTTTGAGTCCCAGAAAAGGACATATATAGGATACTTTTAATCATTTCTATTTAGAAGATAAGCTCTCAATTAGTCGGTACCAAACACATAATATCAATGTATTATAATTATAATTGAGACGTGAGTGGATGAATAAGGTAAGTAACATAAAAAAACTTCCCGTTTTTCCGCTTAAATGGAGGCTTTAGGGTCGGAAAAATTATTTGAAATAGAAAAACTATGGGTTATATGTGTAGCCAGATATATTAGCTAGGTTATGGAATAGATAAGTTACAAGTTTTATTAAAATAATTAGGGAAAAAATGAGTTATTGCCCGTATGTTACGAAATGTTACTTGTTCGATTCTTCCACTCACGTCTTCAATTATTATGAGCACTATATGAGTACAGTACTAGTGACATCAGCGGAGCGGAACTACAGGTAACCGGACCCGCAATACGTCCCGTCACCTTGCGGCTCGAATGACAAGGATATGTCCTCACTTATCGATTTATTTTGGCGTTATAGTCGAAAAATTAAATAGAAAGTTTTTACTCTGCGTCTGCATTTCCTCGGAATAGCTTACAGATAAATGTAGCTTACTTAATTCAAGGGATAAACTGCTTCTAAATCTTTAATTAAAATCTTAATAAGATATATTATTCCAAAGCTAAAACATTACTTTTCATCGAAATTCGTTCAGTGGTGGTACGATAAAAAATAAAGCCAGTACCTATATTTATTAACAATTTGAAGTAAACGTTATTCTTACTTTACGAGTCTACTTAAAATTAATATCAACTCAAATGAAAACGTTCTATAGTTACTTTAAAGTTTAAATTATTAGCTTAATAGAATAAAGTTACATGATGTAAGTTGTAAGCATTACGAAGGTTCGGTACAAAAGACATCAACGCGCGCGAGGGGCTACGAAATACCGTTTTGTTTTCCGTCTCATAACTGTTGGTCCGAAAATATTTACTGGCTGAACTAGAAGGTTAAAGGAACTTAAATATCCCTGTATTTTCTAATTAGTAACTAATTTATAGAAATATAAACAAACATAGAAGGGGTTAGTAAATTTTAAAGTAACTGTTAATTGTGATAATAAAAAACACAATTAAAATCAAAAAGTGTAAAATTACTCGCCAATGACCTTAAAGTAATTGAATAGTTTTCGTCATGAAATGCAATAAACTCATGCTTTTGTAATGATATGCAAATGTACAAGGAAATATTGTAACTTTGATTAACACTTAGAGATTCTTGCAATGAAAATACCTTAAAGTAAACCAAGCATGAGGACTTAGGTACCCTACATGATAAACTCAATGTTAAAAGTGATTTTACAACCTGTCTTGAACCTATAGTGGCTTACTCCAAACTCGACGTGATATGATCACACTAATATTAAAAATGTATACGAAAGTATGTTTAATTTGTATGTTTAGTCAATGTGTATGTTTGTTATTTCACAATATCATTATACATCCAGACAGAACTAAAACTAACTTTTAATATTTATTTTGTGATTTTCACACGTCGCCAATAAGTTAATTCTGTCATGGACAATATAGCCCTTTGTTCACTAACAGTAGCGTTTGTTGTCATTGTCAAAGTTCTTGTAGCTTTTTGCTTTGCTCATAATATGTTAGTATGTTTTTCTTTTTCACTTGTCACTATCCTTACCTCTTTGTATAATCTATACATACATATTATAAAACAAAGTCGCTTTTTTCCCTCATGTCCCTTTGTTCCCTTTAATCTTTAAAACTACGCAACGGATTTTGATGATTCTTTCAGTGTTAGATAGCCCATTTATCGAGGAAGGCTGTAGGCTATATTTTATCACGCTATTAGACTAATAGGAGCGAAGAAATAGAGGAAAATGTGGAAAAAACTAGGAAAATTATTTGAAAGGGCTAGCTTGAACGCGCTAATCTCAGGAACTACTGGTCCGATTAGAAAAAATCTTTTTTTATTTGAAAAGGCTTATCTCGCGAACTACTGGAGCAATTTTTATGTTATTTGGCACAGATATGGCAATTTTTATGTTAGTAGACCACGTGAAGGATCATAGGCTATCGATTTTAATCATTTTTTCAGTGGCTATATATTCTATTTCTATTTCTATACCCGTGCGACGCCGGGGCGGGTCGCTAGTAAATAATATCCTGCAAGATTCGTTATTTATTGCGAATATATCTTCTTATCCAGACGAATATTAAAAAAACAAAAGCGTGACTTTGCCTGTCTTCATAGATAACCTTTGAACTGATTTAGGTGCAAGTTTGTGTAGTAATATATTTTTAGTCCTCCTTGTCCTAAAAAGAAATTGGACATTTTTTCCGATCGTGGAAGAGTGTACCTAAGTCTCAGGCACTAGTTAGGATATAAATATATAATAACATGAAGTTATATACGAACATTTCATTTCCAATTCAAATATTTTTAATGATAGCTGGTAAATTAATTATGCAAAATCATATTGGTATATCTACTTTAAAGGGTGGGTTGCACCAACTTACTTTAACTATAACTGTAACTTTAACTAAAACTTTAACTATAGTGTAACACTATGACTATAGTGCAAAATGTCAAAACTTTGGTTAAAGTTAAATATGGCGTCCACGGACGCGATATTTAACCATAACCGCTTATACGTATATATCTAAATTTTTCGTGAAAATTTACTATGTTTTACAGTGTTATATTTTCCTGGTGTTTTTTACGGATAATAATTTTTTTTATACTGTCAATCCCGTTACCTGTAGCTTGAATAAGAAAATAAACGTAAAAGTAAAGTTAAAGCTAAAGGACGCCATTTAATAATTATAACCATAACTTTAACTTTAACCACGCCTCTGGTGTAACCCTCCCTTAGAAAATAAAGTGCATAATCAAAACTACAGATATTCTACCACAAACAAAAGAAGTATTTTTAGAAAATATAACACTAGCTAGAGTGCATTGCACTAAGTGGGTACTGGGTACTTTGAATTCGTTGCATAATCTCCACTTGAGACGAATAACAAAACCGATATAATTTCGCTTTCAACTGCACATTATGTAAACAAATGCTTTCTGCGTTCAATCTGCATTTCATTAGAAAAGTAATCGCTGCCAACACGCTACAGACTCAACTACTTCGTCTCCAGTATGTTACCTATCAAATAACATGTAACAAATAGACTATGTTATGTTCCTAAGCAGAAATACTTAGGTATAGTCAGAGTGTCGTTTTCAGGCTGTACTCTGTAAATATAAGTGTAAGTTATAATGAAAGCCATAATAGGCTTACCGTATAATAGTAGGTATACCGGCTGGTTTAAAATATTCTGGTATAAAAGGTATTCTGTCTGTCTGTCCTATAAATGGAACTTAAATTTGGTATACTTCTTAAAGTAGGAATACCAAGTACCGTTTATCGGTTTATACTTGTACTATCCATAACTGCTATGTTGTGTATATGTAGGCACTTATGTTTGATTGTAAACATAAAATACATGAACGAAGGCAACTTCGAGTACTCTTAAAGAACACAGGAAGAAAAGAGGAAGTTATTATCACTTAACCATCTGGTGCACATATTGCTCGATACCGCCACAACCTTGCCAGCGGAGCCGTTGTCCTTACACAGTACTTTCATGTACATTATAGCTGTATATTACTACGAAAGTGGCCCTTATATCGTTGATCTAAAGATTACGTCAGAGGTAATATAATTCTGAACGGCCACGGCTGTCTCGGCCTCACCTCGCACATTCCGCCATGTCTAATTCTTTCACTTGATGTGTTATTTATAAGGTTCATAGGTATTTCGTTAAGAAGAAATAATAAGTAGGTATATTGACTTGTGTAATGCAAACCACCACTTCCTGATAGGCTATCCACCACGTAACTTGACAGATGAAGTATGGAGAATCTGTCAAAAAAGCTGTGAATAGCCTATTCGGCACTTTATCAGAAAGTGGTGAAACAGGCCCTTAATATACTCCGTTTCTAAATTAAAAAAAAAATCTCTGTATTAGGCGAAATGCTGCTGCCAATTTAAATTTCACGATAATACTTACTGGCTGCTTACTTTTATCATTTATGACCTAATACATATAAGTATCAAAGAGAGAGAAATTATTAACATTATGATTGTTTGTTATATTCAGATAAATTTCAAATTATACTATAGAAAATATCTAATACCGCCTTAGAATTAAGTATTAATATGTAAAGTTTTTCACAAGCAATCTACTTAAGCACGTATAATATGTTGGCCTTTAATTGAAGTTTAGGTAATGTTTGTTTATTATCGTGTGAAAAACATAATTTGATAGTTTCAACACCGGATATATTGGAGAAACTCTACGCATTATAAGAAAATCCGCTATAAAATTGGTTCAATTTGTCATTATTGCAGTAAATCAACCAATTTTTCAATTATCCAATTCAACATTGTATCTATCGCCTTGAATACAGAAACCTATAATTACTCGGTTTTTGTGTTATCATAGGGTGTACCTATCTACAATACCTATTGTATAATGCATAATGTAGGTATAATGTATATTTTATCTTAACCCAAATTAATATGTTCCAGCTCTAAACATTTAGACAGACGGACTTTTTCTTTAGACAGATTGCTAGTGAGTCTAGCTATATTTTTTCTAATTTCTATTGTTTGATGTTTCTATCCTTCAATCCTGGATGATGATTGATGACAACATTTTGTTATTGGAATTTAGAATTCTAATGATTATATGAATTTCGTTTTGTTTCAAATGAAAAGATCGCTTCAACTCCCGTAAGGCCCAAGTGGGCCGCGATAACAATTGAAAGGCTATTGACTATTGTGTCTCGTTTTTCCGCGATCGAAGGAATAAGAAGGACACTAGTTTATTAAGCCTTAATGCAAGCGCAACAATTTACAGAACAACTACATTGTGTTTATTATCTACTCGAAAGCTAATCGCCCTTAAGAAATAAACATGTATGAAAATAATAAATAGGTATTAGGCGTGTCTTGCCCTCATTGTAATCAGTTTTTATGTTCAATAATCGTAATAGTGATGTTGTCAATAACATTTTTGCATGATTGTTGTGTTGCACGCAGGTTAGGCAGCAAAGGCCAAACGCTCGAAAGTATGACGATTGCTCAGCGCGGGCCGCGGCGCGCATTCCGTAAAATTGATATTGCACTTTAAATGAATAGGTACATCAAAGGCCTTGTAAACTGTTTCATTGGTCGTCTTATCACATATTTTGATACACATTTTTATGCAAATTCCTAGGTATCATAACATGAAAGAGTTTAAAAACCTCGAATTATGGTTTTGATTTGAGTCAGCCAGTGATTTCAATAACTTAAGATAGGTACTAAAATGCTGCACTCAGAGACAATTATTAATTAAATATAATTACTTAATTGTAATTAAATGGAGAATTTGACATAAGCCCCATGATAGTCCATACGTTATCTGTCAAACTCTTTATTAAATTGAATTTTAATCATCATTAAATGTTTCTGAGTGCGGCAATTAGTCATCAAGTTTTCACCTACCTTCAGTTATATAAATTTTAATTGTCTGTTTTCTTCGTTCCAGATATGCTTGCTGTCGATAGTAACAGTATACGCACAGTTTGATGGGCCCGCACCGCCGCGGCTTCAGATCCCCGGGGCTATCCCCGTAGGTGGTCCCCCGCGGGGGGGCTTCCGGCAGGGCAGGCTCCAGGCGGCCCCGGTCCAGGGCCCGACGGTCGCCAGGATCCGCCGACCCGGCCTGTCGCGCCCGTCCTTCAAGTCGGTCGACCCTCCCCGACCCAACCTGCAGCTGCTAGACGAGCCCGCCAAGCCCGTCACGGAAGAGCCCGAGGACGACATCGAAATTAACACCCCCACCGCGTACGCCCCTAACTACTCCACGCAGGATTCGCAGAACGACTTCTTCGACTTCACCACGACCTCCCAGCCGAAGCCGCCGAGCGCCTACAACTCGTACCCCCGCGAGACGACTCCCAGCCCGCCGAAGCCGGAGCCGGTCAGGCCGACCCAGTACAGGCCCCTCCTGCCTCAGTCCTTCAGCCCGATAAGAAACGAGGTCTCGGCTAGGCCTCAGCCGGCGAGGATTCAGCCGCTGTCGAGCAGGCCGCAGCGCCCGTCCTTCCGGCCCGAGCCTAAGCCCTTCGTCGATGACGAGGAGGACTACCCGGCCCAGCCCGTCAGGCAGAGGCCGCAGGAGCCGGCCCGCGCGCCAGTCAAGAACGCCGCGCCCCAGAGATACGTGCCATCGCACAACAGGGAGAAGAAGCCTGTGGCGCAGATCATCAGGAAGTACAGGGAAGAAAACGAGGACGGATCGATCGTGTGGGGTTTTGAGAACGACGACGGCTCCTTCAAGGAGGAGACCATCGGCGTCGACTGTACCGTGCGAGGCAAGTACGGCTACATCGACCCCGACGGTGTGAAGAGGGAGTACAACTACGAGACCGGAATTGTCTGCGATAAAACGAAAGAGACGCCCGAGCAGAAGGGCTACGTGGATTACCAGGAAAACAAGGCCGTGCTGCCCAACGGTATCACCATAGATCTTGCCGCTATGGGCAAAAACAAATCGAAGAGGCCATTCAGAGCGGCGAGTCACCAGTAATTTTTAAGTAAATATTTATTTTAGGAGCCTAATGTTAAGACGGTTACGCGTCGCGTGGCGCGTATCAAAATGTATTTGTTATTGAGCTGATCTACTTGATCATGCAATAATAAATATGATTTTAAAACTGGTATGTTGTTTTATTTTTTTAAATTCGTTTAGAAAAGGTCTTGAAAATATGAGGTTAATTGTGCTTATAGTAAACATTTAAAAGAACCATATAATGTCTATTCCATGCTAGATCCTCAAGAGCATATTTTTCTGAAATCATGTCATGATAAACTGTATAGGCAAACATAAAAAAAATATATTTGAATAAAGTAATGACCTATAAACATAACCCTTCCTGGGAGTCGGGTAAAAAAGATTACAGCAAACAAAATGAATGTAGAAAAACATAAAATTAAAATCAAGTTGTTTATTGTTATAAGAACACACTGTACTACTATCTCCTATTAATATGGTCTATTATTCATGTATGTTTGTTGTCTCCTCATTTGTGGTGGCATTCTGTTCGGTGGAGTAATAGATATATCCAGATAATGGCCAATTTGAAATTTGAGTTGAGAGAGTGTTTTGTTATCATCCCCACCTCTTTGTCCAGAACAAGTGACACCGATCTCTCTCATTCGGTAAGTCGGAGTTCTCTGATCGGGATATACTATGGCGAAGTCAAAATATGTTCCCTTGCGTCGGGTTTCAGGATTGACTTCTTTCACTAAGCCTGTTAGCTCTCTAAGAGTTGCATCCATCCATGTGTATATTTGGAGCTCATTTTGGGGAACATTTCCTCGCACATAGTCTCCAGGTGAGTTGTGTCTGCCAGTGGAACAAAATACACGAAGCAAAAGAGGGCAAGTCTGTAACAGAACATTACAGTCAGAAAAAATTACACATTAACTTGAATATAATAGTAAGCGGATAAGTTATATAAAAACATTCCGGCTTTATAGATAAGAGTCAAATCTTTAAAAAATATGAATCTAAAAATGTCTACGTAGGTAGTACCTACCTACCTACATTTTTAAGATAACTATGAGTAGGTATATCAAGGCAGGTTCTTCTGTCTATCCTATGATTTAAAAGTTTAATTAAATGACCAAGATAGATATTATTATGCTAATAAAATGCGAAAGTAAACAGAATAACTACTGCTCATTGATTTTAAACTAAATTATAATAATTTACCTTCTCTCTATCGACTGGCTTTTCTACTGGTTTAACTTCTTCTACTACCATTGACTCTAGTCCTGCCATTTTCATTATTTATAAGACGTTATTTATTTTTTGGTACTTTACTGAGTATTAAACACAACTAAAAGGAATATTTATTTTGTTAGTTAATATTTTTAGTTCAGACGCTAACCTAAAAACACGGATTAAGAATTGTCAACATGACATCGTGTTTTTTTTTTTATTTATAAAGCAGACTCGCAGAGTGAGCATTCTATAGTCTACACCATAGGTTCTCAAGTCTCAACGTGGGCGATAACGCCCCCTTGTGGGCGTTTGAGACTTTTGGCCTTCGGGGGGGCAGTAGAAGACCCAGAGAAAATTATAATTAGGGGGCATTGAGATGGCGCAGATGGGGCGTGGGTAGATTAAAAGATATAGTCTAAAAAGGCAAAAAATACACGCTAATCACGTACTAAAGTAAAATAAAAATTAATATCGTTTAATTTTTGTTAGTGTAGGTCTTGTAATCATTTTTATCACGTGTGCACGGATTATATATGCAAAATATTGCTCAAGCAGCTCAACATAACTAAGCATGCGTTTTAATTGCTCCCATTGAAACATTCTTCTTTCACTCTTAAATATACCTAAAGCGCTTATTCCATTTCACTAAATTTAGACGTCTAAATGATTTAGTGACTAAATTTAGTCAAGTGGAATACCATTTAGAAAGTTACTAAATGTTATTCCACTTGACTAAATTTAGTCACTAAATCATTTAGACGTCTAAATTTAGTGAAATGGAATAAGCGCTTAATCGTGGCAATAGCTGTTTTAAATTCGCGACAGATGGTAAGTAAAATTAAGATGGGGGGCTCTAGAAAAAAACATATTCTCAAAGTGGGCACTGGGCGGTGAGCAAAATAAGGTTGAGAAACTATGGTCTACACTCTATAGTCTGTCAAGAAAGTGAAGAAATAAAAAAGTGGCAACATCGTAGTGTCATCCCTTTTTTCTTAAATTAATTTGAAAGGGATGACACTACGATATTGCCACTTTTTTATTTCTTCACTTTCTTGACAGACTATACAGTTGCTGCAGATTGGATGCCAGACTTGCCAGTTGCTTCACAAATAAATAAAAAAAAAGTAATGACTTTTGACATTTAAATTCTGACTCTGAAAATTGAGATCGTCAATCGATCTGTTTCATGTTTGAAAAATATTTGCGACAAAAGTGCTTGTGATGTTTAGTGATCGATAATTTTAGTAAAAGTGAATCCGAAAATTCAAAAACTTTAGCATTTTACGTAACTAGTACAATGGCGAACAAGGAGGAGGACGAAACATTCAAGGAAGACGAAGTTTACATCAATCCCGAAGATGGGATGCCCAACATCCATCCAAATATACCTGATTTAGAACTAGAAAGTGATTGCCAACATGAATTAAACGAACTCGACGACCTCCCTAAGTCGGTAATCGTTACCAATATTCCCAGTCATGTCTTCGGCGACGAGAAACTGAAGCGAGAAATGGAAGAACTATTTCGTACATTCTCTGACAATACGACGTTTCAATGGCTAAGGAGTTTTAGACGGTTGCGTGTTAATTACGACAGTCCGCTGGCGGCGGCGAGCGCCCGAATACAACTGCATCAGTATCAGTTTTACAACTCGTGCATCAATTGTTATTTCGCACAACCTGTAACACCAATATCTTTAAAAAACCTGAGGCCCCCGAAGCCCTTTAAACAATTCCTTATATCGCCGCCAGCCAGTCCGCCTATAGGATGGGAGCCTCGCGAGGAAGGTGAGCCACTTGTGAATCATGATCTGCTAGCGGCTCTCGCCACTTTAGCCCCAGGTGAGAGCCACGAGTTACACGCGCCAACACCAACTCAGCCCGCTATAGTGGTGCATACCGCACTATCCGCAGACAATGGTGTACCAAAACATGTCAGCTGTCAAATACCCCATACACGCTGTCCCGAATATTGATATTTTTCCGACTCAAACATAGAGTAGCCGTTGGATGCTTTTCACTCAGTCTTGTCAATTCATACATGCCAAAGAAGTGATTGTTTAACTATGCAGTATGAAACACAACATTCTGTTACTAAATTTTTCTTTGTTTTTTCTTTAGTTTAGTTATGGTCAGAAGAATTAGCAACACTAATTAAGTGTACAATTTTAGTTTATTATTTTGGTTTGGTGCTACATTATGATATATTATACTAATTAATATTAGCTACTTACTTTTGTACAAGAATGCTTGGGCAATAGTCTATTCGGATTATACTGTTATGACAATATTATATTTTATGCAACATAGCATATCCTATTAGAAGTATTATATTAAATTAAATAATAATTAATAACACTATTATAACAGGTTACATAATAGTTGATCTACTTTCCTCTAATACAGTTTTGTCTCTATGTATATATCTATAATAAGAGTATATATATATATATATATATATATATATATATATATATATATATATATATATATATATATATATATATGTATAGTATAATATTATTCTTTGTTTTAAATAATCATTGTTATTGAGAAGTATCAGGATTGTACTATTTATGTGAAATTATTTGAAAGAAACTGCAGAATAATGTTTGTTACAGAAATACAATTACCTATGTATTATTTTTTTTCCTTGTATTATTGTAGTTAATTTTCATGAAAATGTCTGGCCTTCCTTTTTTAACTATCTTGTTTAGTATACTAATACTTAATTCACAATTTCAATACCACTTTATGATAATGAATTATCTCAAAACATTGTAAAAATGTATGTCCTTGCATAACTATTTTATCAGACAAACTGTTATTTTAAAAATATAAATAGTGCAGTCGCCACAGGTTTTAACCTCCGAAAGTTGTAATAGTGAATGGATTTTCGTTTTTGAGGTGTCATTTTCTTTTTTACGCTATAACTTGCAAAGTTTACCAAAAATTTTTTTGTGCTTTTAATTTTTTAGTTACTTAATTAAAAATTAATATTTCACCATATAAAACCGGTCCAGAAAAAATTTTTTTTCTTGTTCCTGTTATTTAATGACTCTTATCCGATTGTTTACATTGAAAATTAACCAACTACACAATTTTTAAAAAAGAAAGTTTGCTTTGCTAAGCTATATACAACTATAAGGTTTTTGCAAAGTTTTTAGAGATTAACGCTCGTCGTAACCAAGATAAAAGGGTTTGGGTGGATTTAAGGGTTGTAACCGAAAGTGTGTTTAATTTACTTGTTGTGCGTATTTAATTTTTAGAGAAATCATAACTTTTAAGTACTTAAAAACGTTTAAATATCTCCAAAAATGTGTAAAATAGACCGAAAACATTTTTCTATATTTTTTGAGAATTTATTTAAGTGAGAGCTAAAATATTAAATGCATCGACAAATTAAAGACTTTTTCTAATCTTTGGAATATATTTAAACTTCCTACTTAAAACCAGAAAAAAAAATTGGGTGCTACAAATCTCACGTACATACTAAAGACGCATGCTGCGACCTATGTTTGAAAAATGCTTACCTGAATACAAAAAATATCAGTTCTTAACCTAATTTGTATTTTTTTCCTTTAAGTATGTTTTAGCAAATATAATTAATGTAAAAAAAAATCAATTTTATTCTGTAAAAACCTAACCAAAAGAAATAAAATACAGATTTTCTTCGAAATATCTGTGAAAAGTTTGTGCTACATTTTCAGAAAATTTAATAAAGTAAGAGCTAAAAAGTTATACACATTAAGGAATAGAAGGCTTTGTTAAGCCTAAAAAATAATTTTAAGCTTCCCATTTAAAACCAAAGCAAAATAGGAACGCAATTTACCTGGCGAGGCACACATTAAGAAATTTTGGAGTTATGCTCATCTACATACAAAAATATTAATTTTAAATCTAAATTACATATTTTTTCAACTTATTTTCTTTCTTTGGAATATAAGCAACGATACAAATCAAAAAATAATAATATATTTCATTATTTTGCTATATATTTAAAAGAAAGAAGTATGCAAATTTTCTTCAAAATTGTACAGTTTATGAGTTTACTTGAAGTGGAAGAGAATAATTTTAAAATCAAAAGCACAACTTTTCAATAGGTAAACTTTATTATTTATGTTATCAGCTACACATTCCTTTTTTTCTTTTCAATTTTCATCCACTATTGCAAAAATCGGAGGTTGGCACGATTTTTACGCTCTGGGAACTCCACTAAAAAGCAACTTATGTTTTTTCTGACTAATAAGAAAGTAAGGAATGATGTGATATAAATTCTTTGTAACCAGTTTGGCTTCTAGTTTAGATGAATGGCATAGCTAAGAGACTAGAACTAGAACAAACCTAGTATTATAATAGTTTACCTAAGTTTGTTTGTTTAAAATTAATATCAGCACATTTTAATGAATGCAGGGTTCGCTTCAATATTAAAATAAAAAATCTGGAAATGTATGGCGCCAACCAACTGCGCTCATACATTTTAGTTTTTATGGATATTTTACAAGTTAAGAGTCCTATTTTTGGAACGAAATGTAGACTACTGCTATGGGCTAGCTCAGTGAGATAGTTGTAATATTAATACGTGAAAATCTGTTTGTAATTAGGTATTTTTTGTGTATTATAAGGTATGGTTACTCCAGATATATATAAGACTAGAAATATGTTACCAAACACAATCCTTATTCTACTACATCACTATTATTTATGAATGAAATCAACAAAGTTGTATAAATTCTAGTATATATGTGGAATTGGTCCTATACGACCTGCAAACCTTCAAGAGGAGAGCGTATTCCCTCTTAAAAGGCCGGAAGCGCACCTGCAGCTCCTCTGATGTAGTTGCTTTTCATCAGGTGACCCGTTTGCTCGTATGCCCCCTTGTTTTATAAAAAAATTTGGATTGTATTTGTCAACGTGTTTCTAGCTCAACTACACTGGCCTACACATTCTGCTCCGTGTTTATGTTAGTAGATGCTAATATTTTTAGGCTACACAAAACACTTTGACTTAACAGCTTTATTTAAAAAAAACTTTAAACACACCTACCTATTATGTATTGAATATAAAATGTAATATACCAATTACAGTCATAGTAGAATAGTTTTTAAGCGACAGTTGAGTTTTATGCGGTATCAAAGTGTGAGAATAATGTTAGACTGCCTAAGTCTGTCATGACACCAATGTTTAAAATATCTAGTCTTAGGCAAAATATTAATGCTTGTAAAATACAAGAATCTGAAATCTTAATAAAATTTTTATTCTATCAGAATTAAAAATGTGCAATTATTTATTTAAATGCGGCATCTTTAGGTGTATTTTTATTTGTTATTTATTTTATTGTATCAACATCATTTATTTTTGTTTTATATACTTAACTATTTTTTTTTTTGCGTGAAATTTATGCTGAAGCAAAATATTTGATTGTTTTGTTACTATACAAAATATAAAATTATAATAAGTCGTGTTCGTTTGGTTTTTCAATGCACATTGCGCATGCGCAAAGTTATAAATTGGTATCAGTGTGAGTGTCATGTTCTAAAATACCTGTCAGATTTTATAAAATCTGACAGAAATTGATCGGTATTTTAGAATATGACACTCACACTGACACACAAAAAAGGTGCGCATGCGCAGTTGAAAAACCAAACGAACACGACTTGTAATTAGTTTTTGCTTCAAATTTTTATTGATCCAATGGGCATACTATATTATTCTTGGACTGCCGCTCCGTCCAAAAAAACTAAGTATTACAATTTCCATATAAAGTCAAAGAAGTAATTTAATAATAATTAGTTTTGGTTGCACACTAAAATTATGATTTTTTAAATTTAAGTGTGTCACGATATCCGCTGCAAGTAGTCAGTAGAATAGTTCGTCAAAACTAAAATCTGCTTATTGTTAAAAATGTTTGTAAACTGTCTTATTCATACCTACTGGGTCATGAAATAGTCAGAAATTTGAAATGTTGTGAGAAAGTCAAGTAAAGTTCTTAGAAACTGTGAGGGTCTAATTTTTTAAGGCTACTTATTAACAGCATGGCTAAAATCCATAAGAATGAAAGTCAGCCACATCTGTATGATATTTTATCTAAGAAATAGTAAAGCCAATCAAATAATAGTGAGAAATCTTGTTTTGTATGCGTACAGACAAAATATGTTACAGAAATGTGATTTGACATTACTAAAACTTGTAATTTTACATACTTAAGCCATATTGAATACATACAATGTATAATAATGTTACTAATTGTGAGATATATTCGTGAATATGTTAAAACGTGCATAATATATCGTCATATTCATATTTGAATGTCGTTTTAATCTCACTGTGATTTCAATGTTTATTGTTTGGTGTAAATATAATATTATTGAGTTTATATTCTGTTTCATTTTTACTTACCCAGTACCTACCTACCCTCTAACCGTAATTGATTATCGTAATGCATCCACATTTTTCAGTAGTTTAGCGGATAAGTCCGGGGCTTGATAATATTTTTGTTTTTTTGTTCCAGAGGGGGTAGTAACAAAAATCGCTAGTATTTTTTATTTTTGACAACTATTACGTATGTTGATTTATTGTACTGGTAAAAAAATAATCCTGTATAATTCATCTCTGATGATCCACTGACCACTACATAACAAATACCTGTGTGATACCAATATTTTGCATTCCAGAATTAGTATAAAAGTTTGCATTGAAACCATGGGCGCCGGCAGAAATAATTTCCAAGGGGTGCAGATTTTAGTTTTCTTTTTTTTTACTTTTTACGAACAACAGTGATAGTCTATTTACGTCAACAGAATACCTACATTTAGTGCTGAAACATTATGAACTACCTATGTACATAATAAATAGGGTTACAAAATGTTCCACTGGCGTGCGGTTGACTGTACCTACTAATAACTACCTAATCTTGGCTTGTCAACAAAGTTAATTCAATAATTCTTATTGATCCCGAGATTCCCAAGGGTGCAAGTGCATCACCTGGCACCCCGGACCCCCCTGCCGGCGCCCATGACTGAAACTGCGTGACCCTGGAATGGAGAGTCTGGAGTCAGCGCCCACGAACATTGGAAACACATGTGTGAGTTTCACGCATTGATTATTATTAATAATAATATGTAATAGCTGCTAAGTATTTTGTAGTATTTTCACGATAAGGTGATTTGCAGATGACGGAGCGGGGCGGGCTTTTTGTCCGCGGACATGCCACGCCGCAAGTGCCCACTGCACCGGGCACCTGCGACATCCCCTTCCTAGGATTCCCTTTGTGCTATCATTCGCAGCGAAATTGACCGGCCCGCCCCGCCCCGTCGCGTCGTCTGCAAAGCGCCTTAAGAAACATAATATCTACTGGTAAATGAAAATCTTTGCCTTCCATTAACTTACCGTTAGGTACCAATAACGGTAATATGTTTATCATAAAATGTGCCTACAGCAAAACCTTTTTATCACTTTAGTCTGTATTTTATTCTCGCTGGCACCGCATTATCTGCAGAGAAATATGAGCTCCCTGCAGAAGCCTTTTGAATGCTGGGGATGATAAATTACTTTTCTACTAGTTTCTACCCGTGACCCGTCGATGACGTCAATTATAATGACACAAACTCACCAAACAATATTATATATAGGTAGCCGGTAGGTACTTATAATATATAATACCTGAATGTTTTTTTTTTTGTTTCGCTACTATTCGAAAGCGGCTGAACTGATTTGGCAACCTTCAGTTATATCCAGGGAGCGTTAATTGATTAGTAGGTTAGGGCAGTACACACCTGTATGTTTGTAGACCTTGACAAATCCTTGCATTACGGCCGCACCAAGATACATATTTTAATGATTATTTAATTCTGTATTGAACATTTTAAATATGCGGGAGTTCATTTGCCGCGAGTTTTGTTACTGTTCTTCACTCTATGCATAGGCCACACCTACTTGCCTGAACCACTTATGCGTACGCTGGTGGTACCTGTAGTGAAGAATAAAATAGGCGACACATCTGATATGAATAACTACCGGCCCATCTCTCTCGCTACTACCGCGGCGAAGATACTTGACAGTGTGTTAAATGGCTTTCTTACGGAGTATATCGAAGTCAGCGATGCTCAGTTCGGCTTTAGGGCAGGAGTATCGACTGAGAGTGTCATTCTTTGCCTTAAACATACTGTCAAGTATTACACCGCGAGGAGGACGCCGGTATACGCGTGCTTCCTCGACTTGTCGAGGCCTTTTGACCTGGTTGCCTATGATATCCTGTGGAACAAGCTGAGGAGCTCGGGTGTGCCTGGCCAGTACACCGCCCTCTTCAAATACTGGTATGCTCACCAGACAAACCGAGTGAGATGGGTCTGTACTCTGTCGGATGAGTACAGAATGGACTGTGGCTTGAGGCAGGGGGGGTTGAGCTCCCCCTTACTGTTCAACCTTTATGTAAATCGACTTATCGAGGAACTGAGCAGCACTCATGTCGGCTGCCACATAGACGGAGTGTGTGTCAACAACATAAGCTACGCGGACGACATGGTTCTGCTCAGTCCCTCGATAAGCGGACTTAGAGAGCTCTTGTCGATGTGTGAGAGATACGCGGAGGCGCACGGCCTCAAATATAACTCAAATAAGAGTGAAATACTCATATTCAAGGTCCCAAAACAACAGCCCCGGCGTGCACCTCCAGTCTATCTCAATGGGGTGGCTCTTAAAGTCGTCGATAGCTTTAAGTATCTCGGTCATGTTGTGACAAGTGACCTACGGGATGATTCTGACATAGAGCGGGAGCGCAGAGCGTTGGCGGTGAGAAGCAATATGCTCGCCCGTAGGTTTGCTTGCTCCACTGCAAACGTCAAAATAACTCTATTTAAGGCGTTCTGTCAGTCTTTTTATACGAGCGGCCTGTGGGTGACATACACGAGTCGAGCTTACAACGTTCTGCGCGTACAGTATAACAACGCTTTTGGGATGCTGTTGCGACTACCGTGGCGCTGTAGTGTGTCAGGAATGTTTGCCGAGGCCCGTACGGATGGCTTTCACGCTATCATGCGCAAAAAAAGCCGTCTCACTGCTGCAACGTGTTCGCGGTTCTCGGAACAGCATTCTAAAAGCGATTGCCTGCAGACCAGATTGCCCTATTCAAAGGCCAGTGCCTTTGAATAGGGCAATCTGGTCTGCAGGCAACCCAGTGTTGAAGTAGGACTGGGCATAAAATAACTTAAACATATACCTACCTTCTATTAAATACTAACAACACTAACATAGGCTAAGTCATTGATTGTTACTAACACATTTACTAATATTTTTATGGGCCGTGTGCCTGAAATAAATATATTTTATTTATTTATTTATTATTATTTATTTAATGTAATATCACGACGAGAATTTATGTTAAATGAAAGACACAAAATAACATAGTCATATAAACATATATTGTACTCATATCAGGCATACAGAAGTCAATATTGGACACAATTCTCATCACCCTGCTCGAGCACGTACGCTACGCTTTGTTTGGTAATTGGTATACTTACTGGTAATTCGACTTTTACATACAATTCACCTAATATTCTGGTAAATATAATTTATTGAAATATAATACACAGAATATAATATTATAACCCGATTAAAAAACCTGTGGACTTGGCTTTAACACGCGAGGCTATGCCCAATGACGTTATAATTAAAGGTCTACAGGTATTTTAATGGGATTTACTTTACAATATAATATTCCACAATCTGTATCAAGCTTGCAACAAGCTCATAATTTGGCAAATTGTATACGAAGCTCGTTTTGTGCTCTTTAGTTACCTACCTCTAAGTATCACTATAAATTTATTTAAAGGCATTTATTCTAAGCCACAATTTTTTTCAAATACTAGGTACATGCAATGGCCGGTGGGTTTTCACAATTTGGCAGTTTGTAGTTTATTTTAAATGCCATTTCTTGAAATGCCTTTAAAAAAAGCCTTTTCCTTGGAATTTTGAAATGGTGAGATGTTGACAATAGGAACGTACCTTGGCTAAATAAAAGAGATGTTATAAGTAAAGAGTAAATACATGGGCACTCTGAATTCACTTACGATTCTGATTTCTTCATGCCTACCTTCTTGATAGTTTTACCAACACAATTCAAATAGGTATGACTCCATGCAGATACCTATAATAATAAGCTTGACCTGCTAACTTATATTAATTTTGTATTTTGGATACATTTTAACAGTACTTATTTATAAAAATATTTGAATAATTGATATTAACAATAATTAAAGTATGATATAGGTAGGTAAATATAACATTTTCTTAATATTTTACAACAATTTTTAGATAAAAATACAATATTTTATTACTAGGTAGGTAACAAATTTACTCCACAGCCAAGCAATGATATGTTTTATACCTACTTACAGTAATTACTAATTCATATAGGAAGCCTTCAATTGTACGAAATGGTAACTCGACTGTGGTGCAATTCACATTTTCACATTATTTAAATACTATAAAGTAATACCTACATTTAACATTACTTACAGTTTACAATATTCATAACTTTGGTAAATAATTAGGTACACCCCTATTTATTTAATATAAGTAAATAAGTAACTAATAATAAGGCAATTTATGGAGAATGTTACTATTGGATATAACTAGAAGATATTGTTATGGTTACGAAAATGTAGAACGATAAGCTAAATAGTTAAATCAATTTCAGACGAGGTACTCGTATAATGAACACATAATATTTGTAAAGCAAATAATTTTCAAACAAATTAATAAAAATCATAACAACGTCTTAGAAAATTTGAATTTGTAACAATGTAATTAATAATAATAATTGGCAATGAGCATTATAAAAAAGTATTTTCAGGTCATTCAGAATTTTCAGTGGTGGACGGACTTTCCGAATTTCGCGAATGTTCACTAAACTAAACCTTTTTGGCCATATCTTGTAATGGAAGCATAGATTCTGCCGCTTTCTCGTCTGGGTCCTCTTGTTTCCTCTTCTTGCCCAAGCAGCTGGTGAAACACGTGTCGCCCTTCCCAAAGTTCTCTCCGTCCGCTAGCGATTGAGGCATAGGTTGGTTCATTGTCTCGGGAAGGAAGCAGCAAAGGAAGCCCGAAACGAGAGCGACAAGGCCGAAGGTTACGGCCGGAATCTTCGGATCGAACGAATCCAGCAAGGTTATCAAGGGAGTCAAAGCGCCTGATAATCTGGCGCACATGGAACCTAAGCCCATTGCGGAATTGCGAACCACAGTCGGGAACAGCTCAGCTGAGTAGTTGTAAATTATGGCGAAAGATCCAGCAATAAACAGCTTCCCAGCGACCACTATCACTGTTGATAATATCGTGCCGGGTGCTATGAAAGCGGCGGCGATGCATGCCGTCCCTCCAATTAGCATCATGGAGCTGATCAGCAACCGCCGGCCCCAGATATCTAGGAAATAAATAACGGCTCCGTAGCTGGGCAGTTCCACTAAACCGAATACTGCCGTTATGAGGTACGGGTTGCCTTCTAATTTGCCCGTACTCAAAGTCAGCCCATAATATACCAGGGAATTCGCAAACCAAGACAAGCAAACGATGAGCGTCTTGTTCCGAAGATTGGGCGTCTTGAATAGATCGCCGGTACTCGCCGACGGCTCGTCCGATGATTTTGTGGTCGATAATTTTCCTCTAGCTATCAAGTCTGCCTTATCTAAGGTTTCGTTGGATTTGTTGAACTTCAAAGCTTTTTGTACTATCTCTACGGCTTCCTTACATCTACCTTGGGCCCACAGCCATCGGGGAGATTCGTCCATTATCCAAATATGGGGGAAGAGGAGGAGACCGTGTAGTCCGTAAACCACTTGCAAGATTTGTCTATTGTCTATTATGGCTCCCCAACCGGCCACTAACATAATACCGAATGCGAAGAGACATTGGAAAGTGACTCCGCAGGCTGTACGTTTGCTGGCTCCGACGAGTTCCATCGTCAACACGAAGGCCGGGATATACGCTCCCGCCGAACCGAAGATTCCATAAAAGAACATTACAACTAAAAAGCTCCAGTATTCGGGTATGAACGCAGCCGCTACACCGAGCACACTCTGCAAAACTCCCGACCAGCAGAACACAGTTTTGCGTCCAATTTTGTCAGCCAAGCCTCCCAAAAAGATAGCTCCGGTAAAGACTCCTAACATATATCCGGTTTGCGCGATGGCTCCTCGCCATCTTTGGTCGCACACGAGATTCCATTCGATCGCCCGGGATGAGGTCCTGTACCGGGTGTCGAAGACCCATTTAGAGCAGGATATGGTTTCGTTGTCTTCGGAATACATGTGGCAGCTGTCCAGGGCTCCGGCGGGTGTACGTGGTATGGCGTCGAGGATTTCTTGTGAGTTCCACGCTGCGGTGGTGTTGCTGGTGTCTACGCCGTCGATCCAGCATCTGTAACATTCAAATTTCCTGCGTCAAAGTTGTGTACTTGGATCAAAAATCAAGATTAGGAAAAAGGGAAACGTCTCAATCTTTATCGCCGTGGTAGCGTTCTTTTGCAGCTTGTACGGTACACCGACCTCATAAAATATTATGTTCCTGTTAACTACCTAAATAAGCGAGATGTTATTGATATTAATTATAAGATACAATTATTAGTAGATGTTTAAATTTAAAATAATACTTACAACTTTTCTTATATTTAAATTTGATCTATATTACACTGATTTTTTGCCCTTGATCTAGAGATAGGTACGCGACGTCATGTGAACACAGATAAATTTTACTGTACTTATTTTCCTTGTTAGTATTAAGTATTTATACTAGCTAAAGCCGAGCTTTGTGAGGTAGTCGTCACACCTTGACTGACTGATGATGACACATCTAGTATCTACATATAAATAAAAAATACTATTGTAAAAGCACAAATCAATCGGCGTGATAGTTTTACCGTTAAAAGTGTACCACAAAATGTACAGGTTGTGGGATATACTAGGGCTCGCTTACTCGTAGCTCGCCCTGATAAATCTGGGTATTTGTATTTTGTATAGTTCTTCAATAAGTCATTTAGAGACTTTCAAATATTAATATTTATTTAAAACCGGTAAAATTACTACTAGGGAATAGGAATGTAATAAAGAAAGATTTGTTACGTATTAACGTTTATTAAGTAAAAAACTTAAGTCACACAAAAATGATTTTAATATTATAATATAGCACTCAGATGTGATCTATATGAAATGCATAAAAGAAAAGTAAAAAGTACAAAACAACATGAAATAAAAGATTAAAAGTTTTTGTGAGAAAAAATAAAAACTACCCAGTACCCTTGCAAGTTTTACATGCTCAGGCATCTAGCAATAGATTTTTTATAGACTAACTTTACCTAGCTACCGCACATTTTTTCAAAATGTCGTGTATCTGTTTAGTTTTTCTTAAATGCTAACAAACAACTTATCAATATTGGTCCAATTTTAGTTTTAGTAATTTTGGTTAATTTAGTAACTGCCTCATTAGTTCTCACAAAATTCTTTGTAAATCCTTAAAAATATAAAATTATTATTAAGTAGGCTTAGCAGTGAAGACTTGCAATGGTTAAAAAAATACTCGGTCATTCTAGTTAAAAAAATAGTACAAATTGTAGTAGATATAGGTACAGATTACTATTTTTGTAGTACTTAGATACAGAATGAGACATGTCTAAGTAATATTAATATGTTATACTAAAACATAAAGAAATACAGATATGTAGGTATATGGCAAAGCATAAGATTCACTGAGGTATTTCAAATTAAAAAATATTTTAAAAAATGATCTAGCTAACGTTGTTCGTCTAGGTATAGATACAATCGATAGATTACCTTTTAGAAATCTGAATCAACGAATTTACAGACAAAAAAGATAATATCTACACTTTGATTCGGGGAAAATAGTTATAATTTACAAGTTACAACACTTACAACTTGCAAACACTGTGAGATGAGAAAAATTAGGTAAAGTATTTATTGTTTAGAACTAGGAAGATAATCTAAAATCCAGTCTAATGATTCATAATATGAAATCTGACTAGACATCGTAAGCATAATTGGCACTAACCATTAGTCTTAACTTAATTTGATTTATAACTGGGATAGAGTATTGGCGAGTAATTGATATTATTGATAATGATATTAGGTATATACTTTTATATTTCCGAAAATGAGGTACAAATTTTGTTTTTTGTTTTGATTAGGTACAGAAAGGTACAATATAACATACAAAAAAAAACTGTAAACACTATAAAATTTCTGATCAACTTGATAAAAAATGTAAAACAAGTAAGTAGATAATATAAAACGTTAAAATATGGAAATTGATAGATACTTATCTTTACGAACTTAAATATCTAATAAATCTATGTAATTTACTAGATAGAACTCACTGGCATAGTTTGACATTCTCCTTAAGCTAATTTCTATAATCTAGACATACATCAAAAAAATTTTAATGCAGGCACTCATATTTATTGTCAACAATAACATTGTTCCCTTATAGTGTATGGATAAAATGAATGGATCCTGCTCCACAAAAAAAAATTGCATTATCTGACAAAGATTTGATTTAGCACACAAACCTCCAAATATATAAAGCAAACATAGACTCTCCTGAACATATTGTGCAAAGCTTACAAAGTCTACGCTTTCAAAAAAAGTAAAATCCAAGGAATATAATATTTTAGATCCTACAAGACTTTGTAAAGTTAACAATAAACTTAACAGATCTGAAGGTAATAACCTATAGGTTAATGACATTTGTAAGTATAATTAAGTACGCCTTTTGTTACTTTAAATTATGCAGTTGTAAATAGAAATATTATGTATTTAGTTAAGTGGGTATGTTTTCTACGCTTTCTTCTCGTTCAAATCAAGAGGTATCATAGTTTCGGGCACCTCTATCGAGCTGTCGCTAATTCGCCGCCCGCTACAGTTTGTGAAGCAGGTGTCACCGATTCCAAACTTTTCACCGTCTTCAATAGACTGCGGCAAGTTACGGCCGATCGTTTCAGGGAGCAGGAACGTGGAGAAACCCGAGAACAGGGCGAGAAATCCGAATATAATAGTCGGTATCTTCGGATCGAGGGTATCCAACAGACTTATCAAAGGGGTAAATGCACCAGATACGCTTGCGCACATACTTCCTAAGCCCACGCCAGAACTACGCACCACCGTCGGGAATAGTTCAGCTGAATACTTGTAAATTATCGAGTACGAGCCCGATATAAATAGTTTTCCGATCATGACGACTCCGGTAGCTGAAGTAGACCCGTGCGGTAGAGCGACTACTACTAAACATGACACACCTCCTAACAACATCATTGTACTTATCAGTGCTCTGTGCCCGATGCGATCGAGGCAGTATATAATTATTACGTAGCTAGGGAGCTCGACGACGCCCATCAAAAACATAATAAAATAGGGGTTGCCGTTTAGTTTCCCCGTGTTCAGTGACAGCCCGTAATACACGACGGAGTTAGCGAACCAGCAGCCGCAAATAATTAGGGTCTTCTTGAGCAGGTTGGGAGTTTTGAAAAGGTCACCGGTACTCGCCATCTCATCGTCCGAATACTTGGCGCAGGTAGCTTTGCAATGCGACACCAGGGTGGGCGTATCGATGATCTCATTCGATCTGTTAATTTTCAAAGCTTTTTCGATTATCGCGACGGATTCTCTCGCTCGGCCTTGGGACCAGAGCCACCTGGGAGATTCGTCCATTAAAAACCAATGAGGAAGCAGTACAGCCGCGTGCAACGCATAAAGGATCTGCAAATAGAACCTATTGTCTATCAAGTATCCCCATGCGGCCAGCAGCATGATTCCCAGGGCGAACATGACTTGGAACGCGACACCGCAAATTGTTCGTCTGCTCGGTCCGACCAACTCCATCGTGAGTACGAATCCAGCGATGTACGACCCGGACCCGAATATACCGTACAAGAATCTGAGGGCGATAAATGTGTAGTAATCCGACGAAAACGCTACCGAAGCTCCGAACAACAGTTGGAGGACTCCCGCCCAAACGAATACGGTTTTTCTTCCGAATTTGTCGCAAAGTCTTCCCAGTACTATGGAGCCAACCAGGACACCGATCATGTACGCGGTCTGGGCCGCGGCTCCCATCCATCGCCTGCTGCACACGAAGTCCCATTCTATGCCTCGCGAGGACGAATAGTATTGGGTGTCGTAGACCCACGAGTTGCAGGTCTCGACTGTATTGTTTTCCCCGTAAATGTTGCAAGAATCCAGTTTTCCGTGGGCGTTCAAAGGTATCGCCTTCTCCAGAAGCGTGGAGTTCCATGATTCCGTAAAATTAGCGGTGTCGAGGCCGTCAACAGCACATCTGAAAATTATAAGTAGGCACGTTAATACCTTCGCTTCTTATGTAAACATAAAACATTTAAAGCACATAAAGTGAACAAAACAATAAGAACAAATTTGTGTAAAGCTTCATAGTTATTGTGAAGAGCTAATAAAATATCCAGTGCCGTAATTTCCTATTGTTATTTAAATATTTAAAACTATGTTGTCGATTGATATTTTTATGATTCAAATGTAATTTTAGTGTCGATGATGTCGTAAAGAAATGATGTAAAATGTGCCTAATACTTTTAATCATGCATGCACTCCAAACCCCATGCAACGTCACAGAATGTAATTTGTTAGTAATAATAATATATTATTGTCCGATTAATAAAGAGGTTAAGCGTCAGAAAAAAAACAAGATAGGGACAATAAGATACATACAAATATGCGATTAGTTAAATAAAAGCCATACCCATAAATATTTTTTTCCAGGAATGATACTTACTTTCCAAATTTTACACCGTTGGAAAACACTCGAAGCCGATAAGTTGTCTTATTTATGTAAATAAGAAGTAAATCCTTAGACCCATAAAGCAGTTTAAAATAGCAAAGTCAGAAAAATTCATAGACTGCAGACCCAAGGATTAAAAAACTAGGTTTAGGGAACTTAAGAATCCCTAAAAAGGTTTATTAGGATCATTTGCAATTCCTTAAAATAATAAGTAGCAATTTCTGGTCTGCGTAGCCTGCAATAGTTTTCTTGTCACACTCTGTTAGTGAAATTACTGATAAAACAACATATGTCACTTAATAGGATAACCTACAGGTAGATGTTATTTTCAAAATTGTTTTTTATTTATTGAAATTGTGTTTATTATTTTGCACATATTTTTATTGTTTGTTACCAAAGATTTTTTACGGCAACATTAGGTTTGCTGCAACGTCTTACATTTTTAAGTATCAAAATTTGTTAAGGCAAATCCAAACATCATAGCAGCAAAAGTTAATCCCAAAATAAAGCATGCCACACCTGAATTTAAGTTTGTTTGATAATTAACTTTACCAACAAATCAAACAAAGTTAGCAACATCGTATAAATGTAAGTTATCTATTGGAAAATATTTTCGATATTAAGAAGTTTTTACTGTTTGTAAAATTTTTATTGTGTAGTTTTTTATGTTTTTAATATTATCGACATATTTCTTTTGTAAACCAAAAAATATATTATGTTCTATTAAGAAAAGATTTAAGGCCATTCGTTAGTAGAGGTATATCACTTTGAAAAACGTTAATGAAAAGAGCTATAAGCTAATATTTACACCCTCATCTTATACAAGTATTTTCCTATTAAAATTCTGATACTATACACGGTATAACAAAAGTAAGCGATAACACTTTAGGGTGTGAATGGGTTCCCTTCATTACATAGTTCGCTGTGAAAGTAGCAGTGCTGAAAAAGTAACTTTTTTACTGTTAATTTATGACGCTTGGGCGCATTCCTGTTAGCACAAAGGCTATGTAAGTTTCGGCTTACATCGCTTTTGGTCATATTAAAGTGATGTAGCGGCGATTTACAACACAAACATTACAAAAAATATACAACTTTGTATATTATTTCATTAAAAGCTGTGTAAAATTGTGCTGTAAACATTTATTGATACAGCTGTCATATGAAAACTCTCAATACAGCATATGCCCATACAAATCACTAAAAAATGTTTGCTCTTTCAACGCTGCTACTTTTACAGTAAACTGTATATATGGGAACCCATACACACCCTAAAGTATTATCACTTAGTTTTGATACACCTTGTTTAATATGCACTGTGCAGTTTTCCTTAAACGCGCACACAGCTTAAACCCATTTTACCGATAAGCGAAAAACCAATGCATCTCCTTGTGCATCTCCCATGCGCATGCATTTTTGACGTGATAACGTCTTATAATTCGGTATGGGGTGCGCGCCCGAAAAACATGACAGTTCATGCGGCGTTACCTCGCTGACAGCTCTGAGGCGTTCCATTTACATTCTCAAGTCTCTCAACAACCGTAAGGCCCACCTGGGCCGCGCTCTTTGTTTCGATTATATTACGTATTTCGATGACTTAGAGAATACTTTTGTATGAAGAAGTTTGGTTAGGTATGACCTTTGATACATTAACCACACTCTAAATGAAAAATAAATAAACAATCTGTGAGCTATTAGTATTATTTCGGCTATTCAAAATTGTGCTCTATTTCCTACGTGTCAAGGTATGACTTAATATATGAAGAATAAAGTATTCGTTTATTTCTTCTGAACAAGTCACTAATTATAGTTTCGAAAGTTTATAATTGAGAAACTAATATCACATCGGACTAAATACTATATTATGATGGCTTGATAGATAGAAAATTTAACATATATTATAATGTAGTTCACACAAACATAAAATATGGATTGTATGTAAGGATATTACATTAATTTTACAAAGAGGGTAGGCCGGGCGCTATTTTTTTTTGCACATTGACCTGCCAACTTTTTTGCATAGATTTTTCCCGGAACTGAGGGGTTAAGGCTATGATGTTGTCACGTTCAACTATCGTCAGTAAACTGACTTTACAGACAACCGATTTTTTTATAAGGAGATGGGGCATAAATTTTGAAAGAAAGTATGTAGGTAAACTCCCGATTGCTTGCACATTGTGATTAATGTCAAACTCTCAACGGATCTAACGATTCGCATGCGACGAATTTTATTTAGTACTTATGTCGTTAAAGATAATCATACGTTTGTGTGGATCATTGATAGACGTTAATTTTCGTAGCATTTTCAATAGTCTGATGTACATATATATGTGACACCATGTCGACGCTTATGCTGTTTGCTGGCGCTTTTAAGTAATGCCTTGATTACCTAAACCTTTAACGAGACAAGGCTCTCCGACGAGCATTAAGCAGTAGCCACTAGCCAGTATGGTATATCTATCTATATTCTATACTATATAATATTATAAAGCGGAAGAGTTTGTTTCGTCGAAATTATTTGAAAGGGCTTATTTGAACGCGCTAATCTTAGGAACTACTGGTCCGATTTGAAAAATTCTTTCAGTGTTAGATAGCCCATTTATTGAATAAGGCTATAAGCTATATTTTATCACGTTAAAACTAATACGAGAGAAGAAATAGAGGGAAATGTGGAAAAAACGGGGGACATTATTTGAAAGGGAACTCACGAACTACTGGAGCTTTTTTTCTGTTATTTGGCACAGATAAGAAGTAGACCACGTGAAAGATCATAGGCTATTTTTATGGAATAATTTGTCTGTGAAATATCTAATTCACGCGAGCGAAGCCGCGCGGAACGTCTAGTCATCTAGTGTATTAATAATGTACGTATCTACTGGATAATAATATTATGCTTATTATTAAACTGTTCGGCCGAGCGATTTTTGTGGTTCTTTGTTCTGGTTTCTGACATAAGTAAAGCAGAGACTTATAATAATATCCTTCTACAAAAAAAGTCGAGCATTATTTTTCTCGTTTGTCTGATACGTGTAACCAACCTGTAACAAATACATTTAAAGCCAGTACTGGGCCCGCCAATATTAAGGTGCTTCACCTTGCTGTGTTAATTTTATCATTTAAGGCTAAATATAGAGGTGAAGATCTACATAAGGTGTGAATCACGACAGAGGTCGCATTGTCTTATATGAATTTGTTCACGTTTATTGAAGTTTTCATTAGTACCTACCAAGAGCACACATGTAAAGTTCTGGTATCTGTAAGGAAAATCTTATGCAACATCAGGTAATACTTAGTGTGTAAGAACTGTGGCAATATTTCTCGGAAAAGGCTTAATGGATAAATGATATTTAGGGCGACTCCTCCGTACAGCTTCCGCCTTAATTCTACTATTAGGATGCGGTAATTATGCAGCTTCTATCTTTGTCGGATCAATTTTTATCAAAAAAAATTTTTTTTTCTTTTTATGAATATACCGTTTTGTAGTTTGATAAGAAACTAACGTAATCGAAGTAGGAACGAAGGTGCATTTATATTGCATTGAAATAGTAGGATTAAGTGGTAGTGATGGTACTGTTTTTTTTACAGGAGTTTCTTTTATTTTTTCTAAGAAACCACTTTAAACCAATACACGTGCGATAGATCGAAACAATCGATCGTAAATGAGTGGCCGCCCTAATGACTGATGTTGTACTCATGTTTGAGGACAATAATGAGAATATGTCTCTTTCCTCACTAAACAGTTTTCCCTAAACTGTTTAATGCTTAGGTATTGAGCTCATATTGAGCAAAGTATTTAAACTTGTTTGAAGTAATTAGTTTCTACAAACAAGTTAAAATACTTTGGTCTTAAGTTTTGTCGCAAGCCTATTATTTTAAAGTACTAAAATGATTTTACATGCTACTCCATGTCTTATTATAATTGAGAGGAAATCTCTACATAAAAATATAGAGTTATCCACTGAATTGTTTATGTCCACCAATTTAAGAGGTTTCTAATTATTATTATTATTTAAAAATTGGTAATTTCATTCGTTGTATAATTAGTTCCAATAATTGTTAAGACTTCTTTTCATTTTAAGAAGTAGGTCTATAGGTACGTTGCTTTCAGCGGGTCATTGAAAATAGAACTAGTACCTTTTTTCAATGACCTTTTCGCAAGTGATTTTAACGTTGCCTTTCCACGTTGAGCCATGATGGATAAGCGTGAATGCCACCATGATTGTGAAGATATTATAGCTAAATATTCATATATACTGATGGTATATACTTAATACCATCAAAAATTGATTCATAAGTAGGTGGCGGCCCTTCTTTATTTTGTTGGGTTAAGTTATGACTTAACGTTAATGTTAATCGTGATCTATAGACTGGGCTGACATAACGCGACCAAATCACATAGGTTCGGCATCTGCCTATGAATCAATATCTTCGTTAAATCGACACCAATCAATATAATTATTGTATAATTATTGAATTGAACATTATATTAATAACCAAGAAGTAACAGTACATTAAATATCAATTCTCATCGCTTTTCATGGGCCAACGTGGAGATGATCAGAATTTTGGTCAATATCCAACCTATGTTCAGGTACTGCAGCCACGGTGACCAGGGACAGCATGTGGAGGCCGGCTGTCATGGCGGCGAGGATGTGGAGGAAGAACTGGAACCCCTGATATCGCCCGAAGTCGCCTGAAAACGGTAGTTTAGTTCATTATCTTCTTGTTAAAAAAAGTAAGGAGTTAAGAAATTAAGGCGTAGGCACAGACAATAAGAGAGTCTAGAAATGTATTGCCCGATTAGAATGTCACACGTGGTGACTTAAGGGGAGGGGGCCAGGCCCCCTCATTGTTTATTTCCAAACCAACTAGCAATAGACTAGTTTTAGCCACGATTAAACTAGTAGCTTAGACCCTTTCGAAAAAAAAAAGAGTCTAGAATTCATACAAGTTTGTGACCAGCTTGCTTGCTAAATAAGATGATGTTGTGTTTTAATTTTACCATTTTTAAAGGTGTTTTTTATAGAAAGTTTACTACATTAAAAACTAGTTTAAACACTACGCTTTTTCATAAAAAATCATTTTGAAATAAAATATTGCTTTACATTTTGTCGCCTTTCAGAAATAATTGATATACCAACTCATAAACTTCGTAACTCCATAAATATTAATGCTGTTAATTTTATTATACCGATCAGATTGCAATTATCACGCTATTTCGTCAATTAATAACACTTTTCAATGCAAATACTTATTCGTTTAGCATTTTTATAGTTTTTTTTTTGTAATATAATTATAGTTCATTTAGTGAGGCCTAGAATAATGCTAGTGAGGTTCAGGTAAACTAGTTCTACGAACATAAAGGCCGATTAGTTAATTCGCGGTAATCATCCACTTGATTCGCTAATGTCGTTTCGTGACAATCGTGTTTAACGTTCCTAGCCTACTTCTGCATGATAATGAATGAATAAATATACAAATATCCATGTAAATATAAAGTAAAAGCTCTAATCAGATCTTATTTGTTGCTAGCTTACGAAATCGTATGAAATAATACAGTATAGAAAATTGACAGATTTTGTGTTTTACTTTCTATAATTGTACAGTAAATTTTTGGTGGATAGCTTTGGAACTTTATGCCAAATTATAAGATCGGAATGTCTTAGTGATTAAAAGGATGCTTAAAAACCCTATTCGTTATTAAAAAACCTATTCGTTTATTTGCACTTTAAAGTTAAAAGAAATAATCAAACATGATATATAGAAAATTGAAGTAACAAATATAGATAATACCTACTATAAAATAAATTATATATATATATATATATATATATATATATAATTTATTTTACGTAAATAATTGATAGGCGCTCTTATCTTCTACATGCAACTACTGAATTACTTACGCTAGATAGAGCACGCTCTGCGCCTTTCAGGCAGTTGTTAATACAAAGATTAGAATTGTAGATACTGCTATGCCATAATAAAATTTTATCAGTATGTATTAGATTTTCTCTATGTACAAGTTGATTTGAGTGTATAGACACACTTGTGTCTGGTAAGTAAATGAGATTATAGGTTACTTTTTTATTTAATTAACAGAATATAACTTCTTCATATCTTGCTTAATCACCTCCTCTCTCCGTTATTAGATATAGAATATAGATAATAGAGGGTTATCAATCAGCACACGTATACCGGCGTTTACATAAACCAATTATTATAATTATCTTACCGGCCACCGCATTATTTTTAATTTCCTCTAACATAACATTAACTTACACGTAATATTATGCTCCCCATTAAGAAAGTAGAGTTTGGAGTTCTAACTTCTAAGTAATTCAGACGTTTTGGATTTGGCTCTTGAATATTTCACACAATTTCGAAAATCACAATAGCAGATATAAAGGAAATAAGTTATTTTAACGCACAACAACATAATAATGATAATATTAGTAAACGATAGAGTCACTATAGAGACATACCTTAATTTCGAACTAAATATTAATATATAACACAATATGTAAATCATACATATTCTGGGATAAAAACTGTCCCATACCCTATATTTTCGAGACTAAGTAACTCTGTCCAAATATCATTAAAATCGATTTATACGTGAAGAGGTAACAAACATACACTTTTGCATTTATAAATAATCCATACTAATATTATAAATGCGAATGTGTGTCCGTCTATCTGTCTGTCTATCGGTCTGTCTGTCTGTCTGTTTGTCTGTTATCTCTTCACGCCCAAGCCGCTGAACCAATTTTGCTGAAATTTGGTATAGGGAGAGTCCCGGGAAAGGACATAGGGTACTTTTTGTTCCGGAAAAATGTACGGTTCTCACGAGATAAAAGAATTTTATGGCGCAACGGAGTTGCGGGCGTCATCTAGTATTAGTATACATTGGCCTGGTTTCAGAAAACAGTTATATTTAAACATGCAAATAAATTGTAGATATAATTGACCGATTGCGACACGAAAGCTAAATTCAAGATGCATCGAGGTTATTGACCTGTGGATTATTTTTACACGCGCACTCAGTGCAAAAATTAACTGTTGTCTGCGGTGACTGCAGACTGTATTTAACGCGAGAGCCGTCGGCCACACTAGAATTTAATGATTACTTAACCCGTCAAGCCCCATAAGCTCACCGGAGAGCGAGACATAATAGAATAACAATAGATAATAATAATATCTATCTAATAATAATAATATCTATGGACGCTTCACACCACGTCACTGGCCCCGGGCTAGGTACCTGAAGGACTTGTGTTACAGGTACCAGACAACGAAAATATTTTTAATACTTTTATACTATACATATATTAAAGATTTTTATTATATCATCATACACATATTTAATACACATTCAGACACGGGAACATTGAAAACCTTTTTGTTCCGTCGGCGGGATTCGAACCCGCGACCCCCGGCTTGAGCTGCCTGCACACACTCATCCAATTGAGCCACAGAGGTCGTCAAATAGATTTCCATGAATACACGATCGAAGGATTAAATTTAATTTAATAAGGTTACTTAGCTAGATTTTATTATCAAGCGAGAAGAAACATTACATTTTCTGTTATGCTATCCAGCTGGCCGATTCTGTATCGTACATTTGTGAGTTAATAACTGAGTTAGTAACGAAGCGGAGGAGTGAGTAACGGAAAGTGCCACTTATTGTATTCACTTGCATATGTGATGTGCGATACAGAATCGGCCAGCAGAAGTTAAGTAATATAATAAAGTTAGGGCATCTCGCTTGTAAGAAAGGTAGAAGGAATTTGATTTGCCGTTTCAGGCTTTAGGAAGCTTTTGATCAGATAACTTTCTCTACCAAAAATCGATAAAGAACTCTATAATCGACATTACTACATATTTAGTAGGTATTACAGGAAATACCTACATAAGGGCGAAGCCAAACGAGCGTAATTTGTGAGTTGTGAGTCGCAGAATTTCGGTTCGGCAGAATTCTGGTGCATATTTCATACAAAAGTCCTGTTTGATTCACACGAGCGTAATTTTGTGAGTCATGATTTGTATGAAAAGATATCGCGACAGAAATTCTGCGATTTACAACTCACAAATTACGCTCGTTTGGCTTTTTGAATTGACAACAACATTTTGAGTTGCAATTCACCTAGTAAGTTTTCCGTGGGAAAACTATGGAAAGCGAGGCACGGCTGTTCGCATTCCCTACTAGGTTTCTCAATGTTTAAAGTGATTTGTAAGAATGCAGTGCTATAAACAGCTATCAGCGAGTGAACGCCCTGTATGAGGACATTGTGGCCAATCACGTGATCACTTATTAATATAATTATCAGTTACGTGTAGGTTATGTAAGTCACGATAAAAATTATCAGTTTAAAAATAATTTGCAAAGAATCTGCATGTAAAAAAGCTAAACATCTTCGTCCTTTAACCTTTTTAACTAATACCAATTAAATAATGTTGAAAACCTGTTTCTAATAAGTATTAATTCACAAATCACAATATTATTGCCTATTTGTAATATATTCCAAGTTCAGCTGTAAGCCGTTAGTTACCCTTTTCTGCAAGATACGAAAAAAGCTGCAGATTTCCTAACATTTTTATGAGGCCCGGAGACCGGTGCAGTGGTAGGTACGTCATACGGACATTCCAGAAAGAGTTATCTTATAAGTTATAAGCTATTCAGAAATAAAACAATATTTAATTTATGTATTAAAGTTGTAAATATATTTCTCTTGTATTTGTTAGCTAACTGCGTGAATGGAAACGTTAGCAGAGAGCAATAACAAACAAGTTGATATAGGACTTGCGAATACAGGAGTCAATAGTTTATCAGTTTTACGAGCGTATATAATTGCTAACTGTAAGTATTACGTTTTATACATCACATTGCTGTATCGCAGTATTTCGACCTTTTTCATGACGCGACCCCCCGGTATGAAAAAAATATTTGGCCTTTGCTTTGATATCATGCATGGATAGTGTATACAATATGTCCCCCGAGGAGGTCGCGACCCATAGGATAAAAATACTGCTACATCGTTAGGTAAATATAGCTACACTGTTTCAATATATTTCGGCCTAAAAAAAACCTATTTTAATAGTTTTAGGCATATTTTTATCCAACATAGCTGTAAGAAAGAGCATGATTTTCTATCTATAATATATTGTGTGTTAGTTTAACCGTATTACCTGTTAACAATATATGCGTAATGCGACATAATTTACGCAATGAAGTTTTTTTATACTATTTTGCAAAGAAATTCTTGAAAAATAAGTCGTTATAAGGAATGAGTAGATATTTCATAGGTATTGCATACTAATTACCCTTTAGCTGCTTCAAGTAGTAAATTGTCTGCCTGATGATGATACACAATTAGTACGTTGATGATCTTAAATTCTACGCATAATGTGACTGTTCTTATCACTTACAGTCAATAAATGATATAAGGTATAATATAAGTGAAGACAAAGATAAAACAGTAGCGCTTAGCCAAGTTATCAGCGCTACTTACAATGACAATATTCAAAAACAAAAATGTGAGATTTATGTTTAAACATAAGCGTCTATTAGGCTCTACACTGTAGTGTACGTATTGGGTTGGGCATATGCATGAATCGCTTTATCACTTAGCGACCCTTATGTGAAATATTTAACAAGAAGTGACCAAAACGACTGCAGACGTAGATATGTAATATCTACATCTGCAGTATATTATATAGATATTTTAAACGGTATGTGCGCGATATTTATGTGCTGTTTGGCGATTTTTAGGCATGATATTATAAATACCAACTTTTTTTATTTGGATAGTTCTTAGTTAAAAAAAGGCGAGTATTCGAAATTTAAAAGGCAATTCCGTTTCATAATACCAGAATAACGATTATTATTTATTATCCACTCCCATAAGATTGATAAAATCTTACAAGTAATAACAATTAACTGACTTAGAACACATAATAACATACTAGAAACGTGTTCGTAATCCTCGTCCGATCAAGGACTTGTATTAATAGTGCCGGTAACCACATAACATATGAGACAATATTGCTAAGCAAATATCTGAGAATAAAATACGGTATTATCTTTAAAGTATATTTGAGTAAAGTTTGTCATTTATTGGGGCAAAATATACCAAAATAACCTGCAATGATGCTTATCGTGTCCAATTAAAGAAAATCATTTTGAGAATTGTAGAAAGTAAAGAATACCAATTATCATGACTAAAAGTAAGTGAAATATATTTAAGCAGAGCACAGAAGTTAGTTGTAGCAATAGGGGTACCTCTTCCGTTATTATGGACCAAGGTTCTAACCACCTCCTCAAGGAATACACTACCACACTTATGTTTTCGTAATTTTTTCTGGCTAGGCGGAAAATAGATGAAAATTGGGCGGGCGGGAAAATTAAGTTGATAGAGTTTGCTGTTATGTTCATTAGTTAAACCATGTTAAACCTATAGGTTAATATTTATTTTTATGTTCTGTGCCTATAGTTAGTAAATTGTTAATAGCTACTATAAGCTATCCCATGACGTTAATTTAAAAAACATATTATCAGTACATGTTGACGAGCGTTCCGTTTTCTTTGTTAATTATTCAGGTCATACCTGACACGATTTTACACTAAACGCGTGCTCTAAAACAGCTGTATTATCATTTAAATTACTGGTCACAATCTAGAAAGAAAGGTAGGCAGGGTCTGAAGATAGACCTAGGTATAGATCGTCGACTGACAAGTGACAAGTGATAACAGATTTTAACAAAGTTAGCTAGTTGTCTAGTCGATTTCCAAATATTAGAATTTATTATGCAAAGTACGACCAACGACTGCTTATCTCTACATCCCAAAAATGTGTCGACCAAGTAACATAATCTATTTAGATTAATTTATTATTACTGATTACGAATTTGTGTCACAATGTAAATTATTATTATCTATTTATGATATTATTACATTTTACTAAGTGCTACGTTCGGAACTTTGTTCACGCACTACTGCAGGGCCTATACATATTGTATACTTCTTCGTAATAAAAATTATCCTATGTGATATTATGTCCTTACGCAGGACTTAAAGTATGCCCATTTATATTTATTTTATCTTAATTGGTTCAAGCTTGTGGATGTAACAGATATAAAGACAGACATATCTACGTTTACACTTTTATTATTTATAATAATTAATATTATGTACTAGCTTTTGCCCGCGGCTTCGCTCGCATTAAGAAGAATTATTATGTACAATCTTTTATCCCCTATTTTATCCCCTTAGGGGTAGAATTGATCGAAATCCTTTCTTTGCGGATGCCTAGGTCATATCATCTACCTGTATGCCCAGCCCGATCCGCCCAGTGGTTTGGGCTGTGCGTTGATAGATCACCATTCACCATGTCAGTCAGTCACCTTTGAGTTTTACATATATATAGAAGAAGATAGATAATGGATGAATAAAACAGATAATGAAATGCGATTGACCAAATCACATGTCACTATGTAATGCCTTCTGTAGCTTCTATTTATGAACGGCTAACTGCGTCAGTCGGCCAGCCCTACAAGTAAACACAATAAACTATCATTTTTACCCCACACTAAATAAGATTGTTTGATATTGAGTCATGTGTTAGGTTTTATATGACTTGGCAATGTCTTGTTTGCGTCGTAGGCTTGCATCGCTTAGGGTTGTGTTTTCTGTGTGTAATTTTACTTTCAATAATTCTGAGTCTAGATGAAATTAGGCATTTTGCATTTTGTTATGTTACTTAACCGTTGCATCATTATATTATTTGTTACATTTTGTCTTGAATAACAGGAAAAATGTTCACACAGATTGGCATACTATATACTTGTAAAAAGTTATTTCATTTACAACAGATACAATTACGTATGTAATTATTACTTTACTATCTACTTGTTTTACGTGCATACTACTAAAACCTTGAAAATATGGTTCGTCTCGCAAGAAAGCAATTGAATAAACAGACAAAATAACCTTCGAAAACAGCGAAAACTATACTGTACAAAGTCACTACGTCTTTCCGAACTCGTGAAAGTGAAAGTAAATAAAATGAACGAGTCCAAAAGAAGTACTCGAGCGTAACCTTCGTTTTTTTTAATTGCTTCTTTATTATTTAACGCGCAATGTTATTTCACTTTTCAAGTTAAATTTCTTTGTCAGTTTTCTGATGGAAAAAGTGATTGAAGTTAGGGCCTGTCCACATCTCCACGTCACGACGTCGCGTCGTCAACGTGGAACGGTGTGGTAACGTGGCACGGTACGTTGTCTTGACGTGAAAATTTACGTTAACGTAACGTGAAAATGCAAGTCACGGTGTAGCAACTTTTTACGTCTTTTTTACCCGACTGCCAGGAGGGTTATGTGTTTAGCGCGTATCTTCTATGCATGTAATATTCTTTATTACCTCATATCTTTAGAACGGCTAAACGGATTTTCACATTTGAGGTATCGTTAGATTTGTCTTAATAGCCCGAGTGTTCTTAGATAGGTGACATTAAGAAAAAACCAAAATGGCGGATGTTTGACGCCATATCGTGAGGTAAAGAAAAATAAAAATTTACCAAGCATATATCGAGTGGGGTATCAAAATAAAGAATTTTAAACACTGATTCTAAATATGTATATAACTTGCAGTTTTAATATTAAATCGAACGATAAATCTACACTTATAGTACAAAGAGGAAAGATTTGATTTTTTGTTTGTTGGGCTCGGAAACTACTGGACCGATTTGAAAAATTCTTTTACCATTGGAATTCTACATTATTTTTGCTGAACATAGGTGAATTTTATTTTAGAAAAAATAAGGTTCCGTAAGATATTTGGGTTCTTCGGACGCAAGGTGTAAAAAATCAACCAGAAAAGTTACTTATTTTACGTACGCTGCCTAAACTTTAAAAGATAGAACCATAAAATGTTCTAAGTAATTGTAGAACTTATAAATGTCTATGCATCAGACAGGTGACATTAAAAAAAAACAAAATGGCGGATGTTTGACGCCATGTTGTGAGGTAAAAAAAAATCTACCTACCAAGCATATCGAGTGGGGTATCAAAATGAAGGATAATAATAATAATAATACATTCTTTATTTGCACACATAAAAGAAAAGACGTACAAGAGACAAAAAACAAAACAAATAACAACAACAGAGAAAAGTATAAAAATAACAAAAATTGTGCAAAAAGGCGGTCTTACCTTCCAGACAACCGATAGGATTTTAAATACTGATTCAAAATATGTATGTAACTTGCAGTTTTAATATTAAGTAGAGCGATAAATAATAATTTAAAAAAAAAAAAAAAAAAAAACCCGCCTGCATAGATAAAGTTACAAATAATTATTAAATTTTATTAATTACGAGCTTTTGCCCGCGGCTTCGCTCGCGTTATGAAGTATTATTATATACAAACTTTCATTCCCTATTTGAACCCCTTGGGGATGGAATTGATCAAATTCCTTTCTTAGCGGATGCCTACGTCATAACATCTACCTGCATGCCAAATTACAGCCCGATTCGTCCAGTGGTTTGGGCCGTGCGTTGATTTCTGGCATAAGGTCAAGCTTACGTTGCTTTGAGCAGAGTGAAGACTCTCTCCGGACTAGCTATTAGTTCTCTTGACGCTAATAAATTGCTAAATCAATCACATGACATAAACTCATTTAAAGAATTGATCCGGTTACGTAATCTTTCTTAACTAAAAAGACATAAATAAAGAAAATTAATTAAAAAAAAACAAAAAACCCGACTGCACAAAAAAATTAACTAAAAAGACCGAAACAAGACCTAATTCTGCCGGAGGCGCGTCTAATCTGGAGAAGGAAAAAGTGGACTACAAAATGCAGTCGGAGGCATGTCGCACCAATTTTAACATTTCATCTGCCGGAGTCATCGAATCCATGTTTTAATTGATACGTCATACGACTCTTGCTTACGAGTTTCATGCCAGGATAAATAGAAGGTTACAGGAAAATGTAGAAGAAGAAAGTGGATTACAAAATGCAGTCGGAGGCATAATATTTTATGATTTATGAATTAATGTTAAACTTGGTGCGACATGCCTCCGACTGCATTTTATAGTCCACTTTTTCCTTCTACATTTTTCTATGTAGCCTTCTATTCATCTTGGCATGAAACTCGTAAGCAAGAGTCGTATCAATTTAAATTGATGGATTAGACGTGCCTCCGGCAGAATTAGGTCTTGTTTCGGTCTTTTTAGTATTTTTTTTTGTGCAGTCGGGTTTTTTGTGTTTTAAATTAATTTACTTTATCTTCTTTAAATCTCTCTCTCCGTCTTCCAATAGCAGAAGCAGAATACGTATTGTGCGGTTCATATCTAGATAAGTAGTGAAGAATGTAGCAGTTTTACAAGACATGGTGACATACAATGTTGCAATCGTGGCATGCATTTTACGTTACGTTAACGTAAATTTGCACGTTACGTCAACGTACCGTGCCACGTTACCGCACCGTTCCACGTTACCGCACCGTTCCACGTTGACGACGTCGTGACGTGGAGATGTGGACAGGCCCTTATCTCGATTGTTCCTTAAAATCTTTGTATTGTTTTATATTTTAGGCGATTAATTTTATCGATGCTATTCAGGGCAAAAATAGTTAACCCTTACAGACGGCATTATCGATTTACTAACATATTAAAAATAGCCTCAAGGTAGACAGTAAATGACACTCATACATATTCATTACCACCGACTGGGATTCCTTTGTTTTGTCCATACAAAGTGTTATGAAATCATGAAAAAGTCGAAGCAAGTGGACCGCGTAATTGTCAACTGAAAAAGGCGGTAAGGAATTTTAATTAATCGCATTTTGTAACTGTTTGACGTGCACGAATATTAACTGAAGCGATTAGCGAATTGTTATTGAAGCAAATATTATTTGAAATTGAGATTTTTAATTACTTGGAAGTTAAGGTAACGAATGCCAAAACTGTATTTGCAAAAGAAATAAAAACTTTCTTTTTAACAAACAAAAATATAAAAAATAACATCGAAACTTATTCTAACTCTACCTATTTTTGATACAACCTACGTTCGTGACCTCTTTGGCAAACAATTTTTATCGCAGAGATCTCTCTTTTTTCGCAACACATAAGAATTCATAAACATTTTCTGGGAATTATCCAAAAGATATTAAATGAATGACTGGAGATCTTAAATACCTATAGGAAATCATTACAAGAGAAACTGTTCCGCATTTTAGCATAACTTGTTAAAAGATTCGCTTTCCTTGACATTTAGTGCAGCCATTAATTATGTACACAATAATACAGTAAAGACAACAAACGATTTTTTCATTGTAAGGAGGTATGAATACAAATTGCTAGTTGTTAGCCAAATCTGTTGCCATCATCGACTAGACTTTGAGATCATGTTTCCAGAGTTTATAACGAATAACGAGTCGTTATTCGTTATAAACTGGAAACATGATCTCAACGACTTGCCTACAATCTATATATATAAAAATGGATTTTCAAATGTGTTAGTCGCGCTAAAACTCGAAAACGGCTGAACGGATTGGGCTGATTTTAGTCTTAAAACATTCGTACAAGTCCAGGGAAGGTTTTAAAGTGACATGAAGTTCACCGGGACAGCTAGTAAATAATATAATTTATCTCAGTTTAATAATTACGGCTAAAGGTCAGTGCACGTTGCTACTTAACGAGGAACTATATAATATGCAATCTCCTTAAGCGGCATCCGGCTGCCGCATAGCAGTTAAAGATCTATTTTGTCTGCGATTCCCACGATCGAGGTATTAAAAAAACACTTTTGATACTGAACATTAATTTGACAGACTTGCCACCAGTGTTGTTGGACCGCCTATTACAATGTTATAGTTTTTTTTTATAATAATAATAAAATCCTTTATTAAAAGTATTAAAAAAAACTTACTTCTTATTATTTATTAGCCGACAAACTGCTATGTGGTTTGGCGGGCTATTGCCCGCCAAACCACATAGCAGTTTGTCGGCGGGGTAGTTGGCCTATTCAAAAATGGATAGAAGTCCCCTAATCACGGTTAAGTGTGAAGTGACACAAATTAGTTTCGAAATTTACGAGAATAATAAAATAAAGCCTAACAGATAAAATAAGAATTCTTAATTTTTCTATTAGCTGAGCAAAGTCAAAGAGCAAAGATTAGTAAATAGGACAAACAATACAAAAGTAGTTATTTCAAGTATAAACTCAATTGTGAATGATAATTATTATTAAGTAAACTTTGTCCGTTCTTAATTATTGTCTGATCGTGCAATTAAACTGGACAAGTTGCACGAGATGCAAAATCAGTCCCTTGCAGCTAATATTTAAATTAAATGACTAATTAAACCTAGTAGGAAAAATAAAAAACGACCAATGTGAGTCTGACCCGCGTACGAAAGGTTCCGGACAATGATATTTTTTTTTAATTACTTACTTAATACAATAATTTGAGTTGGCTATGGGCTTTTCGCCCTTATCCTGTTTCTGTCGCTTTTGTTGCAATAATAGATGGTTATTGCCCTTATTGGTAAATATTCCTTCCATGTTGCGACTTCGCAAAATGAACAAGATTATAAAATAAAATTTTTCGATAGCTACAAAAAAAAAATTAGAAAATATGGCCCGGCGGTTTGCAAAGTATCGACGGAGAAGAAAAATGCACCCAATTTTTTTCTATTTCGAGTACCTACCTATTTGTTCTAAAGATGGCAACAAAAATACATCACGAATGAAAAATTCATCACGACAACACCGATAAGTCTCAGTAGCATTTTTAGGTTATCCCTAAACCAAAAATAGATACGAGTACCCTAGAATATAAAATTATGTTAATTTGAGCATAAAGGGTGCTCATGTTTTTCAATTTAAAATTCAATGACTTCACACTAGGTAGTAGGTAAAGATTAGAATAAGGTTAGTCAAACATCGTCAATAAGGTCCTTGAACTCAATGGTACAATATTTTACGATAAAATCAACCATGTGCCATGCATACGCTATATACTTGTGCGTGCTATATTTTAGTTTGTTCCTGTTACTATACTAGGTAATAGGTTTTGCTCGCGACTACCTTACGCTGAAAATATTTATCGCACGGAAACCGTACATTTTCCGGAACAAATAATAACATAAACTTGAACCGGGACTCAATGTATTGTCCATGCGAATTTTTATCAAAATCGCTTTAGCGGCTTATGAAGGAAATTTTATAAACTTTCACACACATTTATAACATTAGTATAATAAAGAGTAAGTATAAGTGTTAGTTATCTTCAAAATTAGTTTAAGAAGCTCTCAAATTGAGTAAGCAGTATCCTTTAGAATTTAGAACAGCAGTTTACACATGAAAACAACAAAACCAAGTAATTTATTATTTGTTATTGACTCTCATCTTGTGACCTCAATAACATAACATATTTTTCTTGTTTTTGAAAACATATTTTTTTGTTTTTTAGAAAGTAAATGCAAGTCGATCAAAAAGTACATTAGTTTGGCTCCACACAGTCTACGTCGCATTGCAGTTAGATGCATTCATTTTAAAATAGTTCCAAGTTCCAACATTTCAAATTAACTTATCTTTAGAATCTTTTCTGACATAAACATAATTTTGGAAGGCACTTCATAAAATTCAATTCTTTAGCTATAAAATTATTATTTAGCATGTAGCAAAAGTTCAAATCCAGGTGTCATGCCAAATTTTCTCAAAATTTTCCCGTCCTGAGTGAAAAAACAACAAAAGTAGGTATTATATCTACACAATCACAAACTTTCATAAATCATAATATTAGTGTGATTTTTAACCGACTTCAAAAAAAGGAGGTTATCAATTCGACCCGTATGTATGTAATATTTTCAGAACTGCCCAATTTTCGCTTATGTTAGTCATCAGCGTCTGAACAAATGTGCCGAATTTGAAAAGTGTATAATATGTAATCTATGTATGTTTTTATGTTTGAGCTCCCATATCTCCCGAACTACAAGTCCGATCTAAGTAATTCTTTTTTGTTGCACTTGGTATTGTTCAACTTAGGGAATACAGAAAGTTTCATCAAAATCGGTTTAGTAGTTTTTGAGATAGGGAATCTTAATTCTCAGTTACCCACGTACACTTTTGAAGTCGGTTTCATATTTTTTGAAATTCTAATATTGTGTTGCTAAGCTAGTACTAGACCTTGTGATTTGTTTTATAGTGTTATCAGAATTCATTGATTTTTCGTCACATTTCCGTGTACTTTCGTCGAGCGAGCACCGCTACGGGGCGTTTCATACATATTAATCATGAATTAAATTACACTACTGTGAACTGCATGGCAAATGTCAAAGCGAGAACGTGCTAAGGCCTAAGCAGTAAACGGGTTAAGTAAAAAAATGTTTTTTTTTTTATAAATAGTGTTTTGAACAGATTTTTACGTTGCAAAATTGTAATTCTATATTGAAATTTTAACAGCAAGTATCAAATTTGTGTATGTTGCTTATCGTGTTATCGGCAAGTTGTTATACATTATGATAACACAAAAATGTCAACGATCAATGTTAAAAAATTATAATTAATTATATTTTCCCCCGTTTAGAACATCCTTAACACTGTTCAGAATAATAATACATTTTAAGTACCTAAGCTTATTTATTTTAAATTTTAAAAGTTAAACAACCGTCATTCACAGATAATTTCTATTAAATAAAACCTAAGGGAATACTACTTTATTAAATAATTTCTTTTATTTAAAACTTTATATTTTTCCTTAACCTTGAGACAAAAGTTTTTATCGACGCTAAAGCGCTAAAATCTTATAAAATTCAGGCTAGATTTGCAGTTGGCCTTACGTTACGTACCGGTTTGCGAAGTTACTTTCGATGTTCACAATGATCGATTCAAAATAATTACCCAATACTCGCAATTAAAAATGAAAGCTCCGTGCCAATAGAGCTTACGACACGTGTTATACCCGTGACCGCATAGCACGCGGCCGAATACCACGACTAGTCGCGTTAGATTTATAGGAAAACGGTAGTTGAGTGCCAATATAAATATTGTAAAAAAATACACTACTTACTGTATTTAAAAAAATGTAATATGTAATTTTTTTATTTGATTTTTTTAAAATCGAAATAGCAGCGGTAATGGGAGTGTTAAGACGTACCCAGCTTCCCCATCATCTCCTCAAGTGCGTGGTCCTTATCCATGGTGTTTGGTTGTTTTCTGTGTCACATATATTATAACATGGATATTTATTTGAGGAGCGCGCAGTGACATGCGCCAGGCGTGCGCGCCGGCGACTGGCGAATGAGTTTATGACGCTTGCCGACTCGCCGACTTGCCGACACCGCGTCGTGCTCGTGGCTAATCACCTCACTGTACCTTATCGTTAAGCTCATCTTTCGATTTCCTTAGCGCCAACATCAAATTATGCAGCCACACTTAACATCATAATATAGCCTCTCTAAGTATTAAATGACTATTTAACTTTAGTTTAATGAAGTAAATTTTCTGTCAAACTCATCATAATATTACTACACACATATCCACCACGATCTCTGATGCAATGCCTGGTTACTGCAATGAGGTTTTTTATAGGAACTGCGTTGTAGATTGCTTTTTGACATTAGCCAATCAAAAGATCTCTTTTGATTGGCTAATGTGATTCGTTCAGACATAAGTACAGCCAAAGTAAAAACAACATTACAACTTTCCATAAAATGTATGGAACGCAGCCGATATTTTTGCTAACGGGCTTTGGCCCACCACACATTCCCACCACTTTATTATCTCCGGCGTCGCCAGGATCAACAGCGGTATCCAACCACAAAAACCTTTTGATACGATCTCAGGGAGGCCGAGGAACATGCTAAGGTATCTTAGGGGTTGGGATCCGCAAAATTTTTGTCAGAAGAAAATAGGAGTAGGAAGTATTCCAATTTTCTTTTCCTCTACGAATTCCATTACAAATAATTAGGCCGTAGGTAATTAATTAGGCCGAAGGTGGCGGAACCCTTTTAAGACTTTTTTTTGACGGACCCCCATAAATTTTTTTTCTTTGAACGAATCGTCTCTATGCTCTCTGTCTGATAATTATTGTATTTCTAAAAACAATTTATGTATCGATCGCGGAGCCCCTACAAGGTCTTTGCGACGCCCTAAGGCTCCGCCCCATACTTTTAGAATGGCTGGTATAATAGGCGATCAGACGATGATATTATTGGCCAACTCTTGGATATTGGCAGGCGGCAGCTATTATACAAATTCGTCGATTACCCAGTGTCCAATTTTCCTCCAGTTTTTTCCAGTGATCTTAAACAGATGCGCAGCCTATAGGTTCAGGCTACAGCTAAGCTTATATTATAAGTCTAAGTAAGCGCTGGTAGTTTATCTTTTTATTATGCTGTATTTACTTCGATAAGAAAGTTACAATGTAAAAATTTCAACAATATCATGAGATTTTATTTTTAGGATTTATGGCACGATTCATTTTGATAATAGGTACGTAGCTACTAAAATATAGTTTCGGATTGTAGGTCAGACTATTCTAGTCAGTGCAATGCCCTTAGCTCAGATTCCTATCAGCAGGTCTTAGTGAATCGTGACAATAATAAATATTATGTTTGTTTCTAATTTACATATTAGAGTAATGACATTTTGTTTTATTTATTAGTATTTGATAAGTCAGTAGGTACCTGGCTGAGTTGTGAATTTTATTAAAAAAACTGTTCATTCAATCGAATCGAAATTCAAAACGCGAACACCGTTGTCCAATGTGCCTGATACCTCTGCCTGGTACCCATGACAAGATCTTAAAAAAAAAGTTGTACTCATAATAATTTTCTTCAATGTTCTGTATAATAAATTCATTTCATCAATTCAAATCTTTCCACGACATTATAATTGGGATTCCAAAACATAAGCGCTGCACTTTAAATAAATTCACTCCTTCGACTTTCAAAAAATTATTTTATTTGTACCTTATTACAATTTATAAATTAAAAAATGTATTCTAGTTTTGAATGCCTACTTAAATATTCTGCCAGTGGAAAAGTTCCAAAAAATCCATGGTTTTATGGACGAGTGATTCGTTGGTTTGGTTGGTTGGTTTGTCATTTCCGGCGTACAAAATATATTTGTCACTTGCCAGCGTTATAATAATAACTAGCTGTTGCCCACGACTTCGTCCGCGTTAACATAGTATAATACGAGTAACAAAGATGGATAGTTTTCCCCTCTTTGTGGTTCCTTATAAAAAGGGTAAAAACGGGACCCTATTTAAGCAAACGTCAAACGCAAACGGCAATAAACTTTCATGTTTCTAACTCAAGAAATGACGGACTTTCATTGAAACTTTCTACCCCAATTTCACCCCATTGGGGGTAGAATTACCAGAAACGCTTAAATACGTATCCATTCATTTTTAATCAGTAGCACAAAAATAAAGTTTCATGTTTCTAACTCAAGAAATGACGGACTTTCATTCAAACTTTCAACCCCAATTTCACCCCCTTGGGGGTAGAATTTCCAAAAACGCTTAAATACCTATCCATTCATATTTAATCAGCAGTCCAAAAATAAACTTTCATGTTTCTAACTTAAGAAATGACGGACTTTCATTTAAACTTTCAACCCCTATTGGGGGTAGATTTTCCAAAAACGCTTAAACACGTATCCAATCATTTTTAATCAGTAGCCCAAACATAAAATTTCATGTTTCTAACTCAAGACTTTCATTCAAATTTTTAAACCCCAATTTCACCCCCTTGGGGATAGAATTTCCAAAAACGCTTAAATACGTATCCATTCATTATTAATCAGTAACCCAAAAATAAAGTTTCATGTTTTTAACTCAAAAAATGGCGGACTTTCATTCAAACTTTCAACCCCTATTTCACCCCCTTCGGGGTAAAATTTTCAAAATTCCTTGCTTAGTGGGTGACTACTCAATAAAACAACCCTACTCACCAAATTTCGTGGCTGTAACTTTAACAGTTTTTGCTCAGCGATGATGAATCAGTCAGTCAGTCAGTCAATCAGTCAGTCAGTCAGTCAGTCAGGACATGTAATTTTATAAGTATAGATTAACGCAAATTTATTTTCCGACAACTAACATAAATTACTTTCGTGGGCGAAATTAAATCTATGTTAATTTAAGCGGTAAGATAAAACGATGAATTAAATGATGAGCTTGTTCTTCTTGTTATCAAAGCTACTTTGATACCAATACATTAATAGGTATCGGTAGGTATAAGATATGGGTAATTTAAATCAGTTTTGTTTTGATACAATATCATTTTAATAGTATTTTTATTTAGTGTAATGTTAATTACACCTCAATAATCAGTTTGTCGTAAGCAGAAAACATTTATAAAATCCTGGGAGTAGTTATTAGGTTTAAAATTATATCGTGCTAACACAGCGAAAGTAAATTCTTTATATTATAATATGTCCTATGATTAAAATAAATAAGTACTTATACAAAATACTCGTAAGTAGACTGTAAATGAGCTTTAACTCCTACCGGAAAAAAGAGCATAGAGTTTAATTTACCAAAGCTTGTTAGCGTTTGTCGTCGTTCGTTTGTCAAAATATCATGACTTCTCTTTCGCCTCTACGTAAACTACAAGTTACATTAAAAGTATAATTATTTTAATCAACAAAGACAGAAAATTTTCATATGCCCATTCGAGTATAATATGCTTCTCTAGATATTGTTCAAACAAAAACTACTACAATGCAAGGTTACAATGGGCAGATTCTTTAGGATGAATCTTCGAAAGTATGATAAAAAATTGTTTCGTCATTTTATGCTGACGTGTGGTGCATTCAAGGTCACGTAGTTGTACGTGATATAAGTGATAATAACGTTACGTTGTCAGATTCAAGTTATCTTCAAATTGTATAATATCTTGTCATTATAATATTTGTAATTTAATTTAGATAACGTGTTATTTGTTATAATAGATTATACAATATTTGCATATATGTATACTAATGCATTCTGATAACATTGAGGTGGCATTAACTACTGTTTTGACTGTTTTTGATAGAGAAAAGGTGAGACATGAAAAATCAGCCAAGTGCGAGTTGGACTCGCGCACGAAGGGTTCCGTACCACTACAGAGCAAAAATAGGCTAAAAATTGTGTTTTTTGTATGGGAGCCCCCCTTAATTATTTAATTTATTTAAATTTTATTATTAATTATTAAAATACAAATACAACTGAGTATTTTGTGAACATTTTAAGTGCCTATGTGTTGCCGTTATTGATATCGAGCAAAAAATAGCAAAAAAATCAAGTTTGTTTTATTTTGTTTTTAGTATTTGTTGTTATAGCGGCAACAGATATTATACACAATCTGTGAATTTCATAATTTTATTTCATAAGTCTAGCTATAGCGGTTCTTGAGTTACAGCCTGGTGACAGACAGACGGACAGACGGACAGACAGACAGACATCGAAGTCTTAGTAATAGGGTCCCGTTTTTTCCCTTTGGGTACGGAACCCTAAAAATTGATAACAGCTTCCGGCACAAGCGTAAAGGTGAAAAGAGATTCAGCAAAATTTTGTCAAGATAATAATAAATGTATAATATTATAGCTGGGACTATATCCACAAAAATTTTCAATTCCGTAATTACAAAAAAATCACAGCATCGAAACTGTGTGATGATATTAATTGATAAACAGAGGCGTATTAGCTCAGTGGATAATTAATTATTAATTATTATTGTGAATTGGCCGTAAGCGTAACTCCAAAAATCCGGCACGTATATTCTCAAGCTATTAAAGGTAAAAATAGCTGAAAACTCATCTTTGTAACGACGCGACGCGTGCAGCAAACACACCCCCAACGTACGGTACATAGTACTTATTACCTCAGTGCCCCCAACCTATAATTTTCTATTGTTGTTATCTATGTATTCGTGCGATATATCAAATCAAATATTATCTTTATTCCATATTTGATAACAAAAAATATTAGCTTCATTAGGTTTCCTATTAAACTTGGTAAGATTGTTATAATATTTTAATTCGGAATTCAGAATTATTTCAGATTATTTCAGAATTATATAATATTAATTCAGAATTATAAAAATTCGGAAATATATCGATGAAAAAATAGTTTAAAAGTACACTATTATGTGAATGGAGACAAGATAATTTGTTTACAAAATTTTCCAAAGTTACCTATATTTTAAATCAATGTCACACTATCATACCCGTGACCTACGCTATTGATATATCTTTCTTTCTTTTCTTTTTCTTCTTTTTTGGCAACTTGACACAAAGGATGTGTATGTTGTGCCACAGACAAGGTAAAAAGGTAAGGAATATGGCGGGAAAACCATATTCCTCCTATTATAATTTTCATCATCGTTTTCATGTATCGTCAGGTCTAAAGTCTAGTCAAAGTCTAAGTAAAAGTCAATACAGTCAAGGAGTCAAGTCGGTCGATTCAGTAAAGTGGTAGACGCTTTACTGAAACTTTCGATGGAGTTTTGGAGGGAACACAAAATAGCATGTTTCTGGATATTACATCACTTTCCCACACTTGTGCATGAACACGAATATCTAATGGTTAATATTCTACTAATATTACACACTAAAAACCCAGTTAACACAATTTTAGGAAAATAATATAAAAACACAACAGCACCCTTTTACATTCCCGGCAAAACTCATTGATATATCTACTTGATACTAATTTTTATGCCCTTCTGCTTATGTATTATACTACCGTATCAGTTGGATGTTTATTTACCGAACTAATATTTTGTCAAGATTGCCATACGACCTAATACAATTAAGCATAAACAAATATTCTGTTTGCCGAATATATCTCTAAAACAATACAATTTAATTGTTTGCGGAGATGACAAGATTTTTATTTCTGTAGAATTAGGAATTACAACGGAAAGTCGCAACAAACGTATCTATTTACTACAGTTATCACCTGCGGCTTGGATGAATCCTAATAGTAACAGTATCCCACGGGTAATGTGTTAAATGTTAATCCATAGCCTCTACTGCCTGCCAAATTTAATAAAAAATAAAAATCCTTTCAGTATTTTTCCGGAAGGAAGTAATAAAAACTTATAAAACTATTCTCTTGTATAATATTAATGTGACAATGTAATTATTATGTTATTCAATTTCTTAACTTCCCTAAAAATGGTAAAAGTTGCGATTCGTAGAACAAACGTAGCACATCCTACTGCTCGTAGCACTTAAAACTACATACTCGTAGAGGGTAGATTTTATATAACTTGGACATCAATTTCTTGTTTGATTATGGAGTTATAAGTAACCTTTAAAATGGAGTGAACATAAAAATATAAGTACCTAAATCAAGATGGCCGAACCATGCAAATATTTGACGACTTTATTTGGATATGTCTCGGTAAGTTATCCTTTATTTTCTTTTTTAATAAAAGTATTAAGTAGTCGCATTATAGTTATCATACTCGTAATTAATAAGTTTATTAATACTTATAATAAGTTTAATAAGACATCTATACTATCTCCCTCTTTTCTTAGTCCGCAATAATGTTTTCAGGATCGGCACGATTCATGAAGACATCACGACAGATGTAATCGGAGTGATTGGACCCTGGCAGTGGCTGGTGACCATCATGTGTACCATCTGCATGGTCATCCCAGCCATGAACCAATACGCAGACGCCTACCTCCTGCAGCCAACGGCAGAATGTATAGAACCAGCGACTAACGCCTCGCTCTGTGAGTTCGGGAACAAAACTACTATAGAGAAGTGTACGAGGTGGCAAATTAATTTCCTAGAGCTCGTTTGGATTAGAAAGTCGGTTGGTATTTTTAAATCTTGTAAGGTTAGCTTAATAGTGGTATATAGGTTGAACTTATATACCTACTTAGGTTGTTCTTATCTATGGTTTTCCATTCACTAAAATTGGAAAGATGTGATCTTATTTAAAGATATAGGGCTATTTAAACTGTCACTTACAAATAATTTTTATGCAAGCACCTGTGAAAAAATCAAACAGCGTCAAAACTCGATTTTGCTCTATCTTGGCTAAATAGAGACAAGCTTACATATTAAAAGCTAATTCTATTTATAAACAAAATCTATGTATATTGGCGGTAATTTTGGACTTTAGACGTAGCGCCAAATATCATAAAATGCTAAATTTATTAGTCTATTTGGAATACTGTTCTCATCGTTATTATAATTTTATCGCCATAATATAATAAGCCAGGCTATGTCAAGGCATTCTTCTATTTTCTAAAAATATATTATTAGTGCGGCAAAAAACTTCCAGGTTCTATATGTTTATAGAAATTTAATTTTGTTTAAAGAAAATATGTAGCACCTCCATCGTGGGTATCGCGGACACAATAGATTTTCATTTGTTATGCGGCAGCCGGCTGCCGCTTGTGGATTGATGGGTTAAATATTACGTAGCACCTAAACAATAATTATATTTTTAAACAACTATTTGATGTTCCAGTGGCTTATATTTTGCGACCCCAAAGTAAAAATAGTCTCCACAAGCGTCATATCAAGACTAGGATCGATATTTGGCTGCGTTATTTTCGGGCTCATTTCGGACAGGTAAAAAAGTGCTCCTTATAACCTAAGCACGTCCAAAAGTGTTTTTAATGCTTTCCCAACTAACCAAAGAAATGATATTAGCCACCAGCCACATATTACGTTACGTAGAACCAAAGTGTCTCACTTTTTAAGCCATTTATTATTATATCTTTAACTGCCTGCTTTTGTACGATACCCTTCCTTCACCTTGCACTGTAAAGTCTGAAATAAATATTTTACTTCCCACCCTTACTTCAAGTTGTTATCATTAATAATTACAATAGCAAAGTTCAAACCAAAAAAATACTACTGAGCAATTCCTTTTCTCAAATCGTCGTCATAACTTTTACGACGACGGGGTAACAATGAATAACGAAAACATATTTTATACTTAGGCACTGATTTTCTAGCATGCATATTGTATTTCAGCTTCGGAAGGAAGTGCAGTATGTGGATAAGCTACGCGGCGGAGGTGGGTTTCCGGGTGGTGATGGTGTTCTGCGACTCCGGCGTATGGTTTCAGTTGCTGGTTTTCTTGAGGACACTGTTCTCTCAGGCCAATACATTTATCGCATTGATTTTAGGTACTTCAATTTCTTATTTTAAAATTTTTAATATAAGGGAAAAGACCTAATGCTAGACACTGAACTAATAGATGACACTTATGACAAAAATACCATAAAAATAAGAATTACTCTAATTATTTCTCACCACTGTAAATTTTATAAGCTTCTCAAGCTATCTGTTGAATTGAAAAAATATATTAGCCTTCGGGAACAAAATTTTAAAATGGGATCAGTTTTCGTAAATAATATGACCGCGTCAACACGCGCTCGGCAATTTCTTAGCAAATAGGTTAAGGAAGGCGAAATTTTGCACGTAAATTTTGAATACATTTATTTGATTTTTTGTAATTTCTATTGATTTCATTGGATTAATGGTCATGTTGTATACACTAATTAATGTTTATTTAAGATTTTTTATCCATTTTCCCTAACAATATAAAGGGTGTCTACTATTAGTTCTTGAAAATGTAAAAAACCTAATAGATGACATGGATCTCATCTTTGAGTTTTGCAATACATACTAAAGTTATTTTGTACTTTATTCTACTGCAAAAATCATCACTATTCTCTGAAAATATAATTCTATTAACAATCTAAGAACTTAGAACTCCTGAACCTAAAAATGGACATGGTGTCTAATATTAGACCTTGTACTGATCTAAAAATCGATTGCTTTAGTTTTTTAGCAGTAAAAAGAAGAAAAAGGAGAGCTGAGAAAAGAAAGAAGAAAAAAGAAGAGGCAAAAGAAGCATGGAGACTAAAGACTGAAAATAAATTTGCTAGGAAAAAAATATGAAAAATAAAAGGAAATATAGATTCAGCATGGAAGAAGAATGAATAGAATCTGGAGACAACGTGGATAATATTTCTGATGCATGTAGTTACTATGATGAAGTAAATGAAATCTTTTGAAAAATGGCAAATAAAGACCTAATAATAGGAAAAATGTAAAATGTAATGTAATGTTCTATGTCAACTATTAGTTCATATTGGTGTCTACTATTAGTGATGTTCGTTTTTTGTGATGTCATCTATTAGTACTTATGACTAAGTTTGCAAAAAGACCAATAATATATTTTTTAATTGATTTGTCAGAGAATAATTATAATAGTTTTATTTTGTAAGAGTTACTGAAGACATGGAAGAAGTTATCAATCCTTTATTTTCATAAATATATATTTTATAACATTCAAATGTTTCATGTTTCCTTAAAGTGTCTGCCATTAGGTCTTTTCCCTTAATTTATTTTAATGTCTTCTTAAATGAAGCTAATTTTTTTTTTATGAAATAAGGGGGCAAACGAGCAAACGGGTCACCTGATGGAAAGCAACTTCCGTCGCCCATGGACACCCGCAGCATCAGAAGAGCCGCAGGTGCGTTGCCGGCCTTTTAAGAGGGAATAGGGTAATAGGGGAGGGTAGGGATGGGAAGGGAAGGGAATAGGGGAGGGTAGGGAAGGGAATAGGGTAGCCGGTAGGGGATTGGGCCTCCGGTAAACTCACTCACTCGGCGAAACACAGCGCAAGCGCTGTTTCACGCCGGTTTTCTGTGAGAACGTGGTATTTCTCCGGTCGAGCCGGCCCATTCGTGCCGAAGCATGGCTCTCCCACGTATACTTTTACTACTAGTTATAACTAGCCCGGCGACAAGAGCTGGCGCGTGCTGACTGCTGGGCGCTGGCGCGGCTTTTTTACGACCAATTTTTACGTTGTCATTTGTCACGGGCCATCTATTAAAATTTTGACCCCTTCCATTTTCATCCTCCGTCTAGCATAACGTGAGACCTCAGGTTGAAAATGTAGGAATATTTGAAATTAACCATTATATTTTTTCTGAGTATAAGAATATAGTTAATTTCTTTGGCTATAACTATCATTAAGCTAACACCCGATATCAACAACGTAGTATTGTGTATAGTATATAGTAAGTAGTAACTCTACGTTATATCTCACTCTACCAATCATATCAAATAAGGCGTGAAAGGGTTGATCTTAAATTTTTCTCGACAAGCACTAAAATAAGTAAAACAAGTAGCAAAACTCAAGGTTGTCTAGGTAGAAATTATATTGTAAAACTATTTTACCTGGAAGTTGTGGACTATTAATTATTATTTTTAACAAAAAATTAAAACCGACTTCCAAGATAAAAACAATAATAATATCCTTATAATATGAACTAAAAAGTATGAAATAATGTTTCCTATCTAATGGTGCCTTTTTCCGAATTCGGCTAAAACAGAACTATTTTTGTACTCAATCTTCATAATTTTGAAGTCGGTACCAGATATAGCTGAATCCAGATGCCAGAATATTTGAAACATTTGTAACTGGCACCGATGACCGCTGGGTTGATGCAGTCAGCACTAAGAGTCGTCGAGGATTGGTGCCAAAGGGTCGTTCGTTGAACATAAAAAATAAAAAAAAATAAAAAAAATATCCACAGCCGAACATATAACCTTCTCGTTTTTTGGAAGTCGGTTAAAAAACAATAAAACGAAAAAGGAAAGAAAAAAAAATAAAAAATGTTCTCTATTTAAGTACTGACAGCGGATGTTACACAAAAAGAATATTTTATCTGTAAACTAGTTCTGGTATATCCTTGACTCATGAATTATATTGTCAAGGCCGATGTCTGACCGTCTGAAAAGACCACGATAAGGTTAACTTTTAGGATTCCCTCGGAAAATAGCAAGATCATAAGAATATAACATTCAAATTTGTACTAGATGCTTGGAATTTACCGATATTTCCAATAATAGAACTTCCATAAATTGCGTCCCCCAATAATATGTTCCATACTATCAGACATGCAGATTAAAAGACTTTGTATAACTACGCTAAGCTATTAAGGCGACGCCTTGATAATTTGGCTGTAGCGATGCCGATTTTTCTCAGCAATGACTAAAGCTAAGAAATTGAAGTTCATTGTCAGTATTCATCATGTCTTTGTCTTTGAATTGCCCATAGCATAACACGATTGGACAACTTTTATAGCACAGAATAATCAATCGAAAAGACCTCTGTAAAAAAAGGGATTCCTATTTTTCCAACAGAGGAGAGTGATTTAAGGTTCCAAAATTTGTACATAAATTGGTTCAAGCATGCACTTTAATTTGTGCATAGCTTATATGAAATGTACTTATGGTTTTTAAATTATGCGACAAAAACCATTTTGTCGCTTACGCCCTTTCCATTTTTTGCTGTTCCCTTGCTTGTTTTCTATGAGAGGCCGGGCCGGCCTCTCATAGAAAACAAGCAATCTAAAACATATCCAACACGGTTTCTTACTTTAACGCTGCGTCACCTTAAAGGCTAAACATATTTCATTACATTCATACATAACTAGTACTTAGTTTTTAAAACTTTGCGCCACTCACTCAAGAAGTTAAGGAACCCGTTGTATTATAGTCTAAGCAATAGGTATAGGACACATAGATATAAGTTTTCCAGGATTCTTGTATCAAAATTCTGGTTTTCAGTATGTGAAATAGCGAGCAACGAGTGGCGGACGCAGTTAAACTCGATCGTCATACTGCCTCAAACTCTCGCTGCAATATGTTTGGTGTCCGTGGCTAATCTTGTACCCAATGAGACGTTCGACTTTATAGTGGCTGTGTGCAGTGTGCTGGTACTAATATTACTCAGGTAACAAAACTTTGTAAGTCTAACGACGAGCTTCATTACTATGGTTAAAAGGATTTAAACAGATGTTAACTGCTAACTGATAAGTTATAAAGTATGTATTTTCAATTGACGTAGAGATTCTCTGAACATGGATTGTTTATTTTTATTAATCTTAGAAAGCATAATATTATGGTGCTTGTATAGGCATAGGAATAGGATGGAGCGATTTAAACGCCTGCAAAATATATTAAGCAATAACTTTCATGCAGTTGCGTTGTATCTTCCTTTATTGTTAACACCATTATAATTATTGGTGCACTTTTTTTGACGGAGTTACTCTTCCTTAATTTTTATTACTTATTCGTAGATTATAATTAATATTTTAACTCGTTTGGCGATTACATACAGTTGGTTCCAGATGGATCCCCGAATCACCTGCATGGCTTTTGTTCGACGGAAAAGTCTCGAGAGCCGAAAGGATTTTGTCGAAAGCAGCAAAGATAAACAGAAAATATCTGGACAGCAATTTTCAAATAAAACCTGTAGATCAGGAGGTAATTATTATGACATACAATTTTTGAAGGGAATGTAGACGTAAACTTGTACTTAATTTACCTGTATATACAATGGACTTTTTCCTGTCACAAGTTTATCTAACCCAACTTAAACTATTATCTAACCCAACAAGCCCCATAAGCTCACCGGTAAGCGAGACAAACTAGAATAACAATAGATTTCCAAGAATCCACGATCGAAGGATTAAATAATTTTAATCATGGTCTTGTTACAACTTACAAAATTACATTTAAATTTTGGCGTTAACTGAAAGTTTCGTAACTACTAACTCGTCTCACAGTTTATACCACGATAGGAAAACACGGTTCTGAATTTGAAATAAGTAGCTTAATTTCACAGACAAGTTGACTAGGTATATCCTTTGTCATGTTACGCTCTAATATTTCCGGGATAGATCATTTAGGTTCGGCCTCTGACCTAGGTCATCCGTGTTCCCATGTTTTACAATTTCACGGATTGAGCTAATGAACCGAAGTCGGAAGACCTCACCGAGAATTCTCGCTAAAACCACCAATTTTCCTATCAACAGTAATGAATGAGTAATGTGGATATGACCTAGTTCTAGCCCAACTTGTGCTAATCATTTTATCGACAGTTGAACTCATTATTAAGTAAGTATATAAAGTAGTCCATATTAAACTATCGTGTGTTCCAAATAAAATCAAAAGTATATGTACCATACAGTATATGTACCATACCATACATACTTAATAATATTATTATACCGTTAATTAATATAATGTTACACAAGTTATACAATAATATACTCGTACATATGCATAATGTTAAGTAGATCGTCTCTACTACCTTTTAACTTGAAATCTAAAATAGCCTTTACTCTATATTATATCTACGAAAAAACTTGTCCAGTAATAATTATAGTAGCAAAATATTATTTTGTCTTTTCAGGCCTACATTGTGTTGGACGAAACCTGCGACTGCAAGAAACTTTGCACAAAATATAATGTGCGATCTTTGGTCATTGTAACAATTGCATTTTGGTGTCTCTACTATTTCATTTGGAACACCCTGTACATAAGAGTGTTTTACAACAAAAAAGACCACAATATCATATTAAAAGTATTGTGTTTAGTATTAGGAATGATGTTCCTAAATATAAGTTTAATGAAGAAACTTAATTTAAGGAAATTGCTTCTTATGAATCTGGTTATAATTGTGTTCTTGGAAACTTTTATTCTGCTTGTTCATCTCAGCATTTACCAAGTAAGTCTTGTATTTCTAAATCCCAATAGATTATTTAAAGTCCTAAGTCCTAATTCATAATTGTATTTACATAAGACAATAAAAAATCAGCCAAGTGCGAGTTGGACTCGCGCACGAAGGGTTCCGTACCATTATAGAGCAAAAATAGGTAACTATGTGCTTTTTTGTATGGGAGCCCCCCTTAATTATTTATTTTATTTCAATATTATTATTATTTATTAAATTATAAATACAACTGAGTATTTTGTGAACATTTCAAGTGCCTACCTATTTCCATTATTGATATCGAGCAAAAAATAGCAAAAAAATTACGTTTGTTGTATGGGAGGATGGGAGCCCCCCTAAAATATTCAATTTATTTTATTTTTAGTATTTGTTGTTATAGCGGCAACAGATATGCACTGTGTATGTGTGTACATATATAGACATACAATCTTTGAACATTTCAGAAATCTAGCGACTAGCTATAGCCGTTCTTGAGATACAGCCTGGAGACAGACAGACGGACAGACAGACAGACAGACGGATAGATAGACGGACAGACAGACATCGAAGTCTTAGTAATAGGGTCCCGTTTTTACCCTTTGGGTACGGAAACCTAAAAAGTAATTCCATAAATAGGAACTTAGCATTGAAACGAATTGTTGTATCTCTACATTTATTTCATTTTTTAAGAAAAACACCCTACGTACCAATTTCATCAACGTCTGTTAAAGTTTGTCGAATTAGTATCACGTTACCTCTAGTTTTTCATACAAACGAAAGCAAAGACATCTTAACAAGCCATTAACACAAACAGACGATGTTGGCGAAATTGGTCTTTAAATATAGAGTTCCAGCCTTTATTAATTTCCCTGCCAGTCCTCAATTTTTTCAGAATAGCGAACTAAACAAATTTACTCTAACCACTTATCAAATGACTCACATCCAGATGGCTACTTATCTATCAATTCCAGGAAACCACGGTCGATATAATGCTGTGGACGGCGCTATCTTGCGGTGTGATGGTGCAAGCGATAATACTGAACATCACACCTCGACTGCTGGCCACTCACGTCCGAGCTACACTCCTCGGGTTTTGTCACTCGGCTGGTCACCTCGGCGCCATATTGTCCTCCATTGTTATACTATTGAATGCCATTGATAGCATCTCCCTAATGATCGCGAATATTGTGCTGAGCATCGTCTTGCTAGGCCTGTGCTGTTTGCTCCCAGACGTCGATGGGAGAGAGTTACCTGACGTCATACAAGACATGGATTACTTTTCGGAGTAATACTTTTATTTATTTCTTAGTAGCTTATTAGATTTAGCAGCTTGGAAAGGTTCTTAAGTTGTAATTTTTAATGATCACCAAATCCTACCAAGCTATTTCTAGTTGAAAAATTATTGCTAAACGAAATATCGAAAATACGAAAGTGTCTGTCTACATGTCTGTTAACTCTACGCTGATACCACAGAGCTGATTTTGATGAAATTTTGTATCGAGATGTCAAGATCGCCGGGAAAGCCTCAAGACAAGTTTCTCCGAAAAATGGGCCTACGGTATTGGCGCCATGACCCATTTCGGTATAATATAAACAAAACTTGTTTTATTTCTGAATTTTGAATCAAACACTTTCAGACTTGAAACACTTGCAACTTGTACCTACCACCGGTTTGGGAACTAACCCGGCGTGAAGAACCGGCGTAATAAACGGGGACCATTTTCAACGAAAAACATAATCTAGCGTTTGGTGGCAACATAACCTACATTTCAGGTCATCCAAACCATTGCGGTGGGCGGCTCACAAGAACTCTTCCTCGTCACACGAGGAGATACAAATCAGGGTATACTCCTACCCGAGCACCACCCGTAACTCCTATACAGAGAGTCGGCCTCGCAGACTGCCGCCTAGAAGAATTGGGAACATACTGAGAGCGGTTTCTGATCTGATGTGGTGGTTACGAAATTAAAATTTACTTTAATAAAAATCGTTGAGTTATTTATTGTTTGTATCTTCATCTCTTGCTTTCACTGTCTTCTGTCTAGTACTGAACGAAGGCCTCTCTATCAAAATGCAATGAGTGGTAATGAGGTAGGTACTCGTAAGTCCTATAGCTATTGAATAACTCTTAGAATATACATGGATGTATCAAAACTACTTGTAAGTGATAATACTTTAGGGCAGCGGTTCCCAACCTGGGGGTAATTACCCCCGCGGGGGTAAAATAGCTATTCTAAAGGGGTAACAGAGGTGGTACCTAAAATAGATGAATTGGCAGAAAAAAATTATAAACTCTGTACATTTTGGAGGAAAACAGCTACAGAACCCTATCATTGCCGACAGAGATCTGAAAATGTTGGTACCGTTAGCTACCACTTGTAAATGAGAGCGGCCTCTCAACTCTGGTAACATTTAAAAAAAGGCAAGAAACCGTCTGAACGTGGAGCATGATATGAGATGCGCGTAAAGTGTAACTGAAGTCTGAACCTAATTATATTAAAAAACTTGCGAATGTACCAATACAAATTTGTAAAGTTGTTTTTAATTGGGGGGGGGGGGGGGTAAAATCAGTTTCTCTAACAGGCCATGGGGGTAACAGCTCTAAAAAGGCTGGGAACCACTGCTTTAGGGTATGTAGATATATAGTGTTATATAGTAGAGTTCTTTGTGAAAGTAGCAGCGCTGAAAGAGCAAATCTATATAATAAACACATACACACCCATAACTCTAAAGTATTATCCCAAAGTTTTGCTACACCTTGTATAACATCTACTGCACATCTTTTCAATTAGTCCACTATAATAGTATGCAGTTTTATACAGTTAAGCACCACAAATTACTAATTATAAGTAATTGCTTACTACGTAAGCACTAAGTAGGTAATAAAACATGGTACTTTATAACAAGACGAGAAATTTTGGAAATTTGAAACATTAAATAATATTCATATTCATATTATTTAGCAGTAAAATTGCGATTGGCAATTAGGTACATGGTTGGTCATCGCTGTTATAGTTACTAACAAAGTTTCATGATTTCCTTAGCTTCTATTGTTTTGACTTTATAATTAATAATGTTTGTATAAACAAAAGAAATCAAGATAATAAGTACAAAATCTAATAGTATTGCGTTAAGTATATCTAAACAAAATATTTGAGAACCAACACTAATTTTCTAGGATGGATTAATTAGATTATGAAGATAGCAAAATTCTCTATCATTAATTTCGTTTTTGATTAGTAATAAGTAATAACTAATAAGCCACACAATACCTACTTCTGAGCAAACGAAAAATGTTTATAGTAGGTACTTAAATAGAACATTTCTGTTTTTCCATGACATTTGACAAATGAAATTTAAAAAGTATAAAGCTAGAAACAAATTATCGGACGCATATCCATAAGTCGCGGCTGATGGATGCGGCTCAATGTGCACGGTTCATCCGCGGACGTCAAAGACCTAACCTATATGTCAATGGCAGACGTCCGCGGATGCAAAAACATCCGGCCTGCCAGATTCTGTTCGGACGTCCGAACGCTCAAGGTGGCGTCCGCGACTTATGTCAGACAATGTGCACAGTTTAGTGTATTTTGTATTGATCAGATAGAAACAAGCCGCATCCGATGAAAACGTCCGCGGACTTTCGTCCAATAATTTGTTCCCATCTTTATTAATTATTATAGTAAGTAGTAGTATTATCTAATGTTTATTTAATGTAATGCTAAATATTGTAATAAGATTCTACTTAAAATTTATGGGTGCTCAAAAATGTATCCTCTTACATATTTCAAAATAACTTTATTACATTTCAAGTGTATAAATAATTTACATTTTTGAATAATTTAACATTGTTTCACAACAGATGCCCGTCATACATATTTTACTACTAATTGACACAGTATCAAAATATATCAATAAATAAGTACTAAAACGTAAATTACTTTGCTAGGGAGCGATAAACTTTAAATTACATAGTATATTAAACCTTAGCAAACAAAAAAATAAAAATGATCGCCAATTACAACATAATATATTCCTCTTTATTATAGCACCACCTCTTGTACTCTAAAAAATAAAGAACAAGTCAGTCACGAGCGTTAGGTTGTACGAATGTATTCACCAGACTTTCGATGGATACGATACATTATAGCCTTTGTCCATCGCGTATCAGATCTCCGTCGCGTAGCATCGAAGCGTATCATGATCGCTAGTAGTAGTACAGTCTGTCTATAAAGTCATGAAATTAAAAAGTGGCGACATCGTAGTGTCATCCCTTTTTTCTTAGATAGATTTGAAAGGGATGACACTACGATGTTGCCACTTTTTAATTTCATGACTTTATAGACAAACTGTACTTCATAGTTCATACTTCATAGAAACTACAACATACCTAATTATTATTCGATCGTGTAAGGAACTAATGTTATAAATTGGACAAAATAGACAAGTACAATAAAGATTTTACATCTACATCAACGTGATTTTCGTCTAATCGATAACAAGTGTTGGGTGAAGCCAAACGAGCGTAATTTGCGAGTTGCGAGTCGCAGAATTTCTGCCGCGTAAATATCTTTTCATACAAATCATGACTCACAAGATTACGCTCGTGTGAATCAAACAGGACAAAACAGGAATTCTGCCGAACCGAAATTCTGCGACTCACAACTCACAAATTACGCTCGTTTGGCTTCGCCCTTAAATACTGAAGAGTACGCTAATAAGTCTTATTAAAATATCCCAATAAATATTTTTATTTAACAACAAAAAATAGGAACTACATATAACACAAAATTGCAGGTAACCAATTTTAAAAAATGCAATGTTATTTAAAATGCAATATTTAGGCACGTTATACAATTAATAGGCCTGGAGATAGTGACACAAAATTCTTGGTCATTTGTGCCAGTATGGCGGTTTTACCGGGGTATAATTACGTAAAGGCAAAAAGGAAAATGATGGTCATAGCGCTCGCACTGGCAGCCCAAACGCGTGGGCGTTAATCGAACGTGTCGGATAAATAACGAGTGTCGAACGATTTGTTCCACAAAAATGTTTGTATTTTCAGATAGTCGAAAAAAAATAAGTAGGCGAAAGCGTAATGCCATACTTGTCGGGTGCGGCTTACAGCCCGCCATACCGACGCGAATACGTTAATTTTAATAAAAAAATTGAACCATTTGTACCAGGCTAATTTTTGCATAGCTAATCATCGTCGAGTAGCCATTCACGAAAATCACCTTGCCATACTTTTCCGACAGCGCCCAATGGCCGCCATACCACTGCAAAGGTGTAAGATTTTTTTTTCGCCAAACGATTTGTGCCAGTATGGCATTTAAATTTTTGGAAAGTATTTGACAAAATATGACCGTTATTATTTTTCCCATACTTCTAGTAGGGGGAAAAAGTGCTGCCATACTTGAAATACTTATTTATTTGACACGTTTTAAAAATACGACTATAACCACTCAAACGTCCGGGCGACTATAGTCGCCCAAAACTTTTTGGCGTCAACCGTTAGGGCGACTAGAGCAGCCCAGATGACTCGTTCCACTTAAACGTGTTTTTATCTGTGGTAGTGTTCAAGAGGTCACCAAGTGTTTCGCTAGATGGTTCTTTATTAAATCGTATCGTCTTTTGGGTTGGTAAAACAGTACGTCGGGCGACACCATCATTATGAAAACAATTGTTTACAAACACGCGTTGAAAAGTTTTGAAGTGTCTGTGAGTGCCGTCTTTAAAAATGTATTTATTATACGATTGTATTAGGTGTTATGTATTGAAATAATCCTGAATCATTATTTCAGAATATTTACAAATATAAGCATTCACAGTCTATTATGATGCTTATAAATGAGTTAAAATCGACGCAAAAACTTTGCCGTTGTTTGTCGGTTTTTCGTTAAGTTTTTGAATGATATAATGTTTAATGTAGTAAAATACTTCTTGTAATTGAAAAAATAGGTCATCATTATTATATGTGAATATTTAAATGAAATAAATATAGCAAAACAAAAAAGGATTACATATTTTTATTATTTAATTCTCAGGATTTAGACATGGGCGATATCAAATTCATGCAAGAATGGGTAATTTGTTTTCCTTTATTGTAATACACTCATCCCTCTAAGTAATTAAATATTAGTATAAAAAAAAGCTTATATAATCTAGTTTATTAATATGTAAATAGTATTAAGGTATGTTACGAAATATTACGTAAAAACGTGTAATCATTTAATATTTTACGCAATTTTTACCTATGTTGTAAAGTTCCATTTTTTTTTTTGTACTATTTACGATAAGAGTTATAATTTACTTTTCACATATTTTGATTCCTTAAAATATCAGCTTTATACAGGTATTTTTTAATTTACCGTAACAGTTGTAGTTTGTTAGAAAATAGGCTTTATATAGATGACGGTATCTGGCGCTCGACCGCATTATTAGATCAGCGCGCGCGTGGACGTTCAAGGGGTTGGCAGCTGTCAGACATGGACGTTTGAGTAAAATACGAAAAGATACGTAAAATCTTTTTTATATCATGGCATCATTGTAGTCTCGTCATTTGGCAATTGTACCAAAAAAAAAATTGTTACAGATTGTAACCATGGGGCGGGATGACTATCGGACTTGAGCAAAAAAGTGATAAAAATTGGACGATTTGTACCAGTATGGCATTTGGATTTTTGGAAATTATACGATACAATGTGACCATTATTATATTTGCCACACTTGTAGTAGACGGAAAAAGTGGCGCCATACTTGAAAAACCGTTTGAATAAAGTACGTATGAAATCTTAGGATTTTGAAAAAAAATTATTCACATCCGCTGCCTCCCACAGGTATGGCATTATCAGACTCCTATTTATGATCATACAGGGAACTGTTAAAAAAAGTTTCAGGGTGGTAAAAATCGTTTGGCGAAAAAAAAAACTTACACCTTTGCAGTGGTATGGCGGCCATTGGGCGCTGTCGGAAAAGTATGGCAAGGTGATTTTCGTGAATGGCTACTCGACGATGATTAGCTATGCAAAAATTAGCCTGGTACAAATGGTTCAATTTTTTTATTAAAATTAACGTATTCGCGTCGGTATGGCGGGCTGTAAGCCGCACCCGACAAGTATGGCATTACGCTTTCGCCTACTTATTTTTTTTTCGACTATCTGAAAATACAAGCATTTTTGTGAAACAAATCGTTCGACACTCGTTATTTATCCGACACGTTCGATTAACGCCCACGCGTTTGGGCTGCCAGTGCGAGCGCTATGGTCATAGCGTTCATTTTCCTTTTTGCCTTTACGTAATTATACCCCTGTAAAACCGCCATACTGGCACAAATGACCAAGAATTTTGTGTCACTATCTCCAGGCCTATAACCAATTTATTAAGGAAATTAAATGAACACCAAAAATGCACATCAAAAAGATACGTTAAAGTTTGTTAAATAAGTAGTTTGTACTATTTCAAAGCAATTTTGATGCAGGTATGTAAATACTATTGAAATTATCAGACTATTAATGGTTTATAAAATGTACTTAAATTAAAATTAACCATTTTACTAGCCATACACATAACATATCCGATTGGTTTGCCGTACAGAATCAGCCGTCGTAAGTTAAATAATATAATATATTTTAATTTCAATTATATGTATCACGAAAAAGAAATCTGTACTTTTCGAACACTCTCTGGTTTACTAGTAAAACTCAAACTTACACGCTTTGTCTATCCATAATAATATGATGTCTATGGCTAGTAGAGACAATTAGCTTTGTCCACACTGGGCCTTTTTTTGTTCATCAAGGGCATGCGTTATAGCGCAGTCAACAGCGAACGTGAGGCATGCCCGTGACGCGCGTCGAAATCGTAGCGCTCGCTATGACACTTTTCTTTCAACGCGAGTGGATTTTGACACATTCAATTATTGAATACGCCAAACGAATTTTGAATAAAAGGAAGATGACGAAAATTTAAGATGAAATTGCATAATGTGGACATAGCTATTATTATTATTTTGAGACAATTAATAAAGGTGTGCACACACAACTCGTGGGCCACATATTTTGGAACTTAGCTAATTAGAATGTAATGCGCACTGATAGCATACAATTTTGAATAAAGGCCACAATTTCGCATTAACCTAAGTGTTATCAGGATATGTCGGAAGCGATAAGTTTTATCACACAGCTAGGCACTTCAGTTATTAGAGCAAACAATATTATTAAAGAAGCCGTGATTTTGCCGGCTTATTTGCCTTTGCTTATATATATATATATATAAGCAAAGAAAAATAATATATATTCTTGTAAGTTGATTGCTTTTTAAAGATATGTTTAATAAATAAATATAAATATAAATATATATATAAATATATATATATATATATATATATATATATATATATATATATATATATATATATATATATATATATATATATATTTATATATATATATATATATATATATATATATATATATATATATATATATATATATATATATATATATATATATATATATATATATATATATATATATATATATATATACTTATTAAACATCTCTTTAAAAAGCAATCAACTTACAAGAATATAGAATACTTACTTAGATTTAAATTAACTCTAATAATTAATAAATAAAACCTAACACTGTTATCATACCAATTTGCCACAATTATTGCCATTTGCGTTAAACAAACAAAATAACGCATTTGCGTTGCGTTTTTGTAATAGTAGGGGAGGTGATGCTATTTATTGCAAAGTCATTTCATACCGACCAAATTTTTGTCCATTAGTAGATTAATATTTATCAATCAACATAATAAGCGTCAGTCGCCGCACCCGTGGTGGGTTGAATATTGAGAGTGTCTCAAAGTTGTTTTTTTTTTTTGCGAAAAGTAATTTCATACCGTATGAAAGTTTGATGGATGATTATTGAGGTCATGTTTAACCAAAAAATCACCGTCAGCCGTATTGCAGACGGGGGATTCAACGTCAGTCGCTTTACTGAATATGTAAATTTTTTTTTAATATAAAGTCATTTTATACCGTACCAAATTTATACAGGTGGATGTTTCTACTTTGTAAATAATAAAGAAAACCGTCAGTCGTTAATATGACGGTGGAAAACCGTCAGCCAGCGATATAAGTTATAACCAATATAACCATACTTCGCGCTCAATGTATCCTAGGGCGTCGCGTAGACGACATTTCCACCTACAAACATTCAGCTGACAGCGATTTCCGTTTGAATTAACAATAAAATTGTCTCACATAGCAATTTTAAGTAATTAATTCGATAGTCAATATTTGCAAGGAAAAATTATATAGATTTTACTTGTAAAGCGCCATCTGTTGTTACATACTAAAACTAAAATAACACCTACCGAACCTAAATGTGTATAATCTAGATATGAACCTTTATTGGGTGCGGATGCGGATGGGATCTTTTTAATGTCAATTCAATACGATTCCCAACAACAGCTTTGAGATACTCTTAATTTTTATTCCACCCATACTGAAGTAGCTGACGATTAAAACTCGTATGTAATAATAGAATACTATTATTGTTACGATTTTCACTCGGTATGAAATGACTTTTCAAAATGAGCACGACCTCCTCTACTATTAGTGTCACCCCAGCATTATAAGCTCCACATTTGAATTTATCTATAAAAATACAAAAAAATACTAATATCTATATTATTCGAAATTTAAAAATAATCTAATAGACCTAAATTAGAAAATATTCTATCTAAATGTTTAATAAAAGATTTGGTTCATAGTCAGATAGGTATAAAGTTACATTTAATTAATTATTGTTGGTAAAATTAGGTGTCAGTAAATTAAAATTCATTTACTAGAACGAAGAAAACGTTTACTAGAACAATTTACTAGGTAGGTATCAGTATCTACTTACTACTGAATTCAGAAAATTTTATGTTAAACTAGATGTCCCGGTGAACTTCGTGTCACTTAATATAAGCCTTCCCTGGACTTCCACGATCATTTTAGGACTAAAATTTGCCAAATCGGTCCAGCCGTTATCGACTTAGCGTTACTAACACAATTGAAATCCATTTTTATATTATACTAGCGACCCGCCCCGGCGTTGCACGGGTATAAAATATATAGCCACTGAAAAAATGATTAAAATCGATAGCCTATGATCCTTCACGTGGTCTACTTCTTATCTGTGCCAAATAACATAAAAATTGCTCCAGTAGTTCGCGAGATAAGCCCTTTCAAATAATTTCCCCCGTTTTTTCCACATTCTCCTATTAGGGCCGATTTACACCGGAATGGCAGAGGCGAGGCGAGCAGTTTCAGTGTCATATGATTTTAAACTTTATCTTCATTACTGTAATACATAGTATCGCTTGAGAAATCGACGCCGCTGGCGGCCGCAAGATGCCACGAGCGGCCACGAGCGTCCACGGGCGGCCGTAGATTTCTCAAGCGATACTATGTATTACAGTAATGAAGATAAAGTTTAAAATCATATGACACTGAAACTGCTCGCCTCGCCTCTGCCATTCCGGTGTGAATCGGCCCTTAGTCTTAGCGTGATAAAATATAGCCTATAGCCTTATCTTTCTCGATAAATGGGCTATCTAACACTGAAAGAATTTTTCAAATCGGACCAGTAGTTTCTGAGATTAGCGCGTTCAAGTTAACCCTTTCAAATAATTTTTCCCGTTTTTGCCACATTTTCCTCTATTTCTTCGCTCCTATTAGCCTAGGATCCCTTCATAGAAGGACCTTCACCGAGCTGTTTACTGGATGAAAAGTATTTTATATTCAATTACGTATGTCAACAAATTAATTGCAAGTGGGTTGCCTAAAAAATTTCTGTCCAGAATAAAAAAATAAAAAAAAAAACAAAAAAAGTTTTTTTTTTACATTTTTCTGGTTTGGTTAATAGACAAATTCCATACCAATCGAAAGTATGAAGCCCATAGAATATGCATTAAGCATTAACCAGACCGGTACCATTCGGTACTAGTATCGATTTACCTGCCTACCCAAGAGTTGTGACAGGAAAAAAATAGACAACCTAACGTTTTCATACTCTACGGGCGCCATACTTTCGATTGGTATAGAATTTGTCTATTAACCAAACCAGCGAAATGTTAAAAAAAATAAATTTTTTTCTATTTTTTTTTATTCTGGACTGAATACGTAATTGAATATAAAATACTTTTCATCCAGTAAACAGCTCGGTGAAGGTCCTTCTATGAAGGGATCCTAGGCTATATTAGTCTTAGCGTAATAAAATATAGCCTACAGCCTTCCTCGATAAATGGGCTATCTAACACTGAAAGAATCATCAAAATCCGTTGCGTAGTTTTAAAGAAAGGAACAAAGGGACATGAGGGAAAAAAAGCGACTTTGTTTTATAATAAGTATAGAATAGACTATTCACAATAATATATTTTATAACTGGTAGAATATTGTTTTCACCGCTCTATTGATAAACTCTGACATTTCTATGTTAAGATATCGTTTTACTAAATATTATGTTAATAACGATGTTTTAAACCTATCTAAATGACGTTAGTGGAATATTTACAAATGTTTTTAAACAACGTAGGAACTTGAATGAGTACAAAACTATGTTAATCACTTTGGGTGATATGTGCTTATTTGCAATCGAGACGGAAAAACTTGGTAAAAATATCGGATTATGGCAAAATATACTTGTACTTTATGGCGGTATTATTGAAGTAAAACGTTTGTCATAACTTAGATTAGCAGATCCAACTAAAACTCATTAGCTTTGTCCACACTGGGCCTTTTTTTATTCATTAAGGGCATGCGTTATAGCGCAGTCAACGTGAGGCATGCCCGTGACGCGCGTTGAAATCGTAGCGCTCGCTATGACACTTTTCTTTCAACGCGGGTGGATTTTGACGCATTCAATTATTGAATATGCCAAACGAAAGTTGAATAAAAAGAAGATGACGAAAATTGAAGATGAAATTGCATAATGTGGACATAGCTATTGAGTAGCAAAAATTTTAAAAATTACTACATTAAGTAGTACTTTTTATATCTATAGCAACGGCGCAGCGTAGCCAGAGGGGTTGAAGGGTTGTTTATAATATTATATTGCATTAAATCATTAAAATAACAGTATTAAAAACAGTTTTAAGCCCTGTATATTAGTTAATCGAAGCCCTGCCCGAAATCAAAACTTGCCTACGCCGTGACGTACTAACGGTATATTTTTAATGGAGTAAAATCATTATAATATAGCTAGCAGAATGTTTGATAAGTTTACTGTTTAACCTCGATATATTGTTTATTATGTACCTAGTGCACCACATACTACATAGCCATATCTACATGCGCTGTATGCCAACGATACACAATACTGGGGCGTCGATAACAAATACATACTATATAAATTAACGTAACAGTATGACGTGCGGTAAAAGATAAAATATTTAAATGTATTATTAAAATTAATCAACTAGATATCTTTTACATCAAGTACATTTTATGCTATATTGATTTCATCTGGGTCAGATTTAGTCTAAACAGTTTTATTGATTAAGATTTCGCCTGAAATCGCTCAAAGATAAGATATGTTTTTGTCTTTGAGCGGTTTCAGGCGAAATCTTAATCAATAAAACTTGTTTCATGCCATTGATAACTTGTATATTAAAGGATATAGATATGATATCTGATAAAATAGAATAACAAATAACTTAAAATATGTTAATAGGAGATTCTGCGATATACTTAATTTTTTTAGTTGAGGCGGCCATGTTGTCTGGTTAAGAATATTTCTTGTATTTCTTCTTGCACTTCCGGATATTGTCATTAAATTGGTATTCGAGTTCCTGGAATGAAAAAAATAAGATAAGTTTTTGAATGTCGCATAATGCGCCTCGACTAAATCTGCTGAAATTTCGAAAAATAGTGTAGTAAAAATTCATGGTTCATCGTTCAATTTATGGTTCAAGGTGGTGTAATCTTTTAGATTGCCTTGGACTACTACTAAACGGGTATGAAGATTTTTATATGGAGCCTGGCCGACTTACTGTCCGCCATTGTGTTTTTCCGCGATCACGAATATTTTTTTCAAAAATGGATAGCTAACATCAATACAAACAAAAAATAGTCTTGGACAAACCGCGTAAAGTGAATTTCGAAGATTTGAGCTGCCTAAGTTGCAATATCTTAAGAGCCCTCTCTCCCTAAATTAGCAGGTCCATTGTCTGTCAGTGCGAATATCGACGTAAATGACATTAAAATAACATTCATAACAGCGCGCCTTGTACGGTGGCGGTTACGACGCTCGCCGCGTCCATGATAGGGCGAATCAGGAGAAAAAACCTTTTTAAGGCTTAATATAATACATATTTCAAAAAAGTAAAAAAACCAAATTATTAACTTATGTATTGCAAAGCAGTAGATATTTTTTATATATTCTTTTGATAAATAATGAAGGAGTAAAGTGGTTTCATTCAACGATTTGGAGGTGATTTGGTTTTTTATTTCTTTATTATGTGATACCGATAGAAAAAATATGGCAAAACAAATTACGTATCATATCATGTAGATTACTAATTATTTTTTCAGATATAATTTCTCTCTCGAAAGAGCAGCCTTAAACTAGCGACCCGCCCCGGCGTCGCACGGGTATAAAATATATATTTACTGAAAAAATGATTAAAATCGATAGCCTATGATCCTTCACGTGGTTTACTTCTTATCTGTGCCAAATAACATAAAACGGCTCCAGTAGTTCGCGAGAAAAGCCCTTTCAAATAATTTCCCCCGTTTTTTCCACATTCTCCTATTAGTCTTAACTTGATAAAATATAGCCTATAGCCTTCCTCAATAAATGGGCTATCTAACACTGAAATAATTTTTCAAATTAGACCAGTAGTTCCTGAGATAAGCGCGTTCAAGTTAGCCCTTTCAAATAATTTTCCCCGTTTTTTCCACATTTTCCTCTATTTCTTCGCTCCTATTAGTCTTAGCGTGATAAAATATAGCCTATAGCCTTTCTCGATAAATGGGCTATCTAACACTGAAAGAATCATCAAAATCCGTTGCGTAGTTTTAAAGATCAAAGGGAACAAAGGGACATGAGGGAAAAAAAAGCGACTTTGTTTTGTAATAAGTATAGATTGGTCAAACTTTGGCAGCTCATATCTTCGAAATGTGACACTTTACGTGGTTTTGTCCAATATTATTTTTTGTTTGTATTGATGTTAGCTATCCATTTTTGAAAAAAATATTCGTGAACGCGAAAAAACACAATGGCGGACAGTAAGGTCGGCCAAAATCTTCATACCCCTTTTCAATATTAAGTACTAGATTTTCAATAAAAAAACTAAATTACCTGTCATAACTTTCTCCTCAAGAGGCTTCTACCGTTTCTTCTGGAACCTAATAGCGAACATCAAGCTAGCACCGACTATAGGCGAAATACCCGCAAGGACGAAAGGTAAAGTGAAGTCATGTGTCATAGCAAATATTTGGGCCGCGATAGGGGGGCCTATGGACAGCGGGACGGCGGCCAGCCCGAGCATGCCGCCTATAGCCTGAGCGGCGTAAGCGCTGCCACAGAACTGAATAGCGATCGGGCCAATCAGGGATATAAAAGCACCGTCGAATAACCCCATGCACAAATTGATAACGATCAGGAGAGCGAAGTTGCCAACGAACGGCAGCAGGATAGTGAAGCAGCCGATGCAGTAGAAGGAGATCTGCTGCAACATCACTCTGTCGATGCCGTTCCGGTCTCCCAGGAAGCCGAACACCAGTCTCCCCACCCCGGACGCGCCGCCGATACACTGAATCGCTATATTGTTGTTCTTACCGGGGAAGTTCAGGTTCATGAATTGTTTCAACTTGACGTACGGAACGAAGTAGCCGAACAACGCGACGGGCATCGACAGAGCCCAGTATCTGTACTTTTTGACCTTCCAGATGTGAATATCGAAAACCTTTTTCACGAGCGATTTCAAATCTTTCGTGTCCGTCGATTTATCTATGACGACCACCGGGATGGGTTTGTACAGGAGGCCGCAGAGGGCGATACCGAAGGTGATGACGGCCAGCACCCTGAACAGACCTTCTAGACCGTAGTTTTTCACTGCGAAGTCCATCAGAGGAGGGATGATGACGGTGAAGACGGAGCTACCTATGGTGACGATACCGTTCACGAGACCTAAACGCCGTTTGAAGTAGTGGCCCAGAATGGCCAAGGACGGCGTGTAGGCAAGAGAGGCGCCCAAACCGTAGAGGAAACCGTAGGTCAAACACAGAGCATCGACGTAATTGACTACGAAAGACGAAATTAATAAGCTGGCAGCTGCCACGCTGCCTCCCAGCACCGCGGTCATTCTGAGGCCTATGATCGCCGTTAGCACTCCAGAAAGCGGCGACAGCAGGAATGTCGTTCCCATAGTCAAGGATCCAACCAGGGCTGAAACAAACAGATGAAATTAATTCGTATAAAGAATAGTACATTCTCTCAATAATAAATCCTGAAAATAATAATTGACGGAGTTTTTCTGAGATAATATTCTCTATTGGCCATGGCTTTAATGACGGGAAATTTAACACAGGCAAATTGATGATTATTTTATGAAACACTAAATTACCCGGTGCACTTCGTATCACTTTCCTCCTATTTTTTTCCCCGGTCTTAGAGGTCTACCTAGTCAAATCTACCTAGGAGATTATTTGCTTCTATAGCTCCCTGGACCCTGCATACTCATGAATTCATTCCATTTATTTTCATTATTTATTGAACCAAAGACCATTTTGTGGCTCTGATTATTCTTGGTTGACGACTGACGTACGAAATTAAGAGATTTCAATTTCTTTTAATGCGTCAGAGACTGACCCAATCAATCAAATGCTGAGCCACCATATAATCGATTAGACTGGCCATTACGTTAAATTGAATTTCTTGGTCAAAGTCATTGCAATGATTGCGCATCAGACGCAAAACCATATTGTAATGAAATTGATACAATAGCTGTGAAGTATAGATTGATATCGTCTGCGACGTTGAGCACGTGCTCAAATGACTGGCGCCAGTCACTCGCCAGATAAAGAATTGACAAGCGAACACTCCATTTACGTCGAGACTCGAACGAATACTATGTTTTAAATTATTAGAAGTAAAGAAGTATGTGCACATTGGATGTCCTAAAGTGCGCTTCGGTAGCGCGTTTCAAAGGAGCCGAAAAAGCGCGCTTGCTAGTATTTTTACAACAACTCTCGGTTTTCAAAATGTGCGTCAGCAAAACGCCAACTGTTTCAAATGACAAGCGCTCAACGCGCGTTAGCATTGGGCGGTCTGAAATCTAAATAAAATAATTAATTATGCAAACGAGCGTTTAGCCTATCTGTTATCTGAACAAACCCTTTATCATCCTTTATGGCCCGTGAGCCAGGTAAATTTTTGGTCAATTATTTCCTCCCGGGCGAAACTTTGTAAAATGCATAAAAAACTTATATACCTACTATGAATACTAGCGACCGTCAGCTGCGACTCCGTGGGTGGGATGGGCACTGGGCAGTGGCAGCCTCCCACCCATGAAGAAAAAAAAAATTCAGTCATTTCCTCTCATTTGATAATTTATCAGAGTATAGTTTATGTAGTATTTTGAAAGAAAAGCATAGTCAGGTGACCATAACACGGTGGATTATGCATCAGCTGACTCCTTGAACATGAAAAAAAATATTTTTTTTCAATGATTTCCTCTCTTAAATGAAAATTAATGTCAGCTTGCTGTATCTCAGTGGAAAGTTTGTCAGCTGGTACCTTGAAAGGTGTAACGCAACAGCATCTTTACCTACTAAAAATTATCAGCTTCAACTTTTCCACTGACTTACAGCTAGGGCATGGATACCGGTAATCGGTATTACTGGAAAACCGGTAATACCGCATCATTTAGACTATTTTTAATACCGGTGTTAAAGAGAAAAATACCGGTTTTTCGGTATTTAAGCTTTAATGTATTTTTGTATACGCAAACGTGTTTTCAACACAATATATATGATTTATAAAACAATTAAAAGTATACCAATACACTCAAAATCAACTGCTAGTAAAATAATAGTTTTGCTGTGTGTGTGTGAGTCCTGTGTTGGCATATTTCTTTGTCACACTTATTATTATAATAAGTTAATAACATAATTATTCGTACACTCTCTCTCACTAGTGCTGTTTTGTGAGCCTATTGTTTAGAAACTGTATGAATATATTTTAACTAGATGTTCCACGCGGCTTCGCCCGCGTAAATTGGATATTTCACAGACAAATTAGTCCAAAAAAACTAGCCTATGATCTTTCAGGTGGTTTACTTCTTATCTGTGCCAAATAACAGAAAAATTGCTCCAGTAGTTCGTGAGATAAGTCTTTTCAAATAATTTCTCCCGTTTTATCCACATTTTCCTCTATTTCTTCACTCCTATTAGTTTCAGCGTGATTAAATATATATTATAGCCTTCCTCCATAAATGGGGCTATCTAACGCTGAAAGAATTTTTCAAATCGGACCAGTAGCTCCTGAGATTAACGCGATCAAAAAAGCCCTCTCAAATAATTTTCCCCGTTTTTTTCACATTTTCCTCTATTTCTTCGCTCCTATTAGTCTTAGCGTGATAAAATATAGCCTATAGCCTTCCTCGATAAATGGTCTATCTAACGCTGAAAGAATTTTTAAAATCGGACCAGTAGTTCCTGAGATGAGTGCGTTCAAACAAAGAAACAAACAAACTCTTCCGCTTTATAATATTAAGTATAGATTAGTATAATGGATGACGGTACGAGGGCTGCTATTTATGTATCCGGAATTAAAAAAAGAAACAAACATATATCATTTAATATGGTTTTATCTCGTTTCAAAATATTCGCCGCGATGATCGACACACTTTTGCATACGCTGGAACCAATTTTCATAGCACTTTTTCCATCCTGATTGAGGTATCTCCAAAACGTGCATTTTGAACGCATCAACAGCCTCTTCGCGGCTCGAAAAACGTTGACCACGTAATTTGTTCTTCGCGTATGGAAATAAAAAGAAATCGTTAGGTGCCAAATCAGGGCTGTACGGCGGATGACCAGTCAATTCGATCATACCTCAATCAGAATGGAAAAAGTGCTATGAAAATTGGTTCCAGCGTATGCAAAAGTGTGTCGATCATCGCGGCGAATATTTTGAAAAGCAATAAAACCATATTAAATGATATATGTTTGTTTCTTTTTTTAATTCCGGATACATAAATAGCAGCCCTCGTAGCGTTGAATCAAGAGAACTTTTTCAGCAGCTAATTATGTGTGCAATAAAATACGATCTTCATTAAATGACGATACTTTAGATGCCATTATATGTTTCTTGAGGACACTTTTCCAACAGCAAATAACAAAATAATATAATATTATTATTACAGATTCAGAGAGGATGCATGTAAAACCTTAGTTAAAAGAAATATCTTATTTTTTGTTATATGAAAGATACCTTTGGGTTTTTTTAATGTTGACTAATAGATATTTTTATTTTCTTAGTTACAGAACAGATATTTTACTTATAATAATATGTAAATGATAGTCGCGTTTTTAATGTTTAAATTATTGGTTATTTTAAGTATACTTAAATGGAAGATTTTTTTAGTTATTTGTTTTGTGTAAGGAACTAAACACTGTTTAACTGTTAAACTATAAACATAAGTTGATTTTAATAGTTTTTTGTTCATTCGATTAAATTATATTAAGGATTTAGCGGTTTTTTTAATGAATTTAAAGAAATACCGAAAAAATACCGAAAAACCGGAAAACCGGTTTTAGTAAAGTCAATACCGGTATTATACCGGTAATGCAAAAATTCCCAATACCGGCACTTGTACTTACAGCTAGCTGATTTTTTAAATTGTTTACTAGAGTATTTTAACAATACTCTGATAAATTTTCAAATGAGAGGAAATGACTGAAAAAAAAATTTTTTTCTTCATCTTTAGGAGGCTGCCACTGCCCACCCACCCACGGAGTCGCAGCTGACGGTCGCGAGCATGAAGGTACATACTATTGGAGGGCGCCTTATATTTTGACAGTTGATCATGTTACTCTTTCTAACGAACGATGCAGTAAGTTGAGTGAAAGAGAAAGCTCATATCGGTGTATAAACGTCAAAAGTTTGTAATGTTATGTCCTACCTAATAGGACATAACAAAGGAGTCGGTCTGCAATATTTCATGTTTAAAAAGTGCTAATAAAAGTGTTTAGTGAACATTAAATGCATCTCTTGTTGGGTTTTGTGGTTCCGCTATATAATAAACCATAAAAACGGCCAAGGAATGCCTCAAACACGTGGATTTAACATAACATGCGTAAGTTTTCAACAACGTTTTTTGGGCTTATCAATCGCTATTTTTCTAAGCTAAAAAGAAAATTTATAAGTTTCATAATCCCTCAATCATGCTATATAAGGCATTAGTGATAAAAATGTCACATCGAGTAATAATTTGGCTACAAATATTGCATAACTTTTTACGTGTACTTTAGGGATGCACTTTACTTGAATATAGTTTATCGATAAAAATATTGTCATGGACTAAATGATTTTTTTTCAGGATTTGAAAATGCTTCAAAATAGACGACGAACAGAAATATTTAGACGCAAGTTTCATGCAAGTTTTTAATCCTCATGAAGGCATCACAATATTGGGATTATCATTTCAAACGTAAATTTGAAATAATGATTTTATTGAAATAAAAAAGTTCTAACGGAGAGTAAAATGATCTACAACTCTCACACCTCCCCCCTGTAAGTACTCAAATCGTTACTTGGATATATTTTTTGAAATTTTATCCTGACATTACTCTTTTTTTAATAAAATGTAAAATTTTAATGAGGCTAAAGTCATAATCATTTAATAAAATAAATTTAATACCTCGATCGTCGGATACCAGACACAATAGATATTCAGTTGTTATGCGGCACTTGAGTTCCGCTTGGGGCTTGATGGGTTAAGTATGGAAAACTTACATAAAGCATATTGCCCCGTATACAATATTATATATTATGTATATATTTTATAGTATTAAGTACATTTAATGACACGTAACTATTTTTTTTAGATTTTTGGAATGCTTCTAAAGAAGAGTTCAATATGATGGTGATGACGGAGAGACCTATAATGAAGATAATATTATTTTTAAGCTTAGATTTTAACCGAGTATTCTGGTGGTGAGATGGAGTGAGGACTGAGGAGGGATGGTTTAAGTGAGGAAAATCCCCCCTTATCACTACCACCTTCAGGAGACCCCCCGCTAAGAAAACTGTTGTCAACTGTTTTCATTGTTTGAATATTTTTCTTTTAAGAGGCCGGGTGCCATCGAAATTCTCATACATATGTAATACCAAAATCATTTTCTCATACGAAAATATTTAACATGCTTGAGCTATTTTTCAGCTTAAAATAGTAATTACCTAGGTTCCTGAACAAAAATTTACTACAAAATATTTAAACACTAAAAAATATTTTTTGTTTAAATATTTTGTAGTAAATTTACTACTATTTTGTAGTAAATTTAAACACTAAAAATATAGTAAAATACTAAAAAATATATAAATAAATAGTAAATTTACTACAAAATATTTTTTACTAAAAAAAATTTTTTACTATTGAAATATTTTGTAGTAAATTTACTATTTATTTATATATTTTTTAGTGTTTAAATATTTTGTAGTAAATTTTTATGCAGGAGCCTAGGTAATTACTATTTTAAGCTGAAAAATAACTCAAACATGTTAAATATTTTCGTATGAGAAAATGATTTTGGTATTACGTATGTATGAGAATTTCGATGGCACCCGGCCCCTTAATTTCTAATTTTTAATATGTGTGTAATATTATACAATGTGTCCTAACACCGGTGTCCAATCCTTATAATATGGTATGATGTATGGCATATTTTATTGACTGAAAGATCGGCCACTGGTGTTGGGGCAGTGGACCCAATATTATATTATTATGTGTCCCGTCACCAGTATGAAGTATCCAAACATGCTTCACGTCACACACGTCTTTATTTCTTCGATACGGTAATACATAATAATTGTTATTTTACAAAATTGTTGTTTATTAGTTAAGTATAATAAAGTACATTTGATCTTCTGTTGTTTTTTTATAAAAACTGTTGATTTTATTGATATTACACTCCGCTCAAGCTTTCGTGACTTATGGAGTATTATGCATATTTTTAACTTTTTGTGTAATTATATACTCAAATATTTTATTTATATAAGTATTTTCATATAATGATAATAATATTATATCCTAAATTGAACATGGAGGTCGAATTATTGATAACCTCCTTTTTTGATGTCGTTTAATAAAAAATAAAATAAAAATAAACGATCGTTTTAATTAATTAATCGAAACCCTTACAATCGATTAAATTTTTAACCCATTTTTTATGAAAACCGATTTTTAAAAAAATCGATTTTTTTAATTAATCGAAACCCTTACAATCGATTAAAAAATATCGACAATCGAAAAAAAAACAATCGATTGTTCGATTAATCGATTTCGATGTTACAACACTACTCTCCAACCGTCCTACGTTTTTTCCTTGGTTTTTCGATCAGCATGAGAATCTGACGCGAGTTTCACAGTTTTTACCCATCCCACAAAAGTGCTCAACGCCGCTAAAGAAGTTTTCAGTTCAAAAATTTATAACATAAAATTATGGTCGACTATAATTGGTCGATAGCTGTAGTCTAATTTTATATTTTTATCGATATATACAAGCAGATCGCCCATCCCTACACGCACACTACGGCAGTTGCACACAAGCATAAAATGGCCACGCGCTGGCGAGCTAAGAAGCCATCTACCTATATCCTTAATCTGTGGTCGCGAGTATTCATAGTTTAAAAGTCCCTTATTCATTTTACGAAGTTTCGGTTGGGAGGGACTTGGTCATGAAAATCTGTCACTGGCTCCAGGTCTATTAGTATCCAATACTTCTGCTTCTATTTTTAAAGCTCCACGAATATATTTTACCTATAATGCTTTAATTCATGCTATATAGCAGATCTCAAAAAAAACCTAGATTCTAGAATAAGAATAAGTATAAGAATACTTTTATTTTCAGCATCACACGAAACATCATAATAATAATAAATAGTAGAAGGTGTTCTTATGCTGATGACAACGTAGTCTTAGTGTAGGTAGTTCTACTAACTGTGCAGTAGAATAGGTGTACAATATCAGAATGTAAACAAAGCTGACTCATGCAATTTAAATCACATTCAAATGCGAATAGAAATAAACAATACCACACGGTAACATTTCGCCCATTATAATATCTTTACAAAAGTATATTATAAAGTTGATTCTCTACAAAAGGCTTTTACCAAGCGAGTATGATATGCAGGACATACAAAAAAATCTTTGCAAAATACCTAGCCAAGACGTGTTCGTTTAGCCAGTACAGTAGAAAATAAAATATATCTTTGCGAAAAGCCCAACCAAGAGTAGGTACCATATTGTGTTTTAGGAATTGCTATATTGCCTTTGTAAGACGTTAGAACAGTTTGCAATGGTAGAAAATAAAATATCTTATTGTGTTCTGCGTAGAATATAGTAGTCTGAACATTGAACAACCAGCCGATGGTTAAAAGTTGCCATCTAATTCTAATGTTTTGCAATGGTAGAAAATATCCGAGCTATTTTAGAGGCCCCGTAAAACTATATGTATTAATATTCCAAAGCTGAATGTATCGTCGTCACAACACCCTCGGTTCAGTAAATTTTTACAACTCTGACCTACATACGCATGTGGGCTGATGACACTATCCATTCTATATGTTCCCTCTTCTCGCCCAAACCACAGAACAGATTTTCCTGTTTCGTACGCAGATACTTCGAGTCCCGAGAAAGGACATAAAGGATAATTTTTATCTCAGAAAAATGTACGGTTTCCATGCGATAAACTAATTTTGGCGCAACGGAGTTGCGGGCATCATCCAGTTCTAGAACTATGTTACAATATTAGAAGGAGATCAAAAAATTTATAGAAATAAAACTTCTTTTTAATGAATAAGTAATAACCATGTAGTATGGCTGTCGAGCTTAGTTAAGACTCAAGATAAAAGAAAATTAAAGATTTTTAATAATATTGAAGTTTAAACATTTTTAATTTTCTTTTCTATTTTCAAAAGTCGGATAAGTACATTCAACTTCCAATTTTTCTAACCACTCCTCTAATAACTTTTCTAACTTCTGAGTGTTTACGACTTCAATCCATACTAATATTATAAATGCGAAAGTATCTCTGTCTGTCTGTCTGTCTGTCTGTCTCCCTTTCACGCCAAAACTACTGAACCGATTGCAATGAAATTTTGTACACAGATATTCTAGAGCCCGAGAAAGGACATAGGCTACATTTTGATGAGGGAAAATATGTTATTTCCATGAAAATATCGATGAAAATTAATTCGCATTGTAGTTCTTATACGTGACAGCAGATGTCGTTTTTAATGCCGATGGCTCCGTAGCTCAGTTGGTTAAGGCTGCTCTCTCGAAAAAAGCGTGCAGATGAAACCACTTTTCACCGGCATTAACAGAGAAATTATATCTGAAAAAAATAATTAGTAATCTACATGATATGATACGTAATTTGGTTTTGCCATATTTCTTCTATCGGTATCACATAATAAAGAAATAAAAAACCAAATCACCTCCAAATCGTTGAATGAAACCACTTTACTCCTTCATTATTTATCAAAAGAATATATAGAAAATATCTACTGCTTTGCAATACATAAGTTAATAATTTGGTTTGGTTACTTTTTTGAAATATGTATTATATGAAGCCTTAAAAAGGTTTTTTCTCCTGATTCGCCCTATCATGGACGCGGCGAGCGTCGTAACCGCCACCGTACAAGGCGTTCCTGCACAAAAATTTACTACAAAATATTTACACACAAAAAAATATAAACGATTACATTTCATGCATTTTTAACGGACTTCCAAAAAGGAGGAGGTTATATGTTCGTCTGTTTATATATATATATATATATATATATATATATATATATATATATATATATATATATATATATATATATATATATATATATATATATATATATATATATATATATATATATATATATATATATATATATATATATATATATATATATATATATATATATATATATATATATATATATATATATATATATATATATAACTTGTACTGGCGCTAGTGTCGAATTTGATTTGAGCGGCCGCATAGCCCGAGCTTAAGCGCGTGGTTAGCGCTCATCCCGGGGGTCCTGGGTTCGAGTCCCGCCGACGGAACAAAAAGTTTTCAATGTTCCTGGGTCTTGGATGTGTATTAAATATTATATAATATGTATCATAATAATATATCAAAAATCTTAAATATATTTTATGTACTATCAGAGAAGTTGATTCCTATGCAGATGGGGGACCTACGTAGTTCGGTCGCATTACGTCAAACTCAGCCGACAGATCACAATTAACATTGTATTGACATGATCGACCAAATGACGTTGGTCATGATCGACCAAATGACCAACTGCATAGGAATCAATTTCCTCGATGGAACATAATGAAAATATCGATGAAAATTAATAAATTCGCATTGTAGTTCATATACGTGACAGCAGATGTCGTTTTTAATGTCGATGGCTCCGTAGCTCAGCTGGTTAAGCGCGTGGTCAGCACTCATTCCGGGGATCCTGGGTTCGAGTCCCGCCGACGGAACAAAAAGTTTTCAATGTTCCTGGGTCTTGGATGTGTAATAAATATTATATAATATATGAATCATAATAATATTTAAAAAATCTTAAATATATTTTATGTATAATATTATAAAAGTATTAAAATCTATACTAATATTATAAATGCGAAAGTATCTCTGTCTGTCTCTCTGTCTCGCTTTCACGCCAAAACTACTGAACCGATTGTAATGAAATTTTGTACACAGATAGTCTAAAGCCTGAGAAAGGACATAGGCTACTTTTTACATAGGCTGCTATTTATGTATCCGGAACTGGCCACTTACAAGAACAATATTTAAAAAGTTATTACAACATTTGAAAATAGAACTCTTTGGTTGAAGAATACATTTTGTTTCATGTGACTGTCAATTATTTTTCCATTGTGGCGTCATTTTGAAAATTGCGTGTCTTCATTTGCCATGGATTTAACGCGTGAACATTTTCGTGCAATGATTTACTACGATTTTCGGCGTGGGCTAAATCAACAACAGTGCTTTATTCAACTCACCGCAACTTTTGGAGATGAAGCACCATCAAAAACCACTGTTTATCACTGGTACAGTGAGTTTAATCGTGGGCGGTCTATGCTCACGGATGAAAATAAAGAAGGTCGCCCAAAAACAGCTGTTGTCCCACAAAATATAGATGCTGTGCGGGAACTAATAATGCGTGATCGTCATGTTACATATCGCGAGATAGAGGCGTCCTTAGGCATAAGTATGACGAGCATACATAAGATATTACACGAACATTTGGCTGTAAAAAAAATATGTTCGCGTTGGATTCCGCACAACTTGACAATCGATCAAAAACGGGCTCGTGTCGATTGGTGCAAAAAAATGATAAAAAAATACAACCGTGGTACGTCAAAAGCCGTTTATAATATCTACACAGGTGATGAATCTTGGATCTATGCATATGACCCCGAAACTAAACAACAGTCAACGGTGTGGGTGTTCCAAGATAAGCCGAAACCAACAAAAGTTACTCGTGCAAAAAGTACTTTGAAGCAAATGGTCGCCTGTTTTTTTGGAATTAATGGACATGTGGCTACAGTGCCATTAGAGAATCGTAAAACGGTTAATTCTGAATGTTATACGACCATTTGTTTACCAGAAGTCTTTGAAGAAATAAGAAAGGACAACCGACAACGCAGAATCATATTACATCACGACAATGCTAGCTGTCACACCTCAGCTGAAACAACTCAGTTTTTGGAGGGTCAAAAGATCGAATTGACTGGTCATCCGCCGTACAGCCCTGATTTGGCACCTAACGATTTCTTTTTATTTCCATACGCGAAGAACAAATTACGTGGTCAACGTTTTTCGAGCCGCGAAGAGGCTGTTGATGCGTTCAAAATGCACGTTTTGGAGATACCTCAATCAGAATGGAAAAAGTGCTATGAAAATTGGTTCCAGCATATGCAAAAGTGTGTCGATCATCGCGGCGAATATTTTGAAAAGCAATAAAACCATATTAAATGATATATGTTTGTTTCTTTTTTTAATTCCGGATACATAAATAGCAGCCCCCGTAACTGGAAATAGGGGTTGTAAGGGGGTGTTTATGCGTAAATTTGTTCAAATTAAGTTTAATTTTAAAAAATGAAATATTATGTGCACACCGCACAGCTGTTTTGGGTTTTTTGATTTATGGGGTACCACTGGTACCAGGGTTTTCAAAGCTTTAAATTTGACACCAATTTTATTGACACCGCGCGCTATATACTGAAGTCCACGTAGTCTGATTAACAAGTGCCATTTTCCTCAAAACCTGATCTAATGCACCGAAAATTATGATTTTGGTCTCATTCGATTCGGAATACCATCTAGAACATTCTATCAAAATTCCAAGAGGGGCTGAAAAAAAATGCAAAAGTTATTAACAATTAAGTAAACATAAAAAGAAGGGTTTAGTTTTCTTTTTATATTTCGAAAACTATTTGAGATAATCAAAATTTGAAAATAGATCCTTAAAGAGCAGGAAATTTCTAAAAAAAAGTCTTCAAAAAAAGGATTAGCTCAAAAGAATAATAAAAAAATCTGGATTTCTTGTTTTGAAATAATCTGCGTTTTTATGTTAACATTAAAATGGTGACTATTAACAAATGAACAAAAGCATAATAATTAAACAAATTGTGATAGTTTATTTTTGTTAACGGATTATTGTTTATTCATATGTCTACTTAGTACCCAAATTTTTTTATTCCTTAATATTAATATTTAATCACTTAAAATAATTTTTTAGTTCACGTAGCAGATTGCGGCAAATCACGCGAAACCCGAACCACGCGGTTTTACCGTTACTTTCGCCGCTCAATTAAAGCTATAAGGATTATTGGTAAGGTTCCAGGATCTAGGATTTTTTTTAGGAAATTTCCTGCTCTTTAAGGATCTATTTTCAAATTTTGATTATCTCAAATAAATTTCGAAATATTAAAAAAAAAACCAAACCCTTCTTTTTATGTTCACTTAATTGTTTATAACTTTTGCATTTTTTTTTCAGCCCCTCTTGGAATTTTGATAGAATGTTCTAGATGCTATTCCGAATCGAATGAGACCAAATCATAATTTTCGGTGCATGAGATCAGGTTTTGACAAAAATGGCACTTGTTAACCAGAGTAACGCGGACGAAGTCGCGGGCAACAGCTAGTCTTCATAATATGTATTTTAATATAACTGCGTATTATATTAACACAATATTATATTGTACAATATTATTATGTGCATCGCAAGTGCGCAGTACGGAAATCGGTTGGCAACATAAAAATCCTTATCTTTTAAGGCCGTCCCCCGAGCAAACGACATGGGCCATACATTTGCCGCGTTGCCGAGATCGCGCCAAAACCCTATTATTTTTACTTATCTTAGTTCAAAATTGTCCTAAAAAAATTAAAACGGGGAAAATGTAGTTTATGATATTGTCGATCTATTGGCGTGAGTTTCAAATAAAAGTAATTTGTATATCCTAAGGAGATGCTGAATGTATGCTTGAATTTTAATAAATTGGTATTACTTTGGCAGCTGATATCATGAGCATAATAAACAAAAATAGAAAATTTAAAACGGGGAAAAGAATGTTTGTATACCGAAAATTATTGCTGTATTTTTATTATAACTTTGTAGCTTTCAGATTATGAGTTTATAAGGCTCTAACTACTCTAAATACGGTAAATTACGGAATCTCCGTAGGGTATGCCCTAAAAGACTCGCTAAAATACCACTTACGCATGGAATGATACGATATATAGTAATATAATAAAAAGTATAAACCGACTACATGAAAGATACAAAAAATATCGAGGTATATTATTATACTATATTCTATAACTAGATGACGCCCGCAACTCCGTTGCGCCAAAACTCGTTTATCGCGCAGGACCCGTACATTTTTCTGGAATAAAAAGTATCCTATATCCTTTCCCGGCACTCAAAGTATATCCATGCCAAAATTCAGCAAAATCGATTTAGCGGTTTGGACGTGAGGAACAGACAGACAGACACACTTTCGCATTTATAATATTAGTATGGAAGTATGTATATTGGATAGCCTTTGTCTTCCACGGCACCATTACTATTATCAATTGAGGACCTTGCAGCTACAAGGTCCAAATTTCATAATTGTTGGGTATTTAAAAAAAACGTTTTTAAATTTTTTTTGATGAATTTACATCTTATCGTTATATGGTAATATAATATAATATGAACATATATACACATTTTACTCGAGATTTTAAGGCAATTAAAGAAGTTATAGAATTACTACGATTTTTTAAAATTTGGATCTGCCTCCGTTTTGCAGCAAGATGCAAGAAAAATATTACTCTATTTTGTTTTAACGATAATAAAACGCGTAAACACGATATTTTTTTTATTTAAAGAATCATTAATCAGTGCACAAAGAATTAAAAAATGAAAATAAAAACAAAAAACGAACGATTTGCTTAACAAAATATTTTTTAAAGGTTAACTTCAGCTTGATCATCGTCGTCTTCGCTAGAAATATCATCTGTTGGTCCGACTGCTTCACCCTTATGGGCCCTGTAGAAATACAGTTTATTTGGTGGAACATAGTTCTTTACCAACTGCATTACATCGTTGGACTTACCCTTTTTCAACGGCAATGCATGATCATACAGCGGTTTCATTTGTTGCAAGAAGGAGGCAGGTCCGGACCTGCTCCCTTCTTGCACCAAGCAGAATAAGGTGGCAGATCCAAATTGTGTTATAGCGTGCTTGTTTTTCGTCGGACGTGCCTCTTGAATGCACCAAATCATAGCTAATTTTTTTGTTTAAATTGTAGGCGAAAAAAAGGGTAACGGCTAAAATTTGGATCTGCCCCTCTTTAGCTGCAAGGTCCTCAATTGACAGAACACTACAACAATCATCGGACTACTGACTAGTTTAGTCGTGAGCGTACAAGACAAAAAAACGAGGAATACGGCTTTTGCTGAACCAAAGATTTCCTTTGGTAGGATTGATCTTTATATCCCTAAGATGGGTTTACGATGTGGAGCCACCTGAATATTTCATGCAGGTGGGGGAGGGGTTTTTTTTTAGCTTTAACAAGGTATGAGGTCAATAACTGCGTGGGATTTAGGTATATAGTCGAGTTTGGTATCATTTTCGATTGAATCGAATGTTTAAATGCCAATTTTGGAATAATATTTAGATAAAAGATAGTAAAAATAAAATAAAATAAAAAATTTAGATTATATGATTTTCAACCAACGAAAATGCTGTTGACAGGGCTTAATTAACATAAGGAGGCTGATAGCCGCATTATTCTGCATGCCAAAGACATGGTGATGAATGGAGCAATAAACATATTAATAATACTAGACGTTCCGCGCGGCTTCGTCCGCGTGTATCTGAAATTTCACGGAAACCGTATATTTTTCACAAATTAATAACCTATGTCTCACGTAGTCTACTATATATTCGTGTCAAATAACATAAAAATTGCTCCAGTAGTCTGTGAGATATAAGCCCTTTCAAATAATTTTCCCCGTTTTTAACATTTTCCTCTGTATCTTTGCTCTTATTGGTCTTAGCGTGATAAAATATAGCTTATAGCCTTCCTCGATAAATAGGCTACCAAACATTGAAAGTTTTTTTCAAATCGGGCCAGTAGTTCTTGAGATTAGCGCGTTCAAACAAACAAACTAACCAACAAACTCTTCAGCTTTATTTTCACATTTTCATCTGTATCTTTGCTCCTATTGGTCTTAGCGTGATAAAATATAGGCTATAGCCTTCCTCGATAAATAGGCTATCAAACACTGAAAGATTCTTTCAAATCAGATGAGTAGCTCCTGAGATTAGCGCGTTCAAACAAACAAACTCTTCAGCTTTATAATATTACTAGACGTTCCGCGCTGCTTCGCCCGCGTAAATTTGATATTTCACAGACAAATTAGTCCACAATGAATAGCCTATGATCCTTCACGTTTTTACTTTTTATCTGTGCCAAATAACAGAAAAATTACTCCAGTAGTTCGTGAAATAAATTTCAAATAATTTCCCCCGTTTTTTCCTCATTTTCCTCTATGTCTTCGCTTATATTAGTCTTAGCGTAATAAAATACAGTGTGTTTGTGTAAACACCGTTATCATTGAAACCATCAAATGAGCCCGTGAAAATGAACAACTTTTTCTATGAGAACAATGCTGGGAACTCAAAAAAAAAATGCCGTCTTCATACCCATACGGATGCCCGGATCGGCAATTTGTTAATAGAAAAAGAGAGATAGAAAAAGTTGTTCATTTTGACGGGCTGATTTGACGGTTTCAAGGACAACGGTGTTTACACAAACATCTTGTATAGCCTATAGCCTTCCTTGATAAATGGGCTATCTAACACTGAAAGAATTTTTCAAATCGGACCAGTAATTACTGACTCATACTAAGATTAGCGCGTTTAAATAATGATTCTTCTTCTTCTTCTTTTTACGTTGTTTAACATCTTTATCGTGCAAATATGAGTCCTAAAATGAATTAAGCATTCTTAAGTCATCCGAATATGGTACCGAACTTGGAATAGTACCATAATTAATGCCTCTATACAGATTGAGACTCTATTTTCCTCCAGAGCAGAAGCTGCTAAAATTTTAAAAAATTTTAAATCCATCCTTGGGCCATAAGGACCAATCCTACCAAAGGAAATCTTTGGTTCAGCAATAGCCGTATAATTTACCGTACACACGCAACTATAGTAGCTTAGCCGCTACGAAGGCACATAATATAATACTAACCGACTGTCAAAAACATTGCCCTTCTTTTGACTTCGCCGTAGTTGGGAAAAAATATTGCAATACATATTTAAAGAAACACTCCGACTATTCAATCAATTATTTCAAGGATCGTCTGTTTAAAACGATTCCCAGAATAGACATTGTAGGAAATTTAATGCCAACATTGTCCATTCAATAAATTTTCGCAAGCGTCCCCGATTGTATTGGGATTTATATACGGTAGGCCCGTCGCGTCCGTCTGGTGTCTACCACAATATAATTTATAAATAATATGTAACAGTAGACCATGTTGATATAAACGCAGGTATCAGCGTGGTTTCATCTGAAATTTTACTTTAATAGCTAAATAATGCAGTATTAAGGTACAAGTTGGAACCGAGCGACATGCGACAACTGCAGACGACGTGTCGGCGCGACACTACTGGTTTCTATGATGTATTTCTATGAAATACCCTGCGCAGCTAGCGACACGAAGCTAGCGACACTTATTCATAGAAATACATAGAAACCAGTAGTGTCGCGAGTCGCGACGGCCGACGACACGTCGTCTGCTGCCGCTTCATATAGCGGGCTTCCAACTTGTACCATTACGTCGCACGTGTTGAACTTATTTCGGATTAGTTTATTTGATTTTAAAGACAAAGTTTTACTGTATTTTATGAGAATTGAGAATTATGACATTTATTATGCTGCGTCTGCAATTGCCTTCCGCGAGTTTGCGCGAATATCTCGAGATGATCTGTGAAACTTTATCGTAAGAACTTAAGGCCACCCCCCGAGCAAACGACCTTGGCCATACATTTGCCGCGTTGCCGAGATCGCACCAAAACCCTATTTTTTTGACTTATCTTAGTTCAAAATCGTCCTAAAAAAAATTTTAAACGGGAAATATGTAGTTTATGATATTGTCGATCTATTGGCGTGTGTTTCAAATAAAAGTTATTTGTAAATACTAAGGAGATCCTGAATGTATGCTTGATTTTTAATAAATTGGTTTTACTTTGGAAGCTGATATCATGAGTATATACAAAAATTGAAAATTTAAAACGGGGAAAGGAATGTTGATATACTGAAGATTATTGCTGTATTTTTATTGTAACTTTGTAGCTTTCAAATTATGAGTTTATAAGGCTTGAAATACAGTAAATTGCTGTATCTCCGTAAGGAACGCCCTTAAACAATACAATTTAGTTTTACTCGACTACGAACATAGCAAGGTAATGATTTCCGAATGTAGCGCGCTTCTTTGCCTCAAAACTCACGCGCGTCTCTTCCAAACGAACGCCTAAAATTCCATTTTGATAAATGAGTTGTGAAGGTATTCTTTATTTATGGACATACATAGGCCACAAAATTATGGTGGGGTTACAGTTTAAACTTATTACTCAGTTATTCAAAAGACAAAGAGAATTTAAAGTATTGTGATTTTATTCTCAATATCCTAATGCATGGATTGATGTTCTATTTTTCTATTTCAAAATATTGATGTTTTCCCTTACACTTAAATTTTTAAAACACATCCTATTGCTGACTAAGCTATATTCAACAAGAACAACAAAGTATGATGTAATTGACATAGTTGCTTACACCATTATTATTTACATTGAAAACTAGTGCATTTACTTTGAGATTAATAAATAAAAGATAACCTTATGAACTCATAGAGTTATATAAACTACACTGAAGTAAACAAAGACACTTAGTTTAATAATTATGCTAAGGATCAATCAAGTATTTTTCTAACATAACTGTAAAAATAGAATTGTTCCTTCTTCACTTAAAAGACTCACAAAAAAATTCCAGGAATCAATAAAGAAATTTTGAACTTTTAAAATTGTAATCTAATATATGTACCAATGTACAAGGTAATGTACAGTGTACAATGTATCATGTAATTATTAATATGATATCAAAAATCATTCTAATTATATTATTAATTTAATAAGACTTTTTCCATCTTCTTATTAACAAAAGTTAAAACACAAATAAACAACACTATTATACAATTTTAAGAGCTGGAATTATCAATTTTAATTTGATAATTAAGAGATAAAAAATTATAGAAACATATGGAGAAAATATTGTGCAATTAATTAATCAATCTTATAAGTTGGAACTTAAATGGGGTTACGCTTAATGGCTCATTAAGAGGCAACTGATTTATCTATGGTCGGAAAATAAAATGTGAGTGAAATATCAAATAAACCTGTTTTCTAATTCATCTTGAAAGGTAATAAAATTACTTGCTTGAATGCATTAATTCTGAATGGTATAAAAATATTTTTTCTTGTATCAATAGGTCACGCTCTATATAACACAAATATTATTTAGGTATTATTATCACTATTGGTATCATTTTGTTTGAACATCAGTTATTTTTTTGCATAATATTGTTGTTTGTTACATGTAGTGTAATAAACAATATATTTTAACAAAATTTTATACAGACCTTTCTGCAGTTGAAAAAAATTTCTAAGTATAAAACAATAAAAATTTAAAAAGGTGATAGATTTAAACAAAAAATTATAACTATGAACATAGCATGTAAAATAAAAATAATATTTACTACCAAAATTGAAATAGAGATTTTAAAAACTTAAAATTATGCACAGTAAATATTAAAATAATAAATATTTAAACTGTACCTGATCTGGTGTCATAGTTGGTCACATTCTGAACTTGCAGTCTCTTGGAAAGCTCATCACCTATAACACTGTATGAGTTGATCACTCCAAACAATAAGCCATTCGTCAAAAACGACCCAATAATAATAGAATAAGCTCTGATTCCACCATCTGGAGGCTCATGTGTATAATTGCCAGTTGCATTGCCATTAATCTCAGGTTTTACTCCATTGTTTGTCCTATTTGCTTCCAGCAAATCACTATCTTCCATTGGTATTGTTTCCCTCATTTTTGTGTAATTTCTAGGTTTCTTTCAATTAAAAAATCCTTTGGGTTTCCGAATGCCTCGTCAAAAATTATTCAGAAATCACATCACTTATTGCCTCTTCACTACTTTTATACGTCTAATACGAATCCGGTAATGTATGTACTGCTTTATTAGACTTTTTAAAAGGATTTAGTGCATATTTCATTCAAAATTTGTAAAGTTTTCGTAAAATTGTTGAACTATCGTGAAGTGACAAAACTATTAACACAACGAGTAGGTTAGAACTGAGCGGCGCGCGAGCGTGAATCTATTAACACGAATGAATATTTTCTGAAAGATCAAAGAGCTAGGCAGGCGAGTTTAATCTAAACTAAAAGAACTTTTAAATCAAGGCACAAACGTGAAATGTGCAGTAAGTTGACAAGTGACAACAGCAGACAGCTGTTGACAATTATTTGAGACTACTTTGACATTGACAGTTGAAAATGACAAACGTCAATCAACAATGTCAGTTTACTTTTTAACCCATTCAGTGCCAGCAACGCACCATTTGCGTTTTGCGAGTTTACTTTCTGGTGCCACCAACGCACTATATGCGTTGAGGTACCTTTGATATTTTTCCCGGTTTTTCTTTACAATGGCTATATTTAATTTGAATCTTTGGCCTCATTAGCTACTGGAGATATATTTTACATGTGGTGACACTGTCGGTTTTTAGTCTGGACCTCATAAAAGTCAATGGGACCTCCCCTCTTTTTTTGACAGCGAAAAAACCGTTAGCTCAAAAACTGCCTGATTTCAATTCAACATATTTTCAGTTTTATTGAATTAGAGTGAGAAGTTTTTGACTAAGAACATAAAAGTAAGCAATATATTTAGGTAAATTACAATTTTTCTTCGATTTATGGTATATTTTATGAATAAAATAATTACCATAACGCAAATGGTGCGTTCAATGGCATTTTAACGGCGAATTTTGTTGGATGGTTTCATGCATGACGCAACACTACTATGTTCAAATTAGTAAATTTTACCAACCATTCGTTGTATTTATAATTAAATTGATACAAATTTTTTTACTACCTGACCAGTTGTATTTTTCAATATTTAAGAAAAAAAATATTTCAAATAAGTAAGGATTTTTTTTATTTTATAAGGATTTTATTTCAATTTTCAGTTTTTTTTTTCAAAGAATGAAGGGGAGAAAGGACTTTGAATTACCATGGGTAGCTCGATAAGCGGTTAACTGTATGTAGAAAAAAACCTACCTGTATTTAAAAATTATTCAGCTACCCACTATGTTGCATAACACAGTTCAATTAAAACAAAAGCGTCAACGTAAGTGGTGCGTTGAATGGCACTTGTGATTGGATTTGTCTCACGAGTGCCACCAACGCAATTGGTGCGTTTATCGTATTTAGAGAGGTTTTCGTTATTTATTGCATTATTTAATATATAAAAAATACGTTAAACAATGTATTTTAAGTTAGAAAAAACAAAAAAATCAAGTGGCACCACCGGTATGTTACAGGTGAATTGGTGGCATTGAATGGGTTAAAAAAAATCGGCCAAGTGCGAGTCCGACTCGCGCGCTAAGGGTTCCGTACCATTATATAAAGCAAAATTAGGCAAAAAATTGTGTTTAATGTTTTATTTTATTTTAATATTATTATTAAATATTAAAATGCACATAAAACTAAGGACCTTGAGAAAAAATCAAGTACCTACCTGTTGATACAGAGCCAAAAAGGCCAAAAAAATCACGTTTGTTGTATGGGAGCCCCCTTAAATATTTATTTTATTTTATTTTTAGTATTTGTTGTTATAGCGGCAACAGATATACACAATCTTTGAAAATTTCAACTCTCTAGCTATTACCGTTCTTGAGTTACAGGCTGGAGACAGACAGTCGGACAGACAGACGGACAGACATCGAAGTCTCAGTAATAGGGTCCCGTTTTTACCCTTTGGGTACGGAACCCTAAAAAGAACAATCTAACTATTATTAAGACGCACCGTACTGTCGTACACCGTATACTCTGTCAAGAAAGTGAAGAAATTAAAAAGTGGCAACATCGTAGTGTCATCTCTTTTTTTCTTAGATTGATTTTAAAGGGACGACAGTGTATATCAATGGGGCATTTTCTTATTTTTTTAATTTGATTGTCAAACAGCTTCTATTTTAGTAACTAGATGGCGTATGGGTAGACAACTATCGGTAATACCAGGTAATACCATCAATAATTGCTACAAAACTGGGCAAAAGAATGTAAAATTTGATACATTTCAATTTGAAAAACACAGAATTATATTCCAATGAATAGGATAATAAAGTTATTATAACGATGTTTAAGTTAAAACTCACGGAAGAAATAGCCCTTATTATCGTTTTTCACACCAAATGTCACAGGAATTATAAATTTTGGTTTGGACAATATCTAACCTGCAATTGTGCACGATAACGGATATATAATGGCCAATATTTTACCAATAATGAACATCAAAAACCCAAATAACACAATTTGGGAAAAAATAATAAAAACCATACCAACAATAAAAAGTGGAAGAATTTTCAAAGTAACATGGCCGCCACAAGGCCGTTAAGTTGTCAGTTTGATAAGTTTTTGTTTTAACAGTGTGTTCCTAAACTATTACCAGTATAATGGCCTAATCGCTTAGGCCAATGATCGCTTAGGTGTATGCTCTTCGTGACTTGACAGTACACTGATATTTTTTGGAAACACAGGCCATATGTAGTCAGTGATGCCAACCTGCAAATAATTTCAGATCGGTGGGGAACCAATAGAAAATCTAGAAGTGTCTATCGTCGCGCGTGGAGATTAAAAATAAGAAAACATCCCCGACACCACGATGTTGCCACTTTTTAATTTCTTCACTTTCTTGACAGACTGTACAAGGTACTTACAACTTACAAGGCCTATCTTATCAAAATTCAAATGATATTATAATGTTATTCGGAGCGTGCGAAGTGGGTGGAGGGGACAAAGAAATAGCTGGTTTACACGTATTAAGTAGATAAGTAGTTAACTAAATTTTAACTAAATTTAAAGTTAATAATTGCATGTAAACACACAATTTAGTAGCAAGTAGCAAGTTAAAATTGCTACTAAATTGTGTGTTTACATGCAAATAAGTAACTTAAAATTAAGTTAAAATTTAGTTAACTACTTATCTACTTATTACGTGTAAACCAGCCTAAAGCGATTGCCGCGCTTGCCGCGGCAAAAATATGCAACCAATAGGGTCTACAAATATATACTAGTAATCTGTGCAATAGGGCTAGGATCATTGAGTTATAAACTAATTTTTAGAAATTGTTCTTAATTGTTTTGGTATCGTAGACTGCAAAAATAGCAGCAAAATATAGGTAGTCAGTACAAATTTAATGTTTTTCCTAAATCCACTAGGAAATTAAATCAGATATCTGCTCTAAAAATGAAACAGTATGTGATTCGACATAACCTAAAATTGCATTATCAGTCAAGTCAATTTTATTTTAGTTGCATTTTATAAAGAGTTTTTGAGTACCTAACTATTGTTTAAGTGTTGATGGATCACCATGTTGGTCTCCAAAACCCGACGACAAAACTCGCAGTGATAGTTTCATAGAATATTTATCCAAAGTATCAGGTGGAAGAAATAGTGACTCACAAATGACGATAAACCAGATACTACATGTTTAACTGATCTTTTAGAAGCTGGAGATAGAGTTTTGAATGAAAAAGGTTTTTCAAGTAAGCAAGTTTTAGATGGAAGGGGTAAAAAAGTTAAAATTATTATGCCCCCATTTTGAGCAAAACAAAACCTACTCTCAAGAGGAAACCGAAAGGACTTATATGATATTGCTCGAGTAAGAATCCATATTGAAAGCAATGATATTCTATGTTACTATTTTAGAAACTCATTGATTGAAAGTATATTAATGCAAAGACTCAGAAACGTGAAAAATGTTTGCAGTGTTTTAGTAAATTTTTGGACTCCGATTTTCTTCAAGGCCGCCAGTAGTCAGCCCCACACCAGTAGTCAGCCTTTTCCAGCTAAAAACCTATAGAAATAGTGTTCTATTGCAAATTAACCAATCAAATTACTTTTAAAAAAAGCTTGGCCTTCTTATTGGTCAGTTCAGAACGTCACAATGACGCTGAGTGGCTGCAAGAAATGGTAATCTGATTCCAATTCGACGTTGTCACTAGTCGAGCCAAGAAGCGGCGTGCGCGCCAAAATTTTCTTAGTGGGAAGTGCCCAACAAAAAGGTGAGTTATTGTGATTTTTATTAACTTTTGTGTCATGTTTTATTAAAATATATTGTTATTACATTTTTTACGTCTAAATCAAATGAGTTATAGAACAGTTTCTTTATAGTTATTTAAATAATGAGGTGGCTGACTACTGGGTATGCGTTTCTTGTACATTATCTAGTGTTCGGCCACCCCCGGCTGAGTACTGGTCATACAAAATTCCTTATAAAAACCAGTAGTCGGCCGCCTAACTAGATACGGTCGAACCACGGCTGAGTACTGGTGAGGTATACCCAGTGTTCAGCCATCAGTAACTTACGCTGCTTAATTTATTCATTTATTTATGAAGCACCTACCTACCTACCAAGTAATTTCTTAGTTTTTTGGCATTGTCAGAGACCAGACATGCATTGTTTATTTGTTTTAGTTCCATAGGTCTCTTTCGAGGCCCATCTAAGGAGAGGCTGACTACTGGTAGCTATTTGGCCGAGAACTGAGTTGTGACGGCTGAGTACTGGGGAAATGTGCCTTATTTTGAAAAATACTTTATTTTCAATACTTCTTAAGAAAATTTATCTAATATGTTAATTTCATAACAAAGTTTAATAAATGATTAAGTGAATGAGAACAAAAGGTTTTTGATTACTATTTTAAATAATTTTCTATCCACATTTAAACTTGCGCTTTCCACTAAAAGGCTGACTACTGGTGCCAATACCCTATAATAATTAATGTTGTAAAAAATAAATAAAAACAAGATTTTTAAAAACAAAATTAATTTTTTTCAAGTACATATTGCTCGTATTTTTGTTACTGATTAAAGCAGCAATATGTTTGCACTTGCCGCTCTGGTTAAAACGCAGCTGCATTTTACTCCAGCAACAATCATTATTATGTTGCAATCATTAATGTTTAGACTTGCTTTATCCAAATGTTTAGTTACGTTTTTTGGTCGGTTTAGTACTTACGTTTGAACTTGTTTTATAGGGTGCTAAAGTAACCAATGTGGTTGGTTCGTATAAAATAACATTGCCATTAGTTCTTAGCTCTTCTACATCCCTTACATGTCCTGCTAACACCAATTTATTTCCTTTTAGCATAGATTGGGCCTTGAAACTTATTGGGTGTTTTACACTCTAAAAAACAGTTTTTTATGATTATATTCATTTTCCACAAGTAGTTTTTAACTAAATATAACCCAAATGCCATTAATTATTGTTCTAAATATATTTTATTTGCTATAATATTTACAAAATAAACAAACTCTTGTTGTTTATTTTTTGAAACGCCCCTGAAACATCGTTTGAAATACGAGGGCTGCTGTATGTATCCGGAACTGGCCACTTACAAGAACAATATTTAAAAAGTAATTACAACATTTGAAAATAGAACTCTTTGGTTGAAGAATACATTTTGTTTCATGTGACTGTCAATTATTTTTCCATTGTGGCGTCATTTTGAAAATTGCGTGTCTTCATTTGCCATGGATTTAACGCGTGAACATTTTCGTGCAATGATTTACTACGATTTTCGGCGTGGGCTAAATCAACAACAGTGCTTTATTCAACTCACCGCAACTTTTGGAGATGAAGCACCATCAAAAACCACTGTTTATCACTGGTACAGTGAGTTTAATCGTGGGCGGTCTATGCTCACGGATGAAAATAAAGAAGGTCGCCCAAAAACAGCTGTTGTCCCACAAAATATAGATGCTGTGCGGGAACTAATAATGCGTGATCGTCATGTTACATATCGCGAGATAGAGGCGTCCTTAGGCATAAGTATGACGAGCATACATAAGATATTACACGAACATTTGGCTGTAAAAAAAATATGTTCGCGTTGGATTCCGCACAACTTGACAATCGATCAAAAACGGGCTCGTGTCGATTGGTGCAAAAAAATGATAAAAAAATACAACCGTGGTACGTCAAAAGCCGTTTATAATATCTACACAGGTGATGAATCTTGGATCTATGCATATGACCCCGAAACTAAACAACAGTCAACGGTGTGGGTGTTCCAAGATGAGCCGAAACCAACAAAAGTTACTCGTGCAAAAAGTACTTTGAAGCAAATGGTCGCCTGTTTTTTTGGAATTAATGGACATGTGGCTACAGTGCCATTAGAGAATCGTAAAACGGTTAATTCTGAATGTTATACGACCATTTGTTTACCAGAAGTCTTTGAAGAAATAAGAAAGGACAACCGACAACGCAGAATCATATTACATCACGACAATGCTAGCTGTCACACCTCAGCTGAAACAACTCAGTTTTTGGAGGGTCAAAAGATCGAATTGACTGGTCATCCGCCGTACAGCCCTGATTTGGCACCTAACGATTTCTTTTTATTTCCATACGCGAAGAACAAATTACGTGGTCAACGTTTTTCGAGCCGCGAAGAGGCTGTTGATGCGTTCAAAATGCACGTTTTGGAGATACCTCAATCAGAATGGAAAAAGTGCTATGAAAATTGGTTCCAGCGTATGCAAAAGTGTGTCGATCATCGCGGCGAATATTTTGAAAAGCAATAAAACCATATTAAATGATATATGTTTGTTTCTTTTTTTAATTCCGGATACATAAATAGCAGCCCTCGTATGTCACTACTGACGTGCACGTTCCGAATTGTCTCACAACTGCAAAATGTGAATATAAAACTAACAATTTATTAGCAATAGCAATAACAACACATACTGAGTAAGCACCTTTTTGGTAAAGGTGTTAAAATGTTTTTAACTCTCTAGCTTTGTCTGTATTGTTTACCAAATAAAGTTTCTTTCTTTCTTACTTACTTACCGCTTACGTTATACCGAAAATCAGCCAAGTGCGAGCCGGACTCGCGCACGAAGGGTTCCGTACAGTTATTGAGCGAAAGTTGGTAAAAACTGTTTTTTTTTCACGGAGCTAATACAAAGGTTTTTGTATGGGAGCCCCCCTTAAATATTTATTTTATTTTAATTGTATTATTAATAATTATTAAAGTGCAATTAATCTAGTTAAGAATATTGTGAGTATTAATAAATCAAGTGCCTAGCTGCTAATAGCTCGTAATTAATAATGGTAGCAACCTGCTACCATTATTAATAATTACAAGCAAAAAAGGCAAAAAAATCACGTTTGTTGTATGGGAATTGGGAGCCACCTTTAAATATTTATTTTATTTTGTTTTTAGTATTTGTTGTTATAGCGGCAACAGAAATACTCAATCTGTAAAAATTTAAGAAGTCTAGCTATAGCGGTTCTTGAGTTACGGCCGGAGACAGACGGACAGACATCGAAGTCTCAGTAATAGCGACCCGACTCCCGCTATTACCCTTTGGGTACGGAACCCTAAAAACGTAGACTGTAACCGTACGCTACTATTACCCGATAATCGATATCAGTAGCGGCATAATAAGGGTGGGGCGACGCGAGGCGACCGCGAAAAGGGGCATCGAATGCCATTTAAAAGACGTGCAGCAGGCGCCTCTTTTTTAGGGCTACCAACACCGACGCCAAAAAAAAATCGCCCAGGGCGCTATCTAGTAGTGCTACAGCTGGCAATACCAGATATATGTATGTCGCAGGCAATGAGGTACATACTATCCTTAATCTGTGGTCGCAGGTATGGAGTGTAGATAGAGAACTATCATAAATGGGGGATATTTGAAAAAGTGTCAAGCTGTACGCAGTAAATAACAGTTAAAAAATCCTCCGAGAGTGGCGCTAGCTGCAGCAAAGGGTATGGAATGAATAATTTACTATGGTGTGTAGAAATGAATGTAACCGTTGGTGACAAAATATAAATTATTACTGGAATATAAATTATTACTTGAATTACTGGGTTAATACCAATATATTTTGAAAAATATAACCTAAAATAGTTGAAATAAAAGTTGCTAAATGATTTAACTGTAGCGCCACCTTAGGGTGAATTAGTTTCACCCTAATTTAACGCATTTCCGCGGACACTTTTTACATACAGAGATAGTTCTCCTCTACCTACACTCCATAGTCGCAGGGAATAGAGGATATCAGGGATTTCACGAAATCCCTAGGGATATCACGAAATCCTGGTAGATGCCGAATATTCTTATTTATTGCGTCTTAGTTTCGTAGTTGGTAATCCGTACACTGCCGGTTCAGCAGACGTACTGAGAAAAAATCGTTTGATGCGGGACGGCCGTTGCGTACGATACCGACCTGTGGACGCTTACCTTGCGGGGGTACGTCACAACTGGGGGGTACGTCACAACATACCACCACCTCTACTAAGCGACACATTTGCTTAATTGAGTTATTACTTTTACGTCAAGCTAGCGATCTTAAAAAAGTTGATATTTCACAGCGGATTTAACAATGTTTTGCATTTTTTACTGTTTTTTAGTGAAATTATATTTAAAAAGTGAGTTACGGTAATGTTGTTGTAATCTTACAACAAAGTGTTCTGGAAACATGATAGTTTTAGGAAAGGTCGTGGTAGGCCCCCTGCAAGCGTCATAAACTGTTGAAATAAATATATTTTATTTATTTATAAACTGTCAACGGCTGCCGTCGACTGCCACCGACTGCCGCCGACACGTGCCGCCGACTGTCGTCGACTGCCGCCGACACGTGCCGTTCGTCTGTAAGAAGCCTTAAACGCCTATTATATTTAAAATAATAATGCAAATAACAATATAATATTACATTTTAAAATAATATTTTACTTACTTATTTAATTTTACTACACAAATTCATCATTTATAGTGATTGTGTTGTAGTTATTTGTACTTTTTCACTTCTTGAACAAGATTTTTGATTTCAGGTAGATCTTCTTTAAGTTTTTCTTCAATTTCTTCTTTGTCTTCATCCTTGGCTATCAAGTATTTCGTAACTAGTTCTGAAAATTATTTAAAAAATTTACCATTATGTTACATCTATCTATACTTATAAAATTACATGTCCTGACTGACTGACTGACTGACTGATTCATCATCGCTGAGCAAAAACTGTTAAAGTTACAGCCACGAAATTTGGTGAGTAGGGTTGTTTTATTGAGTAGACACCCACTAAGGAAGGAATTTTGAAAATTTTACCCCGAAGGGGGTGAAATAGGGGTTCAAAGTATGAATGAAAATCCGTCATTTCCACGGTCATTTCTTGAGTTAGAAACATGAAACTTTAGTTTTAGGTTACTGATTAAAAATGAATGGATACGTATTTAAGCGTTTTTGGAAATTCTACCCCCAGGGGCGTAAAATTGGGGTTGAAAGTTTTAATGAAAGTCCGTTATTTCTTGAGTTAGAAACATGAAATTTTATGTTTGGGCTACTGATAAAAAATGATTGGATACGTGTTTAAGCGTTTTTGGAATTTCTACCCCCAAGGGGGTGAAAAAGGGATTGAAAGTTTAAATGAGAGTCCGTCATTTCTTAAGTTAGAAACATAAAAGTTTATTTTTTGACTGCTGATTAAAAATGAATCGATAGGTATTTAAGCGTCTTTGGAAATTCTACCCCCAAGGGGGTGAAATTGGGGCTGAAAGTTTGAATAAAAGTCCGTCATTTCTTGAGTTAGAAACATGAAACTTTATTTTTGTGCTACTGATTAAAAATGAATGGATACGTATATTTAAGCGTTTCTGGTAATACTACCCCCAAGGGGGTGAAATTGGGGTAGAAAGTTTCAATGAAATTCCGTCATTTCTTGAGTTAGAAACATGAAAGTTTATGGACGTTTGCGTTTGACGTTTGCTTAAATAGGGTCCCGTTTTTACCCTTTGTATGAGGAACCACAAAAAGGGGAAAACTATCCATCTTTGTTATTTTCTTATACTATGTTAACTCGGACGAAGTCGCGGGCAACAGCTAGTTATAAAATAAACTTGATTCTTACAATTGTTTTATCTCTTTGGGAAAACATAATAGCAAACGAATTAATATTATGTATAATCTATACTTATAATATTATAAAGCGGAAGAGTTTGTTAGTTTGTTTGAACACGCTAATCTCAGGAACTACTGGTCCGATTTGAAAAAATCTTTCAGTGTTAGATAGCCCATTTATCGAGGAAGGCTATAGGCTATATTTTATCACGCTAAAACTAATAAGAGCGAAGAAAAAGAGAAAAATGTGGAAAAAAGGGGGAAAATTATTTGAAAGGGCTTATTTGAATGCGCTAATCTCAGGAACTACTGGTCCGATTTGAAAAATTCTTTCAGTGTTAGAAAGCCCATTTATCGAGGAAGATTATAGGTTATATTTTATGACGCTAAGACTAATAGAAGCGAAAAATAGTGATTATAAAGCGGAAGAGTTTGTTAGTTTGTTTGTTTGAACGCGCTAATCTCAGGAACTACTGGTCCGATTTGAAAAATTCTTTCAGTGTTAGATAGCCCATTTATCGAGGAAGGCTATAGGCTATATTTTATCACGCTAAAACTAATAAGGGCGAAGAAAAAGAGGAAAATGTGGAAAAGACGGGGGAAAATTATTTGAAAGGGCTTATTTGAACGCGCTAATCTCAGGAACTACTGGTCCGATTTGAAAAATTCTTTCAGTGTTAGAAAGCCCATTCATCGAGGAAGGTTATAGGTTATATTTTATGACGCTAAGACTAATAGAAGCGAAAAAATAGTTGTGGAAAAACGGGGCATATTATTTGAAAGGGCTTATCTTACGAACTTCTAGAGCAATTTTTCTGTTATTTGGGTCAGATAAGAAGTAGACCACGTGAAGGATCATAGGCTATTTTTTTTTGGACTTATTTGTCTGTGAAATATCTAATTTACCCGGGCGAAGCCGCGCGGAACGTCTAGTCTATACATATAATAATATTTAAATAAGAATTAAGAAAATTTATCAAATTATGAAAATTACCATGAAACTTTTGAAGCTTTTGGAAGTTCTCGTCTTTTAACTGTGATTTCAGTTGAACTATAATTGAAGGTACTTGTCTGCCAGAGGCATGCAACATATTTTGGTTTAGCAGGGTAAACAACGCCAAAACCACAAAGTGGAGGGCCAATGCTGGATCACTACAGTTATCTAGCTCAGAAATGAGCTTCTCCCTATGGTTTTGTATGAGGAGTCTGGAAATAACAAGCTAAAATTAATAATACTCTTGTGTAACAATTGCTTTTTGATGCAAGAGACAGTGCTTACATCAGTACAAAATAAAAAGTCATTTATCTCTGTTGACTGCATTAAAAATAAACAAATATTAATATGGAAATATTATTGAATGTCAATCACGGTTTGGACATATTAATTATACTCACTTGTCCTTCTTCTTGTCTACTTTCTTCAAAATCATTCCGCATTCGGCTAAGCATGTGTCGACCGCCTGGTAAAATTGTTCCATAGTCTGTTCGGACAATGTGGCATTGAGCGATTTCAGCGGTTTCATATATTCATCAGAAACATCATTTAATATTTTATTCCTCTGCTCCACTGTTATAGTGTCCGTCTGTATGGGGAGATTGCATTGATTTGCTGCATACTTGCAGAACTCTGATAGTATGTCCCCACCAAGAGTTTTCAACAGATACTTTATAAAACCTGGCTGCTGATCACTCGGGAATAACTTCAATCCCTTTTCATATAACTTTATGTCATTAACAAGGACATTAATGCGATCTTGGGCAGAGGAGTGAGTTTGCTTTCTGTTTTGGTTGGCATCTTGAAGTAATTTGTCAGCCATTTCCTTGGCCATATTGAGAGCTTCTTGATTAAGTTGCCTAAAAAATGGAATACCAATGTAATCAAAGAATTATAAGCTGTGTGCATAATATGAATAAGACATAAAACTAAATAATTACCCTTGAATATATTCAGCTATTTGAGTAGTAAGATCTTCCAGACCCTCATTATCTAAGGGCTCCTTTATTACTTTCTCCACATCTTGAACGGATACTATTTCTAAATTAGCTTGACTCTTCTTTACAACATTTGACGATTCATCTGAGTCCGAGTCTTGAGCTGAATGTTTGGACCTTGGGTGCTTTTTAACTGCTTTAGTCTTCGTCTCTCGGCCTTGAGTTCCACCTCCTCCTTTACCTGAGCTGGCTTTCCTTCTCCTTTCCTCCCGCCTTTCAGCTTTATGATCTATTTGCGAGTCTTTCTGCATATCTGATCTGCTTATCTGCTTTTCAAGATAGAACTGCTGATATTTTCCTGATTTCACAACAGCATCAACATTCTTTTGTGCCATAGGTAGGCAAGACTTCTTTAGGTTATCAATGAAATGGTTGCTGAATACTGAAAACAACAAAAAAAATTAACTTTTAATATTGTAGTGTCTAAAGAAATTAAACTGTACGTAAAAGTAACAAGAATTAGAACAAAATATTTTACCTGTGTTATCAAATAGCATAGTTGATTTTGAATTACTCTTTAACATAGATTCTAAGACATTCTCAATATCTTCATCTGACAAAACGGACGGAAGCAGTGAAACAACATCCAAATAGCTCTTAGAGGCTATGCATTCTTCTAATGCTGTCTCCAACTGTTGTTTGATTTGAGCTCCAATGACACAGCTGCTTAAATATGTGTTATCTTCATTTGACAATATCCTTTTAATGTAACCCTTAGGATCAGAGATGCCCAAGCGAGTCAGAGCATCATATTCAAGGTAATTGTTTTGCTTATAGAAATTTATGACCCATTCATTTTGTGACTTTGTATAACATGAAGGGACGTAAAGAGATCCAGATTGACGACCAGTGAGTACTCCTGGAGCATTAATCTGATCAAACAGATACATAAAGAGTCTCTCAGTTAAATTACAATGGCTGATTATGAAATTAACAGGTGTAGGCTTCAGTAAACCCATTAAGGCACCTCTTATCTTAGCTTTAGTCCTCATAAGATACTCTTCAGTGTAAAATATTCTGTTATCAGATGGATCTTGCCTTCCAATTATTAATTTGCCCAAATACTTCTCCAGAACATTGTGCTGAAGTAACTCAGCGGGTAGATCATATTGTAATGTGAGATCACCAACTGAAATCTGGCCCAAAAGCTGTAACTTTTCATTTATCTCCCTTGCAATTTTTTCTAAATAGTAATTTGTGATCAATGATCCGGAGACCAGTTGAACTTCCTTGCCCTTGACAATTTCAGCTACATTTAAGTTAATTTGATTTAGGTCAACATTCAGTTCCTTAGCTAATTCTACTGTGTTGACTCTGCCTCCACGAACATAGATCTCATCTTTTATCTCTCTGATCAACTGCTGTGATGTCAAATACTCTTTTCCATCGTTTGTAAATATCACATCAATTAGTTTCAGCTCTATTAGTTTTGAAACTATTTCTATACAGTTTCTTTCAGAAAGCCTGAAAATAGTAATAAAGTATAATATTATAAGGTTCACCAAAGGTGCCATGGCAAGATTGAAAGAATAACCCATCAAGCCCCATTAGCTCACCAGTGAGCGAGACCCAATGGAATAACAATAGATTTCCAAGAATCCACGATCGAAGGATTAGATAAGCTTAGTTAAATTTTATATTCATGTAACATACCTTTGAGAAGTTGAACTCAATTGAGCCTTTTGGAAGTCAGCTGCCAATCTTTTAATTTCATCCCAGTCCGTGGAGGGCGCCATTTCTTAAGAAAAGGACAATTGAAGTGAAATTTTATTATTGGACAAAATCCCGTTAAAGTAAAAAATAACTAAAATGAATACAGAATACAAGACAAATGAATATAACAGACGTGAAGTGTAAATAACATATCTGTATTCTGTAGGTACAGCTTTAATTTGCTAAAATTATAAGTAGATAAAATAAATATCTAAGGACAAATAACTCAGATTCTTAAATAATTACCTGTTATATAATTTTATTTAGGAAACAATCAAATAATTCCATAAAAATTTAACCAAAACACAGTTCACAGTTGGTTCTACGCACAGTTCTACGTGTCAATAAGTTGTCAAATGTCAATTGCTATCAATGTCACTGTCAATTATGTCAACAAAAACTGTTTTTTTTTGTAAAATATTCCTTAGTTACAGATTTAAATTACATAGCCTTAGCCATGTCTCACGAATTTGAAAAACGAATTTCTGGCTAATGTAAATTTTCAATTCACAAGTCACAACTCACAACCCAAGAACCAAAACATTACAGATCAACTTTTTACTATAATATTATTGTAGATAGATAGCAATTAACATCATCAAATCCACAATATTAATGTTTACCTCATTACCTGGTCTGCTTTTGGGTAAAAATAAAAGATTCGTTTCAAATAAATGCAAATATTTTTTATTGTTAAGTTATTCATGAAAGCATAAATAAAAGCAGCGTTTAAATAAGAGTAAGTAAATTTTGCATGGTAAATATTAGAATTGAAATGTTAAAATTTTTTGAGATTTTAATATTGAAGATGAGTAATCTAATCACTATAAACTTACTTAAAATTTCTTCTTTAGCAATTAAGTAAAAACTGTTTGGTACCTAATTACAATTTAACGCTTCAACTCCCTGCGACTACATAACAATAGATTTCCAAGAATCCGCAATCGAAGGATTAATTGCAACAAAGTTCCAACTTATAATGACAGTAAAATGTTAAAACAGTAACATATTTGATATTACTTTAGAAAAAGCAACAATCTTTACAGTAAGTTTTAAATATATTGTAACTTTATGCTTGTAAACCATTAAAATTTTTAAATATTGCTATGAATACAGGGTAAAATTGAGTTATTAACTAGAGGCTCTTGCGGCTTGACGTCTCTTCACATCCCAGTTGTACACTCTAGCCATGTTCACTTCTGTAGTTGTCCATTGATCTCTGTAATTAAAATCCTTTTTATTTCAAATAACCTAAATATTTAAGTTGATTATTTTAATAACGACATACTAGTTTCTCTCACAGTAAGTGAATCTAGTACCACTCAAGCATGGAAGACTATATCTTGTACCAAATAATTGTTTTGTATCCCTTTCATAAATTACAAAAATTGTAGGCACTATTCGCTATACTAATATATTTAATAATTTACTGATTCAATAACTACAAAATATGTACCATTGAGGAAATTGATTCCTAGGCAGATGTCAGACCAATGTCATTTGGTTGGATCATGTCAATTCAATGTTAACTGTGATCTGTCGGCTGGGTTTGACGTAACGCGACCAAACTGTGTAGGTCCCCTATCTGACTAGGAATCAACTTCTCTGATGGTACATTATTAACAAAATTTATAGTAACCTTAAAAAGTCCAAATCATGCTCAACACATGACAAGTTTTTCTTAGCTGTAGCCATATTGGTTGTTAGTAGTTTCTCAGCATCTTCTAAAGTATACTCCAACATAACATTAGCTCCTAGCCACAAACAAACTGATTTTGTTGGCTTGATATTAGCCTAGAATAATAAAAAAACAAAAAAAAAAATAAGAGGTTCACTTACGTGATCAAATACAGTTGAATATAATTTTTGATTGTAATACAAACCTTTACAAATACTTGATCGCTTAATAGAAATTGTGTCTCAGTATCCTCAGTTTGACTTTTTAATTTTTCAATCATTTCGAGGGATCTCGCCAGGTCTGGTATTTGCTGACGTAAGCGCCTCCGTTTAGTATTTAATGTGTACTCCATGAATTTATATTTTCCATGCTGTTCATCTAGTTTTCTCAATACTTTTTCTACTCCACCAGAGTTTTCTGGTAAATTCATGAATTCATCTACATTGTCCTAAAATAAAAATATACGATGAATTATTTTAATCTCTAAATATACACTTTCGCAACTTTGTATAATCCAGTATAGACCTAGTCGTCGAATATTGATGCTAAAAATATCAGATGGTTGATCCTAATTCCTAACCTATCAAATAGAGGTTACACCTTTACTATGTTTGACTTTTATGATAATGTTAAATAAAATAGTAACAATTAAATTATAATCTATTTCATTTCATACTCACGACAAATGTAGCTTCTGGTATTCCAGAAAAGGATTTTGAATTTTCAGCAGCGTCGCCTTCCATACTACTTTTCTTATATTTTGTAATACCTGTACAAAGTAATAACTAAAAATGCCTTCAAGCTAAGATGAAATTAAGAATAAATATTAATAGAAATCTTACCGGCTACCACATAAAATAATAAATAATTTTAAAATTAATTATTTACGATGAGCAATATTCATAGGGAATTCGTCAAGTTGTGTCAACTGTCAAGTGTCAAATTTTTTGTTAGCTGTCACTTTTTTTTTTCTTCTTTTTTGGCAACTTGACACAAAGGATGTGTATGTTGTGCCACAGACAAGGTAAAAAGGTAAGGAATATGGCGGGAAAACCATATTCCTCCTATTATAATTTTCATCATCGTTTTCATGTATCGTCAGGTCTAAAGTCTAGTCAAAGTCTAAGTAAAAGTCAATACAGTCACAGGAGTCAAGTCGGTCGATTCAGTAAAGTGGTAGACGCTTTACTGAAACTTTCGATGGAGTTTTGGAGGGAACACAAAATAGCACGTTTCTGGATATTACATCACTTTCCTACACTTGTGCATGAACACGAATATCTAATGGTTAATATTCTACCAATATTACACATTAAAAACCCAGCTAACACAATTTTAGGAAAATAATACAAAAACACAACAGCACTCTTTCACATGCCCGCCAAAACTCCAGCTGTCACTTTTCTTTTTTTTCTTTTTCTTCTTTTTTGGCAACTTGACGCAAAGGATGTGTATGTTGTGCCACAGACAAGGTAAAAAGGTAAGGAATATGGCGGGAAAACCATATTCCTCCTATTATAATTTTCATCATCGTTTTCATGTATCGTCAGGTCTAAAGTCTAGTCAAAGTCTAAGTAAAAGTCAATACAGTCACAGGAGTCAAGTCGGTCGATTCAGTAAAGTGGTAGACGCTTTACTGAAACTTTCGATGGAGTTTTGGAGGGAACACAAAATAGCACGTTTCTGGATATTACATCACTTTCCTACACTTGTGCATGAACACGAATATCTAATGGTTAATATTCTACCAATATTACACATTAAAAACCCAGCTAACACAATTTTAGGAAAATAATACAAAAACACAACAGCACTCTTTCACATGCCCGCCAAAACTCCAGCTGTCACTTGTCATTTTTTATTTTATTATATGGCACAGGCTCTACAAATATATAATAATAATCTGTGGCACAGGCTATCAAAAGCAAGTTGTACGGTAAAGGACTTCATTGCGCCTCTACAAGATGGGCCAGCATAGTTGCCCATCACGATGGGCCAGCGACGTAGTGGCGTAGGATGGCCGATGGCGCCAGCGATGGCCGTGGAATGGCGGCGGTGTCGGTTTTTCGGCCGCACATCAAAGGACGATGGCTCAGCGATGGCGGTACGCCTCTACACGTTGGCGATACGTCAGTCGGTGCCTGACCCATGGGGTGGCCAGGGTGTAAGCTTCTTGGGGTGGCCGGTGGCACAATAGACATAACTAATAATAATAATAATAATAATAATAATAATAATAATAATAATAATAATAATAATAATAATAATAATAATAATAATAATAAAGTTAATAGTATAATAAGTAGTGCTTTAGCCAGCAAAGAATATACACACCGTCACGATAATTTAGCCAAACAAATACACCAACTTCTAGCAATAAAGTATAACCTTATAGAAACACATACACCATATTATAAGTACAAACCTAGTAATGTCCTTGAAAACAGCTCGGTTAAACTTTACTGGGATCGCGACATCGTCACAGACCGAACCATCCTCAGCAATAGACCGGATATAACTCTCACTATAAAATCTGAAAAGACTACTTACTTTATAGATATCGCCGTCCCCAACACCAATAACCTAAAACAAAAGCATAATTAAAAAATACAAAAATACATTCCCCTCGCAGATGAGATTAAGCAAATGTGGCGTCAGAATACTGTTAAAATAGTACCTGTTATTATATCCTCAACCGGCGTCATCCCCAAAACTCTACATTCTGCCTTAAAAACAATAAATCTACATAAAAATACATACATACAAATGCAAAAATCAATCGTCATTGACACCTGTTCTATAGTCCGTCGGTTCCTTAACCCATCTTCATGTTTCACCACACATCAATCATAATTCTTAACGTGAATCAGGTTACTTGGCATTAGCCCGTACCTGGATCATTTATCCGGCAAACAGCCGAGACTCAAATTCGTTTCAACATAATAATAATAATAATAGTAATAATTCTGTCTACTCTGCCGGTGGAGTGAGGACGTCGTAAATCGTATTACAATATTTACGAATTTCATTCAAAATGACGAGTACGTGGTCTCATAATGAATGAAGCTATATTAATATGATGAAGCCGGAAGTTTGTATGGATATTTGTTACTTTTGTTACTCTTTTACTCAAAACTACTGAACGGATTTTAATGAAATTTTACTAAAATTATTATAGCTTTTACATCCATACTTCTTTTTTTTTTCTTTTTACAACAGACTGTCGGTGTTGATTATCCGACAACCTTACATCCATACTAATATTATAAATGCGAAAATGTGTCTGTCTGTCTGTCTGTCTGTTACCTCTTCACGCCCAAACTGCTGAACCGATTTTGCTGAAATTTGGCATGGAGATACTTTGAGTCCCGGGAAAGGATATAGGCTACTTTTTATCCTGGAAGAATGTACGATTCCCGCGCGATAAACGATTTTTGGCGCAACGGAGTTGCGGGCGTCATCTAGTTACCTATATACATAGCTCCTCACTTTTTAAAGATACAAGCTTGGGAGTTTCGGCGTTCTTTTAGGAACGGAAAGCATATTATGCTATTATTACATTCATCACTGTCATCATCATGACTACCATAAACCATTATTTTAATTTTAGTCTCGAAATAATTATTCGTAGAATTCAAGAGAAGGTTCATATTAGGAGGGAGGTGATACGAAGTTCACCGGGTCATCTGATGAAGTCATAAATTATTAAAAACTAGATGACGCCCGCAACTCCGTTGCGCCAAAATTCGTTTATCGCGCGGGTACCGTATATTTTTCCGGGATAAAAAGACGTATCCTATGTCCTTCCTCGGGACTCAAAGTATCTCCATACCAAATTTCAGCAAAATCGGTTTAGCGGTTTGGGCGTGAAGAGGTAACAGACAGACAGACAGACAGACAGACAGACAGACAGACAGACAGACAGACAGACAGACAGACGGACAGACACGCTTTCGCATTTATAATATTAGTATGGAAGTATGGATGCACGTTTTGCATTGCCGCAATGGCTAATGCTCACACGTCCATCTTGAACGACGTTTAGATCACAACTGAACACGGCCATCATGTAGAGGCGTTGCGACCATTGCATGGCCATCGCATGCGCCATTCGATCGCCCAGCGCTGGCCACTCTTGTAGAGGGGCCATTAAAGGAGTGAGCAAACTATGCCGGGCCTCAGCGACCAGCGTGCCGGGGATCAGCGCAAAAATCCGCCTCTTAAATACAATTTGTATGTGACATATATTTTACATTACTTATCTATGAATAAGATTTTGAGTGATGTTACCATGGCAGCATTGTTGTTACTTCACCTTGTAAATATTCTTGATACTATATAAACTACATGAGTCAACATTGTATATTTATTTCACAATAACTGGCGACGAGGATGACTGACATATTATATTTTACATTACTTATCTATGAATAAGATTTTGAGTGATGTTACCATGGCAGCATTGTTGTTACTTCACCTTGTAAATATTCTTGTAAATAAAACTACATGAGTCAACATTGTATATTTATTTGTATGGAAGTGGATGCGCGTATCGCTCACTGTGCCGACTGCCGAGGCCCGGGGCTCATCTATGCAGCGAATTTCCGTCAATGCGACACGGCCCGGCAAGACCGGCGGGTCTTAACGGGGCGCGGCGGCGCCCCGTTAAACAGGTATTTTTAAAGTATAGCAAGTGGCAGATTTCCATCACTGCGATACCGGCAGCACACTGAACTCAAAATCCGTCAATGCGCTGCGCACCAAAGATCTCTCTGCGCACCGACCGCGACCCACCCCACCCCGGCACAGTGAGCGTTAAAATCTGTCAAAGCGATGCGTCATGCGACCCGAGTCTCGACCTGTCAATATACACATTATAATTTATAACGCATTTTGCCCCTTGCCCGAGCATTGAACTGGCCAACGCCCAGCACGCTTCGTCAAACTCAATGACATAAGAAACACTATCTGTGTGTGTATCGGCCAGTGTATGTCAATGGTCAAACTTCAAAGTCAACGCCAAGCTTAATTGCGCCTCTACAAGATGGGCCAGCGTGGGGAGGACGTAGTGGCCGTGGAATGGCGGCGGTGTCGGTTTTTCGGCCGCACATCAAAGGATGATGGCCCAGCGATGGTGGTATGCCTCAGGCCTCTACACGTTGGCGATACGATAGTCGGTGCTTGACCGCGGTCGAGTGAGGACGTCGTAATTCGTATTACAATTTACGAATTTCATTCAAAATGACGAGTACGTGGTCTCATAATGAATGAAGCTATGAATTATGATATGGCGAAAGTTTGTATGGATGTATGGATGTTTGTTACTTTTGTTACTCTTTTACACAAAACTACTGAACGGATTTTAATGAAACTTTACAATAATTATTATAGCTATTACATCCATACTTCCATACTAATATTATAAATGCGAAAGTGTGTCTGTCTGTCTGTCTGTCTGTTACCTCTTCACGCCCAAACTGCTGAACCGATTTTGCTGAAATTTGGCATGGAGATACTTTGAGTCCCGGGAAAGGATATAGGCTACTTTTTATCCTGGAAGAATGTACGGTTCCCGCGCGATAAACGATTTTTGGCGCAACGGAGTTGCGGGCGTCATCTAGTTATATACATAACTCTTGACTCTTTAGAGATACAAGTTTGGGAGTTTCAGCGTTGTTTTAAGAACCGAAGCCATTATTATCATTCATCATTGTCATCATCATCACTATTCACTACCATAAACCATTATTTTAATTTTAGTCTCGAAATAATTACTCGTAGAATTCAAGAGGGTCAACTGGTGAAGTCATAAATTATTAAAAGTGCACGTTTTGCATTCCTGCAATGGCTAATGCTTACGCGTCAATCTTGAACGACGTTTAGATCACAACTGAACACGGCCATCATGTAGAGGCGTTGCGACCATTGCATGGCCATCGCATGCGCCATTCGATCGCCCAGCGCTGGCCACTCTTGTAGAAGGGCCATTAAAGGAGTGAGCAAACTATGCCGGGCCTCAGCGACCAGCGTGCCGGGGATCAGCGCAAAAATCCGCCTCTTAAATACAATTTGTATGTGACATATATTTTACATTACTTATCTATGAATAAGATTTTGAGTGAGACCCTTCAATCTTAGCACATTGCAAACGGCAATTGTAGTTAAGTTTATACTATCAATTTTAGAAGTCAGTAATACGATACACGTCCGCAAAGAGTTACCGTCATTTAGATTTAGCAGTATTGTAATTCAGTACTTCTGTAAAACCAATTCAGAGGGCGTTCAAATGATGCTAAATACAATGTAACTTGCTGCCTTCTACTATTGGTAGTGCTAAGGGTTTTTTATCATGGTCGCATTATTTGTGCGACGACTCACACGAATTCTAACATTTTGGTAGATTTGGTAGTAATCAGTCTTACAAACAATTTTGTTTTAATCGCAAATTAAATTTAATAAAAGATTTTTCAGCTGTATATTTAAATATAAAATACAATTGTTAAACTGTTATATAGTTTTTTTCTGTTATTATGACAAAGTAAAGACGTTTGTTAATACTAATATTTCATTTTGGTTTAAAATTATTTTAGATACCTGGCAGCACCAAATTAATATGGCTGACGGCTGATTGCAGCGGCCATGGCTGTTGTTGTTTTGGAGTTTCTGTGATTAAACAGTACTATTTCTGTGTATAGTTGCTGATTACGAGCAGAGATCACAAATTTTTACTGTCGAGTCGAGAGTTTCTCCTCCAGATAGAACGGCTGTGTAGAGTTGTTCTTGTGATAAGTGTGTTGAGAAAGAGAGTCGTGGTCATCTCGTGGTTTTGTGTGTTGAGAAAGAGACTCGTGGTTCAGTGTGTTGAGAAAGAGACTCGTGGTCATCTCGTGGTTTTGTGTGTTGAGAAAGAGACTCGTGGTTCAGTGTGTTGAGAAAGAGACTCGTGGTCATCTCGTGGTTTTGTGTGTTGAGAAAGAGACTCGTGGTTCAGTGTGTTGAGAAAGAGACTCGTGGTTTAGTGTTTAACTTTGGTTTGAGTCTCCAATTGAGACAGGACTCCTTCTAGCCATTATGTCGATGTCTAGGAAAAAGTGTTGTGTTCCTGGGTGTTCCAATTCAGTAGGTAAGTTAAGTAAAGACCAGACTTATTTGTTTCATAATTTCTCAGTTTATTCACTTTATTTCTATAGTTTGAAACTTTTTGCAGGATGTTCAGACCTACTCGTTGTACCTATTACAACATTATACTCTGATACTAAGTTTAAAACGCTTTAAAATGTACATACCTATTTACACACTAAAACTTAAATTTGTCTGGCTTAAAATAGGTAAAGCAAAAGATATAATTACTGCTTTGCAATAATGTTCTTTGCGTTTCTTAAGGCCGATTTATAATGTGCATATTATTATTATGTATATAAGCTGAACTGTCCCTCTATTTATTCACAAAATGTACCTTGCATACATCCATATACATAATATATTATTCCTTGAATCGCGGATTCTTGGAAAGAATTCTTGGAGTTGAGGCGATAATATGGTCACTAAATTTGTCAAAAATCCAAAAAGTAGAATGCAATCCTATCTTGTGACAAGTTGGTACTTATTTATTTAATTTTATTTGATTGTTGGTATACTAACATGGTATTTACTGGCTCATAAATATTTATTTAAATGATCTTTTTTATGATGTACAATTTGTGTTATACATAATAATAATGATTTATTTTTAATTTTACAGATACGCATCAAACAATGCATTTATTCCCGAATCCAGCAAAAGACATTGAGCGTTTTAATCAGTGGGTTTTTTCAATTGACGGTGATATAATTGGCTTAGATAATGAGGACATATATAAACATCGCAGTGTCCGTCACTCACATTTTGAAGAAAAGTTTTGTTGTCGCTACAATCGACTGAGTAACATTGCAGTGCCTACTCTTCATTTGCCAGGTATGTATTCATTTAGCTTTTGTTTTTCATTGTAATATCTCAGGGTTAATAATATATTAAGTTTAGTATCTACTACTAGTAATAGTGAACACAATAGTAAAAGGAGAACTAGGCATTGACACAATATGTGTAGGCCCAGTCTCAGACAGGATCCCTGAAGGCATAACACAGTAATGACATAATGAATGTACTATTCTATCTGTTACGGCCTCTGTAAGGGCCTATTTTTCAATGACCAAATAAAACTTGTTGGAGGTTTAAACTATATGATGACAAAAATATGGACACTTTATTTGTAAGAGTGAGTTTCAAATAATTATGTGCTGGCAAGCTATATTAAGTATCAAAATATAAAAACATTTATAATATCCACATATTTCCATTTGCTTTGTTTCAGGACTTTCTTCTATACCACAATTTACATTCAATGAGAGAAGGCCTATGCGACAATTACAAAATCTTCCAACAAATACAACTTCAACCACATCTAAACCTGTCACCACTGTGACCTCACCCATACCGTCTACTTCGACATCTTCAGCAGGTATTTAAAAAACACTTTTGTTTTAATTCCATTTACTTACAACCAAATTTGATTTCTAATTTATTAGTTGTTTGAAAACAAATATTTTATGCTTAGTTATCAAAGATTAGTTGTTTGAAAACAAATATTTTATGCTTAGTTATAAAAGATTTGAAATAGCATGTAAGCTACGAATAATAAAAGCTAAGGAAGAGTAACTACTAACTGTGTCAAAAAATTTGATCCGATTCTACAAAATGCGACCCGAATACATGCATACTTTATGCAAAAAAAGAGACCCAAATACATGCAAGAATTTTGTGTTATTATAGAGGTGACAATAATTATTGTCAACAGTTTTAATTCGTTAATTTGAATGTAGTGTTTCATAGCGATATTGCAATATTTTAGTGTGCAAAAAGGAACAAAATTTAAAACGATTGAAGAATGGGGGTTACGTTTCCTAGTTTTTATTATTTGTAGAATCTTGCATGCATACTTTTATGATTTGACATTATATTTCTTATTCCATGGAACTAACAAGTCAATAACTTTTAGGTCTCCAGATGAATTCACTGGATGAGAATAACTCAACATTGAAAGAAAAAATTGGTAAAAATTACATTTTCTACTCTTATTATTAAACTAGCTGTCCCGGCAAACATTGTTTTGCCATTTAAAGTATTTCTACTTCATCAGTTGACACAAAATCTTACCCCCTCTTTTCTCCCCTTAGAGGGGTGGGGGGAAAAATTTTATACACCAGATGTTAAGTTGGAAAAACAGTTAATAATATGAAGTAAGTCTATTAAAGAAAAAAGTTTGATACAAAACCCCTCTTTGGTCCCCTTAGTGGGGGGGGGGGGGGGTAATTTTTATACACCAGATGTTGAGTTGGAAGGAGGCAAATATATCTGCGAAAACCGTATGCAAATCGGATCAGTAGTTTTCGTGTTAAAGCAAAAGTCTTATACAAAACCTGACCCCCTCTTTCGTCCCTTTAGAGGGGTGGGGGGAAAAATTTTATACACCAGATATTAATTTGGAAGAAGACAAATATATCTGTGAAAACCGCATCCAAATCGGATCAGTAGTTTTCGTGTTAAAGCAAAAGTCTTACACAAAATCTGACCCCCTCTTTCGTCCCTTTAGAGGGGTGGGGAGAAATTTTTTTATACACCAGATGTTAAGTTGGAAGAAGACAAATATATCTGCGAAAACCGCATTCAAATCGGATCAGTAGTTTTCGTGTGATGCCGGAACAAACATACAGACAGACAGACAGACAGACAGACAAAAAAACTAACTAACTTTTCGGCTTCTATAGCGATATTGTGACACCCTCCGCTTATTATTTTTTGAATATCTTTAATGTACAGAATTGACATTTCTACAGATTTATTATATGTATAGATTTGATCATAATAATCGTTGATTTATTGATTTCATATTATTCTCGTTTTTGTAGATCCAGTAAAAAATAAGGGTGGTGATGGTGCAGGTATCATCATCAAGAAAGGTGGTGTTGGTGTCAAAAGGCATACAATAGTAACTCCTGACGAACAAAAATTGCGCCAGAGGTTGATCAAAATCAGGATAAAGCTGAGCAAATGTCGCAATAAATTAAAGAAGCAAGCTGCCAATCTACAAGCAGCTAAAAAAATTTCATCAAACCCAGCACTTTTGTCTGCAATGGAAAAACTGCCTAGCACAGCAAAGCTCTTAACATTACTGCAATTTAGAGAATGTAAAAAACAAAATAAAGGCCGACGTTTTCAGCTGCAAGAAAAAATATTAGCACTCTCCATATTTAAGTTATCACCAAAAGCTTTTTAGAAGAATTCTTATTTTACCAGCACCACAAACCCTATCCAAATTAATAAGTCAGGCAAATATAGATCCTGGCATTAATAACAAAATATTTAGCCAACTAAAAAGTGCTGCTGACAAAATGAAGCCTGAACAAAAATTGTGCGTTTTATTGTTTGACGAAATGAGTTTAAAGGCAAATTTGTCGTACAATGAAAAAAAGGATATGGCAGTTGGGTTTGTGACTGATGGTATGACAGTAAAGTCTGAATATGCAGATCATGCCCAGGTAAAAATATTTTACTCACATAATATACAAAAGACTACCATTGTATTAATCAAATTTTATTCAATAATTTTACTCTAATTTTATTACTTTAATAACATTAATGATGTGAACAAGAATATTAACAAAGTTTTAACCATAATATTAGTGGTGACTGGATATTTTTTGCTGTAGTAAGTTATTTCCAAACTTTGCAATTGTTGGCTAAGAAAAATTGTGATGGTAAAAAACAACTACTTTATTTTGTTTCAGGTGTTCATGATACGGGGTTTGATAAAAAATTATAAGCAGCCCGTTTGCTATACTTTTGCTGCAGCAGCCACAAGCGGCCAGCAAATTGCCGTACAATTAAAAGAAATCATTAGCCAACTACAAAAAGCTGGCTTAATCGTCGTAGCAACGGTATGTGACCAAGGTACCAACAACAGGCATGCTATTAAGCTACTGCTACAAGAAACACGTGGCATTCATTTAAAGAAGGGTTGGGAACCAAAAGAAAATATTATTTTGGTCAATGAGCAAGAGGTTGTACCTCTATATGACCCTCCACACTTATTGAAGTGTCTTAGAAATAATTTGCTTACCAAGAATTTGGAATATTATGAAAATAATAGAAAACATATGGCAAAATGGGAGCACCTGCTGTTGCTACATAAAGAAAATCCGGGATATAAGGGTGTCAGGTTAATCCCTAAGCTAACAGAAAACCACGTCGTACCAGAAAAAGTTCCAAAAAATAAAATGAAGGTGAAATTTGCAAGCCAAATTTTTAGCAGAACTGTTGCAACAAACATGGGATACCTTGCAGGTAATGTGACACACTTAAAATTTTATTTAGATTACTGTACTAAGTACTTAATATATTATTATTATTATTATTATTATTGTTCCTACTTAATATAGTAACATGATAATAATATTGTACCTGTCTACATAAGTATAATGATAACAAGTATTTGAATTTTTTAAAAGTTGTGAATTTTGTTTTTCAGATAAAGGAATTCTGCCTAAGGAGTGCAAAGAAACTGCAGATCTCCTTATCTTTTTTGATAACTTATTCGATTCGCAAAATGGAAGTTTTAATAAAAAAAAACTTCGCAAAACCTCTCCTCGGACCTGTTACGCCAAAATCCCAACATCACAAGGAGTGGCAAGAAGCTAAAATGAAATTAAAAAATATGAAATTTGTAAACATTGTTTCTGGTAAACCTGAAAATGTACCTACATTAATAAACTGGGCATAGACACTTGACGGAATCGAAATTTTATTAAAAAATGTAGAAACCAGACATAAAATAACATCTATCTGGATGAGACATTTGAATCCCAATCGAAAATTTTTTCGGTGCCATAAGAAGCCATGGGTGCCGAAATACAAATCCGACTCCGCAGCAATTTGGATCCGCTTTTACCACCATGTTAATAAACAATTTATCAAGTGTCCATGTTGGGTCTAATTGTGAAGAAGATTTTGGCAAAAATTTACATGCCCTCGTCGTCACGGATGACTGTAAAGCTTTGACGAACTGCAGTATAGAGTTAATTTCTAATATTGTAATAGAAGACATAAAATCAAAAAGTGACCCCCGTATTATGGGGGCATTACAATATGTCTGTGGCTATTTTATAAGAAAAGTGAAAATAAAAGTTTTTAAAAATTGTACCACATGCAAAAGTAATACAATTTCTTTAGAAGGTGAAGAGTATATTAAATATAGAGAATATGCAGGTCGTCAGTGGCTTTGCAGTCCCAGTAAATCAATTATATACATTGTGTGTCGGCAATCCAAGACATATCAAACACAATTATTAAACAGTCTTTCGAAAAAAAAATATAAAAGAATTAATAAAAACTTATATTTTAATGTTAGTTGATTTCGACTTTTTAGAATGCGATTTACATAAGGAAAAAATTGTAATTTTTTTAATAAACATAACATCTCGATTTTTCTTATATAATTATTGCAAAGATATAAATAAAATATTAAATGGTAAAATGGACTGTTATGACGAGGACAGGCTTCAAATAAAAGCTAAGAAATATTTTAAAAAATGTTCAAAGAGACCCAGGAAATAAAAAAAAATACTTTCTTACTGTGTGTTTTCATTTTCAAACTAAGAATTATTATTTAGCTATTCTTTTGGCATCATATTTTCCTAAGGAGAAAGGAAAAATTGCTTTTCATTAATAATTCTTAGTTTTATGCCTCCTTTAATTGAAATTATTAGAAATCTAAACTATTACGTGCATGACCCTGGGTAGGTACGTAGTAGTTGGTAGTAGTGCCATAAAGCAAATTCAGATGGCGTAACGTCTAGAAATAATTGCCTCTTAGCTACCGAAAGAGGTCTCTATTTCCATATATAAAAAAGTACTCTGTGGTTTAGATCACAACTGAACACAGCCATCATGTAATGATGTAGAGGTGTTGCGACCATTGCATGGCCATCGCAATGCGCCATTCGATCGCCCAGCACTGGCCACTCTCGTAGAGGGGCCATAAGAGATACTTTTAAATCTATGGTCTATGCGTATCACTTCGCCCTGATTTTAAAAAAATAACTGTCAAATTGACATTTTTTCAAAATTTGAGAATCCATTTTGCTGTCACAAAATTTTAATAAAATAATCGAGAATTGAGAAATAACTTTACTGATCTAATATTTTCAGCTTTAACGTTGCTTTCGACGCAGTAAGTGGTTTGTTTCCCTTTCAAATTTACATACAATACAGTTATATCTTGCTACATAATGAATTTATTGTTTCAGGAACAAACAAACAAGGCTACGCCCTTACCTACGATATTTCATCTGCGTTGTTAATTTTTTGTTTCCAACATAGGCCTCTCAGACACTGCCGTTATGGATATGATGGTATCAACGTTACAACAGCAACGTGCTGTAACTGAACAACTGCGGAGGGAGGCCGCTATAAAGCGCGTGCCGGTTTCTGTAGCGGTTTCAGATATTGTGAGATACATCAACGAACATGAGCAGGAAGATTGCCTCCTGGTTGGCTTTTCCAGTCAAAAAGTTAACCCCTTCAGGGAAAAGAGCTCATGTACTGTCCTCTAAATGCTACTATTTACATTCTACAGTTTTATTTATTGCTGAAACGGTTTTCTGAAAGATACCTATGTACGTTTTCATTCATGAATCTATACCCTTCATGTGATTGTGTTTCCAAAATATTTTACCAGCCTTTGTATGACTTGTGTATTTCTGTGAATAAAAATATGTGAAGAGAACAGCAGTTTTATTTTAAAATATTGTTTACAACCATGCAACTTGTACTTTTTGATTGTTATAATTAATTTCAAAGGCTTTTTTTACAAATTAAATCAATATAATAACATTAATTATGCTAAGTGCTGTTGGTATTCTAGTAATCCTATACAATATCTTAATGAAATTACACTGAAGTGAAAATAATGAACATAATTTTAATTTTTAACTACACAAGATAATGATTTAACTTTATGTTTAAATGTTAAATAATGTGAATGAGAATTAAGGAATGAAAGATCTAAAATTTGCTAAACACTTTAATTGTGCACAGTAAAAAACTTAAAACTAAGCATACATCAATTCCAGTACTTTGAAATTGCAATAGGTATTTCTAAGATGTTGATGTGATATTTTAGTAACTTTTATAACTACCACGTACACAGTTGCTCACAAAGTACTATCAGATCATCTAGTTTGGCAGTGACCAACATCATTATTTGTTTCTATCAACAATCTTACACAAATTAGATTGGCAATGGTCAACCTGCTAAAGATTAAATTTCCTGACAGTACACAGTGGATATGACCATACTTTCTATCAGGCATTCAATTCAAAGGCTACATTAAATTTTCTATTATGAGATAATAAATTATAATTAAATGTTAGAGCTATGGTTTGGATGTGCTAGTGATATTGGTTTGTAAAATAGTAGGATGTTTGTGCGGAATTTTGTGCAGTGTGTCAATAAATGTTTAATTTGAACTACACGTCATGTCCCTATCAAAAATGCAATGTTAATTACTTCTGCAAGCAGTGTTGTATATGCAATTCCTAATCAAGCCTTTACAGTAATTACTGCTTTGTGTGACCAGTTTGTAACGATTACTCTCTAAAATACCTACCTATTAACATTACATTAACATACAGTACTAAAGAAGATTACAATACACTGAACTCCAAAGCAGTACGTACCATAAAGACTTCATTTCTAATTTGATGAACAATGTCTCGGCAGTGGAATTAAAAATAGATAAAACTTATAAATATATTATTTGTAAATTGTTTGAGCAAATTTGGAATAAATGAAGTAATCTTATACTAGGGGTAAAACTATATAAAAAAATTAAATTTTACCAACTATCAGTCTTTTAAATTGATGTTGATTATCAACCTTGTAGCAATTTGCTTCTCAAAAGTTTACAAAAGCAAATAAATAAAGTTACACCTTAAACCTGAAAAGTAAAGGCCTATCCGCTAGCATCCCTATTGTCATATTTATTATTACAGGTATAAAATTCCTTCTACTAGCATAGGTATACAACATTTACAAATAATTGTTTCATTGAGAATTAATGTTGAAAACGAAATATTATATAGTGGAAATACTGAAATATGCTTTTTACAGTTTTAACACCTAACTTCTGACTGTCAGGCTTTTGCAGCTAGTCTGAAAAGATTTTCTTATATTTCCAAACTCCATTAGGCCATATCATAGATGTAATGTAGCCCTACCATAAATCATTAACCATGTTTACAAAGCATACATTTTATTCATTACCTACCCCTATTAATAAAAATATCTACTCCATGCTTATACTGCTCCACATTCTGTCAAGTGGCTTTTTCAATGTATCAGACAAAGTGCAATATAGATTAGCATCAGCCTGATGTGAATATTAATATTAATCAGGAGGTAAATGTTTGAAAACTAAAACAGATTGGATACAGCATCTAAGAACTCTAAAATACACATACAGATTACAATACTAAACATATTGGTTATATGTCACATTCTATTACCTTACAGTTTAATACTCTAACATACTCAATTATATAAAAGGACATTTTAGTAATACTACTTAAGTTAAAGTGCACAGCGATTATTAAAATACATCAATGGGAGGGTTTATCAATGGTAAATACAATATCGATTAACACTAAGTATTACATGATACTATCATGATTAAATGATTTCAGCTCGTACTCATAAGAACTGCTGCTTACCACACCTAAGATTACCTATAACGGTTCCACTTTCCCGTTGCAACATTTTAAAGGAGTTTAATAAAATATTACTGTACAGACTCGTATTTTAGCGAATGTAACTAAATCTACTAGAGTACTTTCTATATATTGTTATATAAACATAAATTATAGTGAGACTATGCATCAAATAAAGTTATATAAATTCAGATTTCTAGTAAAAAAAGGCCTCATTTATTTGGTGTATACTATTAAATAATTTTAATAATTATGATATTACATGATGAATCATACCCAGTGTGTCTTTGTTCACATACTTGTCAGAAGAGTTCTTTTGTTATTATAAGATCTATCATCTATCTATCTACTTCTTAGTATGTAATAGATACAAATACATAAAACCATCATATTCCACTGACAAGTAAGTCTATAAAATATATAATAGTACTACATAAATTAAAGCCCCTTTCAAGGCAGAATTAGCATTGCACTGGACATACTATTTTCCAGCTGCTGAAATTTAAAATTTCAAATTACTGCAAAAGGCATGTAGTTTTGTGGCAAAGTAAGTTACGTCACAACTTAGCAATTTTTTAATTATCTTTGTAGTACTATTATAGACAATAATGTCTCCCAAGCAGCTTCTTCTAAGCAAATGCTTTGTAAACTTTTGAGACATGTTGTCCACCCTTAAACAAATACCCGAGATTAGACATAAGTTCCATTTAGACATGCTGCTAGTTCTTACACCCTTTCTTGACTAGGAGTAGAAACATCTTCATTTCCGTTTGCAACACTCTGATGGTAAAGTTTCAGTAGCTCCATGGCATCTTGAGCTTGGCGTTTCTCCAGCAAAATTCTGGAAAGCAAAACAATTTATGGGTAATCCATTTGTAACCACATTAAACCGCAACCTTGTAAGAATAAGACGTACTCAAAAGCAATTTTACTAATTAGTTTCTTTGTTTACATTTGATCTATAATCCTAGAAATACAGCAAAAATATATTCATTAAGTATAAAAACTTATAAGTTATATCCTTCAATCGCGGATTCTTGGAAATCTATTGTTATTGCCGGTGCTCTTGTGGGCTTGATAGGTTAATAATAATATTATAAAATCACTCCCATATTTATTCATGATACATTCAGAATAATACAAAGAAAAATACTGATAGAATATGCCACAAGTTATTATTGTTTTTGTGTTGTACTACTCAATTGTACAGTTAAAATTATTGAAATATTATGATCAATAAATTTTCATATAAATTAAGGCACCCAGGCTAGGGAATAATATAGATGTTGAACTCATAAAGCCAAATTTAAAGGTACAATTATAGAATATCTAATATGCTGTAAAGCCTACCATTAGTGACATAAGACTTTTGTTATGATTTAGTGAAAACTTGAATAGTCATAGAAAATGCTATTTATAAACTTACCTTCCAGAGGCTTCCTTGATGTGTTCAAGTATTATCCTGTTGTCCCTATCAGTCACAATATCAGCAAGGCTATCAGGGTCCATATCAGACAGCAGTTCCAAATCTTGACCTCCAAGCAAGGAAATATGACAGAGGTTGTGCTGCAGACGGCCCACTAGGTTCGCCACTTGACCTTTTTCACCCAACGAAACGTCGTCCGTTTGATCCAAAGAAACTTGGCACTTTGGCATATTCGGGGCCCATTTTTCGTTTCCGTGTAAAATCATGAGAGCAGTGTCCGGATCTAAAGTTGAAAAATACTCTTCGTCGTCCACTTCGGTTCCGTCGATCTCCAGAACTACCGTGAGATTTTCAGAAGGCAATCCCAATTTCTCGGGCACTTTATTTATAAGATCTTCTAATGACGACGCCACGATGCCCTTCTTCTTTTCTCGATTCACATCACAAATTTTATAAGGCTTGTTAATGTCGTCTTCCATTGTCTTCAGTGTTCACGAGAGTAAATATTATGATTGGAACAAATTAGAACCCTCTTTATTACGTTTGGCACTTGTAAATACAACCGACAACCTTCATCCTCGTTTTCTATTCGCAAACTGAAAAAGGAAAATTCATTTTTCAATTTTCAAGTTTGACACTTGACGTTTGACAATCAAGGCGTGCTGCCATTTTAAAAAATATATTTACCGTATATTTTCATTCGTTATGAATTTTTTATTTTACAGTGAAAATTCAAAATAATAATATTATTATTATCAGTTAAAAGTATTCAGGGCTTGAAACTTTAGACCCGCTTTCTCTCGCGTTATCTGGAAACTGATCGGTCTGAAAATGAGCCACTAGCATTGGCCTGCCCAGTGCCGAGTGCCGACCATTACAGCGCTTCAGCGCAGGCAAGCTAGCGCGGGCTTCGGCAACGCTGTCTGTTTTTGGTAGTACAGAATATTATGATTTTCAAATAAATTAAAAACATTATAGGGTAAAATATGACTAGTGATTGGACAGTATTAGTAAGTGGACAGAGCACAAAAACATCATATTTATTAAGGGTGGGTTGCACCAGAAGCGTGGTTAAAGTTAAAGTTATGGTTAAAATTATGGTTATAGCTAAGGCTGACTTAGCTTTACCACTGACCTTAACTTTGACCACAGAAATGGGGATTGTCCATTTTTTTTAATTTTGCTCATTACAAAAACATTTCGAGGAATATAGTCAGTGATCGTTTTTCTGTATATAAACGAAAAAAATACCCATTAGTTACTTATATTTTTGAACAAATATGTTTAACCTTAGTTTGACCTTCAATGGCGTTAAATTAGCAATAAATTCGACCAACATTACGTTTCGAACTTTTGGTAAGCTTCTCGTATCAGCTTTCACATAATGAGAACTTTCATTTGACGAACCAGCCATTTTAAATAAGATTGAAAGGAAAAAAAACATACTGCAGAGGTCATTTGGCCGCCGATGATGACGTCAGAGCGAAACTTTAAAAATGTATTGAGAAAAAACTAGCCAATGAATTTCAAAATTACTTAATTTATATTCTTAAAATACCCTATTTGAACTAAAAAAATATATAAAAAGTACATGTGATTTTTTTTGGACAATGCCCATTGACAGAATATGTCTGTTACGTTTATTTTTTTATTAAAGCTACAGGTAGGTACCTAATGGGATTGAGAGTATAAAAAATTGAATTATCCGTAAAAATCGCCAAAAAAAATATAACACTGTGAAACATAGTAAATTTTCACGAAATTTAGATATAAGTATGAGCGGTTGTGGTTAAAATATATTATGGCGTCGGACGCCATATTTAACGGTTTCCAAAGATTTGATATATTGCACTGCAGTAGTTAAAGTTATAGTTAAAGTTACAGAACTATAGTTAAAGTTAGGTGCAACCCACCCTAAAGTTGCTTTAAATCTAGCCGTTTTTCTTAAAAATCAGGCGTTCTTTTAAAACAGGCAGGTTTTAAAGCAACCTTAATAAAATATTATAATATTGTGTAATGTGTTTTGTGTTTTGTCCAATGACTGGTATTATAGCTGTCCAGTGTCCAATCACTAGTCATTTACCTTACAGATTAAACTGGTACTAGTTACTACCAATCCTAGAAACCCAAGTAGTACCTAAAAGTTACCTAAGTAATAAGTATTCATTTTCAGGAGACAAAAGTCTTAACTTTGATTAGGTATAATAATAATTAAAATCCTTATCATTTAATCTTCATAATAAAATAATTAAATCGAAAGTGTGTCTGCATGTCTGTTACCTCTTCACGCCCAAACCACTCAACCGATTTTTCTGAAATTTGGTATGGAGATACTTTGAGTCCCGGGAAAGGACATAGGATACTTTTTATCCCGGAAAAATTTACGGTTACCGCGCGATAAACGAATTTTGGCGAAACGGAGTTGCGGAAGTCCTCTAGTAGGTATTATTATAGTTTACTCTCGCAGGAGTTATGGAATGTTGTAAGGGGTATAAATATTGTAGGCAGTATCGTCAATTTGCCCTAGTCAAAAGCAAATTATATATAAGTACTAAAGATATTATATATTACGATAAAAGTGGATAAAGCCTACTTATCTGAATGTAAAACTCGGGAGTAAAGTTATCGCTATGAAGCTTAGATGGTATCTACATAATTTATTTATGCTCATAATACGTGTAAGCACACAATTTTCACTTTAAGTGTCGTCTCAGTCGTTAGCGCTGTTCAAAATTCATGCACGTCTCCCTTGAAAGGAACAGTTTGTTATGAACTGACGGAGGTACAGGTATCCAGAGGCGGGGCAAGACCTAAATTTGATGTGGGCGAGGTATACTTTGCGAGACCCCCTGATGGATGACGCAAGGAGACGGATTTAGTTGAGAGAAATAATTTTTAGATATTCAAATTTTTATTTACAAAAATTGTTTTGTGAATTTAATTTAAAAAAAATCTTGTGGTCCTGGGACCACCGCGCGAGGCAATAGGCGGTGGCCCACGTCGCCCCCGCCTTACGCCGCCTCTGGTACAGGTACCTAATATTGATCTGAATTTGTCGCGTCACGGTTTGACCGTGCATAACCTTTAGGAGTCTGAGGGCTAAGGCGGTCGTCTGTACCTACGATTTAGTACTAAGCGGAGCAAACGATTTTCTAAGGTTCAAAATTGCTTTAAGGCTTACGCGTCTTGGAGGTATGTTATATGCGTAGCTGAATACTGAGAAATGAATAATTATTATTAAGTTAATGATTCAACGTGTCACGAAAAATTATGGTACTTAGGTACCTATCATGAATTGTAATTTTACGGTTGGTTGATAAGGGTAAAGGTAAATAAAATAATTAAGTATGTCACCTAATTTGCATGTCTATGTTAACCTGTAGATGAGGATTATTACCTACTTAAACTAAATCTTAGCTTGCAAGTATAATTATTTGGTTAGTTACAAAAAAGCCTATCTCAATATTTAAATAGGCTATCTATATTCAATTTAAGAACGGAAAATTAGACTATCGAAGCATAAAGGAGGCAAGGAAAACTAATTACCAAAACAAAGTTTCATGCAAGACAGTTTGATAGTGCGGCATAAAAGCTTGTTACAGTTTCTGGGTTACAGGTAATAACAATAGCTAAGGCTGAATTATAAATAAGACTGCACGTACTGTATATGTTGGGGTCAGGTCACACAGCGACGGCACGCGATGCGGCGCTGCATGAAGTCGAACTCATTACTCAGAGACAAATTAAAATAAAAAAAATATTAAAAGCCAATTCAAAGTTACATTAGTTAGTTACAGTTACATTAACTGAAATAAAATAAATTTTTACATAAGCCCCATACATTATCTGTCAAACTGTTCAATAAATTAAAGTTTAATCACAATTAAATATCTCTGAGTGCGGCAGTTAAATGGTAATTGAAAATCCAGTACGTATTTACGTGGAGCAACATAATAATATTTTACTGCCAGACATTAAATTACGAACCACACCGGGCTGTGTAGCAACTAGCATGACGATGTTTCAATATAATTGTAGTATATATATTATACTAGCTGTCCCGGCAAACGTTTCTTTGCCATCTTCTTATAATATAAAATTCTCGTGTCACAATGTTCGTTCCCGTACTCCTCCGAAACGGCTTGACCGATTCTCATGAAATTTTGTGAGCATATTGAGTAGGTCTGAGAATCGGCCAACATCTATTTTTCATACCAAAAATTATTTATATGGCAAAACAACGTTTGCCAGGTCAGCTAGTATTATATAAAGTATATCGCCCGTATTATTTTATTTAATTAGTGACTAAATAAGTATGTCACCATGGCAACGTCCATCGCTATCCCGTGACCCGCGTCGCATAAATAAACAATGGTTGCTCTTTATAGACAAATAATTTGCAATAAAATAAAATTGCGACTATAATTAAAGATTTAAGCTATCCTATCTCTCAAGTTGGAAAAAAGCACACATTTAAAAAAAAGAAACATTAAAATCGGTTAAGTAGTTTAGGAATCCATCGCGGACAAACATCGTGACAGGAGATTTATATATATTAGATAGTTATTAAAAACTAGATTATGTCCGCAACTCCGTTGCGACAAAATTGGTTTATCGCGCGGGAACCGTACATTTTTCCGGGATAAAAAGTATCGTATGTCCTTTCCCAGGACTCATGGTATGTCCATCATAACAAATTTCACCAAAATCGGTTCAGCCGTCAGCGGTTATGGCGTGAAGAGGTAACAGACAGACAGACACACTTGCGCATTTATAATACTAGTATGAATGTTTACTTTTCATTCGTTATAAGAATGTCGCACAGTGTCGCGTTTTCATGTGGCATTACCATAAAGGTACAGCGGGCTCCGAACTATGGATAAGTTTATGCCTATATAAAGTAGTGGGTACTTCTGCAGGTAAAGTTTTTGCAATATACAATATATTTTGTACTTTATTGAGTACAGTTTTGCCACAATATACTTTGCTTGTTTTAGGCGCAGTTTTACTAAGTGTAGTAAAACTGCTAGGATACCTAGGTGATCTACATAGTGATGTAGAACACCTATGTATAGTAGTTTAAAGAGTTTTCAAAAAGTGTAAGTAAGACAGTATGATTGCCAGTAATAAAAACACGATATTATATAGTGATTAGTGATAAATAACGGGTGTCTTTTTGCCAGTTTTGAAACTTAATTCCTGCTCATCATTACAAGTGAAAATGTTTTCTTTTTTGATGCAACATAACGTGGGTTTGCTAGTTCTTATATATTTTCATCATTTTATACTAACAAGGACGGCATTATTATTCTACGATACATAATTTTTCTTCTACTTAAAAAATATATTATATTCCTGTGACTAATATACCATATTGTCTCTAGTTGCTAATTAATTCTCTTCATATTTATGATTCGCTTATAACTTTTTGTTATAAATTTTTTATGATACAGATGTCTGACTTTTTTAGACCTTTTTATTACTTTCCTTGAAATACAACCTTGTGTTGGCGAGAAAAGTAATAATGCCATTATTAAGTTAGAAGTTACAGGTATTAAGTTTCCCTACTGGTAAACTTAATACCTGTGGCTTTAAATATACTTATTTATGTTTTATACAGGGTGTAACAAAAATAAGTGATAATACTTTAGGGTGTGTACGTGTTCCTTGTAGAGAGTTCACTGTGACAGTAGCAGCTCTGAAAGACGAAAATTTTTGGAGTTTATTGGAGTTTACTCCATAAGAATCGATTTTCATGTATAAGGCGCCCGGTATGAGAAAAATCCGAGGGGTAAAACCTACTAACAAGTAACGAAAAATCGTGTCACGTTTTTGGTGCGCACCTCTAGTGCGCAACTTTCTAATTTGGCTGTGAGTGTATTAAGACCATAAAGGTAATATACCTATCGGAATATTATATTATATTATTATGTAATTATATTTTTTTTTGGAGTTTACTCCTGAAGAATCGATTTTCATATATAAGGCGCCCGGTATGAGAAAAATCCGAGGGGTAAAACCTACTAACAAGTAACGAAAATGTGTCACGTTTTTGGTGCGCACCTTTAGTGCGCAACTTTCTAATTTGGCTGTGAGTGTATTAAGACCATAAAGGTAATATACCTATCGGAATATTATATTATATTATTATATAATATTATATTCCGATAGGTATATTAACTTTATGATTAAGACGTACATATGGTATGCTGTATAGGCGACTATACCTATATATACTATATGTTATTGGGCTTGTAAACTCCAGTCGTGCGTCGGAGCTGACACACTTTTTTTTTTCACTTTTGTATGGGCAAGGGCCCGAGCGTCACGACTCACGAGTTTCCCCATACAAAAGTGAAAAAAATTTTGGTCTTTCAGCGCTACTACTTTCACAGTGAACTCTCTACAAGGAACACGTACACACCCTAAAGTACTATCACTTATTTTTGTTACACCCTGTATTGTCGGGATGATGCTTGGTATGTGTAAGTAATTTGATTATTTAAATAACTGTTTATTTCAAATCTAACCATCCATAAATACAAAATGCACTAAGCCGATTTACTCGGAACAAACACTTTCCAGCAGCAAAATGTACGGTTCCCGTGCTTCATGATCATGACTTTCTGCGTAAGGAAAGAAGCAACATTTTGTAACGTAGGCAATATGAGTTAATACAGAAGAGACACCAGTAATAAAATTTAAACATCAATACAGTAAACCTGCTATAATCGCCGCTATAAAAGGTGTAACAAAACTAAGTGATAATACTTTAGGGTGTGTACGTGTTCCCTGCATAGAGTTCACTGTGAACGTAGCAGCACTGAAAGACTAACAATTTTTTTCACTTTTGTATGGGGAAACTCATGATGCTGCCGCGCTGGGGCGCTTGCCCATACAAAAGTGAAGAAAAATTTTGGTCCTTCAGCGCTGCTACTTTCACAGTGAACTCTTTACAAGGAACATATTACACATCCTAAAGTATTAACACTTAGTTTTGTTACACCTTGTATATTGATAAAAATTAAAAATCAATTGGCGCTCCCAACACTTGTTTATACAAGTACAAGCTTTTTAAAAATGGGAATATAAAAGAAAGTGTCCGCTTTAGCCTTTAGGTACGGTGCCCGCGTTAGGCACTTCTCCCCTGCATCCCAGTGCATTTCAGTACCCGTTTAAATTATTCCAGTGGCAATCAAGCAGTGTATTCGATCACTGGGATAATGTAAACCCGTTTTTAGAGTCTGATATTCATTAACAACAATGCTAGTTAATCATAAAGAGCTAATAATACCTATTCAGTATTCATCCCCTGGAAAGGTTTCCAGGGGTTCCCTGAGGACAGGGGAAAACAGGCTCGTAATAAATTGGACTTAATAACGAGTCCACACAGTAAAAAGTTTGTTTACACAACGGATTTCGTCGCTGTATTGTGCCTACATTTTTAAATTCACAGCCTTTTGGACTCTTTATTTTCATTTTATTGTCCTCATACAAAAAAAAAAAAACAAAATAAAGAAGGATCCAACAGAATTCGTTAATGTACCTTGATGACGTAGATGTCTAGTTTTTAGAGTTTGACCTAGATGTCTAGTTTTTAGAGTTAAACAGAATCTATTGTTAAACAGAACCCATCATTTATTATTGCTTATTATTACTTACGTAGTAGGCAACTATTTAGTAAAGCAGGCCATACTCGCAAGGGTGTACCAGACAGATTTGCAGATTTGCCTGAATAGGTCAACTTATCAGGTAAACCGACTGTGTGGTATTGTTACTGACGCTTCGCTGTTTGTCTACTCGTCTGTCGGTTTGTCAGTCTTACTGTGGTATTAATATGTATTTGTAGCATGTGAGTGGTCAGTGGACAAAATATAATAAAACAAAATATATTTTAACAGGTATTGTACATTACAATTGAACATCTATAAAGACGAATAATTTTAATTGTATTCGGGTTTCAATTTCAGTTTTCGTCATATTGTTACGATAAAAAAGAAAAAAAAACATGTTACGATGCGGACTTTATTGAAATTGGCCCACTAAAATGAATTCGTATTGAACTTGTGCACCGAAGTGCTCTTTAAAAATCCATAAAAGCGTAAATCGTTTTTTGCAACGATTTATTTTTCCTTCAACGTTTTAGGCCCGTTTTAGTAAACAGCTCTTGCCACTAAAATTTGATGTCTTTGTGATTTATCTCGTGGTTTGGACCACAGATGTTTACTTACCAAAGTAGGTACTACTATGTACTTTAAAACAAAGTCTGATCCAACAATTAGTTCCAATTTTACCAGTTATAGCCCTAGCACGGCGACCAGCGGAAATGCGAAAGTATGGACAAACTGTGGAAATAAACCTAAGGTGCCGTTCCGATCTTTTTTCGTTCCGAAAAATTCAATTAAAATGCCACTTTATGACAGACTATAGTCCTAAAAATTGAAATAATATCCTACATTATATGACATATACTATAGTCTGTCATAAAGTGGCATTTCAATTAAATTTTTGTCGGTCGCGATTAGCCGCGGTTAAGATCGGAACGGCACCAGCTTAGGTTTATTTCCACAGTTTGTCCATACTTTCGCATTTCCGCTGGTCGCCGTGCTAGCGCTACAGGACCTGTCATGTTAATCGGTTGCTAAAATATCTTGCTTTCTCATTTGCAAATACCTAAAACGAAAGAGTTAGCAAATAAATCAACGGACAACTTAAACGAGCGTTAAATGGGCACTTATACAATCCTCAAACCTTAGTTTAACCATGGTTTCCCCGGATAACTTTGGATACAAATCACACAAGACATTAGCATTCACTTGGGTGTTAATTAAGTATGAAATATGTATGTGAGAGCGAGTGAAACCTCGCGGGGTTATCCATTAATTACCACTGCAGCCGGAGTCCGCGGTCAATTATGCACAACTCCATTCAACTCGACTCACATACCGAAACATTTAACGGCTTTTGTTTAAAAAAATAATTAAAAAGTTGAGATTTTTTTGGAACGAAGTTCCCTATCGCGCGATGCGAAAGGTTGTAACAACACTTTTTGACCGACACTTATTTTAGTACCTGCGAAGTAGGGTCAGAGGTCGTTGATGTGGGGATGACGTCAACTGGCGGGAAATTCAAAACTTCTTTCCATCTATTAATACCTCTCCAGTTTTTTTTCATAGGCACCATTACAGAAATTGATTCATGGGCAAGTGGTGGACGTACGAGGTTTAGTTGGATCGTGTCAAGCCCGTCGTTACTATTAACTAATAAGATAAGATAACGATGGGCTTAACACAATATTATTGACATATCCAAACAAATTACGTAAGTCCGCACTCTGCATACGAATTAATTTTCTAATGTTAAATTATCGGAAGCGGGTTCAATCTAGGGTTCAATGTTAAGAGCATCCAAGGCACCTCAACGGCTTGGATACCGAACAATATTACTAATAACTAGAACTATAATTATTCCATCTACCGCGGCAGAAATGCGGTGAAGAAAAATATGTGACGGATCGAGCTGCGTGTAATGGAGTATTAAACATTCAATTTCAGTGTCTGGTTTGTATGAATCCTATGTCTTATTTAGGGAATTAAAAATTAGAAAAGCTATAGATTAAATCTACAAGAATATTAGATGGTGTAGAAGACTAGAGGTACACTAATAGAATGTATCATTATTGCATTGCACACCTTAGGACCCGTCATAGTACGCTATAAAAAAAAAATGTAAATATCTGTGGCCTAACTAGGTCTTTTGTTTTGTAGGAAGCTTAGAAGACCACACGGGAAAAACAAGGAATGTCAAAAAAGTACAATCAAGAGAAAAACAGTTTTATAAAGTTTGAATGATTTTGCCTAATTCTGATTATTGTAATAGAATATATTATTCCTAAATAGCTAACGGATGGCATTAAAAAGTCAGTTTCACAAAAAAGGTGACATTCATTGTTTTTCCCGTGTCGTCTTCATAATATATATTCTAGGAGACTGTAGATTTTAAAGTGACGCTGTGTTAATACTTAAACAACTGTGCCATCAGGTGAAGAAAATGTTGAGTGCGGCTGATTGAGGCCAGTCGGTCTATAAGGCTCACGAAATGAGGACAAGATCCGAAAGACAAGTGACGATCTACTAATCAATTTAAACTCAACCAGCAATCAATTGAAACTGAAATATTAATTCAATGCCCATTTACTCCTAGATTGATAAGCTTGGCAACGGAGATTAATTTAGTTTCGCAGGATAGAATTTCAAGTCTTAAAGGATAATTTACTTCAGAAAACTATTGATAAATAAAACGTACTTGTATGAAATTGACAGATTCAGTACTTTGAAATTCCATATTCTATTACGATAGATTTACGTAGCTGATATCTACGAGGACTCATGCTCATCTCTTTACGTTCTTAAGATAAAATAGCTGTCTCGTACGGCTCAAACCACAACGAAATGGCAATGCAGCGGTGAACATTTTTAAAGCGCATCACACACGGTGAAGATAATATAATATTTTATCTTAAGATGCCCAAATATAAAATATTATAGTATCTTAAGCTATCACACACGGCTAAGATACCATAATATTAAAAATCTGTACATTTCCTTACGAGTCTGCGTTGGTGCCACACGTATTCCTTGTTAGAGTTCTATATACAGGGTGATTGACTATGAGTGATAACTGATACTGCCTTAAGTATAATTTACACAGAGCCAGTACTGGCTGCCAATAAGACTGGCAGCCAGTATTGGCTTGGTATATGCCGCGTGTGAACAGTTTTTCAAGCCAGGCCAAACTGTTCACACGCGGCATATGTGAAGCCAATACTGCCTGCCAGTCTTATTGGCAGCTAGTACTGGCTCTGTGTAAATTATACTTTACTTCTTGATTTGTTAGACAACTCCTCAGACGATGATTCTAATATAGAATGTGAAATGCAGATTGCAGTAGCACATTCCAAAAGGAGAAACATTTGGATAGGGCCTCACATAAAAAAGAGAAAAACCTGCGGCGAATTTAACCTTTATCAATATCTGTCAACGAAGAAGTTTCAGGAGTATTTCAGAAATTCAAGAGAAACATTCATTTCGATTCATGAGCTTTTTAAGCTAGCAATAAATTATAAGTCAATTTTATTTAAAATTATCCGAAATGTTACTTTTTTCCCTCAAAATGTTACTTTTCGAATGAGAGTAAGTATGTTACTTTCTAACATACAGCACTGGCAACACTGCATCCACTAGTGCGTCCGATCACCGATGAGCCCGCTGCCCGACACAAAAACACCCTGTATTCATAAATCTGTATATATTTCGCATCTTAAGATAACATATTAAGATACGAAATATATATTTCGTATCTTAAGATAACATCTTAAGATACGAAATATATAGTTCTATATCGCTCGGTATCTTAAGATACAAAATATAAAATATAAATTAACTTCGTCGTGTGTGATGGTTCATAGGATTTGTATGGTGAGCGATATTCTAAAATATGCTCTAAGATAACATATATTTTATATTATCTTCACCGTCTGTGATGCGCTTCAGTGTCATATGATTTTTAACTTTATCTTCATTACAGACTGCCTACGCGCCGCCGCCGCGTCAGAATGCTCGAAGCGTTGCGGGCGGCCGCTAGACTTTCCAAGTTTCTCGAGCGATATTATTATTACATTGAAGATAAAGTTTAAAATCATATGACACTGAAAATGCTCGTCGCTGCGCTGCCATTTCGGTGTGATTTGAGCTTAAAGGTCAAGGCAAAGGATATGTTTTGTAGCTTGAGAGTAAAACACGAAACTTGTAGTTTTAGTTCATCCAGCTGCCGAAACTAGGACAAAACGAAAAGTTTAATATGAATGAGAAATACAGTATTTCAGTGACAAAATATTACTAAGAGAGAAACATAATCTAAGATCTTGTACTAAGTACTTTGACCTGAACTTAGGCAATTTGAAATATAGAAATCCGATAGATTTTATCCATACTTATGAAAGTGTAATCCCCAAGAACAGCTTAAAGGCTTTAGGTTTCTCTTCTAAAGAATTTTCAACAATGGATTTTTAGAATCAAATAGTTAATGCGCTAAAATTAATCGGAAACGAAGCGATTAAGTCAAGTAATTGAGTAATATTAAGCTGTACTACATAACGTAAAAATCATATTAGTTATATCATTACAGACTTTATATTGTGTTGGTACTTATATCGTATTAATTCACAAAATCGAGTCAATACTAACCCTTACTCGGGTTTTCTGACACATTATAATTTTTGTTTTAATGTATATTTTATGTCAGTTACCTCCTACGATACCAATTTACACAACAGATAACTATGAAGATCTTTGTCTGTAAAGTGTAATAAATATTAACCCATCAGTCGTGGCAAAACGAGACACAATAGCTTTTTCATTGTTATCGCGGCCGGATGTGGCCGCTTGGGGCTTCATGAATTATTGATATTTTTAGGCCTTTGCATTCTTATTAAGGTGGTTAGTATTAATGGTGAAGTGTAAAGCCTCTGTCTGTATAGCTATTAACCTATAAACTAAATTTTGATCAAAACGCCAACAACCTTTGTAATGTCGGCACTACAAATAGGCGAACGCGTTGGCCGACGCGTTGGCCAACGCGTTGGCCCAATGTGTAGGACAGGCGTTCGCGCGTTTGCGGTAGGTATTTAGACGTTGGCCAACGCGTTTGCGAGCTTGCCGCGCGGTGTCGGAATGATCAAAGGAAATTTGTCGCAAGGCTTGTCGCAAGGATTGCGTTCCATCCACACATAGGCCGCGCGATCAGTTCGCCCGGAGCAGCGCTGAAGAGTGCACGTTTCCTTCCTGTGGCGAATTAACAGCTAGCTTGAGGAAATAGCGAACAATATATATATCCTACATATATGACATATACTATAGTCTGTCATAAAGTGGCATTTCAATTAAATTTTTGTCGGTCGCGATTAGCCGCGGTTAAGATCGGAACGGCACCAGCTTAGGTTTATTTCCACAGTTTGTCCATACTTTCGCATTTCCGCTGGTCGCCGTGCTAGCGCTACAGGACCTGTCATGTTAATCGGTTGCTAAAATATCTTGCTTTCTCATTTGCAAATACCTAAAACGAAAGAGTTAGCAAATAAATCAACGGACAACTTAAACGAGCGTTAAATGGGCACTTATACAATCCTCAAACCTTAGTTTAACCATGGTTTCCCCGGATAACTTTGGATACAAATCACACAAGACATTAGCATTCACTTGGGTGTTAATTAAGTATGAAATATGTATGTGAGAGCGAGTGAAACCTCGCGGGGTTATCCATTAATTACCACTGCAGCCGGAGTCCGCGGTCAATTATGCACAACTCCAATCAACTCGACTCACATACCGAAACATTTAACGGCTTTTGTTTAAAAAAATAATTAAAAAGTTGAGATTTTTTGGAACGAAGTTCCCTATCGCGCGATGCGAAAGGTTGTAACAACACTTTTTGACCGACACTTATTTTAGTACCTGCGAAGTAGGGTCAGAGGTCGTTGATGTGGGGATGACGTCAACTGGCGGGAAATTCAAAACTTCTTTCCATCTATTAATACCTCTCCAGTTTTTTTTCATAGGCACCATTACAGAAATTGATTCATGGGCAAGTGGTGGACGTACGAGGTTTAGTTGGATCGTGTCAAGCCCGTCGTTACTATTAACTAATAAGATAAGATAACGATGGGCTTAACACAATATTATTGACATATCCAAACAAATTACGTAAGTCCGCACTCTGCATACGAATTAATTTTCTAATGTTAAATTATCGGAAGCGGGTTCAATCTAGGGTTCAATGTTAAGAGCATCCAAGGCACCTCAACGGCTTGGATACCGAACAATATTACTAATAACTAGAACTATAATTATTCCATCTACCGCGGCAGAAATGCGGTGAAGAAAAATATGTGACGGATCGAGCTGCGTGTAATGGAGTATTAAACATTCAATTTCAGTGTCTGGTTTGTACGAATCCTATGTCTTATTTAGGGAATTAAAAATTAGAAAAGCTATAGATTAAATCTACAAGAATATTAGATGGTGTAGAAGACTAGAGGTACACTAATAGAATGTATCATTATTGCATTGCACACCTTAGGACCCGTCATAGTACGCTATAAAAAAAAAAATGTAAATATCTGTGGCCTAACTAGGTCTTTTGTTTTGTAGGAAGCTTAGAAGACCACACGGGAAAAACAAGGAATGTCAAAAAAGTACAATCAAGAGAAAAACAGTTTTATAAAGTTTGAATGATTTTGCCTAATTCTGATTATTGTAATAGAATATATTATTCCTAAATAGCTAACGGATGGCATTAAAAAGTCAGTTTCACAAAAAAGGTGACATTCATTGTTTTTCCCGTGTCGTCTTCATAATATATATTCTAGGAGACTGTAGATTTTAAAGTGACGCTGTGTTAATACTTAAACAACTGTGCCATCAGGTGAAGAAAATGTTGAGTGCGGCTGATTGAGGCCAGTCGGTCTATAAGGCTCACGAAATGAGGACAAGATCCGAAAGACAAGTGACGATCTACTAATCAATTTAAACTCAACCAGCAATCAATTGAAACTGAAATATTAATTCAATGCCCATTTACTCCTAGATTGATAAGCTTGGCAACGGAGATTAATTTAGTTTCGCAGGATAGAATTTCAAGTCTTAAAGGATAATTTACTTCAGAAAACTATTGATAAATAAAACGTACTTGTATGAAATTGACAGATTCAGTACTTTGAAATTCCATATTCTATTACGATAGATTTACGTAGCTGATATCTACGAGGACTCATGCTCATCTCTTTACGTTCTTAAGATAAAATAGCTGTCTCGTACGGCTCAAACCACAACGAAATGGCAATGCAGCGGTGAACATTTTTAAGGCGCATCACACACGGTGAAGATAATATAATATTTTATCTTAAGATGCCCAAATATAAAATATTATAGTATCTTAAGCTATCACACACGGCTAAGATACCATAATATTAAAAATCTGTACATTTCCTTACGAGTCTGCGTTGGTGCCACACGTATTCCTTGTTAGAGTTCTATATACAGGGTGATTGACTATGAGTGATAACTGATACTGCCTTAAGTATAATTTACACAGAGCCAGTACTGGCTGCCAATAAGACTGGCAGCCAGTATTGGCTTGGTATATGCCGCGTGTGAACAGTTTTTCAAGCCAGGCCAAACTGTTCACACGCGGCATATGTGAAGCCAATACTGCCTGCCAGTCTTATTGGCAGCTAGTACTGGCTCTGTGTAAATTATACTTTACTTCTTGATTTGTTAGACAACTCCTCAGACGATGATTCTAATATAGAATGTGAAATGCAGATTGCAGTAGCACATTCCAAAAGGAGAAACATTTGGATAGGGCCTCACATAAAAAAGAGAAAAACCTGCGGCGAATTTAACCTTTATCAATATCTGTCAACGAAGAAGTTTCAGGAGTATTTCAGAAATTCAAGAGAAACATTCATTTCGATTCATGAGCTTTTTAAGCTAGCAATAAATTATAAGTCAATTTTATTTAAAATTATCCGAAATGTTACTTTTTTCCCTCAAAATGTTACTTTTCGAATGAGAGTAAGTATGTTACTTTCTAACATACAGCACTGGCAACACTGCATCCACTAGTGCGTCCGATCACCGATGAGCCCGCTGCCCGACACAAAAACACCCTGTATTCATAAATCTGTATATATTTCGCATCTTAAGATAACATATTAAGATACGAAATATATATTTCGTATCTTAAGATAACATCTTAAGATACGAAATATATAGTTCTATATCGCTCGGTATCTTAAGATACAAAATATAAAATATAAATTAACTTCGTCGTGTGTGATGGTTCATAGGATTTGTATGGTGAGCGATATTCTAAAATATGCTCTAAGATAACATATATTTTATATTATCTTCACCGTCTGTGATGCGCTTCAGTGTCATATGATTTTTAACTTTATCTTCATTACAGACTGCCTACGCGCCGCCGCCGCGTCAGAATGCTCGAAGCGTTGCGGGCGGCCGCTAGACTTTCCAAGTTTCTCGAGCGATATTATTATTACATTGAAGATAAAGTTTAAAATCATATGACACTGAAAATGCTCGTCGCTGCGCTGCCATTTCGGTGTGATTTGAGCTTAAAGGTCAAGGCAAAGGATATGTTTTGTAGCTTGAGAGTAAAACACGAAACTTGTAGTTTTAGTTCATCCAGCTGCCGAAACTAGGACAAAACGAAAAGTTTAATATGAATGAGAAATACAGTATTTCAGTGACAAAATATTACTAAGAGAGAAACATAATCTAAGATCTTGTACTAAGTACTTTGACCTGAACTTAGGCAATTTGAAATATAGAAATCCGATAGATTTTATCCATACTTATGAAAGTGTAATCCCCAAGAACAGCTTAAAGGCTTTAGGTTTCTCTTCTAAAGAATTTTCAACAATGGATTTTTAGAATCAAATAGTTAATGCGCTAAAATTAATCGGAAACGAAGCGATTAAGTCAAGTAATTGAGTAATATTAAGCTGTACTACATAACGTAAAAATCATATTAGTTATATCATTACAGACTTTATATTGTGTTGGTACTTATATCGTATTAATTCACAAAATCGAGTCAATACTAACCCTTACTCGGGTTTTCTGACACATTATAATTTTTGTTTTAATGTATATTTTATGTCAGTTACCTCCTACGATACCAATTTACACAACAGATAACTATGAAGATCTTTGTCTGTAAAGTGTAATAAATATTAACCCATCAGTCGTGGCAAAACGAGACACAATAGCTTTTTCATTGTTATCGCGGCCGGATGTGGCCGCTTGGGGCTTCATGAATTATTGATATTTTTAGGCCTTTGCATTCTTATTAAGGTGGTTAGTATTAATGGTGAAGTGTAAAGCCTCTGTCTGTATAGCTATTAACCTATAAACTAAATTTTGATCAAAACGCCAACAACCTTTGTAATGTCGGCACTACAAATAGGCGAACGCGTTGGCCGACGCGTTGGCCAACGCGTTGGCCCAATGTGTAGGACAGGCGTTCGCGCGTTTGCGGTAGGTATTTAGACGTTGGCCAACGCGTTTGCGAGCTTGCCGCGCGGTGTCGGAATGATCAAAGGAAATTTGTCGCAAGGCTTGTCGCAAGGATTGCGTTCCATCCACACATAGGCCGCGCGATCAGTTCGCCCGGAGCAGCGCTGAAGAGTGCACGTTTCCTTCCTGTGGCGAATTAACAGCTAGCTTGAGGAAATAGCGAACAATATATATATCCTACATATATGACATATACTATAGTCTGTCATAAAGTGGCATTTCAATTAAATTTTTGTCGGTCGCGATTAGCCGCGGTTAAGATCGGAACGGCACCAGCTTAGGTTTATTTCCACAGTTTGTCCATACTTTCGCATTTCCGCTGGTCGCCGTGCTAGCGCTACAGGACCTGTCATGTTAATCGGTTGCTAAAATATCTTGCTTTCTCATTTGCAAATACCTAAAACGAAAGAGTTAGCAAATAAATCAACGGACAACTTAAACGAGCGTTAAATGGGCACTTATACAATCCTCAAACCTTAGTTTAACCATGGTTTCCCCGGATAACTTTGGATACAAATCACACAAGACATTAGCATTCACTTGGGTGTTAATTAAGTATGAAATATGTATGTGAGAGCGAGTGAAACCTCGCGGGGTTATCCATTAATTACCACTGCAGCCGGAGTCCGCGGTCAATTATGCACAACTCCAATCAACTCGACTCACATACCGAAACATTTAACGGCTTTTGTTTAAAAAAATAATTAAAAAGTTGAGATTTTTTGGAACGAAGTTCCCTATCGCGCGATGCGAAAGGTTGTAACAACACTTTTTGACCGACACTTATTTTAGTACCTGCGAAGTAGGGTCAGAGGTCGTTGATGTGGGGATGACGTCAACTGGCGGGAAATTCAAAACTTCTTTCCATCTATTAATACCTCTCCAGTTTTTTTTCATAGGCACCATTACAGAAATTGATTCATGGGCAAGTGGTGAACGTACGAGGTTTAGTTGGATCGTGTCAAGCCCGTCGTTACTATTAACTAATAAGATAAGATAACGATGGGCTTAACACAATATTATTGACATATCCAAACAAATTACGTAAGTCCGCACTCTGCATACGAATTAATTTTCTAATGTTAAATTATCGGAAGCGGGTTCAATCTAGGGTTCAATGTTAAGAGCATCCAAGGCACCTCAACGGCTTGGATACCGAACAATATTACTAATAACTAGAACTATAATTATTCCATCTACCGCGGCAGAAATGCGGTGAAGAAAAATATGTGACGGATCGAGCTGCGTGTAATGGAGTATTAAACATTCAATTTCAGTGTCTGGTTTGTATGAATCCTATGTCTTATTTAGGGAATTAAAAATTAGAAAAGCTATAGATTAAATCTACAAGAATATTAGATGGTGTAGAAGACTAGAGGTACACTAATAGAATGTATCATTATTGCATTGCACACCTTAGGACCCGTCATAGTACGCTATAAAAAAAAAAAATGTAAATATCTGTGGCCTAACTAGGTCTTTTGTTTTGTAGGAAGCTTAGAAGACCACACGGGAAAAACAAGGAATGTCAAAAAAGTACAATCAAGAGAAAAACAGTTTTATAAAGTTTGAATGATTTTGCCTAATTCTGATTATTGTAATAGAATATATTATTCCTAAATAGCTAACGGATGGCATTAAAAAGTCAGTTTCACAAAAAAGGTGACATTCATTGTTTTTCCCGTGTCGTCTTCATAATATATATTCTAGGAGACTGTAGATTTTAAAGTGACGCTGTGTTAATACTTAAACAACTGTGCCATCAGGTGAAGAAAATGTTGAGTGCGGCTGATTGAGGCCAGTCGGTCTATAAGGCTCACGAAATGAGGACAAGATCCGAAAGACAAGTGACGATCTACTAATCAATTTAAACTCAACCAGCAATCAATTGAAACTGAAATATTAATTCAATGCCCATTTACTCCTAGATTGATAAGCTTGGCAACGGAGATTAATTTAGTTTCGCAGGATAGAATTTCAAGTCTTAAAGGATAATTTACTTCAGAAAACTATTGATAAATAAAACGTACTTGTATGAAATTGACAGATTCAGTACTTTGAAATTCCATATTCTATTACGATAGATTTACGTAGCTGATATCTACGAGGACTCATGCTCATCTCTTTACGTTCTTAAGATAAAATAGCTGTCTCGTACGGCTCAAACCACAACGAAATGGCAATGCAGCGGTGAACATTTTTAAGGCGCATCACACACGGTGAAGATAATATAATATTTTATCTTAAGATGCCCAAATATAAAATATTATAGTATCTTAAGCTATCACACACGGCTAAGATACCATAATATTAAAAATCTGTACATTTCCTTACGAGTCTGCGTTGGTGCCACACGTATTCCTTGTTAGAGTTCTATATACAGGGTGATTGACTATGAGTGATAACTGATACTGCCTTAAGTATAATTTACACAGAGCCAGTACTGGCTGCCAATAAGACTGGCAGCCAGTATTGGCTTGGTATATGCCGCGTGTGAACAGTTTTTCAAGCCAGGCCAAACTGTTCACACGCGGCATATGTGAAGCCAATACTGCCTGCCAGTCTTATTGGCAGCTAGTACTGGCTCTGTGTAAATTATACTTTACTTCTTGATTTGTTAGACAACTCCTCAGACGATGATTCTAATATAGAATGTGAAATGCAGATTGCAGTAGCACATTCCAAAAGGAGAAACATTTGGATAGGGCCTCACATAAAAAAGAGAAAAACCTGCGGCGAATTTAACCTTTATCAATATCTGTCAACGAAGAAGTTTCAGGAGTATTTCAGAAATTCAAGAGAAACATTCATTTCGATTCATGAGCTTTTTAAGCTAGCAATAAATTATAAGTCAATTTTATTTAAAATTATCCGAAATGTTACTTTTTTCCCTCAAAATGTTACTTTTCGAATGAGAGTAAGTATGTTACTTTCTAACATACAGCACTGGCAACACTGCATCCACTAGTGCGTCCGATCACCGATGAGCCCGCTGCCCGACACAAAAACACCCTGTATTCATAAATCTGTATATATTTCGCATCTTAAGATAACATATTAAGATACGAAATATATATTTCGTATCTTAAGATAACATCTTAAGATACGAAATATATAGTTCTATATCGCTCGGTATCTTAAGATACAAAATATAAAATATAAATTAACTTCGTCGTGTGTGATGGTTCATAGGATTTGTATGGTGAGCGATATTCTAAAATATGCTCTAAGATAACATATATTTTATATTATCTTCACCGTCTGTGATGCGCTTCAGTGTCATATGATTTTTAACTTTATCTTCATTACAGACTGCCTACGCGCCGCCGCCGCGTCAGAATGCTCGAAGCGTTGCGGGCGGCCGCTAGACTTTCCAAGTTTCTCGAGCGATATTATTATTACATTGAAGATAAAGTTTAAAATCATATGACACTGAAAATGCTCGTCGCTGCGCTGCCATTTCGGTGTGATTTGAGCTTAAAGGTCAAGGCAAAGGATATGTTTTGTAGCTTGAGAGTAAAACACGAAACTTGTAGTTTTAGTTCATCCAGCTGCCGAAACTAGGACAAAACGAAAAGTTTAATATGAATGAGAAATACAGTATTTCAGTGACAAAATATTACTAAGAGAGAAACATAATCTAAGATCTTGTACTAAGTACTTTGACCTGAACTTAGGCAATTTGAAATATAGAAATCCGATAGATTTTATCCATACTTATGAAAGTGTAATCCCCAAGAACAGCTTAAAGGCTTTAGGTTTCTCTTCTAAAGAATTTTCAACAATGGATTTTTAGAATCAAATAGTTAATGCGCTAAAATTAATCGGAAACGAAGCGATTAAGTCAAGTAATTGAGTAATATTAAGCTGTACTACATAACGTAAAAATCATATTAGTTATATCATTACAGACTTTATATTGTGTTGGTACTTATATCGTATTAATTCACAAAATCGAGTCAATACTAACCCTTACTCGGGTTTTCTGACACATTATAATTTTTGTTTTAATGTATATTTTATGTCAGTTACCTCCTACGATACCAATTTACACAACAGATAACTATGAAGATCTTTGTCTGTAAAGTGTAATAAATATTAACCCATCAGTCGTGGCAAAACGAGACACAATAGCTTTTTCATTGTTATCGCGGCCGGATGTGGCCGCTTGGGGCTTCATGAATTATTGATATTTTTAGGCCTTTGCATTCTTATTAAGGTGGTTAGTATTAATGGTGAAGTGTAAAGCCTCTGTCTGTATAGCTATTAACCTATAAACTAAATTTTGATCAAAACGCCAACAACCTTTGTAATGTCGGCACTACAAATAGGCGAACGCGTTGGCCGACGCGTTGGCCAACGCGTTGGCCCAATGTGTAGGACAGGCGTTCGCGCGTTTGCGGTAGGTATTTAGACGTTGGCCAACGCGTTTGCGAGCTTGCCGCGCGGTGTCGGAATGATCAAAGGAAATTTGTCGCAAGGCTTGTCGCAAGGATTGCGTTCCATCCACACATAGGCCGCGCGATCAGTTCGCCCGGAGCAGCGCTGAAGAGTGCACGTTTCCTTCCTGTGGCGAATTAACAGCTAGCTTGAGGAAATAGCGAACAATATATATATCCTACATATATGACATATACTATAGTCTGTCATAAAGTGGCATTTCAATTAAATTTTTGTCGGTCGCGATTAGCCGCGGTTAAGATCGGAACGGCACCAGCTTAGGTTTATTTCCACAGTTTGTCCATACTTTCGCATTTCCGCTGGTCGCCGTGCTAGCGCTACAGGACCTGTCATGTTAATCGGTTGCTAAAATATCTTGCTTTCTCATTTGCAAATACCTAAAACGAAAGAGTTAGCAAATAAATCAACGGACAACTTAAACGAGCGTTAAATGGGCACTTATACAATCCTCAAACCTTAGTTTAACCATGGTTTCCCCGGATAACTTTGGATACAAATCACACAAGACATTAGCATTCACTTGGGTGTTAATTAAGTATGAAATATGTATGTGAGAGCGAGTGAAACCTCGCGGGGTTATCCATTAATTACCACTGCAGCCGGAGTCCGCGGTCAATTATGCACAACTCCAATCAACTCGACTCACATACCGAAACATTTAACGGCTTTTGTTTAAAAAAATAATTAAAAAGTTGAGATTTTTTGGAACGAAGTTCCCTATCGCGCGATGCGAAAGGTTGTAACAACACTTTTTGACCGACACTTATTTTAGTACCTGCGAAGTAGGGTCAGAGGTCGTTGATGTGGGGATGACGTCAACTGGCGGGAAATTCAAAACTTCTTTCCATCTATTAATACCTCTCCAGTTTTTTTTCATAGGCACCATTACAGAAATTGATTCATGGGCAAGTGGTGAACGTACGAGGTTTAGTTGGATCGTGTCAAGCCCGTCGTTACTATTAACTAATAAGATAAGATAACGATGGGCTTAACACAATATTATTGACATATCCAAACAAATTACGTAAGTCCGCACTCTGCATACGAATTAATTTTCTAATGTTAAATTATCGGAAGCGGGTTCAATCTAGGGTTCAATGTTAAGAGCATCCAAGGCACCTCAACGGCTTGGATACCGAACAATATTACTAATAACTAGAACTATAATTATTCCATCTACCGCGGCAGAAATGCGGTGAAGAAAAATATGTGACGGATCGAGCTGCGTGTAATGGAGTATTAAACATTCAATTTCAGTGTCTGGTTTGTATGAATCCTATGTCTTATTTAGGGAATTAAAAATTAGAAAAGCTATAGATTAAATCTACAAGAATATTAGATGGTGTAGAAGACTAGAGGTACACTAATAGAATGTATCATTATTGCATTGCACACCTTAGGACCCGTCATAGTACGCTATAAAAAAAAAAAATGTAAATATCTGTGGCCTAACTAGGTCTTTTGTTTTGTAGGAAGCTTAGAAGACCACACGGGAAAAACAAGGAATGTCAAAAAAGTACAATCAAGAGAAAAACAGTTTTATAAAGTTTGAATGATTTTGCCTAATTCTGATTATTGTAATAGAATATATTATTCCTAAATAGCTAACGGATGGCATTAAAAAGTCAGTTTCACAAAAAAGGTGACATTCATTGTTTTTCCCGTGTCGTCTTCATAATATATATTCTAGGAGACTGTAGATTTTAAAGTGACGCTGTGTTAATACTTAAACAACTGTGCCATCAGGTGAAGAAAATGTTGAGTGCGGCTGATTGAGGCCAGTCGGTCTATAAGGCTCACGAAATGAGGACAAGATCCGAAAGACAAGTGACGATCTACTAATCAATTTAAACTCAACCAGCAATCAATTGAAACTGAAATATTAATTCAATGCCCATTTACTCCTAGATTGATAAGCTTGGCAACGGAGATTAATTTAGTTTCGCAGGATAGAATTTCAAGTCTTAAAGGATAATTTACTTCAGAAAACTATTGATAAATAAAACGTACTTGTATGAAATTGACAGATTCAGTACTTTGAAATTCCATATTCTATTACGATAGATTTACGTAGCTGATATCTACGAGGACTCATGCTCATCTCTTTACGTTCTTAAGATAAAATAGCTGTCTCGTACGGCTCAAACCACAACGAAATGGCAATGCAGCGGTGAACATTTTTAAGGCGCATCACACACGGTGAAGATAATATAATATTTTATCTTAAGATGCCCAAATATAAAATATTATAGTATCTTAAGCTATCACACACGGCTAAGATACCATAATATTAAAAATCTGTACATTTCCTTACGAGTCTGCGTTGGTGCCACACGTATTCCTTGTTAGAGTTCTATATACAGGGTGATTGACTATGAGTGATAACTGATACTGCCTTAAGTATAATTTACACAGAGCCAGTACTGGCTGCCAATAAGACTGGCAGCCAGTATTGGCTTGGTATATGCCGCGTGTGAACAGTTTTTCAAGCCAGGCCAAACTGTTCACACGCGGCATATGTGAAGCCAATACTGCCTGCCAGTCTTATTGGCAGCTAGTACTGGCTCTGTGTAAATTATACTTTACTTCTTGATTTGTTAGACAACTCCTCAGACGATGATTCTAATATAGAATGTGAAATGCAGATTGCAGTAGCACATTCCAAAAGGAGAAACATTTGGATAGGGCCTCACATAAAAAAGAGAAAAACCTGCGGCGAATTTAACCTTTATCAATATCTGTCAACGAAGAAGTTTCAGGAGTATTTCAGAAATTCAAGAGAAACATTCATTTCGATTCATGAGCTTTTTAAGCTAGCAATAAATTATAAGTCAATTTTATTTAAAATTATCCGAAATGTTACTTTTTTCCCTCAAAATGTTACTTTTCGAATGAGAGTAAGTATGTTACTTTCTAACATACAGCACTGGCAACACTGCATCCACTAGTGCGTCCGATCACCGATGAGCCCGCTGCCCGACACAAAAACACCCTGTATTCATAAATCTGTATATATTTCGCATCTTAAGATAACATATTAAGATACGAAATATATATTTCGTATCTTAAGATAACATCTTAAGATACGAAATATATAGTTCTATATCGCTCGGTATCTTAAGATACAAAATATAAAATATAAATTAACTTCGTCGTGTGTGATGGTTCATAGGATTTGTATGGTGAGCGATATTCTAAAATATGCTCTAAGATAACATATATTTTATATTATCTTCACCGTCTGTGATGCGCTTCAGTGTCATATGATTTTTAACTTTATCTTCATTACAGACTGCCTACGCGCCGCCGCCGCGTCAGAATGCTCGAAGCGTTGCGGGCGGCCGCTAGACTTTCCAAGTTTCTCGAGCGATATTATTATTACATTGAAGATAAAGTTTAAAATCATATGACACTGAAAATGCTCGTCGCTGCGCTGCCATTTCGGTGTGATTTGAGCTTAAAGGTCAAGGCAAAGGATATGTTTTGTAGCTTGAGAGTAAAACACGAAACTTGTAGTTTTAGTTCATCCAGCTGCCGAAACTAGGACAAAACGAAAAGTTTAATATGAATGAGAAATACAGTATTTCAGTGACAAAATATTACTAAGAGAGAAACATAATCTAAGATCTTGTACTAAGTACTTTGACCTGAACTTAGGCAATTTGAAATATAGAAATCCGATAGATTTTATCCATACTTATGAAAGTGTAATCCCCAAGAACAGCTTAAAGGCTTTAGGTTTCTCTTCTAAAGAATTTTCAACAATGGATTTTTAGAATCAAATAGTTAATGCGCTAAAATTAATCGGAAACGAAGCGATTAAGTCAAGTAATTGAGTAATATTAAGCTGTACTACATAACGTAAAAATCATATTAGTTATATCATTACAGACTTTATATTGTGTTGGTACTTATATCGTATTAATTCACAAAATCGAGTCAATACTAACCCTTACTCGGGTTTTCTGACACATTATAATTTTTGTTTTAATGTATATTTTATGTCAGTTACCTCCTACGATACCAATTTACACAACAGATAACTATGAAGATCTTTGTCTGTAAAGTGTAATAAATATTAACCCATCAGTCGTGGCAAAACGAGACACAATAGCTTTTTCATTGTTATCGCGGCCGGATGTGGCCGCTTGGGGCTTCATGAATTATTGATATTTTTAGGCCTTTGCATTCTTATTAAGGTGGTTAGTATTAATGGTGAAGTGTAAAGCCTCTGTCTGTATAGCTATTAACCTATAAACTAAATTTTGATCAAAACGCCAACAACCTTTGTAATGTCGGCACTACAAATAGGCGAACGCGTTGGCCGACGCGTTGGCCAACGCGTTGGCCCAATGTGTAGGACAGGCGTTCGCGCGTTTGCGGTAGGTATTTAGACGTTGGCCAACGCGTTTGCGAGCTTGCCGCGCGGTGTCGGAATGATCAAAGGAAATTTGTCGCAAGGCTTGTCGCAAGGATTGCGTTCCATCCACACATAGGCCGCGCGATCAGTTCGCCCGGAGCAGCGCTGAAGAGTGCACGTTTCCTTCCTGTGGCGAATTAACAGCTAGCTTGAGGAAATAGCGAACAATATATATATATATATATATATATATATATATATATATATATATATATATATATATATATATATATATATATATATATATATATATATATATATATATATATATATATATATATATATATATATATATATATATATATATATATATATATATATATATATATATATATATATATATATATATATATATATAATATCAGAGTAAATCTGCCTGTGGAACAAAAAAAACATATCAAAATTGGTAAAAAAATAAGGTTCTTGGACATGCTATTTTCCTCACGATGTTTTAGGGTTCCGTGCCCAAAGGGTAAAAACGGGACCCTATCACTAAGACTTCAATGTCTGTCTGCCTTTTTGTCCGTCCGTTTGTCTGTCTGTTTGTCTATCTGTCTGTCTGTCTCCATGCTATATCTCAAGAACCGCTATAGCTAGATTTCTGAAATTTTCACAGATTGTGTACTTATATCTGTTGTCGCTATTAACAATAAATATTATACTAAAAACAAAATAAATTAAATATTTAATCTATACTAATATTATAAAGAGGTAAACTTTGTTTGTTTGTTTGTTTGTTTAATTGTAATGAATAGGCTCAAAAACTACTGGACTGATTTAAAAAATTCTTTCACCATTCGAAAGCTACATTATTTACGAGTAACATAGGCAACATTTTATTTCGGAAAATGTAGGGTTCCGTAAGATATTTGGGTTTTTCTGACACAAGGTGAAAAAAATCAACCAGAAAATTTACTTATTTTGCGTACGCTGCCTAAACTATAAAAGATAGAACCATACAATGTTTTAAGTAAATGTAGATCTTTTAAATACCTACAAAAAAGTCTGCGACACACTATACCTATCTATGTCAAGTGAGGTACAACAACCAATATTTTATTTATAAATCTTGATTTTTCTGGACTACATTTAAATGCATTTATTTTACTCATGCTATTAATCTTTATCAGAATGAATTATTTAATCATTAAGTACAGTTTATGTAGATAATATTTGGTCTTTGAATGATTAAAATTGGACGTAGGGTTTAGAAGTTATGGCGAAATTAAAAATTGCGATTTACGCCTGTTTCGAAGTGGGCGCTACCAAGGCGGGGGGGTGCACAGTAGCGAAGATTATGACCGGCCCTGCAGCTGGTGAATTGGCTCATATACCAAGAGTACCAATGATCCCTACTGATTTGCCTATACCCTTCAAAAAGCTCCAATTTCCTGTAAAAAAATATTTTGCACTAACGATAAATATTATGTTAATCCCAGGGCCAAACATTCAAATTAGTAGGAATAGATTTATAAAAATAATGTTTTGCTCTATCACGAGTCGGGGATCCCGACCATCAGTATATTTTGTTACCTGAAAATAACGTCAATTAATGTTGTTTATAGCTACAATCAATCACGTTATTATATAGCTCTACAATAATCACGTTATTTATCCTAAAACAACGGGTTGCACTCCGGGACTATCGTCAGAGGTGAAAACTTATTATATTAATTACATTTAAATATTCTCATCATTAACAACTTTAACATCCACAGAAAGACAATCTGTGCAGCCTGCGGAAAATGACTGCGTCGTCGATGTTTCTGTGAATTGACCTGGAAATCATTTTGCTGACCGTGTCTTTCCTGGGTAGACTTTTTGCAGCGGTAACCGACATCCACGCGGGCGGAGCCGCGGGCGACCGCTATCTATAGACTATACATTATAATAAAACTATAGAAATTAAAAAGATATTCAAAAAATAATAAGCGGGGGGTGTCACTACATCGCTATAGAAGCCGAAAATGTAGTTAGTTTTTTGTCTGTCTGTCTGTATGTTTGTTCCACTATCACACGAAAACTACTGATCCGATTTGAATGCGGTTTTCGCAGATATATTTGCTTTCTTCCAACTTAACATCTGGTGTATAAAAAAATTTCCCCCCACACCTCTAAAGGGACGAAAGAGGAGGTCAGATTTTGTATTAAAAGACTTTTGCTTTAACACGAAAACTACTGATCCGATTTGCATACGGTTTTCACAGATATATTTGTCTTCTTCCGACTCAACATTTGGTGACTAAAAATCCCCCCACCCCACCCCTCTAAGGGAACCATTTGATCAGATTTTGTATCAAACTTTTTTCTTTAATGGACTTACTTTGACATATAATTAACTGTTTTTTCCAACTTAACATCTGGTGTATACAATTTTTCGCCTCACCCCTCTTAGGGGACAAAAGAGGGGGTAAGAATTGGTATCAACTGATGAAGTAGAAATATTTTAAATGGCAAAACAACGTTTGCCGGGACAGCTAGTAAATAATTAATATATTTTAATCATGATATTTATAATTATAAGGTAAGTAATAATTATTATGTATAAAAAATAATAAGTAATAAAATAATTAAAGTCATTTTGGGTAACTTTGAACGGCGGTTTAACTTTGAACAATACATTATTGTATTGTTCAAAGTTAAACCGCCGTTCAAAGTTACCCAAAATGAGCTTATATTATTTTAATATTATAAGTAAAATATGTAAAAGTGAGTTTATTTCTTTGTTTGTTACGTTTTCTCGCTTTTTACTTATTTATTTCGAGAATACCCTTTTAAAACTTTTTGTTGTCCACATTTATAAAGTAATTATAAGCTGTGAATAAATATACAGCTTCAGCTGTTAGCGACTCAACATCCATTTTGAATCCGTCCGCACATTGGCGCGATCCAAAGCATACCGAATGACCTTCCAATGTGTGGATTACTCACAAGCGCCGTTGCAAGCGCACCGCCAACGCGTAGGCCAACGCGTTGGCAGTGCGTTCGTCTATATGGGGAGGCAGCATAAGAAGTAGTAATTTAAATGGAATGAGGAAATAGAATTATTTTTAACAAAAAATTAAAACCGACTTCCAAGGTAAAAACAATAATAACATCCTTATAGTAGGGGAGGTAGTGCTATCGTTTTCTAAGTGATTTCATACCGACCAAATTTTTGTCCAGCGCCCAGCGGTAGCTTAATATTTATCAATCAATATAATCATCGTCAGTCGCCGCACCCGTGGTGGAATGTTAACTGAGAGTATTTCAAAGTCGTAAAAAAATAGTTGCGAAAAGTTATTTTATACCGAATGAAACTTTGATAGATGATTATTGAGGTCATGTTTAACCAAAAAATCACCGTCAGTCGTATTGCAGACGGGGGATTCAACGTCAGTCACATGTAAAAAATTTTTGAATATAAAGTCATTTTATACCGTACAAAATTTATACAGGTGAATGTTTCTACTTTGTATATAATAAAGAAAACCGTCAGTCGCTAATACGACGGTGGAAAAACCGTCAGCCAGCGATATAAGTTATAACCAATATAGCCCTACTTCGCGCTCAATGTATCCTAGGGCGTCGCGTAGACGACATTTCCACCTGCAAACAATCAGCTGATGGCGATTTTCGTTTGAATTAACCATAAAATTGTCTCACATAGCAATTTTAAGTAATTAATTCGATATTCAATATTTGTGAAGAAGAATGATAATATAAATTTTACTTTAAAGGCGCCATCTGTTGTTATATACTAAAACTAAAACGACACCTGCCGAACCTAAACGTGTATAATCTAGATATGAACCTTTATTGGGTGCGAATTGGGATCTTTTTAATGTCAATTCAATACGATTCCCAAAAACAACTTTGAGATACTCTTAATTTTTATTCCACCACTTCTGAAGCAGCTGACGACCAAAGCTGTTATGTATTAGTGGAATACTATTATTGTAACGATTTTCGCTCGGTATGAAATGACTTTTTAAACTGAGCGCGACATCCCCTACTATTATAATATGAACTAAAAAGTATTAAATAAGTTTTCCTCTCTAAGTGTGCCTTTTTCCGAATTCGGCTACACCTCAACTATTTCTGTACTCAATCTTCATCATTTTGAAGTCGGTACCAGATATAGCTGAATCTTTATTTCTTTGACAGAAAATTTGAAACTTTTGGAACTGGCACCGACTTCAAAATTATGAAGATTGAGGTGTAGCCGAATTCGGAAAAAGGCACATTTAGAGAGGAAAACTTATTTAATACTTTTTAGTTCATATTATAAGGATGTTATTATTATTTTTACCTTGGAAGTCGGTTTTAATTTTTTGTTAAAAATAATAATTTCACTCTTTTTAGTTACCTAGTAGGTAAACTGTAATTAGTGCCAATTTAAATTGTATAAAAAAATAGTTTCATATTGTCTTCACTAGATGTCACTGAGGCGCTCCTGTGTTGCGCTATCGCTTGTCCGAACTCCGAATGTTTCATACTTCATATAGTTTTAGTTACACGATGTAATCAATAGATAAAGATTTTTGTTGTGTGAATTATTAATGTGTGAGCTTGGTGTGAGCAGTGAGCATTAAAATTTGAATTGACAACATTTGGAGTGGTTATTATTGATCTCGTATTGTTATTAAAAATATTAATTAACCCTCCAAGATGACCTCCGTCATAGTCCGCGAGTTTATAAGTGGTCGTCGGTGGTAGTGACCATACCACCCTACGCGTCGAATTACTGCGTTTATTCTACGTATCTTATTACAATTTGTTAAGACTTAAGAGTCATACCCCAAGGCCCAAATTAGGGTAGATAAATTTAAACAATACATTTAAAAAAATCTAAGTGAACACAACCCTATGCGTGCTAGGTAATTTAACAATTTACGCTTCAACTCCCAAGCGGCCACATGTGGCCGCCAGAACAATGTATTTCCAAGAATCCGCGATCGAAGGATGAGCCCAATCACACCCAGCGGCGCGGCGAGCATATTTTCAGTGTCATAATAATATTATGATATTAATCTTTATCTTCATTATTGTAATACATAGTAGTACTATCGCTATTCGCTTGAGAAACTTGGAAAGTCTCGCGGCCGCCTGCGCCTTTCTCAAGCGATATTATATTGTATTAGATTAAGTGGGCGACTAACCCTAAATTTTCAATTTTATAATTCATTTTTATACTTGAAAAAACGCCCTAAATTGTTTCATTTTCTAAAATTAGATACTACATTATATTTCCAAGAATTCAATCTGAGCAAAAACACGATATCTAAAAATTTTCTTGATAGAAAAAAATCACAAAGATGCATCTAATTTTCACGAATTTTTCGTGTATTACCATAACCGTGCATTGAACTAAGTTAATATTTTAACACATTGTATAAAATTCTATCATTGAGAATTCGACCTAGCGGATTTTCAAAATGTTGTATATTTATCGAGTTATTGAGAAAAAACTAATTTGGCGATGAATCCGCGTCGTCCTTTTTCACCTGGCAAATGAAAGACGGGCGCGAGTGTGAAGAGAGAAGGACGATATTTGATTTTTGGGGTTAGTCGCCCTCTAAATGAAGATAAAGTTTAAAATCATATTATGACACTCAAAATGCTCGCAGTGCGGCATGCCCTGACATTCCGGTTAGAACTTGTTGATGTTTACGCACGCGCCACACGGCGCGCGGCGGCGCGCGGTGACGCCGCGCCGTTGCCTCTGCGGCGCCGACCGCCGTGTATAAACAGCCTATAATAATAATTGGTGTTGTTATGTACATACTTATTATTATTGTATCCATACCTATGCCTTGTACTAATATCTATTTTGTGCCATGAGACATTGGTGACCTTAACACGACGTGGTAATGATGATGATGACGATGATGATGATGATTATTTGAGTTGCATGGTAGCATATGCTTTCTGTTCTTAAAACAACGCCGAAACTCCCAAATGTGTATCTATAAGGAGTCAGGAGTTCTCTCAGCATCTTCGAAACCATGGTACCTTGACCCAATATTTGACTTTTTGGTAGCATATTCTTAGTACACTTCACATTAAATCAAAATCACCATATGTTTCCATATAAATTTCGAGGAGTTCCCTCGATTACTCCTGGATCCCATCATCAGGTCACCACTTTTGTGAACATGGTACCAAATTGGAGTGAAACCTAATACAATGAAACAAAAATTTCGGAAATCGGTACACAAACGGCGGAGTAATCGTTGAACATACAAAAAAAAATATCCACAGTCGAACATATAACCTCCTCGTTTTTTGGAAGTCGGTTAAAAATGCACGGACGTCATTTAAAATTATAATAAATATTAATTCCAATCAAATATAATATACTCTTAGGTATTCCATAATGAAATATCGATCGTTTTTCTAGTTTTCGGTTATCGATAACGAGAATTTACTTTCCTTTTCGATATTTTATTTACAACCTTTTAAATTGTACACACAACGTTGATCACGTACCAAAACTCACTCGGGTCTAGAAATTGTGTATAGGATGTATATAAAATACTTTATTGACTACAAACTAAAATTTTGCCAGCTCGGCTAAAAAGTTAGATTAGCAGTAAAAACATGGAGACATTACGTTATATCTACGGACTATATTTTAGTAGATTTCTGATTGTTATTATTAATGAAATAGCTTGTATTTATAAGGTTTGTTGAAAACAGCACCTCTACGCTATTATTCATACATTAGATATCATTTTATGTGTTAGAAAAAAAACATACAACGACCACAACAAAAGTTGCTTGACAGACCAAGATGAAGCATTGTTTAGGTTTATTCTTTGTAAGTTTTTGTTATTAGAAAGGGTGTTTTAATTTTGAACAGAAACGTGATCCGCGAATCACTTGACCTACTTTACAGTGCAGTTCCAATGAATTTTCATAATGGTTTGGCGGTCAGTGACCTATCACTGACAGGTTAACAGACGGCCAATAAACACTATTTGTGTAGATCGTAACTAGTTGTATATCTTAAGATAGACAAAATATGTTAAGATGTAGTTTTGCTCGATAGTTTTACTCCAAATCGAGTAATAATTACTGTGTGGACCGCAAAACTGACAGCTCGAAGGCTCGCATCGAGCCACTCGAAGGCTCGCATCGAGCCAGCTTGATGGAATTTGTATCGATTTAGAGTAAAACTATCGAGCAATGCGGAATGTGTGGACGAAAGTCCGAGCCGCGAGTTTTGCTTGACGTTATTGCTCAATCGAGCAAAAACGTATGTGAGTACTTAGCATAACTCTTGCCTCTTTACGCGCAAGCCACCGAATACATTGAGATAACTCGCTAATTATATACTTTGCGTTAAAAAAAGAACATACGTGTCGTTTTTGTAACTAAAAATGCACCATATCCGCGTGGTATACAATTTTGCGTGAAAAGAGTACAAAACAATCGTAGTATTAAATAATGACAAAAATAAAATATTCACCTCTCTTCAATGCGATTCGTTCACAGAAGATTAAAATCGTTCAACTGTAAAAAGGTATTCTTAAAATACTTTGCCCCCGTTTAATTGGGAACGATTTAACATTACAATTGAAAAGTCCGTTTCAAGCAGAAACAGATACAGCATTCATTGGAGAAATCTTTAGTATAAAGAATATTTTATTCCCAGGACCCGGGAAGAAATCTCAAACAGTTCTCGACTGAAAAAATGTTATAATGACGACAGACGACGAGTTCAATGCGAGTGCAGCTCAGAATACTAGTTTGAAATACGGCCATCATGGATTTCATTATAGGCATGTAATATTTCATTACATCATTAGAAAAAAAAACTAAATACATACTTTTATGTTAGTCACTAGAATGGCGATGTAAATTAAAGAAATTATTGATATTTTAGTTCATCTGAAAAATTCAACACTTGTCACTTATCACTTGTACAACAGCATCAAACTATGTTTATGTATGTTATGTATTGTCGAAATATACAAGTAAAAAAAAAACGTACATCGACTTATGGCGAGGTAGCTATAAGTCGATGTACGTTATTTTATCGTCTTAAATTGTTTTTCCCACGCGCACTGATTCTAGTTGCTCAGCAACTACGTATTAGAAAGTTGTAAATAATAGCCTGGGAGGTGTAACAATTTTGTCGATAAATCAATAAAACCTTCGTGAATGTAATGAGGGAGACATCTGCTCCGGGTGATCTTAGCGGCGCAAATTGATATTTCAATAAAATGATTTTTCTTCATTCTTTAATTTCATTTATTAAAGTTTTAATATACCTAACTAATAATTAAAATTATTACTCAATTAACATGATTGTTATGCATTAAATTCTTTGATAAATTATACTTCTAGTAAAGTTGTGTTATAAAAACGAATATCTGTTATTTCTTCACACTTTGCCTAAAAAACCGATTTAGATTAAACTTAGTACTCTAGGTTTTAGAAAAGATACTGGATAAGCACCAACAAAGTACACAGTTCTTGTGCCTACAAATATTTATGTAAACAATGTTGCGAACAACATCTAGTTATTCATAAAACTCGTTAGAGGCTACATAAATAAGGTCTTATTAAATTTTATGCAAAATATGATACAATAAACTTTTCAACGGCGATGCGGCAGAGCTGAAAGTTTTAAATTTATGCATCTACTTAACATAAAAGTACTGGCTAAGTGAAAAGTGTTTCACACGTAACATGAGGTAATGGATTGCTACAATTTAAACATCCGCCTGTGATAGTAACGGGTTCATTTAAAATATTCTAGCAGACACTAGCTGTGACATTGGAGGTCCCAAGAGAATTGGGGCTATTACGTAATAGCAATTCATTTTATTTATAAAATAATTTTGTTACATTTTGTGATAATTATTGTTACTGACGAGTCCAGTGTATTTAGCGTGAAATTAAGGTGAATAGAAAGACTTTGTTTTATTGCCGTTTTAAGTGCATATTAAAATCAAAAGAGTAACAACTAAAATCGTACCAAAAACACCGTATCATAGGGTCCAATTTATTAATTGTTACAATTTTTTTTAAAAACGAAACTTGAATTAATTTAATGTAAAATTAACTCTTGTTTCGTGTCTAAATAAAAATATGCTTATAAACGTGAAGTTAATACAGAATAAACATAAAATAGAACCAATAAAAAAGGCTACGAAAAACTTTCGATAGGCTAATTAATACCGATCGCTATCGTCACGTAATAACCGGCGTGACCTTTACGGTTAGTATGTCGAGGTCGCGACTCGTGCAGGTATATTGTGCTGCAGATGTAATTTGTCCCGCCCCCGCCCCCCGCCCGCCCACAGCCGGAGTCAGTCTGGAACATTCGATATCCATTACCTCGATAATTGGGAGATTATCTTCACCGGGATTTTTTCTTTGATTGAACTTTGATGATATCGTTAGTGATCTAGTGATTAAACTTTTTTAGGTTTATTAGAGTTCAGGGATTTAGGTAAAGCTGATTTCTCTGTGCACTTAAAAAATAATATGTAAAATAACAATTTCTGTCTTCTAAATCTTATTAGAATGTTATGAACATAATTTTTTAAAACCATGTTCTAACGTGCTACGAACTGCTACGTAGAGCTACGAACAGCTACACCACGCTACGAACTACTACGCCTGTGCTACGAACTGCTACTTTAGAGCTACGAACGGCCACGCCGACGCCGTGCTACGAACTGCTACGCCTTGCTACGAACTGCTACGAACTGCTACGCCGAGCTACGAACTGCTATGCCGTGCTACGAACTGCTACGCCTTGCTACGAACTGCTACGCTGCTTATAGTGTTTTTATTTTTAATAGGTACCTTTTTTTTGTTGATGCGCAGGGAAAACCCATCATGGGTAAATACCCACTAAAACAACCTGCGGTTTGCCTTCAGCCGTACACGGAGGGATATCCTGGATCTGTTTAACACAGGACTCCCTCCACGACCGGACTTCCACCAAGTTAGGGAACGCTTAGGCAAACTAAAGCGTGCCCCTCGGCGCCGGGACTAGCTAAGCCGGGCAGGTTCCCATCCTGACCCGGAGCCCCGTGGGACGGAAGTTATAGAAGGTTCGTATAGCGACCTCTCAGCACTCCCGTCCTACGCCGGTGGAGCGGAAAGGAGGATGCGTCATCCTCTCTGTTCCGCTCCGCGGCCTCTTTCTGTGAAATGACGGTTTCACAGAAATAGACCGCCGCCTACCAGGCCTCATCGGCCATCGCTATCGGGCATGCAGCGCACCATGCTCAGAAGCGAGAGGTCTCCACCTAGCACTGCCACGAGATCGTGGCGCTGCACGGCCTAACGTTCGCACACCTCGAGGGTGTGCTGGGCCGTGTCTTCCGCAGCGCCATAGTCATGGCAGGCTGGCGTGGGCTCCCTCCTGGCGACCTTACACAAGTACGTACCGAAGCATCCGTGCCCGGTGAGCACCTGTGTAAGGCGGTATTTTTAAATACCTCTTATAATATTGTGCAATTAAAAAAGATCGCTCAGATTGTATGTTCAATGTTCTCAATTTTATGTTTAATAGTAGGTTCTTAGATGAGGGATTCTAAGCATTTATCATAGAATTTGACACTGTGAACCACCTCATTTTCGCTGTATTTTATGGGGGCATTTTTACCTTACTATACTATGCTTACATATAAAATGTACACATTGTAAGTGTATCGTTTGTCGTGAGGCGTGCACGGACGCGGTGACCCGTGTGTGTATTATGCAGGAGACATTCCACGTGCCGCTTGCTACAGATATACCTTTCGTATCATATCTTTTATCAGCTCGTCGACTTTTCTAGTTTATGATGCATCAAACTAAATAATTTTCCTTGAAAATCGAAACGTAAACTACAAAGTTATTGATAAATAATAACTAAAATTAATACTTATAGCAGTTTGTATTATCTATGGCTTTACCTTCATAAATACAGCATTTCAACAGTTTTCGAGATTAAAATAGCCTAACTTACGAGAGCAAACATAAAAATCCACTCATTACTTCGATAATCCATCTTTACAAACTTTTACATTTAAAATAGTGGGATAGTAGGATTTTATTTATTTATTTATACTTTTTGCACAATGTTGGTACATAGGCAGACTTAATGCCAAATAGCATTCTTTACCAGTACACCTTTAGGTGTTCCGAAACAAATGGTGGTCAGAAAGGTGCAAATAGTGCGAGAGGATGAAAAATAAATAAATGAAGAGCAATCTACAATCTAAATATAACTAAAGTCATCAGCATTTTACTCTAATGTAACTTTACAGCTGGTTGTAAAATTGGACAAGTATGAGGTCGATGTTCAGAGCGACTTACAAAGCGCTTCCCACAATTATTGTTGCTAAAGAAATCGTTCCAGGAAATTATTGCCATTGTATGTAGCTGCTCGTGAGTTGACTTTGTGACATAAATGCTATATTGTGCTGAAAATTCTAGTCTCTGTGTAAACCTTTAGTTTATTTCACAATATTTTTTTATTTTCTTTTTTTATTCAATTTGAGACACGCAGTCTTTTTAAAAATTAAATATTTTTTATCGTTGTTAAATAATCTAAATTCTAGGATACTTACTGCTGCGCTACAACTCAAGTGTGTACGTATGTACATATTTTTTTTGAGTTTTCAATTTCAAACGCATTTTATATAGGCTATATAAAATTCATTTGAAATTAAAAACTCACTTTGATATTTTTTGAATTGCAATTTGAGTATTAATTTTTGAGGTCTCCTTAAAATGCACTACGAAATTTGATAGAATGCCAAGAGCGCAATTTCATATTGAAAAATTAATAACTTTGCGGAATAATTGCTTTTCGAAATTCCTGCCACTTACAAAGTTACCTCCTCAAACGCTTAATGACTTATTGAAATTTATTCTGTACTTTTATTTCATTTGATTCTATTGTTTCGTTGTGAATGGATTTATACTAATTAATCGCGATTCAGATTTTCCAATTCACTTTTATTCGCTTTTTGCTGATTTAAACTATATTTGGTTAAACAAGATATTGTATAAAATATATATTGGAAACATATTTGGTTATAGAAGATACATGGTAATAAATCATCCAAATACACCATTCGATACAAATGTCGGGAAATCGTTTAATATTTGTCTACGAAAAGAGAAAACATGTTAATCGAAGAATATGTATTAAAGGTTCTATTAAATAAATAAGAGGATTTCGATTCTCACTACTAGGATATGAGTTTTTATGTAGGAGGGCTAGCCTGAATGAAGCTAAACTGTCTGAATTGGACACACGTACAATAGTGTGGAGTCCAGATTTTGAGTAGGAAAACAATGGTCGTCACGCCAAGCGTACGTTATACGTCAGCAGGATTGACTTCTAGGACAGCAGTCTGCAGGACCAAGTAAGGGCCGGGACACAAAAACACGGCACGACGTCGTACGACGTCGTACGGCGCCCTGTCGTGGAAATCCACGTCGCGCGTCGTAAAAAACCACGACACGGTGCCGTACGGCGTCGTACGACGTCGTGCCGTAGAAACTCACGTAGAAATTCAAGATGAGTTTCTACGACGCGACGTCGTACGACGCCGTACGGCGCCGTGTCGTGGTTTTTTTACGACGCGCGTCGTGGATTTCCACGACACGGTGCCGTACTGCGCCGTACGACGTCGTGCCACTCGTGCCGTGTTTTTGTGTCCCAGCCCTAAGTCTTTTTTACAATATTTATCTATTGCCTACGATTCCTTGCAGCTCACATATCGAATAAAGATTAGGAGATATTCAAATAATAATTGATCAAGATTGGTAACTTCAAGGATAAATGTTTTCACTGTCGTTCCACGTAAGTAAAAAAAAAAAACATTTGTAGGTACATGCGATTAACAATTTAATTATGCTAATGCAGCCAACGGCAGTGGTCAGAATTAGCAGCGACCATCGTACAACCGCAGCGTTGGCTCGCACGTTTTGTCCGAATAATTCCAATCATGAGGCATACCGACCTATTTCATGTGGAATGTTAATACTGTGACATTCACACTGTACTATGTACATTGACTGTACGCATAAGTGGAATCTCCAAATACCAAAGGAAATGTAATAATTTCACATATTATATCTACACTTAATATAAAAAAGACAATATAAATTAAGTCGTTACTTACCCTGACCTTGCTGTTTCATGTTCAAAGAAAATCACAGATCTAGCCTAGATTTTAATCTAACACCCAACAATATAGGACCTTACGACAGTTAATTAAATTAAATGTTTCTTAATCTTAGACTATAATATATTAAGGACAATTCATGGAAAAAAATGTTACTATGCGAATATGACCAGTATATTATTTATAAATAGTAAATCCTAATGAAAGTCACCACACATTTTAAAATCGTCTAGTTAGAAATATAATTAACAGTAATGAATTTGTTTTTACAACTTAATTTTTTTTTTAAGAGATAGCCACAAAAGTTTATATTACAAGCTAGGTGTTTGTTAAAAAAGGATGGCGAGCCAAATTCAGTTCGGAATTCGGTATTTAAATTATACCAACTACGTAGAGTTGCTTGTTATTTTCGCGCTGATTTTGCGAGTTCTTGAAAGTTAATTTGCGAGCCTTATTGGCATTTTTGGGAAGTTCGAATTTACCGGCATACTAATTTTCCATTAATTTCTCATCATGAGCATAACTTCTGCCCTAATTGAAGACATGAATGGGTAAGAAACAACTTAAAAATTGACGTTTTTTTGCGTAAACGGAGGCTTTTGGACTAGGACAGTGATTTAAAATAAAAAAAAAATGATTCTATATATAGATAGATGACGAAGTAGGTAAGGTACGAGGTTTGTTTAAATTATAGAAGAGAAATAATGAGTGATGTTGCTCATATGTTATAAAATTTTAGTTAAGCATAGGTTACTTACGTTAGGTTAGGTAAGTACTTAATTTTGTAAGTCTTCAATTTTGGCTCACATAATTATACTTTGACGTATCGAAGAATGTATCTTATTTTGTTAAAGAGGCACTTAAAATGCTAGATGTTTTAAAATAAACAGGTATTGTTTTTGCTGTTCTAGTTTATTTTTCAATAATTTTTCATTTTGAACTTAGGCCTTTAATTAGATTCTAAGCCTTGTATAAAATTTTCGTTTTATCAAAATATTCTTTTAAAATACTTGCCCTCACTCAAACAGTTAAGGCAAGAAAAAAAATACCGGCTGTTCTAGATTTAAAATTATTTCGCATTGTACAGCTTAGTTGTTAAAATTGAGGTCATTAAGTGCAGAGATTTCTTTTGTTGGTTACAAAAGTAAAGTCTAATAGTAAAACAATTAGCAAGATCTCTTATAAACTTATGAGTGCTATGTGTAAAATTAGATGTTGTTCTTTGGAATTAATCGTGTTGTAGCTTAGTAATTGTGTAAATAAATACTAATAAAATGCGATAAAGCTAAGGATACATACATCACACGAGGAAATAAGATACCTTTTATTTGTATACATATTAACAAAACAATGTTTTTAAGTTACTCCTTCAGCGCTGCTTTTTTCGCCATAAATTATAATTTAAAGGACACAAGACACATACCGTATATGATTATATTTTATAACTTTGCTTCGTTACACCCTGTATTTATAGCACTATTAATCCTTCAGGCCCCGCGCGAGCACCGGTGATGGCGAGAACAAAAGAATACAATGGGAATTCCTAGAACCTCCGATCGAAGGATTAAATGATCAACTAATAGTTTAATTAATTGCACAAGCGTTTGTCGTTTGTATTTCCTGTTCTAGAGCATTCTGCACCCGCGGTTATTCCGGCATTTGCGAAATTACAAATCGATATTCAATATAGCTTAAAACTGATGACTAGAGATATTCTTGTTCATCGCAAATGCTATTAAAACTTTTCATCCATGGTTTATGCGAAATTGGCACAATTTATCATCCACACTACTATAAAAAATGTCTACCTGTTTGAATGCTTGTGACCTCTTCATGCTTTATACTGAATCAATTTGATCTTTTTGAAAGATACTTTGAGTCCCGGGAATGCACTTACGTGTACATAGGACAGTTTTTATCATGTATACCTACGCGATAAAAAAAACCTTAACTTAAAATTACTTCCAGGCCTCTTTGTTCTTTGAATTTGAATTGATAGTGACTAATGGTCGATTTACACGGTTGACTAACGGGTCGATTTTAGTCACCCGGCAAGTCACCATTCGAATTGCCTGTCCAAGTCGAATCGCCACCCCATTTACAAAAATCGCCTGTGACTAGTTCATTCTGCGCGCAGAATGAACTGCTGCGTGAAAATGTCGCGTCTGCGCTCGCTACAGTAGTATTCGCAGCAAGCGATCGCTTGCGACTGAGCGTTTACACGGTCGATTTTAGTCACCAGCCGCATGCGGTCATTGGCCGCACGACTTGGGGGCTTGCGACTTTAGCCGCATGGGGCGTAGTCGAATTGCCATTTACACGGTCGATTTTCGCCGTGCGGCGTAAATCGTGCGGCTTTAGTCACCTGTGTAAATCGACCATTAGCAATCTATATATTACTAGCTGTTGCCCGCGACTTCGTCCGCGTTAACATAGTATAATAATAAAGATGGATAGTTTTCCCCTTTTTAACCGACTTCAAAAAAAGGAGGTTATCAATTCGACGCGTATGTATGTAATATTTCCAAAACTGCCCAGTTTTTGTATATGTTAGTCTATATCAGCGTCTGAACAAATGTGCTAAATTTCAAAAGTGTATGTATGTATGTATGTTTTTATGTTTGTGTTCGCATATCTCCGGAACTACAAGTTGTACTATGTATTGTTCAACTTAGGGAACAGTGCAAGTTTCATCAAAATCGGCTCAGTAGTTTTGGAGATAGGGAGTTTTAATTTTCAATTACGTACAATTTTGAAGTCGGTTTTATCTTTTTAAAATACAGTTATTGTGGTTCCTTATACAAAGGGTAAAAACGGGACCCTATTTAAGCAAACGTCAAACGCAAACGTCAATAAACTTTCATGTTTCTAACTCAAGAAATGACGGACTTTCATTGAAACTTTCTACCCCAATTTCATCCCCTTGGGGATAGAATTACCAGAAACGCTTAAATACGTGTCTATTCATTTTTAATCAGTAGCGCAAAAATAAAGTTTCATGTTTCTAACTTAAGAAATGACGGACTTTCATTTGAACTTTCAACCCCTTTTTTACCCCCTTGGGGGTAGAATTTCCAAAAACGCTTAAACACGTATCCAATCATTTTTAATCAGTAGCTCAAACATAAAATTTCATGTTTCTAACTCAAGAAATAACGAACTTTCATTCAAACTTTCAACCCCAATTTCACCCCCTTGGGGGTGTAATTTCCAAAAACGCTTAAATACGTATCCATTCATTTTTAATTAGTAACCCAAAAATCAAGTTTCATGTTTCTAACTCAAGAAATGACGGACATTCATTCAAACTTTCAACCCCTATTTCACCCCCTTCGGGGTAAAATTTTCAAAATTCCTTCCTTAGTGGATGTCTACTCAATAAAACAAACCTACTCACCAAATTTCGTGGCTGTAACTTTAACAGTTTTTGCTCAGCGATGATGAATCAGTCAGTCAGTCAGTCAGGACATGTAATTTTATAAGTATAGATTGTCCACATTATTGCATACAAAATTTCTCGAGTACCTAAATGAATTTAATTCAGAAAATACAATTTGATCGGCAGCGATACAGCATGTTCTTGTTAAGCCGAATAACACATGGGCTACGAAAATACAAAACTAGCGTCGCTTATGGAATTAGGTAGAGATATTATACTCCTAACGAGATTTACGAATTAAGCCTCCGAACGGCCAGTATTGGCTTTTCCGAGCTAGGGACCCGATTCTTAAGCCTCGAATATCGTGTCAATCGCAGGTCGCCTCACTCGTGCATGAGACAGCTTGTATGCGCACGAGGGAGGTAGCCTGCGATAGAAACGAAATTCAACGCTTGAAAATCGGGCCTCAGGTCAAAACAACGTTATATTTGCAAGTTTGGAATAAGAAATATCAAAGTTTGCTAACAACCACAATGGAATAACGTTGTTAAATCCTGTTGGAACAAACAACACTTGCAAAGTTGGGCCAAACATAGATTTTCTATTATTTTAAGTTTAAAAGTCTTCAGGTTACATATATTGAAATTGTTTTCCTGTTACTGTGGTTGTGCTATCATAAAGGAAATAATAAATAATAGTATTTCCGGACCAACATAACCTGCGAACATTCAAGAAGAGAGCATATTATTTCCTCTTAAAAGCCGGCAACGCACCTGCAACTCTTCTGATGTTGCTAGTGCCCACGGGCAACGGCAGAATATACTTTCCAACAGGTGACCAATATGCTCGTTTGTTTCCTAATTTTATTAAAAAACCTCCTAAAGTCTTCTACTTCGGTCAGGTTTTTTTGCCTAGAGATACTAAAATCCTTCAGGAATGTTTATGAGGCATGTCTGTTATATTAAACGAACTTTTACTTTTCCGTTATAATAACGAAATGTTCTGAGAAATCTTTTCTGGAAATAAAAGTATCAGAATTACTTGTTTTGTGACCTCTTTTCGTAATTCTTTTATATAAGTCAATTATTTATTTTGATCAGAAACTCAACAAAAATACAACGAAATTTTGTAACTTGATTTCCCTGCAACTATGCGCCATGTTTGAAGTTGAAAATTGTTACACGTTGCAAACTTTTTAAATATTAACGCAAGACTATCTTCATTACATTTTCTCACAGGCGAGCTCTCAATAAAAACAAAAGGCGCACTTCCTTAAAGTTTAAAGCATTTTATAATGCACAGAGGTCCATCTCGGCTTTTAAGTTCTTTTTTCAAATTGGATCAGAAAAAAAGAACATAGATCGCTTGAATAGTACTAATAGTACGAAAGCCGTAGCTGTAAAATCAGCTGGTTAGGGTTCCGTTTTAGGGTTCTGTAATCAACAAAACTTGGTTGACTACTGTACCCTAAAACGGAACCCTAACCAGCTGTTTTTTTGTATATTTGTAGTTTAATAGTTATATTATTTAAGAGTGACCTTGTCCTACAAATAAAAAAATCCATATTTTAGGACCATAGAGTCAAAGTATGAAATCCTTTCTATCTCTGTTAGCTACCACTTTCGAGATTTTTCGAAAATAAAAATGTTGTTCGTCTTATCAAAATGTAGCTACTCACAAAAATTAGCTTGTTAGTAATCACAAAAAAAATTGTTCTAGGGTTGTTCCCTCACTACAACCTCGCTTAGCATTAGAAACCTTATTTGGCAAAACACACATTAAGCGTTATTTTACACTAGTGCCAGTAAAACCATGGTAGTCTTCACCCAGCCTCTGCAACTTTACTTTTAAATACACAGCCAGACAAACAGACGGACAGACCCCACAAAGACTGAGCAGCTGACGCAGCCCCTCCAAAGAGGGGCTCGGGGGGCGCAGCCTCCCGCCAAAACATAAACAAACATAATCCAGAAAGTCCAAAAGTAGGTTAGGTTAGGTTAGAACTTAGACCACAACACAGAGGGAGCCGAGCGAGCGCAGCGAGCGTGCTGCGGCAGCAGCCGGCGACCGTCACAAAATAAAAGGGGAGCTAAAAAATAAAAACAAACACAATCCGGAAAGTCCAAAAGTAGGTTAGAACTGTGACTGTGCTGTGGCAGCAGCCGGCGACCGTCACAAAACACGGTGTAGGTTAGGTTAAATTTTAAAGGCGTTAAAAAAGGCGACCAAAAGACTTAGATGTAGCCTCAGAATTCCGAAAAATTCAAAGGTGAGAAGCTCCAAAACTGGGGGGTTTCTCAGTGTGGAATTGGTGCGGGGGGGTGTTTACCCCTCCTCCCCCCTCCACCCTTACCCCAACTTCCCATCAATTTTTGGGTAGGTTTCCGAACATTTACCGTTGTTCCTCTTATCCAAATTAAGCTACTCACAAAAAATTAACTTGAAAGTATTAAAAAAAATTGTTTTAGGGATCCCAGATTAATAGTGTTTCATCAAATAGTTATTTCATATTAATTTTTTTTGTTTGAATATGAGCTCATTATACTCTGCTCATTAGTGTATTTTTCAAAGTGGTTTTAGTATTCGAAACACTTCATTTAAGATAAAATGCCGCTCAGTATAAAAAATACATTTGCCAAATATTGAAAAAAATGCAGGACGTAACGTTGACACTCAAACAGAGTCGCTCAAATATTAAGAAGCTGCTTGATAGCGATGGGCGAGGTGGACTGTAATGTTAAGATGAAAACGACGATAACTAATAACTAGCAAATGATACACATGAAAGTTGAAGAATTGAGATTGGCCGAACGAGTTATTTTGGACATAAATAATCTAGCAAATTGATAAACGCGGGCAGTGGATCGCAGAAGGCGCAGCCAACTACTGAAACGTCTCGGGTCGGGAACTGGAAATTTTGAAAAAGGTTCTTCGGAAAGAAGACCAACAGTTTCTGGCTTTAATACGGAATCTGGAAGGTTCGCGGTATCGGCTTGCGTTTCCTTTGGCCATAAGTCCTCGGTTTGTAAAAGGAAAGGCGGGCCAGAAAACCATCTGTAGTTAGCCTCGAGTTTCAAAGCTTTAGGCTTCGTGGCATCATCAGCCACGTTGAGAGAGGTAGGGAGCCATCTCCAATCGGATGGGTTGGAGAGTTCCGCTATCTCTCCCAACCTATGTCCTACGAAGGGTTTAAAATTACGCGCGTCACTTCTAATCCACTTCAAAACTGTTATGGAATCCGTCCAAAATATCGTTCGCGACGGTTTTAGACTGTGGGCACTTTTAATTGCTTGCGAGAAGCGTGAAGCGATTAGCGCCGCTTGTAGCTCTAACCGGGGTATCGATAACGGCTTCAGTGGCGCCACTCGCGCTTTACTACCGATTAGGGCTACAGACACGGTGCCATCTGTGTACATCACGCGCCAGAAGGCGACACAGGCGTACGCTTGTTCTCCACCGTCCAAAATGACATGGAGCTGAATGTCACTCCGCTCCAAGTTGAGGAGGTAGCATCGTGGCACCTCTACAGAGGAGGCTTCCCTTAGGAGTTTACACCATGCTTTATATTCATCCACGTATCACAATCGTTTCGAAGTTCTTTCGGAATTTGAGATAATGCATCTGGCACGTTGGAGATCCAGGATCGCATTTCAAATTGGCACTTTTTGTGGACCATAACTATCTCCGAAGCTATTCGTGCTGCGTCAGCGATGTCGAAATGGCTAGCTAAGTAGTCGTCCATGTAGTGGTCGTTTAAGATGGCGCTGCAGGCTTCCGGGTGGGTCAATTGAAATTCCTTAGCGTTTTTATCTTTAAGGTGGAGCGCTATAAAGGGGCTACAAACGGCACCAAAAATCATCGACGACATGCGATACTCGTGTACCACTCCGTTTGACCGAAAAAGAAAGCGCTGGGCGTCCCTGTCTTTAGGACTTATTTTAACTTGGGGAAACATCTCCTTTATATCCGCATTTAAGGCCACGGGTCCTTCTCTAAACCTAAATAGTATATCTATCAAAGATCGCAGGAGGTCCGGGCCCTGTAACAACATGCTGTTCAAACTGACACCTCGTGTCGTAGCGGCAGCGTCGTCGTGAACGGCTCTCAACTTTTTTTCTGCGGATGGAAGACACCAAATATGGGTAGGTACCAGCGAACGCGACTATGATGCTGGTCGCTTTCGCGGTAGGTACTGGGTTCGCATTCCTCGGCATATCCTTTAAACAGAATATCCGCAATAAATTTTCTAAAGGCTACTTCAAACTTTGGGTCTTTTGACATTTGCCTTTCAAAAGCCTTAAGGCGGGACAACGCTTGTGGGTAACTATCGGGTATGACGTATGGTAAGTGCTCCTTCCAAGGTAAAGAGACTTCAAACCTGCCGTCTGCCAGTCGTCGAGCTGACGTGTCAATGATACTGACGGCGCGTGCATCGTCGACGCTCTGGCGAGGTAGGCTTTTTGTAATGCCTAAAGAGTCGATGTCGTATTGACTTTTAATCAAGACGTCCAAATCGTCACAATGCTGGTGAACGTTGAGCTGGTTCACGAATTGCATTGGCCTGGAAGAATTAGACAAGGCACCGTGGAGTACCCACCCTAAGAGGGTTCTCGAGGCGACAGGTTCATTTTTCCGTCCACAACGCACCTCACGGCTGACTGTCAAATGCCAGTCAGGGGCACCGATAAGTATGGAGGGAGGGTTGTTGTTTGTCGACAGGTCGGTGGACAAAGCGCCAAGTGGTCGTAATTCAGCACGTTCACCTTATCGTTTCGCACACGTAAATTAAGAGGCTTAATAGCCCTTGCGTTTTCGATAAGATGTCGATCGGTTTGGTTGCGACCACGGATGTAGAAGTTGACATAACTTACGTCCACGACCTTCGACATATCGCCAACCCCCTCTAACCTGACGAGCTCCTGTCGGATGGGAACAGCACCGATACGAGTCGCTACTTCGCTGTCGATGAGCGTCGCGGCACTGCCCTCATCCAGTAGTGCCGTTGTCTCATACTCGCCGTCTGGGCCCTCGATAGTGACCGCAATGATTTTAAGAAGGCCGCGCGGGAAGGTGACGGGCTGTGGAGTTTCTGAAAATTGTGGGAGGTCAGTATTAGATATCTGTAGCGGTACTTCTGTTTCGCTACTATTACGTAAGGTGGCGCTAGTGTCGGCACTTTGAACGTCGGTACGGGTATTGGTTACCTGCACGTCGGCCGGTGCGCGTAATGTAATGTCAGTTTGGCCATGAAGTAGTGCGTGGTGCCGTCTAAGACATCCGTCGACCCCGCAACGTTTAACTCCACGGCAGTTATTCCACGAGTGCGGGTATGCTTTAAGACAACGATAACACGCTTTTGAGTCTTTTACCCACTGCCACCTGTCGCTTACCGATAGAGAAAGGAATGGTTGACACGCTCTTATGAGGTGCTGTCCTTTCTTACAAAAACCACAAGTAGGTACGGAGTTACCGGACGTTGTTGCGTGTACCGACTCAACTCGTTTGGGAAAGGTTTTGTGCGTAGTATGAACAGGCGGCCTAGGCGTCATATTATTAATAACGACGTCGGATACGAAGTTGTATTTTAGGTGTTTGTCCGCCTCCGTTAGAAGGAATTTTGACAACGTCTAATGATAGCGATGGGCGAGGTGGACTGTAATGTTAAGATGAAAACGACGATAACTAATAACTAGCAAATGATACACAATGTGAAGCGACAACTATAATGTTCAAGGTTCAGAGATAGACTAAGTCAAAAATACATCGAAAATATAAATTGTCAATACGAAAAAATGTGACATAGAAAAGTAAACAAATATTCAAAAACAGAAGTATTGGCTCTGGTCTGTCCAGCCAATTGCCAACATACCCGCCCCCAGTGGGACACTAAAACTCGGTGGCGACTGGCTGGGCCTCCATTACAATTAATTTTCTAGCCGGTCGGCGCAGTGTACCTCCCTTCGTGAGGAGGTCCACTACGCGGACTCGACCGTCCTGACCGGGGTACGCTACGGTGAGGGAGGAACTACAAATGAAATTAAATGAGGCGATACTACAACGCAACAATGATACTACAACGCAAAAATGGTACTACAACTACAACGAAAAACTATAATGGTTCTAACGAATTTACGGCGGAGAAGGACCAAATGATAGCGATGGGCGAGGTGGACTGTAATGTTAAGATGAAAACGACGATAACTTATAACTAGCAAATGATACACAATGTGAAGCGACAACTATAATGTTCAAGGTTCAGAGATAGACTAAGTCAAAAATACATCGAAAATATAAATTGTCAATACGAAAAAATGTGACATAGAAAAGTAAACAAATATTCAAAAACAGAAGGATTGGCTCTGGTCTGTCCAGCCAATCGCCGACACTGCTCATTTTGTATTTTAAGTAACTCAAATAAATAATTTGTAAGTTGCTGTTTTGTTAATATCTCGTCGCTCACAGTCAGTCGCTCAAATAGTAATTCTATAACCCAAATTAATTAATTTTGATACTTAAAACGGTAATTTACAGTCACTCGATTAAATACTACCCGTTTTTTTTTACATTTCTGAATTTATTCTGTATATGTATGTCAGAGGTAAATAAAACATAATTTTTTATTTCATGTTCATTTAATAAAGCACATAATAAATACATCGTCACACGTAAATACAGAGTTTCGATACATTTGTAAATGCACGTTGACTGCCGAGCGGCACTAGATGTAACTCGTCCTATATTACCTACCTGATGCATTTTTAACATTATCCCCGATGGCACCTTGTATACTCTGTTTCAATTAATTATTTTCCTAATGTTAATATTTGGATCGTGACAAAATTAAAATGTCATTGTTTTTCTTTATTGCGTGGGTGTATTAGGTGACTTTAAAATTGGTGATATTATAACCGCCTTTAATAAGCTTTATTTACATTAAGATAATAATGAATTGAAACAAAGTAATAATTTACCTTACTTTGGAACTCACTTAATGTTTTCAAAGAAAATGAAAATTGTTTAGTTAGAAAATGTTACTTTTCTTGGTAGGTAAATAACTAAAACCACGAACTTTATAATTGAATATTATATCGGTGATATTTATACGGTGAATATAGGAAACAGAATATACTTTCACTAAAATTAACAGTAAGCCTTACAGATTGTAGGTATTATTAAAACGAAACAGATTTAATTCACTGACATTATCTCTAAACTAAAAACTACTCTACATTATAAATAAATAAGTATTAAATATAATATAGCAAAATGTATTAACAAAATTGCACCTTAAATATTATAATCTAAGGTGCAATTTTGTTAAACTGCGTACATTTCACGACCACTCGAACGTATTAGTTAAATTCAAAATTAAGGGAAAACATCTTAAAGTTAACAAGTCGGGTAACTAATTTAGACAAAGGTATTTAAAAACTTAGTGTTAATAATTATAATGTATACCTTTGTCTAAACATCATGTTACAATTTAACTCATAATACGTATAAAATATTACTTAATTATTATTTACCAAGTAAACATGTTTGTGATTGCTCATATATTTGATGGTTAAAACATAATGAATTTTAAACAGTAGGTTAATGTATGTTGTTTTTCGTTTATCCGTTAAAGCGGTAATACGGTGCTCATAAACGATGCATTAATTTATTAAAAGCTTAAACAGCTTTTATTGTTTATATCAGAAATAACAATTTTTAGCACCTCATTAACACTAAACATTTGGTGAAACAACAATCAGCGTAAACAACATCATTGCACGTGTTGAATCATAAGCTAAGTTTGATATTTTTATACCCTTCTTTTTCCTTTCCTCTATCTTTCCCAGACCCCCTTACAGATCTCAATAAATTATGGCTTTTTGTTACATTAGAGGTCCATTTTAATGAACTAAGTTTTAGTTTATCTTAACAAACTCTAATGGTGCGTCCAGATTACGTATGTATGGTTAGATCGCTTGGAAATTGTACATATATCGTGACATAATATAATATCTATATACGATGAATAATAATAGTACTGTACAGTGTAAACTTCTAAAATGTCACGGTCAAAATCACGCCAAATCTGGATACACTTCTAGTGTTATTCTTATACTAGATGACGCCCGCAACTCCGTTGCGCCAAAATTAGTTTATCGCACGGGAACCGTACATTTTTCAAGGATGAAAAGTATTCTATGTCCTTTCCCGGAAGTCAGAGTATCTCCATATAAAATTTCAGCAAAATCGGTTCAGCGGTTTGACCGTGGAGAGGTAACAGACAAACACACTTTCACATTTATAATATAAGTATGGATATTTTTTAATACTTTATCTCTCATTAATTTATCTATGTCCAGGTCCACTGGCTATGTTCCCAATTAAAATCATGTTGCACATAGCTGAGCTGATCGCGGCACATATCAGTCACATGACTAACACGTGCCAACGACGTGTTCATTTGCCAGCTGACTAATTGGTTTTAGTTCCAGTTTTTTTTTTTTATTTCGAAATGAAAACCTTTGACAAAGAGAGATTTTGAAACATTTTCATTTGAAAAGTGATGATATTATGCTCTACAATTTTCTATTTGTTTTTATCTTGGCTTGATTTGTTTTTTATCATAGCTTCAAAAACACGAGTTTTATAGCATAATAATATGAGAAAAACATACGAGTGTGTTTTAAAATTCAACCAGTGTAACTAAAAATGAATGAACAAAAACGTACGCTGTCACTCGGCGACACGAAAATACACTTAGCCATTCATTCCAGCACACTTTATAATTATATATTATTTTTATAATTGAAAACTACCTGCACAGCGCTTCAGCTTTGTCCGAAACTGGAGCGTGGGCTGAAACTGCAGTCTAATGATAATCGTATAAAACAAAACACTTTACATTTAAAACTATATAAACAACTGGACGTTACCCGCGACTCCGTTGCGCAATTTTTTTTTTATAAAATAAGGGGGCAAACGAGCAAATGGGTCACCTGATGGAAAGCAACTATCGTCGCCCATGGACACTCGCAACATCAGAAGAGCTGCAGGTGCGTTGCCGGCCTTTTAAGAGGGATTACGCTCTCTTCTTGAAGGTTTGCAGGTCGTATAGGTCCGGAAAAACTGCTGGTGACAGTTCGTTCCAGAGTTTCCAAATTAGTTTATCGCGGCGGAACCGTACACATTTCCGGGATAAAAAGTATATCCATACCAAACAGCAAAATCGGTTTGGGCGTGTAGAGGTAACAGACAGACAGACACACTTTCGCATTTATAATATTAGTATGGATTACTCGTAACGTTATAAATAAATGTTTAATGATGCCCTTATTTAAAGATTGCGCAATAAAAATAGGTGTCGCAGTTGTTTTTAATAAGCCTAAGCCCTGGGATTTACGGAGAAAAACTATTTCCTTACACCAGCGTAGAAATGATCCCTTATTTAATGAGCGCCAAAATTACATTTTGACCTTAATAAGACATTCAAATTGTGTCAATAAGCCAATGAGACGTCAAATTATAGTAACGAAGCGTAATTGGCAAAATAAAACATTAAAATTTGAATGAGCGCTAAAAAGGCCTTTACAATTTGTTATCATTAAAAAGCAGTTAGCCGAATAAAAGGCGGCTGTGACGGCTATCGCAGCCTTAATGTCTACGGGTGACCTTCAGATTACGTCATAACCGCTTTAAAGTAGATCAAAGAATTAGTTTTACTTTGTTCTACTTAGATGTTACCAAAGTTTTCTTTATACTTTTAAATCAAATAACTAATATAGTACTAAATAAATTAGTATTCTAAGCATCAAAGTGATTTTTTTTGCTACCGCAATAAATATAGTTCCACACTCATAATAATTCATACGAGAGAACAAATTATAATGTTGAATATTTATTTCTATGTTTTCCGATTTTATTATCATAATTCACTTCATAAGAGTAAATCACGAGCTTTCTAAGCTTTCAGACACGCATATCGCTCTAAGCCGGCGACGTGATCAAGTGCGGAACTTGCATAAATGATCAGCAAACTTACTAGACCTTAAAAGCTCGTGTAATTTACGCGAGCTTCGGGAAAAGCTGCTGGCCTCATTTGGTAAGCAACTAACCTATTACATGATGTACAACATACAGGGCTTTTGCGGGGCTTGTTTTGGATTTATATGCTGTAGAATGTATTCTCTAGGTTGAATAAGATCACTATTAAAAATGTATAATGTAATTATTTTTAATTTTTTCCTACATTGTATAAACTATAAGAAGGTTACGTTCTTTTAAGTTATTTTTAGAAGAAATTGTTGCCAAAACATTATTGTCACTTCTATTAACTTCTTTAATTACCTTCGTTATTACGTAATTAAACAATTCAACGATACATATAATTGAAATCTAAATTCATACGAGGAAAGACAACTATAGATATATAAATGAGATTTGAGAATGAGCAACTACTTAAGACAACTATTCACTAGCTTATAATTAGCTAAATTGATAGCCGAAACCTCGTTGAGCATGCTGTAGCTGCTTGTTATTTCCAGCTTCAAAAAGGTCAGATATTTTCATTTATTACTTTGAACTTTGGTGCTGAGTGCTGGGTAAAGTGGGGATTGATGTGATATTTTGACGCTGACACTTGACATTTCATGTCAATATGGATGCTTTTAAGACTTCGACGTACTTCTACTATTTCACATATAAGTATTAAATACTGTCATCTCATCTTTCTCTGAATACAAGCTCGATATTCTTTGGCATAACTTAATAAAACTACAACTTCTGACGTCTTCTTAAACCAAAAATTCTAATAATATTTATATATTGTATTTTTGTTTACCAAATAATGCATATCTGCTTCATTTATAAAATTGATTAATCAAGAGTAAAATATTTTATGAAATTTTTGTATTTTGTACCTACATAAATAATTTTCTGGAAAATTTCGCACCTAATAGACCTGCGGGACTAGCTTGTTTTGAGGTGTTAAGTTTCAAAAATCCTAAAGTTTCTGAATTTTTGCACATGGATGGAGTGATGTCTTATTAGGTTATTTTTAAATTTTGTGTCATTTCTGATAAAAGGTTTTTGAGAAAATCAAAATTTAGTAGTCGATTTTTTGAAATTTGTATAAAACTAGCCAGCAAAAACTTAACTTAAAAATAACAATAGCATCATAATATCTAGATTAGTCTTCGGATTGTAGGTACCTAATTTGAACCATTTTAGCCCATTGGAAGCCGAAATATTGCCAGTTATTTAAAACACTATCTAAAAAAAATTAGAGTTTCTGAAATCGCAATAATTGGGCTCAGGTCTATTAAATAAAGCCATAGAATAAATTTGTGTCAGATTCATCCACGATATTTCGAGATTTTAATAATTTTTATTTTTGCAAGCTCCAAACACTACGAAAAAGATATTTTTAATTAAAGGCGTTTACATATTCAACATCCTAAAGAAGTAAGAAATATATATTTTAACTTTGAGTCCTTTTCACCAATTGCTTTAAAAATTAGATACAAAAATATGAACAGTATGAAAGAACCGGACGAGTGCGAGTGTGAGAGAGAGAACTCTGCGTAGTTCTGTCCTACCGTTTTTAGGGTTCCGTACCCAGAGGGTAAAACGGGACCCTATTACTGGGACTTCGATGTCTGTCTGTCTGTATGTCTGTCTTCAGGCTGTCTGAGATACAGCCTGAAGATAGACATACAGACCCGCTATGGATAAACTTCTGATTTTTCAAAATTGTGTATTATCTATTTCGCAAAAGTAAAATAATAATGTTTTATCCGCGCGCTACGCTGATAGTGATACTGATAGTTTTCACCCGCGCACTTCACACCCCGGCCCCCGCACTCGCCCAACGCATTCAAAAATGTCATAATTTTTCAATTTTGTAATAACTCGTAATCCCCGTCTCGCCCGAACATAGTATACCGCAAAAAATAGATAAAATTAGACGCAGATAGAGTCACATTGTAGGTACATCTGTACCTGTCTGCTGATATTAATTTTTGCTTGCGTATGCGTATATATGTAAAAATTTTGATTGTGGCAAACGAATGCGCTTTGAAACAATCAGAATTGGTTTGAAACAAATCTCGCAGTTTAGGTGGCTGAACTATGTGCTATTGAAATAAGCTACTCTTGCTACTTTCTAGCAGCTTTCCTCACGTAAATTTCGTTGAATACCATAAACCGCCTCACATTTTGTAATAAAAATAGCCTATGTGTTATGGAATACTTTATTTAGATGTACTGTAGGAATCAAATTATCTCAATCTAATCGGCAGTTTTTGTGTACAAAAGCAATATGAATTTTGAATATAATACTATCTTGAAAAAATTATACGTGGTCGGTGGTACGAGTATGATTGAGTTCGTCCCTAGGGTTGTTACCTACAAATTAAATAATATTATTACAAATAATATTAAGTATAAGACCTATGTTTTTTCACGATTGCATTATTTTACCATTTAGAATAAAACTATATTTATTACACACCCTAACAGCTAGGAAACGCAAAAATTTCATTGACAATACTCATGTGCCCCTAGCAGCGAATTTAGGATATCTGGAATGAAGGCTTCTACAGATTGCGCAAACCCGGTCCATCAAGTGAAGTTGGTTTTCGCAAGTTTGACAAGTGCCTCGTGTTCAGGTTGTACAAAGGATCATGGGCATTTTGGTATATTGCTCAATAAAAAAAAACGCGGATAGATGGACAGACCGAAACTATAATATCCTTGTACTACGGAACCCTAAAAATAATCATGCTATAATGTAACGTGATGTTATCAGCATGGAATGTATGAGCGCTGATGTCACTTTTAATATGGCTTTACCCAAAAAATCTTAGCTTTACCAACGAATCTTGACAAGCGCCCTATTGGTTTTTAATGTACATGGGTATACCTTCCTAAAAATATACAATCCATTCCTGTTGACCACTATACCAGAGCCCATGATACATTTTTGCCCCTCATCATTTGACATTTTTGACGGTTCGTCGTCCAGCTACAGTTCGACAAGGATTTAAATAACGTGGCGAGAAAAGAAACTAACGCTTCTATCATACAAAAATTTCATTTTTGACATGTGTTTGACGGTTCTCTTATACCAGCAGCGCCTTGGAGCACTATACACACTTACAGATCCCTGACGCGAACGAACCCCGTCCGTCCAACCAAAATATGTCAAACCGGAATGATATTTGTAAAATAATTGTTTTCGGAGTTTAAATTCTATGAGATTGCAATAGTTCCAAATGCCAAAAAGCATCCTTTTCATTGAAGGTTTGCAGGTCGTATAGGTCCGGAAATACCTACTGCTGGTGACAGTTCGTTCCAGAGTTTTACAGTGCGCGGCAGAAAGTTACGCGAGAAACACACGGTGGAAGACTGCCACTCATCAAGGTGATGAGGATGGTATATTTTTCGCGTGAGACGATGGCGAACAGTTGCAGGTGGTATGATTCCGAACAATTCCTCAGAGTACTCCCCGTGATACAACCGATAGAGGATGCAGAGTGAAGCTACATCTCGGCGTAATTCCAAGGAGTCCAAGCTGTTTGAAACACTGTGGCAGTCAACAATTCGAGCGGCCCTTCGTTGGATACGACCCAGAGGGAGCAGTTGGTATTTTGGCGCTTGGACTTCACTCGATATGCTAACGCCAAGTATTTCAATGCTAGGGGAGATGGTTAAAGATGTGCCCTCAAAACGAGGATATACGACCATAAGTGGCTTTTAGCGGTGAACGCGCAGACTTGTGTCACGGCGGGGTTAAATTGGACTAAGTTACGACTACCACATTCAGAGACTTTCTCCAATGAATTATATATTTTGGACACAAGTTCGTTTCGACTCTCAATGACATTTAGTCGAGAAATATTGGGGGAGCCGGTATATACAGCATCACCTGTACTATCATCCGCATAGCAATGAATGCCGTTGGTCTGTAACATGTCACTAATATGCAGTATGAATAGGGTAGGCGATAGCACAGAGCCCTGAGGGACAACAGCATCAACAAACTGAGTTTCCGAGCATTCGCCGTCAACTACGACTTTAATGCTTCTATCTGCTAAGAAACTTGGGATCCAGTTGCGTAATTTCTCGGGCAGCCCATTTGATGGAAGCTTCGAATGCCCAAGTGTCAAATTTGATGATCCAGGTGAACCATCAAAACTGTCTAATTTGTAAAAAGTTAATTATACATAGCTGTGGACCATTTTGACAGCTGTCAAAGTAATCCACATTCCACGCCTATCTTCACTTTGGACTGGATCTCTCCGTCTGTAGAAGAAGATATCATTTTGTGACGAACTTACCAGCTGCCAGCCAGTGGAGTCACCAGACCCATGTCCTCCATAAAGTGACCATGTGTGAAGTGCCAGGGGTAGTTAGTAGGAGAAACAAAGCGTGTCAATTCCACTAACGTGTCTGGATTCCACATTTAAATAGTTTGACTGATTTTAATAATTAAAAACAGAGTAAACAGGCGCTGTGTTTCGCCGAAAGAGTGAGTTTACCGGAGGCCCAATCCCCTACAACCCTAGAGGGAATAGGGTTATAGCTTAGGGGAGGGACCCCTAACCCTATTCCCTCTTAAAAGGCCGGTAACACACCTGCAGCGCTTCTGATGTTGCGAGTGTCAATGGGCGATGAAAGTTGCTTTTCATCAGATGACCCGTTTGCTCGTTCGCCTCCTTATCTTATAAAAAAAGTCTCACGTAGTTGATCTGTCAAAACCATACAAATTTAGAAGTATGCATCTACGCGTCGCGTTGAGGTCTAATTTAAGCTGCGCGTCCACTGGATCGGAATCGGAGCGTACGCAGCGTACGGATTTGTTACTTTGTATTGATTTATATGGTACTGCGTCCACTGGATACTGACCGGTATTTATGACGAAGATGTCTTCCGCAGAGAACGCGTCATTTGGATTCCGAAGGTTTCAAATTCTGACGTGTTTGCGACGACGCGACGGCTATACATAGATATTTATTCACGATGAATGACGATATTTTAATTACTTTTGTAGAAAAATATGAAGAACTTTATAGTCTAAAGCTTCAACATCATCATAACCAACTGAGGAGAGACAATATTTGGGATGAAATTGGGAAATAATGAATTTCGTTTTCTCTTGTTTCTCTTCTGATAAAATACAGCTAGTTACAACAATATCCTCTATAATGCAAATGCACGTTAACAGGCTATGACGGACTAAAAATAACTAAATTGCCTATGATGAATCCGAATGCAGTGGACTATCGGCATTTCGTAAATGACGAAATGCCGATGGGTACGCTCCGATCCAGTGGACGCGCAGCTTTGACTGTAAAACTTAATAGGTAAATTGCGATTTGCGGCTTATGATTTATGACGTATTAAAAAAACTACTTATCTTTGTCCAAACGCCTGATGGCAACCCTACTTGCAAAGGTACTCAAGCCAATTTGTCAGTTTTATTTTACAAATAGAATAAAATTCAAATCATCGAACAGTGAACACTAAACAGGATTTTATGTGGATTACGTAGTAAGTAGTTTTTCTTCAACAACTTAAAATAATACATAAACTTTTTAAAATCTGCTGTAATTAAAATAAATCATAATGGTAGAAATTTTAGTAAGTATTAAAATATTGACTAAGCTTTAAGTTTCGAAATTAAGTTGAATATTTGTGAAAATAAGATGCAATTTTTTTTTATTTCTTTTCCATCGTAAAAATTGTAAAATATCGTATTTTCTCTTACACAGGCCCTTCAAGATATGATGTTGTATCTATGTTTAAAAATAAAATAGTTTGTGGCCTATTAACAAGTATAAAAATCAATTTCGCTTTATTTGATCCGCCAATTTCTCTTAAAATCGGGGCTGAAATGGAACTAAATTTTGAAATGTGGTTTGCATAGACCTTTTAATTGTAAATATGTAAACTCTAAAAACTTTAATTACTTTTTGTAGCTTTTACGGGATGTTGAAAGCAAAAATATAAATTTCTTCAAAACCCGTGGATGAAAATGACACAAAAGTTTAACAGTATCAGACATCAACAAACTAAACCATAATATACCGTTTTTACAAACTCTAATATTTTTTCGACGCAATTAGGTGACGTTTCTAATATTTGCTTATTACTGGGAAACCCGTGGATGAATCTGACACAAAACGTGTCTGCACATCAGTTACTGCCCTAGCAATATCCCAAAACCTAAATTTTAAACTTTAATATTTTTTTCCAGCCTATAGCGACCAAAAATCAAAATCCCTAAATATCTCTGGAAGCTGTCGACCAAAATGACACAAAATCATTTTTTAGGTTTTCCTAGTGGTCCCAAAACTATACGCAAAAAATTAGAAACTTTAGAATTTTTGAAACCAAAAAACCTAGTCCTATCGGTCTATAAATCTACTCGTAGTATAAAAGTCGCCAATAATTCGTAAGTATAGTGCGGTTGACGTGTCTTAATCGTTGTAGAGTCCCTCGTAGAGCGAGCGGGGCATGTGCTCGGCGAGTAGCGACTTGAGCTTCTCGCGCGGAGAGACAGGCGTGTAGCGTGACAGCGGGAAGGTGCGTGTCACGCCGTCGCTGAGCGCACGCGTCACGGCAGTCAGGTCAGCGTCCTGGGGAAGAATTTCAATTCACATCACTAAAGTTGGTCGCTGTTAACTGTGTATTAACCCACAATAATTTGTATTTTGTTGAGTGATGAATGGAGTCTTGTTTTAAATGATCTAAAGAACATGACTGCATTTATAACTACTTATTTCTGGGATGATTCACAAAATATGCTTAACAGCATCCAGTTAAGGTTCGAAAAAAAGTTGTGAAGATCACCGCAAATACCAGTGACAATTCATCAATAAAGTAGTAGTGGCATGAATTCAACAATTCACTGATAAGCCTACTCTCTCCTTAATGCAAATGTTTATTGGCTTTAAGAAGGGAGCGACGCCACGTCATAACTTCTACTATTACGAGTATAAGTAACGGGTACTATAAGGCAGTAGGTATGTCTTAGGTACTATGTAGGCTACGAAAATATTTTGACACATTGTGAGTTCTGACTTACGATACAAAACATTTCAACAAGATCTTGTAGATACAATTTCAAAGTTTAAATTAAAGTTTTGTGCGCCTGCCAATATTTTATATGTAAGCGCACATTATTTCGAACACGAATTGGGCGAGCCTAATATTGTGTGCATACGTTTAGATAACTTTGATGCGTAGCTTATGAAATAGTAGTTATGGTACTATCAGAGAAGTTGATTCCTAGGCAGATGGGGGACCTTAACTACGAAGTTTGGTCGCGTTCGCGTTAAGTCAAACCTAACCGACAGATTACAATTAACATTGAATTAACATGATCCGACCAAATGACGTTGTTTTGTCAACTGCCTAGGAATCAATTTCCTCGATGGTACATTTCTGTCATAGCATTGTAAACGTCACATCTTAAAAACAGACGAGTGCACTGACCCAGGTCCTTCGGACACGTGATCTCGGGGGACAATAGAGCTTAGGGAGCTAACGTCCGTCAGTTTACCTCGAAGCTTCTTCGAAACTAATACTTATGTGCTTGGCATAAAGGTCTTGTTAAGGATAAAATAAAACTGAACTGTAGTTAGTGTTTACACGAAACATAAAACGCAGGCTTGCTGACCTGGGGTCTGATTCTCATACCTGGGAAGTAGTTTCGATCGCAGAATCACTCGCACGCACACATGACTAAGACGTATGACGCGCGAGTTTAGAGCCAGTCCACACCATGAACGTAGAAAAAAGGGTCCACACGGCGCGTTGCGTCGAAGCAGCGCTGCCGTTTGACGCATAGCCGGCCACACGGGCGCTGCGTCATCGCAGCGTTATTACGAAGCAGTCTTAAGGGCCCTCTCTCCCTAAATTAGCAGGTCGATTGTCTGTCAGTGCGAATATCGACGTAAATGACATTAAAATAACATTCATAACAGCGCGCCTTGTACGGTGGCGGTTACGACGCTCGCCGCGTCCATGATAGGGAGAAATAGGAGAAAAAACCTTTTTAAGGCTTAATATAATACATATTTCAAAAAAGTAAAAAAACCAAATTATTAACTTATGTATTGCAAAGCAGTAGATATTTTTTAAATATTCTTTTGATAAATAATGAAGGAGTAAAGTGGTTTCATTCAACGATTTGGAGGTGATTTGGTTTTTTATTTCTTTATTATGTGATACCGATAGAAAAAATATGGCAAAACCAAATTACGTATCATATCATGTAGATTACTAATTATTTTTTTCAGATATAATTTCTCTGTTAATGCCGATGAAAAGTTGTTTCATCTGCACGCTTTTTTCGAAAGAGCAGCCTTAAAGTTAACGCCCCTTCTCGCTTCGTCTCGGGGGCTGCTGTCCGTCATGTGTGCATTGCGACGACGCATCGCACCGTGTAAACATCTTAGTTATTTGTATGTAAAACAACGCAACAGCAGCGCTGCGTCGACGCAACGCTGACGTAACGCACCGTGTGGACTGGCTCTAAGACAGTATAAGTCTCTACACTGAACACTTTGTATACGTAATGCGTATACTACACAGTGTATACTGTATACTGTATAGGTAATTTAACTAAGCTAAGTTCTTTACCTCTCTACGACGTAGTTAGGTTAAGGACACGGTAAACATACTAATACGGAGACCTCAATCAATATACTTAAACAGCGCTGAAACTATGTAGAAATTAAATATTTTATCAGGATTTTTCTATTCAGTTTCATTTAATTAAAATGAGGCTCTATAATTTGCGGCTCAGGTTATGCCTTTATACGTTTGATAATTTTACTAATGTTGCTTTAAATAAACAGCATTGATTATATTTTTATACGCTTTTTATTAGCTTCGCCTGTATGTTTGTTTGTAACCGACTTCTTTGGGCGCGATCTTGACCCACTTTAAACGGCCAGATTTCGTTCAAACTTTGTATATTTATCGAGGACCGATGACAATACACTAATTTGATATAATTATTCCATTTTTCAATTTGTATATTTACTATGTTTGTTTGTAACCGACTTTTTTGGGCGCGATTTAATTTTTTTGTTTGGTTTTCTATAAAAAGCTTGTTTTTAGTTTTTTTTTTACCTATTATTTATTTATAATAATCTTGAACAAAAAACCAAACTTATTGAACTTTTCAATATCTGGCCATCCACGCTGTAGTTGACTCGAATAAAAACGTATTCGGCTTGTAAATATCTACGTCCTCTATTCATCACCGGATATGTGACAGCCAATAACGTATGTTACAAGAGCCGGATACGTCGGAATTTCCGTTAAACCTTTTTTTATCCCGTGCCATGTGAAATATTTTCGTGGGATTAAAATAGGGTGACCGGAGCCGTGTTGTCTATTTTCAACCCCGACGAAAAAGAGAGGTGGTTGGAGGTTAAACGTGTCTGTCTATCTGACAGTGTGTGTGTGTCTGTGGCATCGTAGCTTCCAAAAGGATAGATCTATTTTGATCCAGTTTTTTTTGTCAAAAAGCTGACATGATCGAGAATGTTCTTAGCAATTATAGTTCATCATTATCAGCCCGCTTAGTGCTGGAATATTTGGGTTTATCTGCATATATTTCTAACTATTAATGAAAGATTGTAAACAACTTCCAGTGATTTGATCGATTCAATCTTATGTATTCTAACCTAACTTAATATATCACTTATTAAATTCAGTGGGGGTTGTTTTTTATAATTTAACATTAAGGGAAAAGACCTAATGGCAGACACTTTAAGGAAACATGAAACATTTGAATATTATAAAATATATATTTATGAAAATAAAGGATTGATAACTTCTTCCGTGTCTTCTGTAACTCTTACAAAAAAAACTATTATAATTATTCTCTGACAAATCAATAAAATAAAATAAAATATTATTGGTCCCTTGTAAACTTAGTCAAAAGAGCTAATGCATGACATCACAAAAAACGAACATCACTAATAGTAGACACCAATATGAACTAATAGTTGACATAGAACATCAAATTACATTTCACATTTTTCATATTCTTAGGTCTTTATTTGCCGTTTCTCAAAAGATTTCATTTACTTCATCATAGTTACTACATGCATCAGAAATATTATCCACGTTGTCTCCAGATTCTATCCATTCTTCTTCCATGCTGAAACTATCTTTACTTTTATTTTTCATATTTTTTTCCTAGCAAATTTATTTTCAGTCTTTAGTCTCTATGCTTCTCTTGCCTCTTCTTTTTTTTCAGCTCTCTTTTTTCTTCTTTTTACTGCTAAAAAACTAAAGCAATCGATTTTTAAGGTCTAATATTAGACACCATGTCCATTTTTAAGTACAGTTGTTCTAAGTTGTTAGTTTGTTAATAGAATTATATTTTTTGCAGTAGAATAAACTACAAAATAACTTTAGTATGTATTGCAAAACTAAAAGATGAGATCCATGTCATCTATTAGGTTTTTTACATTTTCAAGAACTAATAGTAGACATAGACCCTTTATATTGTTAGGGAAAATAGATAAAAAATCATAAATAAACATTAATTAGTGTATACAACATGACCATTAATTCAATGAAATCAATAGAAATTACAAAAAACCAAACAAATGTATTCAAAACTTAATACGTGCAAAATTTCGCCTTCCTTAACCTATTTGCTAAGAAATTGCCGAGCGCGTGTTGACACGGTCACATTATTTACGAAAACTGATCCCATTTTAAAATTTTGTTCACGAAGGCGTCCCTAATATATTTTTTCACATCAACAGATAGCTTAAGAAGCTTATAAAATTTACAGTGTTGAGAAATAATTAGAGTAATTCTTATTTTTATGGTATTTTTGTCGTAAGTGTCATCTATTAGTTCCGTGTCTAGCCCGTAAGGTACTATTATGTATTCTGTGGTCTAGCATTAGTACCTTTCCCTTACATCCCCAGCCATGTGGATGTGAATTATTTCTGTTGGATTAAAACAGGTTGACCGTGGCCGTGTTGTCTATTTTTGTATCCATCCGAGTGAACAAAGTAAGCGCCATCAAGAATTATGTACCTCCCTTGTTCTTTTAAAATAATGGCCTGTAATCAACTGTTTTCTCAGTTTCATTTTAAAAAGGAGGTTTTTATGCGAGTAAAATATAGTGGAAGTAGGTAAATTGTATAAAGCTGAAGAATAACATTTATTTAAAAAGTTCCTTAGGTTTCCAAATGCAAAAGGCTGGGACAAGTTTTATAAGTTTTAATATTCTCTGCTTGTCATTAAAACCGGTTCTCATAGAAAATTGTGATACTGTGAATGTCATAAATGTAAGTTTTTCTGCTACGAGTTCCAAATTGAAAAATGAAATTCATACTATGCAGAAAATGTAGAGGCAATAAAATTGAGTTCCGGGATTCTATCTCTTAATAAATACTGCGATACGATGAAATGGTAACAACATGAAAATAGAAACGAAAGAGTGAAAAATTCAGATCTCTTTGTACAACAGAAATAAAAGGTTTCATCGAACACACAGGGTTTGAAAACTTTGCAGGCTGCGCAGTGCGCGGGAATGAAAAAAACTTTTGCGTTTGAAATGAGCATAAATTTTTTAAAACTCAATTAATTTGTGAAAATTCAGTTTTATAATTTGAATTAGTGTATATTAAAATTATTCATCATTAACGTCATTTTTGGAAATGTGAAATTATTTATGAATATAGCTGATTTTGTGTGATTTATTTATTTAAAAATGGTTTTACTTTTAAAAACTTTTTAATGTTTCTTTTAGTCTCCTCTACTATTGCACTACTGAAATAATGATGCGGTATATAGATGGAAAGCACGAGGCCACTTTTAAGCAAAGGAGTGAATTGTTTTTTTTTTATCGAAAATGTCCCAATTATTTTACCGATATTTTTGGGATTTTCATACATTATGTAACAAGATAAAAATAATAGGTAAATAATAAATATACATACAGCGCCCTTAGTGTACTTCTCGAGGCTGCGCAGTGCCTGCTCGAAGTATTCCTCTCCGTATGCGCCTTTTTGTTCATCGCTCAATCTCTTCCACATCTCTCTGGCCTGTTCTAGAAGTTTCTCCTCTGATAGCCACGCGCTACCTGTGGTGTATTCGCCGGCTGCTACCACTACCTGAAAAGTAATCATCATCATAGTACATGGTCATTGAAAAAATTGAAAAGATTTGATTTAAATTTACTCAGAAATAAAAAACAATTTTAATTTTTTATTGTTATTAAATGAGGCACAACGAAGAATTCGTGTCTTTTCCCAATTTGGAAGGATTGGAAAAATGTTACTTAGTAGCCTATATAATAGCAACTATAATATTTGGGTTTATTTTATCCAAAAAATATAGCAAAATTTTTGGTTCAAAAGAACCCAAACGATAGTTAGCTATGGGTATGCTGGAGTAACCTTATTCCTAATTGAAAACTTATAAAATAGTTGATTTTTAAGCTTGCATATACTGTGTGAGCACTATAAGACAATTAACTATTCAAAAGGTAGGTTTTTTCTCATCTCAAAAATGCATTACCCGCCATAAGTATTAAGTAGTACGTATAACTTGATTGAGTGAAACACATAATTTTTTGGAAGCCATATTTTGCTTGAATGTCGAGATAGGTCAGCTGATGGCGTACATTGAAATTCTGGGAAGAGAAATTATCCGTGAGGCAATTTCCGTGTCGAATATCCCTGGGAATCATATACCGAGAACCAATTACATCAATTCAGCTATTAATTTGGAGCGAAGTATACTAATTACTTCCGCAATGGCTTGCGAATTAGGCATCATTTTACAGCTTGTTAAAAATGTAAAATGCACTGTTAGGAAAATGGATTATTGCTTGGAATTTAGACGACGGGCTACATAATTTAAATAGTTTATATCAATTCCAGTCGAGAAAATATGCAACAGACAATAATCCCACAAAATAAAGTAGGTCTGTCAGAACATTGATTCATAGACCTATGATTTTTTGATAGTACATTTATTATAAGCATTAAAGGCACATTAAATCTTAGTTGATATTATTGATAGTATTAATATATTGTGTCTATACAGAAACTGTGTCGCGTTTATATTCTTGCCGGAGCTGAAAAGTAATTAGGTATCTTTGAGTAATTTGATGTATGTACTTCTCAAACGGACTTTAGCTAAAGCATAATAATGTCTCTAATAACACGGATATAACTTAAGTTTCATAAACAAATATTTGTACTATTTCTCGATGATATATCATCCCACGATACTCTTATGTATGCAGAGCCAAAAATGGAACAGTCTGATAAGCATATTACCTTACATAATAGCCTATTCAATGTTACATTTTTGTGAACTGGAAATTCACACAGTTACACTTTGAATGTATAGATGTACTAATTTAGAAAATGCTCTTACATTTACAATTTGATGTTTGCGTTACCGAGTCATGTTAATTACGTGTAAGTAACAGATAGGGTTGGGAATAATTCTCATGGAAATATAAGTTTAAAATGATCATTGATCACAAAAAGTGTTTGTGTGTGTGTTTGTTTGTTATTTCAAAAACTACTGAATACTGCTACTACCGGGCTACTTTTGATTTGTAAAAATAATGAAGAAAAATTGTTGAAGTTTCTTACATTGAAAATAATTAAGTGTAACATTAATTCTATAATTTATTGTTGATCAATGTTGTGAAGTAAAAAAAAAACTAAAAATATTTAACTAGTATTCACTTGTTTAAATTTAATGCAGTTGAAAGCCACAGTATAGTTAAAGAGGTGCTTCAATAATTTTGTTCTCTACTTAGGTGAAGTTTGGCCTAAAATGTTGTGGAATTCATAGCTAAATTCTTCGGTTTAAAATTTGATCGTACCCATACACACTTTTATTTCCTATGAAATATGAATCTACCTGGTTTTAAAAGGTAAAAAGAATAATAAAAAGAAAATAAAGGATAGTAATTAAACTGGATCAATGACAGGTACACTTCACTTAGGGCCGGGACACAAAAACACGGCACGACGTCGTACGACGTCGTACGGCGCCGTGTCGTGGGAAACCACGACGCGCGTCGTAAAAAACCACGGCACGGCGTCGTACGGCGTCGTACGACGTCGCGTCGTGGAAACTCATCTTGAATTTCTACGTGAGCTTCTACGGCACGACGTCGTACGACGCCGTGTCGTGGTTTTTTACGACGCGCGTCGTGGATTTCCACGACACGGCGCCGTACGGCACCGTACGACGTCGTACGACGTCGTACGACGTCGTGCCGTAGAAACTCACGTAAAAATTCAAGATGAGTTTCTACGACGCGACGTCGTACGACGCCGTACGGCGCCGTGTCGTGGTTTTTTACGACGCGCGTCATGGATTTCCACGACACGGCGCCGTACGACGTCGTACGGCGCCGTACGGTGCCGTGTTTTTGTGTCCCGGCCCTTATACCTGTTTTGATGTCACGCACAATATGCTTTTCAGGTCCTTAAAATCGTCAACCGTACTTGAGCCTTGACAAACTCACATAATCAGTAAACGTAAGCGTTATTTCCAATTTTTGTCTAATTATTTTGGCGGTGAAGTTAGCCTATTCTTGCAAGCTTACAAGCTTCATTCTGATTAAAAATCTCATTTAAATAAATATGTTACCGGCCAAACCCGATTTCAGGACAAACCAGTTTTGCCTAGGCTCAACTAGTTCTTCCTGTACGCGATAGGATTAACTAGTATAGCCTAGTCCAAACTAATTTGTCCTAAGCCCGATATAGGATATACCAGTTAAGGCTAGGCCAAACTATTTGATCCTAATATCAATACTCACACACTCTAGGATAAACTGGTATGGCCTAGCCTAAACAGTAAAAAAAATTTGTGAGGTCATTGGTCTTGCCAGTCTGTGGCCAGAACTCAAAATTGTGCACGGAAAACCCAGGCATAGTCAAAGCCAGGGCTCTGTTGAACGTGCCGATCAAGATATTGAGAATATGATAGGCTCTTGCTCTTGGATGAATGACAACATTTCAACGAAATGGTCAGAAGGCTTGAAATATGTCCAATTCATAAAAAAACACGCCTACCATTCAGGGATAAAACAATCGCAATACAAGGTATTGTAATATTTTGTAATAGAACTCAGAGTAGGACTAGGAATTCAGGATGAAGATGATTTAAGGAAGGTAATAGAAGATGATCGCAATGTTACCCTGATAGAAGACAGTGATAATAACGTTGCCTAAGTTAGTAACCAAGAAAAAGTTTCTTCATCTGAAACAGACATTCACAAAGCTAGAACAACTGCAGCACAAAATCTTATGAAACAGGCTAAGAAAATGAAAGCTACTACTTTAATAAAAATCATTATTTTTCCAATTATGGAGTATTTTATTCAGTTTATCTATTTATTTTGACTTTCTAGATATAATGTTTAGACTAGGCCATACTCGTACCAGTTTATCCTAGAGTGTGAGTATTGATATTAGGATCAAGTAGTTAGGCCTAGCCTAAACTGGTATGTCCTATCGGGCTTAGGACAAATTAGTTTGGACTAGGCTATACTAGTTAATCCTATCGCGAACAGGAAGAACTAGTTGAGCCTAGGCAAAACTGGTTTGTCCTGAAATCGGGTTTGGCCGGTAACAAATACATTTTTAAACAAGCCCCTTACCCCTTATTTACTTACGATTACTAATAAGTAATATGTAGTTTGCTCATTAATAGGCTTGATGACAATTTTTTTTTCTTATTGGTAATTGAAAGACCCTTAAAAAATAGAAACATCGCTTAAAGACTCTCATAGCTTAAAAATTCACCAAGATATGAACAATTCAAACATCTCATAAAATATACCTACCCGAAACGCTCCATACAAAGTGCTACGAAAGACTGACGTCAGTCTTTCGTAGTTTGTACGGATCGGGAGAGAACTTTGTTCGATAGGTATATTAAATATTGCGTTTATGAAAGTAGTTTCATACCAAAAGTTGCTTTTAATTGCATAAGTTATCGAATGGTATACAAATATTAAGAAATTTAATAGAAAAAAAATTCGACTTGATTATCCAACTTTGAAGGCGCCTAACAACAAAAATACAAATGCTATCGAGCTGAAATTTTGGTAACACTTATTTTTTACCGTGCTTTCTTTATTTTATTAACAAAATTCGCTAATCTTTGACCTTGTCATCATCCCTATTGTCTGTCTTATTAGAAAAGCTTTTCGACAGGAAAAGACAGTGAACCTTGAATAACGTAGCTATACATGTCGCGAGTAAAATATTATCTTTAGTAAAGGCGTTATATTTGAGTGAAATACAGTTCTTATCATAGAATATTTTCCCATCCCTACAGTGAACGACAGGCATTCAGTTTCGCTGCGGCAGAGGCAATCGCGGTGAAGGGCCCCAGTTAATGAAGAAACTTAAGCCGCACCAACCGCGAGGATAGTACTGAAAATTTAAAAAACTTTCAAGTTTCGTTTTTCAATGAGTAAATAGAAACGAAAATTTTCCATTCGAAAATCTCACTACTGCCAGTATTATTTTCTCTCTATTACTTAGTATCTATCTATATAAATATTTTTTTGTTGCAGTCTCACTAAAACTGGAGAACGGCTGGACCGATTTGGCTAATTTCAGTCTTGAAATATTCGTGGAACTCCAGGGAAGATTTATATAGGAAAGAAGAGATACGAAGTTTTTTAGTTTATGATAATATTTTAGTAGCAACTATTACTTAGATGCTACTACGAAATTATACGATTACGATCCAAAGAAATACGTCCGCAAAACGATATCGCAGTCAAATGTAGACCATAAACATACACCAAACGTCACCAATGAATAACACCAGTTCGAATAGGCACTAAAATTCGTTTAATTTATTGGATCATGTTGAGTAATATTTGGGTCGCAACAGGCCGACACGACGACTCGATAGCTCGAATTTAAATTCGATACGAATTTATCGCAAATGTAATTTTCATGAAGATGACAGCAAACGAATTTCTACTTTCTGAAATTGGTTAACTAGAAAGTAGATTTTTGTTTAGGTCTAATCCCAATGAAACGAAAAATGGTTTAGTTTAAAAATCTAATGAAAGCAATCTTGGGATGGCCATAGTAACTAATTGTAACTTGCAATTTAATATATTATGCAGGCAGACTAACCACTTAGAATATCCATACTTCCACAATAATATTATAAATGCGAAAGTGTGTCTGTCTGTCTGTCTGTTACCTCTTCACGCCCAAACCGCTAAACCGATTTTGCTGAAATTTGGCATGGAGATACTTTGAGTCCCGAGAAAGAACATAGGATACTTTTTGTCCCGGGAAAATGTACGGTTCCGGGGCAACGGAGTTGCGGGCGTCATCTAGTAATTTATAATTTTTATATTTGCTACTTCATCTGATGATTACACTATGAAGATTGAAGAAGCTACATTTAATTAAAAAGTAATTTCCAGAAATAATTATCTCGGAGAAAGGTTTTAAACACCGATTATAAGAGGTCTCTTTTAACGAAATTGAAATGTCATTCTAGGAATGTCTTAAGCCTGAGATAATGTGAAAGGAAGAAGTAAAGATTTATAAAACAAAAGAAAAATAACACTTTCTATTTATTTTGCTAACTACAATAAATTCATCGTGATAATGTTCTACTACCAAGACAACTTACAACTGAATAGTATTAATTAAATAGTAATAAGTGGGTAATTAGCGCATAAAGCAGCACTGAAGTTTTCTTGTCAGTAGAAAATATTATTATTCCTTTCTTTATTTTCACATTGTATTTAATCTATTTAGGCTGGCCGCATACACACGTTTTTCGCAAACGATTTCCAAATTCGTTTTGCGTATTACTGCATCAATCAACATAGGGTGTCAAATGAAAAACATAACTTATTCTACAACAATTTCCAAAGCGTGATACTAATAGATAGCATCAACATCACAGATGCGACGTGTTGTACGGTGGTTAGTAATGTATTAGGGTGGGTTGCACCAACATAATTTAACTATAACTTTAACTATAATAACAAAATGTCAAATTAACTGTCAAATCTCTGGTTAAAGTCAATAATGGACGCCATATTTGCCGATAACCGTAACTGCGCTCGGTTAAAGTTAAATTTGACATATTATAAGGTGACCCTACCCTCGAGAGTATAAAAAATGAATTATTGATACAAATTGACAGGAAAAAATAATTTGTATCTATAATTCATTTTTTATACTCTCAACCCCATTAACTTAAGCAAAAGACATCTGTCAAATTCTGTGGTCATTGTAACAGTTATAGTTAAAGTTAACCTTTGGGTATCTGATACACCTACAACCTTAACTTTGACCATAACTGCAACTATAACAACGCCTGTGGTGCAACCCACCCTTAGTGTTACGTATGTAGATGGTTTGCGGGATCTCGATTAGACGCGATAACTGACTCGCTGTGGTGCATTTAATCAGCGGCTGGCAGCCTGATATAATTACACAAGCAATAAGCAGCGAACGAGGCGAATAGATGAGCTTAATTAACAAGCTAATGGTAAGCGATATAGGAATTTGGGTAGCGATTGAGTTAATGGAGTTGTTTTAAAGCAGTAAGGTGAAGTTTGTAGATTTGTTGAATTTTTTTCATACTTTGAGCCTAGGGGTTATGTTTAAAGATACACATCTTGTCTTAGGGTCAGATAAAGTAGTGACACGAAGATGACGCAAATCAATCGCTGAAAGTCGCGCCTCTGTGTGAAAGAATCCTTAGCGATTTCCTGTATGCCATTAACGTAAATTAGTAATACTTGTCCACGTAGTTCCTCAAAGTTACGTAAGACATCTAGAGCGTTAAGCGAAAGTTCTTTGCTATTTTCCTGGTAATGCCTGTATAGTTGTATACCTACTACATTGTCTCCTCGTGGCTTGAGATCCCTGTGCAGGCAGGCGGCAAACGCGGTGAGCGAGTCAAATTGCGAGCTTATAGTAGGGGAGCCCAGAGTGCTATTCGTGTAACTTACTCGAGCGTCATGGAGACCTAGTATGTTTTTACATTAAGTAAAACTGATAAAAAATAATAAGAGCTTTTATCATTTCAGCGGTGAGTTCAAAAACTGCAGCCATTTTAAAGTCATAAAAAAAATATAATATCCAGAAAATTGCTTATTTAGGTAAAATATAACAAGATTTTAGGGAGATCGCAGACATCACACTTTCTGTGTGATCGAGTCTGCGGCTTACATACAATCTGCATGGCGCGCGCCATCAGATTGTATGTAAGCCGCAGACTCGATCACACAAAAAGTGTGACGTGTGCGATCTCCCTTAGAAAACAAGGATTGAATCGTTTAGTTTAGCGCAACATAAAATATATGCGAAGCTTAGTTAAGAAAATATAAAGTTTTATGTTTTATATTTTAAAACGTCCTTACAGGCTCACCTAACCTTTAAATCGGCAGTGCTTTATGTGGAAGCTTCTTTCGAGGTATACTAAACATCCCCTATCTTAATCTGACAGATCCGATGACATTTCAATACTCAAAAATAACTTCTTTTTAACCCACCACGTGAGAAATCTGATTTCTATTCCAGGATAACTAGATACATGTCGGAAGCCACAAGCTTAATCACCCACTCGAGCGTGTCATGAAATCCCTTCTTGGGCTCCCCTAGTATTAGCTACAGCGCTACATAATACAATGCCGGTATCGGTATGGTATGTTATCTCATAATGATTTCATAAAACTGGTCCAGATACGCCGTATACATACCACGTCTACTCCTCGTGGCTTGAGCTCCCTACGCAGGCAGGCAGCCAGCGCGTCGAGCGCAGCGAGTGAGGCTGCATGCACGCCGCGCACCGGAGCGGCCACGTGCGTCAGAATGGACGAGGCTAGCACGACACGACCTCGTGCACGACGGACCAGCGGCAGCATCACTTGAACCAGCCTGGCCGGACCTGCGGAACCGTTCTACGAGATTAAACAGGCCCTTTAACCAAGACGTTTTCTATATTGCTTCTTTGCCGATCAAAATGCATGGAATTGACATAAGCGCTCGATAATATGAAGCTGACGTTCGACTCGTGTATTGTCAATTCCATACATTTTGGACGGCGATTATAATATAAAGAAGGTTGGTTAGCGTTGTGTGGTTGTGTGTGTGCGTATGTGGCGTTTATTGTGAGGCAGTAACAGTATATATTAATTTGTTTATCGATAGAAAAAAAGCTGATATTATACAGATAGTATATATGCAAAGCGTTAAATTACTGTCGCTTTTTCGCCGTGTTTTCGCGGTGAAGCACCGCGAAAACTCCGGAGTGCCAACGGAGTTATTATATTTGCAAAATGTCGTATCAACAATGTTATTATATTCTATCTAATGCTAAGTACTGACATACGTTAGCATTCTATATAGTTTGTGGTAATGACATCTCGATAGTTTTACTCCAAATCGAGCAATAGCCACCGTGTGGACCGCCAAAACTGACAGCTCGAAGGCTCGCTTCGAGCCGGATCGATGGAATCAAATATGTCAAATAGGTATGTCATTTCCTTCGATTTGGAGTAAAACTATCGAGCAAAACCGTATGTGAGTACTTAGCATTAGATAATGTTGTACGTGACAATATGATGAGTAATGCTAAGTACTGACATACGGTTTTGCTCGATAGTTTTACTCCAAATCGAGCAATAACCACCGTGTGGACCGCCAAAACTGACAGCTCGAAGGCTCGCTTCGAGCGGCTCGATGGAATTAAATATGTCAAATATGTCATTTCCTTCGATTTGGAGTAAAACTATCGAGCAAAACCGTATGTGAGTACTTAGCATATGTAGTAAAAGTTCAAGGTTTTCTTTTATGTGATCACAAACGCAACAACAAAGTATTTGTTCAACTCTATCCTGAGTACACACTACACAGAGGTTTGAATAGAATTAATCTGTATTGTGTTCTCTCAAAATAAACAATTCGCGGAAAAGCGATGTTTGGACCCAACAAAGCTACAGTAGGAATTAGACACGACATGAAACAACAACGAGAGAGATAGGTTGAATATATGGAGTTTAAAAACCGGCCAAGTGCAAGGCGGACTAGGGCACGTAGGGTTCCGTAGCGTTAAATGGCGTTGTTTGTATGGAAGCCCCTCAATAATTATTTTATTTTCAGTGTTGTTGTATCGGTAACAGAAATACGTAATTTATGGCAACTATCGCGGTTCTTAAGATGGACGGACAGATGGACAGACAGCTAATGGGCCATACATACGTAACGATTTATCGTAGCGATAAATCTGTGCAGACCAGTTTGCGCAGTTTTATCGATCGTGTGTATGAAAAATCGTTGTCGATAATCGTTTGTCGGTGGCAGTTGCAATTTCTATCAGATAAATCGTTGTCGATTACATTTGCATAGTTTTATCGTTGCGTGTGGACGGCGATCGCTCAGTTCGGCACTCGGCAGTACTTCACGGAGCTTGCTAGCGTGCGCAGTGCGCACGTGCTCATCGCTTTCACAGAAACATGCCGGAAGATGAAAGAGTTGGACACCGCGAACTACTTCAAGATTTTATAGAAAGCTACAGAAACCTAATCTTTCATGAGGACTTATAGCTTCTCTCATAACAGTGTCTTGTTTCTTTATTAGTGGAGAAACTAAAGCCAGCAAATTTTAATATGCCTCTTCATTCATTTTTAAATAGTTATGCCAATCTTGCGGAGCGAATTTCAACTCACTAACAAGTTGGTATGAGAAAATTGCTTCCTTTTCATGAGCCAATATTTGCACCATAGACTCCGCTTCTTTTTTTTCTTTAAAGACATAACTAGGCTAATATAGCAAGTGCGTCATAATCTTCCATTGTTAACATGTATCTTGCGTGAGCCTCTGCGGAGAACTGCCCGATCGACGTCGATATCGGAGCCGTGTGGAGGCACTAGGAACGTTCGATTTATCTGCACAGTCTGAAATCGCTACGATAAATCGTTACGTATGTATGAGCCTTAAGTCTTATTAATGGGATCCAGGTTGTATTCTTTGGGTAAAGAACTCTGAAAATAAATACTCGTAGTTGTGATAATGGCTACGTATGCAAATAGCGAGCGCTCAGAGGCAGCCAGATTCACGGCTTAATGTATTAAAGTTATGTAAATATCGGATGCGCTGTTTTATTTATTTTAAGAGATTTTATGTCATTGATTGGTACTTAATTAGATTGGGTTTATTGGAATAATATACGCTGTAAATCATAATACCTCTGAGTCAATAGATCTAAGCTCGGTGTTGAATTAAAAAAAACCTAAATTAATTAAAAAATATATTGTCCTAGTCCCTAGACCTATCTACCTCGTTTCTCCCCCAAAGTTTCTTACGTGTTTTATTAGAAGTAGCGAAAAGCGATGTCGAAAAATCAATTAGATTATATTCAAATAGAATATTATCGCGTTTCCAGTAGAATTATGTGAGTTTACAAGGATATAAGATAGCAATGCTTATGGCATAACTGTGAGTTTTTACGGTCTACACGTGGAGCCCTTGAAAAGGTTTCTTAGGCGATTTCTCGGGGGATTCGCTTATAGTGTATTATAACGAGGAGACGCTCACGGACAGACACTTGTGGGAGATTATGTTCTACCTACATCTCACGAGTCACGATATACCTGGATATTATAAATAAATTGTGCGTCTGTCTATTTAAACTAAGCAGCGAAAGTTAAGGGCGTTCCTTACGGAGATTCCGTAATTTACTGTATTTCAAGCCTTATAAACTCATAATTTGAAAGCTACAAAGTTATAATAAAAATACAGCAATAATCTTTAGTATATCAACATTCCTTTCCCCGTTTTAAATTTTCTATTTTTGTTTATTATACTCATAATATCAGCTTCCAAAGTAAAACAAATTTATTAAAATTCAAGCATACATTCAGCATCTCCTTAGGATTTACAAATTAACACACGCCAATAGATCGACAATATCATAAACTACATATTCCCCGTTTTAATTTTTTTTAGGACAATTTTGAACTAAGATAAGTAAAAAAAATAGGGTTTTGGTGCGATCTCGGCAACGCGGCAAATGTATGGCCAAGGTCGTTTGCTCGGGGGACGGCCTTAAGTGAACTAAGCCGATTTAGTTTAGTTTACTTTGAAAGCAAAGGAAATAATAGTTTTTATGTGGGCAAATTGTACGAGTCTAATACGAAATTCTGAACAACGTAATTATTGTGAACGGCATGTGAACGGAGTACGAAGACAAAAATATATAGACACTTTCTAGATAGAGTGATTCTAGAGGAAGGTTTACAAGACCTTTAAGTATACTTATAATTTTAGAAATCATGCTAGCGAAACATGGGGTAGCGAGTATATTATTATTAGACTATACTGTAAGAGCATTAATTAAAATATAACTATGAACACTACGTATCAATGGTATTTAATACACAAAATACATTGAAACCGATGTTAATTTAAACTACAATCTTTTATCAGCCGTACGAATTACAACATACACGTTTTGCAGATTAATTATTATTATTGAAATAAATGATGAATGCTTTGAATTTTGATAACTATATTTGTATGCGTCATTGGATTATTGGAAACAATAAAACTATGACTATGAGAATGTGTAATATACAATATTTTTCTTGCTTTTATTAAGCAAATAGCAACAGTTTTATAAATCTAAAACAATAAAAATAATCTACTGGTACAATTAATATCTTAAAGAAAAAAAAGACGGGTTGCACTCCGGGAGTGCCGGCAGAAGTGAAAACTTGATTATTAACGTTGTGCTTTTTTTAACCCATTTTTTATGAAAATCGATTTTTAAAAAATCGTTTTTTTTAAATTAATCGAAACCCTTACAATCCGAGTTCGAGTTCGAGTTTTCGAGTTCGAGTTTTCGAGTTTTCGAGTTTTCGAGTTTTCGAGTTCGAGTTCAAGTTCGAGTTCGACACAAAACACTACTCTCCAACCGTCTTACGGTTTTCGAGTTTTCGAGTTCGAGTTCGAGTTCGAGTTCGACACAAAACACTACTCTCCAACCGTCTTATGGTTTTTCTATGGTTTTTCGATCAACACGAAAATCTGACGCGAGTTTCACAGTTTTTACCCATCCCACAAAAGTGCTCAACGCCGCTAAAGTTTTCACTTCAAAAAGTGCTAAGTTAATTAACAGTTTTTATGACCTAACATTTTTAATAAAATAGGCTAAAATTAACGAGAAGCATAATCCTGTGATGAACGTTAAATGAAAGAATGTTAAGTGGCGCGTTGTGAATGCTAATGCCTTGTAAGGCCGTGTTCACACCAAACTGACTATACGCCGCTGAATGTGAGCGAGCGTTACGCAGTTTATTGTATTTCCATACAAATTCACTTTTTCGTTCACACCTGACTATACGCCATTACGCTAGGCGTAGGCGCGGACATTCGATACCGTATATTTTCACGTTCACTTACGTTCACACTGGGGCTCACAGTGAGCCTGCTCACATTCAGCGGCGTATAGTCAGTTTGGTCTGAACACGGCCTAAGTCCTTGTTCACAAGCGGCGTAATTGCGGGATTTATAAAGACCTACACGGTATTTTTGCCGGTGCTATTGTTAGAGTGTCCGGGTACTTAGAAAACTTCAGGTATGTAGTGAAGTTAAAAATAAAAAATGTATGAGATTTGACGTAGAGCATCGCAAGCGTCGAGACACTCATCTATGAGTCAATAATATTATGTCAAATCTCATACATTTTTTTTTAAATAAGGGGGTAAACGAGCAAACGGGTCACTTGATGGAAAGCAACTTTCGTCGCCCATGGACACTCGCAACATCAGACGAGCTGCAGGTGCGTTGCCGGCTTTTTAAGAGGGAATAGGGTAATAGGGTAGGGGAGAGGAAGGACATTTTTGATTTCTAACTTCACTGCTGGAAAATTTCTATGTTGGTACTCATATTTTCATCCATGCCCTTTTAACAATGAGATCCCACCAAAAACATCAAATGTACAAAGGACAGCCAAGACAAAATCTTTGTAATATTTCTATCGTAAAAAGTTTTCAGATCACATTTAAGCCAAGTCTTCAGCTTATTTTGTAATCCTTCAATATTTTGCTTTATTATGTAGGTATCTGTGTGACTTGGAAATGATTTCGGGCGAAGAAAATCGCGCTTTCTGAACGAGATTTAACGGTAAAAGGTTTAGAAATCTACATGCTATCTGATACAGAAGTAAAAATGTGTGTACCATCGAGGAAGTTGATTCATATGGATTTGGTCGATTATGTCAATTCAATGTTAATTGTGATCTGTCGGCTGGGTTTGACGTAACGCAACCAAACTACGTAGGTCCCCGATCTGCATAGGAATCAACTTCTCTGATAGTACATCAAAGCCCCAGATTTAGATTTTATTTGCCATAATATTTTTATCTACGCAAATATTATGAAGGAAGTATGATTTCTTGTTTGTTTGTTTAGGCTCAGAAACTACTGACTGGAATGATCATCGACTACAAAAATATTGGGTAAGGATAAGCAACTTTTTGTGGTTTCTCTAATTTAGTTTAAAGAGATCTCGTTTGAATAAGGAAGTTAAAGTTAGTGCCGATGGAAATATCTAGCTTTAAATAAAACAATATTCTCCCACATTAATTTTCACCGTGAGGCGAAGTACCGCAATACATGACTATCAAATAAATAGATACGTGGAATGGGCAATGGCAAATGTTCCGAAATTTTAATGACATGCGAACATTCCAATTTCATGTTGTGAAAATGTTTCTAACGTTGAGCTTTTCATCCCTATTTGATGAGTTAATCTTTTCCACTATTTCTATGATGCACTAAGTATCTAAATAATTAAGCTATAAAATTTGTTTTAGATTAGATCAAAATTGTATTCTTATTACTTACTTCAGATTTAAAACATAAAAATACTCAGCTACCTGAAAGCTACTTTGTGACTCCTAACGCCATCTGTGTTTGTTTCGATGAAGTAAAACGACAGTTTCAGCGCTTACCCAAAAGATTAACGTCCATCGCTCGTCGGACTACGGAGAAGGGCACCCATTCTAGTTCGCCGAGCGCACACCAGGATTCGCAGTTGACAATCGCCCACAACCCCTGCGCGCCCTCTGGCAGGTGATCAACAATGTACAGCGACGCCGACAGAATCTGGAAAAAACGTGACGTCAGTACCCAAATTTTGATGTTTCAGATTCGATCCAGTTCCTTATTTATTATTGTAGTCTGGAATATTCTGACAAACAGATGACTAACGGTTAATTTCACGAGCTTTGTCTTAGAACAATTACTTCGTTTGTAGTGGGTTTCTCATGTTAAGCCCCCTTTCGCGGTCATGAATTATGTTAGTTAACGATTATTGTTAACTTTAAGTCCAAAGCTACCTGTATCGTGCACAATCGACGTTGACGACTCTACACGATTATATTGCTAGTGAACGTAGAGTGTAGACACTGGACAAGTAGACACAGGACTGGCCGCAATATGAGAATACCATTTTGTGATATTTCACGAGTGCCAAAACGATATCGAAACTATATTATTGCAAGACTATTTAGCAGAATCGATCTACAGTTTTTATACCGCCAAACGCGCTCAAAATATCTGATGTCTGATGACAGTAGTTTGATATGGGACATGGTAAATTGTTTAAGAGAAAAAGAATTTAGTGTAACACAAAGACTTCATGGACTATCAAATAATGAAGCGTGATCTCCAGTAATATTTAGGACCATTTCGACATCTGAAAGAAGAAATTGACACAAAATAAAGTATTTTGTATATGTCAGATATTTTCTGTCAAAAGTAGTGCCTATAATATTTTACATCTTTTAAATTGTTGTTAATTTTATACCATCAATGGTAAATTACTATAGTAATCTATGTTCTAATATTGTGCAAGTATTATCATAGCCATTTTCACTACTAGGCACACATTTAGCAGAACATTGTCGAACTATTGCCTAATTTGGCCGATCCAATATTTATTTGTCTTAATTCAATTAGTCCATCTAATTTAATCATGAAGCTTCTACTAATTATTACTTAAATTAGCAATTTGTGGGAGTTAAAGAAGAGACAGCTGGGTATTTATTGGACGCAATTTATTTCACTTCAGTAAGAAAAGTTTACGTATTTAAGTATTTGATGACTGAATGGTTTACATTTTTAATTATTATTTTAGCCAGGGATATTAATAGATATTTTATCAAAAAAATCAATGGCAAAGCATGGATAGTTCTTGTTAATTTTACTATCGCACTAACAGAGTTTCACGCAAAAAATATGAAACGAATCTTTATTCGCCATTGTAATAATATGTAGTTGAAGTTCTTGGTTAATCCCAAAAAAGTAAAATGTTCACATAGATTTCATTAATGGCTAAATATATTGGCTAATAATAATTTGAGTAATTAACAAAATCAGTTAATCCAAATGACAAAATATACGCCCTAATAAAACATTACCGTTCTATTTACATTGTTAAATTAAATTGTCAATTTCTATAAACAAAATGTGGATTCAAGTTACTAAAACTTCCTACGCTACTCGCATTTTGTAGTTGATTTTAGTTTAATATTAACACGAACCTTGTAATACAACTCCGTGAATCAGGATATGAATGGGGCAAAACCGAGAATATTTAAATAAGCACCTCCAACCTTAGTATGTATAACACCCATATTATTTTTAAATTATGCTTTATTTACGCAGCAGAGGATACCAGGGTAAAAACTAGATAGAACTGTCCTCCTGTCTGTACAATCTGTTGTTTTTAAAATAAGTACAATGTACGTAAAAAATCTGAATTTTACTAACAATAATAATGCTACAAGTTTTAAATATCGGGTGAGAGATATAGAGCGAGACTCTCATAAATACTACCATAATTGAAATTTCAAGAGTCACGTTCATGTTATATTAATTATTAGTGTAATTTTGTTCACTAATAAACGTCTTTAACAGGCGTACCTTCAGCTAACTTTCAACAAATTACATTAATAGGGAATGTTTTCACTAAAGGGTATACGGGCTTTGAAATAATATGTATAAAGATAGTATAATCTCCAACGTTACTAAGACGTGAGTGGAATAACAAGATAACTAACATTTTAAAACATCAGGACAATTACTCATTTCTTCCTTGTAATTTAAACAAACCTTGTAACTTACTTCATTATCTATCTAATACATCTGGCTATGCATAAAATCCACATTTTTTGAAGTGAAAACTTCTTTAGCGGCGTTGAGCACTTGTGGGATGGGTAAAAACTGTGAAACTCGCGATAGATTTTCGTGTTGATCGAAAAACCATACAAAACGCGTAAGACGGTTGGAGAGTAGTGTTTTGTGTCGAACTCGAACTCGAACTCAATTTGAAACTTGATCGAAACTTGATCGAAACTTGATCGAAACTTGATCGAAACTTGATCGAAACTTGATCGAAACTTGATCGAAACTTGATCGAAACTTGATCGAAACTTGATCGAAACTTGATCGAAACTTGATCGAAACTTGATCGAAACTTGATCGAAACTTGATCGAAACTTGATCGAAACTGGATCGAAACCTTGATCGAAACTTGATCGAAACTTGATCGAAACTTGATCGAAACTTGATCGAAACTTGATCGAAACTTGATCGAAACTTGATCGAAACTTGATCGAAACTTGATCGAAACTTGATCGAAACTTGATCGAAACTTGATCGAAACTTGATCGAAACTTGATCGAAACTTGATCGAAACTTGATCGAAACTTGATCGAAACTTGATCGAAACTTGATCGAAACTTGATCGAAACTTGATCGAAACTTGATCGAAACTTGATCGAAACCTTGATCGAAACTTGATCGAAACTTGATCGAAACCTTGATCGAAACCTTGATCGAAACTTGATCGAAACTTGATCGAAACTTGATCGAAACTTGATCGAAACTTGATCGAAACTTGATCGAAACTTGATCGAAACTTGATCGAAACTTGATCGAAACTTGATCGAAACTTGATCGAAACTTGATCGAAACTTGATCGAAATTTGATCGAAGCTTGATCGAAACCTTGATCAAAACCTTGATCGAAACCTTGATCGAAACTTGATCGAAACTTGTTCAAAACTTGATCGAAACTTGATCGAAACTTGATCGAAACTTGATCGAAACTTGATCGAAACCTTGATCGAAACCTTGATCGAAACTTGATCGAAACAACTTGATTGACGATTTTTTAAAAATCGATTTTCATAAAAAATGGGTTAAAAAATGCACAACGTTAATAATCAAATTTTCACTTCTGCCGGCACTCCCGGAGTGCAACCAGTTTTTTTTTATTTCAAACCATTCCCCGGCCCTAGAGCCTCCATATATGCAAAAAACGCCAATTTTTTTACTGTAACCTGCTTCTTCGACTCATGTCTTCAATTATTATCAATATTTATTACCCAATGCTCTTATAGACCTTGAAAGAGATATTAACATATTTTTTCTTATCTCTACAAAAATCTACCAGCTCAACTCTAAATCATTGTTTGAATGCGGATAAGATCACATTATTATGATAGTAGAATTACCTACTTCTCCTTTGTTACTGTTTATGTTTACAGTTTGTTCACAACAGTAGAACAAAGAGATACGAAAGTACATCGAGCTATAAATCATCAGAGTTGTAAGCTTCACGAGCTAGTAAGCCGTCAACGTTTTAAATTCAGGACAGCGGATCCCAAAGAACGCGAGGGGTGAATAAATTATTATCTGTATTAAAAATCTTAAAATAGAGAATCGATCAAACCGAATTAGAATTCAAAGTCATCGTGATCTTTATTACTGATCCACGAAGTAATAAGAGATTCTTTCGCAAAAATACCTTCTGGGATTCGGGCTGGGAAATTACCTCAATAGACTTTACGTTAAGTTGGAAGGGAGTCATATTATTTTGTACAATTTAGATTATTCAAATTGAATACAACGTACATACATTGATGATTAATCTATACATATAATAAAACTGTACAAATGAAGATTCTGTACATTAAAGATATTCAAAAAATAATAAGCGGAGAGTGTCACTACATCGCTATAGAAGCCAAAAATGTGGTCAGTTTTTTTGTCTGTCTGTCTGTCTGTTTGTCTGACTGTCTGTCTGTCTGTCTGTATGTTTGTTCCACTATCACACGAAAACTACTGATCCGATTTGAATGCGGTTTTCGCAGATATATTTGTCTTCTTCCAACTTAACATTTGGTGTATAAAAAAATTCCCTCCACCCCTCTAAAGGGACGAAAGAGGGGTCAGATTTTGTATAAGACTTTTGCTTTAACACGAAAAGTACTGATCCAATTTGAATGCGGTTTTCGCAGATATATTTGTCTTCTTCCAACTTAACATGTTGTGTATAAAAAAAATCCCCCTACCCCTCTAAAGGGACGAAAGAGGGGGTCAGATTTTGTATTTAAAGACTTGTTTTAACACGGAAACTACTGATCCGATTTGCATACGGTTTTGGCAGATATATTTACCTCCTTACAACTCAACATCTGGTGTATAAAAATTACCCCCCCCCCCCCGTCAGATTTTGTATCAAACTTTTTTCTTTTATGGACTTTTCATATTATTATTAACTGTTTTTCCAACTTAACATCTGTCCCCTCTTAGGGGACAAAAGAGGGGGTAAGATTTTGTATCAACTGATGAAGTAGAAATACTTTAAATGGCAAAACAACGTTTGCCGGGACAGCTAGTGATTGATATGCTTACTTCTTAACCTAACGTAGATTATCATTAAACTAGTAGTCCGCTGTAGTCCACGCGAACCTACTATGGAAGTTACACCTACGATGGTAAACATCGTTAGTTTACTCCAACAATAATTGTTACTTATAAAATTCCTAATGGTAAATGGTCACAATGCAATGCTTATTAATGATTTGATTTCTGAACAGTAATTGAAACTTTCACAAGAAAAACGATTTAGAGAATTTTATTGAGACGTACGGCGAAATAAGAAAAAAATGAATGTGTGACCTTTTTAGCAACTAGTCGGGCTTATATTATATTGTACGTTTAATTTTTATACAATATTTTGAAAAAAAAAACATTTTAAGGGGATAGCATGAGAAACGCAGGTCAATAAGACTCAAAAAAACATTAAAACGGTTTTCTTTAAATAGTTTGATTTGGGGAATAATGGCCACGCGTAATATCAAACTCAAATCTACCTGTTGCATTTGTAATTATTGCTAGGAAACTGCTGCGTAGGCATTGAACTGTATTGCTTATTGTAAATGAAAATGCATCCCCGGGTCGGGATAACTTAATTGCAATAGTTTAGACATACGTCTTACATACTATAGGTACAAAATTTACGATATCCTACAGCAGGGGTGACCAACCGGCCGATCGCGACAGTCCAGTTGATCGTGGCCAGGTGAAAAATATAAATAATTAGACCAGACTACCAGACCAATAAGCTCAACTATGCTGTTTCATTTAAGATTTCGAGAAGTATGAACTTGGTAGATCGCACATGGTTTCGTTAGTAAACAGTAGATCTTAGGTTTAATCAAGTTGGGGCCACCCCTGTCCTATAGCATATTGTAAATTACAATTAATGCGTTTCGTCCTTCCTGAATGAACTGAAGTTGAGATGACTTCAGTGCGGGCGAATAAAGCGTCGAGCTTTCTTTTATTTTAGGCTGGATTGATAAGTGGCGGCGCGCGAGATCACAAGTAAATGCATGTTACGATTTATTTAAATAGCGCCGTGGTTACACTGTCATTTACATTTGCTTATCATCTCCTGATGCCGTAGCCAAAGTCCCTTTCGTTAAAAACGATGACGAAATTCGTTATCAAAATGTATGCGGTTTGACATAATGACTTATGTCAAACCGCATAGAGATGTCTCTCTAAATGACATTTCGCTTGCGAAGACTAATGTCAAATCCATCCAATTGTCATACATTTTGATATCGAATTTCGTCATCGTTTTTAACGAAAGCGATTTTGTCTAAGGGGCCAGGATCAGCGACCACATAGCCGTGGTCGCTGTCTTTGATCATCTCGCGATGTAGACGCCAAACCGCGCGTTCGGGTGGACGCATATAAATCCAGCCTTAGGGTCAATTCAGACTGCAACGCGACACGTATATGCCTTTCTAAATTTGTATGGATTTGACATTTTATTGCGTGAGACGTCTTGGAAATCTGTCAATTTAGTACAAATTTAGAAATGCATAATTTATACGCGTCGCGTTGCGGTCTGAATTGACCCTTATTGTTGTGTACTTATTTGTTGCAGCAACGCCGTTATGTCATTATGACAACGCAACGCAATGTTACCTAATTACCTGTGTCTCAGAAGTGACATCCAGCTGTAACGTGTGCAGGCGGCCGGAGCAGTCCTCCTTCAGCATGTCGGCGTCAATGTTGCCGGCCTTGGACTGGAAGCCGGCGAATACGTGGTAGCCCAGGTCATCCAGTCTCCGAGCCAGGGCGTTGCCGAGCACGTTGTCGCATCCCGTCACAAGCACCGCCTTACCCGCCGCTGTCACCTGGCAAAAAAAGGTATGTTGTTATAATTAATCGATATATAATGGTTATGAACGTAGAAAAAAGGCGAACGGAGTCTTATTATACACAGCAGTGTGTCTTCAGAGTCGGCCAGGCTGACTGCATGTACACGGTCCGCACGCACACATTCTTACGCTAGTCCGGCCATTTGACAGGCGTAAGAATGTGTGCGTGTCCGACTCTGAATATACAGTGCTGTGTATAATAATTAGACTCCGTCACCTTTTTTTCTAATTCATGATATTGGTATTATAAAAGCGAAAGTATAAATTTGTCTATCTATCAAAAGTGACGCCTAAACTTCAAATTCAATTTTGATAGAATTTGTTTAGGAGGGACAGTCCCAGGAATACTATGCTATGTGAGGACATAGTATAAAAGTCATATTGTTTTCAACCGAAAAATTAACGATAACTCGTAATAAAGTTGCGGAAAACAATATTGTTATGACGTATGTACTTTTAATTAATATAAAACGTAACAAAATCTATCCAATGAAGTTTAGTAATTGGAATTAGAATATTATACTAAAATATTCACAATTGGCTACTTTATTGCAAAAAAGTTGTATCCCAATTGGACTTTGCAATGTCTACTACCATTCTAAAGATCTTTCACAAACTTCGCCTTTATTAGTATGGCGTAACTTTAAAAAATATTTTCCAATTTCTGTATAGTGCGGCCAAATTCGATAATGCTATTTACAAATCAGCCTGAATCGGTAGGTCGCATTATCGAATCTGGTCACCTTTCCAAACCGACCTTTCACAACAGGTACTTTTATTTCCAGGGCACGTAACCCTTTAACCCAAAGGCCAAATAGCATTGTTTCGACTTTCACCCTTATACAAATATAGAATCATTATTTATCCGACAACAAAATAATTTATCCTATTACCCTAACGAGCCATTCTTGTACGAACATAGGGCTTTACAGAAAATAATATATTTTTCCCTTTGATCAGAATTACTACTGATTCTCGTTCGTATTATGTGTTTCAGTTCAGAATGAAAGGGAGTAGTAATTGTATTGAGATGTGATAGACGAGCCGTGTTTGTTACCAAAGGCATTGAAATTCCTTATAGTATGTATGTAACTCGGTACCTATTTAGCAGTGTTGCATGTAACGTTTCAGATACTGTATCAACTAAACCTGCAAATTGGTTGTGTAAACTGTACAAGTGGGCACATGTCTATGTACTCATTTGATACCATATCGGTTACATTACGTGCTATACTGCTAAATGAGGACCGACTACCGAGCTTAATAGAGTGTTGATGAGTACTGCTTAACTATGCGCTATATAATTTTATGAAGCTGCGAAAAAAACCATATTAATCCGTCGATCACCAATTCTTGGAAATCTTTTGTTATCGCGGCCCATATGGGCCTTACGAGGCTTGACGGGTTAAAAGTTGCTACTTTTTAAAAACACCTTAAACTTCCACTCCCACTAAAACGCTAGCCGTTTAGCTTCTCAGAAATACTTTTTCTTTTCACTCGCAAAATTGTGATTCCTATTTTAAATGTATTTTTAACAGTAATGTTCTTTTGTATAACAGTTTGACTCGCTAACAAAGATTGAGGTTTCGCGTGGGTGGCACATTGTGCTATCTTCCCGTTACAAAAATATGGATGTTTTACCTCATAAAGCCAGAGTATACGACTGCTTAATCCGAATTGAATCGACTAAGATTAATGTGATTTATGCAAATTGCCGAGAACAAAAATAACTCACATTCTAGATAGCTTTCACAAGGTCACGCTTTCAGATGTAGAGCTTGAAATAGGAAATGCTGAAGCTAAGTATAAACATTAAACATGTTTAAAATGTACGCACCTACGTCAATAATACGTTTGGTAAAAATTGAATTAAATCTTATTTAGCATTTCTGTGGTCCAGTAGTTTAGTGTGGCTCTCAACTGCTCCACGTGGACGTGGGTTCCATTCACGCTTTTAAAGTATGTAAATATGTACATGCACCTTGTCTACTGTTTTATATATACTTTATACATGAGTAAAACACCGAGTATAAGCTTACGCCCGCGCAAAATTTAGGAACGTGTGAGTCATATTATATTTTATTACATTAATAAAATACGATAAAAACTTTAACGTCGTAATTATACTCACGAAACTGATAGAGAACGTTAAACATCTTTATCGGTTAATTTTCATTAATTAGTTTTCGCTGAAAATATACGATGACAGGTTGATGGATGTGAGCTGTAACTATTATGTATTCAACATCGAAACTATTATACGGTTTGCACAATATAAAAATATACAGTAGATCGTTCTCGTGCTGTAAAACATGACGTCTTTATGTTTCTTATATCACCAAAGGATGGACTGAAAAGGGATTGTCGGACCAAGCGAAATGTGATCGATCAGGCCGAAGCCCAGTAGTAATAGTTTTAGACGTTTTATATGACCCGTCAAAGTCAGAAAATTTAATAGCGCGATTTAGGATAGCCTGATATAATATTAAAACGTCCAAATCAATTGCACGCACACATTAGCGTGAATCCAGTCAATTTGAAGAGCGAAATTATATCAAGTCATGTGCGCGTCCTACTTGTGTTAAGCGACCATGATCTCAAGAACACAACGTTACTCTACTGTACCTCTATATATATGTTCAGCTCACACCAACTGAACCATTTTCGAACTTATAACTACTGTAGTAAAGCCTTTAGGTGCTACACTCAATGTGTCCACGACTGTACAATAACGTGCGTGGTGTGATGACGCTCAAACTATTTCAGGGAGTCACTTCGTACATTTTTAATGGAATCATCCTCTACCGGGGTCATTTTTGATTGGTCCTTGATCCTGCATACATAATTTCAATCCTTGTTCAGGTTTTGAAACAAAAGATTGAGAGATTGAGTGGACTGTATTAAAGTTGCAATTTTACAGTTAGGTATAAGTACTGGTCGACTACGATGACAATGTAAAAGTCATGAATGCAGTAGTAAAAACTATAAGTATAGCTAGCTGTGTAGTGTGCGCTCGCGCTTAAGGCGCATATTTCACCGGCGCGGCTAAGTGAACGCGCCCCACCCGCACCTGACTCACTGAATATTCAGTGCCAGCCTACATAGATGACTTTTGTAATCATAATAATAATGAGCATTAACCATGCTTTTAACGTACGATATGTTAAAAGCACGGATAATGCTCATTGATCATGATAAACTTAACCATTTCTTTAGTAATAATTTATGTTAAGTAATAAAAATCGAATTTAATATTGCAATGACTAAGAAGTTGGAGGAAGTTGTTCGAACGTTCTTCGGGTAAAGTTTTTTAACTCTCCGAGAACTGCAGATCTTATTGCAGAAAAAACAAGATGTAAAAGTAGGAACAACTAACAGCTATTTGCAACGTTATGGAAGGATCATGTTAAATGTAGTAGTTAATGTAGTATACATGAAACATTTTGTATTTGCAATGATACGAATACGTTACTGTCAATACTTTCAGCTAAGCCTGTTGGTAAATAAACTGAACAGTTTAAGTGACGTAAAATACTATTAAGTATTTATACAATGTGTCCCAATACCGCTGTCCGATCCTTTAATATCGTAGATAAAAATGGTATATTTCATAATACGAGTATTAAAAGATCGGACACTGGTGTTGGGACACATTGTATACAATATGTTCAGTATGTTTAAGCCCATCACAGACTTAGCTATAATATATATTAATATTTTTATAGCTAGGCATATTAATATATATTTTCTATACTAATTTTCGCGTGACCGCACACTTAGCTATAATATATATTTCTGTGACTTGTGGATTTAGTATAGAAAATATATAGTAATATGCCTAGCTATATATATATATACATATATATTATAGCTAAGTCTGTGACGGGCTTTATGCATACATAAGCTGAAAAAGTACGCATAACAGTTTCTTTTCTTCTCGTTCGAGCCTTTAGCATATAAATAGCCTTAAAAAGGTGAAATTACACATTCCGTCGCAATGTGGGAATGAATAAGATATATTTAAAAGTGTCTATTTTGTGAAAACTGCCATTAACCTATTTTTATCGGACTTTCGAAGTGAGTGGATGACGCAAGTGTGTACAGAGCCACTAGCCAACAAGTTTTCTTTATGGCTTCTTTATAGGATCGCCGATCAAAATGTATAAATCGATATGACACGAGACGAATATTCACTTCATATTATCGAACGCTTATGACAATTTCATACATTTTTGATACTCGATTCTATAAAGAAGCGATAAAGAAAACGTGCTGGCTAGGGGCCCTGAGGTTTGGCACACGAAGTAATGAGCTATGTACAAGTGTTTACATAATTTGTCTTAATCAGAGTAAGAGCTTGCTCACACGAGACGCAACAGTTTAAAGACTAATCATTTTAATTGTTTGTCTGTCTGTCCTAAGAACGTCGTGTGTCCGTGAGCGCTCGCCTTAAGGTTCAATTCGCATTGCAACGTCGCGACGAGGCGTTTACGCCCTTTTAAATGAGCTATTCAAGTCTAAATAGAAAGACATCGCGATCTATCGATCGGTGTCTCTTTATAAAGTGTATGTGTAAATCGAACTTTTAAAAATCTCCGCGCAATGTGAACTGACCCTAAGGCGTAATTCCTGAGCGGTTGCCATAATCGAACCACTCGATACTACATCGAGTGGTTCGATGCAATTTGGATATTGCTCAAGGAGTGGCGATTAAATGTAAAATAACACGGCGACGGTTAAAATGGTTCTGTAAACCATTTCAAGCTATTATACCTATTGCATTAATAATTTCAGATATTGTTTAGTACAGTAATTCTATATATTATATAAAACTCAAAGGTGACTGACTGGTGATCTATCAACGCACAGCCCAAACCATTGGACGGATCAGACTGAAATTTGGCATGCATTTAGATGTTATGACGTAGGCATCAATTCTATCTCCAAGGGGTTAAAATAGGGGATCAAAGTTTGTTTATAATAATACTTCTTAACGCGAGCGAAGCCGCGGGCAAAAGCTCGTATGAATATAAAAACATAGCGTAAATCATTATGTGACATTAAAACTTTGAAAAGACCCGTCGTCAGAGGTATTTCCAAACTATTACGACTTTTACATACAAACCTTTGAGATACAAGCGTATTTCCTGTTAAAAGGCCGGTTATGCACTTTTCAGTTTTCTGATTGTAGGAGTCCATACGCATGGTAGTCGCTTTCCATTAGGTAATAAGTTTGCAAACAGAACTATTTATAAAATAAACAATCCTCTAACTTGCAATTCGATTATGTCACGTGTTCTGGCACAGCAGCACTTTCCCAAAATAGTACACAAATCCGCCTAAAAAACTTAAAAATATATATATTTAAATCTTGAGTCGTTAAAAAATTGTGTGCCTAGACTCATGGTTTGACTATAATAGTTTAAGTCCCGTCGAGACATTGCGTTGTTGGAGGTCGAACGGCGTAGCGGCGTAGCACCGTCTACGTAAGTGCTACGAGACGCTACGCAGATGTCGTAGCAAACTACGCACTGTCGATGACGGTCACTGTAATATTAGACATACACAATACACATAAAGTTGCTGTCGATACATACGTGTGCTTGGAATTTTGCAAACAACGCATAACATAGAGGAAATATACTGATACTTTTAGAAGATTTGACTTTTGCGAGAATTGAGTCACAAGTATAACAAATAAATAAAGTGTCGTTCATTTTAATAGTGAATTATCTCCATGCAATGAAGTTTTGAGAAATTAAGAGTTTTGTTAATTAACGTGTAGAATTTTTTTTTTATTGTAGATATCAAATGAAATATTATAATAGCATATAGTTACTTAAAAATAAGACGAAGTTATTTTAACTTCACTTTTATAGTGAATAACAGTACAAACCTGTTTCTAGACTAAACAAAATAGCGACAATTACGTCGTTATAGTGGTATCAGTGGAGTTGATTTAATTTTATATTGAAAGATATTATGTCGATACATTGTGAGCCCACTATGGGAAAATAAAAACTTTTTTATGACCGACACTAATAAAGTGTTGTATGTAATTTTGGCAATCTGCAGAATTGATATTTGGTCACCTTTTGGCGGTCCTCGGTGACTAATCGACAAACCGTAACAAAAAAATTTTAAAGTCGCATAAGAAATAGCCAATTTTCAGCTCATTTACTCACACTATCTCGTGCAGCGAGCTATGATCAATACGCATTTTATTCAAATGGTCCAGCTGTATCGTACTTTTCCAGAGCTTTATTACGTGTGAACATCTGCTGATAGCAAAACTCGTGACGTGCTATTTGTTATTGATATTACATAAACAACGAGCTTAGTGTAATATAATTTACTAGATGACGCCTGCAACTTCGTTGCGCCAAAATTCGTTTATCGCGCGGGAACCGTACATTTTTTCGGGATAAAAGTATCCTATGTCCTTTCTCGGGACTCAAAGTATCTTCATACCAGATTTCAGCAAAATTAGTTATTAGTTAACTAACACTTTCGCATTTATAGTATTAGTATGGTTTACTTTTTATAAAGTACCTAAGTAATCTAGCCAACAGAGTGTGTTGATAGTAGATTGCTCAAAAACGCGCGGTTTTCAAAGACAATACCTAGCTAGATTGTTATTCTCCCCAAATATCACAAAATTTCTATGGAAAAGTACTCGCAGTCGTTGCCGAAAAACCAATCAAAAATAAAACAAGGTTATATCGTAAAATTTAGGAATATTGTATAACAATATTATTGAGTATGCAGCGCAACGTATTGCCAAACCAAAACAAATAAAACTCAAATCCTAAATGATTTAGCTCATAAAAACTAAATGATAATAACTTATAATACACATATTACGCAATCAGATAAAGTTGCGTTTCAATGAAAATAAAAAATTGAAAAATAGCGTACATTTGTTACGAGCGCGGCCCACGGGGAGTTCCCGAATCTTGCGGGGTAATTACTTGCAACGCAACACGTGATATTACTCGCTAAGGCCGCGACCGCAAATGTCGTCGCCACATGGTAGTGTGACGGCGCGACAGGACAGCTAATACTAAAAATTCTTAATTGTTAGTGTATTCGTAATAGGCATGATGACTATTTTTTTTTCTTATTGGTAATTGAAAGATAATTGAAAAATAGAAACATTGGTGAAAGAATGACTCTGATAGCTTAAAAATTCACCAATATATGACAATTCAAACATCTCATAAAATAGACCTGCCCGAAACGCTCCATACAAAATGCAACTCGATTATGACATCACCTTAGAGCTGTTTGTAGGCATCGCGGTAGATTTTTGTTCGGTAGCTATATTAATTATTGCGTTTATGAAAGTGGTTTCATAACAAAAGTTGCTTTAAATTACATAAGTTATCGAACGGTATACAAATATTAAGAAATTTAATTGAAAAAATCGACTTGAATATCCAACTTTGAAGGCGCATAACAAAAAAAATACAAAAGCTATCAAGCTGAAATTTTGGAAACATTTTTTTTTACCATTATTTCTTTATTATAACAACAAAATTCGCTAATCTTTGACCTTGTCATCATCCCTATTATTAGTATATTCTAATTAAACAAAACTAAATAGTATTTTGATGTTTAAGCGATCGATTTAAAAAGAGCGGGTCTATTTTAAATTAAAGATTTAAAAAGAGGTTGATGTTTAAGAGATCGATTCAAAGCTATGTTTTTAAGTTGGCTTAAATCAATTAGTATGACAATTGACATGCAATAGACATTGACTTGACGTAGCCCGACCAAATAAAGTAGGTCTGCTATGAATCAATTTACCCGATAGTATAACAATTTTTATTTATAAACAAAAAATCCTACCTTTACTTCCGATCAAAAGCAACGATTGCCGATAGCAAAACAATTTAAATGCGACGAACGCAATCGATGATATCAAACGTGTCTCGTTAAGGTGTGACGTCACTTAGGTCGGGCTTACGTGTGTTTGCGTATATTATATTACGTATAATGCGACGCATTTGTCTAGTTTTTGCGGGCAAATGGGCGGGCATTAGCCTCACCTGGCGGGTCAATTTTCGTAATCCCGCAGCTCCGGGCACGTTTCATACCTTTGTTTTAAGATTATGACGGATCACATGTACAGTTATGAAATATGAGGGCCTAAGATGATGTAAAGATGAAGTAAGCTTATTTTTTCTGAAGCCGAGAAGTAGATTAGACACGTGTTGAAACTCCGTTGCTTTAAAACATTTTGATAACAATTTCATAGACTGACTTTTGAAATCGGATATTTGCTTTTAATCACATAACTTCCATTAAAAATATAATGATATAAAATTGAGATGATACAAAAACTACACTTTTTTCCAAGGTAGTATAATTAATTTGTTTAACACGGGCTTCTGTTTATGTTGTAAATGATGATAGCCATTATAGAATATATGATCCGGGCACTACCTTGACACACTCCGGGCTTTCTCGTTATTAACCTTTAGTTACGTTAATATTATATTCACAGTGGCCAGTGTAACGTGTGGCCGCGCGGCGCGACATATTTCTCGCCAAAGCACACACCCGAGACGAATATTGAGTGTTTAGGTTTAACGAAAACTATGCTTTAAATATCAACATTTTTTTTTAAATTGGATCTTTGAAATTATTGAGAAGAGCCAGATGTGCTGACGTTTTAATTGATGTATTTTATTAAGCGAGCACATAAAATAAGTAGATAAAACAGATGGTGAAAAATGAAAATTAAGTGCCCCATAAAATTTTAACATTAAAATTGTGAATTATTAAACAAGATTTTTAACTTTAGATCTTTATTCTCCTTTTCACCACTATTCTACGTAAATACTACTAGATGGGGCCCGCAACTCCATTGCGCCACAACTCGTTTATCGCGCGGGAACCGTACATTTTTCCGGGGCAAAAAGTATCCTATGTCCTTTCCCGGGACTCAAAGTATCTCCATGCCAAATTTCAGCAAAATCGGTTCAGCGGTTTAAGCGTGAAGAGGTAACAGACAGACAGACAGACAGACAGACACACTTTCGCATTTATAATATTAGTATGGATACAAGTTAATCAAAATATCGAGGCATAAAATTGAGTAACATTGTAATTTGAAAATTTTGAAACAACAAGTAAATTGAAATTGAAAAAAAAAAATTATAAAACCAACTCCCAGCAAATACAACGTAATTTCCTAATGTAGAGGAACAATTTCATATCCGAGTAGCCTCGACTGTAACTTATCTTCGCAAGTTCATGGTCACTTGGTCATTTGGCAACTTACGTATGTCATAAATACATTCCGCCATATTTCTTAAAAAAACGTTTTAATGTGGGCGAAATTATGTGAAATCGGTTTTTTACAAGGTTACTGTGTTTCATAGAGTTTTATGACTCTGTGACAGTAACTGCAAAATGGACCAAACTAAATAGAACGAACTAATAAGAAAACGAGGGAAGTGGTTTAACATTCAATCAATTAGTAATTCCTACATATCCATATTACAAATATTATAAATGCTAGAGTGTATCTGTCTGTCTGTTTGGTATCTCTTCACGCCCAAAGGTATGGAGATACTTTGAGACCTGAGAAAGGACATAGGATACTTTTTATCCCGGAAAAGTGTACAGTTCCTGTGCGATAAAGGAATTTGGGCGCAAGGGAGTTGCTGGTGTCATCTAGTATTATTATTTAAAATGCGAAAGTGTAATAATAATAACCCCCACACCGGTTTCAGTGACGGTGGCCAGGCCACATTGAAACCAGGCCAGGTACACAGGAGTAATTTTATAGTGCCCAAGTGTGTTCGCAGTACACAAGAGTACTCTCTATTCCTTTGACTCTCATAACCCAGTGGGACGGAAGACCGATACGACTAGCGAGAGATTAGGCGCAGGACCGACTTTTTACATGCCCATCCGACGCATGGATCAGATGATCCATGCGTCGGATGGTTTAATGGAAGTCGGAGGTTGGAAGTAAGATTACTTGTCAGACAATCAGGTGATCAGCCTGCATTGTTCTAAACAAACTTGGAAATAACATATTTCCAACGCGGGTATCGAACTCACGACCTCCGAGTCAAGAGCCACGTTCTTAACCACTGGACCACGGACCATGGAGTTGGTGCGGATGCGAAAGTGTATTTGTCTGGTGTCTATCTTACTTCCTGTCTGTTACCTCTACATGCTTATACCATTTAACGGATTTTCTTGGGTCTTCAGATTCTTGGAGCACTGAAAATGGATATAGCATCTCTATAGATGCTATATCCATTTTCGCCTTTCGCAAATTCATTTTTCACGCAAAAACCGTCATTTCCGGAATTAAAACTATTTTTAATTCCGGAAATGACGGTTTTTGCGTGAAAAATGAATTTCGGCACAACGCTTAGTTGTGGGTAATATCTAGTTCATTATAATTCAATACAGTTTACCAGTATATTTAAAATCCAGATATTCATAATATTATGGTTATAATATTATGTGTGTTAAATAGAACATTGAATAATCTCCAATTGTTATTTTAAATTTGAAATCGATGAAATTGTCCATTCAAATGCCATGCCAATAGAGTGGCTGCTGAAACTGTTATAATTTTAATTACTTTCTATCGGATTTAGTTAAGCTTCCCAGCTCTGCGAATTAACCTCTATTATATTTTTATGCCTATATAATATTAGAGTTTTCAAGTTACTTCGTCAAATGTGAGATAAAAATATGTTAACCAAATGAAATGAAATGTTAAATTTCCACAGTACAAAATTGAACAGCTATGCTTTTGCATGGAATTTGTTTAAAACTAGAAGACTCGATGAACTTCGATTTCCTCCCAGTACCTTCCCAGGACATCCACGAACATTTTAAGACTAAAATTAGCCAGATCAGTTCAGCCGTTCTCGAGTTTTAGTGAGACTAACAAAATTTAAAATTCATTTCATTTATATATTATATTTAGTCTTAGATATGAGAACCGGCATGAATTTCTTGCATTGTTTTTCTCCAAGTAAGGATTTTTAGGTCACACAATATCGAAATTGGACAATAACGTGATTGGAATCCAACTGTGATCAAGTTGGAATAAAATACGTCATCGTCGCTAAGTAAGTGTGTTGTGGAGTAAATCTTAAGTGCTGTATAGCTGATACAGTAGAGTAACTCTGCTGTATCCTTGACTGAAACTTGACTTGAAAACAGACTCGACTCAGACAAGTTTTGCAGCACGTGCAACATGACACTTCACTGTATTGATCCTTGAAGTTATCTGGAATGAGCGTATGAGATATTCTTCATAACAGTAGCAAGCTAAAGTAGAAGTGTTAGAGTATAGACCACGATTCCCCTTCCCCAAGTTCCCCTAGCTTACGCACGATGGACCGTCCTTTCAAAGAAGGTGGTGTGCAGTCATGTTTGGACGAGAGTATGGATGGGAGCTTATTAAAGGTGGCATAAATTCAGTGGACGGCAGCAGACAGCTGATGATGAAGCTGATAGCGTTTATGGGCTGTTTCGAGCAGTCTAGTACAAATATGGTCTACCGTATATAATTAATATTGTGTCTTAAGTGCCGTAATAAAACCTGCACGGCGATGGATATTGCGATGTGAAGCTGGTCGTAGACGTAAATGCATCGCATTAATAAACTATGGTGTAGTTCCTAAAGGTCAAACGTAGGACGAATATAGCTATTATACTTTTTACATAAAACGAGTTACCGTGTAATATGAATATTCCAAGTTAAATCACAACTTTTCCCTCAGATAAAATGTGAAAGGTTAAATAAAGTCGGAGGTACAGTATTACGTTCGTGAAGTGGCCTTTCGAGAGCCGTTTGGATGCACAAAATATTTCGTATGACGCGAACCGGAGACGGAGTGAATAAATAGAGAGGAACGTCTGCAACTCTTATTGTGTTGTTATCTCCTAAACGCGCTATTACTAAGGATATTTTTGTTTTCATGTTTAATGTCCGGTTTCTGAGATTTTTTTACTGAAGTTTCCTTTTTTTGTGCTTTTGATTGGCTGACGTCAAAATATTGACGAATCAACGGTGTTTAATTAATATTTTTCTTAGGCCGTGTTTCCACCTGCAAGATAACTGTCGCGAGAAGCGTCTGACAGCAACTTGCAAGTTTAAACCCCGTAGCAAGTGCTGTCGCTTGACAATTTGTCAAGCGCTTCCCGCGAGTAGTTGCGAAAGCATGTCTAAACACGTCTGCATTGACTCGCGACAGATCTCGCTGCTATATCTCGCATCAAGTTATCGCACGCACAGCTTGTGTTTTTGTTAAAAATAATGATGTAGTTACTATCGCGACAATCGTAAGCTCTCGTGTGTACCTCCGCGATAAGTTGCGATAGTATTATCCGCGAGCTTCTCGCAAGACATTTATTGCAACAATAAATTATAGGAATTAGTACGAAAAGTAAACAATATTGCAAGAAACTCACGCAAGACTTGTGGAAACACGGCCTAACAGAAACCAGACAACATTACTAGTTACCTATTTGTTTCTTATAACGCTAGCAAAAAAGATATTGTTATATGCTTGTTGAAACTGGAAATACGATTAAAATAAAATAACATGTACTAGATGACGCCCGCAACTCCGTTGCGCCAAAATTAGTTTATCGCGCGGGAACAGCACATTTTTCCGGGATAAAAAGTATCCTATGTCCTTTCCCGGGACTCAAGGTATCTCCATACCCAATTTCAGCAAAATCGGTTCAGTGGTTTGGGCGTGAAGAGGTAACAGACAGACAGACAGACAGATAGAAGGACAGACAGACAGACACACTTTCACACTTATAATATTAGTATAGTAAGTAAGCATATTAGTATATAGATTTGTGACAGAGACAAGTATCAATAGAACAATGTACTATACACTTCATATCACGCTTTTTTATCGTACCTACGTATGTATCAACGTTTTACAACTATGAAGGTAAAATGATTGGATATGAAATGGAAGGAAAACAATAAAGTTACATTTTATAATGTTATCAGTACACAAATAATATTATATTATGATCTGTGAAATCAAATGCCAACTGAATTACAAATGAATCATGTATGAAAGTATTCTCTCTGGGAGAAAGTTATGTGGAATTTGAATGGCGATAACTCATTGTATGAAGCTTAACTCCCGTTCAGAAAACAACGCAAAACGTATCACGATCTTAAAGTTAATTTTTAATCTGAAATGCTCTAAAAACATAATTTTAATTTTTTAAAAGTGTTTTGATATAATTCATACTAAAAAATATAAATTTGAAAGCATGTTTATAGTTTCCTTATATCTTACCGCCGCGCTGTGCCGATTTTAATGAAAGGTAAAAGGCAGACAAAGAAAAGTTTTAACCCATAAAAACTATATACAACATACAATACCCATATACAATATTGGTATCCGCTTTTCAACGATACATTAAGGGTCTGTTTGACCACTTCCTGATAAGTGCCGAATAGGCTATCCACCACATATCTTGACAGATGAAGTATGGAAAATCTGTCAAAAAGTTGTGAATAGCCTATTCGGCACTTTATCAGATTGTGGTGAAACAGGCCCTTAGTATGGTCTAATAAATTAAATCAGTAAAATAATTTAATTAAACTAATTTAATGAATAGATCATAGAACTTACTTGAGTAGTAAGTACTGTATGGTAGTATAAAAACAGTCACACTTAAACAAAAGTAGATATTTGCGTATTTATTGTATTAAAATATGACGCCCGCAACTCCGTTGCACCAAAAATTCGTTTATCGCTCATAGCGATTCATTGCTATTTGCTACGTAGGCATCAAATAAAAGTTCAGCTCATTTTTCGCACATACCGATTGTTCTGGTATCTAGATCATCAAAATGTTTATCGAGCGAAGAAGCTCATAAAAAACCCACGATATTTATGAATTATGATATGTACGATCAGAGGAATTCAAGCCGCGTACTGACCAAGCGAGCAGCCTCGCTGCCTCGCCCGAGCGTGCCGCGGCCGAGCCAAAAGTTGTCGGTTTTTGTCGATGCTCAAAGGCGCCTCGGTACGTTTGCCTCGCACCAACACGTACTGACCGACCGAGCAACTGCGCGCGAGGCTGCCGCGACGAGGCGGCTCGCTTGGTCAGTACGCGGCTCAATTGTAGATAGCAAATCTACGGTACTTGGTCCGGTTATGTTATTCGTGACCTGGCTGCTGGGCTTTATATAAACCGGCCAAACTTCATAGATCCGCCGTGAGTCTATCACTGAATTTCTTCGGTAGTACATACATCACATTTTTATAATTCTGTTTACCGATGTTTACTCCTTTGTAGTCGTAAAACTTGAGTTGTAGTTATTTATGTTTTTCATCCATTACGTAGAAATGCCGACAAACAAACACTGTATATTATTATCGAAGTGCGTCATAGATTTTTAAATAAAAGTATATATTATGTGCTCATGTCGCTGAATTATATGGAGAATCTTTGAACTCTACAGGCGTCGACAAAAATAGAAAAATAGTGTTGTATTCTATCGCATATCTTATTAAAAACTTTGTGATCTTTATTATTTACTATGATTTTTATTTGTTCTTACATAATATATTTTATAAGCCATTTGGATTTAAAATAATATAATAAAGATTATTTAGTATCTGTCTCGTAATCTTAAAATTTAATTATGTTGTTATAATTTAAGGTTAGGTAAAAAATATTTTGATTATAATAAATCTCATAAGCATAAACTTTGCGTGGGAGAGTCATGCTTTGGCACGAATAGGCCGGCTCGACGGGAGAAATACCACGGGCTCACAGAAAACCCAATCCCCTACCCTATTCCCTTCTCCACCCTCCTCTACCCTATCACCCTATTCCCTCTTAAAAGGCCGGCAACGCACCTGCAGCTCTTCTGATGTTGCGAGTTTCCATGGGCGACGGTAGTTACTTTCCATCAGGTGACCCGTTTGCTCGTTTGCCCCCTTATTTTATTTAAAAAAAAAGATTCTTAAAAAGTTAAGTTAAAAAAAGTTGAAACGAAACAGATAATATGACTGTTGAAAGCGACGTCTCACTTTACCAGCAAGTTCTACAGAAACTATATATTTGCCGAGGCTGTGTACTGTGTAGTGTTCGAGCGGCAGTTATTTGCTCAGCAAAAAAAACTTGTACCCGTCCTGGGACATGTTTGTTTAGTCCAGTCAATCTGTCCCAAACGAAAGGTCAAAGGTGAACGCAAGTATTTTAACAAACCCGTGATATATTTAACAAAACAAATTGTGACTGAATTCGATGTGCAGTGCTTATAAATAAAAACTTAAAAGATTAAAATTTAAAGGTCATGTTAGATGTTTACTTTATAACATTTTTTGTGTTGATTAAAAAAATACTTCTGTTTGAAGGTATACGGTACGTCAGTAATTTATATAAAATTTATTTAATTGTTTTTACAATTATTTAACATTTAACAACAATTGTGATTATGGGCTCCCACACAAAACTGCGAATCCGCATCGCATCGCAAAAATCTGCAACAAAACTCATACTAAAAATAACATTGCGATGCGATGCGAATTCGCAGTTTTGTGTGGGAGCCCTATAATCTCAATTTTTAAATGTTAAATGTATACTTATACATACCCTAGTCTTTTAAAGGGACGACTAACCCAAAATTTTCGATTTTATAATTCATTTTTATAATTGAAAATAAGCACCGAATTGTTTCATTTTCTAAAATTAGATACATTATATTTCCAAGAATCCGATCTGAGCAAAAAACACGATATCTTAAAATATTCTCGATAGAAAAAAATCACAAAGAATCAATCTAATTTTCTCGAATTTTTCATTTATTGCCATAACCGTGCATTGAACTAAGTTAATATTTAAACACATTGTATAAAATTCTATCATTGAAAAACCGACCTAGCGGATTTTTTAAATGTTGTATATTTATCGAGTGAGAAAAAACCAATTTGGCGATGAATCCGCGTCGTCCTTTTTCACCTGGCATGTGAAAGTCGGGCGTTAGTGTGAAGAGAGAAGGACAATGTTTGATTTTTTGGGTTAGTCACCCTCTTAAGTAGTCTTCTCTACGCTACGTCATATTGTTATGTAAGGAGCATAATTAAATATTATGACGTAGAGAGAAGTGACCCGTAGGCACAACGTCATTGTTAAGTTCTCTATAAAGGATGGCTTTCCATTCATTGCCGTGTTTTGTTTGAACCTATGTCGGCCGCGGTCGCTTGCAGCATAGATTGGAAAGCCACCTTAGGGTTAAAAGTTCAAGCATTAAATCGTTAAAAAACAAAACCATTATGTAACAAGCTTAGATATTGTACGAAATTCTTAAGAATTTTATTTGAATTGTATTAATAATGATGGAGAATTGCATACATAATATTAATAAAAATCTCTTTTCCCAATATAATACGTTAGAGATGTATTTCTAATTGACAGATAAAACACTGGATAAATAAATACAAATTACTAAATAGTTACAACGTATAACTACGACGTTGTTATGTTACACAATGTGGATCTTTTTAGTAAAGGGATGTTATAAAATATACATAAATAATAGTTAATATCCATAGAATTTGTTGCAAATAAAGCCGTTGCGCAAAATTTAGTTTCTTGGGCAGGAATTGTAAAATTTTCGCAGTAAAAACTAAAACCTGTGCCGTCTTTCAAAGAATCCCCATGCCAGATATCTTCAAAATTGGTTCAGCCGTTTAAGTAGAGGTAGATAGACCGACAGGCAGACTTCCGCCTTTAATATATTACTAGCTATTTGACCGAGCTTTGCTCAGTATTCGATAAAACACGAATAAAATAACATTTTCTAAAAATGATTCCTAGCTAGATCGATTTATCGCCCCCGAAACCCCCTATATACTAAATTTCATGAAAATCGTTGGAGCCGATTCCGAGATTCCAACTAGGTATAGGCATAGTATAAGGAGGGGAAGTAAGTTATCTTCATACAAAGGTACCGCGCGCGGCTTGTATGTGTGCGCCATAGTATCAATGCGTCGCCGCACGCACACTTATTAAAATCTCGGACCGTTTTCGGACCATACCAGTCGGGGCTCACTACGCTGCACGCCCGTGTCGCGCCACGCCGCGCCAAACGAATCAAAAATGTCCGATCATAACAGCGTTGCCAGACGTCCCGATTTTGGCGGGACGTCCCGATTTTTTCATCAAAATTAAATGTCCCGCGCGGGACAGGCTCAGTCCCGCTTTTCGGGGAAAGCCCGAACGTACGTGCAGCGTGCTGAGAAAGAAAAGTGCGCAGTGAAGATAAGAGTGTGGGAGGTAGAGGGGTGGATTTTCTTTGGCTACTTTTGCTATCTATTGTCACGTAAACGTTATTTTAACGCAAATAAAAAGATAAAAAACTTTTGATTTTATACCTTTTTTACTTTGTCCCGCTTTTGACTGAAGAATCCCGCTTTTTCACTCAAAAAGTTATAAAGTCCCGACTTGGCATAAAAAAAATCTGGCAACGCTGGATCATAATCGCAGGAGTAATAAATATTGCTGTGTGTTTGGGTGTTTTAATAGTATTAATGCAACAATTCCAGAATTGTCTTTGTTTAAATTACCTATTGAACAGGAAATGTACTACTCACTTATTCTAGCATAACATAATAATTTATTTTTACTTGATGATGATTTACCTACGTCTTGACCTACTTACTTCTTTTTTATTGTATTAGTATTCTATCACACAGAGGACGTAGGTAGGTCTACTTTCCCACTAGAACATAGTATATGAGAATATTTTAGGTACTTTTGATCTGTCAACTAATTTGCCGCTATTGCTTTGTTTACGTTTAGTAATGCCGATTTCTCTGTATTGTAGGTATATTAACTAACTACTTACAGTCAATTACTTATTTTAAATCGTTATTAAAAATAAGTAATTGACTAATTGTAAATCAGATATTAATTAATAATTATACACATAAAGCAAGGTTCGAATCATAACAACAGATTTGTTTATAGTAGGTACCTATAAGAGACAGGCGTTAGTTTTTAATGTTGTTTTAAAGGGTATATTTATAGTTTTATTTAGACATCGGATTATATGCACGATCCAAGTGCCGAAATATGCATGCAAATATGCACGAAAATTGGCCGAAATATGGACAATCAAGAGTCACTTATTATTATTAAAAGTCGGAAGACCACGACGATGCCGCTGTTCATGCGGTTGCGAACGAAGCGCGGACAGCCGCTTGCCGCACATGCCACGTACCATCACAACGCCCGCGCCGCCGCCGCCTAAAATTGACAACCCTAAGACAGTAGGTAATTAAATCGCGGATTGGGCCGGAGTTACCCTACTTCCCCTCCTTTTACTATGGTATAGGTATATACAAGAATTGCTCGTTTAAAGATATAAGATAAGATATATTAGTAAGGATACTTTTGCCTTAATCCTTCGATCGGAGGTTCTAGGAATTCCCATTGTATTCTTTTGTTCTCGCGATCACCGGTGCTCGCGCGGGGCCTGAAAGATTAACTTTCCTTCCTATTAAGTTTACAAAACAAGTTGATGTGTCCATTCCACTTTGAATGTTACGAACTGCAAGTGATATTTGGTGACTGTTCTATCGGTACGTGCGAGCTAATCCTTTCATTACCGTCCACTCAATTTCATGCACATGGTGCAGATTATTGCGGCATTAGCTTTTGTAGCTCATGAATCGCTTTAACCTTTGCCCGGAAACCGGCTAAATTACAGTCGACGTCTTTGTGTCGTAATACGAGGGCTGCTATTTATGTATCCGGAATTAAAAAAAGAAACAAACATATATCATTTAATATGGTTTTATTGCTTTTCAAAATATTCGCCGCGATGATCGACACACTTTTGCATACGCTGGAACCAATTTTCATAGCACTTTTTCCATTCTGATTGAGGTATCTCCAAAACGTGCATTTTGAACGCATCAACAGCCTCTTCGCGGCTCGAAAAACGTTGACCACGTAATTTGTTCTTCACGTATGGAAATAAAAAGAAATCGTTAGGTGCCAAATCAGGGCTGTACGGCGGATGACCAGTCAATTTAATCTTTTGACCCTCCAAAAACTGAGTTGTTTCAGCTGAGATGTGACAGCTAGCATTGTCGTGATGTTTAAAATTTAGTTTGTTATTATTTTTAGCAATATTCCGCGAAATAAACTTCCACCTTTAAGTAAATGAGTGAGTGTACGCATAGGCATGCGTACAGCACCTCCCTCCTCCCACACTGCCTATGCGTACACTCGCATGCAAGAACTTGCAAACACCACCACCACACAAGCAATAATGTTGGCAAATCCGTGCAAGGCCCCTCACCACCATGCAGGTTGAAAACCTCGACGCGCATTTCGCTCCAACACCGGAGCATCCTCAGGATGTGGACTCTACGAACAACGTCCGTCAAGTGCCGCCACCGGCCAAAACACCGCCTTTTATACCCTATCGAGCCCCCACTACCCTCACCAGTACCCCCGAACATATTAATAAGCGGTGACGTAGTCAAGCAAGTTTGGTCATTCAACAATGCAAATCTGTTATTTTTCTTTTCTTTTATGATCTCTAATTGTTCCAACACGCTCAGACGAAAGCCTTTATCGCATTTATGTAAAACTTTATAGGAATGGCCATCGGGCACGGTATGATTACTATCTAAAAGATGTTTAGCAAAATGTGACTTATCAGGATGACCATTCCTATAAGCCGCGATATGTTCTTTATACCGAGTCTCAAAGCTGCGTCCAGTTTGACCCACATATACACTATCGCATTCAGGACAATCGATCTTATAGACACCGGACTGATATTTTTCATTAATCCGGTCTTTGTTGTGACATAAATGATGTTTTAAAGTATTATTTGTCCTAAATGCGACATGCATATCGTTGTTTTTCATTATTTTGGATAAGCGTGCAGATACCTCTCCCATGTAAGTCAAACTGGACTTATATCTAACTACCTCCTTATCAATAGGACCTGCGTACAAAAACTTTACCAGTTCTTTCTTGTTTTTATTTTTCAAAATATTATTAATAATTTTTGGACTATATCCGTTGGATATCGCAATTTGGAAAATGATATTAAGCTCATTTTGATAATTATCTTTACTAAGAGGGATCGATAATAATCTATGAATGTAACTATGAAAGGCCGCGAGTTTGTGTTGCCAAGGATGACATGACGATGCATGAATAGTAGTATTAGTATATGTCGGCTTGCGAAAGATTCCAAAACTGTGTTTATTATTAACTCTAGTAATAGATTAATCGAGAAAATTTAGGGTGTTATTATCTTCACATTCTAATTTGAATTTAATTTTAATATGTTTTTTATTTAGTTCTTTAACAAATACGTCCAGTTGTCTCTGTGTACCCGTCCAACAAAGAAAACAATCATCTACGTATCTAAAGTAATATAAAATACTTTTATTAACGACGATATTTCTTTGTTCAAAGTCGTCCATAAATATTTCGGCCATCAAAGGACTTAAAGGTGAACCCATAGCTAGACCGTCGTCTTGAACAAAGAATTCGCCGTTAAATCGAAAGTAAGAGTAAATCGAAAGTAAGAACTGGTTAAGTTTTTGTACGCAGGTCCTATTGATAAGGAGGTAGTTAGATATAAGTCCAGTTTGACCTACATGGGAGAGGTATCTGCACGCTTATCCAAAATAATGAAAAACAACGATATGCATGTCGCATTCAGGACAAATAATACTTTAAAACATCATTTATGTCACAACAAAGACCGGATTGATGAAAAATATCAGTCCGGTGTCTATAAGATCGATTGTCCTGAATGCGATAGTGTATATGTGGGTCAAACTGGACGCAGCTTTGAGACTCGGTATAAAGAACATATCGCGGCTTATAGGAATGGTCATCCTGATAAGTCACATTTTGCTAAACATCTTTTAGATAGTAATCATACCGTGCCCGATGGCCATTCCTATAAAGTTTTACATAAATGCGATAAAGGCTTTCGGCTGAGCGTGTTGGAACAATTAGAGATCATAAAAGAAAAGAAAAATAACAGATTTGCATTGTTGAATGACCAAACTTGCTTGACTACGTCACCGCTTATTAATATGTTCGGGGGTACTGGTGAGGGTAGTGGGGGTAGTAGCGGGGCTCGATAGGGTATAAAAGGCGGTGTTTTGGCCGGTGGCGGCACTTGACGGACGTTGTTCGTAGAGTCCACATCCTGAGGATGCTCCGGTGTTGGAGCGAAACGCGCGTCGAGGTTTTCAACCTGCATGGTGGTGAGGGGCCTTGCACGGATTTGCCAACATTATTGCTTGTGTGGTGGTGGTGTTTGCAAGTTCTTGCATGCGAGTGTACGCATAGGCAGTGTGGGAGGAGGGAGGTGCTGTACGCATGCCTATGCGTACACTCACTCATTTACTTAAAGGTGGAAGTTTATTTCGCGGAATATTGCTAAAAATAATAACAAACTAAATTTTAAGCTATGGATTTCCGCAAAGTAACGCCTGATTCCATTAACTATTTGTCGTGATGTAATATGATTCTGCGTTGTCGGTTGTCCTTTCTTATTTCTTCAAAGACTTCTGGTAAACAAATGGTCGTATACCATTCAGAATTAACCGTTTTACGATTCTCTAATGGCACTGTAGCCACATGTCCATTAATTCCAAAAAAACAGGCGACCATTTGCTTCAAAGTACTTTTTGCACGAGTAACTGTTGTTGGTTTCGGCTCATCTTGGAACACCCACACCGTTGACTGTTGTTTAGTTTCGGGGTCATATGCATAGATCCAAGATTCATCACCTGTGTAGATATTATAAACGGCTTTTGACGTACCACGGTTGTATTTTTTTATCATTTTTTTGCACCAATCGACACGAGCCCGTTTTTGATCGATTGTCAAGTTGTGCGGAATCCAACGCGAACATATTTTTTTTACAGCCAAATGTTCGTGTAATATCTTATGTATGCTCGTCATACTTATGCCTAAGGACGCCTCTATCTCGCGATATATAACATGACGATCACGCATTATTAGTTCCCGCACAGCATCTATATTTTGTGGGACAACAGCTGTTTTTGGGCGACCTTCTTTATTTTCATCCGTGAGCATAGACCGCCCACGATTAAACTCACTGTACCAGTGATAAACAGTGGTTTTTGATGGTGCTTCATTTCCAAAAGTTGCGGTGAGTTGAATAAAGCACTGTTGTTGATTTAGCCCACGCCGAAAATCGTAGTAAATCATTGCACGAAAATGTTCACGCGTTAAATCCATGGCAAATGAAGACACGCAATTTTCAAAATGACGCCACAATGGAAAAATAATTGACAGTCACATGAAACAAAATGTATTCTTCAACCAAAGAGTTATTTTTTCAAATGTTGTAATTACTAGTTAGGCCAGTTCCGGATACATAAATAGCAGCCCTCGTATTAGAAGCTTAGTTTGTCTCTGCAGGCGGATTGTTACGGGCTGTGGCTACCGAATTTAGTTTGGACAAAAATACAGACGAACCGCAGATGACAAGCTATTTTGAGTTGGTGGAAATTCTGAACTGCCTGAACTCTAAACAAAGAATATAAATAAAGTCACCGGCACATTTTAGTGCCCAAGTGAGTCAAGCAAAATACAATGGGTCTCTCTTCCTCTTACCTACAGAGAGTCCGAGAGTCGAACGCGGGAATCGAATCCACAACCCTCGAGATAAGAGCCACGTTCTAAGCCATTTGACCACGAAGGCTAAAGATAAACCTATTATAAACTATGTAACAGTAGTTACAAAGGATAAAAGTATACAAACCAGAAGTATGCTTAAACCCAGAACTATGCAGGTCTTTCCCTTTATTATATTCGTATAAAACTTACTTTCGAATTTTATGTCAATAAAGGTACATGTATGTGGAGATTGAGAACTGGAATTACTTTTGTTCCGATACCGTTCGTACAAGATTGCCGCGGCGAGTGGGCGAGGGAAGTTATATTTATTGCCTTAATTACAAACTTTCTTATAGCTTTTCAAATAATATTTATTCATAATATGTAAATCATGAATATTTCTTTATATTTTCAGAGTCAATATTGGATAGTTATAATGAGTTTATACGAGTATTCGGCTGGCTAAAATATGCTTTAATTTTATAATGCGGCTTCACATTAGCTCAATGTATAGAGGGATACATTCGTCTGATTGTCCATGACCGACAGTTTCTTTGTGATCGGGGGATCTTTAGGCTGTGTTTCCACTGAAGCGGAGCGGAGCTTAGCGGTGCCCGAATTGACAAATCGTGCTATTCCAGCGGAATGACAGCGAAGCGGGGCGAAGATTTCGAGGATGGTGATTGGTCAATTCGGCAGTGCTAAGCTCCGCTCCACGTCAGTGGATACGCAACCTTACACTTAGACATTATTGTTGTGAATGCTTGAAAATATTTGAGTTAATTCTACTTTGAAAAGAGTTAGTCCGCTTAAAAGAACTTCAATTTATTATTACTTAGCTTTTTCCTGTACGTCACTCTAATAGACTGCACCTTTAAAATTGAAAGAGTTCCGTGAATCGTTTATGTAGTCTGAGTTTACCGCATCACGAAACGCTTTACGATTTCGAATGCTCGACTTAGAGTTAGTTCACATAAGCCTAGACGCGATGCGACGATGCATTTTTTAACCAACATAGACAGTAGATAATTATTATTTTTTAGCAGCGATTTCAATTTGAAGTTATAACTCTGTCTGCAAAGATATACACGTTTAATACACGTTTTTAGGGTTCCGTAGTCAACAAGGAACCCTTATAGTTTCGGTCTGTCCGTCCGTCTGTCCGTCTATCTATCTGTCTGTTTGTCTGCGGCTTTGCTCAGAGACTATAGGACCTACAAAGCTGTAATTCGGCATAAATTCACATTACACATAATAATAAAGACAAAATGTTGTATCACTGCGTAGCGCTCTACACTATTGTATAGTAAATAAAGTTTCGAATCGCATATCGCGTGGCGGTGTAGACTGACCCTTACTTACAAATGTCGAAATCGCCTGTCGGAAACCACCTCGGCATGGATTCACATAATCGATTGCCGGGAATGTTTATTTAAAGGATCTGCAATTTGCGTTGAATATTTAAACGTTTTAATATCATCGAAAATATAAAGCGAGTTTTCCACTTCGTTTCGTATATACATTATACAGCAGTAATTAATGTGATCAAAGACAGTTAAATAGCTTCCTTTTCCTTTTTTAGGGTTCCGTAGTCAACAAGGAACCCTTATAGTTTCGCTCTGTCCGTCCGTCTGTCTGTCCGTCTGTTTGTCTGTCCGCGGTTTTGCTCAGAGACTATAGGACCTACAAAGCTGTTATTTGACATGAATACGCATATTAATTATGCCGACAAAATGGTACATGAAATCTTAAAAAAATATTTTTTTTTATAGTACCTTCCCTACACATCAAGCGGGGATGAATTTTTTTTTCGCGTCCACCCCATCGTGTGGGGTGTCGTTGGATAGGTTTTTTAAAAATATTATGGGTATTCATAGATCATTTTCCTATTTAGGGATCCGTTTGTGAAATATTAAGTTTTAAAGTGGAAAAAATCGTTAGAGTCCTGTGACCACGCCACGTCTATCAGCTAAACGGTTGCTTCTGGAAATGTGAAAAAATTAACGGGAGTAGGAAATATGCTGACTTTAAAAGGAAAACTATCACGGCTAAGAAGACTTCATAAGTTATTGAGTAATAGTCGATCAACTAAAAAAATGTATTCGGCGAAGTATAATGTATAGGAACTTTTGGTTCAATTTCCTTCGAAAGTAACTAAGATGATGTTGTTAGTAGTATAAAACACGTTATAAATGTACATTCATTGACCATACAAAATTTTTAAAAAACTAGCGGTACTACGGAACCCTATTGCGCGTGGCCCGACACGCACTTGGCCGGTTTTTTAAGTCTACTTTGCTTTTGGGTGTTGTTTAAGATATTTAGTATTACATGAATAACGACTGCGGAAAATGCTAGTTCTAGCTGGTCTCTATTCATTTTGATTTTTCAGTTTCGGAGAAATTTGGCAACATACATCGCGACACAATAATTTTTAATGTGAATTATTATTTCCACTGAAATTCGTTGGTTTTTTTGCGGTCGCAATTTTTCCGCATTATATAATATCTTCTTTTGCTTCTTTACCTGGACTTAACGATTTCACCGAAATGAGTTGAGCTATTTAGCGAAGAGGTTCAGCGATAGAACAGACACACAGACAGGCTGATATTATGTTATACTCTCACATCTAGACACGCGGTAGCGAGTCAAGCCAAGTTCCAGCATAACAAAATGGCGAGCAGCACCGTGTGTAATATTACACGAACCATTTGCAGGTACTTTTGACCCTCTCATAATTCAGAAACTATTTCACATACGAGTAAACGTTTCAAATTTGGCTCATATAATGAGACTTGCAAGATAACTACATGCTCTAAATTTCATAAGCACAGCTCAAACGGTTATTAAGATATTAACGTCCGAAAATCTACATTTTTATCACTGACTGACTGACTGACCTATAGATCAAAATTCTAACCCACTTCCAGATGACCTAGAAGGCTGAAATTTGGAATCCAGCTCGGTAATTGTGTGAAAGCGTAGGGAAAAATCAGAAAACAAAAAAAATCGGTCAAGTGCGAGTCGGACAGAGCAAAACTAGGCAAAAAATGTGTTTTTTGTATGGAGGCCCCCCTTAAATATTTATTTTATTTTACTTTTATTATAAATTATGAAAATAAAATATAATTAAAGATTTTATGAAATTTTCAAGTATCTACCGGCTGCCATTATTGATTTTAAGAAAAAAATGCAAAAAATCACATTTATTGTATGGGAGCTCCCCGTAAATATTTATTTGTGAAGTGAAAAAACTTTAGGAAACTAATAGAAGGTGACTTTATGAAGTATATCTGTCTGTCTGTTACCTCTTCACGCCCAAATTGCTTGTACCGATTGTTCTTAAATTTGGTATGGAGATATAGTTTGAGTCCCGGGAATAGACATAGAATTCTTTTAATACGTCTGTCCGTCTGTCCGTCCGTCCGTCGGTCTGTATGTCTGTTTGTTAGACAGCTATAATAATAGCTACTTTACTTCCGCACAATAAGCTGTACCCTATAGTTAATGGTTGGAAATACACTTGTGTTATACCGTATTATTCCAATGCCTCCTGATGGTAGCTGCTTTTTCCATTCGCTTGAATTTTCTTTGTTTTATTCGTCTGATACTCAACAAGGCTTAGGGGCTATTTTCCCACTTCCTGATTAGTTTCAGATAGGCTATCCACAACTTATCTGACAGATTAAGCATCTGTCAGTTAAGTTTCAGATAGGCTATCCATAATTTATCTGATAGATTGGTTGCGTAACATATCCGATACTCGTCGGGAAGTGGTGAAACAACACCTTAAGGTTGCAGTTGAATATAGTCGAAAATTATGTATGTTTGAACTGGGAAGATTAAGATGTCTACTGTCTACCCTTGCTCGGAAAGTTTTCTTTACAAAAAGTAATGACATCCCACCAAAAACATAAAATATGTAAAAATGGAAAGCCAAGTTCCATACAAACATTATTCTTGTCTATGGACTTCGCCGTAAAAAGGATGGAGATCTAAATGAGTGCCAAGTTCCATGGAAAATCGAAATATGTATGTATAGGAACCAAATAACATTATGAACAAATAATAGAGTCTATTTCTTTGCTTTATTGAATATCTATAACAATTAATGTTATTTAAATAATTTGAGATTTTAAACTAGATTAGATTCTACTTGGCTAGTTTTCATCAGAATAAAAAAGGTTCAATAACTTTATGAAATGACTGATGTAATGAAAACTGGCCAAGTTAGATCTAATCTATTTAAATAACATTAATTGTTATAGATATTCAATAAAGTATGGAGATATGAGTCACCAGAATGTACTTATGTGATATGAAGAAAAGATAACTCACTCCAAATAGTCTTTATTGCACATACACAATATTCTCCAAATAATAGAAAGCACTGAAGGAATTTATAAACACGACGAATAATACAGTTAATAGCGCACAGCACCGAAGACACGAAAGTATGAATATAGGTACAGAGAATAGCTGATAGTCTAAATCGAAAGCAAGCGGTTAGCGGTCAACTTATCGGCGCACGTAACATGCGTTGCGCGGGTAGCGATTCCAACTGGACTGCAAGGGCCGGCTCGCTCGAGTCGTACGTTCTGCGTGTACGCAAACAAAAGAACCGGTCCTGCAGTAATACAAGTAGTGCGCGACGCGTATCGATAAATGGATGTCGATATGATGTATCGATGCATTGTATCGATACATCATATCGACATACGTGTTTGTGTATGTGTAGTGTAAAATAAGAAATATATTATGTAAATATAATAAATATAATATTATGTATTATTGATTACTTATAAGTTTTAGGTTTAAGTTAATGTTAAGTTTTTATTAAGTATATTAATTATTAAGCTAACTTTAATTTGTTTAGTAAGTAACTTGAATTTGTGTAGTAGGTAAGTAGCCTCCCCTCCAGAGACCGTCAAGGGCGATAAAAATCTGGAAACTTAACTCGACGTCCAGAACGAGTAAAATATTTTTTCTGAACATCTGGTAAATGCTCAAGTGTTTTATGGTCAGACAGTATGAAGGCCGGCTTAATGCGGTCTATGGATACTGTGACCTCTTTTCCTTTGAGCAGTATTTTAAATATTTTGTCGTCCCTCGACAACACTTTATGAGGTCCTGAATAAGCAGGTTGGAGAGAGCCACGTGCTGCATCTTCACGAAGGAAGACGTGGTCAGCGGTAGCGAGCTCCTTGTAAATAAATACTTTAGGGCTAGAGTGTCGGGAAGCAGCTGTGGGCTGTAGCCTTCTAGCAATTTGCTTAAGGCGGGCCGAATACTCAGACGTATCCGTAGTACCACCGTCTGCGGGCTCAAAAAATTCGCCTGGCAACCTTAAAGGCTCTCCATGTACCAGTTCTGCAGAGGAGCACTGGAGATCCTCTTTAAAGGCAGTTCGTATGCCAAGAAGGACCCATGGCAAGGACTCGGTCCACTTGTCGTTGGCATGACAAACTATGGCAGCCTTAAGCTGTCGGTGGAACCTTTCCACCATGCCATTGCATGCAGGATGGTAAGCTGTCGTCCGCCTGTGGTCAAAGCCAGTGGCTTTTGAAAGGCACTGAAATAGGGCCGACTCAAATTGCCGACCACGGTCGGTTGTGATTTGAGTGGGGCAACCAAAACGTGCGATCCACGTAGACAAGAGCGCTTGGGCAACTGTCTCCGCAGTCATGTCTTGGATGGGTACCGCTTCCGGCCACCGAGTGAATCGGTCTACGGCGGTAAGACAGTAGCGGTACCCCTGCAAGGTCTATATGGATCTGGTGGAATCGCACTCTTGGCAAGGTGTATGTACCTAGCGGTGTAGTCACGTGGCGGCTGACCTTAGCTTTTTGACAAGCTATGCATGCACGAGCCCATTGTCTGTGCACTGACACCGGGATGGCTCAACGAATGCAGGCTATCAAAAACCTGCCTTCGATAAAATTTCGGCACAAAAGGCCTGGAGGTCGTTGTACTGACGTCGTAGTACATGGGTAGACGACTACCAGGCACCACAAGCTTCTCCAATCGCAGGGATGTGCCATCTGCTAGGAGCTGCTGCAATTCAGGGTCTGCAGCTTGATTTTGGGCTATGTCTTCGAGGCTCACCGGCTTACCCAATTCCTCAATCCGCGACAACGTATCGGCAACCACGTTATCCTTGCCGGATATGTGTCGGATATCAGAGGTGAACTGGGCAATGAAGTCAAGGTGTCTATACTGCCTAGGCGAACAGTTCTTTTTCCGTTCATGGAAAGCGAAACTGATCGGCTTATGGTCAGTATAGATGACGAAGTGCCGGGCATCAAGCATATGCCTAAAGTATTTAATGGCCTCATAAATTGCAAGCAGCTCCCGGTCATACGGCGAATACTTCACCTGCGATGGGCTAAGCTTGCGGGAAAAGAAGGCCAGTGGCTGCCAAGCCCCCTTCTTAAACTGCTGCAAAACAGCACCAATCGCTTTGTCAGATGCATCGGTGACTAAAGCAAGTGTAGCAGTACAGTCAGGGTGGGCAAGTAAGGCTGCGTCTGCTAGGCTGCGCTTGCACGCGTTGAAGGCTTCAAGGGCTTCACCTGTCAGGTTGACGGGTTGTGAGCCTTTGACTGAGCCTTTCAGAAGCGCATGTAGTGGAGCCTGGACCTCAGCTGCTCGAGGAAGAAATCTCCTATAAAAATTAAGCATACTGAGAAATGCCTTGAGCTGACGCACTGTTGAAGGAACAGAAAATTGGTTGACCGCCTGCACCTTGCTGTCCAATGGCTTGGAACCGGCTGCCGAGATGGAGTAACCTAGAAAAGTTACCTCAGGTACACCGAAGACGCACTTCTCAGTGTTTATCAGCATGTCGTACTCTCTGAGACTGCTGAAAAGTTGGCGGAGATGCTTCTCGTGCTGCTCCTCATCCTGGGAATACACTAAAATATCGTCCAGGTAGACGAAAACAAAGTCAAGGTCCCTGGTAACCTCGTCCATGAACCTTTGAAAGGTTTGGCCCGCATTCCGAAGCCCGAAGGTCATAAATGGGAACTCGAAGAGTCCGAAAGGAGTTATGATTGCGGTCTTCGGAATATCTGCAGCACTGACAGGTATCTGATCATACGCCTTAAATAAATCCAGAGTGCTAAACACTTTGCAGCCAACAAAATCATGGGCAAAGTCATGAATGTGTTTAATCGGATACCTATCAGGCACAGTGCGGGCGTTCAGCATGCGATAGTCACCGCAGGGACGCCAACCGTTGTCCTTCTTGGGTGCTAGATGGAGAGGAGAAGCCCAGGGCTCTGTGAAGGGCGAGCCGTTCCATTGGCAATCATGGCCTGGAACTCTTTCTTAACTATCTTTAACTTGTCGGGTGCTAGACGACGTGGGGTGGATGAGACTGGAGGGCCTGGTGTCGTGCGAATGTGGTGGACGGTGTTGTGAGTTACTGTGCGGTGTATACCGGTCGGACGGGTGAGCTCGGGAAATTCCTTAAGAATTTTATGGTAACGAGTCTCACCTGTCAATATTTTAACAGAGGCTATGTCAAAATCCTTTACAATTTTAGCGTTACAAGAAATAGAAGTATTACAATCTAGCAATCTTTTGTTGCGGCAATCTACAATAAGACCATAATAATTTAAAAAATCTACGCCTTTAATAGGCTTTGTAACATCAGCTACAACAAAACGCCAAGGAAACACTCTACGACGGCTAAAATCTAAATTAAGGTGAACATAACCATAACTACTAATGTTAGAACCGTTCGCAGCACACAAATTATAGTCAGTTTTCGCACGACGGTCACGCAGCAAGGACCGGGGGAAGACACAGAGGTCGCTACCAGTGTCGACCAGGAATTGCATCTTCGACTCGCGATCCGTCACGAACGGGCGACCAGTGGAGTTAGGGCAGTCAGCAGTCGCCATTATCGACCGCCCTTTGCGTTTCCCGCCATGTAGTCGCAGGGCTTCACGCATCTGCTGGCTTTCTCCGCATATTTGGCATGATACCAACAGAGCGGGAACTTGCGATAGTTGGAGTCGGATCGCCTTGACCTTGATGTTGATCCTCTTTCGAGCAGGTTCTGATGATCTGGAGCGTGGTCGGCTTCTTCTACCCGTCGAAAGTCGCTGAACCTGTCGTCTCAGCTCGGCTACCTAACTGGCTAATGCGTCCAGTGCAGATCCAGGAACAGCTTGGCTGGTGGACGCCACAGCTGGCATGGGAGTGGCCAGTTCATGAACACGATCGGCCAAATCCGCGAGGTCCTCGATGGAAGAAAAAGATGGTTGACCAGCGAGCACGGTCTAGATACCGTGGGAGAGTCAGCTTGTCCAGATGGTCTTCAGTGAATCTTGAGAGACGTCGGCACCGGCGAGGCTTTTGAGGTGACGCAGGAATTGCGAGGGCTTACGGTCTCCAAGCTCCTCGTGCATCAAAAGCTGCTTGATCTGCTTCTCCCTCGACGCTGACAGCCGTTTGATTAGCTCCCGTTTCAAGGTGTCATACTTATTTGCCGTAGGTGGGCTGATAATTATGTCCTTAATTTCTCTGGACTGCTCCACGTCCAGGTGGCCAATTACGTAATTGAATTTGGTCAGGTCATTTGTGATACCTGAGATGGCAAATTGTCCTTCCACCTGCGCAAACCATATCTCTGGTTCTTCCGGCCAGAATGGGGGAACACGTACACCGACTTTAAAAACATCGACATTGGGTATCGACTGTGTCCCCTCACTAGCGGCATCGTTCGACCGCGTGGCAGATTTTGTGGGCATGGCGCTAGCGTCGTGAAATTCCTTATCCATTGTTCTAGGCGTGGTCACCAGTATGGAGATATGAGTCACCAGAATGTACTTATGTGATATGAAGAAAAGATAACTCACTCCAAATAGTCTTTATTGCACATACACAATATTCTCCAAATAATAGAAAGCACTGAAGGAATTTATAAACACGACAAATAATACAGTTAATAGCGCACAGCACCGAAGACACGAAAGTATGAATATAGGTACAGAGAATAGCTGATAGTCTAAATCGAAAGCAAGCGGTTAGCGGTCAACTTATCGGCGCACGTAACATGCGTTGCGCGGGTAGCGATTCCAACTGGACTGCAAGGGTCGGCTCGCTCGAGTCGTACGTTCTGCGTGTACGCAAACAAAAGAACCGGTCCTGCAGTAATACAAGTAGTGCGCGACGCGTATCGATAAATGGATGTCGATATGATGTATCGATGCATTGAATCGATACATCATATCGACATACGTGTTTGTGTATGTGTAGTGTAAAATAAGAAATATATTATGTAAATATAATAAATATAATATTATGTATTATTGATTACTTATAAGTTTTAGGTTTAAGTTAATGTTAAGTTTTTATTAAGTATATTAATTACTAAGCTAACTTTAATTTGTTTAGTAAGTAACTTGAATTTGTTTAGTAGGTAAGTAGCCTACAAAAGCAAAGAAATAGACTCTATTATTTGTTCATAATGTTATTTGGTTCCTATACATACATATTTCGATTTTCCATGGAACTTGGCACTCATTTAGATCTCCATCCTTTTTACGGCGAAGTCCATAGACAAGAATAATGTTTGTATGGAACTTGGCTTTCCAAATTTACATATTTTATGTTTTTGGTGGGATATTTATAATAACGGCATGGATGTATGAAATAATGTCAACACTCTGCACCGAGCCTTAAACGATGGCTCACTCCGCTACAAGTAACGCTGGCAGTATTTGTGCTTGAAATGAAGTGTTTGGTTAACCACAATCACACCTACACGGTCCGTTGTGGCACGGGACACTATCCAATATTGGTTGTAAGCTGCCAAGCTAACGTTTCATTATCAAAACACGGCCAATTAAAATAGTGACTGATGAATGCAAATATCAATGTAATGTCAACAAATTATTATGCGATATCTTATATTTTTAAACGAGCAATTCTTGTTTATATGTATATTGTATGTATATATATAATTGGAATCTCGGAATCGGCTCCAACGATTTTCATAAAATTTAGTATATCTTTCGGGGGCGATAAATCGATCTAGCTAGGAATTATTTTTAGAAAATGCCATTTTATTCGTGTTTTATCGAATACCGAGCAAAGCTCGGTCAAATAGCTAGTAGAATCTAAAATGTGTTATTAATATGATGTATTACATCGTCATAAAATAATATATTATCAGTAGCTACTTTACTAACCTACTTTACTTGTTTTGTTTTACAACAGTTTTTGTCGAGCTACTTCTTACTGAACCCGCACATCACAAGATCGATAGCGTGATGCGATGGTCAGTGCTGTAGGAAACAATCCCACGGCACTTCGTGCGTGTCACAGCACGATTGGCAGCGCGCACCGGTCAATATGTCCTACGGCATTTCCAGTGTGTGTGTACTGACTCACCTGCAGGTTGTGGTAGAACCACAGCGCGCCCGTGATGGAGATCGCGAACCACAGGAACAGCGTGAACACGGACACCGTGCTCAGGTGCAGCACGTTGAGCAGCGTGGATAGCACCACGGCCAGCGCGTGACACAGCACGATCGGCAGCGCGCACCGGTCTATTATGTCCCACGGCACTTCCTGGAAAAAAACATTCCATGAAAGAGGTTGCTAACGGCGGTCATAATTATTGCAGTCTTCTGCTACGGACTCCTCCTCCTCGAAGCGTATTTAAAACAAACATAATATCTAACTACGTCGACAATCATTTAAAAATGACATCAAAGTGGTTGCCGCAAAAACACGGCAGTTTTTCCGCAAAGATCTACTGCATCTTAGTAGTAGTATCCAGAGTATATTCGTACAAATCTTACTTTTTGCACCACATAATTCATAGTATTTCGATGAACGCATATTTAATAATAAAAGTTATTCTTTTTTTATATTGACTATGAGCTTGTTCGCAATTTAAACCGGGCTTAAATTATATAAAGTGTAAATAAACCAGTACGTACTAATTGGTACTAAAATAGTGAAGAGAATCCAATTAAAGTTATATTTGTTGCAATCACTCTGTGAATTTTAAAGTTGTTTTAAAATTGAGATAAACCAAACTATGTATTTGGCGTGCACACCAAAATTAAATTGATTTATTTACCTCATTATTATTTATTTACCAAATGTAATAATATCTGGTAACCACCAGTGAGTATTGGTTTCCGTTTTAAATTACATAATAATAATAATAATATAATATAATATCTATGGACGCTTCACACCACGTCAATCTGGCCCCGTGCTAAGTACCTGAAGGACTTGTGTTACAGCCGTTACAGGAACCAGACAACGGAAATATATTTAATACTTTTATACTATACATATATTTAAGATTTTTATTATATCATACACATATTTAACATACATCCATGACCCAGGAACATTGAAAAACTTTTTGTTCCGTCGGCGGGATTCGAACCCGCGACCCCCGGCTTGAGTTGCCACATACTATAACCATTGAACCACGGAGGTCGTCAAAAACCATGCACATGTACATGAATTGAACTTGTAATCAAAGATACCTATTATAATATCCGAAATTAATCGGGATATTGCCCTCGTACCAGTCCGCTTGAATTTATTGTCTCTCATAAACACTAGCCACTTTCAACAAAATAAAATCAAATATTATAATGCGATACCGATATAATAGTTTTATCGCCTTATAGCGAATCGAAATTTCATTTCGTAAACATTCGTAAAATAAAAAACAAACATTGACGAGTTGCGATTTTCAGGAAGTTATACTTTTCATGTACGCAGACTATAACAGTAACATGTTACCATATATTTTTATTACATTATTTTATACGGTGATAAGTAGCCCTAATTGCCATCAACATTAATGAAATTACGCACAGGCACGAAGTAAAAGCGTGGAAGATAAATTGCCTCGAAGTATTTGGACAGCGGCGAGTAAAAATTTTAACGCAAATAACGAGCAGACGCGGAGTCCAAAAATACCGGGCCAAAAGTGAAGCGGGCAAGATGGTGACGTCACAGAGTATAAATAGAGATAGCACTGCTGTGTGAGATATTTCTATACACTTTCGCCTCATCACTATCTGAAACATTATTCTTCTAAACTGTACAACAAGAACGCTTAGTTTTTTGTTCGTTACAGCTATTACCTGTGGTCGCTGTGTTACCAAGTTTAAATAATTATACTCTTTAGTTACAGCTAAATGGATTAAGGCCGGCCGCACATTATAAGAATTTCTGATCAGAAAAATTCAGACGCCCACCGCGGCCGGATCACCACATCGCACACCTATCAGAAATTTCCTTCCGGCTTGTCCGAGTTTAGTACAAAATGTATAGAGAGAGCGCGATCCGAACCATACGATCGACGGCATCTGACACTCATCCGAATCCGACGTCAGACATGTCAGAATACTGATAGTATGCAGGGTCCTTAACAAAACATATGAGCAGAGTGCGTTCCAGCGGGCGTCCGAATTTTTCTGATCAGAAATTCTTATAATTTGCGGCCGGGGTCTTTACCCCAGCCACAAATTATAAGAATTTCTGATACCGATATAATAGGTCTTTACCTATCAAACATAATATCTTCGTATGAAACTTCAAACCTACGTACAAACCAACATATTCGTTTTATGTTCGAGAATATTTTTTTCTCTTTGGTAGGTAACATGGACTGGATTGACAAGAAAAAGAGCATCGTTAATGTTGCATTTTGCAGACCCGAGATAGGTACCGCTTTTCCTTATTGAATTGCTAAACTCCTTTCTTCCTGAGTCCTGAGTCCTGACCGATGGATCCTCTTAATTTGATAACTACCAAGGAAAGGTTTTGAAGATAAACAGTAAACACACATAATATTATACCACCAAAACTATTCTATCATTGATAAAATAATCTATCTGCTTAAGATTCATCTTAAAATAAAAATAGCCGAACAGGGTTAAAGCCAGTCAATAATTCCTAACAAAAGTATCAATTTTATTTAAAAAGACAAAAGATTTAGAAGCCATTGTCGTTTCTAAGAAAGGTATTTGAGGCCAAGAGATTTATTTTCAATTTCATCTGCTTAAAATATTAAGACACTAAACCCTCAGACACTAATTAACATTAACAAATTGTATTAGGTTGGCCTTGTTAGGGTGATGAAAAATGTAGAAAATAAAAATATAAGGGCTAGTAACCACTATAAACATGAAACATCTAGACAGGTATTTTATGTTACTAACAAGCAATACAGATACATCAAAATAATGCTGAACCGTGTAAAAAAATCTGAATAGCAGCGTTTGTTTTTTTTTTGCCAATTATTTATTTCACAGATATAATATTATTCTGGAAGATGCCTCTTTATAAGATTAATTAACCGAAGAAAACAAGAAAAAAATAGACTTGAAGGTTGTTTGTGGTAGGAATTTTTGTGATTTACCTCCTTTCCTTTACATACTACAGTAAATAGGCCATGAAAACTTTTTTCATAGGGAGGAAGTGTGCAGCTGGGCTTTATATTTTCGCATATAAATATGAAATCTATTTTATTACTGGGGAGTAAGAATTAATATAGAATTTAGACCACTGAATTTAGACTACACTAGTTTTAGACCACTGTAATTAGGTATCTAAACTAAGATGGCTGAATTTAGGCCACTATATTTAGACGACTGACTTTTGGTTCCTGACAATAATAATATCGCCCAAAATATTTGCTTTTTACTCTCTTCGTATGCCTGCAAATATGTCCAAGGCAAAAAACTTTCCCGAGAATCTAAATATCAAATTTATTCTCAATCGCTTCAGCAGTTTAGCCATAAAGGGGCAAAAGCCATACAGACGCTCGTGTTTTATTAGTACAAATAATAAATAATTAAACTCCAAATTCTAAGGGTCAATGTTATCAAAAATATGAAACTTGCCTTTGTTTTAGGGTCGCATTGAAATTCCTACCCATAAAGGTACGCCTCCTACATTTGTTTCCTAAATTCCTTCCGTGTGAACAATTTCATTCACGAATTTGTTTTGGGGCTGCTTATCAACCCGGGGAAATGCGAGTTTATAGCAATAATAACATTTATTTATGGACGTCTATTTATTCTTTTCGGGCAGGCGAAAGTTTGTGAATATAATAATACTACCTACAATTTATGTAGGCACTCCTACGCTCCTTTATTCTTTATGAAAAATAGCCTATGTGTTAATTCTGAGCCTCAACTATAAGTAGCCAGATTTAACCAAATTTTTTTTAGTAACTTTTGCTCTTGACATAACAAACGCACACAGTTCACACCAATTTTGCCTTAGTTGTAATACTAGTATCATAAATTTTTCTTTATAAGTATGAAATCTATTTTAAAACAAGAAAATATTTTTTCATGGATTCCTACTATTAATAATTCAACTGTAACAATTATATACCTCCAAATGCGTCAGTTGCGTAACAAAATAAAGAACCACATATCCATTATAATTTAAACAAACCTTGTAACTTAAGTACTTCAATATCTGGCTATACATAGAATCTACATTTTTTTTATTTCAAATCATTTGAAATTTAAGCCCCATTCATGCAAATTACCTGCTTCATCCACTAATGTCTTCAATTAACTGGGTTAAGGACAACAAATAAAATTATCTCCCGACCTTCGACCTCGCCGTCCTTGCGTGAGAAGAAGTGTGGAGGTCATAAAATTAAGATAAGACAGTAGAATATAATACAGTACAGTATAGTAGTTACTCTTAAAGCGAACTAGAAGTGAACGAGCTTAATTTTAGGGACACGGCTAAGTCATGCCGTGTCCCGAAAATTAAGCTCGTTATGTTACTTAAAGTTATCCGAAATCAATGAATAAAAATAAAAAATCCGTCTTAAGTGGTCTGGTATGGTGGTTTAAAATGAGATGATCTCAATTTGAAGTGATTCATTCATTCACTCAAAAAGTGGTGGTACGAAGTAAAAAATAATAGAAGTAGAAATATTGAAACTCGATCGGCATAGACAAAACACGCGTGACGTATTCGACGACGACGACATTCAGGTATTCAAATATATTCTACTGTATTAATTTATATTATGTAAGTGCTCCCATCTTTTTTCAATTTATATTTAATTTTGAGAGTGCAAGTAACTTGGTTATTTACAAAAGTTAACACAACTTTACTGTGTAAATACTGAATAGTGAGGTATTTAGTAATATACTAAAATTGTGAATATTTTAATACATACATTGTACAATGTAATTTTAGATTTTAAAAGATATTGTGTAAAAGCTACGAAGAAATACATAAAATGGTGACCCATAAGAAACTTATTTTCACTTTACAACATATAAACAAGATGGTATTCCAATTACCTACCCATACGTGAACTTTTTTAAGGAGGGATGGATAATTGAAACGTTTGTCTTTGTATTTTTAAAGTTGAGAAGTCTAGATTCGAATTGATATTATATTTAAACCCAGTTTGCCACTTGTTTTCAGAATAAATTATAAACTTTAGAGTTTGATCAGCTAAAGTTAATTGATCAAATTGAAAACTAACTAATTTTTTTGTTAAATTTTACTAAGATTACACATAAATTTCAGATTTAAAAAAAGAATAATAGTAAACTATTGAACTAAAGAAGTAATTAAAATTAATGAGAGTTTATCATAGAAATTATTATAATGTGATTGTGCTTTTGGTAAAAATAATATTTTCTGAAGAACCAATCACTTGTCACTTGCAGTAGCAATAAACTTTTGTAGTATAGTCCATTGAAATGTTACAATTTTAGGACCGAATATTGCATTTATTAGAGGACGCAATTTTATTTTTGGAATATATTGGGGGGCTCAATAGAAGCTTAACCTCAAGTCTGTGGGGTCGCCACTCTTGTCCCCCGGCCGCCATCTTGAAAAAAGGGGTGACAACACTATTTTCGTGATATCTCGGAAACTATAAGTCTTACAAAAAAAAAAAAAATTAAGAACATAAATTGTTGCAAATTATTTTGCCTAGAAATATGTTTATATAATTTTTTACCCTAAATTAAAAATTTAAAAAGTTATAAGCAAAAAAGTGATAATTTCTTTAAAAGGTTTATTATCGCTCTTTAACTTTGTTTGTTAATACATTTTACAAAAAATTACCTTTGACCAACCTTGTAAATGATCTTTTGAGAAAAAGATCCCCCAATCCTCCCCGATCTCATGAAATTAATTTTCTGCAAATGCAAAGGAAACTATGAAAGCATGTGTGGCTGCAGAAAATCAGGCCTAAAAGGCTCTACAGTATGCCTACTATTCTGTAAAGCATTTCAGGCCTGCTTTTCTGCAGCCACAGTCTACAGTTTGCCTAATACACTACATAAATATATGCAAACTATATTATAGTATGCCTACTATACTAGTCTGCACATGCCTACTATACTATAAAGCATTTCAGGCTTGCTTTTCTGCAAGCACACATGGTTCCACAGTTTCCTTTTGTATCTGCATAAAATAATTTCATGGGATCGGGGGATATTTTTCTCAAAAGATCATCTACAAGGTTGGTCTAAGGTAATTTTTTTAAAATGTATTAAACAAAGTTAAAGAGCGATAATAAACCTTTAAAAAAATATCACTTTTTTGCTTATAGCTTTTTAAATTTTTAATTTAGGGTAAAAAATTATGAAACATATTTGTAGGCAAAATAATTTGCAACAATTTATGTTCTTACAAATTTTTTGTAAGACGTATAGTTTCCGAGATATCACGAAAATAGTGTTGTCACCCCTTTTTTCAAGATGGCGGCCGGGGGACAAGAGTGGCGACCCCACAAACTTGAGGTTAAGCTTCTATTGACCTCCCCAACATATCCCAAAACTAAAATTGCGTCCTCTAATAAATACAAAGCAAATGTAACATCTCATCATCAGACCTTGATTGACAAGTAAGGACGCGATTATCCGGACTAGTTGTCGATACGCATTCAAATAACCAAAAATGCTTAAAAACTAAAAACCGGCCAAGTGCGTGTCGGGCCACGCGCAATATTATAGGGTTCTGCAGTTCCGCTAGTTTTTGATAATTTTTGTATGGGCAATGAATGTACATTTATGACGTGTTTTACACTACTAACAACATCATCTCAGTTACGTTCAAAGGGAACGAAAAGTTCCTTTATACTTCGCCGAATACATTTTTTTTAGTTGATCGACTATTACTCAAAAACTTATGATGTCTTCTTAGCCGTGATAGTTTTCCTTTTAAATTCAGCATATTTCCTACTCCCGTAAACACTGGACTCTAACGATTTTTTCCACTTAAAAACTTAATTTTTCACAAACGGGTCCCTAAATCGGAAAATGATCTATGAATACTCATAATATTTTTAAAAAACCTCTCCATCGACACCCCACACCACACATGGGTGGACAAAAAAATTCATCCCCGCTTGATGTGTACGGAAGGTACCATAAAAAAAATATTTTTTTAAGATTTCATGTACTATTTTGTCGGCATCATTAATATGAACATTCATGCCAAATTATAGCTTTGTTGGTCTTATAGTCTCAGACAGACAGACAGACGGACGGGCAGACGGACAGACGGACAGACAGACGGACGGACAGACCGAAACTATAAGGGTTCCTTGTTGACTACGGAACCCTGAAAAGTAATAGGCGAAACTGTTCTACAAGTTATGTAGAAAATAGAAACCTATACCTCCATGGCGATTGAAATTATGATGGTACTTACTGCAAAGTAGCTACACAGTTAATCTAGTTTACTTCATTAGGTAAACACAATACATAGTCAATCAATATTGGAGTATTTCTACTTATTACTTTATAAATTTTTGATCATAGAATACCAACGGCTGAAATCAATCACGTGGGCCGAAGTCTGACTGAGCATACCACCTCGCTCGGTCGGAAGATTTTCCTTTTCGGCCGCCACGCTATTCCCACAAAAGTTCTCTTAAAAAATAATAATGATCCCTCAAATTATGTAACTATTAACCATTTAGGACCATCAAATCAAAGTATGAAATCCTTTCAATCTCTGTTAGCTACCACTTTCAAGATTTTTCGCAGATAAAAAATGAAGAATTTGTCTCATCAAAATGAAGCTACTCACAAAAAATTAGCTTGTTAGTAATAAAAAAAATGTTCTAGGGCTCCTTTATTATAACATACCTGTGAAGCCTGAGTGCTTTTCACGAGCGAGCCTCTCCGTGCGGACGTGCGACGATGCATCGACGGCGCTGTGATAGACGCGCGTCGCGTCACGTCGCCGGCGGCCATCCTGCAACAGGACACTTAGTGAGACCTATTACATACTTAAAACCTATGATTTAAGAATGATATCTAGTGCAACACTTCGTGAGACCTATTACAGACTAAAATTCTTATACGATTTGAGGATATCTAGTGCAAAATAGTTTTTCAGTACATCTAAGATTCAAGAAGTTTGCACTTGATGCCTCAAAATAATTATTAACACTGTTGAATAAGTAAACTCCTATCGCAAAAACCTAAGAAATCTGGGCATTAATAATTAGGAGTGCTCGTAGCACAGAGAACGAAACAAGCACGTAATATCTATAGACGCTTTACACCACGTCAGTCTGGCCCCGTGGTAAGTACCTGAAGGACTTGTGTTACGGGTACCAGACAACGGAAATATATTTAATACTTTTTACTATACAAATTACATATATTTAAGATTTTTATTATAATACGAGCTTTTGCCCGCGGCTTCGCTCGCGTTAAGAAGTATTATTATATACAAACTTTCGTCCCCTATTTTAACCCCTTGGGGTTGGAATTTATCAAAATCCTTTCTTAGCGGATGTCTACGTCATAACATCTGCCTTCATGCAAAATTTCAGCCCGATCCGTCCACTGGTTTGGGCTGTGCGTTGATAGATCACCATGTCAGTCAGTCACCTTTGAGTTATATATATTACTAGCTGTTGCCCGCGACTTCGTCCGCGTTAACATAGTATAAAAACAAAGATGGATAGTTTTCCCCTTTTTGTGGTTCCTTATACAAAGGGTAAAAACGGGATCCTATTTAAGCAAACGTCAAACGCAAACGTCAATAAACTTTCATGTTTCTAACTCAATAAATAAATTGAAACTTTCTACCCCAATTTCACCCCATTGGGGGTAGAATTACCAGAAACGCTTAAATACATATCTATTCATTTTTAATCAGTCGCACAAAAATAAAGTTTCATGTTTCTAACTGAAGAAATGACGGACTTTCATTCAAACTTTCAACCCCAATTTCACCCCCTTGGGGGTAGAATTTCCAAAAACGCTTAAATACCTACCCATTCATTTTTAATCAGCCGTCCAAAAATAAACTTTCATGTTTTCTAACTTAAGAAATGACGGATTTTCATTTAAACTTTCAACCCCTATTTCACCCCCTTGGAGGTAGAATTTCCAAAAACGCTTAAACACATATCCATAATTTTTTATCAGTAGCCGAAAAATAAAATTTCAAGTTTCTAATTTAAGAAATAACGGACTTTCATTCAAACTTTCAACCCCAATTTCACCCCCTTGGGGGTAGAATTTTCAAAAACGCTTAAATACGTATCCATTCATTTTTAATCAGTTACCCAAAAATAAAGTTTCATGTTTCTAACTCAAGAAATGACGGACTTTCATTCAAACTTTCAACCCCTATTTCACCCCCTTCGGGGTAAAATTTTCGAAATTCCTTCCTTAGTGGGTGTCTACTTAATAAAACAATCCTACTCACCAAATTTCGTGGCTGTAATTTTAACAGTTTTTGCTCAGCGATGATGAATCAGTCAGTCAGTCAGGACATGTAATTTTATAAGTAAAGATATAGATTATACAATATATATTTAATACACATCCAAGACCCAGTAACATTGAAAACTTTTTGTTCCGTTGGCGGGATTCGAACCCGCGACCCCTGGTTGTAGCTACCAACTCGCTCACCAACTGAGCCACAGAGGTCGTCTTTAATAAGGTACATCATGTGGAGGTACATAGTGTGGTTGACAACCTGCAATTTCGCCTTTTGTGCCGCATCTGAAAGACAGCCGCGGCCAATATGAAATAGAGCAGAGCCGATTAGGTTAGAGAACTTGATTACGACGAAAGCGAACATTCTGAATGCTAAGCAGTAAATTTTCAGGGAAATAAGTACAGTCACGAGAACTTTCGGTGTACATTCCAATTCTATAGCAATATTTATAGTTCTGGGATTCAATTCTCGTATACACAAAGTTGGTGTTAGATTTGAAAATCCCTTAACAGGATTGTTATATTATGTAACTAGCGACTCGCCCCGGCTTCGCACGGGTATAAAATATATAGCCTATGTCACTCACTGAAAAAAATGATTAAAATAGATTCAATAAGTATCAATAATGTATTTAAAGTATTTAATTGAATAAGGATTAATGCCGTATTGGTTAAAATCGCTTCGAAAATTAGTTAAAGATTTTTAACTTTAACTAATTTTCGAAGCGATTTTAAATGTAAATGACAAAAATTTTTTATTGTGGGATATATTTATACCATCGCGAAGTTTTCTTTAGACCTTTTCATTGTGTACAATACATAGTAAGTACATTATTTTGATATATCTCGTAGGGTTCAGCCTGTGTTTGCAATGTAAGCGGAAAAAAATGTAATTATTTACGACATCACATTAGAAACCCCAACAATAACAGTATTTCTCCACTATTTAATGAATGTATATATATTATACGTATAAACCTTCCTCTTGAACCACTCTATCTATTAAAGAAAACCGCATCAAAATCCGTTGCGTACTTTTAAAGATTAAAGGGAACAAAGGGACATGAGGGAAAAAAAGCGACTTTGTTTTATAATAGTAATAAAAATAATAATATGTAGTAACGTAGATCAACTGCGTATACAGTAGTTGATGTTATTTTGTTTTTAATAACTACGTTTCAACTGTCTCGCTCTAATTTCATCCAAAATATCGCCATCTCATTCATTTATATGAAAACCTGAGAAAAGCGTGGAAGATCTCATGACGTCATCCGCGGCCAACTCGATCAAGTTCTAGAACAAAACAAATGAACGCGTAGAACACGCTGAAGACGCTCTATAGGAAAATTATTCGGCATCAATATTCGAAGCAGAAAACACGTTTTTGTAAATTGTAAAATTCGAAGAACAGCAGAATCTATATAATATTTTATCGTTATAAGTATAACCTACGTGTTTTTCCTTGGTCCGTCAATACCTAATAGGTAGATGCCTTTAATCAAGATTGGTGCAGTGTACTCGAGTTTTAAATAAACAAACATAGGAGCAAATAAATATCTCATAAACCTTTTAAAACAATTAAGAATTGCCACGTCTTCTCCGTTAAACTAACTTTTCTGCGAAGTTTCTCGTACCTATTTGTGGCTACTGGCGACCTTATAGTATGACGTCATGAAATTCTTATATTTCTTCTTTATTAACTGTACTAGGTAAACTTTTGCTCTTATTTCCAAAGACTATTGATTGATAGACCTGCGGGACTAGCTTATTTTGAGGTGTTAAGTTTCAAAAATTCTAAAGTTTCTGACTTTTTGCACATGGATGGAGTGATGTCTTATTAGGTTATTTTTAAATTTTGTGTCATTTCTGATAATAGGTTTTTGAGAAAATCAAAATTTAGTAGTCGATTTTTTAAAATTTGTATAAAACTAGCTAGCAAAAACTTAACTTAAAAATAATAATAGCATCATATCTAGATTAGTCTGCGGATTGTAGGTACCTAATTTGAACCATTTTAGCCCATTGCAACCCGAAATATTGCCAGTTATTTAAAACACTATCTAAAAAAAAATTAGAGTTTCTGAAATCACAATAATTGGGCTCAGGTCTATTAAATAAAGCCATAGAATAATTTTGTGTCAGATTCATCCACGATATTTCGAGATTTTAATAATTTTTATTTTTGTAAGCTCCAAACACTACGAAAAAGATATTTTTAATTATAGGCGTTTACATATTCAACATCTTAAAGAAGTAAGAAATATATATTTTCATTTTGAGTCCTTTTCACCAATTGCTTTAAAAATTAGATACAAAAATATGAACAGTATGAAAGAACCGGACGAGGGCGAGTGTGAGACAGAACTTTGCGCAGTTCTGTCCTACCGTTTTTAGGGTTCCGTAACCAGAGGGTAAAACCCTATTACTGGGACTTCGATGTCTGTCTGTCTGTATGTCTGTCTTCAGGCTGTCTGAGATACAGCCTTTAGATAGACATATAGACCCGCTATGGATAAACTTCTGATTTTTTAAAATTGTGTATTATCCATTTCGCAAAAGCAAAATAATAATGTTTTATCCGCGCGCTACGCTGATAGTGATAATGATAGTTTTCACCCGCGCACTTCACACCCCGCACTGGCCCAACGTATTCAAAAATGTCAAAATTTTTCAATTTTGTAATAACTCTCGTAATCCCCGTCTCGCCCGAACATAGTATACCGCAAAAAAATAGATAAAATTAGGCGAAGCTAGAGTCAAATTGTAGGTACATCTGTACCTGTCTGCTGATATCAATTTTTTCTTGCGTATGCGTATATGTAAAAATTTTGATTGTGGCAAACGAATGCGCTTTGAAACAATCAGAATTGGTTTGAAACAAATTTTGCAGATAAGGTGGCTGAACTATGAACTTTCTAGCAGCTTTCCTCACGTAAATTTCGTTGAATACCATAGAACGCCTCACATTTTGTAATAAAAATAGCCTACGTTTTAATGGAATACTTTAATTAGATGTACTGTAGGAATCAAATTATCTCAATCTAATCGGCAGTTTTTGTGTACAAAAGCAATATGAATTTTGAATATAATACAATCTTGAAAAAATTATACGTGGTCGGTGGTACGAGCAGAGTAGACAGAATGATAGAGTATGTCGACTTAGAACTGATGTAAAAAAAATAAGTTTGACGTATTATGACAAAAGTCGTCGCTAGGGTCGTTACCTACAAATTTAGTTGTTGTTTATATTTTGGCACGTGCAAAGAAAACTGTCAGAATTCAGTTTCAAAATCTTATTTTTAAAATTAAATTATACCAGCCAGCGCGCCAGCCTCTAACTTCTCCTGGCGAAACCCGACAGAAATGACAGATATTAATACTCGTCCGTCTCTTAGCAGTCGAAGTACTGGTAGTTATGTCTATTGTGGTACGAGTATGATAGAGTTCGTCCCTAGGGTTGTTACGAGTACCTACAAATTAAATAATATTATTAAGTACAAATAATATTAAGTATAAGACCTATGTTTTTTCACGATTGCAATATTTTAGCATTAAGAATAAAACATGTTTTGATAATATTTATTACACACCCTAACTAGGAAACGCAAAAATTTCATCGACAATACTCATGTGCCCCTACTCCCTAGCGGCGAATTTAGAGTATCTTGTCTAAAGGCTTCTACCGATTGCGCGAACCCGGTCCAGAGTGAAGTTGGTTTTCACAAGTTTGACATGTGCCGATCGTGTTCAGGTTGTACAAATTTGACATGTTCAACGGTTCGTCGTCCAGCTACAGTTCGACAAGGCTTTAAATGAACGTGGCGAGAAAATAAACTAATGCTTCTACCATACAATTTTTTTATTTTTGACATGTGTTTGACGGTTCTCCTTTACCAGCAGCGCCTCCTCCTCATCAATTAAAGCCTTGGAGCACTACACACAGATCCCTGACGCGAACGAACCCCGTCCGTCAAACCATAATAATATTATGTCAAACCGGAATGACATATTTTGTAAAATAATTGTTTTCGGAGTTTAAATTCTATGGGATTGCAATAGTTGTAAATGCCAAAAAGCATCCTTTTCATTGAGTGTTACCAATTCTGAAAGAAATATTTTCACCACACTGTATTTGCATAGCTCTGGCCGGATACAAAAATGATTTTATGTCAATTAATTTGTATTTTGACGTGATAACGTCTTATAATTCGATATGGGGTGCGCGCCCGAAAAACATGACAGTTCATGCGGCGTTGCCTCGCTGACAGCTGCTCTGAGGCGTTCCATTTATCCTCTCAGCAACCGTACTCAACCCACCTGGGCCGCGCTCTTTGTTTCGATTATATTACGTATTTCGATGACTTAGAGAATACTTTTGTAGGAAGAAGTTTGGTTACTTATGACCTTTGATACATTGACCACACTCTGAATGAAAAATAAATAAACAATCTGTGAGCTATTAGTAATTAGTATTATTTCGGCTATTTAAAATTGTGCTCTATTTCCTACGTGTCAAGGTATGACTTGTGCTTTGTTCGAAGATTTTACTGGATTTCGTCTTTGTTCGAATGTATGTAGCGTTTTGTATTGCGAATAGTTTATTTTACTCATTATAAATATTTTTAGACAATCATTTGAAAAAATACATCGAAATAACTTTAGGTTACAGTCGAAAAAGTTTGTTTCTATTTATAGAGATTCGGAAGCGAGGGTTAAGGGGTTAAGGATAGTTGAACGTGACAACGTCATACGTTGTCACGTTCAACTATCGTCAGTAAACCCTACTTTACAGACAACCGATTTTTTTTTTGACAATTTGTTGTATCTAGATGTGGTTTTATTTATCGACGAAAATATCCTTAGTTTGCAATCAAAATTTTGGTCGCATTAGAGCCGGATCGGTAGAGCCGGATCGGAAATATCAATATGATGCCACTAGGAACTATTCAAGAAGAATTAAAAGCACAGCTTTTAAAACTAAAAATAAATTCAGAATTATGTCCAAGGAAAAAAAACCAGCTGCCAGCCAGTGGAGTCACCAGTCCCATGTCCTCCTTAAAGTGACCATGTATGAAGTGCCAGGGGTAGTTATTGGGAGGAACAAAGCGTGTCAATTTCACCAACGTGTCTGGGTTCCACATTTAAATAGTTTACTGTTTTTAATAATTGAAAACAGAGTAAACAGGCGCTGTGTTTCGCCGAAAGACCGGAGGCGCAATCCCCTACAGGCTAAAACCCTAGAGGGAATAGGGTTGTAGGTTAGGGGAGGGACCCCTAACCTCTTAAAAGGCCGGTAACACACCTGCAGCGCTTCTGATGTTGCGAGTGTCAATGGGCGACGAAACTTGCTTTTCATCAGATGACCCGTTTGCTCGTTCGCCTCCTTATTTTATAAAAAAAAGATCTGTCAAAACCATACAAATTTATAAGTAATCATCTACGCGTCGCGTTGCGGTCTAATTTAAGCTGTGATTCCACTGGTTTGGAATCGGAGCGTACGCAGTTACGCACTACGATTTGTTACTTTGTATTGAATTATATGGTACCGTGTCCACTGGATACAGACCGGTATTTATGACGAAGACGTCTTCCGCAGAGAACGCGTCATTCGGATTCCGAAGGTTTCAAGTTCTGACGTATTTGCGACGACGCGACGGCTATACAACTTATTCACGAACTTATTCACGATGAATGACGATATTTTAATTACTTTTGTAGAAAAATATGAAGAACTTCATAATCAAAAACTTCAACATCATCATAACCAACTGCAGAGAGACAATATTTGGTTCATCCCAAATTGGTAAATAATGAATTTCGTTTTCTCTTGTTTTTCTTTTCCTCTTCTACTTGATAAAATACAGCAAGTTACAACAATATTCTCACCACTATCCTCTATAAGGGCTCCATTCCATCGCGGCGCACAGAGAGACTACGCACGTGCGTCAAGCTTCGCTTTGTAAGAAAATATATGTGACTGTGTCCACTGCAACCCACGGACACGCTACGCACGAATTGACTCAAGTCAAAGAAATAAATCCGTGCACGTCCACGCGTGCGCGTGGCCGTGCACAGCGTGCGCCGCGGTGGAATGGAGCCTTAATGCAAATGCACGTTAACAGGCTATGATGGACTAAAAATAACTAAATTGCCTATGATGAATCCGAATGCAGTGATCGCACCCCATCGGCATTTCGTAAATGACGAAATGCCAATGCGTACGCTCCGATCCAGTGGACGCGCAGCTTTAACCGTAAAACTTAAAAGGTAAATGGCGATTTGCGGCTTTTGATTTATGACGTATTAAAAAAAATACTTATCTTTATCCAAACGCCTGATGGCAACCCTACTTGCAAAGGTTTCATTTTATAAATAGAATAAAATTCAAATCATTGAACAGTGAACACTAAACAGGATTTTATGCGGATTACGTAGCTGTAGTTTTTCTTCAAGAACTTAAAATAATACATAAACTTTTTAAAATCTGCTAATAAATCATAATGGTAGAATTTTTAGTAACTATTAAAATATTGACTAAGCTTTAAGTTTCGAAATTAAGTTGAATACTTGTGAAAATAAGATGCAAATTTTTGATTTCGTTTTCCATCGAAAAAATTATAAAATATCGTGTTTTCTCTTACACAGCCCCTTAAAAATATGATGTTGTATCTATGTTTAAAAATAAAATAGTTTGTGGCCTATTATCAAGTATAAAAATCAATTTCGCTTTACTTGATCGTCAATTTCTCTTAAAATCGGGGCTGAAAAGGAACTAAATTTAGAAATGTGGTTTGCATAGAGCTTTTAATTGTAAATATGTAAACTCTAAAAACTTTAATTACGTTTTGTAGCTTTTACGGAATGTTGAAAGCAAAAATATAAATTTCTTCAAAACCCGTGGATGAAAATGACACAAAACTTTAACAGTATCAGACATCAACAAACGAAACCATATTATACCGTTTTTACAAACTCTAATATTTTTTCGACGCAATAAGGCGACGTTTCTAATATTTGCTAATTACTGGGAAACCCGTGGATGAATCTGACACAAAACGTGTCTGCACATCAGTTACTGCCCTAGCAATATCCCAAAAGCTAAATTTTAAACTTTAATATTTTTTTCGGTTTGTAGGGACCAAAAATCTAAATCCCTAAATATCTCTGGAAGCTGTCGTCCAAAATGACACAAAATCATTTTTTAGGTTTACCTAGTGGTCCCAAAACTATACGCAAAAAATTAGAAACTTTAGAATTTTTGAAACCAAAAAATCTAGTCCTATCGGTCTATTGAGTCAAGAATAGATTTCTTAATAAAAGTAAAATCATTATATTTTACTTGGCGAAACATGGCGGTAGCGGTCATTGATTGTCAAAAACTTGTCATTTTCTATACAAAGCCGGGATTGACAACATCTGACACTTCATTGTCAATCGCGGTTTATATAGAAAATGACAAGTTTTTAACAGGGAGTCAATGACCGCTACCGCCTATGTTACTCCGTCTCCGAGTACAGTATAGATATATTTACGTATTCACGTATTACGTATTCGTAGAAATAGTATTCTATTACTGCATGTCTTAGAACGTATTTAAGTTGCCAAGAATGGATAGTTTTCTTGTTTCTGTCTTAGCATACTTTAATAAAAGATGAGTAGGGTAGCTAATAGGTTTTAAAGCAATTATTTTTCATTGCAAACGATGTCACCCGAAGCCGTAGGGTGACATTAAGATAGTAATTTGTAAAATTGGTATACCCACGTGTGACGCAGTGTTCTGTGACGTCAACAAGCTCCACGTCAGAGCTGACGTAACCGACGCAAGTCATCCCATCTTAGACGAACAGACTCCAGCAGACTAGAATCTTAGGCTTCAAAGGATAATTATGTGTGAAAAATAGTATACAGATGTAACAAAAGTAAGTGATAATACTTTAGAGTTTAGAGTGTGTATGGGTCCCCTATACAGAGTTCGCTGTGGAAGTAGCAGCGCTGAAAGAGTAACTTTTTTTACCTTTGTATGGGAATTCATGATGACAAATCACAAAAAATTGCTCTTTCAGCGCTGTTTCTGTGATAGTAGTTCACAGTAAGCTCCATATAAGGGACACATACACACCCTAAAGAATTATCACTTAGTTTTGTTACACCCGTATACTCATACTAATACGTAACTCATAGACATACCTAATGTGTATCTGATGTAATTATTTCTAACTAGCGACCCGTCCCAGCGTCGCACGGGTATAAAATACTTATATAACCACTGAAAAAATGAAATTGATAGCCTATGATTCTTCACGTGGTCTACTTCTTATCTGTGCCAAATAACATAAAAATTGCTCCAGTAGTTCGCGAGCTAAGCCCTTTCAAATAATTTCCCCCGTTTTTCCACATTTTCCTATTAGTCTTAGTGTAATAAAATATAGCCTATAGCCTTCCTCAATAAATAGGCTATCTAACACTGAAAAAAAATTTCAAATCAGACCAGTAGCTCCTGAGATTAGCGCGTTCAAGTTAGCCCTTTCAAATATTTTTTCCCGTTTTTTCCACATTTTCCTCTATTTCTTCGCTCCTATTAGTCTTAGCGTGATAAAATATAGCCTATAGCCTTCCTCGATAAATGGCCTATCTAACACTGAAAGAATCATCAAAATCCGTTGCGTACCTAGTTTTAAAGATTAAAGGGAACAAAGGGACATGAGGGAAAAAAGCGACGACTTACTAATTACTAATAAATACAAATCAAGTTTTACCATTTCAATCCATTTGAAATATGCCAACCCTAATAAATTCAAAAGTGCCAACTTCGAAAAAAATTTTTCAATCGCTTCTAATTGACTCGGTAACCGTCTATTAAATTCGTTTTATTGAAGTATCAATGTTAATAAAGGTTAAAATATGTAGGGACTCGGTCGTCGAAGTTTAAGAGTTTTTTCTTTTTCGAGAAAAAACTTTAGTTAATAAATCGGCGGTAGGTATAAGTAATTGGACAAGTTGTAATATGGCGCGTATTATCTCTTTTTACTTTAGTCATAATGAGTTCGGAAGTTTATTTTGGGTTCCGCAATCAGGGGATGATAAAAGGACCCTAATAAATTTCCGATGCTGCGATTGTGGGTATTCCTCTTGGTAATAAATATAAGTAACGCTGATAGAGTGCAAAATTAGTCACAAACTATAGATTATGTGATATTAATAAATGTAAAAAAATTACAAAATTAATTGCTTTATATTTTATTGAAAACAACAGAAAATATGATTGGCTTTTTGTTTTTACCAAAAAATTATATGAAATTGATCACGGCGTGCACAAAGCCACCTGTTACGAGTATAGTGATAACGCTACCGCTGCAGGTGAATATCGTTGAAATGATTTTGCAAAATATTTTTTGCGACTCATCGTACTTCAAAATTGTTGTCAACAGGTTCAGTATCGATAAAATAAAAAGCAATTAATTATCGACGTCACATTTCGTCATTTCGCTCTTGTTTAACTCCGCAAGAGGGTCGGCCTTGACCCGAATTCGAAACGGAAGTGAAATTTTGCACAAAAATTACATTTCATGTCCCATTTTACGATCGCACCCTTTAAAACAATCGCGTTTCATGAGCGTATAAAAAGTTTTCCACGTCAGCAGGGCTGGCGAATAAATCATTTCGTCGTATTAAAATTTCATATTAAAATATTCCAGATAATGCGCGAAGCGGGGTGTAACTTAGTGTTATTTTTGTAGGAGCCAAGAAATCTTTGCATGTTTATTATGCTGAATTGCCTTTCAACTTTCGTTTTTGCAGCATAATTATTTAATCTTCAAAGCGTACAATGGTGTAGGTGTAGATAACTTTATTTCTATTTTAACTACTAATGTATTTTAATATTGTTGTTTATTGTATTTGCATCTAATTATTATAGGTTTCGCTTGTCAAAATTATTCTTTAAATAAATCATATTTTAAAAAGTTTAGTATTATAAACAAGTTTAAAAATGCAACATCGTTAGCATGAGTATCATAAGTACATTTGAATCATCCTTTTATTGTTAAATTGTAAGGTGTTAGCAAAGCTAAATTTAGAGTTACATAAAGGGTGTTTGACGAGCACTCTCTGGACGCCACACGGAGCACGGCTCATAACTCCAGCTTTATAAAGCAAAGATCCGGCCTCAGGTGAGTTGTGCTAACTTATGGCTGTGAGCGCCAACTCTGACACTTTATAAATAACTAAATGATGCCCGCTACTCCGTTGCGCCAAAATTCGTTTATCGCGCGGGAACCGTACATTTTTCCGGGATAAAAAGTATCCTATGTCCTTTCCCGGGATTCAAAATATCTCCATACCAAATTTCAGCAAAATCCGTTCAGCGGTTTGGGCGTGAAGAGGTAACAGACAGACAGACAGACAGACAGACAGACACACTTTCGAATTTATAATATTAGTATGGATATCAGTCAATATCATCCATCGCATGAGGATGAAAAAATATAAGGATCGTGAAGGAATAGGGTGGCAACAAGTATCATGTAAATAATATAGCATAAGTTTGGAATCGTTACGCCAGCAGGCAGCACTTTTTGTGTATAAGAGAGTGTACAGGAACTACAGGGTGTAACAAAAATAAGTGATAATACTTTAGGGTGTGTACGTGTTCCTTGTAGAGAGTTCACTGTGAAAGTAGCAGCGCTGAAAGATCAAATTTTTTTTTCACTTTTGTATCCAGGGGAAACTCGTGACGCTCGGGCCCTTGCCCATACAAAAGTAAAAAAAAAATCGTCTTTCAGAACTGCTACTTTCACAGTGAACTCTCTACAAGGAACAAGTACACACCCTAAAGTATTATCACGCATTTTTGTTACACTCTGTATAGGTGGCAGCAAATGTCAAGTAACTTAAAAGGATCAAGTTACTGGTTGGTGACATCAGTTTGTAAACTTTCGTTACGCACTTTCCCTATAGCCACTTGGTACAGCCAAAGAATTTTCTTTCCCTTTAAAATTTTTCTTTTTGCACAGCCCTGCTTCAAGAAATCTCATGAAAGAAATCACGTGTGTTCAATATTGAGGGCTGCGACTAACTCACCGCAAAAAGGGATGTAAAATTAAACGGCCCAGAACTATTCTTCTATTTCTGGCTCGATAATACCCCAGAAATAAAAGGCTCATAAAATACATCAGAGGATACTGCCACGGTATAACCATAATATATTTTTATATAGTAGGACCATCAGGATGACGAATGATGAGGAAAACGGACCATCAGGATGTATGGCGCTACTAAAAGGACACACTATTGGGTCGTCCAATTGGTCTGATCAGAGCCATCTTCAAGCCTCCAATTAATAAGAAACGGTGTAATACCGGGATAAGAAGCGCTTTGGATGGAGAAACTGCAGTAACTGTACAGTAGTAAGTAGCATAACACAAATGCAAGTTTAACTTGCTTCCCACTCTGCGTTTTGTTAATTCAAGTCATCCTAAGTCATAATATTATGCTTATGTCTTATTCAGACGATTTAGTGTTATGATGGTCTACTGCATATCATGTATATTGTGGTATAACGTCTTACTTATCCGATAAACGTTTTATGGAATTAGGTCATGTAAGTGCTACGATGTGTCTTAATTTTCGGGTTTCCTTTTTAACAAGTAACTTTGTAAAATTGAAGGATTGCTACTTCTTCTTGAAAAGTCCAGACAATAGTCATTAGGGTGACCATCCATCGCAACTAAACCGGTAAAAACTGGTTTTTGATGTGGGTTTCTAATATTTACTTTCTAAAAAAATTAAACAACCATTGAAACGCTCAATCGCAAATGAGAACAACTCCTAGTTATATTAAAGTGATCATATTTGTATACGAGTAATGAGTATATTATTGTCTATTATAGTATTTTTTTAGTATAATATACCTTTTATTGCTCACATAGTCCATAGTAGTACTTAGTACTATTGAGTTGGTAAAAGTTTAGTTGTTCTTTAAAGGAAAGAAGATTTAATCAATAACATTTTCTATTGAGCCTTCTGAACATTTATATTTTCTCAATGGAAATATATTTTCCCAATGACTTTTTGATTGATACACGAACTTTATTAGATAAGAATATTAGTACGGTCCCCAATACCAAAAAAGTCAACTTCCGTTCAACTCATCTCCGCCATACGAATTATTGGTATGTACTTATTAGACATATTTTTCTGAAGACGAAAAGTGCGGTAGTCACTTCCTAAGTGTATGGAGGGGGTAGCTATGACGTCACAAAGATGGCCGCCGGGCCTATTCTATTCTGCGGATTATTTAATATCTACTGAACCGATTTACTTAAGTAGGGTGTCAAACGAATGGTTATTAAATAAGCTTCATTGTATTCCTTAAAACTATCAATGTGAATTAAGTACCAAGGGAAATATTCCGGAAAAACAAAATTAAAAAAAAATATTTTTCTTTCTTATGTATATAACTGGGTAACCGTCAGGATAATAGAAATATAGGTTATTATAAAATATTTGGCTACTTTTATCAGCTTTCTAACTAACTTTAAATCATTACAATAAAGCAATAAACAACGTAACTGCAGCCGTTTGAATCAGTCTCGGTAGCGCTAAACCCATAGCGGTAGCTAAGCTACTGGGCTGGTTTTTGGTGAATTTTGAATAAAAACATGAACGTTAGTAATAAAAATATTATGTAAAAGTATGCTGGTACTTAATCATAGATTGTACTTACAGTTTTTTAATGTGACATGCATAATAATAGTGTTACGTGCTAGGGTTCGAGGATTCGGAGAGAAAGACCTGGTGACTCTCTTGAAGACTTTATTCACAAACACTAGGTCACACTAATCACTAAGTCCAAACACTAAGCACTAAGTCCAAACACTAAGCACTATCACTGTCACTCACTATTGATCACTTGTTCTCACTTCGAAGTCGCCTCGAAGATCGCTCAGATAAAACTGAATTGCCGGCTGCAGTCTGCGACTATTTATACGGGCCGGATCGAATCTCAGAAAATTCCGGAACATCCCAGAGTAAACCCGATATGCGTAAACAAGTATAAGATATCTCTAGAAATTACTCGTAGGTACTTACTCCTAGCGCCATCTAGTATCGAGTAGGGGATTTATGTTGCCTGTGTTCCCTTGGTCAGTTCGCTGGTCTGACGCTAGATGGCACCACGTGTCCGTATCCGTAACAATAGGTTATAGGTAGGTATGTGTTGTACTAAAGTTACTGATAAAATTATTAAAAAATATTCAAAAAAATTGTATCAAATTAATGTCCTAAATCTGATCTTCTGAATAATTATACCGATTAAAACATTTGTAACCGACATGACACATCCACAACGGGATGAACGGGAACCAGCTTTACATTGACATGATATTACAAGTTCGAGATCTTTCAATGAGATTGAATATACGGATGAAATAACTGGCAATCAATAAATGATTGGTATCCTCGATCTTTCAGCCAGAGCCTATGGGTTCAGGAAGCGTGGGCTTTGCTACTTGGGCGTTCTGCCAACATAACGTCAGGTAGTTTGATCTTAGCGCATGCTGTCGAAAGGCTTGTCGTGTCGGCGGTAACTTATCAAGTTCTTTGATGTTTTGGAACATTGCTACTCTTAAGTTGCCTAGGTTATCTAGTTCTTTGAATCCGCAGTCTTGTTTGTATACATAAGAGTGACAAATCTTTCAGCGTTACAAAATCTTTCTTCTGTAAGCTGAGCTAACACCAAAATTTGAATGGAGTTGATAATGTTGTTGGAATATCGGCCAGCTTGATTTTTTGTGTGACCTGAGAACGTAGTGGAAAACCCAGTTAGGGTGTGATAATACTGATAAGCTAGCAATGATTTTCTCTTATAGGTTGTTTGTTTTTTGGTAGTGCCAGATTTCATCCACACACCACTTGGTAGTTTCTCAGAGAAGTGCATAACGAGTGCACTACAGTTTCGCGACAATTCACTATTACCCGTATAAAGCCCGAATAAATATTTACAATTAATCACATGTAGTATGAAACGGGTATCACTTTGGGTATCAGCTTCTTCTTGAGTACTTCTCAAATGATCCACGTTTCTTTGAACTACATAATATCATGTTCTTCGTCCGAATATCCACCTGAAGTAAAAAGTTTCTGTATCGTGTGAAGTTTTGATGCTTAAATAGTAACTTCTTTTGAGAAAACAACATGAAACACTTTTGGACCAAGAGCCTGCGACGGCCAGACTTTCCTCCTTTTAGAAAAGCTGAAAGTTTATATGTTTGTGACCATCAAAGAGGTAAAAACGACCAGCAGCTATGGAGTTCGGTCGCGGTTACTTAAGGAGGTTTCCAGTTCTGAAGGGCTACTTGATCTTCGAGAAAGAGTAAAGCTCAATTTTTTAGCTTATATTCTTCGCGCTAAGTGGAGGAATCTCGTCTTCCAGTGCCGGACATTTTTGACAGGTCCCACTGCCAGACACTCTACTTAACGTCTTATACTTTAAGAAAGTTTCTCCGATTTCCTATTAAAATAAATTGTTTTTCAAGCTTTAAAACTTGACACAACTTTAAAAGTTACCGCCGACACGACTAGCCTTTCGACAGCATGCGTTAAGATCGAACTTAACGCCCACGTAGCAAAGCCCACGCTTCCTTAACCCATAGGATTTGAACTGTGGCTGAATGATCGAGGATACCAATCATTTATTGATTACCAGTTATTTCATCTGTAAATTCAATCTCATTGAAAGATCTCGAACTTGTAATATCATGTCATATGTAAAGCTGGTTCCCGTTCATCCCGTTGTGGATGTGTCATGTCGGTTACAAATGTTATAATCGGTATAATTATTCAGAAGATCAGATTTAGGACATTAATTTGATACAATTTTTTTGAATATTTTTTAATAATTTTATCAGTAACTTTAGTACAACACATACCTACCTATAACCTATTATTATGCATGTCACATTAAAAAACTGTAAGTACAACCTATGAATAAGTACCAGCATACTTTTACATAATATTTTTATGACTAACGTTCATGTTTCTATTCAAAATTCACTAAAAACCAGCCCAGTAGCTTAGCTACCGCTATGGGTTTAGCGCTACCGAGACTGATTCAAACGGCTGCAGTTCTGGTGTTTATTGCTTTATTGTAACGATTTAAAGTTAGTTAGAAAGCAGATAAAAGTAGCCAAATATTTTATAACTAGCTGTCCCGGCAAACGTTGTTTTGCCATTTAAAGTATTTCTACTTCATCAGCATACAAAATCTTACCCCCTCTTTTGTCCCCTAAGAGGGGTGGGGGGAAAAATGTTATGTAGCACCAGATGTTAAGTTGGAAAAACAGTTAATAATATATTACTTACTTTATATAATATAAAGTCCATTAAAGAAAAAAGTTTACTTAATACAAAATCTGACCCTCTCTTTGGTGGGGGGGGTGATTTTTATACACCAGATGTTGAGTTGGAAGAAGGCAAATATATCTGCGAAAACTGTATGCAAATCAGATCAGTAGTTTTCGTGTTAAAGCAAAAGTCTTATACAAAATCTGACCCCCTCTTTCGTCCCTTTAGAGGGGTGGGGGGAAATTTTTTTATACGCCAGATGTTAAGTTGGAAGAAGACAAATATATCTGCGAAAACCGCATTCAAATCGGATCAGTAGTTTTCGTGTTAAAGCAAAAGTCTTATACAAAATCTGACCCCACTTTTGTCCCTTTAGAGGGGTGGGGGAAAAAAATTTTATACACCAGATGTTAAGTTGGAAGAAGACAAATATATCTGCGAAAACCGCATTCAAATCGGATCAGTAGTTTTCGTGTGATAGTGGAACAAACATACAGACAGACAGACAGACAGACAGACAAAAAAACTGACCACATTTTTGGCTTGTATAGCGATGTAGTGACACCCTCCGGTTATTATTTTTTGAATATCTTTAATGTACAGAATCGTCATTTCTACAGTTTTATTATATGTATAGATAACCTATATTTCTATTATCCTGACGGTTACCCAGTTATATACATAAGAAAGAAATTTTTTTTTTTATTTTGTTTTTCCGAAATATTTCCCTTGGTACTTAATTCACATTGATAGTTTTAAGGAATAAAATGAAGCTTATTTAATAACCTTTCGTTTGACACCCTACTTAAGTAAATCGGTTCAGTAGATATTAAATAATCCGCAGAATAGAATAGGCCCGGCGGCCATCTTTGTGACGTCATAGCTACCCCCTCCATACACTTTCCTAAGTGACTACCGCACTTTTCGTGTTCAAGAAAATATGCCTAATAAGTACATACCAATAATTCGTATGGCGGAGATGAGTTGAACGAAAATCGTTATTTGAAGACTTTTTTGCAAATGGGTCTTCTACTATATTTTATAAGCGTTTAAGTTACGAAATATAATATGCGAAATGAAATATGCTGAACCCTTTTGCCAGGTATCATTATTTATATGAAAATTAAATATTTAAATAACCTTGCAAAATAAAATTATAATATTTATGAAATAGCTGTACCACTCTTTAATCAAATTATGATACACTAGCGACCCGCTCCGGCGTCGCACAGGTATAAAATATATAGCCACTGAAAAAAATGATTAAAATCGATAGCCTATGATCCTTCTCACGTGGTCTACTTCTTATCTGTGCCAAATAACATAAAAATTGCTCCAGTAGTTCGCGAGATAAGCCCTTTCAAATAATTTCCCCCGTTTTTTACACATTCTCCTATTAGTCTTAGCGTGATAAAATATAGCCTACAGCCTTCCTCAATAAATGGGCTATTTAACACTGAAATAATTTTTCAAATCGGACCAGTACTTCCTCAGATTAGCGCGTTCAAGTTAGCCCTTTTAAATAATTTTCCCCGTTTTTTTCCACATTTCCCTCTATTTCTTCGCTCCTATTAGTTTTAGCGTGATAAAATATAGCCTATTAGCCTTCCTCGATAAATGGGCTATCTAACACTGAAAGAATCATCAAAATTCGTTGCGTAATTTTAAAGATTAAAGGGAACAAAGGGACATGAGGGAAAAAAACGACTATTTGTTTTATAATATGTATAGATTAACAATATTATGGATAACTAGTAGCATATATTTGGGTGCGTAAGTTTTACTAATGTTACATTTTTGTTACAAATCAATATCTAGATTCTAGCACATAGTAACAACTACGTCTACAGTATTACACTTATTACACCTACACTTATTCAGATAGGTTTTAAAATATAAAATTAGTAAGCATCTTCAATACTTGGTATATGTATAGAAATAAAGTCATGACAAAAATATATTATGTGAAATTGGGTCTGTCTATCTGTAAACCGTTCATGTTCAAATCGATAAAATAATTTTTATGTGTATAGAGTTACTATGAGTCCTCAGAAGGAGGCAAAGGATAGTAATTTCTACTTAATTTCAACGTAACGTTACGCAACTGAAGTTGCGGACAGCTAAAAAGCAAGTGTAGTGGCATCTCAGAGGGATTTTATCGTACAAAGGTATTTCCAAACTACAATCATAAAGAGCGTTTTTATTATTCACAAACAAGCGCGTTGTCGTTTTTACGATAGTTGGGAACTAATAGTACAATAAATCTATGCGGGCGGCGATATATCTCGCAAATTCGATCCCCCATAAAATATACGCCCACGGGACGTCTATCAAAAATATATTAATCTGGCGAGAAAACATTTCGGGTCGCAGCGACAGCGTCGCGGCGGACGGTAAAAATAGTGCGCCAGCTGACTAAAGTGAGCCGCGACATTTGCAGCGGAAGCATTCGCTATTTACGAACTGGGACCTCAATTTGTCGCCGCGATCCATACTAATATTATAAATGCGAAAGTGTGTCTGTCTGTCTGTCTGTCTGTCTGTCTGTCTGTCTGTTACCTCTTCACGCCCAAACCGCTGAACCGATTTTGCTGAAATTCGGTATGGAGATACTTTGAGTCCCGAGAAAGGACAAAGGATACTTTTTATCCCGGAAAAATGTACGGTTCCCGCGCGATAAACGAATTTTGGCGCAATGGAGTTGCGGGCGTCATCTAGTTAATTATAAATTATTGTTAACTGCCTTCCTTCCTATTTCACATTGTACCTTATTGTCAATATGATTTTTGATTTTGATTTTGAATTTGAAAAAATATCATGCTTTTGCAAATAAACGTTCTTAAACTTATTCCTTCTTGTTTCGGTTGTTACTGATTTTGCATGGCCTTAATTCGCACTCGATAGGATGTCGGTTCGATCCAGGAACTAGTACGAATGATACACATTTTTAGATTTCAAGAACATCATAATGATATTATTGTTCTCGTACGTTGAAGGAAACCATCGTGAGGAAAACAGCTGACCAGTTCGCGTCATAATCGCCAGGGCGAACGCAATTATAATTTTAACATTTATTAAAAGTTTTGCGCCACAATATCAGCTCATAAGATCAAATAATTTTTATGTTTTGGACTCAATACAAATGTTCGTGCCCATACGTTATGCTACAAAATATCAATAAATGAAAGCTTATCGTAACATTACACTTATCAACGCTGATAACTCGGAATAAACTTATGACTTATGATATTCGTGGTTTTATTTCAGGATTATTGAACTTTGACCTCAGTTAAAGTAAGCTGATAAATCTTATTTATTCAGATTTTATATCGTCGCCGGGTATGATAAGGCCAAGATTAAAACGTCTAAATTCTAAATTAAGGCGAAAACGCTCCGAGTTCGGCCGTTAACAAGTTGATTGGTTCTCGGTTTTATATTAATTAGTTTGCCAATCCTATTTACTCACTCTATTAAAATTTAATTTTCAGAAGTCTTTTTCGTGTTATATTTAGTCGGATAAGAAAAAGACAAAATGGAGTAGAATATTCTTAATTTATACTTAAATCTATTACTTAATCGTTTGACTAATGAGCCATTTATAATAAAACATCTGATTTCCTGTAAATATTTATTTAAATTTTGGCGTTAAGCCAAAGATGTCAAGATTGCTTATAGCAGCTTATAGTGTCGCAAAAAAAGAACTATTTTGAAAACAAAACACGTGCGATGTCAATTAAAATTAAAATTCGCGAAACGCGTCATCGTTAGCCGTGATCAATGATAAACATATTTCTAGTTTTATTTTAACCATTTATAGTTTTATTTGAACAATGAAAGTTGTGGAACTTTAACAATGATATCATTTAGCGGCCAGCAGTGAACATTGAACAATGTGGAGTGTGCTGTGTGGCCGCCATTACCCAAAATATATGTTGGTCGCCCGACCTCTTGAATATGAAACACGAAAAATGGACATGAAAACGACCGCTGTATTCATTTAATTTAGTGGAGATTCGTCAATACAACGACCACTTTGAATATTGTAGGCGGCTTCTATTAATAATTTCATTTGAATACATCTGTTGTGTGGCTTAAAGTCCGCGAGTTTTAAATTAAGTCGTTTTATACTTCCATACTAATATTAAAAATGCGAAAGTGTGGCTGTCTGTCTATCTGTTACCTCTTCACGCTCAAAACGCTAAACCGATTTTGCTAAAATTTGGCATGAAGATACTTTGAGTCCCAAGGACATAGGATAGTTTTTATTCCGGAAAAATGTACGGTTCCCGCGAGATAAACGAATTTTGGCGCAACGGAGTTGCGGACGTCATCTAGTATTATATTATTTACCAAAGGGTAAAAATGAGTCTACAATAGTACTTACTGTGACTTTGATAGTGTTTATCCGTTTATCCATTCGACACCGTCGTTGTCGCGGTTATAGCACACAATATTACTAATAGTTACTAGTTATATATTACTAGCTGTCCCGGCTAACGTTGCTTTGCCATAATATAAAGTATTTCGCCAATATTATTTTATTGAAGTGACTAAATAAGTATGTCGTCATGGCAACGTCGATCGCTATCTCGTCGCACAAATATTGGTCGCCGTCAGTCTCAGGTTGTAATAATTTACTATTATTTATTCAACAAATGCACTTATCAATATATAAAGTACCCAGTAGCCGATTCTCAGACCTACTGAATATGCATATAGGTGAAAATCAGTAAAGCCGTTTCGGAGGAGTTCGCGGACTAACATTGTGACACGAGAATTTTTTATATAAGATAAGATAAGATAAGATAATCTTGTTTACATTGATAGCGATTCAAATAATTTAAATTTCCAAAACACTCTCTCTACTTAAGAATTAGCTTCCCTGAATCCTGATAATAATAAGAGACTAAAAAAAGAGTAATTATATTGTGTATAAAGGCAAGACGCCTTCCGCTATCCGCGTCTTAGTATGCTTAGCTTAGGGCCTATTTCACCACTTCCTAATAAGTGTCGAATAGGCTATCCACCACTTTACTTGACAAATGAAGTATGGAGAATCTGTCAAAAAAGTTGTAAATAGCCTATCTGGCACTTTATCAGAAAGTGGTGAAACAGGCCCTTAGATTTTTAAATATATTTTTTTTGTTCTCCTTTTTTGCTATCAGCAATCAGCTTTATGGAAGCTATAATCTGATGAGGTCGCTTTTAATAGGAGTAGGTGGATGTTGTTCCCTTGAACATCATTCCAAGTTTAAAATCTGTTTCCTTTTAAGGCGAACAGTGTCTCCTGTAGTATTGAGGAGATTTTGCGCAAGTACGTTTTGGTGTTCTTTAAGTCTGCTCTTATATTTAGTGGTGTATGAATTTACTGTTTCCTTTATTGTATCTATTTGCAGGTGTTCATGGATTTCTGAGTTCCGAATAAACCATGGCGCATTAGTTAGAGTTCTGAGCACATTGTTTTGGAACCTTTGCAGGATTTCTATATTTGATTTACTTGCGGAGCTCCAGAGTTCTATGCCATAAGTCCAGATTGGCTTTATAATACTTTTGTATACAAGTAGTTTATTGGTCAAAGATTTTATATTTTAAAATTAACGAACGGATTTTAATATGATATTGTCCAACTACTTATAATAATTTAAGATTTAATATAAGTTATATTTGTCTGTTATTTAACTTTTCCAATATGTCAGACAAAGACCAGCAAACATTGTATAGTTTTTGACGACCTCTGTGGCTCAGTGGATAAGCACATTGGTAGCTCAAGCCGGAGGTCGCGGGTTCGAACTACGCCGACGGAACAAAAAGTTGTCAAAGTTCCTGGGTCATAGATGTGTATTAAAATATATTGTAATTAAAAATCTTAAGTATATTATGTATAGGTGTATAAAAGTATTAAATACATTATTTCCGTTGTCTGGTACCCGTAACACAAGTCCTTCAGGTACTTAGCACGGGGCCAGACTGACGTGGTGTGAGGCGTCCATAGATATTATTATTATAGTTATTTGCTATGTAAACACTATATTCCTAGCGTTAAGATAGCAAATTCATCATAGCTACACCGAAGGCCGATGTAATCTGGAAATTATACAATTAGACCGCAGCGGCTGTCCTTCTGAATGAAATGAGTTCTCCGTTTCCATCCTAAAATAGACTACTCGGTATTCGTAACGTTGTATCATTCAGTATTGTATTTTCAGTCCGATTCTCTACATTCCGAGTACGAGAGAATCATTAATTCATATTTTATCTACATGTTATGAAAAGATATGATATTGAATATACTAACACTTCAAGGTGGAAATTCATATTCAATTAAATAATTATACACTTTTCTTGCACTTATTCCATTTTATTTTAATAGATTTATTACAAAATTGATACACAATCGGTTTCGATAAAAAAGCATCTGATGATGATTTTATCGAAACCGGTCGTGTATATTATAATAATTTTGTAATAAATCTATTAAAATAAAGTGGAATAAGTGCAAGGAAAGCGTTGAATAATAATTATTTAATTGTTATGAAAAGGTTTGTTAATATTGCAATTATTGTATTTTTTTAGATTTCCAAACTTTAGACTGACTGATTCTGTTAACATCAAGATGAGTTGATTATCATTGATGGATGTTGCCAGTTTAAATAAGTTTTACTGAATCCATGAGATATTTAAAGTCGTAAGTTATGGGACCAAGAAATAGATATTATGGTTTATCCTTGGCCTTACAATAAGGATGAGATGTACAGTTTTTTTAATCTCTCAGTAGCCAAATTTTCAGTAATCTTGGTGTCAATATTACGCGCAAGCGGTATAGGAAAAAAAAAGACGGGTTGCACTCCGGGAGTGCCGGCAGAAGTGAAAACTTGATTATTAACGTTGTGCATTATTTTTTTAAATCCATTTTTATAAAAATCGATTTAAAAAAAAATAAAAAAAATTATTAATAATAAAATAAGAAAATTATAATAATAAAAAAATTTAAAAAAATTAAAAAAAATTAAAAACAAAAACAAAAAATAATAAAAATAATAATAAAAAAAATAAACGATCGTTTTAATTAATTAATCGAAACCCTTACAATCGATTTAATTTTTAACCCATTTTTCATGAAAATCGACTTTTTAAAAAACGATTTTTTTAATTAATCGAAACCTTTACAATCGATTAAAAAATATCGACAATCGAAAAAAAACAATTGATTGTTCGATTAATCGATTTCGATGTTACAACACTACTCTCCAACCGTCCTACGTTTTTTCCTTGGTTTTTCGATCAGCATGAGAATCTGTCGCGAGTTTCACAGTTTTTACCCATCCCACAAAAGTGCTCAACGCCGCTAAAGAAGTTTTCACTTCAAAAATCTAAACAAGATTTTTCAAAATATTTTAATACAAAATTTTAGTCTCCCGTGAACTGCATACCTCCATCCAATCAAATCACAAACAAAATGTTGTGGATTGTGGTCACACTGCTGCACTGGTAGAGTAAAAACCGTAAAACCGTTTGTTTACAATTTTTTATGCAGCTGATAATATTTAAAAGTGTTATAATGGTCATATTTTTTACTACGAATAAATAATTACTGTCCATAGATTGATGGTATTGTGTATTAATTAATTACATAGGAACCAAACTATTTATTATTTAAGTTACAAATTATTTTGTATTTATAATTTTTATCGTTGTGCAACAAACAACAAACAATGAATTTTTATTTCAAGAGACACAAAATACCTACTCATTATCACTCATTCATTCTATTCAACGGTAGTTTAATTTCAGCTCTAGCTCACTTATTTAATCCAAATATTTTTGGATTAAATAAGTAGAGCTTGTTTTTTAAACAATTTTAGCGATGACCTCGCAGTGCAATTAACAGAAATATTTCAAAGATTAGAACATTGTGGTTGAAATTGGTTCCTAATGGTCACACTAAGCAAGCGCTTCGAAAATTTGTTTTAGATTAGGAATTTCAATTAAATAGTAAATCTTTCGGAGACCTAACGAAATTGCTACATACACTAAACTTAACTTTAGAACATTTTGCAATTATCCTATGAATAATTGAATATAAAATAGGACTTCTGATAGAAATTCTATTTTAAAAGAAGAAAAGTAAAGCACGTTCCTATTTTTAGCCGACTTCCAAAAAGGAGGAGGTTATATGTTCGGCTGTGGATATTTTTTAGTTTTTTATTTTTATTTGTGTATGTTCAACGATTACTCCGCCGTTTGTGAACCGATTTTCAAAATTTTTCTTTTGTTGTATAGGGTTCAAATTCAATTTGGTACAATGTTCACAAAAGTGGTGACCTGATGATGGGATCCATGAGTAATCGGGGGAACTTCCCAAAATTTATATGGAAACGTACTCGTATAGTGATTTTGGTTTTATGTGTAGGGTCCGAGGCATATGCTACCAAAAAGTAAGATTTTACACCAAGGCATGCTATGGTTCCGAAGATACTAAGAGAACTCCGGATTCCTTATAGATACAAGGTTGGGACTTTCGGCGATGTTTTAAGAACTGAAAGCATATGCTACTATGCAAATTACATTCATCATCATCATCATCATCATCATCATCGTCATCATCATAATCATCAATAACATCACACTATGCAACGTTATTAGTTATGGCCCTATTGGTACTTTTCATAGTCTTTTCGATCGAGACTCGAGTTTGTCGAGTGATTATGAAAATTATATTAATGTTGTTACAAAGTAAATGATTTAAACTTGGTGTTGCAAGTTGGCAATTTGATCATGGGATGTATGACGTATGTAGGAAATTCCTTGATTGGGACAAAATATTATATAGTTCTATTATTGTAGCTTAAAGTAGTTAGAGCATATTTTATTATGTTGAGCTGATAAGTTTACATGCGGAAGTTTTATAATACAACGAAAGTCACTGAACCAGAACTCTAGATCCTTTAGAGCCGATAGGCGTTTGAACATTTCAGCATTGCTTGATGAACTCTAAGCATAAAGGAGCTTGGAGTTCTTTAAGAAATTCTAAAGTGGTAGTGAACTCAGATAATAAGTTTTCATATGAAAGTTTGGGGGTTTCATCGTTGTTTTAAGAACTGAAAGTATGCTACTATGCAAATTCTATTCATGATAATTCAGTTATAATATTATAGTCAATAAGTAATAAATAACGACGTGTTATAGTAGCCATTTCATGACAGTTGAGTGCGTATTAGATTAACAGGTCTGTAATGCATAATATATGTATTTATAGTAACCCTACTATAAATAGATATATTATGCATTACAGACCTGTTAATCTAATACGCACTCAACTGTCATGAAATGGCTGGTGGCATGGTTTATGGCTTTTGAGACATAGGATAAAACTTTTTTGAAAACTGCCTGAGTATAGTAGCTGTTGTGATAGTTTCATACCTAAATCCTTTATATTATGTATACTATGTATACTGACAGCTTATATGTTTACCGGTAAATAACTAAAAAGGGTGAAATTATTATTTTTAACAAAAAATTAAAACCGACTTCCAAGGTAAAAACAATAAGTAATAATATGAACTAAAAAGTATTAAATAATTCTAACTCTTTAATAGTGCATCTTTCAGAATTCGTCTAAATCTCAACTATTTCTGTACATACTATAGTCTTTATTACTTTGAAGTCGGTACCAGTCCCAAAAGTTTCATATTATATTCTGACATTGACTGATTAACTCACGATAAAATTAGCTGTATAGTATGTACAGAAATAGTTGAGACTTAGACCAATTCTGAAAGAGGCACTATTAAAGAGTAAGAATTATTTAATACTTTTTAGTTCATATTATTACTTATTGTTTTTACCTTGGAAGTCGGTTGTAATTTTTTGTTAAAAATAATAATATATTAAGTATTGACAAATCATACTATAACTTTTAAACTTCCGTAGTTAGTTTAAACTACATACTACGTACTTATTAAGAGATCACGTTTACGTTAAAACAAAATCACAAATATTTGTAACAAACATTTGAATATTTCATCAAAACAAAACGATTTTGCATTGTGCGTAATACAGTAAATTCTCTCTCCGGTACACTCGGTACAGTCAATTTACATAAGATATTTTTAAATAAACTTTCTGTGGGAATGTGAACTTGAGAAATGATATACGCTTCTAAATAAAACATTGACTCTTGAGCAAAGCGGCTAGGAAAATGCTGAATAATATAAGTATTTTGGCATAAGTAGTTTATAAAATGAACATTTTACATTAATGTAATTAATGTAAAATGTTCATTGTCCATATACTTTTTTTTACGTTTCGTTATGTTATTACTTATTACACTATAATTTCGAGCTTTAGCACTTTAAATGTGTAACTGTCTGTAATTTCCTAGTGCATGCCTAAATTAAATATTTTAGAATTTAGCTTAAAGAACGATCTTAAAATTAACTTTTTTATACTTAGATAAAAATCTTTTTATTTGTAACGAAGAAACTCTGAAACTACTGGACCGAGTTTGTTGAAATTTGTTGAAGAAGGACGAACGATTCTTTTTAATGCGGAAAAAATGTACGGTTTCAACGCGATCGCGATCGAGATCGCGAGCAAAGTCATGCGCTACAACTAGTTGAAATTGATACAACTACTATTATTGCTACTTAGTTTGTTGACCTAAAAATGAAGCGCTTTATAAATAGATCGTCGAGAAGATATGGATTAATATAACAACTATTATTATAACCGAATTATCCAATGAAAACCACCCCGAGATCTTACACAACTGACATCACACCACAACTAAATTATATCGTAACAGTGTCAAATACTCGGACTTACTTTGTATTCACTTGTGTAATGCACTTATATAACACCTGTTACGTAACTAATATTTAATTGATATGCACAACACTCGCGGTAGAGTAGGCGGTGCGCGGGAGAGCACGGGCGTCGTTCGCCAATCCGATCTGCAACTACTGTTGCCAACTAAATTTTAACGGGAGATTTAATTTTAAACCCAATATTATTTATCACTGAACGAACAGATCGTAAAATCTGAATCGATACGGAGTGTTTGCTTGCGTCATTTATCAGAGCTGAAATAGTGTTTCGCTAAATAATTTTCCCGATTTTGTGTTCCTGTATGTCCTGGCTACGTAACTGCTGCTACTTATATTTCACTCTACAGAAAAAAAAACCAATTTTTTTTCTGCATAGTGAAATATAAGTAGCAGCAGCCCTTTAGCTAAGACGTTTTCTTTGCCGCTTCATTATAGAATAGCCGATCAAAATGTATGGAATTTACATAAGCATTCGATAATTACAATTTATTTTGAAGTTGACGTTACATTTTCATTGGCGATTCTATAAAGATAAAGAAAACGTCTCAGCTAGGGGCTCCGGTTACTAAATGGTAGTATACCGACATTCAAAATATCACTGAAATTCAATTTATCAATCAATTCCCACAGGCCACAATGCAAAAAATTACGGATCGACAGACGTTAATAATTTATGTTTGTCAAATTAATGTTTACACTTAAAGATATTTCTATAAATAAATTGCTCTAACTGAATAAAATTTCGACAAACTGGTGACGTTCCATCGACTCTCGAGAGAATCAAGGGAAGAATAACAATGCTGACGTGATCAAAATAACAAGACTTGAACTTCTTACGGCCGCTTAGTTTGCCTTGTAAAGTGTTACTAACGAATCGCGCCTAAACACTGCCAACTATGATTAATTCTACATCTCTACCTATAAATATTGCTTGTTCACCTAGATTAGAGACTTAGGGCCTATTTCACCACTTTCTGATAAGTGTCGGATAGGTTATTCACCACTTAACTTGACAGATAGAGTATGGAAAATCTGTCAAATACGTTGTGGATAACCTATCCGGCACTTTATCAGAAAGTGGTGAAACAGGCCCTTAGGGCCTGTTTTCTATCCGGGACTTATCAGTAAGTAGTGAAACAGTCCCTAATTTTTGTTCGTTTGTCTATAATGTACACTGTAGTAGCTACTGGATAGTAAATTTTATGTTAGATATTCAAGAGTTCATAAAACAAGCGACGATCTCCCACTGATTTCATACGAGTGTGATCCTTGTGCGTCGGCGTAAAGGCCAAAGGTACTTAGGCAACACGAATTCCATAATATTAGAGGCAAAGTTTTAAATTGTATGGTATTTGATATAACGCGTCACTTTGTGTCATGGCGCTTGCGCAGTTTTATTATATTTGATATCTTAAATCATACATTTTGAATTGTAACTTGACGCTGTAGAAATTATCGGAAGCGCGTGTGGATCGCACTTTTAAACTAATTAATAAAACCTTACAGAAACTAACTACACTTCGTTCAAATTACATGCAGTATTTTAGTACACTGCATGTAATCTGAACGAAGTGTAGTATCTGTAAGGTTTTATTAATTAATTTAAAAGTGCGATCCACACGCGCTTCCATTCATTAACCTTTCGTTTCGGAAACTTCGGTTTAATGAAGTCGAGCGATTAAATTATCCACATGAGGCACGACGTGCTCACTCGCTTCTGCCAACTTCTTTATTTGGTTAATGTTTTCGGCGAGCTTTTTGTCGGCAGCTTATGGAATCCGCCGTACTTCTAATGTGGATTTACGACGCGTACCATAAAGCGTTTTACGCCCGCTATAAAAACTTCCATTTCGTGAAAACGAAATATGTTAAATGATCTGACAGCGCGACCGTTTCGATGCATCGATGCTGGAGTGTCGCTTACCCTTAATATTGGATAAGTGGGGACATTATGCCGATTGGACTTCATATTCAATAGAAGTATGACAGTTATAAGAGGCTTGTTTGTCTATTACCTCTTCATGCTCCACCCGCTGGACCGATCTTAACAGCTCTTAATCAGTTATCACGGTCGGTTAAGACTTAAGACCGACGGTGATAAAAACTATCCTAATCCTTATTAAATCAAAGTACCTTCAAATGTACTTGGTACATCAAAACTGGACAGATAGAATTTCTTTGATTATTACTACTATAATAACAGTAAAAAATAAGTAATAAAAAATAAGTAATAAAAAATTATAGTTCATGAGGTGTAATTCAATCAATCACAAAAGAACACAGTAAAACAAATATTTTAATTAATTTACCATACAAATCACATATCCAGCCAGATGAAAAATACATATTATATTATCTATTGATTGGTATTTGATGACACACCCTAGGGGGCGAATACATGACATTTAGCGAGTCCAAAATGTCCAAAATTATATTTTATGTTCAAACGCTCGAAAGTCGAGTATTCCCCAAAGCTTAGAACAAATATTGCTGAAACAGATTTCATACCGAACGCCGCACAGAGCTAACAATAGGATTTTTCGCTTCAGTTTTATTGATTTGTTGACGGGTTATGAAATGGACAAAAGGGCTGAATTGTCTACTCACCTAGCGACAAGCTTTTAATTTTGAAAAAGGCGACCTCTAGCATTTACGTTGTTTTAGATGCTTAAAATATTCGTTTGAGAAGAGATGAAGCCTTTTATTTTAATTGTTAATGAAAAATTACTATATTTTGTAAGTTACTATTTACAAACTTTAATTTTTATTAACATTGCTATTAAGTTAAAACATAGGCTTACTTGATGGCAATGTTACAAAGAGTACCAGCAAACACGTGTGCAAAAAAGTCATATTATGTCTTATTATTTATAATTAACTAGATGACGCCCGCAACTTCGTTGCGCCAAAACTCGTTTATCGTGCGGGAACCGTACCTACAATTTTTCGGGACAAAAAGTATCCTATGTCCTTTCCCAGGGCTCAAAGTATCTCCATGCCCAATTTCAGCAAAATCGGTTCAGTGGTTTGTGCGTGAAGAGGTAACAGGCAGACAGACAGACAGACACACTTTCGCATTTATAATATTAGTATGGATTATTATTAACTAATGTTAAGTAATGTTTCCGCCATAATTTGGACAAATATAACCCGCAGAAATTAATGAGCACCTTATACTACTGAAACTTTATAAAAGCAGGTACTAAGCTAATTTCTGCACGTGACTATTTCACAATTATAGTCGTGACTCGTCGAGACGATTAGATGGCAACAAGTTAGTCAATCGAAAACCAGAGACAGGCATTCTGTGTACGGTAAAGCCTTAATTTGCATTTGCATTTGAAATAGAAATTTATGCGGGTGTAAGCTCGCAATTTATATGTATTCACTGCAGAGCCGCCTGCCCGAGCCCCGGGAAGAGTAAGGACATGAGTATTATGACTTGATAACACTGTTTGGCCATCATCACATGGAAGTTAGATAAGGGAAACGTATAATTCAGGGACATAAATCGAAGTAGATAATCATTAAAATAAAATCAAATGCCAAAAATATCAGGTAGTTGATTTTTTCAATCACTTGGTATGCAGATTGCAGAGTCAATGAGAGTGTTTGAAATTCTATTTGCCACCAGGTGCCGCTATGTAGCCGGGTGTATCATATCAAACTGCTGTCATATTATGTCATGATATAGCTGTCATTTGTCACGATAATATGCCTATTTGATTTTATACACAATAGACCCTAAGGCTACATAGCGGCACCTGGTGAGTGGTAGCATATAGAATTTCAAACACCCTCATTGGCTCTTGTAGCGTATAATATGGGTATAGCGTATGTTATATTGTATGCAATTAGATATTATACTAGGGCTGTTTCAGAAGTTCTCGGCTTTGAGAATTTTTCCAATGAAATGATTTAAGATGATTTTTTCAACTTTAAATTCAGTCTTTAACTAGAAGATATGGCTCTAAAAATTCAAATTACAATAAATTTTAATGACTTAAAAAGTTGATTAAAAAAAAGTCTTACAAAATGATCACCGAGATCGACTACGTCTCGTTGTAATGTGAATATCTCCGTCCCTGGTAACTCTAATTTAGATTTGAAAAATGAATTGTAATACTGAAAACCAAGCCAATATTGCTCGATAGTGAAATTTATTTTACGTATTTATTTAATTTCATAGAAAGCCTTGCAAGGCGGGTGTGTGATCATCTGTGTTGTCCCAATTAACAACAATCCGATCATCGTGTTCGTAGGGCCCTACTGCACCTTTTTTTTATGGTAAAGACCTAATAAATTACTATTTCCCGTTCAAAATGTACTGTTATTTTAGAATATAAGAGTAATTTAATAGAGTTTATTCCTTACTAAAAAATTGTGGCCTTAATCTGTAACACCCACTTTTTCTAGAAGATTTCTTTATAGCTCGATTTTCCACGCTCATTAAAAGATTAGGCTATTATTTGGCGTGATTTTAATAAAATTAAACTAATGAATAAATTTATATTATAAAATGAATATAATTTGAATCTATTTAATACAAAATATTTTCAAAAAATCAATTTAATTTCCGAGCTGCCTGATACTTCGAATTTTGTCGGAAAACGCGGCACCGGTTTTTCAAAGACATTTATTTTTATCATCACGATATTACAAAACAAAAGTAATGCTATTTTTTAAAAGCTTGTATATCTTTATTTCTTTTATCAATTTATATATTCCGAGATTAGATCATTTTTTTTTTAATTTTAGGCGTTTTCTTTGAAAATGATCGTTTTTTAGCACCTGGGGTAGACTCGTCTTTAAAGACCTATATTTTCTATTTTAACTGTTATGTATTTTTTTAAGATCATTGCATATGTCTGTTAAGACATAAAAAAAGTTGTTAAAAATGACAAAGACTAATTCTGTGTTTACAATTCAATTTTATTAGACTTTGCAATAATAGCGCAACTGTTTGAATACGCGCGCCTTCACATTTCTGCTGACTTGGCGCAGATGGTTGTTAAAAAAAAAATTTCAAACGAAGCAATTTACAAAAGGCGTGGGTTTTAATCTTAACTAGATTAAAACCCACGCCTTTTGTATATTGTTATAATGGCCCTATACATGGTATAAGTTATACGCTTGTAAGACACGCAGAAGTATGTAAGGCCGAGAACTTTTCAAACAGCCCTCGTAAGTACAAGGTGTAGGAAAAGGGTGGAGTCATATACCCAAGTTTTAAATACTATATTCCTTCTGAATTCGTAAAAAACAAAGAAAAATATAGAACACGCCATTCATTTTAATTTACGGTATGTGACAAAAATGACTTTCACAGAAAATTTATAACCGTAATTAGAGGCATGTAGGTTGTGTGCGGGGGATGTTTGGGCTTTGAAAATTAATGGAAACTAATTTTTAAAATAAACTCTTTGTTAAAGCTTGTCAAATGCACAAAGCGTTGTTTTCGTTTTTGTTTTTATTGAGTTGTAACGAATTAATTTCTATAACGTATTTATTTATTAGAAAACAAACAGCATTTTAGAACATAACAAAAATAAATAGTAAAGTATCACATAATATGAGCCAATAAATTTTCACAAATAAATATTATAGTTTAGGGCCTTATCACACTGGCGATTAGCGAGCGATTTGAAAGCGACGCGATTGCGCAGCGCGCACGCTGCGATTGCGCGACGTGCACGCCGCGACAGCGCAGCGTCGTCGCGGCGTGGCGTGGACGCCATTTTGTACACTCGTATTTTGTATACTCCCTAGACGAGTGTACAAAATGGCGTCTACGCGACGCCGCGACGACGCTGCGCTGTCGCGGCGTGCACGTCGCGCAATGGCGGCGTGCGCGCTGCGCAATCGCGTCGCTTTCAAATCGCTCGCTAATCGCCAGTGTGATAAGACCCTAACATGAAACAATTTGTGACACGAGAAATAACAGTAGGTTTATAATATGTTAAATCAATTCTATCAATCGATTAATTAATAATATAACACAATGTACAAAGATTCATATGGAAAAATCACCAATTTTTATAGTGTTTAAAACCAAAAAACAAAATTATCAATTCCAAAAAACAACCATTATTGAACTATGTTTTGTGTAAAACTAAATTTAAATATTTTAGTTTTTTACCCTTTTTAGTGAATGTCGATAGTAACCTAAATTACTTACTCTATTAACTAAAAAACACATCACAATATATTTATTTATATAATTTTTTTTTTGTTTGTCAGCTACAGTAAAAGAAACACAGTTTAGAGCACAGCTGCTCATAATTATAAACCTATTTCTGATTCGGGTTTTATTCTTCGTTTCGAAAAACTTACAGAGTGACTATACTCTAAATAAGTCACTAGTGCAATATATCTCCTATGGTAATTGGTAAGTTATCACTTAATAGTATTAACAGTAAAAGTTAGTAATTACTAATTAGGCTTCGGTCCACTTGCGTCAGTGTCGTACAATCTCTTTCATTAATATACTTATTAGAATGAGATAACATAATATTTCATCGAAAACTAGCTGAAACCACCACTAACGCAAGTAAACTACTATACTCTACTGAGTATAGTAGTTTACTTGTAGAGTATAGTAGTTTACTTGCGTTAGTGGAGTAAGTAAGAGCTTCGTAAAATCCAAATTTCCACCATCACGAAACTGTCCTTATGTTGTTAATATTATTCTTACAATGTACCGTCAATTACAGTAGATTGAGTTAAATAAAATACGTGCCAAGTATACGTAACTCAGCAAATTGAGATGTTATACTCGTATTAATTAATGTTAATTATTATTTAGCAGTGTTTATTAAACATTCATGATATTGATCCTTGTCGTTGACTTTGAATTTTGAAAGATGTTCTTGTGTTTATTTTTAACCGACTTCCAAAAAACGAGGAGGTAATACGATCGGCTGTGGATTTTTTTTTATGTATGTTCAACGATTACTCCGCCGTTTGTGAACTGATTTTCAAAATTTTTGTTTTGTTGTATTAGGTTTCACTCCAATTTGGTCCCATGTTCACAAAAGTGGTGATCTGATGATGGGATCCATGAGTAATCGAGGGAAATCCTCAAAATTCAAATGGAAACATATGGTTTTTCTGGTTTCATATGAAGTATTCCAGGCATATGTTACCAAAAAGTAAGATTTTGCACCAGGATATACCATGGTTCGAAGGTGGTGAACAGAACTCCTTACTCCTTATACAGGGTGCAATTAAACCTTCCTGCCAAATTTTGATATAATGATCCTTGTTTAAAATTAAGTACACGTATTTTTTCTTTTATTATCACTCAGTACTAAAATGTTGAGAAAAAGGTTCCGAAAGTTATCCTAAAAAACACTACAATAAATGGACACGACGCGTCGCCCGCGCGTGACGAGCCCCCGCGCGCGCGCCTCCCTCCCGCGTCGGCCCCTCTCATTCCCCCGCGCCGCCTCGCGCCGCTAGTGACCGTTCTGCAACGATTTTAAATAGGATAAAATATTATGTCATAAAAAAATAACCCCCAATTTTTGTTGCTTTAACGGACTCTCCTAATGATACCAAAGCCCTGGAAAAAATTTGGCAGGAAGGTTTAATTGCACCCTGTAGATACATATTTGGGGGTTTCGGCGTTGTTTTAAGAACTGAAAGCATATACTACTAAGCTTATTACATTAATCATCATCATCATCATCACCACCATTCCACCATACACCTTCACATTATGACCCTATTATAATTGGTAGGTATTTTTCATAGTATTTTAGATCAAACGGATCACGGATGTCTTTAAACATTGTTCTGTAAAAAGTTAAGCTATTTCAAAAATTATTTTATTATTTCGACCTGATGATAAGATCCATGAGTGATCGAGGGAACTCCTCAAAATTTATATGGAAACATATGGTGATTTCGATTTTATGAGAAGTATCCTAAGCATATGCTACCAAAAAGCAAAATTTTGCACTAAGATATACCTTGGTTCCGAAGGTGCTAAGAGAACTCCGGATTCCTTATAGATGCAAGTTTGAGGGTTTCGGCTTTGGTTTAAGAACTCAAAGCATATGCTACTATGCAAGTTACATTCATCATCATCATCACCACCACCACCAGTCACTACACCATGAATCATTAAATCATAACTCTTAATTTGTAGAACGATTTCAAAAATTATATTGTTATATCAAAGTAAATGATTAAAACTTGGTGATCAGGTTACCAAGTTAGCAATTTGATCATGAGATCTATGAATTATGAGGTATGTCCGTATGTAGGAAACTCCTTATTATTGGGACAAAATAAATAGTTATATTAACGTAGTTCTAAGTAATTTAAGCATAATATTATATGAACATTATAGTGTGCTAATGACTTTCCAGGAGTGTTGTGATAGAAAGAAAGTCACTGAACAGAACTTTAGAGCCTTTAGAGCCATGAACATTAATTTTTAATATCATTGCTTGATTAACGCCAAGCTTATATTATTAATTATACAGTGATACGAGTATATTCTTGGAGTTGCTTATGCAATTCTCTATTCCGAGAGGGCGCTAGGTATATTAACTTTATGGTTCTCATATCATAAATGTCTATCCTGGCTCCAAAGTCACATAATAGAACACATTAGTATTTACAGAAAACCTTATAAATTACTTAAATTACTAAAAAGAGTGAAATTATTATTTTTAACAAAAAATTAAAACCGACTTCCAGAGTAAAAAACAATAATAATTATTATATAATGAACAAAAAATTATGAAATAATTCTTACTCTTAATAGTACCTTATGCAGAATACTCCTAAACCTCTACTATTTCTGTACACAATCTTCATAATTTTGAAGTCGGTACCAGTTGCAATCTTTAAAATTAAAAATATTTTGTCTAAGAACTCACAATTCTTAGCTGGTATCAACTTCAAAATAATGAAGATTGTGTACAGAAATAGTAGAGGTTTAGGAGTATTCTGCATTAGGCACTATTAAGAGTAAGAATTATTTCATACTTTTTTGTTCATTATATAATAATTATTATTGTTTTTTACTCTGGAAGTCGGTTTTAATTTTTTGTTAAAAATAATAAAAATTAAGAATTAGTCTCATGGCAGAAACATACTTCTAGAACAAATAAGAAATATTTCTAGAACTTAAAATATTGATACTTACTAAAAAGGTAAACACTAAATATATATCTCACCAAAAACATACCTGTTAAAATAGGGCCCAGTTCCTATACTTAGACTAAATTTTGGCCTAAAAAAGAGTTGAAATCTAATCCAATGCCAAGTTCAGATGCACTTCACCGATCATAATCATCTTCATCAACAGCCTGATCCACAATACTTCTAATTTACACTTGGCAGGTTAATTAAATTCTATAAATACATATTATCTAATTATATAATTAATCAAGTGTTACGTATAGCACAAAAACCTGCCAAGTTCAAAGTTAGAAGTATTATGGATCAGGCTGTTGATGAAGATGATTAATTATAATCGGTGAAGTGTATCTGAATTTGGCATTGGATTAGATTTCAACTCTTTTTTAGGCCAAAATTTAGCCTAAGTATAGGAACAAGGCCCTATTTTAACAGGTATGTTTTTGGTGGGATTTCAATACTTTTTGTTAAGAAATCATACCAATGTCTTCTTTTTGTGCCGCGCCCGATATAAACAATAGTTTCGATAGATGCCGCTAGTGGTATTTGTTAAACTGTCAATAGAAGCCAAATTTTTAAGTAAACAGTATTTATTTATTAAGCTATACAGTTTCATTATACATGACAATATTTTATACCCCCCTCTCCTCCTCCCACCCTCCTCATCATATTCTCATTGTATCACTACGGCGTAGGCATCGTCTCTTCTTTGTATGTGACCGTACCTAGTACATACGATTTTCTATCTCAAGTTCGTAGATGAGCCGACTCACGCTTGACCGATTTCTTAAATTTCCTAATTTTTTGTTAAAATTCTGCATATAACACACGACCTGTGTGCCAAATTACATAACGCTAGGATATTTGGAACTAGCCTCTAAAGTTCGTAGATGAGCCAACTCACGCTTGACTGATTTCTAAAATTTCTTAATATTTTGTTAATCTACATAATATAACACACGAACTGTGTGCCAAATTTCATAACACTAGAACAATTGGAAGTGGCCTCTAAAGTTCGTAGAAGAGCCGACTCACGCTTGGCCGATTTCTAAAATTTCTTAATTTTTTGTTAATCTACATAATAATAATGTAACACACGACCTGTGTGCCAAATTTCATAACGCTAGGATATTTGGTAGTAGCCTCTAAAGTTCGTAGATGCGCCGACTCACGCTTGACCGATTTTTAAAATTTCTTAATTTTTTGTTTATCTACATAATATAACACACGACCTGTGTACCAAATTTCATAACGCTAGGACAATTGGAAGTGGCCTAGAGGTTTTGATTACCGGTCAGTGAGTGAGTGAGTGAGTGAGTGAGTGCCAAAATTAGCTATTTTGACAGGGACATATTTCAGGATCTACCAAAGCTATATCTAGGAAATTTGGTATACTGCGTAAGTACTAGTATATAATTACGTGGGTACAATTTTATCTTTGCACTTGCAATAGACACTGAGCTACAGGGGGGTCAAAAGTACGTCGAAACGGTTCGTGTAAATAGTGCACGGCAAGCGCGCGGCCTGCTGGAACTAGGCCTGCGCACTTCGGTGCGCTTTGATTGAATTCTTCATTAATTTTATAATAAAATAATACTTCTACAGAATTAAAGAGGTCGTGTATTCTTTAGTAACTTCACAAGATGTGGAAAAGAAGCAACAAAATATTTATAAAAGAGATTTTCAAACAAGTAGATTAAAATATACTTGTTTCTTAGAACGATTTCTTGAAAAGTAGTTTATTAAGAACTCAGCTAAGCAGCGAAGTCTAGAAAATCTGTCGACTTATGAAGACATCCTTAATATTATGTTGTTGCGTCGTAAGCTGAGGGATTTTCGCTCTTATTGTCCATGAAATAGAGCTCTTAATTTGAAGGACAATAACATAAATCGTATCTGCTTTGATGAGACTGCGCAAAATATTGTGGGCGGATGAATTAATGTTTTTACGGAAAGAATTTATTATTTTAATTAGCGTACTTATGGCTGTGCAAAGATAAAAATAATATTTTAAAATGCTCCTTTTAGAGAGTTTTAATATTATTTTAGAATGGTCTAGAATCTAGATGATTAAAAAGGAAAAGGTTATAACTTATAAGATAGATATTCTTTTACGTAGCAATAAAGTGAACGTAAGAAAGTCATGTCAGTTATAATAAATTCACTCATGGTCCGGTTTCAAGGTTTCTGAGTGCATTTTCATGTTTTATAAAAGAAAACACTAAAGTTGTGCGGACGGAACTTTCAATTTCTCGTTTAGTACAATCGAAGTCTACCAGTTTCCGACCTTATTTCTTGGTAATAAAGACCAAAAGTATTAACCCTTAATTGGTCGCATGGGGTCAAATCACTTTCAAACCGAAAAAAATGTGTTAGAGTTCCAGGAATGCAACGACGCTTTTGGTAGTTTCCTAACTCCTATTGAAGTATCCTAATAAGTGGTAGCCGGTTAGCTAACGATGGTGCATGTGTCACTTCTCTCTTGAGCGCTGACCCCATGTGACCACTTATGTGACTTTTTTTGTCACAAGACAAGTTTCCATTTTTGTAATATTATGTTTAATTGTTAAATTATTTTTGATATAATGTAGGATGATTTATAAATATATGAGTATGTCATTCTATTGACACCATTTTTTATATAATTGCTCTGTAAAAATGACAGTATAGATCAAGATAGTGAAATACACTGGCTGCTGGAAGGTTTCTGAAGATAAAAGTGATTTTGCGAGCCTATAGCCTCCGAAATTCAAAACTATGCACCGATTTGTGACGGGCATGAATTGATAGATAAGATTTTAAGACCCTAGAGATGCCTGAAATATTCCCTGACCACTGGATGGTGAGGGGGTGATGACCAGAAGTGCGTAACAAATCCTACAAATGAGGAAAATATGTTTGTCAGTATTAGCTCAGGACCTACTTCCTTCGGTGTTGCAAAAAAAATCTGATCATCAAAGTGAATAATAGATTTTTTAAATCTCGATCTCAACCATAGTTATATCTATGAGATTTTGGGACAGAGCAGTAGTTGATTGATTTTTGTAGTTGTATAGAGGCAAATGAAGGTTTTTGCTTATTAATATTAGTTATCATAAAGCATTCTAACAATTCGCATAATTAATACTTCGCTTTATTCATTTCTTCAACTTAATTTTCATTTTTTATTTGGGGTCAGTGGAGACCCCATGCGACTACTTGTGTGACTTTTTTGATGCGCCTAATTAAGGGTTAAATGGATCTTCGAATAACTCACTAAATGGCTCTAAGAAATTTGCTGGTATATGAGAAAACATCAAATGTACTGTCCCAGAAATTGTTTCATAGGCAGACGACGGACCTACGTTATTTGGTTCCGTTAGGTCTGATTAATGTTATTCATGATCAGCTAAAAGCTAAGATTAACGTAACCCGACCAAATAACGAGGGAGTTATCTAACCATTGATTATAATATAATAGCTCCCACACCGGTTTCAGTGACGGTGGCCAGTTTCATTGAAACCAGGCCAGCTACGCAGGAGTAATTTTATAGTGCCCAAGTATGTGCGCAGTACACAAGAGCACTCTCTATTCCTTTACTCTCATAGCCCAGTGGGACGGAAGACCGACACGACCGGCGAGAGATCAGGCGCAGGACCGACTTTTTACATGCCCATCCGACGCATAGATCATCTTACTTTTCAGACAATGAGGTGATCAGCCTGCATTGTCCTAATCAAACTTGGAAATGTCATTTTTCCAACGCGGGAATCGAACCCACGACCGAGTCAAGAGCCGCGCTCTCTACCACTAGACCACGGAGGCTTTCCTTATAATATGGTAACCATTGATTATACATATTATAAGGACCACAATAATTATTATTGATTCAAATTCGTATTTTTCAAATCATAATGTAAAATTCATATCTTGTACAAAGATAGCCGTAGGATAATATGAACGTGGTTTAAGTACAAGTGTCATGGAAGTCTTATATACTGCCCTCGAACGAGAACGGAAACTACTTAAAGTTTGGATTAAAGCCGTTTGTGCTAGTGCAGCCCGCACTAGCACTAATAACTAAATGACAGTGATGATAAGTTTTAATGAATGTATTTTGTACACCATACAGTACTAATAATTATTATTTATCAATGACAAGATGACGCCCGCAACTTCGTTGCGCCATAATTAGTTTATAGCACTGGCTTTTTTCGGGGATATAAAGTATCCTATGTCCTTTCCCGGAACTCAAAGTATCTCCATACCAAATTTAAGCAAAATCGGTTCAGTGGTTTGAGCGTGAAGAGGTAACAGACAGACAGATACACTTTCGCATTTATAAATATAATAATTAAGTATGGAAGTAGGAAAGTATGGATAGCCAGCTGAGTCTACTAATTAATGCTTCAGAACTTTCATGTAGAGATAAACTACGATAACATGGCGCGCCCCTCCAAAATTCAAAACGTTTGAAGTGCGTTGTCAAAACGTTTGAAATGCGTTGTCTTGCGCGGTCGGCTAGTTATGATTAGTTGACAATGACATAAGAAACAGTGAAATATTACGAGTACTGGTTGATTGGTTGATTGGTACAACTACATACAAACTCAGTAGTTTGGAGGGGCGCGCCATGTTATCGTAGTTTTTCTCTAGCACGGAAACATGTTATTTTCATGTGGAAATTAATGCAACAGTCTCAGCACGTGACAGCGAGTTTTCCTATTCCATGTTTTTTCTGTAATTTCACAACCAGTATTTTAGGAGATGTCCATGATACAGTATAATATAGTAGACCATCTTCATTCCCGAATTGGGCACAGAACACAAGCGTGATTCCTTATTTCTTTAGCTTGCAGAACGATGAGGTGTCGATTATAACTTTTGTTAGTGACATCAATAAGATTTTAAAGACGTGGCTAAGTTATCCTACTGTATATATTATTTGTATTGAGGCTAGTCATACCATGTCGCGTAACCTGAAAACTATAATTGGAACGAAGTTCCTTATCCCGCGTTCGGCGTAAATCTGAAGGCTAGACAGCACGATATTTGACCTTGATTTGACCTCGATACTTTTTTATTAGTATCTGCGTCCTGCATGTTAGGGGCAGATAGCGTTATAGTAAGTATTCCTGTGCGTCAACTAGATGGCGTTTTTTTAAATAAAGAGCGACGCGTTGTTAGTATTCCTGGGCGTCAATAGATGGCGTTTTTTTAATATATTTTTTTAGTATATATGTATACAGGTTTTTTGAACATAAATGAATAACTTCGTTCCATTTGGGTGTCCCTTGACACCTCTCAAGTTTTTATAGTCTCTGTGTTGCCAGAACCAGATTTTGAACCTTCAGTTAAGCTACTGTATATTTTAGTACTGTGTCTATGATGAAAAGCGGCGACCGCGCCGGCCGGTTGAACCGCTGCCAGAGCGCTACTATAAATAATTCCCACCTTGCACTATCTCCTGCAAGATATTTACCAGATCGCGAGTATACATGATTTAAACTGCAATTAAGAAGTAATTGATACGAAGGTCAAATATATAACAAAGCTGATTGATAGATCTACGCATTAGCAAATTATGTAGAATCTTGGAATTCAGACACGTTTCGCTTTTAAGACGTACCCATGTCTACTACTACTGCATATCCATTTAGAAAGGATATCACCGTTCCGGGGTTTAAATCCGTATCGAACTTAGTATGTCAAAAAATCTTAAAAATGGCTTTTTAACCCAAAAAAAACTGCAGGTTTTAAGGACAATCTTGAATTCAACACGTATATTTCTTTAGGTTTTATTTTTCTATAAAAAAATTGTTACGATTATTTCAAATCAAGTTAAAACAGCAGCCACAAATTACATTGTATCTTTTGCAAAACACAATATTTTGGAGCTAAGCTTCAGTAACAAACGCGGGAGCTGAATCGTTCTGTACGAAATTTAAAGTGCTTGCCACGTTAACAAACGGTACGTTAGGCAGGGTTGCCAGATGTGAAAATGTAGTCTACCAATGCAATGTGAGGATTGAGGAAGGGAAAAGCGGTGAAGTTGGCAACCCTGTGGTTGGTAAAAAATAGACAAGAACCGTTTCACCGGAATTGTTTCTGGAAAGTTTACGTCCAGCACCCGTACAAGCCAATATTGGAGATTGGCGATTGTGAGTTATAGAATTCACTCCGCTATCTCTATAGAAATATTTATATATTTTTACAGAAACGTGTAGCTTTTAGGTTTTTGGAAGAAGCAAATAAAACTTTGGCGATCTGCTTTGAATCTGTTTCAAACATGAAATCTAGAAAAACATCAGAAACCTTATTCACATAGTTAAGGTTTGCCCACTTACCATGTAATAGAACATTCAAATTGCAAGAATTTTATCACTCCGAGTACTTACTTAAATTATGGAAAAAAACCTAACCAAACCTAACCTATTTGAATAGCTCTTAATTCAAAACATCCTTACTGTCTGTCTTTTTCTGTTACCTCTTCACGCCGAAACCGCTGAACCGATTTTGCTAAAATTTGGTATGGAGATACTTTGAATCCCGGCAAAGGGCATAGGATACTTTTTATCCAAGAAAAATGGTTCCCGCGCGTTAAACGAATTTTGGCACAATGGAGTTGCAGGCGTCACCTAGTTATTAATAATAATTCTGAATACAAAACTCAATTTTTTACAATATTTTAGCTGCCACATAGCAGTAACAATTGATAACTACGTCGCAATATCGAAAGACAATTTGAAATTACGCCATAAAATTGACATTCAATATTGCGAATGAGTAGGCGTCAATTGTTCTAGCTTGTGTAATGTACATGTAATAATAATAGCTTCCACACCGGTTTCGGTGACGGTGGCCGGTTTCATTGAAACCAGGCCAGCTACGCAGGAGTAATTTTATAGTGCCCAAGTGTGTGCGCAGTACACAAGAGCACTCTCTATTCCTTTACTCTCATAACCCGAGACGGACGGCAGACCGACACGACTGGCGATAGATCAGGCGCAGGACCGACTTTTTACATGCCCATCCGACGCATGGATCATCTTACTTCTCTACTAGAAGCTAACTGTCTAACAGTTAAATTACAAAATGATACAATATTGATTGCAATATATAGGCCTCCCAGTTTCAAGGCAACTGAAAAATTTATATACTCTTTACACAATCTATTGGAAAACTTCAAGTCTTACAAAAATATTATAGTAGTTGGCGACATAAATACTGATATCCTAAAGATTAGTTCTGACAACTCTGCTTATTTAGACACCATTATTTTTCATGGATTGCTTCCTGCCGTAAATACACCAACAAGAGAAAAATCTTGTTTAGATCACGTTTTGCTAAAAACCAAACAAAGTGCTATTACCCTCACCCTAGGAACTACCATCACTGATCACGAATCTGTGCTATTCAGCTTAAACACTGATATCCAAAATCATAAAACTATAAGGCTTAAAACTGCATCTACAACGGATATAAACCAATTAATATCAGATTGTAAGGAATATGATTTTACTGAAGTATATAATGAATCAAATCTAAACTTCGCCATGAATAAATTCATTAATATAATACAAAAATTAATAGCTAAAAATACAATAAGACGATTCATCCCTAGAAACAAATATATAATAAAACCGTGGATAACAGCTGGAATGTTGCGGTGCATACACAACAGAGACAATTTACATAAAAAATTAAAAGCAAATCCTAATAATGAGATATTAAAAACAACTTACTCAAGATATCGAAATCATTGCAACACTATATTAAAGAAACTAAAAAATCAATATGACAGTGAACAGATAAAACAATATAAAAATAATTCTAAAAAGCTGTGGCGGAAAATCAAATCACTAACCAACAACAATAATAACATAGAATTACCAACCCACCTTTTAAAAACGAATAGCAATCCATTAGAATCAATTAACCAAATTAATAAATACTTCTCTAATATAGGAAAAAATCTGTCAGAAAAATTGAAACATATTAACATCCCACCATTTGAAAAAACTTTGAATCCTCCAAGTAAATCTTTTGTTCTTTTACCCACAAACCATCAGGAAATATTCAGAACAATTCAACTATTAAAAAGTGACTGCTCGCCTGGTGTTGATGGTATAAGTGCTGAAATCCTGAAAAAACTGTCTGCTACTATAACACCAGTTCTGACTGACCTAATAAATCGCTGCTTTGATGACGGAGTCTTCCCAGATGCCCTTAAGAAGGCTGTAGTTCATCCAATCTACAAGTCGGGTGACAGAAGCAGTGTCAACAATTATAGACCAATTGCAATCTTAACTACAATATCAAAATTATTTGAACGTCTTATAAATACTAGGCTGGTTAAATATTTAGAAGAAAACAATCTACTATCAAACTCACAATATGGTTTCCGACTGGGCCGTTCAACAAACAATGCAATACTAGATCTTGTTAATTTTATAGTTCACAAATTGGATAATAAAAAGAAATGCGTCACTATATTTTTGGACCTTGCAAAGGCATTTGACACTGTTTCTGTCCCCTGCCTTGTGGATAAACTAGAAGCTCACGGTATCAGAGGAACTCCATTGGCACTGTTATCTGATTACCTGCGAAACAGAACTCAATCCGTAAAAATTGGCGACAATATTAGTGAAGAACTGCCGGTCACTTACGGGGTACCGCAAGGAAGCATATTGGGTCCCACTCTTTTTCTTTGCTATGTGAACCAGCTCTGTGCACTTAATCTCCAAAACTGCCGCATCTCTGCATACGCAGACGACACGGCTCTTACCTTTTACGGAGACTCATTTGAAGATGTTTTTAAATCTGCTCAAATAGGATTTAATAAAGTGTACCATTGGTTATCGTCCCACTCCCTTACTTTAAATGAGGATAAAACAAAATACATTGTGTTTTCAATCCAAAACCGCAAAGAAGTCATTAATCTCAAGAACCAAATTTATGTACACAAATGTATCTTTTCTCAACCTTCAAATTGTAACTGCTCCAAAATTTCCCGTGTTAATATTATAAAATATCTGGGTATTGAGATTGACTGTAATCTAACCTTTGAGAACCACATCAATTCCTTGAGTAACAAAATTCGGAAACTGTCTTACATTTTTAAAACACTACGGGAAGTGGCAGATAGACAGATTATAAAGTCAGTATATGAGGCATTAGTACAGTCCACCATATCATATTGTATCACTACGTGGGGCGGAGCTTCCAAATCTAAATTATTAACCCTCGAGAGAGCCCAAAGAATGTTACTTAAAGTTAGCCTTGCAAAACCTCGCTTATATCCTACAACTAAATTATACGAAGACGCCCAAGTCCTTTCTGTTCGTCAACTTTATATATACTATACTCTGCTACATACACATACTAAAATACCCACAGAAGGCCGTAGGACACTAATTGCCCACACGAGGCGTAGCTATGCTACCTGTGAGCCTACAGCCGTCCACACATCTTTTGCTCAGAGATTTATTAAATATTTGGGCAGCTCACTCTATAACAAATGTAATAAACATCTTTGTATGTCAAACTGTACCAAAACTGAATGCAAAAATATAATTTATAAGTGGTTACTCGGTCTTAATTACGAAGAAACTGAAAAGTTATTATTAGCTAAAATGTAAAATTTATTTATATATTTTTAAAAGATATGAGTTATATATAACATTGTAATTTAATAATCATATTATACACACACAACCAACTCACAACACACAAAAACTTACACACACACCACTCACACACCTAAATAATTAAGATTATCTTATTACTTTATATTAAGAAACTAAAAATATTCACTTGTCAACGGATATATAATTTATATTATAATGAGTGTAACTTACTGGTGTTCACAAACTGTACACTGATAATATAATAATTTTGTTTTGGGGGGGCCTGGAGATCTATATTACAGGCTTGGCCTAGTTTAGACTCCAGATCTCCCACAAGTTACAACAATAACATGTGTACGTAAACAATTATTAGTTTTTAAGTACTTTATAACTTGTAATTTGTGGAGATAAATAATAATAAACGAGTTACTTATCAGACAATCAGGTGATCAGCCTGCACTGTCCTAACGAAACTTGGAAATAACATGTTTCCAACGCGGGAATCGATCCCACGACCTCCGAGTCGAGAGCCGCGCTCTATACCACTAGACCACGGAGGCGTTAGTTCTAGCTTGTGCCTGTTACAAATCCACGTGCTTATGTACTCAGGGGTAGTAAGTAAATTGGCCCTACTTGAACCAAATCCCTGACCTCCTTCATTAACTCCAAATGTGAAAATTAAATTTCAACCGCGAGTAGCTTTTTTCTTAGAGAATTTTAATTGTTCTATTTTCGGAACTCTGTTTTGTTCTCCGCGCTTTTCATCCGTATTCCGAGCGCATTTGTCGCTATTTTTGGAAATTGAGAGTCATCATTGTAAGTCGAGGGCGTATTAAAATTTATTGCTTTTCGACGCTTATTAGCCTGTTTAATTAGATTAGACGTAATTTGAGTTTTTGTCAATAACTTCTTCTGTCTACACATTTTAATTACACTGCTGACAAATTTTAAAAACACTTTCATACATCATTTTATTGCAATTAATGTATTTATTTACAGCTATTATTCCCTGCGCGGCTCATTCCGGAGTGTAATGATGGAGGAAATGCGTACATAAACTTACGAATAGCTTGTATTTACTTGCGCGCACACATGGGCACTAAAAACTCCTCTGCTCAGCTGTTCTTCTATCTGATGAGATTGACAAATCTTTATCTTCGTTGGACACTAGAATAATAACTATAGGCGGGCCCATAGACGATAAATTTATTGTGCAATATTATGTATTATGCCATAATATTATTGACCATCTAGGGTTAATATTTAACGCGCCCGCCTTTCAATCTTGTTGTCAAATAAGTTGTTCAATAAATATTGTGTGTGATATTGCGCAATACAATTAATCGTCTAAGCCCTAGGGACTCGCTAATATACACGCTGAAGAAAATTTCAATTTAATTTTTATAAAATTAAGGTCTTAAAAAGTGATGTCCAGTGCAGCGTCCGGGAAAATGTATTTAGTGGGCGCCTTTCACAGGCCATCCAATCTAGTACTAAAGAGAAATTGCTTTTCTGTTTTACTAGGATAACATAATGGTATCGTAAATATTGTGGATACAATGTAATACCTTTATCTGTTCATTATAATACATTTTATAAACGTTTTTTACGATACAGAAGACATAATCCTTACTAATAATATTCTTGTCGTGTAAGCTATGTTTGTTACGCTTTCATGCAAAAACTACTTGACGAGTCATCATGAAACTTATCAGAAGTAATATTAATATCTAGGTAGGTAAAGCGTTAGATATATACTAATATTATAATTTCTTTTTGTTATATCAAGGAAGTCCATATAAAATCAAGCTGCGACCAACAAGAGCGAAGAATCAATGGAAAATGTGAAAAAAAGGAAGAAAAAATATTAATCTTTTGGCGCCTACAAAGTCGAGGGCAACAACTGGTTTCAAATATAATCCTAATTAATTATTTTCTTATTTAACTGTCTAACTTCGATTTGATTAATATTTTATTTTGAGCACAATATTACAATACAAACTAACTATATTACTAATAAACTAACTAACAATATTACAATACAAAATAAACTTGTTTTAACAAATTACAGGTACTCGTTTTAAAACAAAATTTTACATAATTATTGTCAGGGTAAAATTAGTATTTTATGTGACCACAATTATTATACAATAAGTTATCAGGCTATTGAAAAGTAATTTTGTGTCAGATTTAGTGTAGCAATCCGACTAACAAATAATACTTATTTTCTCGTAGGAGAAGTATTTTGACAGAATTAGAGCCAAGTCACATTAGCTATGTCCACATTATGCGCTTTCGTCGTCATCTTCTTTCATTCAACTTTCGTTTTGGCGCATTCAATAATTGAATACGTCAAAGAACGTTAATAACAAAGCGAAAGTTTTGGACGGTCAGACGGTGAGGTTTGTCTCACGTTCGCTGTTGACTGCGCTATAACGCATGCCCTTGACGAACAGAAAAAGGCACAGTGTGGACAAAGCTAATAACAATTTCCTCCGTCTATGTTTGTTTGTTTGTCCTAACTCCTAGCACATAAGCTACAGGATAGTACATAGTAAATTTTCATCCAAATTATTATTATTATTATATCGGGTTCTAGCTTTTGATTGATTTTTAAATCATACAAGTTATACGAGTACAATAAAGTACCATGTCAAAGCAAGATAATATGATATGCATTTACTTCAACATACAAAGCCACTTGGAAAGTATTCTTGCGACGATATAATAATCTCAGGGGTTGTATTGGGAATATCAAATGCCGCCGTTGCTGTATTACTAACCTATAACTTTAAATTCAAAGGGAAAATATAACACGTACACTTGTAAATGTCAATTATTCCCGAGACCTTGGATACTTGGGTCAAAATTTGTAGGTTACTAGCGACCCGCCCCGGCTTCGCACGGGTATAAAATATATATCTACAGAAAAAATTATTAAAATCGATTCAGCAGTTTTGACTTGTATTCATTATTACTACCCGTGGCCCGCATTAGTCGATACCGCCGCAAAAGCTACGTCTCACAGGGAATTGGAGCCTTTTGCAGGGTATAGGCAAATCAGCTGTTATGTAGGGATCATTGGTATTCTTGGTATATGCAACGGGTATATGAGCTAATTCACCAGCTACAGGACCGGTCATAATCTTCGCTACTGCGCACCCCCGCCTTGGTAGCGCCCACTTCGAAACGGGCGTAATGCAATTTTTAATTTCGCCATAACTTCTAAACTAAACGTCCAATTTTAATCATTTAAACACCAAATATTATCTACATAAACTGTAATTAGTGATGAAATAATTTATTTTGATAAGGATTATCAGCATGAGTAAAATAAATGCGTTTAAATGTAGTCCAAAAAAATCAAGATTTTTAAATAAAAAAATGGTTGTTGTGCCTCACTTGCCATAGATAGGTTTAGTGTGTCGCGGGCATTTTTGTAGATATTTATAAGATCTACATTTACTTAGAACATTGTATGGTTCTATCTTTTATAGTTTAGGCAGCGTACGCAAAATAAGTAACTTTTCTGGTTGATTTTTTTCACCTTGTGTCAGAAAAACCCAAATATCTTACGGAACCCTATATTTTTCAAAATAAAAAGTAGCCTATGTTACTTGTAAATAATGTAGCTTTCGAATGGTGAAAGAATTTTTAAAATCGGTCCAGTAGTTTTTGAGCCTATTCATTACAATTAAACAAACAAACAAACAAAGTTTACCTCTTTATAATATTAGTATAGATAATGGAGTTTAAATGTTATACATTTTACACCTGCTGCGTAAGGCTGTTGCTTTTCCTACTTATCTGACTAAGATAGCTACAAGGGGCGAGCCGCAAGCGTATTATCGACATTTTTTCTTTTTTAGTCTGTGGAAATAGAACCTATGCAATTATATGCAGTAACGCACACGACGCCCAAAAAGTCCGGCGTGTTACTGCATACAGGGTGTCAAAAGACCGCTTCCGATAACTTCGTGGGGTTATTATAGGGCATGAGATATATCCATTGGTGCAAGTAATTTTCTTTAAATCGCCAGTTTTTAAAATAGTCAAAATTTTCAACACGCAATGTATAACGCTGATGTAAATGCGCGATAGTATCGCACGCCAGTGGAGCCCCGGGCCGAGTCAGCCCCCACGCGCCGCCCGGCCCGCGCCGAGTCCCGAACGCGCGGCCCTTCTTTCTTAGGTTATTAGTTTATTACTCAAAAATACTCAGTTTTTACTTCCGGCCAAAAAGGAAAAGAAATCATAATTCACATCCGAATCAGGTTGTAAAAATACAATACACAGTTACTTACACCTATCTATGGAAAAAATACTTGATAACATGTTCACTGACCTGTGATCAGCTGTCTGCTTTTATGAAATGCAGTTCGAGCTGTGCTCCATCTAACTCAATGTAGATTGCAGAGTTTTTCAACACGAAACAAAAGTAAACAGGAGACATTCCAATTCTTTAAACACTTTTTACTGCACTGTTTAAACCGCACTATCGTCTATCGACGACGACGCGATGTTCACCCCCGTTCCATAAAGGTTTACGAGTATTAAAAGTTCATTCACATTTCATCGCACATTCATCGGACACGTATCATGTCACGGCTCGTTATTAATTACAAACATAGAAAAAATATTAATTACAAACATCCATAAAATTACAAAACTTAAACAAAAACGTCACAGTACACAGCGGCGCGGCACGTGTTTACAGCCGACTGAACAAAATTGAATAAAAAACTTTGTAAAATAATAGGGATGTATCCCTGTGCATATTTTGAGTTATCGCTAATTTTTATCGATAAATCGTATTGTTTTACATACGAGTACGTTTTGATTTGTAGTCAAACTAAAAATAAGCAAATACCTACTCAATGTTAAGAATAGCGACAATAATTAAAAGTTATTTAATTAATTAGGTATTATTAAAGTATTTTCATTGCGTACGTAGACGCGCATAACACGTGCCATGGCTTATCAATCATTTTATCACGGTAATGTCGGTATCGAAATTATCGAATGCAACTTGACTATGTATCCCGATAAAAACTTTCTGAATTTACAACCTCTTAATAGAGTTAATTTTAAAAATGAGAACAGTAGACCTACTAAATAATAGTTATAATTTTTATTATTTAATGGTAATTTAAATATCGACTACATCGTTTTGAATTTATAGGGTACAACACTTAGATTGTCCTTGAAATGGATTAGCGACACGTGCGTCGTACACCTACAGAACGGCCGGCGCCTTTGACGTTGCCGCCAAGCGGTCTGGTCGTCCCGTCGGTATCTTTGAATTTACCAAAAGTCGATACATGTTTGTAAAGACGATTTTCGCATAATTAGATTTTAGTTCCAATTTGCATCTTGAGGTTGAAGGTTGTCCGTTGTATGTTTAATTAATAAGCGTATTACGATCTTTTAAAAACGTATTATTGTGATAACTAAATGTGTAAAATGTAAATTAATTAACTATTATTTCTTATTTGTTTGCGTTAAAAAAATAAGACGTGTCGTGTAAGATATCGTATAAAAAGAGATGTGTTGTTATTGGTGGTGTTATTGATTGGTGATATGGACTATTTTCAAAATGCATAGAGAGCACATTCAAAAATCAGAATTCAACATTTTTCACGTAAGTAATTAATTGCTAGTTTTTTCATACTGTATCGTCTGTAGTAGATAAAAAGCGATAATTGCAGATCTAGGTACTGTCTATCCACAATCATCGTTCTGCATAACACGGAAAATGTGTTATAATTTTTTTGTTTAAACTTTGTGTTGTGTTAGATTTCGTGTAAGAAACGTGTTGTTGTTGGTGGTATTATTGCTTAGTGCTAAAGAATACTTACAAAAATTCTAGAGAAATAAGAACACTTTAAGAACTTAACATTTTACACGTAAGTTTATTACCATAGTTTTACGTACGGAAGTTTTCATGCATCGTCTGTAATTTCGATAGAAAGCCTGACTCCTGAGATTGCGGAAGACGATGCATCCGCATATCACACAAAATCGGTTTTGTTCCTTACGAACAACTTTTTAACTAATCAATAAATAAGTTGTTACTCATGCTCAGAAAGTTACTTACAGTTTTGTACATGAGTTGGAATTAAAGTTTTAACCCATTAAGGCCCATACGAGTACCGGTGATCGAGACAACTCTAGAATACAATAGCATTTCATAGACGTCGAGTGACGTCACAAACGTCAAAGCAACTAGTTTACCTGTCCGTATTTTTATTTGTTTTTATTGTAAAACACAGTATTTATTCAGTTGGTGTGGTTCATTCTAAACTGTAATAAAATTCTAGATCACAATTATAATATTTTATTTATCAGACATCTATTAATAATAATTATTAAATTCACCTCCAACTAACAGTAACTAACATTAGGTCTAACATAATGTGAGCACGTTACATCAAAACAGTAAATAATTAATAAGTATAAGAAATTCTAAAAGTGACTTACCAGTATAACCTGCCGAGGTCAACGTTGATACCAGAATCGACCAAATAGGGCTGAAACCCTCTATTTTATACCCAGGTATTCCCGCCAACCGGCGGGGGTACAAAACTGCTATCAACCTCGAACTCTACAAGGGAAGTCAAATGCAACTTCCTTTTTTTTATTTAATACATTGTTTTATTTTAACACTAGAAAAATCCTAACATACTCTCAATAAATATTAAATACATATGAAATTTTAATAAAATAACTTCCTAATTTTTACATACCCTTCAATACAATTTATAGAAATGCAATAAAGCTTTATTTCCTTTTAATCAACAGTTTTACAAAAATCCAAAAACAACCTTAATAAATATAGCATAATTATTGATCGTTTTGTAATGACATTTCTTGATTTTAGCCGTCTTATTTTAATTTATAATCATTTACTTTACATTACATCCTGTTAGTTAATTCAAGTTAAAGATTAAATCAAAACAGAATCATATATAAACTAAATGACTACTATAATATTGTTTTTAATTTTCAAATTAAAACATACATTTCTAAAATAAAATTGACCTAACAAAACGTTACATTCAGTTGCCGTTGTGTGAGTGTTTGTGAGGCTGTACAAGCGCGCATCTCCTTATAAATCAACTTAACATCACAGCACGTACGTACTTTTACACACATAGTGAGGGTAGTTTCGGTGAATTATAAATTAACGTATTGCTGATATTCGAGACTGGGAGCGAAATCTAGCGTCGAGTGCCTGTATCACGTCGATCACTCGTTGGCTATTAAAACAGTCGACCATCGACCTGTACAGCTCCATCTATTGAAGCAGACTTGAACTTCTCCTTAATAGCGCCATCTCTTATAGGATTTTTGTACCATTTTCCGCAGAAAACATGGATAAAACCACAAAGTGTGGCGGCTGCGAGAAGTCTCTGAGAAAGACCCCGATTGAGATTATAGTGTCATGTAGTGCCTGTAACATCAAATACCACAAGGGGTGTCTCGCCTTAACACCAAAGGCGAACGTAGGGGCGGACTGGGTCTGTCCAATTTGTAAAAAGAACAAAAGACGTGGCGACAACAGTCTTACGCCTGTCAGAGGCCTTGATGCTGACACTGGACTCTCCACTCCCACTGAGGTAATCGACCGACACACTAACAGCTCCCCTGAGGATCATAACAGATCGCCTTCAGCAGGCACAAGTGACAGCAGTCTGGACAACCTGGCGTTATTTCGGCGCGATTTTGCCGATCTCGTCACTGAGCTTCGCGGCTGTCGCCAAGAGATAGCGCTGCTGAGAGAGACCATTACGGACTTGTCCTCGCGGCTGATCAGCGCCGAAAAGAGACTGGATGCGCTTGAGCAGGGCAGCGTCGGCGGCGCGGGCGCAGAAAAATTAATGAACTGGAGCGCAGCGTGGCTGAGCTGAAACTCGACCTTAACGACCGGGATCAAGACGCACTTCTTGCGGACCTGGACATCGAACACCTGCCAGAGGAGAAAGGTGAAAACGTGACACACGCGGTCACGGTGCTCGCGTCTCGGCTGGGTGTTATGCTGGAGGGTCGGGACGTGGTGTTCGCTGAGCGCGTAGGAGTGTCCCCTGCTGAGGGCGGTCGTCCGCGCCGTGTGGTGGTGTGCCTGGCACGCCGTGATCTCCGGGACGAACTGATCAAAGCGGCTCGTGTTCGGCGTGGCCTCGCTTCGGACGGTGGGGCGCGTATCTTCGTCAACGAGAGGCTCACGCGTCATAATCGTTTGCTATACCGCCGGGTGCGTGAGGCATGCATTGAAAAGAAGTGGCGCCACTCGTGGACCAGGCGTGGCCGCGTCTATGCTCGACAATCTGATGGCGGGCCAGTCCATCACTTTCGCACTGAATCGGACATTTTTCGTGTTTTTGGGTCGCAGTAATTCTGTAATAAAAGATTTATATTGTTTAGTTATATTTTATTATAGACTAAGGTTACAATACACACATTATTTTTGTTATGATAGTTTTGGCAGATCTGACACTGGGCCCTGGAAGCATACTCACTTATACTCTGAGAAGGTTTATAATTTGTTTATATGTGGATACTGTTATTTTATTAATATTATATTTTATTCTATTATAAAAATTACTACTAATTGTTATACTAATTTTAACATGATATACACTGTTAATGGTCTATTTTCATATTATATTACCCAAGTATCTTTGTTGGTCTGTATGCACACTATATACTGTAACTTATTGTTTATTTTTATTCATCCTATAAATACTATAAATGGCATATAACCATTAGAAACGATTCTCTGTAGGGTTTTTCAACGCTGGATCCTTGGGAACCCGACATGACGAGTTCACAGCTATGATGGAACGTCTATCAGTCGACATTATGGCCATTAATGAGACCTGGCTCAGGGAAGGTGAAGACGGGAAAGCGCCAGTCATTCATGGCTATAAGCTTAGACACAGTCCACGACCTATCAACATCCGAGGAGGTCGTGGTGGCGGTGTTGGTTTCTACATTAGGAATGGTGTTAATGTGCGGCGAATTACAACTCCTGAGACTCCTTCAGTTGAGCAAATGTGGCTGAGTCTTAAAATTAATCACCTTAAAATTGCAGTTGGGACAGCCTATCGGCCACCTTGGATGGACGTTAACTTGTTCATTGACGCACTGACTCTATCCTGATGTTCTCTAGCCACTTTTGACTATATTATTTTAGTTGGGGATTTCAACATCAATGTACTACAACCCTCTGATAATAAAGCTATATTACTGACACAGTTTCTGGACTCTCTGCATATTAAACAAGTTGTTATGGAGCCCACGCACTTCACTGAGCATTCGCAAACTTTAATTGATGTAGTGTGTACTAATGCCGCGATGCGCTCTGTTCTGGTTGACCATATCCCCGAGTTAGGCAATCATGCAGTAGTCTCAGCAGAGTTTAACTTTAAGAAGCCTAAACTTGCACCTTTTATGACTTCCTACAGGCCATTTAAGGACATTTTGTTGGATAATTTTGGCCGTGACTTAGATAGGATAGATTGGGAATATATTCTAAACATAGAGGACGTCAATCAAATGGTCACTGAGTTCAACAGAGTCATTATCACACTTTTTGACCTTCATGCCCCAGTCAAAAAAGTATGTATAAAAAAACAATCCCCACCTTGGCTGACTGATACAGTTAAACAAATGATGATTCTCAGAGATAAGAGTTTCTCCAAGTGGAAAACTTCTAAAACTATGGCCCATAAAAAAGTATACAAAGACCTAAAATCACTTGTTGCATCGGCCATTAATTCAGAGAAACATGCTTATTTTAATAGAAATATTAATAGAAATATCAATAAACCAAAAACTTTATGGAAAAATTTAAAAAACAACTTAAACTTAACTAAATCCTATGAATCCTTTTTACCTGACTCCTGTAATGACCCTAATATCCTAAATCAGCATTTTCTCAATGTACCTGGTGATCCCTTAAACTGTACATCATTGATGGCTCATTATCAGTCATGCACAGTAGGTGAGACCAGATTTAGTCTCTCCCCAGTCTCTGAAAACTGAAAATTATACAAGGGCTTAAATCTAATTCGATTGGTGCTGATAATGTATCCTTGCAGATGTTGACCTTAACACTGCCTAATACCCTAAGTACCATTACTAATATAGTAAATAGATCTATATTAACATCTACCTTTCCCTCTATATGGAAGACAGCTCTGATAAAGCCAATCCCGAAGAAACCTAACCCTACCTCCCCTTGTGACCTCCGCCCTATTAGTATCTTGCCCTGTATCTCAAAAATTGTTGAGAAAGCTGTCTACAACCAGGTTGTTAACTATCTTGAGACCAATAAAATTCTTCCTAAGTATCAATCTGGTTTTAGACGTAAGCACAGCACAAATACTGCTCTACTTGACGTTATTGACAATGTTATCTCTGCTCAAGATCAGGGCATGGGGACTATCCTAGTACTCCTGGATTATTCCAGGGCATTTGACACTGTTAACATACCACTTCTTCTTTCTAAACTATCATATTATGGTTTCGAACCATCCGTAGTCCAATGGTTCCGTAGTTATCTAACTGGGAGGTCACAAAAGGTGGAAGTTACAGCTAGTGATGGTACTAGGACATTCTCTGATTGCGCGGAAGTACACAAAGGTGTACCTCAGGGATCTATTCTGGGCCCTCTACTATTCTTACTCTTTAGTGCAGACATGTCTCACAAGGTGGTTCACTGTAAACACCATATGTACGCTGATGACACACAAATTTATCTAAGTTTTGATCCACAAGATACAAGAGTAGCTGTTAATAGGATCAATGATGATTTAGAAAGTATATCAGAGTGGTCTAAGTCTTGTGGGCTGGTCCTAAATCCAACTAAAACTAAATTCATGATTTTAGGCTCCAAGAAGCAGGTTGCTGATATCTTGGATAAACAACCTTTTGTTTCAATAAACGGACAGCAAATTGAACGCGTAAATGTTGCTCGTAATTTAGGAGTCATAATGGATTCACAACTTAAGTTCGAACAACACATTTTGGATGTCAGCACATGTTTCTTCCGTCTAAAAAGTCTTTACAGATACAGACCATATCTCAGTGAGGACATACGGATCAGACTTTGTGAGACACTTGTACTTTCGAAGTTAAACTATGCGGACACTGCTATAGGAGTAAACTTACTTGCCAGAACAGAGAAGCTTGTACAGAGAGTTCAAAATGCTTGTGTCCGTTTCTGTTTTACAGTCCCTCCACGTGCCCATGTAACACCCTACATCAATAATGCAAACCTCCTGAAGATGAAAGAGCGTAGGAAATTGCATTTTGCCTCACTGCTTTTTGACATTATACTATCCCGAACGCCTTCTTACTCATATGAAAAATTATCTTGGGCTAGTGATGTGAGTATGCGTACCAGAGCCTCCCAGTATCAGATCATAACACCGCAGCATAGAACAGCAGCATTCCGTGGATCGTTTAGATATGCAGCCTCCCGCTGTTGGAATAACCTCCCACCTCCTCTCCGGGCGCTGAAATCAAAAGCTTCGTTTAGCCACCATTATAAAATTCACTTGCTTACTTCACAAAAACAAGTAAATAGAATACCTGAAACTTATGCACCACGATCTGCATTGTTTAGTTATCCAACGGCGGGGCGATTTTTCTAGTCTTCGTTTGTGTATGGTTTGTTCTGTATGCATTAGGTACCTATTTAAGATTTTGTCTGTTATTTTATTTTTAATATGCTCTTTTCCACAAAATATTTGTATCCATTCTTTATAGTTTGTGTTTGTATCCTCAGTTTGTATCTGTTTAGTGTTTGTAAATATTAGACGCCATATAGATCTTCTTCTTCTTCTTTCATCATGGCGGACTTAACATATTGCCAATTGACAGAATAATAATTATAATGAGTCAAGTGCCAACAGGACTGAGCTGTTGTGTGTTTTTTCAAAGACCTTATATATTTTTCTTTTTTAGTTGTTTTTTTTTTTTTTTTGTATTTACTATTAGTGTTTTTGCTTTTTTGTTTAAATTATTGTTACCTTTTACTGTAAGTTATAATTATAAGAGTATAGTATAGTTTTCCCCCTTATTTTGTGGTGATGTCACTCATTGGCCCTTGCAGAATACCAGTGCAGCGAGCTTAATGCCTGCTGCGTATAGCTGAGCTTGGGCCAATTTTGACATCACACAATATTATGTATGTGTGTTCTACATATTGTGTTGTGTGGTGTCAAAATAAACATGTTCTTATTCTTATTCATTTCCAAGAATCCGCGATCGAAGGATTAAATTAGCCTAGGTAAGAGATCATAGGTCAAAGTTCTGAGTTACTTGAGAGAGTTGAATGTCATGGTTCTTGATAGGTTGGAAAGAGCATAAGGTTAAAAACTGCCGCGACCGTACAGTATGGTCGTTTACGACCTTATGTTATTAAGCGCGCTACATTTGATATCAATGACTCGCGTCTTTTAGATTACGTATCGGGATAAAAAAAATAAAAGTAAAAAAAATATTTTAAATATTTTTTGTAAATGGTTTATGGTTTTGTCTAAAGGTTATTTATTATAAAAAATATATTTAAAAAATATTTTTTTTGAAAAAAAAAAATTAAAAAAAATACATTTTTGTAATCAGAAAATGTAATATAATAATACCCCAAAGTTATCGGAAGTGGTCTTTTTACACCCTGTATAATTTCATAGGTTAACTATTTCCACAGACAAAAAGTGTGTCACGGATAGTCTGTCGTCTGCGCTGCGCCTTAGTCACACATTGACACTGACCGCTCGCTCACCGTCGACGCCGACACCGAAGTGTATGAACTATGAAATATCAGCGCAGGCATGCGGTCAGCGTGAGACTAATCAGCTTTAAAAGACAGCGTATCTAACAAAAGCTTCAGTGACGTCTTTATTTCTTTGTAAAAAAAGTATAGAACGGCCCTGTTGTTTCAAGCAAACAAACTGAAATAAAACTACATAAAAACAGAAAATTACCAGCCACCTCTTGCAAAAACATTGCTTAGAAGATACAACTTCGAAATAATTGATTATAGATAGTTGTTACAGTATTATGGCAGATAACTGTGGCCGGGCTTCTTAGAACTTAGAAGGCACAGGCTTATAAAGTCCCCCAAATCCCCACGGTTAAGTATTTAATAGTCTTTATTTTCTTAATGGAATATTTCGACTGTTTTCATAACCTTTTGTTAAAGTATTTTATTTTTCTGTGAAATAATAACACTGAAGAGTTTTGGTAAGTCCTAAAAAGCTCGGTATTTATGTAATCAAATTAGGATCGCAAAAGGCAACCTCCTTTTTTTCTCTGAAAGTCAGTTAAAAAGTAAGCTTAACTTCTAAACATTTTTGAATAATTTCATTATCCAGTTATTTATTACAGCTTATTAAGTAAAATTATAAGTCATAACAAATTAACAATTTAAATAAAGCATAATCCTTTGAAGTTGCGCGCAGATAAGCGATGCGTATTCACCCTTAAACCTTTTCATCGATGTTAAAGATGGTAGAAGATTTATTTGGTCTCTAATTATTATCATTAGCAAAGGTAAATATTAAGCTACAATGAAGGACCTAATATGATAGATTTTCTTAAGAAAATGTACGGTTATCGTAACGGTACGGTTATACTTATGTAAAAATGCATCTGAAAGTTAGCTCAGATGCATTTTGCACGTACAAAGTCACAGACTGACTCTCAATTCAAATTAAAATTATTTATTAAGCATACAATTACAAGACTCCTCCCAAAGACTTCCACCTGACTTTCTCCCGCGCCACCGCTTACACTTATACTTTAAATAATTATTATTATGTTGTTAATCTGTAATCCGTAACAGACTTAAATGACAATCATAATATACCTTGGCCTCGTAATATTATGTTTGCGACTACGGCCTTGTACACGACTGTATAGTGTATATTTAAGTATTAAAAATGTACGTGAAAGTCTAGATATAGATACACAATTAATTTGTTCAATATTATAAGCGTAGTGAATTGCAGTAACAGTTAAATCGAGCTCAGTAGCGCGTTACACAACAGCAGCCGTACAATAAAATAGATAAACATACACTCTTTCAAATTACCGTTTAATAATAATTGTTGTTCTTACGACGGTCTCCTGGAAATTGGCACGATGCACGGTACCTACATAGTTAGTTAAAATTTTCGATGTCGAAACTTGAAAGCCAAGTCAGATATAAAAATATATGCGATTGTGTGTGTGTGTGTGTCTGTTAGTTGGCCCTACACGATCAATTTTACTGTGCAATATTATTAAAAAATATATTTTACAATAAGATTGAAAGGCGGGCGCGTTTAATATCAACCCTAGACGGTCAATAATATTGTACAATAAAAATGATCGTCTAGGGCGCTAAGAGCGATTACGCATCGGCAAGTGACATGATACTTAGCGATGCGTCAAATCCTATATATTTTAGTTTTTGACATTCAAATTCGCTTTCGAAAGAATCTGCACAAGTATCTGAACCCAGGACTGAACTCTGAGGGGAAAAGCTCTGGAAGGCTCGATAGCCCACGCAGTAAGCCTGCAGGGCTTTTACTTCATTGTTACAAAATATTATCCAAGTTCGCTCGTTAATTCAAATTCTTTAATCACCTTGTTCGCGGTTGTTATTGTTTCGTTTGTTGGCGTTCGTTTGTTTTACGTTTCGTGTGGGTTTCCCTGAATGTTTACCTGACACATAATTGTGGGTACGTGTAATTGGGAACAAAACAAATTACGATACAGATTTTTTTTAAGCAACGCGGTGAAAGAGGTCGGTCAAGCAGTAACCACCGGCGGTACCGAAGAGGTTGGTTTGTTTTGTGTTTGACCCCTTGATTTTCAACCCAACCCTCTCTTATGTAACAGTATTTGACCACTTGATTTGAGCTCTAGTCCGACGTTATACATATATATAAAGATGTATGTAAGGGTTTAGGTATGGATTAGTACTATACAGTAGGGCATTGTCCTAGCCTACAAAAGGTAAGCAAGATCGCGCTCATTTGAATATTAAAAACTTAAGTAATTTGCTTCAGTAATGAGTAGATATACAGTTAATAAACAATAATTATATGAAGGTAAAAACAAAATTGTTAATTAACAACCACAATGTTAATCTAAGTTTAATCTACGTAATAATAAATTTCTATGTATACTAATTTTTATAATGAATCAACCATTAGAGCCACCAGGAACCTTATTTTCATGCCTTGAATCTCGAATTGGCTGTTTCGCTTGCGTGATTATGATATTGAGTGAACATTCTTCGATCGAACGAAGATCGAAGGTATGAGAATCAAAGCCTGAATCCAGAATCCGGGACACGTTTAGGCCTCACTGGGAGTAATGACTCGCTCGATTGCCCAGACAGCCTATCATTACGTTTTTTGTTTTTATCAATGTTTTTTAGGTTTACGTATCCGAAAAAATACGAACCCCACAAGGATTTCCTAGGCTAACTTACATCTATTATTTGTCTATCCATTCTTACCTTTATTTTATAAACTCAAAAGTAAGCATTTATCTTATTATTATCCACAATTAAGTATAATCACAGCCATATCATACTAGACGTATTCACTGTGCGCCCGCTCCGCCCTAAATCCGTTCGCCAACCGATTAAAGAGTTATATAATATTACTTACAAACCTTTTATTCGCACTGACCCACGTGCAAAATTGTACAGTTGCACAAATATTATTATTTCAATTATCTTAAGTTACCTACTTTACGGTCATTAGTTTGAAAAAAAAAGAGTTAATACAATTTTTGTTCTCGCAACTTGTTAGTTACGTGCGGTTCCGCATTTTAGATTGAGCCGCTGCCGTTTGTCGTATTCCGAATTCGTTTCGGCTTAAGCTAGTTACGAAATCGTGACGTAAATAAGCAATAAAGAGCACTTTGTTGCAAACCTTAGAACTTAGATAAATGTAAGTTACATCACTTCCGTTTCACACTGCAAACAATGATGTTTATAATGACATTGTAATGGACTGTACCTGACTAAAATTATTGCGAGACCTGCCTTGAAATGACAAAATACTCTGTGAATAAAAAGGCCGTTACAGAGTGTTTGTAATGTGTAGTCTTGAGTCTTGAGGAAAATTGACTTTATTACCGTAATCAGTTTTCGATTCGTTACAGCAAATTGATGAAATTATGGCGACACTTCTCTTATAATCATCCGATGAGTCTAAGCACAAGTATTATATCTATTAATTATTATTATCAGAATTGATTCATAGGTTTGATTCATAGGTAGAGCCTGTTTATATCAAACCCAACCGACAGAACACGCCCATTCAATTCACATAACCCGATCAAAGACGAGTCCGTCATCTGCCTATCAATCAAATTCTTCGATGGTATTTAAGTTGAATTAAATTCTTATTTATACAAATTAAAAACAAAACCAAAACATAATCACAGATAATTTAGTTAATAAATTATGGCATCACATTTATTTCGTGTTCTATTTACACAGACACACACTAACTAAAACTAAGACTATTAAGCCACATGTCACTAGATTGTAGGTTGACGAACTTGGTCCCGTTCATGCCGAGTGCAAAGGGCGGGCTAGCCGACGTCCGCAGGTAGTAGAGGCCGCGCGTGGACGCCGAGGAACCGTAACCCAACACCGCGTACTGCCGATCGGCACACGCGTTCGACTCGAACTGCTGCCAACTCTGGCACTGAATCGCCACGAACGATTTAGGGTTTTTTATGCTCTCCGCATAAATTTGGGCGGCTCGCAGGTGGCTGCAGGACGGCATTATGCACCCAGGCTGCTGCGGCCCGCCCCCGTTGATGTAGAAGTCGGCGTGACCGAGCGGCTCTAGCACCCCCTGGACTAGTCTGTTCGAGTGGAGCACATCGACGTACGTGGCGTCCATCTTGTCCAGCCTCTGATCCTGATAGGCGTACGTGAAGCATGGCCCGGCCGGGTCCAGCCCGGTGATCCGGCCGAGCGTCGTGCCCTTGTACCTGTGAAAGTATTTCCCCGCCCAGCCGGCGATGTGCGCCCCCAGGCTGATTCCGATCAGATGGAAGTCGCTCGCGTGAGCCCCGAAGTTTTCCAGGTTGGCGAGCAAGTTCGCGAGCCTCTTCCCCATGAGGCGGGCGTTGTGCACCGACAGGATGTATCGCTTGTTCAGCATCTCCTCCGCGTCGACCAGCAGCACGTTGAAGGATTTCTTGGCGACGTACGCCTCGGCCACGTCCATGGAGACCGCGGACTGGGAGCGATCCCGGTACCCGTGGATGATCACCTTCGTCTGCCTCGCTATATCGAACTCGCCGGGCCGCATCAGCCCGCGATAGGCCTCGTCGATCGGGTACGATTTCACCACGTCGTCGTCGGTGATCTGCACGATTTTCATGGTTTTCAGTATTTCATTTTGGGTGCTCAGCGAGTTGTACTGAAGGTCGAGGATCGCCCTACCTGGAACGAGAGTAAAAGTGAGGTCAGGTCGCACGATCCAGCCGAGGAGGTCGAGGACGTCTACTCACATGCGCCGGAGAGGCGGGCGTACAGGCTCTCGGCCAGGCTGAGGTCGGCGGTGGTGGGCGCAGCGGGCGCGACTCTCGCGGTGAGGTAAAAGATCACGACCAGAGGCACGGTCACGCGGTAGCAGCTCATGATAACGACGCCCCGAGACGGCCCCCGTATCACTGCCGGCGAGAGAAAGGTCCAGTTGACGGTCGCCGCCGCTCGAGTGGGGATGAAGGTCTGAGGCCGCACAACAAACGTAATTGCTCCCAATGCTCGGCTTTTTAATACTTGCCTCATAAATATTAATAGCCGTGCGGGTGAGGCTGAGAAACGCCTGTCCCTAATTAGATATTAACAATGTTTTCTAAAATTAGAAGTAAGTTAAGGCCTAAAGGTTGTATTTGCATAAAATTTAGCATATTAATTTACTTGTTATAAACACATGTTGATATTATAATGTACCATACATTATTGACTATGTAATAATTATATTGTGTACCCACCACAACACACTTAGTATTTTTATGAAATCATAAAAGTAGTATTACTGTTCTAGGCAAATACCTTGGTTAACCTTACATTCTTTTTTTTTTAATAAGTAAATTTACCTGTCTCAGTAGATACAATGTAAAGATCATAAAAATCTTTATTAATTAAACTAGTTAAAACTGCCTCATATTAAAATCCACTGTTTAAAAAAAATTAAGCGTCTTCTTAAATGGCCCTTAACTCTTTAACTAATCTTGTCTCCCCTTCAAGAGCGAGTCAATGTCCCTTCTATAAATCATGTTTCAAGCCTCTTAAATAGCCTAAATTCTAAAATAGTTGAACTTAAAATATATTTTGAGAATGTAAGCTGAAGTCGGACTACGTATCTAGAACTATAAAATGACGTCACTACTTCTTTAAATCAATTTTTTTATGATAAAAGACAAAAAAATTGTTAAAAAGAAGAGTTGTTCTGACGCCCAAACTATTTTACATAGATTAGGAAGAAAGAAATGGGAGAAGGACTAAGAAAACTTTTTACTGTGTTATTTTGGAAAAGTAGACGGTAGACACTGCACTGTTGATTTTATTTTGGCTTTACAGAGTGGCGGGCACAGACGTAGATCAAGATAGATACCGCGTGTCCCTCCATTTGTATGAAAACGAGCGTGCCACTTTTTTCCTACCTACTGTGACGTACTGATGATAAGAAATGTGTCCACTATATAGGCTAACTTTTCTATTCGAATTTCTACAGCTCAATACGGCACAATTAGGCATTTAGGATTTTTTTTAAATTCCGATTGATGTCCGATTCTGATAACAGACTAAATAACAGACTTTCGTAAGACGAGCATTGCTCGTCGTTTGGGGACGCGATATGGCATGCGAAGTACATACACATGCGGTATCTTGATCTATGTCTGTGGTCTCGGGAAACGTGTAGTTGCAAATAAATCGAATCACCTGATGGCATACCATCAGGTCTCATAAGACGCCAACAGACTTTTGCGCTGTCAAAAGGTTACTTTAGCTTGCAAATGTCTATTGACATTTGAGCACTCTGTTCTCTACATCCGTGTAAAAATATTTTATTGAAGTAAAAATTTAAGATAGGTGATATGAACGATAGTTTGAGGTAAAATTATTGATCCATCCTAACTTAACTTGCGTACAGCTTAATTGTTATTGACTAGATTGCCCGCAACTCCGTTGCGCCAAAATTAGTTTATGGTGCGGGAACCGTACATTTTTTCGGGATAAAAAGTACCCTATATCCTTTCCCGAGACTCAAAGTATACCTTTCAGGGAAATCGGTTTAGCGGTCTGAGCGTGAAGGGATAACAGACAGACTGGCACATATTCCCATTTAAAATATCAGTATGGGTATGAATAGTAAGTTTAAAATATTTTAAAACCAATGAAAGGTATGAAAGGAGTTTTAATTATAACTATTATGCCCGTTTTCACCAACTACACCTAAAATTTAGGTGTCCCGGCCAATATTCCAAGTTTTGTTCTTGATGAATTGACAACCCCGTAACTCTTAGGTGACGTTTATTTGAAATAAAACAACCTATTATGCGATTCATCCATCAATCATTAGGTGACGTTTATAATTTACGGGATGGATTGACGCATGACGTATGTGGCGACGACGACGGTTGCCTTGACATTGAATCTGTTATAGAATGGCCGTCTGATATTTTACTTGTAAAATAGCGAACTCCCATAATTAATATACATATTTATCACAAACCTTCCACTTTGATCACTCTATATGTTAAAGAAAACCGCAATTAAAGGGAACAAAGGGACATGAGGACAGAAAAAGCGACTTTGTTTTATACTATGTAGAGATATACGTCACCTAAGAGTTACGGGGTTGTCAATTCATCAAGAACAAAACTTGGAATATTGGCTTAGGGGACACCTAAATTTTAGGTGTAGTTGGTGAAAACGGGCATTAGTCAAGTTTAAATAGTTTTTATAGAGCATTTTTCAAACTCCTTACTTTAATAACTTATTTATACAGCTGCTGGTATTCTATCGTGATATATAATAATCAACTTGTGAACTTATACGTGGACTTTTATAATAATTATTAATAGTATAAACGTGAAAGATTAAGAATATAGACGAAGCAGAAGAATGAAGTATACCTGAGTACGATAATCCACATAAATATACCACCATAAATATACCACCATATACCACCATAAATATACCACAATAGACATAACTCTGTCTACTCTGACTATACCGTGTACTTCCAATATTAGATAAGAATATAGAACGTAAGATCAAGAATATATTATATGAAAAATTAGATTGAAGAATAAAAATGGGAAAATACCTGTTTAAAACAGATGTCTCTGTTCAATCTTAAATTGTTCATTTAACATTCAATTCAGTATGTAGATAGCTTAAACACCATGAAATGGTAAAATATGGTTTTTATCATGGAAAATTTTGGGTTTACGCGCCTAACAAAGAACTACGTGTACGAATTTTCTGCAAACGAAGTTTTGGGTAACGTCTAGTATTTTTTATTTTTAGAAAATTACTAGCTATCCCGGCAAACGTTGTTTTGCCATTTAAAGTATTTCTACTTCATCAGTTGATCCAAAAACTTACCCCCCTCTTTTGTCCCCTAAGAGGGGGGGGGGGATTTTATACGCCAGATGTTAAGTTGGAAAAACAGTTAATAATATGAAGTAAGTCCATTAAAGAAAAAAGTTCGATACAAAATCTGACCCCCTCTTTGCGCCCCTTAGAGGGGTGGGGGGGGGGTGATTTCAATACACCAGATGTTAAGTTTGAAGAAGGCAAATATATCTGCGAAAACCGTATGCAAATCGGATCAGTAGTTTTCGTGTTAAAGCAAAAGTCTTATACAAAATCTGACCCCCTTTTTCGTCCCTTTAGAGGGGTGGGGGGAAATTTTTTTATACACCAGATGTTAAGTTGGAAGAAGACAAATATATCTGCGAAAACCGCATTCAAATCGGATCAGTAGTTTTCGTGTGATAGTGGAACAGACATACAGACAGACAGACAGACAGACAGACAGGCAAAAAAACTGACCACGTTTTTGGCTTCTATAGCGATGTAGTGACACCCTCCGCTTATTATTTTTTGAATATTTTTAATGTACAGAATCTTCATTTCTACAGTTTTATTATATGTATAGATTATTAATGCCATTTTCACACTATTTACTAAACTAATATTTAAATATGGCACAAAGAAAAACCTTCCCACGAATATTTCCCCTTCCCTGTACATTTGCGAGTGGAATATATTACAGGAATACGAAAATATCCCTTGTACCAAACCGCCGACTCACGCTATACATAAACATGTTATTTTACGACGGTACAAATCGGGTTGAAGTTAGCCTAATATGGAATACAGTCTCTTGGATTTTAGCTTCATTTTCGACCTTTAACATATGAATCTGCCCACACTGTGAGGCTGATGTAACGTTTCAGTTAGAGAACATCTGGGGCACGGTAGTCCCAAGCGCCAAGTCTAGAGCAAAGTCATGGCCGAGCCATACTTTTCTCGAAGTGGATCTCGAAGATTATCAAAAAAAATTAAGGTATATATTATAACTAGCGACCCGCCCCGGCGTCGCACGGGTATAAAATATATAATTCAAATTCAAATTAATTTATTTTGCGTATGTGTGTTACAACAATAGGTCTTATATAATATTTGATATTAGGTTCAGCACATAGGCCTCTATGGGCATACAAAATTAACAATAAAAAATAATTACAGTCTACATTCTACAACAATTAATAAAAATGATGTCATGCGTGATGCGATTACCAATAAGTCATAAAAGTAGAGTCAACAATAATTATTATAATATAGTAAAATTAATTCATTAATATTATTCAAAATTATTATGTATAAAATGTCATTATTAAATTAAAATGTCAGTGTAAATAGGTAGTAAATTTCTCCATTAAAATATTAAAAACATGTCATAGTACGTAATAAATTTAGAATAATATTATTAACATTCAATACATAATATTATGTTTAACATTCTTAACCAATTAATTAGTCACGAAAGAGATCTTCGACAGTATAGAAGCATTTATGAACTAAATACTTTTTAATTCATTTTTAAATCTTTGAATGCTGTCTATTTCTTTAAGACTCTGCGGTAGTTTATTATATATTTTAGTTGTCATACTAAAAACATTTTTTCTACTTAGGGTGGTTTTAGATCCAACACAACATAATTTGTCGGCTAGTCTTTTTGTGTTGAAACGCTCAAATAAATGTAGGTTTGATCGCACAAATAATGCTACTTCGGATATGTACAAACACGGAAAGGTAAGAAGTTTAATTTTTTTTAAATACGGCTGACAACTCTCAGTTGTACGTATGTTGGCTATAATTCTGATGCATTTCTTTTGCGCCTTAAATATATCTTCACGCGTGGTGGAGTTACCCCAGAATATGATACCATAACGAAGAGTGGAGATTACGAAATCATTGTAGGCCATTAACAAACCTTTTTCATTAACCACTTTTGATATAGTATACAGAGCATAAGAAAATTGATTTACTTTTTTACATACATGTTCTGAATGTTTTACCCATTTAAGATCTTTTTCGATATATATACCTAGAAATTTTGTAACTCCAATATCTTCAATTTTATCTCCATTATATTTGATATTTAATGTGTTTAATAGTGGCTTTCTTTGCTGGAATTTCATAATTTGTGTTTTCTTTAGATTTATGAGTAAGTTATTAGATTTCAACCAATTTATAATGTCAATTAAACTTTTATTTATATCATTTTCGTAACTGCTAAGATCATAACAGGTAAACACGATAGTACTGTCGTCTACGAATAGAGTCATGGGGTACTTTATGCAGCGAGGTAAATCATTTATGTATATAAGAAATAAAAGAAGCCCCAGGACACTACCCTGGGGAACGCCATATTCTAGTTTTCGAGCTTTTGAGGAGTATGTAAGCTCTGTTTTTGTTCTTGCACATATTCTTGTAATTTGAGTAATTTGGGTCCTATAATTGTAAGAAAGGATTTTATCAAATTAAGGATACTTCCTCTTACCCCATATATATTCAATTTTCTATTAGGATATCATGTCTTACGCAGTCAAAGGCTTTAGAGATATCCATAAATAGAGCTGTCACTGTTGTAGATTTATCAATGTTTAAGACTATTTTGTTTAAGAAATTGTAAATAGCTAAATTATAGATAAATAAATCCTTTCTGAATCCCTTTTGTTCTTCAGTAAATAGATTAAATTTTTCAAAATATAAATACAAAGTTTTATATATAATTTTTTCTATAATTTTCGAGAAAACGGAAATAATAGCAATTGGACGGTAACACGTTACATCATCTTTTTCGCCTTTTTTAAATAGAGGTTTGATTATAGCTGTTTTTAGTTCAGTAGGAAATATGCCATCCTCTATACAAAGATTGATACTATAACTAAGCGGTGATGTTGTTACTTCAGCCACACTTTTTACTACCGGGGTAGATATGTCGTCAATACCGACACTTGTATTTTTTAATGAATTTATTGTTGATATAATGAGGTGCTACATAATTGAAAAATAAAGAATTAAAGTGATTACATGTCAGGGTATGTTTATAGTTTAAAATGTCATTATTATTTAAAATTTTCACGTGGTCAATAAAATAATTATTAAATGTCTGTGCTATACTTTTAGGGTCTGATATAATTAGTCAATTGCTAGTTTTAATTTGTTTTATTTGTTCTTTAGGAAGGTTATTTTTATGCCTATTAATGATGTTCTAGGTTGCTTTTGACTTATTTTTCGACGTATTAATGTAATACAGGTTTTGCGCTTTTTGTGTCAAATTAATTATCCTCTTAAGTTTTTTTGTGTAAGTTTGATAAATGTTTTTGTTATATGCACTCGGATTCCTTCGGTATAGCCATAATAACTTGCGTTTTCTTTTACAGCATAGTTTAATTCCCTTAGTGATCCACTTGTGTTTTTTATTAGTCGAAATTCTGAGTCGAATAACAGGAAAACAAAGATCATAGAATAGCTTAAACTCATTAAAAAAGATACTGAAAGCTTGATTACCCGTCGTGCTTTTTTTTTTTAAACGGGCTTTGGCCCACCACACATTCCCACCACTGTATCTCCTGTGTCGCCAGGATTGACAGCGGTATCCAACCACGAAAACCCTTTGATATGATCTCAGGGAGCCCGAGGGATATGCTAAAACTGTCTTGGGACCCGCAACGAAATTAATCAAAAGAAAATAGGAGGAGTAGGAAGATTCCAATTTCCCTCCCCATAAAAGCGGGAGACAGCACAAAGTTGCAATGACCGAAAGTCAAAGAACTTAAGGGGGGAGCACCACGGAAATAAGGTTAATAATTGTGACTCCTAAGCTAAAGCTAAGTTAATATTGGAGTTTATTGTGTTTGACTGTTGCCAATAATAATTGTGACAAAAACGCTTGAAGGCGCGGAAGTTCCTAGCGCTGTCCACGAGATCACCGTAGTATGCGACTCCAGAAGTACAGAATAGGTTGTTTAGCATAGTAGTTCTTTCGTCCTGCCAGAGACTGCACTCCCAGAGAACATGATGAGCGGTTTGTTCAAACATGTTGTCTTCAGTCGAGCACTCGCACATGGGTGATGCTACTAGTTTAAATCCGTAAAGTTTGGCCTTAAAATTTCCATGACCGGTCAGGAATTGAGAAACGCAGTGATCAATATCCATCCAATGTTTGGATAGCCGTTCACGAATATTAGGGAAAAAATTATAAAGATGTCGCCCTTTGGTGGAACAGTCCCATCGCGACTGCCATTCGGAGATTAGGCTTTGCACAGAGTTTTCATAAGGTTCAAACAATCTTGCTATTTTAATTTTATCGCGAGCGCTTAAAAAGAACGGGTTGTCAATGTTTACCCGTCGTGCTTGTATAAACATCTGTGAATTTTAAGCTTTCTAGGTAATATTTGAATTTTGTTAAGTTTTCATGTGAAAAATCACGTTTATGTTTGTACCAGTATTTTAAAGTGCATGCTGCTTTTACTGAGAAAGAGATTATCTGAGCATTGTGGTCTGAGAGCCCAAGGTCTAAGTTGAGGCTCTTCCTTCTATGCAGATTGTGTAAGATGTTATCAATACACGAGTTACTAGTTAATCTAGTTGGTGAATTAAATTCAGATTTCAAATTGTAACACTGCTGCAATGCTGCTGTTTGGAGAAATCGCCGTGAATATTTATCATTTTTACATATGTTTATATTAAAATCACCACAGATGATTATTTTTTTATGACTTTTGGCACAAATTAAATTTAGGATTTTGTCAAACTGTTCAAAGAATAATTCATATTGGGCGGGGTTGGTTTTGGGGCTTATTGTTTGATGGTCTAAAGTTCGATAGCGCAGCATTCAATGATATTGCTAATAGACAATTTATTAACGTTCTTTAGTAACTTGTATGTAAAGTCATTTTTCAGTAATATACAACTTCCCCCATTTCGATTATCTCTCGAGTAACTAGAAACTAATTTATATGGAGCACAGTCGAGCAATTCGGTATCAGTATTTAACATATTGTGCTCAGTTATACATAGGACGTCTACGGTTAAATTATAATTATTTAATAAGTCTTGTAAATGAACATTTAATAGATTTGCTTTACTTAAAAGGCCGTTTATATTTAGATGAAAGACAGTAAGATTATTAATCAAGAAAAAATGAATCTGAGTCTGGATATTTTAAATTATTTGTTTCATCTTTACAATTATTATCTGTATCACAATGATCAAGTTCATAATCAAGAGTTTGTGTAAATTTTTCCGACATTGAAGTTTGTGAAAGTTTGTGAAAATTTTCCTACATTTGCGATCTGATATCTCGGTAATACATTGCCATTTTTTGTTGATATTCTAGACGGAGAATTTCTTTTAAAAGGAAGCGACTTACAAGTAATGGAAAACGTGTTCTGACGTGAAATCGTTCAAAATCCATGTCGACAAATGTAGAGTTCGTATGGCGTTTGCATATATAGATAAGTTCATAGTTTAATTTCTTAACATTTAGGTATTTTTGAAATGGAATCTTACAAATAAGTACATTAGTTTTTTTCAATAAGTTCACCCAGGTTTCTAAATGGTATTGAAGCTCAAAGGGATTTTTTTCATTCGCACCAGCAATCAGTATGATATAGTCTTGTGTTGTCAGTTTTGATAATTCTTTACTCTCCGAAAGAAGCAAGTCGTGTAGTTTCGCTCCGGGCTTGCAAAAAGTAGTTACTAAGAAATTCTCGCCTGTAAGTTTTTGAAGATATTGCCGAACACCTTTGCCTAGTTGATCACAGATAATGACGATTCTTCTTTTGTTTATATGAGACTTTGGTATCTCAAAATAAGAGTCCATTTTAATATTATTATTATTACCATTGAGCAGGTAGGAACTTCTGTTTATAATATCTTGTAATTTTTTTATTTATAATATCTTGTAATAATTCATTTTCTAATAATTCTATTTTCTCTTTAAAATTTTCGGTCATCTGTGTTATATTATGTTCACTAGGTAGCATGTTCCTTACACTTCCTATATTCACAGTTGTTTTTATTTTCCTAATGATAGGCGATGTCATACTATGAAGGGATTTTTCAGTAATGCCAATTTTTTTAAATAGGTTTAATGTTTTTTCTTGCTGTGATATAATTCGTTTTAATTCCACGTTTTCTAAAGATAATTTTGATATCTCTTCATGAGCTGAGTCCAGTTGTATTTTTTGACTTTGAATTTGATCTTTGAGATCCTTTGTGATTTCATCATTATATATGGATGTGTCTGGTAAACTTTGAGATGATAGGTCAAAACAGCTCTCTATACTTGTTTTTTCATCAACGATTAGTGACAGATCTACATATGATTTTGATTTCTTTTTGCGCAGAGTAACATATTCAGAATCCATATCTTTTTTCTGTATTTTTCTTATTGATTCTAAAAACTATCGAGTTGTAGGAGCGACACCTATTGACGAGTAGGTACTGCTAATTAATTACAGCAAAAGCGATATCTGTGTCCATCTATGAGAGTGACATCTATTGTCTTTTTGGTAAATAAATTGTAGGAGCGACACCTATTGACGAGTAGATACTGCTAATTAATTACAGCAAAATCGACATATTATATCTTAGATCTGTAACCATCTATGGAAATAATTTGTTTTAAAAATAAATTGTAGTAGCGACATCTATTGTTGAGTAGTACGCAACTTTCGCATCGACCGTTGCTATATTCTTTAATTCAAATTTCCTTTGTTCTGTTGATATTATTACGTTCTTTTCTGATTGACCATATAAATGATTTTTACTATTCACAATTTATTTATTGGCTATCACACAATTGTACATGATGATTTTAAAAGCATATTATATACAGTTTTTGACTCACTTTAAACGCTTTATTAGGCTGGCAGTTTTTACACCATTATCTTCTAATTTCACTAGTGTTTATCTTGGATAACACTGTCACTAATAGTTTAATTGTCACTTAACACTATTCAATTTAGTTCTCAGTTGTAGAGACTTTTTCCACTTAAAAAGATTATTTCATACGGAGGCGATGTGAACCATGTAACGCCCTCTAGCGTAAGTGTATAGCCACTGAAAAAATTATTAAAATCGATAGCCTATGATCCTTCACGTGGTCTACTTCTTATCTGTGCCAAATAACATACAAATTGCTCCAGTAGTTCGCGAGATAAGCCCTTTCAAATAATTCCCCCCGTTTTTTCCACATTCTCCTATTAGTCTTAGCGTAATAAAATATAGCCTACTATAATTTATTACACTAAGACTAATAACAGATAGCTTTCTCAATAAATGGGCTATCTAACACTGAAATAATTTTTCAAATCGGACCAGTAGTTCCTGAGATTAGCGCGTTCAAGTGAGCCCTTTCAAATAATTTTCCCCGTTTTTTCCACATTTTCCTCTATTTCTTCGCTCCTATTAGTCTTAGCGTGATAAAATATAGCCTATAGCCTTCCTCGATAAATGGGCTATCTAACACTGAAAGAATCATCAAAATCCGTTGCCTAGTTTCAAAGATTAAAGGGAACAAAGGGACATGAGGGAAAAAAGCGACTTTGTCTTATAATATGTATAGATGTATAGATAGATAGATGTGTATTTAAGTATGTAATTATTAACTCCTCAAAACATGCATACATATAATGTTTCTTATGCTAATAGCCAAGTCACTATAAGCTCTTTGCCTAGTAATAATTATAAAATAAATAAAACTATTCATACAGTCACTAAATGTTGATTTTAAATAATTATAAAATAAAAGTCAAGTACGGTCACTGAATGTTGATTTTGAAGACTTGACTTGAATGTGATCTGAATATTTTTTTACGTTATAAAGACTGCATAGATAGACTTGGCTTTTATTTGTATACATTTCATATTTTTGGTAGGATCAATATCACTAAATACACGCGCTTCGTTATTCGTTGTACTCATTTTGACGAGATAAACTGTAGAATTTGCAGACTAATTTTGCGATACAGTTTTGATGTGGTTTCAGTATAAAGTATAAACTATAAAATAGTTTCTCATTATTTGATATTTTATGAGCTGTTGGGTCATGATAGGTTAAAAGACGCCTCCCTGGTCCAGTGGCTTAGATCGCAGCTTTTGACTTGGAGGTTGTGGTTTTGATTCCCGCGTTGGAAACAAGTTATTCCAAGTTTGGTTAGGACAATGCATGCTGATCACTTAATTCTGACAAGTAAGATGATCCATGCGTCGGATGAGCGTGTAAAAAGTCGGCCCTGCGCCGTATCTCTCGCAAGTCATATCGGTCTTCCGTCCCACTGGGTTATGAGAGTAAAGGAATAGAGAGTGCTCTTGTGTACTGCTCACACACTTGGGCACTATAAAATTATTCCTGCGTAATTGGCCTGGTTTCAATGAAACCTACCACCGTCACCGAAACCGATGTGGGAGTTATTATAGACACAAATAAAACACAATATTAGGTACGTGCACTTTTTCCACTATATTGATTAATTACTACAAACTTAACTTAAACACGACCGGTTTCGAAATAAATCATCTTCAGGTGTCAGTTATTTTAGGTTAAAACTACAAAGACCCACTTGATGTAGGTCTATGAGAATACTATTTTTGATGTTTGAATTGGAGCTGTATGACTGTTAATTAAATTCAATCAAGCTAACTGTATAAACTTCAACATAATTCAACAATAATACATTAATATTATGTAAGTTACAACTAAAGTTGTACAAAATTTATCAAAATAGTATTTCTGAGTAATTAAAATTATAATTACTTAAAGTTTTATCAGAATATTTTTGTACAGAGCTTATTGTAAAAAACCTTGTTTATTACTTTAAGTTATGCACCTTCTCACTTAAAGTTAGAAAGGGACTAGTTATAAAGTGCAGCCCTGTTTTATTACACTAACAACACATAACATAAACTAGCAAAAAACAGCATAGTTACAACGCTTAATCAGCGATGCTCGTATTATGTAAATTCTTCGGCCATTTTACACAAGAAAAATTAACCGCCCAAATGCAACTATATATTGAGCGTGGGAGTGACGAATTGGCCGCCCACTGACGTCAGATCAGCTTTCCAGGATGTTAATCCATCTTATTAGAATGCAAAAACATGGCGATTACTATTTTAGCACGCTTTAGGCCAAGCGATGTATTGGTGAGTTATTTAAATACTTTTTTTTGCTGAAAATCATATATTTTCTATAAACACCTTGGAACAAATAAACCAACGAATAAGTATTATTTTAGGCTCTTCTAGGTCCTTTAAGACAGATAGGTTAGGTGAGGAAGACTTTGGGAGAGAATCTGTAAATGTGCGTTTTTTTTATTATTATGTAATTTGGGCCCGTCTATGAGCTATTCGCCCATATCCTTTTTTTGCTATCATATTATGTAAATGTGTGTTTAAACAGCAGCATTTTTGGGCCAGCATTATAGGTAGGCCAGCAAAAGAAAAGGTTATAAAGTGGTCAAATCAACGGCCACACGTTGGCCTATTTTGTCCCAGTTCTTTTACAACAGAGAACTAGAAGTTATTAAACATTAGCGGCTTGAAATCCTCAATTGTAAACGCAACATTTTCATCAGCGTCACCGCAACCTTTAGCCAGCACCCCCTTTCACCCTAAAATGTGAATCATCAATATCGAATTTTCTCTCCTCCTGATTGAGTGATTTAATATTGTAAATGTTAGTATTTTGCATATAAATTCCTCCGAACGTGGGCCAATAATTTCAATATTTATCAAGACGTAGGTAATGGTAAATACGATGTTACAAGCCGGGGGCAAAATAGTAATAGGCTGTTATATAATTCATTCAGAAATAGTATTATTTACACAGATGAAAAAATAGTATTATTTTTGTCTTATAAATTATAATCTATGTTTTTGATTGTATCATATTTCATAATAATGGCAAAATATTGTGATATCAAATTATTTAATCAGTTATATTATGATTACTACTACATAACAGGATGTAGTAGTAATCATAATATAACCTTTTTGAGTAAACAAGAAACGCGTTAACCTAAATTATTTAAATAATATACTTATTAATTTACTCAATATAAGCAGAAACTACTTATACATTTATTTCCATTTTACCCTCTAACCTCGATATGACTGAAAGTTTACTATAAATCTACTTACTATCTTTCTTGCATTTATTCACAAGCCTTAAATTGTATCAAGCTTACTACATACACCGATTCCTAGAAAGAATTCATATGTTTAATTAACACCACACAATAACAGAAACATCCCATCCACTTAAACGCTGACATTACGTGGTAAATTACTAATATTTTTCTAGAATCTGGAACGTGAATCATTAAGCATAAAATGTGTCACACCTGAAGCGAGTCACCACCCATGGGATATACGACTGAGTATTTTTGAATTTTATATTATTTTTCTTTAGATTTTGCATTAATCCTTCGATCGGGGACTCTCGGAAATGTTATTGTATGTGGTATATTTTCTTAACAAACATTATAAGTCAATATGTTGTTTTATTTGCGAAAGAAAGAAAATTAAGTAAAATCAAGACACTTAATAATCAACATTATTTTCTCTATTTGATAATCTAAATACTAGCTTTAGCCTGTAGGTGATAAAAATTCATCAAATAAGTTAGTGATATTCTTATGGGCAACTAATTTGCGGATATCTGAGTGAGAATGAGATGAGAGTCAGATTCGGCGAAGCTTTAACCTGCCACAGATTAAAATATATTTTGTTGTTGTTTTTGAAACAGCCAAAAAATTGCCTAAATTATGTTTACCTTTTACCAGGCGATAAAAATTCATCATCACACTAAGGAAAAAATCTGTTTTTAAAGAATTATGAATGAAATAACTTACAAGTTACAGATATTGCGTCTTCGCTGTCCACCACCTTTGAAGGTGTTTCCACCTTTACTGACTTGACACTGGTAATAGTTTCACTCCAGTTGCCATAAAAAAAACTTACAGAAAATATTCTTACTAATTTGAGGGTTCCGGCGGATTGTGGCGGGGCGGTTCGGGGGCGCGCGCAGTCAGTCGCCGCCCGCCGTCGCGCGAGCCGCACGTGTCCCGCCGCCCGCCCTGCCCCCCCGCGCCCGCCCAAGCCGGCACAACAAAACCGGTACTCAGTGTTTTCCGACCGCGCCGCGTTATCACATAACACGTAAGTTTGACGTGCTTAGTTTTTTATTAGTTTTATTCGTTAGATATAAAAGAAGTTCTGCTCGTTTTTTGTGGTAAGTTTTCAGCTGTTCTCGAGTATCGAGATTTTTTTCTTAGCTTTATAAAAAGTGTCGTCTGCTTATTAGCGAAAAATATGAGTGAAACATTTAATGAAAAGACAAATCGTCGAATTTGTGCAGGTTTTATTTTTTTGGCACATTTATTATTAACCTTTATCATAATATTGTTAATAGGAAATGCAAAACACTAAAAGTTAAACGAGATTTGTCGGCAAAATAAATTCGCAGGAAACCGAAAATTTTATTCCCGATCGCTTAATCTCCTAACGTCGGATTGTGACGTCACGATTAAGGACCAATACTCTAAAAGGCTTCGCCGAGTCAATCCAGCGCCACGGTGACTGTGGAGAAAAATAAAATAAAATATTTCAGTGAAATTATTAGAAATATTGGCTTACTGGCGAAAACTTTTACATTTAGTAAGATTCAATAAAACTTACTCATTTATCAACTTAAGACATAATATTTAATTTTTGAATAAATAATTTAAAGTTTCCATTTCAAAAGGTTTCAAATATTAATATTTGAAGCCTAAAGTTCATGAATCATGAACATGATCGATTAATTGATAATTTGACTAAATAAATACTTTGATTGGCTACCTTTAGCTTCAAGACGTGCATATCATGTGGGACTCTGCATAAGCACGTTAGTTGGCTCGTCTTCACATGAGCCCAGCTTGCTTTAACACAGATTTTGGCTCGCCGATTTGGCCCCGGCTAAATGTAGCATAGATGCCTCACCGTGACTTTGGCCCAGCCTTCAAGTAGGAGGGCCCAGATATCTATGGCACAGGATTTGACACGCCATAGCATATAGGCAAGTTACATTATGACATGCGAGTTGGCTCACCGTTGTATAATATTATTATGTTTTATGACTAATCTTGCTTTAGCACATGAGGTGGCTTACTATAGCATATTATAATGATTCAGAGAGATAAAGCACGAAAGGTACCATATTCTGGTCAACTGGTGACTAATTGTGGGCCGGCTTGCTTTAGAGTGTAAGGTGGCTTGCCGTAGCATATTATATGACCAAGCTTACTAGCACGAAGCTCTAAAAGGTTCGTCATAGATAGCCGCTTCGAACACTTGCTTTGAATTCTTGGGAAAGTTTAGTGATAGATGATTCATTCAAAAAACGTGAATATGACGTCATTTTAGTTACAACTTGAGTTTTCCAGCTATTCCGATGGTTGATGAGAAGATGCCAAGAAGTAGTATGTGACTGAACATACTAACAACTTCTTGGCATTCTATGAAAACTCTTCAATAATAAAAGCTTTAAATAAAAGCTTACTAATAAATTCAAAAATTTTTGATAACAGAAGAAAACTATAATTTAATCTTTACAACACAAAATGTAAATAAATAAGAGCACGTCGTTAGGTGCGAACACGTAGCAATAAATCATACAGCCCCATACAAAAGGAGACGTGTAAGAGTGTCATGCATTCGAGAATGTCTCCCGCGTCAATGTATGTTTTTCATAATACTCGTAGCCGGGAAACAAGACTCCTGAGGGCAGGAAAACGGCGTGTAAATTACGCGTCATTTTCAAGAAAATCTGAGTGTAGCGGAACAAGTTTTTGCGTTTAAAACTTTTTAATTAAATAAGTTTTATAATCACGTTTTGTTATATAATTAATGTGTACAGCACAAAATATATTGTAGGTTCATGATTTTGATTTTGATTACATTTTAATAATAATAAATAATGTTGTTAAAAAATAAGGAACTTTGTAACACTTAAATAAAAGTATTTTAAATTAACTTAAACATATTATATGAAAATATAGATAAAAAGAATACAGATTATAGAGAATAGGGGTCGTGGTTCGTCATTCACAATGTGTGACCCTGTTGTACCTGTGGGTACTTTACTTTCCTGAAGGCTGTAGCAGTACAGGACTTGAGTGCAGGTGGAGAGGTTCCAGTAGTTAGGTTGTAGCAACGATATCAGTTGTAGATAGGTAGGTTGCAAGTAGAATGGATGCATGCAGGTAGGTTTCAATTATAGTGAACACCTAAGTGGTCCAATCGTATACATCTCGGCAATCGAGCCATGATTCGGAGGTCGATTTACGCGTTGGAACAACAAAAACGTTGTATTATTAGGATAGTGCAGGTTGACCGCCTGATTGTCTGACAAGTTAGAACGTTGCTGTGCCTGATCTCTCGCTAGTCGTGGCTGTCATTAAATTGTGTAAATTATATGAAGATTACACGGTTTCATTGAAAACGGCCACTGTCACCTTAATCAGTACAAAAATCACACATTTTGCAAATTTTATCGCAAATAAGGTATAGTCTTGACATTTTACTTAATATTCAAGAGTATAAAGAAGTCAAACGAGACAAAAACAACTTCTTATACTAGAAAAATCAGTGTTTATGAGATTAAGTAATTACTTGCAAATGGGCGTTTCTTCTCTAACAAAATAAACAAATATACTTAAAGCGTGGGCGCAAATGGCTTCAGAAATTCTAGAATGTAGGTAAATAAATTCTTGTTGACACTATAATATATTTTATAGGGTTTAAAGGTTAGCTTGGCAGCCTTTGTAGTTATAAAATACTAGTTTCTTACACGGTTTTACTTATGTGCATTGGGATTTATAAAACTCTTTGAAACCTTAGGTCGTCACCTAAGTTAGTCTACCAATCTTCGTCGATAGGCTAAGATTAATGTTTACTTTTTAGATTAAAGACTTTAAATTTGCCGACTGAAAATAAACAAAAGCTGCAAATAAATACTTTTTCAAATTGTCAACCTTAAATCTAGTAAATTCATGATAGGATTTATCCAAAAACGTAAACATGGGCATTGGGCACGCCAAACAATAATATATATTAAGCTCGCGATAAAATATTCGTATCGTCAAATAAAGCCTTTTTTTGTTTGAACAAGCTATGTGAGCATTTCCCTAGCGGTACACAGGGACATTCATACTTCCATACTAATTTTATAAATGGGAATGTGTGTCCGTATGTCTGTTTGTCTGTCTATCTTTAATTTACCTCTTCACGTTAAACCGATTTAGCTGAAATTTGAAATGGAGACTCTAAGAGTCCCGGAAATGGATATGGGATACTTTTTATCCCGGACAAATGTAAGGTTTTCGTACGATCAACGAATTTTAGCGTAACATAGTTGCGGGCGTTATCTAGTAGAGACATAATATATCAAGCGCGAACTACAGTTGGAACACTCCAATGAGATGTGTAATACTTAATTGTAAATGAAAAGTTAAAAAGATTCGGCGAAAGAACACGAGGCGGGAGAAAGCGGTTGGCAACATGTAGTTGGCAAACAAACTCGACATTATTTAATATTTTTTATTTTATGTTTTGTGGTGCTTGAGTGTAAACTGTGGCCATACAACATGCACAATTAGAACATAGGCAAATCAACTTATTGTAGTCTGCAACTTCATTGCGCTAAAATTCGTATATCACGCGGAAAATAAACTATCCTATGTAAGGACATATGGATAAGGATCCAGGATACGAAGTAAGTAAGCAAATAAATAAATAAAATTATTTTTGTTTGTAAATAAATTTGAATCAAGTACTTTCGGAACGTCCTAAATACCACTGGTTCGGAAACTAACCCGGCGAGAAGAACCGGCGTAAGAAACTCGCACGGACCGCTTTTTAACAAAAAAATGGAAAAGTTGTTCTTTAAAAAAAACGTTTAAATTAATGTACAATGTTAAAAGTTATCAATATATTAATAAAAAAACGCTTCAGCGACTTCAGCACAAAAAGAAAAAAGACAGAAAGATATTTTGCACTTATTATATTTAAAAACAATCATAACACGAAACGCCTTTCGGCACTCTTGCAATATGCAAATAATTTTAAATTTCAATTCTTCAAAGCTTCAAACGTTAAAGACGTATTAAAAATTAATATTCGGTGATTATTATGGTAATTAAAGTATTATTCTTCCAGTATAATTAGTACGGCACGGTAATCCTCTTGTTACTTACGCTGTCAACATCTTATTACTACCAGACTCGAATGAAAAGAACAAAATTCGTAATGAATGTCTGGAACGCTGTCAGCTAGAAAACATCTGAATATTTTTTATATTTCGTGACTTGTATATCCAATAAGATAGCATATTTTGTATTAAAATTGTAATTTTGTTGTTTTATTCCTATTCTGAAATCGTACGAGTATATTCCTATAGGAATAAAGGAGAGAAGTTTTTGGAGTACCTTAATTTTAGGTCGAACAATATTTTTTGAACGAAGTTCCTTATCGCACGTTGCGAAAGGGGGCTAGACGGAAAAAGTTGTAAAGACACGATACTTTTTGACTGACACTTTTTGCCACAGACATAGATAAAGATAGATACCGCATGTGTATGTACTTCGTGGGACATGCGGTATCTATCTTGATCTGTGCTTTTTGCTATAGTTGTAAGCCGTGTGACGTGCGTGTGTTTCTCTGTCTGTCTCTCTCTCTCTTTCTCTCTCTCTCTCTCATAGAAAGTAAGCCAGTTATGATTTTTTTTTTATAACTTCGTTCCATCCGGGTGTCCCTTGACACCTGTCAAGTTTTATTATTTTGACAAAATCAATTTAAAAGTTTATTATTTAAAACACCCTTTAATTAATCTATACATATAATTAATCTGCAGAAATGTCAATTCTGTACATTAAAGATATTCAAAAAATAATAATCGGAGGGTGTCACAATATCGCTATAGAAGCCGAAAAGTTAGTTAGTTTTTTTGTCTGTCTGTCTGTCTGTCTGTCTGTATGTTTGTTCCAGCATCACACGAAAACTACTGATCCGATTTGAATGCAGTTTTCGCAGATATATTTGTCTTCTTCCAACTTAACATCTGGTGTATAAAAAAAATTCTCCTCACCCCTCTAAAGGGACGAAAGAGGGGGTCAAATTTTGTATAAGACTTTTGCTTTAACACGAAAACTACTGATCCGATTTGAATGCGGTTTTCACAGATATATTTGTCTTCTTCCAACTTAATATCTGGTGCATAACATTTTTCCCCCCACCCCTCTAAAGGGACGAAAGAGGGGGTCAGATTTTGTGTAAGACTTTTGCTTTAACACGAAAACTACTGATCCGATTTGCATACGGTTTTCGCAGATATATTTGCCTCTTTCCAACTCAACATCTGGTGTATAAAAATTACCCCCCCCCCCCCCCCCCCACCTCTAAGGGGACCAAAGAGGGGGTCAGATTTTGTATCAAACTTTTTTCTTTAATGGACTTACTTCATATTATTAACTGTTTTTCCAACTTAACATCGGGTGTATAAAATTTTTTCCCCCACCATTTTTTTTTAGGGGACAAAAGAGGGGGTAAGATTTTGTGTCAACTGATGAAGTAGAAATACTTTAAATGGCAAAACAACGTTTGCCGGGACAGCTAGTAACATAATATTTGAATTCATTATTGAGATATGGAAATCGCTAAAAATAATTGAAGAACTGAAGTTTAAAAATAAACGTGCGAAGTTTAGCTAAAAATGGAAAGAATGCTTAATTAATTTTTGTTATTGACGTCACAGAACCGATGGCTATAAAAATGCACTAACTACTGTAACAGAAATATTGGCATTATATTCACATTCATTATATTCGCATTCGCAGGCATTTCACCCCTGAAGTGCGTTACATGCAAAAGAGCATTCAAGTGGTGCCAATTAGAGATGTAAGTTCACAACTTCAACTCGTTGATAATGTCACTTAGGTGTTGTAGTCACTCGCACAAAGGTTCTAATTATACCTTTAACCGTAGGACTTACTTGACACTAGACTTTGCCCTTAAGGTGACGCCGCGTTAAAGTAAAAAACCGTGTTGGGTATGTTTTAGATTGCTTGATGTGTTGTTTTAGATTGCGTGGCCGGCCCGGCCTTTCATAGAAAACAAGCAATGGAACAGCAAAAAGTGGAAAGGCGTAAGCGACAAAATGGTTTTCGTCGCGCAATTTAAAAACCATAAATACATTTCATATAAGCTATGGGCAAATTAAAGTGTATACTTCAACCAATATATGTTACAAATTTTGGAAGCTTAAATCACTCTCCTCTGTTGGCAAAATTGGAATCCCTTTTTTTACAGAGGTATTTTTAAATGATTATTCTGTGTTATAAAAGTTGACCAATCGTGTTATGCTATGGGTGATTCAAAGACAAAGACATGACGAATACTGACAATGAACTTTAATTTCTTAGCTTTTTGTCATTGCTGAGAAAAATCGATATCGCTACAGCGAAATTATCAAGGCGTCGCGTCGCCTTAACTTTGCTCGCGCAAAACTTTGTACGAGCGTAGGTTTTTCCGCGAAAACTACGAGTATTATAAAAGAATCTCTATAATCTATACCAAAGTTCACCTAGCCAGCGGTTAAAACGTGATTTTAATTCAGCTTTTTCGCAATGAGAACACAAATATATTGTATCTGGTACTAAAGCCATAGTAATTAATATTTTTGTTGTACCATAATAATTATAATTTGACTTTTCATCTAATTTAACTTCTATTTAAATAATATGATTCAAATTAAATATTTGTAAAACTAAGCTTTGATGTTAGCAAGAGAATACTGTATGTGAATTTCACAAAATGAAATGAACATCTACCTTTTCGAACTTGAGACTATTATGTTATTCATGGTTAATTATATTAAAAATTCATTATTTCTGTAATCTTTTAGATCAACATTTTTCATTTAACTTTAATAACTAATATTTATTGTTTTAGAAAGATTTTTAAGTTACTTAAAAGTTTTAAATTAACATCTGTATAATAATTATTTTTTTATATTTAGTGAAATGCTTCGTATATTTTCACAGGGCTTTTGATAAATAATTTTCATTACAAAGTTGTTAAATTTTCCTAAGTAGATCATTTTAGTAAGCGTTCATAAATAATTTGATTTGATTGATTTGAACAAGAAACTCTATGTTTTCCTATACTCTATACATAGCACATAACTCACTGTTCTTATCGATGTTATCAGATTATGCTTGTCAATTTTCTTTAATACCACATATTTCTGAAACATTACTTTAGCTTTATTGTTTTTGTTTTGGTAAGCAATTTGTAAGTAGTTTCAAAGTAATTTGTGCTATTTCCAAATTGAAATTAGGTAAGTATGTAGCCACACAACTCCGTAGTTTTCTTTATACATTAGGCGTCATTAATAGGATATTCTAGCTTACTGAGTTGAACTTGGATAAGTTAGAAATAGAGTTGTACTTTATCGAGTACTTTCTTTTTTGGCAAAAAGTCTTACGACAGCATTGAGATTCAATCATCATCATCCTATTGCCGTCCACTACTGAATTAAGCCTCCCCCATTGAGCACCAATCATCCCGATCTTGGGCAGCCCTCATCCATCCGCTGCCAACCACTTTCTTCAAATCTTCGATCCACCGTGCCGAGAGACGTCCTACTCTACGTTTACCTAAGCGTGGTCTCCACTCTAACACTTATCCGCTCCATCTACGGTCTTCCCGTCTGCAGAAAAGACCAGCCCACTTCCACTTGAGCGTGCTAATTCTATGAGCGATGTCGGTGACTTTAGTTCTCTGGCGAATGATAAGGAATTTTATTCACCAGAGATATTCCATGTCATTTAGATATTAATTAACTTCAATTGATTAAGGAGTTTAACACAGTTAAATGAATGGGATTTTATGCCAAAAACCTTCATGAAATTAAGGTTTAATTATACAGTTATTCTCGGTATGACTTTAGTTTTAATAAACTACCTAAAAGCCGAGCTTTTTGAGGGCTCGCGTCGTTTTTCTGCGTGGTTATAATATTGAAGGCAGTTTTTTTGTTTCATATTTTAATAGTTACCAAACCTTGACTGACCGATGATAACACATCTACATATAAATAAAAATTACTATGTTAAAGCACAAATCAATAGGCGTAATAGTATTTCCGTAAAGTGTACCACAAAAGTGCTCAGGTTGTGGGATATACTAGGGTTCACTTTGCTCGCCCTGACCTTACCTCACTCAGAACAAGCAAACTAAACCTACGTGCTACTAGGCTAACATAAACCAAATTCATGTCATTTCAGCGGGTTTCACGCGACACGAACAACGCATCCGTGCTAGGGATCCGACCACAATGGACTAATTACTACACGCCGTTTAGCTACAACTGACATTTACCTTTTTAAGTTTTCAATAGAACGTTGTTGTTGCTGACCCAGAAATGAATCAATATCACTTGCAGTTATACGCCCTTACTAATAAAACACTGTGCATATATCAGCTCTGCCTGACTTTGTCACTTGATAGACAATAGAATATATACGCTGCATATTATATATCTTTTTCAAAACTAAATTGTTGAACCGATTAAGATGTTTTGGGATTGGGATATCCTTTGAGTCGTAGGAAAAAAACGGGTAATTTTTATCACGGAAATATTATATACAGTTTGAGATATTATTGCAGCGCAATGACGTTTACGGACAAAATAAGTATACGTTATTTGAATATACTTTTTTAATTTAGTAAAATAACCTTTTGTAATTTTATACCAACGCACAGAACGATTAATGTATCCCACGCCTTACTGCATGAAAAATTATCAAAAAGGTTGTATATTCGTATAAAATTTTCACATCCAAACCCTTTTCTTATGGATAAATTCTGAGGAGTTCTGTGTAAAATTACATCATAGTATTTACATAAAATTATTATTTACATTCTGGAAAGTGTATTTTTCTGAAATACGCTTTTTACAGAGGGATTTGAACTTTAATGACATTACCATACCTTTGAAAGCAAATGTATGGAGAATATGTCTAAAGATAGACGCAAAAAACGTTCTTTTGTGCCTTTTCACATCATCTTCCTTTACATACTGCGATTTTTTGGCCGCGCGTGATAGAAGTAGTCCTAGGCCGCGTCGGCGAGCTTACTCTCCCTTCGTCTTACGAGTTTTAGATCAGGTGAGTTACAGTAGGTAACCATTTTTAAACATTAAAAAAACTGCGCAATGCTGTTAAATAAATTTTTACGTCAATGCATCCGTGCAACAATAAAACCGATACAACATGTGAACGATCGCATGTAATAGCAGGCTTAACCTGTCTATTAGCGCCCGCCACCGGTGTTTGCTATGTAATGCAGCTAATTGTTAAATTGCAGGCTTCTGTGTAGAGCTGGAACTTTAAAATCTCTACTTAGGATCGAGATTAAGGATTTTGATATCGTTGCTCGTCTTTTGTCCTTTCACTTACGTTGTCCTGGTGTCGCTGTTATTTTTTAGAAATACAAATATTATTGAAAACTGTAAGAAAATCATTATATGTAACAAAAAAGTTGCTAATTGTTAAATTGCAGGCTTCTGTTGAGCCGGTACTTTAAAATCTCCACTTACGATCGTAATTGAGGATTTTGATATCGTTGTTCTTCTTACGTTGTTCTTCGTTGTTCTTCTTACGTTAACTAATAATATCGCTGCTCGTACGTTTATTTTATAAGATACATATAACAGATATTATTGAGAACTGTAAGTTAATTAATATATTGCAAAAACAAAGTTGCTTATTGTTCAATGATGTGTTAAAACTTCAAAATTTAAAATTATATCCTGACTCTCTAGTCAGAACAGAACAAGAAATTCTTAATAAAATAGAGATTTTAATGTCGAATTGTTCTTTTTTAAAAACTCTGTAAAATTCTGTAAATTGTATAAGCAAATCAATATATTGCATACTTACCAATTTAATTCAATATTTTCGCTTGTTAGTTAGAAATTAAGAACTCCAAGACATGACATAATTTTAAGGAAGGAACCAAAGGAATTGCAATGCGAATTTTTTGCAACGCACTAAATTAAAAATCTATAACAATAATCATGAAATCATTACAAATCGCACGCTAATTGTAAATTATTGCTGACAATCCAATTACAATCTCACAGTGTTGTTCCAACCACCCGAGTTGTGTCAATTAATACCAAATGTCTAAATTATGTAATTTCGAATGTTCACACGTTTACAAGTTATAGGGTGTTTTAAAGGTTATTAATTATTATTATAATATAAGTATTATATAGTATAATATAAGTAAGACTGCGGCGCAGCGACCCAAATTGAGTCTTGGCCTCTGACACAAGCAAACGCCATTTCTTCCGATCCTGTGCGACATCTTGCCATGATTCGTCTCGTAACGCCTTCAGTAGCCGTAGCACGGCGACCAGCGGAAATGCGAAAGTATGGATAAACCGTGGAGATAAACTTAAGGTGCTGTTCCGATCTTTTTTCGTTCCGAAAAATTCAGTTAAAATGCCATTTTATGACAGACTATAGTCACAAACTGTGGAGATAAACTTAAGGTGCCGTTCCGATCTTTTTTCGTTCCGAAACACTCAATTAAAATGCCACTTTATGACAGACTATAGTCCTAAAATTCAAATAATATCCTACTTTATGACATATACTGTAGTCTGTCATAAAGTGGCATTTTAATTACATTTTTGTCGGTCGCGATTAGCCACGGTAAAAATCGAAATGGCACCTTAAGTTTATCTCCACGGTTTGTCTATACTTTCGCTTTTCCGCTGGTCGCCGTGCTACGGCTACAGGTCCTTTTCTACCTCATCCCTCCAGCGGTATCTGGGACGGCCTACCGGTCGTTTGCCAGTCATTTACCCCACATAATATATTCAATTCAAAAGTATTACAATTCAAAAGTATTACTAATGTAGTAATTTAAAATGCATATTCCGACACCGAAACTAAATTGTTCACAATAACTTAATTTAGTTTCCAATATGAATCCATTATGAGTTATGGCCGACGCTTTTAGCTAAGTTGAAATCGCTGAATGCTGATTATAATGATGTAGTTTGTGAACAAAAATGTATCGGAGGTGAGACAATTCCCGGGTCATGCGTTGTATTCAAATAATATTATGATGTACTATCACAGAAATGAATACATAGGTGGTGGACCTACCTAACGAGTAAAGAACAGCCAACAGATCACGACTAACATTGACTTGAGCAAATTACATAAATAGCTGACATTGGCCATAAATTATTATTAATTACTGTGATGGTAACTAGTTCGAGCTACAGTACTAACGTGGCTAAAGGCTCTGAGCCCCACTATAATATCGGTGTCAGACAGTATTATACTGTCATATTATAAAGATAGCTTTATACGAAGTTCCTTAAGGCGCGTTCGGCGTTGCGAAAGGAGGCTAGACGGAACTACACTTGACCTCGATATTTTTTTATTAGAACCTGCCTATTAGGGGCAGAGTGCGTTGATAGTATTCATGTGCGTCAACAAGATGGCGTTTCGAGAATAAATAGCGACATCTACCGGACGTTTAAATTCATTTTATTACAATTCCACAAAACTGTCGTTGTTAGTATTCCTGGGTGTCAATAGACGGTGTTTTTTTTTTATAACTTCGTTCCAACCGGGTGTCCCTTGACACTTCTCAAGTTTTTTTTATAGATATTATAGACTTTCAATTTCATATTCTTCATAGGGTTTTTTTATAGATATTATAGACTTTCAATTTCATATTCTTCATAGGGTTTTTTTATAGATATTATAGACTTTCAATTTCATATTCTTCATAGGGTTTTTTTATAGATATTATAGACTTTCAATTTCATATTCTTCTTAGTTTTGTACGGAACCAAACTTATAATTGCCACTTCAATGTTTTCAAGATTTGAGCGCACCTCTCTGAAAATTGACTGCACTGCTCAGTACAAGGACGCCACTGCAAGATTTAGAAAGCGTTAAAGCTCCAAATACTTAAATCTTGAACCTCGAACTCGCAAACTAGAGTGGACTTCGAGTGGACGCTTTAAAAATTTACCACTTTTATTAGCTGATTGCTGATAAACAACATCCATACTAATTGTATAAATGCGAAAGTATGTCTGTGCGTCTGTTACATCTTCACGCCCAAACCGCTAAACCTATTTTTCTGGCCATGAAGATACTTTGATTCCGAGGAAAAGACTTTTTATCCCGGAAAAATGTACTGCTTAAACGCGATAAACAAAAGAGTTGCAGGTGTCATCTAGTTACTTATTGCATTTGCAACTCAAAACTTTCTTTTTTAACACCATACCAAAAATATTCAAATATTTTTTAATGTTCAATTTGCTTAATGGATAGAATATAATATGTAATGGAAATACTAGATGAAACTATATCTAGTATCTTACCTCCTCTTATAACCTTTAGATATAAATTAAATCAGATCTAAGTTTTATAGAAGACTAGACGTTCCACGCGGCTTCGCCCGCGTAAATTAGATATTTCACAGACAAATTAGTCCACAAAAAATAGCCTATGATCCTTAACGTGGTTTACTTCTTATCTGTGCCAAATAACAGAAAAATTGCTCCAGTAGTTCATGAGATAAGCCCTTGCAAATAATTATATTTTCTTTATCTTTATAGCCTTTCTCGATAAATGGGCTATCTAAATATTTTTCAAATCGGACCAGTAGTTCCTTTGATTAGCGCGTTCAAATAAGCCCTTTCAAATAATTTAACCCGTTTTTTCAACATTTTCCTATATTTCTTCGCTCCTATTAGTCTTAGCGTGATAAAATATAGCCTATAGCCTTCCTCAATAAATGGGCTATCTAACACTGAAAGAATTTACAAATTAGACCAGTAGTTCCTGAGATTAGCGCGTTCAAATAAGCTCTTTCAAATAATTTCCTCCCGTTTTTTCCACATTTTCCTCTATTTCTTCGCTCCTTTTAGTCGTAGCGTGATAAAATATAGCCTATAGCCTTCCTCGATAAATGGGCTATCTAACACTGAAAGAATTTTATAAATTGGACCAGTAGTTCCTGAGATTAGCGCGTTCAAACAAACAAACTAACAAACTCTTCCGCTTTATAATATTAAGTATATATAAATACTGATACTAGAGATGAAAGTAATGCCCACAACAAAGTTTGCGTGTTAAATACCTTACATTTTGCTGTAATAAATTTACTTAATAACATAGAATAAAAGTAATATAGCAAGGCATTTAGAACATGTTTTCTTATAATTTAGCTTATTGTACAATGACACAAAGAAGCTTCACGTTATTGCTCAAAGGGTGTGAAGAACATAATACGTTAATCTTAATGTAGGCATTCTTATGACGCATTTGAGTTCGTTAACATTACGCATAAGTAATAATAACATTATAACAACATTAACCAAAAACGCATAAACATACTCGTAATTCTAGAGTCTGTTTCACCACTTCCTGATAAGTGCCGGATAGGCAACTTATCAGGAAGTGGTAAAACAGGCCTTAATTCTTGTACTTAATTGATCCAGTCCTAAAAGTGTAATACAAAGGCTAAGCATTACGTTCTGCTACTTAAACGTGGGTCAACACCACAGCTCTAGAAAAATACGAAACAAAACAATAAAATGCAGTTTGCTTCTGTCGTGTGTGAAAAAACTGTTAATTGATCCACGACAATCAGTGTGCTTATTCAAATTATTATTGACATAATATATCGTACCGGTATCTGATTTTTTTAAAAGGAATTTATGTACTTTAAGCTGAAAGTTTTTGTAAATATTGCATACAGAGTGTTGCCGTGTACTTTATTTACGGTAGAGGCGGCGAAAAAATCTATTATATTATATAGGGTGTAACAAAACTAAGTGTTATACTTGGGTGTGTATGTAATGTGTCCCTTTCATTAACTTCACTGTGAAAGTAGTAGAGCAGATTTCTGTGTGATTTAAATGGAAAACCACCCGAGCGTCATGAATTTCCCCATACAAGAGTCTAAAAAAATTACTCTTTCAGCGCTGCTACTTTCACAATGAATTCTACACGGGGGACTCATACACACCCCAAATTATTATCACTTTGTTTTTTACACCCTGTAAGTATATGAAGTGAGCACGGTCCTCGCGTCGTTGCGAGGTGAATCGCTTGCCCGACTTTCAGTTTAGAAGGTGCAAAGGAGAATCTTGTAAAATAACGCACTCGATGTTCAAGATGAATAATTATAATCTCATGACAAAATCTATCAAAAAGTAAACAAGTCAAAATACCATAAACTAAAGAGTACAAAATAATATAAAAAAGGTTTTTATAAAAGAAATTTAGATATGTACACTACATATAGATATTAGAACCTTGTTTGTAGAAACACCAAGCACATAATGTGGATTTGCATCAGCAAATCCATCCGGGTACCTCCAAGATACCCATCAGGGTATCTTTACTAACAGTTAATTCTATTTGGCTTCATTTCAATTATATTATCAGCTGCAGTTGATTTTCAATGCAAACTGAACGTAGAGCCTACGGCGTATTCTGAGCAGCTGAATCTGTTTGTACATTCACTATGCAAATTAACGATAACATCCGATATCTAAGAAGCAGTAATAACATCAATGCATTCACAGAAGTGAATTTGAGAAGAAATTACTTAACATTATATTAATAACACGTTATAATATTGTATCTTAAGGCGAAGACAACTGCCAATTCGACATCTTTAAATATATGTGATTTTTTATTATATTTGAAAAAGCTTCTTTATTTTAAATAATAAAATAATATTGTATTCCTACTGGATGAAAAAAAAAACCAAAGTTACATCTTCCAGGAACTTTAAACAGTTCTAACTAAAATAATATACAAGCTATGCTGTTAAAAATTTGTTTATTTGATGCCTTTTACAAAAATCCAAAGCTTGTAAGATTTAATGTTCGGTTCTGAGATCTAGATTTCCCATAATATTTATTTTTTCCTCTAACAAACGAAAAATGTATCCACGCTACCGAGTGAACATTTCACATCTCTGTCTCTCTGGCATGAAAATCGTCAGTGGTGCGAGAGTGATGCGAGATCAAGGTCATTGGCAGTTATAAGCGTCTCAAGCTAGTAGCTATAAGTATAGACGTTAGAATGATGATAATAATGATAAAAAGTTATCTGAAAATTGTTTGTCTCAAAAAATAATTTGAGATTGAAAAAATAATTACTTAAATATCGTATATCCAATCTATTCCAGTTTCAATTATACATTTTAAGTCCAATAAATGTCAGGTTTTTGATTTTTTATTTATTTATTTAAGCAATACAATTTTAACTTATATTCTATTTGAGAATGTACCTTAAACCTGCAAGGTTTGTCTGGTACACCTTATAGGTAAATTTATCAAATGATCAAGGTCCAGTTGAAAACTTCTCAGAATTGTCTAATTTAGATTTACGACCTCTGCTAGAAATTCTGGGCAAATACAAGTAGGTAAGTACGTTTTATTTAATATCATATGGTAATTTATTTAAAGGAAAAGTAAACAGTTGGTTCTATGTAAACTATAACTGTTTATTCACTTGGTACAAAAAGGTTTCTAACACATTCTAAGCAAACAGACGAATTCGGTCTAAAATTCTTATATATAAAATTCTCGTGTCACAATGTTAGTTATCGTACTCCTCCGAAACGGCTTTACTGATTTTTACCAATTTTTATATGCATATTCAGTAGGTTTGAGGATAGGCTACTGGCTACTTTTATATTGATAAGTGTATTTGTTGAATAAAAAATAGTAAATTATTACAACTCGAGAGTCCAGACGGCGACCATTGTTTACATGCTACGGAATAGCGATGGACGTTGCGGGTTGCCATGGTGTCGTACTTATTTAGTCACTTCAATAAAATAATATTCAGGACGAAATACTAATTTATATGGCAAAACAACGTTTGCCGGGACAGCTCGTAAAATATAAAAAATATCAACCGCAAATTGACAATTAACTTTGCCGGCATATTTTTATTGTTTAATTTATTTTTACACAAAAATGTTGTTTCTCTTAATTTCATTTAAGTACTTCAAAAAAAGAAAGACAATAAAAAGTAATCTAGAAAAAGGAACATTGTATTTCTTTCGATAACTCAATTAAATTTTCACTGTTCATTTAAGTACAACGAGTTAAAAATACTTTGAAAAGTATTTTAATAATCTATTTGCCAACATCTGGTGCTGAGGGACAGCCGGAGTCTTCCACTTGAATATTTTCGGTTTATTATTTGGTCTTAAATTAATGTTCTAGTTATTTTATTATTAAAATACCAAATGTATATTGCAAAAACGGTACATAGTTTACTTGGTTTACTGAAGAAAAGGTCTGTGTTACAGTAAAATATCGAAATGCAGTATCTTTCCAGAATGACTACTTTGTCCTTAGTGTGATGAAATTTTCATGAAATTACCAAAATTACCATGTCTTAAGTATCTTCAATTCTTCAGATAGCAACCTTTTCACCAAACGTTAAAAGTAAAATAATAATAATAATAAAAAAAGCCCAAAACTTCAATTATATTTTGGCCTTAACTAAGACGTCTAACCAGACCTGAGCGTACGCTTAAGTTAACCCTTAATTACTACAGTGGTGAAAAATAATCACGTTTCTATAGTTGTGGGGTCCATTGGATCCATGTATTTTTAAAAGGCAATAAAAATGAAAGTATCCCGAATAATTAATAAAATGTTTATTAGCTTTATTATATATTATATAACATAGTGTTTTAAAAAATCACCAATGGGAACATACATTTCTAACATTAATTTGTACTTTTTATAATCAGTTCAGGTTTCCTTAATCTAACAAGCTTGTGAAAAAAAAAAAAAAAATATATATATATATATATAAAACTGGTCGCCAAGTAAAAACAAAAAATATTTTCTATAATAAAAAGATATGTTTTCTAAAATCATACCAAAAAACAAAGAAATAAATTTTAAAACAAAAATTTTGACACCAGTTTCATTTCGCCTACTTACAAACATGTATTGCAAAACAACTTTTGCACATGTCATGCAAATAGGCTGCTGGCACTTAGTACATAAGTGAACAGTCTTATCTCTCTTAACATTAATTCGAGTCATGATCAATTTCCAATACAAAATCTTCGTCATTATCAGAAAACTCATTATCAGAGTGAGTATTTAGAGCATCTCTCACAAAAACCGAATTTTCTTCTTCATCACTGCTTAAATCAGCATTCAGCCATTGCTCTATTATGTCTTCGCGATTGGTTGACATATTTTTATTATTTTCCATGATGAAAACTTAAATTTAACATAAAAACAACTACAAAACAAGAATTATAAAAAATACGTATCTATAGTCGTGGGTCCAATGGACCCATGCATAATCATTTACTTACCATTGGAGTAGCGCGCGAAATACGCCCTTCTCGCTGCTTATGCACCGGCTTACTTTCGAAAGGTACTGAGGTGCGCGGGGAGCTCCAGCACCCACAGCGCTACTAGTGCTTGTTTAAAGAATCACCATGGGTCCAGGGACCGACGACTATAGTTAAGGGTTAATATAATATTTAGTCAGTACTACTAACGGTGGAGTTTCAAAGTTGAACTACAATATATTTATTAATCCAAAATAGTCCATACTAAATAATTACTAGTATTATAAATGCGAAAGTGTATCTGTCTGTCTGTTACCTCTTCACGTCCAAATCGCTGAACTTAGAATTAATTTGGAACAAGGATTAGGGAACTTAGAATTAATTTGCAATAAGGATACTTTGAGTCCCGGGAAAGGACATACGATACTTTTTATCCCAGAAAAATGTACGGTTCCTGCGCGATAAACGAATTTCGGTGCAACGGAGTTGCGGGCGTCATCTAGTCATAATATAGTATATCCCACAACCTGAGCACTTTTGTGGTACACTTTACGGAAAAACTATCACACCTATTGATTTGTGTTTCAAAATAGTAATTTTTATTTATATGTTATCATCGGTCAGTCAAGTTTTGGTTACTATTAAAATAAAATAAAACTGCCTTAAAAGTTTATTACTACGCAGAAATACGCGAGCCCTCACAAAGCACGGCTTTTAGCTAAGTGCACTATAATATCTCTAATCTCACAACAGAAAAACTTATAATATGTTGCCATATTGTTAGTAGTAACTTTTGAAAGCAGTTTATGTACTGTAAAACTAATATTTATTTTACTTATTTTAAAAAACTTTATGCACGTAAAGGTACAAAGGTGGACTTTATCTACTAGTCAACCTTTGGGTAATATTGTAGGTGTTAATTTGAGAATAATCTTCTATCTCATGCAGAAAGGACTGTACAAATTAGATTTTTAATGATCTACGGATTTTAAGCTTACAGAACGGGATTGGCGTTAAAAATGTTTTAGTCCTCACTTTGAAATTTTGGATGAGGATTTTTTAATTTGCTATTTTGTGCAAAGAAATTTAAGTGGTTTTATAATCCCATATCTGAAAAAAAATTAAATGGGGTATCTTATTCCTTTCAAATTTTGCACACATACATTAAAAAATTACTGCAACTATAAGGATGGATTGATGCGACCGAACGCGCGTATTAGTGGCATAAAGTTAATATACCTAGTAGGTATATTAACTTTATGATTGGTGGCTAGAAAGCAAGATTACAAGCAAATACATGATTACAGCGCTGCCGCGCCGCTATTTCAATAAATCGTTACATACAATTGCTTTTAATCTCACTTTGCAGCCGCCAAACCGCGCGTTCGGGCGGACGCATAATATAAATCCAGCCAATAATCCGAATATGTAGCATCTTGTGCTCCAGTATATTATTATTATTCCTATTAGTTATGAAATTTATTATGATATAGAGTTTCAATACCTCCTCCCTCGCCGATAGCGGACGACTACAGATAGGTCCCTCGAGTGTCCTAGTTTAGTATCAGTCAGTTTCGACGACAAAATACATTAACATTAGACATACAAACAATTAACAACTTTCTCCAACTTTGCCGTAAGTGGACTCCTATACGATCAATTTTATTGTGTAATTTTTATATTATTTTTTACCACAGATTTTGTTGCTCATTCCTTTGGTTCTACCATACCTACTTGTATTAAAAAGTATATTAAGCAGTTTTTCAAATTAAGAACAATTACGAAATGGTCGTTTTATACAGAGCCGGATTTAATAAACGGAAATAATAATATGCGAACAGAGGCGATTATTATCTGCGGTAACGGTAAACCCGACACGTATTTTACCGTTTAATATAATTAATAATAATTACTTGTTCGCTCGCAAACGAGATTAAGAAAATCGAATTATTTTTAAAAAGTATTTACATAAAATAGCATCTTTATTATTATTTTTAACAAAAAATTTAAACCGACTTCCAGAGTCAAAAAACAATAATAATTATTTTAGTGAACAAAAAAGTATGAAATAGTTCTTACTCTTAATAGTGCCTTATGAAGAATACTCCTAAATCTCTACTATTTCTGTACACAATCTTCATAATTTTGAAGTCGATACCAGCTAAGAATGGTGAGTTCTTAGGCAAAATATTTTTAATTTTAAATACTGGTACCGACTTCAAAATTATGAAGATTGTGTACAGAAATAGTAGAGGTTTAGGAGTATTCTGCATAAGGCACTATTAAGAGTAAGAATTATTTCATACTTTTTTTTTCATTTTAATAATTATTATTGTTTTTTTACTCTGGAAGTCGGTTTAAATTTTTTGTTAAAAATAATAATTTCACTCTTTTTAGTAAGTAATTTAAGTAATTTTTAAGGTTTTCTGTAAATACTAATGTGTTCTACTAAGTGACTTTGGAGCCAGGATACACATTTATGATATGAGAACCATAAAGTTAATATACCTAGCGCCCTCTTGGAATAGATAATTGCATAAGCAACTCCAAGAATATACTCGTATCACTGTATAATTAATAATATAAGCTTGGCGTTAATCAAGCAATGATAAAATTAATGTTCATGCGCCTATCTCTAAAGGCTCTAAAGTTCTGTTCAGTGACTTTCTTTCTATCACAACACTCCTGGAAAGTCATTAGCTCACTGTAAAGTTCATATAATATTATGCTTAAACTACTTAGAACTACGTTAATATAACTATTTATTTTGTCCCAATGATAAGGAGTTTCCTACATACGGACATACCTCATAATTCATAGATCTCATGATCAAATTGCTAACTTGGTAACCTGATCACCAAGTTTGAATCATTTACTTTGATATAACAATATAATTTTTGAACTCGTTTGACAAATTAAGAGTTATGATTTAATGATTCATGGTGTGGTGACTGGTGGTAGTGGTGATGATGAATGTAACCTGCATAGTAGCATATGCTTTGAGTTCTTAAACCAAAGCCGAAACCCTCAAACTTGCATCTATAAGGAACCCGGAGTTCTCTTAGCACCTTCGGAACCAAGGTTTATCTTAGTGCAAAATTTTGCTTTTTGGTAGCATATGCTTAGGATACTTCTCATAAAATCGAAATCACCATATGTTTCCATATAAATTTTGAGGAGTTCCCTCGATTACTCATGGATCTTATCATCAGGTCGAAATAATAAAATAATTTTCAAAATAGCTTAACTTTTTACAGAACAATGTTTAAAGATATCCGTGATCCGTTTTGGTCTAAAAATACTATGAAAAATACCTACCAATTATAATAGGGTCATAATGTGAAGGTGTATGGTGGAATGGTGGTGATGATGATGATGATTAATTTAATAAGCTTAGTAGTAGTATACAACGCCGAAACCCCCAAACATGTATCCAAAACGAGTAAAAAGTTCTGTTCACCACCTTCGAACCATGGTATATCCTGGTGCAAAATCTTACTTTTTGGTAACATATGCCTGGAATACTTCATATGAAACCAAAAAAAAACATATGTTTCCATTTGAATTTTGAGGAGTTCCCTCGATTACATATGGATCCCATCATCAGGTCCCCACTTTTGTGAACATGGGACCAAATTGGAGTGAAACCTAATACAACAAAACAAAAATTTTGAAAATCGGTTCACAAACGGCGGAGTAATCGTTGAACATACATAAAAAAATCCACAGCCGAACGTATAACCTCCTCGTTTTTTGGAAGTCGGTTAAAAATAAACACAAGAACATCTTTCAAAATTCAAAGTCAACGACAAGGATCAATATCATGAATGTTTAATAAGCACTGCTAAATAATAATTAACATTAATTATTACTCGTATAACATCTCAATTTGCTGAGTTACGTATACTTGGCACGTATTTTATTTAACTCAATCTACTGTAATTGACGGTACATTGTAAGAATAATATTAACAACATAAGGACAGTTTCGTGATGGTGGAAATTTGGATTTTACGAAGCTCTTACTTACTCCACTAACGCAAGTAAACTACTACCGCTGAACTGATTTTGCTGAAATTTGGTGTGAACATACTTGGAGTCCCGAGAAAGGACATAGGATATTTTTTATCCCAGAAAAACGTACGGTTCCCGCGCGATAAACGAAGTTGTGGGCGTCATCATAAATTTCGTCCTAGAGAGTTCCAGACGCGAACTTTCAGTGTCTAAACAGACTATGCTGAATTTCCGCGGCGGAAGTTTGGCATGATTCTCCCTGCAATGTATTTTAAATTACCGACGACACACCAGGCCGAAATTCCGTCGCCTTATATTGTATGCGTTTGACATTGCTGACGTAATCATGCCGAACATTCGCCGCGGAACTTCGGCATGGTGTGTTTAGACACTTAATATATTTCTCATCTAGACATATACATATAAAATTGTAAATATATTATAGTTCACACCGAAACATAACACAAATGTTTAAATTATATGTCGCTATTATGCATCGTTTCAGTGTGACCCGATCTTAAGATTCTAAATGTCTCACAAACTGGTAACTCTTTCGGTTCACTGGGACGTTATCTTCTGAATTCCTAACGAGTAAAATCGCAAGCTTGCAATAATAGAACGATTCCAGTGACATTGTTAGCTAGAGAAGTGTTTATCAACCTGTAGGTTGCGATCCCTGGGGCGGTCGCGAAGCTTTTGTGTGATATCCGGGGTTTTTTTTATTTCCCCCGTACATAATATAGGACAATTATTACTACCTGGTTTTTCCTGGTTACATTATGTATGATTATTTTTTTACATCTATTTCTTTGGTGCTTACATCTTATTCATGACAATAGTCGTTCCCTATTTGTTATAACATTTCTTACTTAATTCAACTTTATAAATTAGAGGTTGACAGAACAGACAGTTAATTAGAGGTTACAACAAAAAAAACAATAAAGGTATTGATAATAATATAAGTAGGAGAATTATAAACAAAAGGATATAATATATTGATAAAATTGATAAAGCAAAAGGTAGATCACGAAATATTTATTCATACCAGAGGGTCGCATCATAAAAAAGGTTGAAAATCACTGAGCCAAACCATTCATAAGAAGTCGACTTGATAATACCTTTAAGTAATCTTTGCCGGGTTTGTTACACACAACTTTCTTGTTAAAGTCTTTTATAACTTCAGTTCTACTTAATTGTGTTTGTAGTTCATTGTGAAGTTGTGAGAAATAACTTGAAGTTGCATCTTGGGTAGTAATGACAAACGTTGATGAGGCTTCTGAATTGTCTAATGAGCTACCTGTTTGATAATAACGACAGCACTCCGAGAGTGTGCGTAAAAGTAAAAACAAAGCGGCGGAATAGGCGTACATTTTTGTGGAGTTCTACCACTATCCTACTCTATTACCTGTCAATATTGAGAGAGGAGGATATTATTTCAAGTTCTACGCCACGCGGGAGCTCTAATCTTCCTCCGTATTACTAATTTTCAATCAAGACACGTGTCCTGACCCGAGAATAAACTTTTTTCCCACCCCAAATAAGTACACGACGCCGCTAAATAAGTTTTCACTTCAAAAACTTTTTTATTTTATTTGCCTTAATAATAATTTATAACATACTAGATGATGCCTGCAACTCCATTGTGCTAAAGTTCGTTTGTGGCGCAGGAACCGTACATTTTCCGGAATAAATAGTACCTTTGTCCATTCCCGGGACTCAAAGTATCTGTATACCAAATTTCAGCAAAATCTGTTCAGCGGTTTGGGCGTGAAGAGATAACAGGCAGACAGATAGGAACACTTTCGCATTTATAATATTACGTGCTATTGCCCGCGGCTTCGCTCGCGTTAAGAAGTATTATTATATACAAACTTTCATACCCTATTTTAACCCCTTGGGGGTAGAATTGATCAAAATCCTTTCTTAGCGGATGCCTACGTCATAACATCTACCTGCATGCCAAAATTCAGCCCGATCCGTCCAGTGGTTTGGGCTGTGTGTTGATAGATCACCATGTCAGTCAGTCACCTTTGAGTTTTATATATTTAGATAGTATAGCGATTGACGATATTAACTATCAGATTTAGTTCACACCGAAAGGAGAAGAGATGACGGGCAACATGTTGATTATGCATTAAAGGCAATACAGAAAACATCTGAAAATGTCAAATATCGTCGCGTCGCGTATCGTTACGTAACACTTCTGTGTGAGGTGACCTTTACTGTTATATCGACAATACTGAGATTAATTTACACCTACTATCGGTTTTAGATACCAGGTGGGCATACAAAATAGATTAAAGCCGAAAGTGACATTTAGCTTTAGATTCTAATTTATTTTTGCAAAGAAAATGGCGAAATAAATTGTCTCTTTATTGTGGGATTCGAAAATCTTGAAATTGTGTTACGCAATTCTCTTGGAAGTAAATTTTGTTTGAGAAAGAACCCTCCTTTTAACGAAACATAAGTAGGTAGACTTAAAATATTTTCTGCTATTGAGAAAAGGTTCGCTTAGTGTTTGTGTAACATTTTCTGGGTATTTGCGAATTGCTATTGATAATAGTAATAGTAACCACGTCTAACGTGGCTTGACAAACAAAGACAAAACATTGTAAAACTACACCTTTTGCATACACATAGTATATCTCTTTAACCGACTTCCAAAAAGGAGGTTATATGTTTGGCTGAGGATTTTAACCCATCAGTCGTGGCAAAACGAGACACAATAGCTTTTTCATTGTTATCGCGGCCGGATGTGGCCGCTTGGGGCTTCATGAATTAAATAAACTATTGAGTATTGCATAGCTTTTATCGTGGGCTTTGAGCGCAGTGACTGAATCAAGAAATTCCGTAACGAAAATAACCTGACAACCCCCACTCCGACCGGCACAGCGGTAGGTCGGTGCGGCGTTGCTAGACTTCGGCACGGTGTTTGTTTGCATGCGACCAGACATATGGGAATTATAATTGCTTAAGTTGATAAAAAATGCTATGAATTAGCTTTACCGCGGCAGTCTCCGAGTGTGAGTTTTTGTTTCTTAGTATTAAACCCTCGAACGGGGATTCTTGGAAATGCTATTGTATTCTATTTTTGTCGCGATCACCAGTGCTCGTACGGGGCTTGATGGGTTAAGAGTTTTTATGAAATGATCGGCCCTAAAGTTATAGTGCATCTTATAAACCTGTTATAATCTCATCGTTAAGCGCTTTTACACGCACTTAATTAGCAAACAAGATGCTGAGTAAGGGCTCATGCCTCAGCAGCTAATAGCTCAATATGAGTTAAAGATGCTTGTGCCTTTCCGCTTAATTTTTCCACATATTCCAGGCATAAATAAAATGATAGAACTAATTCTATGATTTAAAAATACCTTCTGCATTTAATTATTCCATTAATTGAGGTAGTCGGTCATTTTACGCGGTAAGATGCGCAGGATAGGTAAAGCTAAGTATAGACTGCATACAAATTTAGGAGGATTTGGCAAAAATTAAAGGGTAAGACGCGGTTTTCGATTGTAACACGTTTGCACATGCGCCCATTACGCCCTCCGGTTTTAACGAGCAATCTTTAAGTTTTGCGAGGCCTATGGCTATATCGTTGTTAACTATTTATTTAGTTAATACAGTGACTTGTCTGTGACACGTGACCTGCCTGATACATTCATTACATGTCGTTTCGTTCGTTTGAGGCTGTAAAATCCTTTTATACCTCTCGCTCTTCAGATACAATGCCTATTTTTGTCATTCCTTTTTTACTGTCTTTATTATTTCTTGCTTAAGTCATTATTCGTGCTATAGGGTACAAATACGAAAAGCTGCTATAGAAGTATACAAATATTTTCATAAATATTTTAATAGCAACCAAGTTTACGAATATTTTTCCATATAGCATTTTGATAAGTCTACCAACGGGTAATCCTTTTAAAAACTGTAACTCCTTTCGCCCTACGCAATACAAGGTCACAAAAAAGGTTATAATAAAAATTCTATTCACAAAATTCTTTGATAATTATATAAAAGAATTACAACAAAACAAAGAAACGAAATCAAATTAGTACGATAGTTAAGTTTGAAGAGTGAAAATTTCGCCGAACACATACCCTGGGGCAAACGCCCACTTCGGCTTATAATTTATTTCAGCCTTTTAACATCCAAGGTCGGGTGTGCCTACTAAAGTTAATGAAACGTGTTTACGACTCTTCCTTTATATATTTTTTTAATATTTCCTTTATTATTCCGACCGTGCGTAATCCTTACGAACGATTAAGGTGATCTCGTTACAACTCGATGTGCTCGTAAATCATTCGCTAAGTTTGATGGTCATTTAGTTTACCGTTAAGTTATTAACGCTCCAGATTTTTTGACACGAGTTTATCTTTTCAGCATGGTTGATTTGTTAATATTTGACGTTAGGAAATTAAAAGCACTATTGAAACAACAATTAAGATAACTTGTGATCGGTGAGAAGACTATGGAAAATACATTGTTTTGATTAAATTATAATGTCTTTCCCATTGTACCCCCACTTAAAAAATGTCACTTAAAAATCTAGGTTTATTATTATTATGAATGTGTTGCTCTCTTTTTTATTGAATTTAGATATTATATTATAATTTATAGCTGATAGTCACATGTCAATATCTATCGAGGTGTAGTTGCGATGTATTGAGTAAGTAAGTAGAGTTACTGACTCTACTTACTCAATAACTATGTAATAATGTACAAAATACATGTTTTATGTAAAACTTATAATTGGTTATAACAATAGTTTACAATCAATTTTAAGTTTAGTATTTGGGAGTTAAGCTCTAAATGAGTAAACACGGTAACGTTTGCGAGTAATTATCGCCAACACCTCGCTAATACGATTACCGCCGCGGTTTGGGAACCACTCGACTCCTGGCTTGTTACACATACAGGTGGTGCTCACGAATAATATACATATGTAAATTGTAACATATTATATTAAGGACCTGTTTCACCACTTCCTGATAAAGTGCCGGATAGGCTATCCACAACTTTTTTGACAGATTCTCCATACTTTATCTGTCAAGTTAAGTGGTGGATAGCCTGTCCAGCACTTATCAGGAAGTGATGAAACAGGCCCTAAATATATTAATTTATTTTTATTTCACTGATTATTGCCACGTTTTTTTTTTTGCTAATTACCGCCGCAGCCCGTAGTGTGTAAACCGCTCGTCTCCTAGTTATGGCGCATTTTCACTGGTCGATAGGGCCCGCATGCGGGGTGCGGGAGATTTCTGAAACGCATGCCACGACCAATGACAATGCGCTATTAGTTGTCAATTAGTTGTCATAGACTCCCCGCATGCTGTATACCGTACGAGTTAACGACTAATGAAAATGCGCCCTTACACTTACAGGTGATGCAAATAATATACAAATGTAAATTGTAACACATTGTATTTAATATAATATTTGCTTTTCCTAAACGCCGTGGTGTTGGAATCACTCCTGTCACGGCTCGCTATAATATCTGCAATTGTAAATTGTAACTTATCTTATTAAAAATAATAATATTGGCTTTTTTCGGGCTACACGGGTTTCAATATAGAAATGCCTGTACAGCAGATCTTTGTCATAACTTAATTTTTTTAGTATCACACGCACATTAAATTTAATAATAATTTATATACGCACAGAAATGTTAAATTATTTGCCAATAATGTTATCATTATGGGCATAATATTTAATATTTCTAGATCGACGTAGCTCCACTGGAGTCCACAATATGCCACCGGAGAAAACAAAAAAAACAACCTAAAATCGTAACTATACAAAAGCCCTACAACTATTTTAATGGGTGTTAGATAGGAGGAAAAATGTAATTCGTCGGCAGCAATTAGTTAGCGGCAGAATGTCTACACGTCAGCAACACGCCACGCTGACTCGGCCGATAAGGTAACATCGCCCAATATCTTCAATCTACATTGTTACAACTTACAATGCCTGTTACAAAACGAAGAATTATATTTTTACTAGATGACGCCCGCAACTCCGTTGCGCCAAAATTCGTTTATCGCGCGGGAACCGTTAATTTTTCTGGGATAAAAAGTATCCTATTTCCTTACTCAAAGTATCTCCATACCGAATTTCAGCAAAATCGGTTCAGCGGTTCAGGCGTGAAGAGGTAGCAGACAGACATACAGACAGACGGACAGACGGACAGATAGACAGACAAACAGACACACTTTCGCATTTGTTAAATTGAAATCAATAAGTACGCAGGTGTCCTTTAAATTTTCTAGCCGAGATGCTTTCTCGTTTTTGTTGTCCACATATAATTTTTAAGACCCAAAACCTTGGTTTAGTCTCAAAGACTATTTTCATAATTATAAATTTTAATTATTATTACATACCTTAATCTTAGGATCGTGGAAAATATGAAGTTGCTACGATTAACCCCTTTCTAGTCTGGAAATTCACAAGACTTAAAGGTGATAGGTAACTGATATTTCCATTATATTTTATAGATTATAACACACAATTACTGGTGGAAATTATGTAACAAGGTTTATTGAAGCATATTTAAAATAGTGCTGAAGGAAAGCTTTAACAATGACGAACACCTCATATTAATAGTACCGTCACAATTACGGTAGAAAATATAAGTGTCTCATATGTTAAATTTTTGTGTGTCATAAATTTGCAAGGTCAAGAAATTCTTCTTAAACTTACTAAAATTCGTTTCTTACATTACGATTGTGTAACTGCCATACATGTAACTGTTCTGTGAGATCAATATAAAAATGAGAGGATTTGTGCAATGTAAGATGACATTATTTCGTCGGGTATTTGCATAACGAAAGACGTGAGCCAAGTGGGTTGGCGCAATGAGCTTGCCAGCGCTTACCATTTGCATTTGCTACGTTGCGACATATTGTACTAGTACTGGAGGAAGCTAAGAGTCCATTCGCACTAGGCGGCCAGGTTGTCGTAACCAGGGGCCGTACCACGAAACCGTTTCGAGACTCAAACGATAGAATCAGAATGCCGCGTCCTACTCTAACAACGTCATTTTAGATTTGTTACAGTAGGACGCGACATTCTGATTCGATTGTTTGAGTCTCAAAACGGTTTCGTAGAAGGCCTTTTGGTGGTTGTAGCTAGGAGATGTTTTAACATATTGTGTACTGTGTAGCTGACTGCTGCGCGGGCTAGCTCCCATACTTATTTTGTTTTCTTAGTCTGGCTTCCACAGCCGGACTGTTCTAAGACCTAAGAGAATATACCCAAACTGCATTCCTAACATGTATAGAAGGATATGGAGAGTCCACTAACTAATAAGCTCGGTCACCCGTGGGGCATAGGTGAAAACATGCAATAGTGGTTACGTAGTTTTGGTATATTTCCTAATAATATACAATAATTTCAATTTACTAAGTACGAATACCTACCCACGAAACTATATTCCTCTACAATAGCCTCGTACCTTCACACTTGGTTCCTTACAATCGGTAAGTGCCCTTTTATTCCAATTCAATTCTAATTAAAGTCACAGAAAGGACAAACAACTTCTAAAAGATTAGAAATCCTTTAAATGTCGAGCCAATCTCCAGTTTCCTTAAAATGTTGAACATCTATAAATAAACCAATTTATTTTGATAGGCTCCTCAAAACCTTTGTTCCTTCATCTGTACCGTAATGCTCGTGTAAAAATAATTAGATTAGATGTTCCGACTTCTTCAGTTTATTAAATGTAGCTCAATAAAAATTCCTAATTGGTGAAAATATTAGAAAATTTATTTTTCCGTTTTCCCTGAGTGGGGTATTTATTACGGCATGTAAAAGGACTTATTCTTCTATAAGTGACGATTGAGGTCGACTGTTGATGCTAAAGACAATAACGCAATCATAGTGATTATCGCTGTTATCCAACATGGCTTAACGTAAAGAGGGTTTTACAAATACATCGACCGGGCGACAAAAATTCAAAGACACGAACTTTCGCATTCACCATATTAGTGAGATAAGAAAAGTTTCGTGGTAAAAGCATTACTGGTGATTTATTTTTATTGATACGAAAAGAAATCCTCTCGACTCGCCGCCGCGACGTAAAAACTAAGACAAACAAATAGCCCCTCCTCCGTCCTGGCATATTTACGTTGGCGTCCTCTTAAAACAAATTGAAACTATTGATGTCTCACTCGTGAAGCTAACCGATTTTCCACTGCTTTCGCGTATCCTAATGGCGAGTTTTAAAATGTATTTGGAGCAGAATACTATACTATTTAAACACTCAGAGACATTTAATAAGTACTTAATCCTTCGGTCGCGGATTCTTAGAAATCTATTGTTATTCTATTGTTGTCGCGATCACCGGTGCTCTTATGGTTTTGTCGTTAACTCCATACATTTTCCTTCAACTTTTCATTCAATTATAGACGAACTAAACATTAACGCAAATACATGGATATTGGATAGGTACATAATTATTAGCTTCTTGAGTCCTGCTAGGTATTCTATTATTTTTTGGTCGAAGGTTAAATGAATTTAAAAGATTGTGCTTGACAAGAAAAGCGGCGCGGTCGTTATAATTTCATACCTATTTAAAAGTAATTTCTCAGTACAATAATAAAAAGAAACTTTTTAAAAATAATTAAGTCAGAACCCCGAGCTGCATTTGACTAAAGTTTTGAAAATAATTCGAGGACTTTGAGCATTCTTCACACTTTTATTTAATTTGAGTTTATTCTGACTTCTCATAAGTGAACCTTCAAGTGTCTTCACGCTCCTCGCTTTATTTAATTGCAGTTTAAAAGTTGATAAACTTTTATAATAGGCCGCAAGTACTGAAGTTTTTCTTCCCTCTTTTATTGCATTTGAACATTGCATTTGTTTTAGCAAGTTAAATACGAGCGCCTCTCGACAACTGTCTAAGGTTGAAACAACTGACGATATCATTTTCTACTTATCATGAAAACTTAAATAAACTAATTCAAATATTATAATGTCTAGAAATACCAGTGTTCTACAAGATTTATTACAATATTCAATATTATGAAATTTAAAAAAACCCCCGCCAAACAACTTTAAAAAGTAATGAAATAATATTTACTGACTTTAAGTTTAAAAAATTCCTAAGTGTAAAGTGATATTTTAATCCATAATTGTTGTCACGGTGTGTCGGGGGACCGCCAACAGCGACTTTCTCCAAGTGACTGATTGTTTCGATTCGGTTCGCTGTGAACTGACCCTTAAACTATAATGTTATGTGAAATCAAACATCTACATTAGCGGTCCCCCGACACACCGTGACGACAATTATGGATTAAAATATCACTTTACACTTAGGAATTTTTAAACTTAAAGTCAGTAAATATTATTTCATTACTTTTTAAAGTTGTTTGGCGGGGGTTTTTTGAATTTCATAATTTAATTTTATTTCATTCTTTTTAAGCTTGTGTTGATTATAATAGTGCAGAATAATTCCTATCAATAGGATCATATCCCAATGAATACCATCTATGAATGTCTTCTTGGATGAGGCCGTCAATATGAGTCCAAACATGAACTTTGGGTTCATATGGAGCTCGGCTCCAATAGAGTCCAGGTGATGCTGCAGCAGCAGCATGCAAAAATTTACTGTTTATCTACGTCTTACTAGGTGTCGCAATTAAAATGAGCCCAAACACGAAACCTTTGCCCTAAGTTGGCGAGGAGTTGGATATCCTATTGATTACCAGGTGATGCTGCAACACCAGGTCAACTTTCCGTTAATGTTTATATATTCATAAATGTCACGAACTAGAATGCAAAATATAAAGCCTACCAAACGACTGCAAGTCGCTAATCGGCCCTTCACAGACCAGATGAACCGTGATATTCTAGCACTGAGCAGGCTGATGATGATGAACTATAGCTAAGAATACTCTCGATCATGTCAGCTTTCAAACAAAAAAAACTAGATCAAAATCGGTCCACCCGTTTGGATATTACGATGCCACAGACAGACACACAGACAGACACACAGACAGACAGACAGACACGTCAAACTTATAACACCCCTCTTTTTTGTCGGGGGTTAAATATAACATTGTACTCACTACTCGTATGTCTTAATTAAATACATGGAAACGCAATTTTAAGCTCGTGGAGCTCTACGAGTCCCGTTGACCTTCAAAAGCCTTATAAGGTTAAATTAAATCTTGAAGCTCAGATGCGAAGACCTACATAGTATATTAAGAAATAACTTTCTGCGGCAAACTTGCTAATTTTAGTTTATATGTCAACTAGTAGATTATCTTCACCATCGAGATCGATTTCTACAACTTCCTAGGTTCCTTGTACATTTTTTATACATGTCCAATGTCCATGGTAAAAATAGCCTATATACTCTAAATATTAACAACAATTTTATTCATTTTCCATGCAAATAGTACTAAAAGGTTAACAAAAAATTAAAGCAAATGGAGTAAAATAAGAATGTTCATATAGCAGACGCGTTAATAACCTAGTCGTAACTTGGAACTCAAAAAAAAAACAAACTAAATTATGTAACAAAATTATTATGAAGGATATATAGAATAGTTAACCAATTTGAAACTAAATAATAATAGGCCGTGCTATCGCTATTAATGGATTAGTTATTTTTGAGCCGACAATAATCATTTAATCGAGTTAATGTCTTATGATTGCTTTTACCCGACCTAATGATTTTTTTCTGAACAATACGTACAGTGTACACTGATTGAAAAGCAAAAAGTTCAAGAATTTAATTACTACGCTAGTTAGATCATTGTATTATAGTCATAACACAAATCATAATTTTGTAGCACAGTAATTGAATACTTTGAAATCGTTTCAATCTTAACTTAGGATACAAGTAAAAAAATATTTTAGGTACCTCTAAAAACACTTTAATCATACATAAAAGCCCAAATTGCTAGAGTTCTTCGTGAAATATGTTTGTGTGTTTCTAGAATTAGAATAGTGGGTAATTTTGTGAACATTACTATGATTTGATTCCCAGCACGAAACATTTGCTGATTAACTCTTACAAAAACTTTCTATCAAAAGGCCTTCGCACATCACTTGGACTTTTTTCTTCTATTCTAGGTACTCAACTCACAATATGATATTGAAATAAGAGTATTATGTTATTAATGAATTTTTCCACTCACATTGCGTAAACGCAAGACTTTTTTAACCTTAAATATCAGATACAATTTAAGTACTTAGAAGTAGAGGTAGAAGTAGAGGGCTGAATTGAGTCATAGTGGGCAATACATCTGCATAATATACGAAAACCTTTATTCTTATTAAAGGTGTTTAAGTTAACTCAAATGTTTCGTGCTGGGAAATAGTTCTTCATACACATGGGTGATGGGTTACGTCTGTGTCAAACGCCAATCATAGAGTATGACCGCATCTATAATTCAAGCTTTTTTGTGGGGTACATCGGCGCTATATATAGATGTTGGATTATTAATTTATGAGTAGTATTAGTCGTTTACACGGGTTAAAGTTTCTTTTTGATTTTTTTATAGACTCTTAAGCACCTTCCTTTTTGGTAGTGGGTAGACCTTTTGTTCGCACTCGAGAGGATGCAGGTTCGATTCTGGGTGAAGGCTTTAGATCTGAAAATATCTCATTAGTACACATACCAATGAAACATTTTCAGATCTAAAGTACATCATATTACGTACGCTCGTACTCGCACATAGTTAGTCGCAGACGTATTAACCTGTTTATTCCTCTGAACTAGGCCGACTGTATTGCGAGAATCTTGTATGTGCTTGGGCGTTCATACGGGCATTTAAAATCTTGACCCAAGCACTTCATTATTTGAAGAGTGGTGACTTCGCTCTAGAAATACTATATAAATCATGCAAAACAAAATATTCAAAGGCTTTTTTACCTTATTGATGTATAAGTCAAAATCTTACACGGGGTTCGTAAGGTTTTATTTATTTAAAACTTTATGCACATAAAAGTACAAAGGTGGACTTAATGCCTTATGGCATTATCTTCCAATCAACCTTTGGGCGATACAGACGTGTTTTAGTACAAAGGGACTTAATGCCTTATGGCATTATATACCAATCAACCTTTGGGCGATACAGACGTGTTTTAGTACAAAGGTGGACTTAATGCCTTATGGCATTATCTACCAATCAACCTTTGGGCGATACAGACGTGTTTTAGTACAAAGGTGGGCTTAATGCCTTATGGCATTATCTACCAATCAACCTTTGGGCGATACAGACGTGTTTTAGTACAAAGGTGGACTTAATGCCTAATGGCATTATCTACCAATCAACCTTTGGGCGATACAGACGTGTTTTAGTACAAAGGTGGACTTAATGCCTAATGGCATTATCTACCAATCAACCTTTGGGCGATACAGACGTGTTTTAATTATAATTTGTCTCATTTTCCCCCTTTCCCAAGACAGAATTCAGATGTTTAAAGGATATAATCCAAATTTTATTGACCTTTTTTTCTTTTCATTACTCTAAATGGAAGCTTCTTTATTGATTTACTTGCGGCCTAAATCTCCGAAAAGGCACTTGCAATTTATAGACTAAAGTGTGACCTTTCTTTTGTAACTCACTTTCAATGTGCCGTATTTTTTCAAGTAATTAAATGATCCTGATTAAAAACTAAGTAGAAAATGAGATTTTCAGTCTGATAATCTTTATCACCTTTAAGTTAGCATGTGCAAGGCTGTTGCAAGAGTTTCTTCCCATACGCTCTATATAAAATGACCAACTTGATTAAATTCTATAATATCAAAAATAAACTTTTCCTGGTTTCGAAATACATTGTTTTCAATTTTTAATCCGAGTTTGTGATTTATTTCTTAAAAAAATATTTATCTTTAAAATACCGTTGTTACCTCGTAGATTAAAAGGCATTTCCTAATTAAAATCAAAGAATGGGAAGCCTTACATTAATTGTATTTAGTACCTAAACAATTCAAAACCTCACGTTGTAAATGAAAACTTTACTTTGGTAACTTGTTAATTTGATTCTTAAACATTACATAGCATTGTTTCTCTTTCAACGCGACTGTTGAAACTAAACTTTTATTTCAAAACAATGAGCAATCATTGTAACTTTTTACATGACAATAAAAGCGCCTACGCAAAATAGTTGTTTTAATAGGCAAGTAAAAAGATTTCATCGTTTTCGTTTCGGTATATTTTGCCTGTACGCATATTAGTCTTATACTTAAAACGAGATAATATTGTATATTTATATAAAATTTATTTCTCATCTTTCAACCTTAAAAACTACTCATTTTTTAGTTGTAAACTAAAACTTTAGGCAAAGCTCGGTCTCTCAGGTACATATGTTTATAGACTTAACCATCAAGGAGAGTTGCTACGGTAATGTACAATTAATTATATAAGGTAAATAAAAGTTTGTGTAAATCTTGTAATTAACGCTGATATAGCAGTCCGCCAACTACACGGCAGATTATTTGCCCGGGACCGCCTGACATTAAGCCTGCTTTATGCAACCGTAAAATTGCTTGTGTTTCGTAGAAAAGGGATGATAGATCCCATTTTAATTATACCAGGTAATAGGAATGTTTGCGGGCAATTATTTAACATTTACGACCTAATGAAAACATTGAAAATTGTTATTAGTATCACATGATTACTAAAGTGCATATTATCTTAATGAACTAAATGAACATGTTGATATGATTAGTAAAATGTAGCAAGGAAAACTTTTGGAAATAATCCAAATAAGCTTAGACTTTAAAATAACGGTATCAGAGATTTCTATTTACATAATAGTAATATACAAAATAAGTGCAATATCGCTAGCTACGCTGCAACTTGCTTATTAAACTTCGCAACGCGCTTTCATTTGCAATGAGGTCAAGAATCATCAAGAAATGCGGCAAAATAACCACCTTGAAAAATCAAAAACGATTGTGCGCTCAGGTAACTCACATTTTATCGAGAATTTAATTCCTCAATTCATGGAGGTGCGAATTCGCAAGTGCTTATCGTAGGGCGCGCCGCCCTGGACGACTTCCCCCGCCGCCGCCCTACTCCCCGCCCTCTCCGATGACGTCAAAGGCCCACCGCGAGCCACCCGCTTATAAATATATCCGTGCCGATAGCACGCCACAGGTTTTGGGCTCGTAACCTCCACGAGAGTCGTCACTAACTTTCAGCCTTAATGACACTTATTAGGGGACGGTATCGACAATTCTGACTTGGATTACCGATCATCGATTTTCACTTTGTCGTCGCTTACAAAAAACAGAATTTTAGTTATGAATCGTAAATTGTTATAGCTTTTCCTGCTGCGGCTTTTTCTTTATTGTCAAGTCCAAAAATATTTCTAAAAATACATTTTTATATCAGAAACACACGTAACTTAAATTAGGATGAGGATAAGCAATATCTTCCTTTAACCTTGTACTTTCATTCGACTTAATTTTAGACGTAGGTTTTTTAGAAGGGGCCTTATCCTATTCCACCGTAATGATCTTTTCATACTTAATTTTAAACACGAATATTTTAGGGAAAACGATCCCCAGATGTTTAATTTATACAGATCATTTAATGTAGCGGAAAATATACGGGCAATTTGAAATTTGTCGGAGGTGTAGGCTTCACGGCTAATTCTGTTTATTGCTTTTTTATTCAGTTTTATTAGTGTGAATAGTACTTAAATAAACTTAAAAATATATTTGTCTGTCTTTCTATAACTCATAGGACGCTGAATTGGTTTTCATTATTTGGTACCGTATAAAGAAACCTTCAGACCTGGGAAAGGTACTCGTATTGGTATAGTTAATACTGGAAATATAAATGAATTTCGTTTAAACGTATTTGATACTAAATGACGCCTGCAACTCCGTTGCGCCAAAATTCGTTTATCGCGTGGAAACCGTACATTTTTTTGGATAAAAAGTATCCTTTGTCCTTTCCCGGGACTCAAAGTGTCTCCATACCAAATTTCAGCCAAATCAGTTCAGCGGTTTGGGCGTGAAGAGGTAACCTACAGACAGACAGACGGACAGACAGACACACTTTCGCATTTATAATATTAGTATGGATTCGTTTTTCATTGTAACCCTATATTGTATTAAAATTCTCATCCCCTTAACATGTAGATTTGACTATGGAGGTATCAACTATCCATCCAATAACCGCAATGGGAAATCGGTTGACCAAGGAGAAATAGGGGTTAAGCTACTCCGACTCGGTCTATTTATATCGCATAGGCAGAATCATACGTTCTACGTAGAAAATGTAAAGATAAGGTTGGCCGCATATACTGTAAATATTTTTCCGTATTCGATTTCCGATTCCGTTCTCCATATTCGGACATCCGAGTGCTTAGAATCAGTAGAAAATACATTAGGCTTCGTCCACATTTGTATCATTTGCGCGATCAGATCTCCGATATCTCCGTCGCGTATCTTCGAAGCGTATCAAAATGATACGCGTATCATGATACGCCCCTATCGCTATTAACCGCGTATCTGATACGTGTCGTATCAAATACGCGCATGATCGTCAGAATGATCTAATAGGCGTCCACACTATGATACGCATACTTGATACGGCGCGATGATCGCGACGGAGATCTGGCCATTTAGCCGAAACTTTTTCGTATTCGCTTCGTTATAGAATCACCGGTCAAAATGTATGGAATTGACATAAGACGAGTCGAACGTCAACGTCATATTAACGAACGCTTATGTCAATTCCATACATTTTCATCGGCGATTCTATAACGAAGCGAAAACGAAAAGATTTTGGCTCACCCCCCTGATCGGAGATCTGATCGCGCAAATGATACAAATGTGGACGAGCCTTTAACTGACTTTTTCCAAACGGAACGAATTTCGCACTTCGTTTCGAGAGCAAGCCGGCACGCGTAAATTAAAACGAACGTTTGCACTAGTCTCACGGAATTCCAATTCGAAATTCCACATTAAGAAATCGAATATGGAAAACGTGTGTATGCGGCCAGCCTTACAGGCTACGAAATGACGTCAAAGAGTAACAAAGAATGATAGGAACCCTATCAAATAACCATCTCACTACTTAAAATTTATTACAAAAGTTACATTACTTAACGATTTTCTTATAAAATATAAGCCTTACGTCCCATTTTCCCAGCTTTGCACGAGGAATATGTTATTCTGCCAAGGATATTGAGATGCATTATTCTTGTAACAGGGACTCAACGCAACTCTTTTGCATAATCAGGCCATTTCTTTGACATATATCTAAATGTGGTTTCCATCGCAGCATCCACACGCGACTTATAGTAATGTACTAGTGTTGTTGTACTTTGAAATAAGTGTACATCCATGCTTCTTGCATTCATCTTTTTCACGTTTCAACCGTTGAACCGGTGTTGATAGGTATTTTACGTTCCAGAAAAAAAGGATACTTTTTAACGCGGCTAAATTTGAGATTTTCGCGCGATAAACAAATTTATGTGCAAATAAAGTTAGTAAATAAGTATGTATAAATATATTTCTTATAATTAATATTGCTATAATTAAATTAACAATGGAGTATTTACCTCTATATCTGACTCTCTACTAACTTAATAATACAAGATTCGCAGTTAGTTAAACAACTTTTACTAATAACTAGGGCCCGGATTTATATGTAAATACATATTTTTACTTTGCACGATTTTCGGCCTAGAATGTGTTTTTTATATGAATTATCATGTTTAGACTGTGAAAAACCAAGTTTTATTTTCCATATTTTTCCATATTTTAGGGTTTTACAAAGATAAGTCCATATTTTGCAAGAAAATGCCACAATCGTCCATATTTTCATAAAAATACAAAAAAAAAACGTTCCCGCCACCATGCGGCTGCGTCACGGAGCTAATACAAAGCTCCGTGGGCTGCGTATTTCGTTCCTCTCGCGTTTTACCGTCGTATTTCGTTTCCAAAGAAGATTATTGAAGAAATAGAAAATAAAGTTTCAGATGCTATTAGGTCCTGTTGCTGACATAGCAACAAAGGGCTTGATTTAAATTTAAGTAATAGGTACACAAAAATAAAACAAAATTCTGTGCCGTTTTTTGATATTTGACGTATGCAACCATTATAGTAGGGGAGGTAGTGCTATCGTTTACTAGGTGATTTCATACCGACCAAATTTTTGTCCAGCGGTAGCTTAATATTTATCAATCAATATAATCAGCGTCAGTCGCCGCACCCGTGGTGGAATGTTAACTGAGAGTATTTCAAAGTTGTAAAAAAAATAATTGCGAAAAGTGATTTTATACCGAATGAAACTTTGATGGATGATTATTGAGGTCATGTTTAACCAAAAAATCACCGTCAGCCGTATTGCAGACGAGGGATTTACCGTCAGTCGCGTTACTGAACATGTAAAAAATTTTTGAATATAAAGTCATTTTATACCGTACAAAATTTATACAGGTGAATGTTTCTACTTTGTAAATAATAAAGAAAACCGTCAGTCGCTAATACGATGGTGGAAAAACCGTCAGCCAGCAAAATAAGTTATGACCAATATAGCCCTACTTTGCGCTCAATGTATCCTATTGCGTCGCGTAGACGACATTTCCACCTGTAAACATTCCGCTGACGGCGATTTTCGTTTGAATTAACCATAAAATTATCTCACATAGCAATTTTAAGTAATTAATTCGATAGTCAATATTTGTGAAGAAGAATCATATACATTTTACTTTAAAAGCGCCATCTGTTGTTATATACTAAAACTAAAACAACACCTACCCAACCTAAACGTGTATAATCTAGATATGAACCTTTATTGGGTGCGAATTCACAAATATTGACTATCGAATTAATGACTTAAAATTGCTATGTGAGATAATTTTATGGTTAATTCAAACGAAAATCGCCGTCAGCGGAATGTTTATAGGTGGAAATGTCGTCTACGCAACGCAATAGGATACATTGAGCGCAAAGTAGGGCTATATTGGTCATAACTTATTTTGCTGGCTGACGGTTTTTCCACCATCGTATTAGCGACTGACGGTTTTCTTTATTATTTACAAAGTAGAAACATTCACCTGTATAAATTTTGTACGGTATAAAATGACTTTATATTCAAAAAAATTTTACATGTTCAGTAACGCGACTGACGGTAAATCCCTCATCTGCAATACGGCTGACGGTGATTTTTTGGTTAAACATGACCTCAATAATCATCCATCAAAGTTTCATTCGGTATAAAATCACTTTTCGCAATTATTTTTTTTACAACTTTGAAATACTCTCAGTTAACATTCCACCACGGGTGCGGCGACTGACGCTGATTATATTGATTGATAAATAATAAGCTACCGCTGGACAAAAATTTGGTCGGTATGAAATCACTTAGTAAACGATAGCACTACCTCCCCTACTATAATGGTTGCATACGTCAAATATCAAAAAACGGCACAGAATTTTGTTTTATTTTTGTGTACCTATTACTTAAATTTAAATCAAGCCCTTTGTTGCTATGTCAGCAACAGGACCTAATAGCATCTGAAACTTTATTTTCTATTTCTTCAATAATCTTCTTTGGAAACGAAATACGACGGTAAAACGCGAGAGGAACGAAATACGCAGCCCACGGAGCTTTGTATTAGCTCCGTGACGCAGCCGCATGGTGGCGGGAACGTATTTTTTTTGTATTTTTATGAAAATACGGACGATTGTGACATTTTCTTGCAAAATATGGACTTATCTTTGTAAAACCCTAAAATATGGAAAAATATGGAAAATTAAACTTGGTTTTTCACAGTCTAAGCATGATAATTCATATAAAAAACACATTCTAGGCCGAAAATCGTGCAAAGTAAAAATATGTATTTACAATAAATCCGGGCCCTAGTTATACGCGCATGGTCTCCCTAACTGTCACGAGTGACTCTTTCATTACCTACACTTAAACAGTGTTTAATAATTATTGTAATTTTATACTCCATATTTTTTCCATATTTCTATTTTGTACTCCATATTTTTCCATATTTTCGATTTTTTAGTCCATATTATAAGTACATATTTTGGATTTTTAATACATATTTTTCCGGGCCCTACTAATAACACAAATTATTCAAAGGGCACGAAGATTTATGTCGGAGCAGCGGAGTGTCCGAGTGAAACGGCCGAATCACTCATTGTTCAATCAGGCCCGTTGTTGCGACTAATGGATGGTTCCAAATGAACGGGAAATTCCACAGGCTAATATTATAATTGCCTTTGTTTGTGAGGATGTTTGGTTCGCTTTCAGGTGACCGCTTTCAAAATTTAAAAATAACAGATTTTGAAATTGATTGGTCCGTGTATATAATACGATCATACTACAACGACACGGACACTGGATAGATAATAATACACACATAATATTCACATTACACATCGAACATAACTTTAACGTGTCTGTCTATCTGTCTGTCTGTAATATGTGCGCCTCCATTCTTTTCTATATTTTTGGGGACTAAATAGTTACTTGCATTAACACTAGCAAGTCATGCTAACCTACCCATATAATAACTTTCCAAAATCATATTTTTAATTCCACAAGAAATCTCTTTCAAAGTTACTCTAATAGAAAACCGCAATTTATTAAGGCATACGTTAGCAAACAAAATTACATAAGGAGGCCTCAGCAAACAGTTTTCGTATTTCGCATCTGAACATTGTAAATAAACATTTGATGTAGATTGGCCTAATATACGCCACCGCAATTTTAAAACCTAATGTCTGGGACATATATTTATAACTCTTTTAATAAAATAAAAATATACGCATTATAAAAGAACTTATTACTTCAGACTTACTAACTAGGTAGGTTTAATTTAGCTGCCTCTTTTCGGCAAGATGACTTTCAAGTGTTTTTTAATTTTGATATTTTTGCCTTACTGTTTCTCTAGTAGTAAACCTGTATTTTTTTTGTTATAAAGTTGTCTGTTTATGAGGTTACGGCAACCGCAACCCTCGATACGGTCCCGAGGAGCCCTAGGGACGCACTAAAGCAACCTTTGAATGAAACGAAATTAATTAAAATTAAACGGGACGGGTAACCTTTCACGGAGAGGGTCAGTAGACTTTTTATCGAATTTCTTTCCAAGTAAAACACGATAAGGAAATTTTGTTTGAGCTATTCCGAAAAAAGGAAAAAGAAGTTTCTTAGGTATATTTTCCCAAGAAACTTCAATTCCTTTTCCAAAATGTGTGGTGCGAATATTTTTTGAGTCCTTATCTGTTTGACAGATGTACGGACAAGTTTCGCGACAACTTTTACTTTGGAAGTAACGCAAACGGCAGTTGCAAATGCTGTATCTCCAACCGCATTTAATTTGTTTTTATCGTAAAACTTTTTACATTTCCAACAAGTTCAACTGTATTTCTATCTTGTACTGCTTTACCGGTCATTTTCTTACATATTCAATATCTAATATCACAGCAATGTAACAAATCGTATATAGACGAAAGCAATTGATTTGATACTAAAAACTAATAAGTAATAACCCAATAATAAAAGACAATAATTAAGAGCACGAAAGTAAGGTAAAATTAATTATTTTGGCGTTTCTGAATCTGCGAACAAAGTCTCTGCTACGCGCGTAGCACCGTAGACATGTTTTGCTGTATGTAGTCGTAGCGTAGGTTACAGACAGAATATTACTTACAGCAAATATTATTTCTGAAAGACAAGGTTCTAATTTTGAGTTTAGGTATAATAACCGTATGTATTATTTGTTGCAGGTTGATCACCGATAATCGCGGACTTCCAATCGAAAAGAAGGCGGAAGAAATAATCAGCCGGGCAAGCGAAACAAAATCTGATCGTGCGGCGGTCGAATAATGTGGGGCGTGCGCCCGGTGACCGGCGCTAGGCGCACTTAGTAGCGGGGGATGCGCGCCGCGGCGAGCATGCGCGTGTGCTGCGTCGTACTCGCGGCACTGGCGCTGCGCTGCTGCGCCGAGCCCGCGCGCGAGTGGCGCGAGCTGCAGGCCCGACCGCTGCAGGAGCTGTTCGAGCCGGCGCAGGACCGCTTCGAGCCGGCGCAGCACCGCTTCGCGCCGGCGCAGAGCCGTGCGCACGCGCCGCACAAGGAGCGCCGCCGCAACGCCAAGCGCACGCCGCGCCTGCCCTCCGAGCTCGCCAGCCAGATGATGCTGCGGGCGGCTCGCTCCGGGAGACCCTACGACGTCCCACAAATCGGTAAGTCATATTTTATAGCATTTAGAGTCGGCGTAATGCATATGGAGGCACAAAACTACATATAAAACTTGTTTTAAATTCTGTGCCTCGTTATTGTGAATATAACTTAAAAAGCTTTGCGTCCAAGTTAAAGTTTTGGATTATTATTAAGTTTTTCCGCGTTTTTCCGGATAGAATTTAGAACTGACATGGCAAGTCTTGATAAAAGATTACCAAGCATCCAGACCAAGTAGTTCTTTTCTATCAGCACATAGAACAACGAGGTGCAGAGACAGTCTTTGTGCACATCTAATTTATGGAAATGTTTTCTAACTGTTATCTAAGTTCAAACTTTCCATTGTGTTTGTTACTGCAACAATAGTTTCAAGAAACTTAGGCTGCGATTTAGAAATTGGTTCTGCAAGCAGTGCTATAAAAAATTAATGCCTAGGCAGTAATTTAGTTCAAGTCTTACATCAAAATCAAATAAACAGTTATAACACCTGATATAAGTTTTTAAATAAATGGCTGTCACTTAATATGTGTCATGAATTAAAAGCTCAGTTGAAAGAAAATAATATTTACCATTTTTGGTTAACTTAAAAATATTAGCGAAATCTAATCCAACACTTTAAATAATCAGACAAAAAAATGTACAATTTTCATTTACATTGAAAACATTACTTAAAAATCGTATAAAACTTAATGATTTCTACAAAACGCACCCATATATTTGTAACAAGGCGCTATTATGTTATAATTACTAGGAAATAATTCACATAAAATACTTTTTCGCTTTGAGAATACTCGGAAGTCGAACATGCAAGCTACGTTATGTGAGCACGCTTAATTTAACCATTCCTTAAAACTACAAATTGTGGCATCGATGCATTATTTTTTAATTTCAAAGTATTTCACAGTATTTTGTACTGTATATTTTTTTTATTTCAATTAAAAAAAAGCTAGATTTTTGCTTTTTAAATATTAGGTATGCCATTACAATATGATCTTTAGTAATAGTATATGTAGATAACACAAGTAGGAGTTTAGTAAAATATTTTGTAATAAACAAAGAGAAAACTAGACAATCCCTTGTCTACGATACATTAAATTTTAGGCAAACAAGGCATCGCGTCGTAAATATTAAAATATGTTAATTAAACTAACCGGGTCCCCGTCGTACGACCGGCCAGCTTAGCTGTGTAATTAATATGAAATCCCACAGTATGAAATATAAATAACGTTTAGAAACGAAACAATTTTTAACCGAACAAATAATTGCTTTGTAATACGTTTTATCCGAATGACAAATTCGAATATCTTTATTTACATTTAATACGTCGAATTTGCATACATTTGAAGTGGTACTAATAGTCTGATTAACAAGTGCCATTTTCCTCAAAACCTAATCTAATGCGTCGAAAATTATGATTTTGGTCTCATTCGATTCGGAATACCATCTTGAACATTCTATCAAAATTCCAAGAGGGGCTGAAAAAAAAAATGCAAAAATTATAAACAATTAAGTAAACATAAAAAGAAGGGTTTAGTTTTCTTTTTATATTTCGAAAACTATTTGAGTTAATCAAAATTTGAAAATAGATCCTTAAAGAACAGGAAATTTCCTAAAAAAAGTCTTAGATCCTGGAACCTTATCAATAATCCTTATAACTTTAATTGAGCGGCGAAAGTAACGGTAAAACCGCGTGGTTCGGGTTTCGCGTGATTTGCCGCAATCTGCTACGTGAACTAAAAAAATATTTTAAGTGATTAAATATTAATATTAAGGAATAAAAAAAATTGGGTACTAAGTAGACAAATCAATAAACAATAATCCGTCAACAAAAATTAATTATCACAATTTGTTTAATTGTTATGCTTTTGTTCATTTGTTAATAGTCACCATTTTAATGTTAACATAAAAACGCAGATTTTTTCAAAACAAGAAATCTAGAAATTTTTATTATTCTTTTGAGCTAATCTTAAAAGGGCTGAGAAGAGATATCCGTTGGAAAAATTCAACAATTTTGATTTTTCACTTTTTTATGAACAATCAAAGGCATTCAAAGGCAAAATTAGGGGTTTTTCATCAATAAAAATGATTATTTAAATTTTATTACTCATAAATAAAAATAAATATATTGTTATCTGGCTTCTAACAATAACAAAACAAAATGGTAACAATAATTGGATATAAAAGTACCGTAATTGCTTTATTTACATGAATAATTTTGGAATGACTTTGAATGTTAATAAAAAAGTAAAAAATAAAAAAATAAAAAATTTTTCAACGGGAATCTCTTACAAAGCCTTTTAAGATTAGCTCAAAAGAATAATAAAAAAATCTGGATTTCTTGTTTTGAAATATTCAGCGTTTTTATGTTAACATTAAAATGGTGACTATTAACAAATGAACAAAAGCATAATAAGCAATTACGGTACTTTTATATCCAATTATTGTTACCATTTTGTTTTGTTATTGTTAGAAGCCAGATAACAATATATTTATTTTTATTTATAAGTAATAAAATTTAAATAATCATTTTTATTGATGAAAAACCCCTAATTGCTATATTTACATGAAAATTTCATGAATGCCTTTGATTGTTCATAAAAAAGTGAAAAATCAAAATTGTTGAATTTTTCCAACGGATATCTCTTCTCAGCCCTTTTAAGATTAGCTCAAAAGAATAATAAAAATTTCTAGATTTCTTGTTTTGAAAAAATCTGCGTTTTTATGTTAACATTAAAATGGTGACTATTAACAAATGAACAAAAGCATAATAATTAAACAAATTGTGATAATTTATTTTTGTTGACGGATTTTTGTTTATTCATATGTCTACTTAGTACTCAAATTTTTTTATTCCTTAATATTAATATTTAATCACTTAAAATATTTTTTTAGTTCACGTAGCAGATTGCGGCAAATCACGCGAAACCCGAACCACGCGGTTTTACCGTTACTTTCGCCGCTCAATTGAAGCTATAAGAATTACAGGTACGGTACCAAGATCTAAATTTTTTTTTAGGAAATTTCTTGCTTTTTAAGGATCTATTTTAAAATTTTGATTATCTCAAATAGTTTTCGAAATATTAAAAAAAAACCAAACCCTTCTTTTTATGTTTACTTAATTGTTTATAACTTTTGCATTTTTTTTCAGCCCCTCTTGAAATTTTGATAGAATGTTCTAGATGGTATTCCAAATCAAATGAGACCAAAATCATAATTTTCGGTGCATGAGATCAGGTTTTGACAAAAATGGCACTTGTTAACCAGAGTATAATGCGTTAGCTGTAAGAGTACTATTGAATGTTTACTGTTTAGTGTTTTACTAATATACTTCTTAAATTCAAAATCCTTTGCAGTAAAACTTGCAAATCACTTTAGTTACAACGTAAGAATTGTTTTATTTCACAGTTGGGAAATATGTTTAATTTCACTGACCAAGAATTAATAAACTGTTAACTCAATAAACAGAATATGTAGTGTTTAAGGTGTCCACTCCAATCATGATAGAAACAAGCGATGACGAACGTGTAGAGAAACATATTTGTCTATGAATTCCCAAGATTGACTTAAATTATTGTGTTCTATTACTATAGAAAAAAAGACAGTTCCGCGAAAAATAAATACAAGCAATATAGTAAATTACTTAGGAAGTGCTTTAGACTTGCAGAAATAAATTCACATAGTAAATACGTCGCAAATGCAAAAAATAAATGTAAAGCGTCATGGGATATTGTTAAACAATGCTCAAGCAAAGCTAACAACAACAAATGTATTACAGACATTAAAATTAATAATAAAAAACTTACCACACCCACAGACATAGCAAACACATTTAATGAATATTTTATAAAAACTACAAACATAAATATAGCTTCAAATTCTAATTCTACAAGTAATATTCATGACAATCCTATGAGCATCTTTTTAAAACCTTGCACCTGTGACGAAACAATAAACATTATTAACTCCTTAAAAAACACGAATACAGTTGGTTATGATTAAATATCCACAAAGATAATCAAAGAATGTAAATATATAATTGCCCCCATCTTAACTGAGCTGATAAACAAGTCTTTCGTAGAAGGTTATTTTCCAGACAAGTTAAAAGTCTCAATAATAAAATCAATATTCAAAAAAGGTGACAGAAAACAATTAAGTAATTATAGGCCAATTGCGCTAGTTCCAATACTATCAAAAATATTTGAAAAAGCAATGCATAAAAGACTAACTTCATTCATTAATAAATTTAATATTTTGAAACATGAACAATTTGGCTTTCAAAAGAACAAATCAACTCAACAAGCATGTTTCAACGTTACTAACCAAATTATAAACTGCATTGATGAAAAGAAACACTGCATAACTGTTTTCATTGACATGACCAAAGCTTTTGATTTTGTTTCACATAAATTACTACTAAAGAAATTAAGCAAAATGGGAATAAGGGGACCAGCGTTAAATTGGATTAAGACCTTCCTTGAAAATAGAACCCAATATACAATAATAGAAAACATTAACAGAGATAATGAATTAGTCAATACTAAATCTGCAGTTTTACTTAATGAATATGGAGTTCCACAAGGCTCTGTATTAGGTCCTCAGCTATTCTTGTTTTACATTAATGACATTCCCATTGAAATTAATAATCCAATAATCATTAATAATTATAAATTTACATTATTTGCAGATGACATATCTATAATATTTACATATTTAAATAAATTGGACGTGAATAAAATCGAAAATGACATAAACTTGACACTTAGATATTTAATTGAATGGCTGACATCTAATAACCTTAAAATTAATGTTAATAAAACTAGGTATATACAATTTACAACTTACAATAAAAAACCCATTGACTTAAAATTAACACATAATAATGAAAAAATAGAGAAAGTTGAGGAAAACTTATTTTTAGGCATACAAATTGACAAACACTGTAACTGGCATGCTGGGCCAGTCATTAAAGCCAAAACCCGAAAGAAATTAGTAACTTGATAAAATTTTAGGGGGTTGTTAAAGAAGGTAAAATAACTTACTGTGTGATTTTGCAGCGTTCTGGGGTGTACGGAAAGGGTTGAAAAGGGGTGAAAAAGGTTTTTTGTTAATAACATTGCGTAAAAAATTAGTAACACGCTGCAAATTTGGAATTAGGTTGTTCTTACCGTTTTGTAACGTGTATTAAATTGGCAGCGTTTTGTAACATACGGAACATTGTTTATTATTAAAAAACAATAAAATTTGTTAATAACAGGGGTAAAAAAATTTGTAACACGCTACAAATTTGGAATTAGGTTTTTGTTACCGTTTTTTAACGTGTATTAAATTTGCAGCGTTTTGCAACATACGGAACATTGTTTATTATTAAAAAACTATAAAATTTGTTAATAACAGGGGTAAAAAAAATTAGTAACTCGGTGTAAATTTAGAATTAAGTTGTTCTTACCGTTTTGTAAAGTGTATTAATTTTGCAGCGTTTTGCGACATACGGAACATTGTTTATTACTAAATTGCTGTATATTTGATATACGTTAGTAAACGGTAAAAACAACTTAATTATAAATTTGCAGCGTGTTACTACATTTTTTACCCTTGTTAATAACAAATTTCATTGTTTTTTAATAATAAGCAATGTTCTGTATGTTACAAAACGCTGCAAATTTAAGACACGTTAGAAAACGGTAAGAACAACCTAATTCCAAATTAGCAGCGTGTTACTAATTTTTTTACCCCTGTTATTAACAAATTTTATTGTTTTTTAATAATAAACAATGTTCCGTGTATTACAAAACGCTGCAAATTTAATACACGTTACAAAACGGTAAGAACAGCCTAATTCCAAATTTGCAGCGTGTTACTAATTTTTTACGTGTCCTCAGTCCTACGATATGGTCTAGTTGTCTGGGGAAACTCTACGCACATAGACAAAACATTCATTGTGCAAAAGAAATGCATTCGTGCTATAGCTAAGATTCCACCGTATGAGTCATATAAGCCTTTCTTTAAAAAATTTAACATCCTGACTCTGCCTAGCATGTACATTTTAGAAATATTTAAATTCGTTATACACAACAAGGACATTTTTACACAATTGATTGACACGAACCCAACTAAATATTTTAGAAATTCAAATAGATTAATCATTAATAAGAAACCAAAAACAACTCTTTTTTTAAGTAATGCATATACAATGTGTGTAAAGATTTACAATAAAATACCAAATCACATAAAACACTTGTCTAAAAAATACTCTATTAAGGTACCATTCGGATCTGTGAGGCAAGCGTATAGCGTCACGCGTAAGCGACCGGTCGCTTGCTGCGGAGCAGCAAATAGCTTACCAATGTCCGCGACCGCGTAGCCGCGACCGACAAAAATTTAATTAAAATGATACTTTATTAACATCATTATAGCTATCATTTTTGTCTAAGTCACTAAGTAGTATTATAATAACCACGTGGCCAGCGTCGCTTGCCGCAGAGACCCGCGGCATGCAAGTGCGCCGCGTAAATAAGTACATTTGAACAAAATGCAACATTATTAACTACGTAACTAGGTAGCATTTCAAACTATGTTGCGATCTACAATTTTGTGATTTTGTGCGCAGACAGAAGCTTTGCCCTTTTTTCCACCATAACTACGAGTGTAAACAAAACAATAATTGTGAATTATTTTACAATATTATGGCAGGGAATTTAGTATTAAGGGAAGAAATGATCCAAAAACTGTTGGCAGATGAAGAGGATGACGAAATTATTTTGTATTTTTTATCATTTCCGGAAAAGAGGAGAAAGGTTGACCCTATTTTTACGTCGCGGGTCGAAGAGGGATGCTACAATATACTCATTGCACGTCACTTAATGTGTAATGAGGAAAAATTTAGAATGTATTGCAGATTAAGCCACGAGCAATTTTATTTTGTTCTAAGTTTAATAGATAACGACATTAAACCAAAAAGAAAAGGCACATCAATCATTAGCAGTTCCGAAAAGCTTTTTATTTGTTTAAGGTATGTACTCGTACATAAAATTGTAACATTGAGAGTTTAAATTTGAACTATCCTGAATTGGACTCGAGTTTCTTAGGTAAGGGACTCCTAAGGATTGGGATTCTTGGGAATTGATCATGCCCGACTGTTCTAAAAGTCTAGGGGAAGATAGGCTTTCACACACAAATTGTGCATTTCTGTTGCGCAGTGCGCTACAGCAACAACAAACGTCGGCCGATTTTATTGCCATTTACGTAGGGAACCCCGAGTAAGGAAGCAAATTAACACAATATACACATATAAAATACTAGCTGTTGACTCCGTCCGCCGTGGACTTCAGTTTCGCATGGTGTTTCCCGTTTCCGTGGCAATGCCGGGAATCGGGATAAAATGAAGCCTACATTACTGCAAATTTTCCTCAGAATCCATCTAATAAACACAATTCCCAAAGCTTTGTATAACCTTTGACCTGTCTCCCGTTAGTTAGTTAGTCCCCAAAATCATTGTGCGAGTAAGGGCCAGGCACGGGTTAGATTGCCGTTTTAACTCTTTTTGTTGTTCTACTTAGAACACGAGTTGAACAACGAGTCCATCCCATTCTACCAGCTAAACGGTTGCTTCTGTAAATGTGAAAAAATTCACGGGAGTAGGAAATATGCTGAATTTAAAAGGATTTGCTTCTGTTAATGTGAAAAAATTTACGGGAGTAGGAAATATGCTGAATTTAAAAGGAAAACTATCACGGCTAAGAAGACTTAATAAGTTATTTTTTTAGTAATAGTCGGTCACCCAAACAAAATGTATTCGGAAAAGTAACTATATAAAGGAATTTTTCGATAAGATTCCTTTGAATGCTACTAATATGATGTTGTTACTTGTTAGTAGTGTAAAATACGTTTTATAAATGTAAATTCATTGACCGTACAAAAATGATCAAAAACTAGTGTTACAACGGAATATTGTGCGTGGCCCGATACGCACTTGGCCAGTTTTCTGAAGGATTTCAAACATAATATTATATTATGTACTACCAAAAAGCTGGTTCCGAAGGTGCTGTACAGAAACTGAGGAAAAAGGACTCGCGGAATGGCAAGTAATATCCATAGATTACAATAGCCGTTTTAATACAATAATTAAACGTTCCATTGCGTGAATTCGCTAGAACGGCGAATTCGCTCAAATTCGCTCGAACGGCGAATTCGCTGGAACGGCGAATTCGCTCGAACGGCGAAGTCGCTCGAACGGCGAATTCGCTCAAATTCGCTCAAACGGCGAATTTGCTCAAATTCGCTCGAACGGCGAATTCGCTCAAATTCGCTCGAACGGCGAATTCGAACGAATTCACTCGAACGGCGAATTCGCTCGAATTCGCTCGAACGGCGAATTCGCTCGAACGGCGAATTCGCTCAAATTAGCTCGAACGGCGAATTCGCTCGAACGGCGAATTCGAGCGAATTCACTCGAACGGCGAATTCGAGCGAATTCACTCGAACGGCGAATTCGCTCAAATTCGCTCGAACGGCGAATTCGCTCGAACGGCGAATTCGAACGAATTCACTCGAACGGCGAATTCGCTCAAATTCACTCGAACAGCGAATTCGCTCGAATTCGCACGAACGGCGAATTCGCTCGAATTCGCTCGAACGGCGAATTCGCTCAAATTCGCTCGAACGGCGAATTCGCTCAAATTCGCTCGAACGGCGAATTCGCTGGAACGGCTAATTCGCTCGAACGACGAATCGAACGACAAATCGAACTTTTCGTCAATTTCGTCGATTTTCTTCTTTGTTTACGTTTCGATGCAGTCACAGTGTAATGAAACAACAAAATAGCCATGGCGGGATATATATATATATATATATGAGGCAACTGTTTAACAAAATAAAGTATTACTCATATGCATTATCATATGGTAAAGTGCGTAATCAGGGTTACTATTAGTTTGAATTTATTTCAATTTTTATCTATTTTCTTAAAATTGGTCGATTGGCCATTCAAGCACTAGGGCGGCGACAAATTTTGCTCTTTTCTAATAAGTATTACGATCCCGGAAGACGATTGACTCAAATGAAATTGAGATTTATTTAATCATTGTATATTTATCTGATATTTGGCTAACGGAAAATACGATTCACTTATTTTGACTCGATGGTTATATTTTTCGAAATTATGAATATTTCTGGGCTTTTCAACAAATACATGTTACACTTATTGAGTTACTATCATTAAATAACTTGCACTACTACAATCACTTTATAAAATAATAGCTAAAGGAAATATTAGTATTGTATTTAATTTTTAAGTACCTAATCATCAAAAGCATTTTTGGGTCTTACGACCTTTACTTTCGTGCTATAATGCAGAAATCGTTGTCACGCGATATATTATATTATGTATAAGCATTAGTTTTTCTGGGAATATCAGATGATTACTATTTGAAGTTCTATAGATAATATTGTGTTAGTTTTTCTGGAAATACCAGATGATCACAGATCTATATGTAGATACAAAATAAAATTAAAAAAAGTGGAAGTTCCATATTTACTAGTAGCTTTAAAAGTAAAATGCAGACTAATTATTATTGTTACAACTTCCAGAGGTCTGTAATGTTTATTGTTTATTATTTCTAATTTTTTATCACCAGCGACATTTGATAAAGTATCTAAGATTTACTTAACTTTATTGTGTATTATGTTAGAAAAGTTACTTTTTGTACCACTGCAATCGTTAAAGGTCTTGTGTGAAAAGTTATTATTATAGGCTTATTTTTTCAGTTTCTTCAGTTCATGCGTACTATTCGAAACCTCATTTGTTTACAAAAATAACTAAGTTATACAAACACTTTAAGTAGGTACCCGTAATATAAGACCGGTTTCAATAATTAAGATACGGTACCTATCGAATCTAAGTACGCGTTACTAGTTACACGCGAATTTATGATAATTAAATCTACGTCATAGTACTAAGACATAATATCTTAGATTATTTCGAGTTAAATAAAAGATTATAAGATTATTTTTAAAAAGAGACAACCCTGATTTCTTCAGAAAAGGTACGAGTTATGCGATAGAAAGAGAGCGGAGATGTAGGCAAATATAATTGTAGGCACCTAGCACTGCGCGGTCGGAATTTGAACTTTATAGTATCGTAGCATGAGACGTTAATTCTTTAAACGGGTTTCGTTAGTGGGAATTCTGTTGGTACAACTAATATATATTCTGTGCTATCGGCGTGTTTCTAGATAGAATATCTACCACAGCTGCCCTGCGGCTGTCGCGGTACTGCTATCGACGCGACAGGGTCGCGCTCATCGAAATTTGCCGCGCCACGCCCACCGGTCTCGTGTCGCGCGTCGCGGTAATCGGAATGTCGTCCATATAAACGCATACAAAGCAGTGGCTTGGCGACAGTCTCGGGTCGCGGGTCGCGGACATCGGTATGCTATTTTACGCGGCGACCGGTCTTTCTGTCTCGCGACGCGGGTCGCCGTGATTGTTTAGTCCTCCATACAACTTCATAGTGAGCAGTGGCTGTTTGGGTCGCGGGTCGCGGCGACCCGCTACATGCTGCCTTGATCCGAATCATACCTTTAGAGAACTAAAAAAAATACTAATAAACAAATATTATTTATGATGTAAAGGAATTCCTAAACAGTTGACATAAATTATTTTATTTTATGATAGTACTTAGTTTTAAAATTATTGACATTTTCTGCTTTATCTAATTTCTTGACATAAATATACATATTTCTCATTATCTCCATGACATGTTTAATTATTATTATTGTGAATGACCTATGTATAAAATTGACTTGAATATTGTTAGCGTAAAATATATTTTGTATGATTATAATTATTATATATTCTTATGACATGTTTAATTATTACTATTATTAATGACTAATACTGTATAAAATAGATTTGAATTTGTTAGCGTAAATTATGTTTTGTATGATTATAATTTAAATCTATATTTGCATGCTATTTTATAGATAGCTAAAAGTGTTAGTTCTTAAGAAAATGATCATTACCACCTACTGTATTCACCACTTTTATAGCAAATAAACGAATTGAATTGAATTGAATTGAATTCTAATCTAAACCATAGTGCCGATCCACTATCCAGCATGGATCGACGTGAAGAGTGGCCTTTTGTCTGTAAGGTGTTTAAAAGCTAAAAGACACTAGTATTTCGTGTGTGGAAATACAAACCACATCCGCATCGAGAAATGGCTTACTTTCCGTGATTTCCGTTCTAACAAAGGTCACATATTTCATGGGAAACCTCACGTTCTTATCCTCGAGGGACGGATTTTAATAGAATTTTGAAAGCTTCGAATATATCCTATTTTCTATTTATACGTTACTGATAGCCGTAGTATTATCGTATAATATATTCGTTTGAAGTACTCATAGTTTTTCATATTAAATTGCATTTTTAAAGGTTTATATTTATAAAAGTACTAGCTGTCCCGGCAAACGTTGTGTTGCCATATAAAGTATTTCGCCCATATTAGTTTATTGAAGTGTCTAAATAAGTATGGCACCATGGTAACGTCCATCACTATCCCGTCGCACAAAAACAATGGTCACCGTCGGTCTCGAGTTGCAATAATTTACTATTATTTATTCAACAAATGCACTTATCAATATAAAAAGTAGCCAGTAGCCGATTCTCAGACCTACTGAATATGCTTATAAAATTTGGTAAAAATCAGTAAAGCCATTTCGGAGGAGTTCGTGGACTAACATTGTGACACGAGAATTTTATATATAAGACTAGCTGTCCCGGCAAACGTTGCTTTGCCATAATATAAAGTATTTCGTCCATATTATTTTATTGAAGTGACTAAATAAGTATGTCGCCATGGCAACGTCGATCGCTATCTCGTCGCACAAACAATGGTCGCCGTCAGTCTCAGGTTGTAATAATTTACTATTATTTATTCAACAAATGCACTTATCAATATATAAAGTACCCAGTAGCCGATTCTCAGACCTACTGAATATGCATATAAAATTTGGTAAAAATCAGTAAAGCCGTTTCGGAGGAGTTCGTGGACTAACATTGTGACACGAGAATTTTATATATAAGAATTATTCATAAAAGTCGGTGATACATTATTTAGTTGCGCATTCAATATGTTTGAAGAGCGAGACAAAACATGCAATACATATAATTTATAGAATTAAATTTAGAACAATAAAATCTGTTTCTTTCGTATTAAATCAAATTTAGACAGAAATATAATTACTCAAGTAAATTCTTTCCATCACATAAAAGTTTACCGTGGCAAAAGGCGATGAATTTTCAATCAATAACGGTTTTCGTTGACAGTGGGAACTGTGAAAAATTCCGTTTAGTCTTTCAACAACAGCCAACAGGGCATTGTTTGCATCAATCGTTTATACAATCGATCCGTCGTGTTTCGTTCGAGTGATTAGTGCGCGACGTAAGTGCACGTCACTTTGACGTTGATTTTGCCTCTACGTTACCATTTGTGATATATACCATCGATCTGGTCGGGTTCGTAAAATAGTAGGGTATTTTCGTAAACATCAATTATTCATTAATGTTTGGATGTCTGACTAATAAATAATGACAAAGCATTTGAAATTGCTTTATTATTGTAATGACTTGAATTTGGCACTTTATAATAATTCTGTCTCTACATTAAAATCAAAGCTGCGTTAATATTGGATTAATAAACTGAATCCTATAAATATCCTAATAATATAGATATTATATCCCCAATAGTACTTGGGCAAAATCTTCGTTTTTCATTTTATATCGACTGGTTTCTCTACAATAAAACAAGTGTTTTGCAGTACATTAATATCAAGTAAAATTTTAACACTGTCTTTGTTTGCCGCAACAGGTTTGCCACACAACATGCAACGATTTCACATTACAATTGCAAATATAAAGTTTGTTGAATTCTCATTATGGTGTTGTACACGTATTTCAGAGACACATGAAAGTGTTGCTGATAGAAATTTTATGCTTTAAACATCTTACTTTACATACTTTTTAGGCTTTGTTTAATACGTTTACCAACTATATTGCAAGAATGCCGTATGTGCTTGGGTAACCATACGGATATGTAACTCCTGTCCCAGGCTCTACAGTATGTGACGAGTGGTTACTTCGCTCCGAAAATACTGTATAATATGCGGATGATCCGCAACGGATGCAAAGGCCTAAATTTTTTAATGCGTTTCGGAAGTTAAAATCGTTATTTTAGCACTAACTACATTTAAGTTATTCGCTATGGATATTGTTTGTTTTTTAATAAATTTTAGAGTGTCAGTAACGAACAAACAACATTTGCAAGTTGCATCGAATCAATCGTATTCTTGTCTCTTTAATAATAATAATATATACTTATGTTGCATTGTCTCAAAAATTAAAAAGACAGAATCAAACAAGGCCTTAGCATCTTTAGTGGGTTATTTATACAGGTGTATTATATGATTCAGTAGATCTGAAAATGTCTCAATGGTACACGCCGCCTCCCGGGATCGAACCTGCACCCTGCACCACACATCGAAAGTGCAAACCAAAGATCTATCCACTAGGCCACGGACGCTCTAGAATCAAAATAAATTTTAATTCATTCTACTGATGTTTTACAACTCAGAAACCAGCAAAGCCCGATCTCCCAGTATTAAATCATACGACCAAACGTCCTAATTAATCGACAGCTATCAATATCAACTACGCGCGCGATCGTATTTAGCTCGATCAGAATTCACGACGCATGTTACCAGAGCCGCGTCAGAGTAATGGCGACTACGCCCGGACAGCTAGTACGTGGGAAGTCTTTATCTATCGTGTCTATGCGATATGTCGTGAATCAACGAAACTAATATATCCGTATTCTGTAAGGCCGTGTGTCCACCTGCAAGCAAACTCGCTGAAGTCTTGCGTGAGTTTCTTGCAATATTGTTTACGTTTCATACTAATTCCTGCAATATATTGCTGCAATAAATGTCGTGCGAGAAGCTCGTGGATAATACTATACGAAAATAGACCTTATATCAGCGGTGACGCGCAGCGAGCTGTCGCGAGTCCTCGCAGACGTGTTTAGACATGCTGTCGCAACTACTCGCAGGAAGTGTTTGACAAATTGTCAACAAATTGTCAAGCGCTTCCTGCGAGTAGTTGCTACGAGGTTTACACAAAGAATTCTATTTAAACTTTAAAAAGAAGTCTTTGGGTTCACACTTGCAAGCTGCTGTCAGACAGACTGTCAGACACTTCTCGCGACAGTTGTCTTGCAGGTGGAAACACGGCCTAAGGTTTTCCTCGGCACTCAACTCTCAATGCCACACTCAGAGACGAATTACTTAACAGCATTATATGAAGATTTTGACATAAGCCCCATATATATCTGTCAAACTCTTAATTAAATTGAAGTTTAATTATGATTAATGTCTTTCACTGCGGCCATTAGATTAGAGCAAGAGTCTCAAACTACCGTTGTTTTATAAAAGCTGAAAGTTGGACTAAAATTCACATAGACACTTCATCATAATAGTAACAACTTTGCGATGATTTTTCTTTTATAAATCAAGTAACTGAAACCGCAAACGTTGTTTTGCAAAGCTTATAGTATACTACGCATGTATTGTACATATAAACCTTCCTTTTGAACTGCTCTAACTATAGAAAAAACTGCGTCAAAATCCGTTACGTAGTTTTAACTTTTAAAGATTATATCTTCCGTAGAAGGCATTTTCGGTCACTCAACTCTTTAACCAATTTTTGAGCAAGAGCGTGTAAGCCCCAGACCCTCGCTATTTTATAAAAGCCGAAAGTAAAACTTGGATTCTCGGGCTCTTGTACCATATTTGTTTTGTACTTAACATAAAAATATATTTCTCAGGTAAGTATGTATTATATTCTAAGTCGTGCAGTTGACATGAAATAGACTGAGTTATGAATATACAGGCTGAAATAATTAAATGCTACATAATACTAGTGATATCATAGATATATTATTTTAATAACCAAAGTAATTCTGAATTCATGTCGTCTGTTGATTCTGTCACACAAGCAAGCAATTAATATAAGTATGCAACTACAACAATACAAAACAATCTGTGTTTGATATGCGATGTAGAGCTATCATTATTTAATTACATATTCAGAGAGTTGCAAATTTTAGCGCGTTCTAATTTAAATACCGCCGTTCCATATTCAACGATACATGTTTATATTTAATAAACTATTTTCAAAATAGTAATTTTTTTATACTTTTTTTTTGTTACAAGAAATAACAATTTCTTTTGTTTTTTGTCTCTTTTATGTCTTTTCTTTTGTGTGTGCAAATAAAGAATTTATTATTATTAACATATCCAATTTAGGGCCTGTTTCACCACGTTCTGATAAAGTGGCGAATAGGCTATTCACAACTTTTTTGACAGATTCTTCATACTTTATCTGTCAAGTTAAGTGGTGGATAGCCTATTCGGCACTTATCAGAAAGTGGTGAAACAGGTCCTTAGTATTTTGACATAACATAACTGGAGCTATGTGTCCTAAAGTTTTACGATAAAAAGTAAGTCGTTTTTAGGGTACCGTGCCCAAAGGGTAAAAACGGGACCCTATTACTGAGACTTCGATGTCTGTCCGTCTGCCTGTCCGTCAGTCTGTCCGTCTGTCTGTCTCCAGGCTGTATCTCAAAAACTGCTATAGCTAGACTTCAGAAATTTTCACAGATTGTGTATTTCGGCTACCGCTATAACAACAAATACTAAAAACAAAATAAAATTAATAATTAAGGGGGCTCCCATACAACAAACGTGATTTTTTGGCCTTTTTTGCTCGATTTCAATAATGGTAACTATTAGACACTTGAAAATTTCAAAAAATCCTTGATTGTATGTGCTCTTTAATAATTAATAATAATATTAAAATAAAATAAAAAAATAGAAGGGGGCTCCCATACAAAAAACACAATTTTTTACCTCTTTTTGCTCTTTATCGGTACGGAACCCTTTGTGCGCGAGTCCGACTCGCACTTGGCGGATTTTTTTGGTTTCTATGTTACGTATTGTTTGTTTTTTAAAGGTGTACTTTCTCTTCTATGTAAATTCTATGAATAATATTCTTGGTGTTCAAAAGACAAGTGTTCAAACACAATATCTTCATCTAATCTATTCCTCCTCCTTTGAAATACCGACTCGGATTTCTTAAGACAGCATAGTTGAACCAACCTCGGTTACAGTTAATCCTGATTAAACCACGTATTATATTATTATCTTTCCTCTTTCCTATTTATGACAAACAACAATTAGCTCAAATTATCGCAAACGGGTCACAAACAAAAGATTACCCGAGCACAAAATCAAGTGGTTCAGATTATATATATTTGACGTCAACTATTAATTACATCTTATATCTTTAAACGAGCAATTCTTGTATATATAATTGGAATGTCGGAATCGGCTCCAACGATTTTCATGAAATTTAGTATCCCACCAAAAACATAAAATATGTAAAAATGGAAAGCCAAGTTCCATACAAACATTATTCTTGTCTATGGACTTCGCCGTAAAAAGGATGGAGATCTAAATGAGTGCCAAGTTCCATGGAAAATCGAAATATGTATGTATAGGAACCAAATAACATTATGAACAAATAATAGAGTATATTTCTTTGCTTTATTAAATATCTATAACAATAAAAGTTATTTAAATAATGTGAGATCTTAAACTAGATTAGATCTAACTTGGCCAGTTTTCATTACATCAGTCATTTCATAAAGTTATTGAATATTTTAATTCTGATGAAAACTAGCCAAGTAGAATCTAATCTAGTTTAGGATCTCAAATTATTTAAATAACATTAATTATTGTTATAGATATTTAATAAAGCAAAGAAATATACTCTATTATTTGTTCATAATGTTATTTGGTTCCTATACATACATATTTCGATTTTCCATGGAACTTGGCACTCATTTAGATCTCCATCCTTTTTACGGCGAAGTCCATAGACAAGAATAATGTTTGTATGGAACTTGGCTTTCCATTTTTACATATTTTATGTTTTTGGTGGGATATCATTACTTTTTGTAAAGAAAACTTTCAGACAGTAGAAATCTTAATCTTCCCAGTTCAAACATACATAATATTCGACTATATTCAATCGCAACCTTAAGGTGTTGTTTCACCACTTCTCGACGAGTATCGGATATGCTATCCGCAACTGATCTGGCAGATACTTCATCTATCAGATAAATTGTGGATAGCCTATCTGAAACTTAACTGACAGATCCTTCATCTGTCAGATAAGTTGTGGATAGCCTATCTGAAAATAATCAGGAAGTGGGGAAATAGTCCCTAAGCCTTGTTGAGTATCAGACGAATAAAACAAAGAAAATTCAAGCAAATGGAAAAAGCTGCAGCTACCATCAGGAGGTATTTGAATAATACGGTATAACACAAGTGTATTTCCAACCATTAACTATAGGGTACAGCTTATGTGCGGAAGTAAAGTAGCTATTATTATAGCTGTCTAACAAACAGACATACAGACCGACGGACGGACGGACAGACGGACAGACGTATTAAAAGAATTCTATGTCTATTCCCGGGACTCAAACTATATCTCCATACCAAATTTAAGAACAATCGGTACAAGCAATTTGGGCGTGAAGAGGTAACAGACAGATAGACATATTTCATAAAGTCACCTTCTATTAATTTCCAAAAGTTTTTTCACTTCACAAACAAATAAATGTGATTTTTTGGCCTTTTTTGCTCAAAATCGATAATGGCAGACGGTAGATACTTGAAAATTTCACAAAATCTTTAATTATATTTTTGTTTTCATAATTTATGATAAAAGTAAAATAAAGTATATATTTAAGGGGGGTCTCCATACAAAAAACACAATTTTTGCCTAGTTTCGCTCTGTCCGACTCGCACTTGACCGTTTTTTTTTTGTTTTCTGATTTTTCCCTACGCTTTCACACAACTACCGAGCTGGATTCCAAATTTCAGCCTTCTAGGTCATCTGGAAGTGGGTTAGAATTTTGATCTATAGGTCAGTCAGTCAGTCAGTCAGTGATAAAAATGTATATTTTCGGACGTTAATATCTTAATAACCGTTTGAGCTGTGCTTATGAAATTTAGAGCATGTAGTTATCTTGCAAGTCTCATTATATGAGCCAAATTTGAAACGTTTATGTGAAATAGTTTCTGAATTATGAGAGGGTCAAAAGTACCTGCAAATGGTTCGTGTAATATTACACACGGTGCTGCTCGCCATTCTGTTATGCTGGAACTTGGCTTGACACGCTACAGCGTGTCTAGATATAGGGGGTTTCGGGGGCGATAAATCGATCTAGCTAGGAATCATTTTTAGAAAATGTCATTTTATTCGTGTTTTATCGAATACCGAGCAAAGCTCGGTCAAATAGCTAGTTATATCTTTAAGCGAGCAATTCTTATAATATATATATAATAGGCTTAATGACAAATTTTTTTTCTTATTGGTAATTGAAAGACCCTTAAAAAATAGACAAATCGCTGGAAGAATTACTCTGATAGCTTAAAAATTCACCAAGATATGACAATTCAGTTATCTCATAAAATAGACCTGCCCGAAACGCTCCATACAAAGTGCTACGAAAGACTTACTACGTCAGTCTTTCGTAGTTTGTACGGATCGGGAGAGAACTTTGTTCGATAGGTATATTAAATATTGCGTTTATGAAAGTGGTTTCATAACAAAAGTTGCTTTTAATTGCATATGTTATCGAATGGTATACAAATATTAAGAAATTTAATTGAAAAAAAATTCGACTTGACTATCCAACTTTGAAGGCGCATAACAAAAAAAAATACAAATGCTATCGAGCTGAAATTTTGGAAACACTTATTTTTTACCGTGATTTCTTTATTTTATTAACAAAATTTGCTAATCTTTGACCTTGTCATCATCCCTATTGGAATCTCGGAATCGGCTCCAACGATTTTCATAAAATTTAGTATTTAGGGGGTTTCGGGGGCGATAAATCGATCTAGCTAGGAATCATTTTCAGAAAATGTCATTTTATTCGTGTTTTATCGAATATTGAGCAAAGCTCGGTCAAATAGATATATTAGATTATACAACTAAACTAGGTGATACTAACAATATGGGTCATACTAATTATATATTATTAATTATCTAATGCAGATTGGTTATGAATAATTATGATGTAACAATTACACATATTGCGAGTGTCTAAATCTATCCATACAACGACAACAACACCGGCTACATAATACCATGCACTGTAGGGGGTCTACGCTACAGGGTTACGTCTGAGTGGTTTCCTTTTTGGCAGGGCATTACCTACGAATTACGATTCGATGATACAAATATGTTAATTGTCTGTGTTATGACGTTATTGTGTTTATTTTTTATTCGTGTTGTATTATTATTTTTAATATTTGTGTTCCTGTCGTTGATGCTTTCTGCCAGTTGCCACATTGTAGTGTAATGTGTATTTGTGTCAAATAAATGTTTTTTTACTTATTTCTGTATAGAAATTTAATTATCTTTTATAATTTATTTCGTTTAACTAATTATTATAATATATACTAATAAAGTATTGTTTAGGAGCCTAATTAATACATACAACAAAAAAAACAATTCGTAAATACAATATCTTCTTTAAATAATATTCAACTAGTAATGTGTTATATATTGCTGATGCTTATTAACAGAGGCGGTATAAAAAGCAGAAAGGTTCATTTTATCGAGGCTAGCTCGTAGTGGCGAGCTAGCCTCGAGCGGTTTAAAAAATAACAAACATTTGAATGCGGCTCTGTCGGTGCAGCCGAGCGCTCCCCATTAATCGTCTCAGCGCAGCCACAATAAAAAAAATGCGTCAATAACACAGGTGCACAATTCCACGCTAACTGTGTTTCATGTTCATTTCGTATCGGTACTTTTTGATTGATTTTAACGGAACAAATGCGACCGACAGCCCATCGGTATTTTTGAGCTCCGTTTAAAAAGCAATTATGTGCTTAAAATGTACTCCGAGATAAAAGGAAATCGAAATTGTCTTACGCAAACAATTTTGGATAAATCCTAATATTTTAAAAGGAATCGACGTAACGCACAATTTCACATTTCGCGTTCAAAGAATGCTTTCTAAGGATTATTGTATTTATCAGCGGTAATTTGAGATTTTATGTTATAATAAATTCAAGCGGAGGTCAGCGACTGGGAACGGATGAAGATATTTCAGACGCGGGTTATTTTTATTTTTGAGATTCGAGAGCTTTGTCTGCAGGCATTGTGCTCGGCTTACGGCTGTCCATTGCGATGGAAGTCCGTCTCATCACGTACGTCGGGTACGTGCGGTGCCTGCTAAACTTAACCCCCCCCCCCCCCCCCCTCTCCCCCCCTATACTCATTCAGGCTCTCGCAAACTTTCCCCCGAAATTCATTTATAGTTATAAGAGACGTTTCTTATTACACTTTCAATCGTCACGATTTCGTTTTCCATTCGCCAATCTTATTATTAGCCCATTACGACGACGCCGAAATATCGTGCCGAGTTATCATTAAGTACTCGTATGTAACATTTTACATAAAGGTAGATAGAATTAATTACTTTCTGCGCATGGAAACGATATTTCGAGATATAGGGAATAAAAGTTTCTTGTACGAATATAAAATTATAAGGAATCTTTTGTACAATGCGTAATATTTTCTTATATCTTCACTATATTATGTACAGCTAATATTTAGTAATAACTAATAATCTTCTGCTCCTGACGAAAACTATATATGTACAACGACATACATAAAGCAACTCAAATAGTATCATAATTGTATATAGCATCATGTTTTTCATGTCCTTTTAAGTAATATATTTTGAGTCTAGAAATATTTTAAAAATTAAATCTAATTACCATTTTATTGAAAGTTATGATTAATTCTTCTTTATAAATTATTTCATTAAATGAGTTTAATTTTATTCATTTTATTTTCTAAGATCTTATATTAATATAGACATCGACTTAAAAAATAATTCTGAGAAAAGCGTAATTAAACGCGCGCCTTTATAAGTAGCTTGGAAACATGATCCCCATAGTTAATTTAAATATAAGAAGCTATTATCGTATCGAGTTGAATGTCAGAGCTATAAATTAGCTACTTCAATAAAGAACTGCCCCTCCGTAGGTCATTGTGTTGACATTAGCACTTCTAATTTATTTATAGTGACAATTTATTGACGTTCTAATCAGGGTAATCAAAATTAAGTTTATTAATTGATCAATAAGAGCTGGTTTACACGTATTAAGTAGATAAGTAGTAACTAAATTTTAACTTAATTTGAAGTGCCTGCCCGAAATGTGTCAAGTGACAAGCCCCGCCTGCCAACTCTACAGAAAATAGTCAAAATTCTAATTTCCTTGTTTAGTACTTAACTAAATTTTAACTTGCTACTTGCTACAAAATTTTGTGTTTACATGCAATAAATAACTTAAAATTAAGTTTAAATTTAGTTAACTACTTATCAACTTAACACGTGTAAACCAGCCATAACTTATTTGTTGATTTATTGGTATCTTTAAACGTAGTTTATGCGCATAATAAAAATTGCGCTTTTTAAACAAAAGTTTTGATATTATTGTGTTTACATTATTTCGTATAATTGTAACAGATTTTTTTATGAAATATGGGGGCAAGCGAGCAAACGGGTCACCTGATGGAAAGCAACTACCGCAGCCCATGGACACTCGCAACAACAAACTCGCAACGACCCAGAGAGAACAGTTGGTATTTTGGCGCCCCTGCCCAGAGATGGGAACAATATTCCATATTAAGAGGCCGAACTTGCGCCTTGTAGAGTTATCAATTATAAGATGTTTTCAATAGATAAATCAATAATAATTAAAATTGGAACATAGAAACGTTTCATAATATCAATCAATAACCTTTAAACGAAGAATACAAACTTAATACACATACTCTATTTTTTAAATTTCCAAATAAGTTCAAATGTAAATGGTTGGGTTTTATTCCGTTTTTATCCACACGCATAAATTGATAACGTTTTTATGACATGTTCACTGACCTCCATTCATCCACGTGCCAGAATATACTACACGAAAATGATCATTATCCTTTGAGTTATTATTATTATTTGCCCTTTCTTTCCTACAATCTGTCCCTTGGCGTGGGATCTTCAGAGCTGTTGGTATATTGTAATTTACAGTAAGTAGTTATTTTTTGTTGAGGATTTATAATGAAAAGGCATTATTAAAATAGCATTCCAATTATTTTTTGTTGAGGTTTAGTTATTTTTTGTTGAGGATTTATAATGAAAAAGCATTATTAAAATAGCATTCCAAAATTGAAGTAAATATGTAGTATACAAATCGCAGAAAAGTTACAACTAAAACTCCAAATCAGGTATATTTTCTTACAAAATAGCGAATAATGTTTTGTAAATAGCTACGAATTTCGCCTGAGTATTTGTATCATATAGTTCAACTCACGGTCTCACTTATTTTCCTTTCCATGAAACGTGCTACTCGTTGTTAAACTGAATATTTACCAGCATGTTGCATGACAAATTCCTATGAGAACATAATGTCTTTTTGAGATGCATTTCAGTAATATAACACTATACGTATATTATAATATTATTTTCAATAAGTAAATAAAGCTTTGTGAAAACATTGCATCACTTTAATTTATAAATCTATAGAATTTTAAATCTATAGTGTTCAAAAAAGCCAACCATTAAAATTTTGTTAGGGCCTGTTTCACCACTTTCTGATAAATAAGCTATCTACAGGTCTACCAGAATCTGATGACAATTTTTGACAGCAAATTTTCAAAAAATATCCTTGATCATTGGATAAATTTTTATATTTGCATGTTTCACACACAAAATAAGCCGCTAAAGGAATAAAAAAGGATGAAAATGTTTTATTCCTATTACCCCGGTATTGCTAGAGTCAATTTATTTTCTCACTTTTTGCCATCAGATTTTGGTACACCTATACAACTTTTTTGACAGATTCTCCATACTCTATCTATCAAGTTAAGTGGTGGATAGCCTATCCGGCACTTATCAGGAAGAGGTGAAACAGACCCTTAGTCTCGCTACTCGTAAAATTAGAAAACGGCTAAAACGGATTTGGCTTATTTTAGTCTTGAAATATTTGTGGAAGTCCGGATGTCTTTAATGCACTTATTCCACTTTGTATTAATATAAAGTGGAGTAAGTGCATTAAAGACATGAAAAACAAAAAAAAATTATTGTTTTTTATTTGTCACTTCCAAAAATATTCTTTAAAAAAATGTTTATTTATTGATTATATTGTAGTACAATCAATGACAAAATTAAACCGTTCTAATTATATTTTAAAAATAATCTTTTCCGTTTCACTTTAGAAAATATCATTGTTTTATGTTGTTTTATTTCTATAAACCTGTTGTTTCACCTGCGCCACATACATCCCTTAATCCATTTTACCACTCACGCGTGCCTTTCAATATAAGCACCAGCTATGGCTGGGTATGAGTATTATGATATTATGGGTATGAGTATTATGATACTTAGTTTTCATTTTATTATATCGCAACCAATAAAGAGGCTGTAAAATTTGGTATCAAACGTGAAACTCAGATACTCTTCTAATTTGTCATTTTTACGTTTTTTAATATATTAACGGACTTTTTCTGTAAATATATATTTTGGTAACCATTATGTGAACTTTTACAATATTACACACGAAGGCTTAAAAGTCACTTAATCCGTCGATTACAGATTCCTGGAAATCTATTGTAAATGTATTGTTATCGCGGCCCACTAGGGCCGTACGGGGCTTGACGAGTTAATTAAATGTTCACCAACAACGTCATTAACATTTTAACAAATTAAACTAGATTTTGAATGTGTGAACAAAGAACAGGATAAAAATACATCTAGAGTGTTATATATACCACCAATACCACCAAAAAATACCACCTAAAATCATATAGTCATGAAAAGGTTAACTTTTTTAAACAAAGTATATATGATAATTAATTGAGGTCGTTTACGACCACCTTATAATCCTTGTCATAAGGAACTAATTTTTTAAATATGTTTTCAAATAGGGATTATTTAAAAAATGTATCAAAAAATTTACTTATAACAGAACTCTACAGTCTGCACATACAATTTACCTCCTCTGTCAAATACTGTTTTCATTATCTCAAGTACTCGAGCTTGTAATTTTTTCTATCATGTTAATAAGATGCTTGAGTGCGTTGAAACGATGCGTGTGTACTCGTATTAGGCTGATTTGATGGAGTATCTACATGAAATATAATATCAAAGTATTTGTATATAAAATATGTTTAAGAATATTAATTAAAAAAACTTCGCATACTACAATTTTATAAAATAACTAGCTGTCCCGGTGAACTTTGTGTCACTTGAAAACCTTTCCTGGACTTCTACGAACATTTTAAGACTAAAATCAGCCCAATCCGTTCAGCCGTTTTTGAGTTTTAGCGCGATTAACACATTTGAAAATCCATTTTTATATATAAGACTAGCTGTCTCGGTGAACTTCGTGTCACAGGTCACTTTAAAACCTTCGCTGGACTTCTACGAATATTTTAAGACTAAAATCAGCCCAATCCGTTCAGCGGTTTTCGAGTTTTAGCGCGACTAACACATTTGAAAATCCATTTTTATATATAAGAATAGTAGCATATTAAATGCAAAGTTGTTTTTTTTTTTATAATGACTATTGTAATAGCTCCGTATAGGTGGGTACCCACGAATAATATAAAAAATATAAAAAATATTATGAACTCTATTGTAGGCAAATCTTTGCCTATAGTAGTTTAGTTTTCAATCTTAAAATTTAGGAGTTATTATAGTATGAATCCTCCACACCTCAACATATTAGAGTAGTTTAGACGTTTTTAGAAAAAAAACGAGAGTTATAAAATAAATAAAAATAACGTAAAAACCTTCACAATAGGCATGATGACTTTTTTTTTTCTTATTAGTAATTGAAAGACCCTTAAAAAATAGAAACATCGCTGAAAGAATGACTCTGATAGCTTAAAAATTCATCAAGATATGACAATTCAAACATCTCATAAATTAGACCTGCCCGAAACGCTCCATACAAAGTGCTACGAAAGAATGACGTCAATCTTTCGTAGTTTGTACGCATCGGGAGAGAACTTTGTTCGGTAGGTATATTAAATATTGCGTTTATGAAAGTGGTTTCATAACAAAAGTTGCTTTTAATTGCATAAGTTATCGAATGGTATACAAATATTAAGAAATTTAATTGAAAAAAAAATCGACTTGATTATCCAACTTTGAAGGCGCATAACAAAAAAAAATACAAATGCTATCAAGCTGAAATTTTGGTAACACTTATTTTTTACCGTGATTTCTTTATTTTATTAACAAAATTCGCTAATCTTTGACCTTGTCATCATCCCTATTCTTCTTTGTATAAACAAGCTCAAAATTTATATTACTAAGCATGATAAAAATACAGAATTTATCAAATAATTCCACATTGTGGTTTTCAACGAGCACCTTCGGAATTACTTGGGTAAATTATTAAAACAATTCGTTGTGAGGTGTAACTCATGCCAACTGTGTTAGCGTATTCTCTTATTTTCATAACAAACATTTCATTATACGCTAATGTTGAACTTTAGCGGTTTTTATGATTTTATATTTTGACATAAGTTTTCAGAGTAACTTGATTTTCACTTAAGATACGAAAAATATAAAATGTTATGAAGAATAAGGCTTTATTTTCCTTTTAGGCTCTGTATCAAGCAGATCTCAATTAAATAGTATACATACATATAGATGTATAATAGACCATAGGGTCTATTGTACCACTAGTAGCATAAAACAAAGATTAACATAGGCTTCTAAGCAGCAAAATGTGGTCCACCCAAATTCCTTTATATGTTCAGTAATTGCGCAATATTATTTTTGTCTATATGTAATTTAATATTTTTTTTATCTTATATATAAAAATGGATTTTCAAATGTGTTAGTCGCGCTAAAACTTGAAAACGGCTGAACGGATTGGGCTGATTTTAGTCTTAAAATATTTGTAGAAGTCCAGGGAAGGTTTTAAAGTAACACGAAGTTCACCGGGACAGCTAGTATAATAATAAATTTATTATAGAAGAAAAGGATTCTTTTTATAGTATTATATAGAATAAAGTCTAGAGGTTCTTAAACAAATAGACGAAAGTTATTGCACCTAATCTAGTAAAGTGGACGATTCCCAGCAAAATGTTTATGAGGAAAAATGTTGTCAGAATCAAACAGACAAATCCCGCCGGAATGGATCTTGTATATAAAGGTCCCCGGGATAAATAGTGTATGTTGGAACACGCCGGGACAAGGCCGGGACATGTCCGGTCCTTATGGTCCGTGTCCTTTACACCGGTAAATTTTAATGCTATAAACTCCTTATTCCCAGAGGTATACAATAATATTTCTGTTTGTATTTTCGTGACCTTATGTTTTCTTGCTGTAAATTATTGTTAACTTCTAAAATCATTTCGAGGACATGTATTATACTGTCACACCATTTCTTACTCCAAAAAATAAGAAATGGTGTAACTTGGCCTACAACGCGACGACGACGTGAACGTGTACGCTACGCCGTAGAGGTGCTACGAGATGTGCTACGCGCCACGCTACGCATATCGTAGACTTGTAGCAATCTGTACATTGAACAAAACGCATTTTACTAGCTTGGGCTGTATCACAGCTTGTATCAGTTGCATGTATGTAACGGTATCTTTGATTACGATTACCTGTCTCCAGTAGTCTTATTAATTCAAAACTTTACATATACGTATTGAGAGCCAATGACAATGCAATAATAATTTGTTAAAATTAAAAAAAAGCGTGTGTAAAAAAAATTGTTAGGACTGTAGGCTGTATCCATACTTATATAACAAATGGAAAAATGTCTACCAGTGACCTTTTGAGTGGAGATACTTTGAATCCCGGAATAGGACATAGGAAAATTTAAGTTTGAATACGGAAAAGGCACACAATATTTCGCAGAACAAAATAAGTTATAGGCAATATTTAGCATACTGTAATAAAGTGCGTGTATATCGCTTTACACATGATACAACAATATTGCGTTATGTAGAAGCCACGTATTTACATTGAATCAATGATAAGCGTTTCTACCATTCGTAGAGAACATATTTGCAATTTGTGAGTTTATATTGAAATGTAAACATGTAGTCGTCAATTTTAACGAGCACAGTTACAATTATTGTCACAAAACCTATATCATTTCGAATAACATCGCTCGTTAGTCATATTTTCAAGCACTATTATAAGCTAGTATATTTATTTTATTTTATTTGGAAACCTATATGAACATACAAATAATAACATTGATTATTATTATTCAACTAAAAATGTAAAATGCTAATATCAAGTTTCCAGTTATAAGTTGTAATTTAATTATATTTTGCGGGACTGTTTTTCTTTGGTTTTCAAAGGCGTTATGGAACTTGTGTGATTGGACATGCTCCCCGGGTTGAAGTGTGCTTCAAAGCATCGTCCTCCGTGGGTAAAGCACATATGTTGTTCCAGGCTCTGCGTATAACACCCTTTGCTGTTTTTATTTCGGCTACCCAGTTGACACCATCCACTCCAGGAAACACCCTCACGACTCGTCCAAGGCTCCAGAGTAGCGGAGGATCCGTTTTGTCCTTGATAAGGACGAGCGTGACATGACTTAAAAAATGCGCGGTTTCCCAAGAATAAAATAAAATAATCAAGCAAATACTTATAAATAAATTACAAGCAAATTTTTGCAGTCATTGTTAGAACTGCGGTATATGTAAATATATACAAGATTATTGAGTATGTAAATTCTTATATTTAGTTTAAAATATAAGATTATACTCAGACTCAAATATTTTTATTCAGAATAAATATTTTCTAAACGTCGTTACTACTGGTGCCTATCAAGGGTTCAGGAACTAACCAGGCGAGGAGAACCGGCGTAAGAAACTCGCTCCTATATCCTCACTAATAAGTTCAATGGAATATAAATAAATACTCGTTCATGCCTTGCCTCGTCCGAGATAAAAAATAGCCTATGAGCTTGCGTGATGATCCATGTGACGTCGATGTCTATTTTTTGCAGCTACTGCCGTAAACGTGAGACCGAAATAGTTCATTCATGGTTTGTTCATTCACCGTTTTACCTACAAAAATGTTGGAGCTACCTTTATATATTGGTACTTTATATTCTATTTAATTAAACAAAATTAAAGTACCCTAGTAACAGTAGGTCTTTTCGCTATAGGGTATGTTTACCCCGTGATCTATTCTATGTTTGCGCAAAATGTCATCAAAATCAGTACAAGGTGGCTAAGGAAATTACGAAAATAACTATCCATTACATGCATGAGCATGAGATAATTATTAATAAGAAGATGTAAATATTTTATTTTGTTTGATCGCAGCCATTTTTTGCTGCCTTTAGCAATTTTTTATAAAGTAACATAATCATAAACTATTCTTCATAACTGATATTTCATAGAAATTTGTCTAAGGTTCAGATTAATCCATCAAGTAGAATATTGTCGTAGGTTTGGTTGGTGTTAGCACTCCCGTGGGCAATTACTCCGAGCGATCATTCTTAATCTTGGGGCATGTAGGCCATTCTTTAGTCACGATCGTCATTTTTCTTTATTTTTACCCCTCCGAGTCCCCGTTTAAAGGGGAGGAAGTCAGTTTGGAATATATTTAGATTTAAATGTGCCTACGCTTGTCGATAATGTATTGAGACTAATCTTTTGAAAGAAATTGTAGTACGGGAGCCCTAGAACAATTTTTTTGTGATTACTAACAAGCTAATTTTTTGTGAGTAGCTACATTTTGATAAGACGAACAACATTTTTATTTTCAAAAAATCTCGAAAGTGGTAGCTAACAGAGATAGAAAGGATTTAATACTTTGTCTTGATGGTCCTAAAATATTGATTGTTTTATTTACATTACTACACTACAGTAGTCGACCAAGTTTTGTTGATTACAGAACCCTAAAACGGAACCCTAACCAGCTGATTTTTTATATATTTGTAGGTTAATAGTTATATAATTTAAGAGTTATCTTGTGCTACAAATAAAACAATCCATATTTTAGCACCATCAAGTCAAAGTATGAAATCCTTTCTATCTTTGTTAGCTACCACTTTCGAGATTTTTCGAAAATAAAAATGTTGTTCATCTTATCAAAATGTAGCTACTCACAAAAAATTAGCTTGTTAGTAATCACAAAAAAATTTGTTCTAGGGCTCCCTCACTATTGTTTTTGTTTAGTTATTTAGTTTAGTCTATAGTAATCTATAAAACTATCAATTTCATGTAAAAGTTAGATTGTTATTTAAAAATAAAGTTAATTAAAGTTTATAAGACCTCAAACACACATATTATATTACTAGCTGTCCCGGCAAACGTTGTTTTGCCATTTAAAGTATTTCTACTTCATCAGTTGATACAAAATCTTACCCCCTCTTTTGTCCCCTAAGAAGGGTGGAAAATTTTTATGTACCAGATGTTAAGTTGGAAAAACAGTTTTAATAATATGAAGTCCATTAAAGAAAAAAGTTTGATACAAAATCTGACCCCCCCTTTGGCCCCCTTAGAGGGGTGGGGGGGGTGATTTTTATACACCAGATGTTGAGTTAGAAGAAGGCAAATATATCTGCGAAAACCGTACGCAAATCGGATCAGTAGTTTTCGTGTTAAAGCAAAAGTCTTATACAAAATCTGACCCCCTCTTTCGTCCCTTTAGAGGGGTGGGGTGAAAAAATTTTATACACCAGATGTTAAGTTGGAAGAAGACAAATATATCTGCGAAAACCGCATTCAAATCGGATTAGTAGTTTTCGTGTTAAAGCAAAAGTCTTATACAAAATCTGACCCCCTCTTTCGTCACTTTAGAGGGGTGGGGGGAATTTTTTTTATACACCAGATGTTAAGTTGGAAGAAGACAAATATATCTGCGAAAACCGCATTCAAATCGGATCAGTAGTTTTCGTGTGATAGTGGAACAAACATACAGACAGACAGACAGACAGACAGACAGACAGACAGACAGACAGACAAAAAAACTGACCACATTTTTGGCTTCTATAGCGATGTAGTGACACCCCCCGCTTATTATTTTTGGAATATCTATAATGTACAGAATCTTTATTTCTACAGTTTTATTATATGTATAGATTTTGTAAATTACAATTTTTTACTCGTATTAAGCTTTTAAAACTTACGACAGTTACGTTTCACCCAACAGTATTTTAATCTTCGTTCAGGTTATGAATTTTTCTACATAAACATTCTGACAGTAGGATAAACTTTGTGAATTTTCCTGTCAAAAATTGTAACAAAAACCGTCTGACCTCATAATATCTTGGTAAGTGGCGAGCTGAATGGCGGAAAAGAAATATGATGGACATGAACAATTTTTATAAGTTAATAAAACTCGTCCCTCCTGGGTGCGAGTGAACTCTACTCGCCCTAAATGCTCGTTTTATGTATATTTAATAAAAGTTTTACGGTTATCGTTTATTTAAAGTATCAAAGTCTTTCGAAATTGCGGTGCGGAGTACAATGTAGTTTATTAGCGGTCTTAAATGTTTATTTGAGCTCGGCGCGGCGGTCCGGTATTAGTCAAACGCAACAAGTTAGCCCCGACAGCTCGCATCGCGGACCCCGGTTTCTCAAAGCGGACCCCCGTGGATTCCAATGGGCTAATGTGGACCCCAGGGGGCCACCGTAGACCCCGCAAGCCACTAAAGGCCTCCGCGGATCAAGCTGTAATGAGTTCGCTCCACAATATCACTGTCTCTCAAAGAGTTCCACTGATCACGCATCAGCGGTTTTGTTGTTTGTCATTAAATTTTATGCTCGTCGTTAAATTTCGATTGTTTCTAATGTAAAAACATAATAGAGTTCCCAGAGCGTAAAAATCGTGCAAACCTCCGATTTTTGCAATAGTGGATGAAAATTGAAAAAAAAAAAGGAATGTGTAGCTGATAACATAAATAATAAAGTTTACCTATTGAAAAGTTGTGCTTTTGATTTTTAAATTATTCTCTTCCACTTCAAGTAAACTCATAAACTGTAAAATTTTGAAGAAAATTTGCATATTCCTTTCCTTTAAATATAAAGCAAAATAATAAAATATATCATTATTTTTTTGGATTTGTATCATTGCTTATATTCCAAAGAAAGAAAATAAGTTGAAAAAATATATAATTTATATTTCAAATTAATATTTTTGTATGTAGATGAGCATACCTCCAAATGTGCTTGTTGTGTGCCTCGCCAGGTAAATGGCGTTCCAATTTTTCTTTGGTTTTAAATAGGAAATTTAAAATTATTTTTTAGGCTTAACAAAGCCTTCTATTTCTTAATGTGTATAACTTTTTAGCTCTTACTTTATTAAATTTTCGGAAAATGTAGCACAAACTTTTCACGGATATTTTAAAGAAAATCTGTATTTTATTACTTTTGGTTTGGTTTTTACAGAATATTTTTTTTTTCATTCATTATATTTGCTAAAACATACTTAAAGGAAAAAAATACAAATAAGGTTAAGAACTGATATTTTTTGCATTCAGGTAAGCATTTTCCAAACATAGGTCGCAGCATGCGTCTTTAGTATGTACGTGAGATTTGTAGCACCCAATTTTTTTCTGGCTTTAAGTAGGAAGCTTAAATATATTTCAAAGACTAGAAAAAGTCTTTAATTTGTCGATGCATTTAATGTTTTAGCTCTTACTTAAATAAATTCTCAACAAATATAGAAAAATATTTTCGGTTATTTTACACATTTTTTGAGATATTTAAACGATTTTAAGTACTTAAAAGTTATCATTTCTCTAAAAATTAAAAACGCACAAAAAGTAAGTTTAACACACTTTTCGTTACAACCCTTAAATCTACCCAAACCCATTATCTTGGTTACGACGAGCGTTAATCTCTAAAAACTTTGCAAAAACCTTATAGTTGTATTTAGCTTAGCAAAGCAAACTTTCTTTTTTAAAAATGGTGTATTTGGTTAATTCTCAACGTAAGCAATCGGTTAAGAGTCATTAAATAACAGGAACAAGAAAAAAAAAATTTTTCGGGACCGGTTTTTTATGGTGAAATATTAATTTTTAATTAAGTAACTAAAAAATTAAAAGCACAAAAAATTTTTGGTAAACTTTGCAAGTTATAGTGTAAAAAAGAAAATGATACCTCAAAAACAAAAATCCATTCACTATTACAATTTTCGGAGGTTAAAACCTCTGGCGACTGCAGTAAACAAGAAGGTCAAATTAAAATCCACCTATTCGAAGTGAAAGAACTCAGGCCATTTTTGTAATGTCTCTTACAATGGTTCAATACTTTATACTTTAGTATTTCGATACAATATAATTTCGACAACCTAAGCTAAATCAAGCCTAATTAACTCGACAAACTGACTAAAATATCGCCTAAAATACGGTCCAAAATATGATGATGGCTGTGCAAGCAATGCTGAACGTTTGACATTATAATTGCGTATTATAATTAAAGTTCGGTTCAAAGGTTAATCATAATTAACCTTAAGTAGATATAGTAGGTCCTGTACGAAGAAGCTGTAAACGCCCACAGAGAAAACTACGACGGGTCTTAACATGGTAAATTACACCGTGTACCGCGCAACTCGCTCATAACTTCTCTAATAAACGTGTTTATCTTTTCCTCTACAAGCGTTTGCTACAGCACAAAACATGCACTTCAGTCATCAGCGCTAATTAGGATCAGATAAGATAAATATTTTTTTCTCAGTACAATACAATATAGAGCTGTTAAACAGTACATTCTTGTTCTCATTCTTGTCCTCAGTAATTAAGTACATTCTTTTTTTTACCAAATATTATATTGTACGAGTCTCGTGCCCAAGCTAGGCTAGGCCTATGTTTTTTTCACATATTTTTTTTTACTTGTAAAGAAACGACAATAATAATAATTATTAGATATTTCTCTCATTCATATTTTGAATATTGCCGGGGCTTCCAAGTATCGGTAAAGCAGGTGACAAAGTCAACTGTTTTATTGATAGTGATATAGATTGTAGATGGTGTCCGGCGTATCTATGACTGATAAAAAAAAGTTAAATTCGCCACAATAGATTTGATATATTTTTGTATTAAGAAGGAATTGCTAATTTTATTATTATTGATTAATAAACTTCAAATATCGTTTCTTTGTCTTCAGGTAAGTTTATGTGCTAGTGATTATTAAATAAGTATTTAATGTGTAATTAAGTAAATTACTGATCAAAAATCTTTGTTTTCAGAGAAACAAATGTCGTTTAAATGAAGATTAATAATTCCAAACTTTATAATAGAGAAAAGTAATGTTCCGTTATATATTTGTACACCAAATGCCAAAATTTTCTTTTACTTATAATGTAAAACGTGTAATCAGTAATACATATTTTTTGTTGCTCTGAAGGCAGGTCATTAGAGCCCTGACGTCACTGCAACCCTTGAGTATATTTTGTGTCTATAATGCAGATTTGGTTATTTGTTTGTTTGCAATAAAAAAGATCTAAAAATAAATGACACGTTTTGATGAAATTCGCTACGTTGGCAAAGAAAACTATGAGAGATGTAGGCTGCTTTTCCTTAGGGCTTTCGATCAAAAGTTCTTATACAAAAATATAGTAGTAAGACAATTTACTTTGATCGATCTGTATAAGCATGACTCCGACCCTTGATAGATAACGTGATAATATTGACGATACATAAAAGGATAACTTTTCCATAGGACATTATGTGATCTATTCGAAACGAAACTTGTTCGAAACAACTAACAAGCACGATACGTCCGAAAAAGTTGTTTTTTCTTCACACCGATAATATTACATTGGTGACATTTAAACTTACTGGTATAACGTATTATTTTGATGAGAACTGTTATAACTTCTGTAGCACAAGCTTGTAATTAAAATGAAAAGATCGAAGGGCCAGTCGTTTGCGATAGATCGAAACGTCGGCTCGTCGCATCTCATGACCATCTAACCACCAATCATTTCACAACTTATTTCTTATGTAGGTTTTTTTATTTTCGTTTTCAAAAAAACCAGTTCGTTTGCTTATCATTTTGAGTGGCCACCCAATATCAACAGTTAGGTATACTTAATAGTGCTAAAAGCTAATAATTTAATAGTTTTTTTTTATTTTTATTTACGTATAATCAAAACATGTCCTATCCAACAGGTCCATCAAATTATATAATACCTGTGTTTTTTGTACAATAATAAACATACATAGAACTGCCAACGATAGATCCGGGTCTATACAGACGGACCGCATATCAACTGCAATCCAACCGCAAATTGCAGTTCAAGTGCAGTTTGAATGCAGTTGACACGTCACACGACTGCAATACGACTGCAATTAAATAGAACTGCAAACCAAAGTACGCGCAGTCGGATTGCAGTTCAGTTGCAGTTGGCGTGCAGTCGAGTGAACTGTTTGGTTTGCAGTTCTATTGCAGTCGTATTGCAGTCGTGTCAACTGCATTCAAACTGCACTTGAACTGCAATTTGCGGTTGGATTGCAGTTGAAATGCGGTTATAGACCCTTACACCTTTCTAATATTGTGTGATAGACAGACGTCATCAGCTGTAATCATACCCTTTTCTAACGCCCCACCTTCGTAGTTATTTTGGATACATGGATCAAATTATGATACCTTCATTTATATTGTATCAGCTCTGACAGAAATAATAACTTTTGTAATTATAACTATTGTGTCTGCTCCTTTTATCTATTGGGTATAGAATTTTTGTAAAGATAAAATTATTAGTTTGTGAGATAGGAAAGTGAATTACTTTTATATTTTGAGTATTTCTTAAGCTGTTCATGCTGTTTGTCAATTATTATCAACTTTTACTCAAAACAGAAACCTAACACTTAAATTCTTGGTTTGTAAAACGTAGTTATAAACAATGCATTATCACCACAGTATCACATTACAAAGTAAACATAAAAGACTTATAAATTTTAAATGTAATAAAGTGGAAAGCAGAAAGTGATAGTGTTCTTAAGCGTGATTTAACTCCAGTAACGTCTTTGTTGTCTTAGAATTTTGTAATTCATAACTTTCTACCACAGTACTTACTTTGTATTTTTATGTAACGAGATAATAATGGATATTAAATACAACATAAGATTTCCTTTTTCATAATATGAAGTGCATCAAACTTTAAAAAGTTACAAACAATTTTATAGGCTAGGTATGTTTAGTAGCTGTAAAATCGATGTAAAATTTAAGAGCATATCATGGATACAAAACATCATTAAAGTACAGTAAAAGTTAAACTACTCAGTGGATAACTTTAAATTAAGTCGAACGATAAATACCTCCACCTGCGTCGGTTCAGGAGACAGCGTGGGAGGTGACGACTTAAAGATTGAAGATTTTTTCAACTTTTATATCGGTATCAGGTGTCCACGTTAATTTGAAAGAGTATCTTTCCACGGCCTCGCAGCAACAGGTGAGGCGGCTTAGCGCAGGCGCCGCGCGCGCGTCGATACCGCGCCCCGCCACCTGCGCACCCCCGCACACACCCGCGCCGAGCTCATTCACACCCACACACGCAAGACCGCACACCTGCGTATTGTCGCGTGGATATGACGTAGGCTCACACCCCACACATGCACTGCTGCACACCTGCATACGGCCCGTGCATACGACGTACGCTCATACGATTGCACACACGCACGCGCCGCACACTTACAATGGCACACATATAACCTCACTCGACTAAAAATGCCTTTTGTATTCCAAAATAGCACCGCATTCTCGCTTATATTTATCACGCTGACACTAGCCGTTCCCCGCGGTCTTTATTGTACTTTAAATTACAATTTAAAACTCAAAATAAATTTGGTTTATGTCTTGGATCTTCAAGATCGCAATCTGATTAATGACGTGGTATTGGGGATTTAAGGTACTGAGTTATAGCATCCTGGCCATATTGGTGGAAAAACAATTTATTTTGTACAATTAAAGTGTAAACAATCCATACTTCCATACTAATATTATAAATGCGAAAGTGTGTCTGTCTGTCCGTCTGTCTGTTACCTCGTCACTCCTCGTCAATTTGGTAAACAGATACTTGGAGTCCCGGGAAAGGACATAGGATATTTTCCATCCCGGAAAATGTACGGATCCCACGCGATACACAAATTTTGGCGCGACAGAGTTGTGGGCGTCATCTAGTTCTTTATAAACCTAATAAAATGAAATAAATAAGACAACAAAAATGTAATAAATTCTATAAATGAGTCACAATTAGTTTTAATTATTCGTAGGTCACAACTCACACATAATTGTATTTTACTTTAAACCAGTATTTTAGTTATTAATACACTCAACCGACTGTCAAATTAAATAACTGTTAAACATGAATTCAGAGTAACCGCAAAAGATAAATTAGTTTATCAACAGCTTTAATGTTTTAATTAGCTGATTTATAATTCGCATTTGAAGTATAACTATTCGCAATTGACGTAATATAACGTTGTAGTATGTTTATTATTAAGTATCAAGCTAATTTTTTGTGAGTAGCTTCATTTTGATAAGACGAACAATATTTTTATTTCCAAAAATCTCGAAAGTGGTAGCTAACAGAGATAGAAAGGATTTCATACTTTGAATTGATGGTTCTAAAATATGGATTGTTTTATTTGTAGGACAATGTAACCCTTTAAACTATTGTGTTACTCTTAAAAAATCAGCTTGTTAGGGTTCCATTTTAGGGTTCAGTAGTCAACCAAGTTTTGTTGAGTAGTAATAAAAAAAAATATTTTAGGGCTCCCGTACTATTGTGTTTCGGACAAAGTTTAATCGATATTATCATTAAAGGTCTAATTTACTCTTTTTCACGTGTTGCGCTTTTTATTTCGCTTAACTTTTCAGTTCCCTTGTTCGAGTCTTTCACTTTTTGTATCACACTAGATGACGCCCGCAACATCGCTTCCCCAAAAGTCATTAATCGCGCGGGAACCGTACATTTTCCGAGATAAAAACTATCCTATGTCCTTTCCCGGGGCTCAAAGAGGTAACAGACAAACACACTTTCACATTTATAATATTAGTATGGATAACTTCACTAACCCTTCAATTAAATAAAATCAATGAATGATCCCGAAATGCAGGCTATATTTAGGTGCGGCGACGTGCCTCTACGTTGGATTGTTGACGTTGACATTTAGATAGGCCTACGACCCGTAGCGCCTCAGTCACGTCCCAGTCTATAGGCACGATTGAGGGTTAACTAGCCTTGATACGTGATTTACGTAGTCAAATATTTTGGTAAACGTTCCATGTTTAAAAAATTAAATAGCATCGAAAATTCCTAGACGGCTATATACTTTTTTAGTTTTAATAGAGCTTGTACCAAAATTGAGAGCATACTGACGCATTTGATGACGCATTTAATGCTTATAAACACTTTGGAGTTAATAAATATTAATTTTTAAATTAATACTTACATAATATTTATTTTCATTCATATTAAAAGCTCCCGTTTGAAAATTTGTGACTTAGAATTTTGATATTTTTCTTGTAATAGTGAGGTAGAACAAATTTTTTTGTGATTACTAACAAGCAAATTTTTTGTGAGGAGCTTCATTTTGATAAGACAAACAACTTTTTTATTTGCGAAAAATCTTGAAAGTGGTAGCTAACAGAGATAGAAAGGATTTCATACTTTGATTTGATGGTCCTAAAATATGGATTGTTCTATTTGTAGGACAATGTTACTCTTAAATTATATAACTATTAACCTACCAATATACTAAATTAGCTTGTTAGTAATCACAAAAAAAATTGTCCTACACGCCGTCCCGTACTATAAATATACTTTTAATAATATTTTTTCTCGTTTAACAATTTAATTTTCATTAAACCGAGGGGTTGAAAGATTGTGCCGCGCATAGGCCATGCTTCAGAGGCACTGTGTTGACAAAATACTCGATACTACGTGTTTTAACGATAGTCTATCGTTTGTTACCTTTGAGGTACAACATTAATTATGAGATAATTTCATAGTTTAGGCACAATTACTATGGATACATATTTAACTTGCAATGCAATGAGGAATAAGGAAAAAATATGAGGGATGATTCATATTTTGATTATACGCATAGAAGTTTATGGTGTTTATACTTAAAGTATTAGCAGATAGTAGATATAAATGTATAATATAGATAATAAAGATCACGGATGCTAAGACCTAATCAGTGCGATGCAGGCCAGGATTAGATATTCCTATTGTCCTCTCGGGGGCAATTATTATTATCATCAGCAATTAATGATAAATTCACACTACATGATTTACCTATACAATGTTGATAGAAGTCAGGATTGGACAAACGTGGCGTAGGATGATTTGGATGAAGTGACGAGCTTTCCTTGACGAAAGCCTGCGTTCGGAAATTATAATAATTGGCAAAAGATTTTAATATGTACTATTTTTTAAACTAAAAGTAACGATGATTCTGTAAAATGTAATATAATTTTATGATCACAGTTAATTGGTTTAAACAATTACCTACTAAAAGGCATTTTATGAAAATGGTCAAAGATTTGGGTTCATATTTTAAAAAAGGTTTCATGATGTCACCAAAACGGATGGGCGGGACTTTAATCAACAAAAGGCTTTTATCAACTATTCTTGAACGAATACTTTTGCCGTTTCACCATAATTGCTAATGTTACAAAACGTTATGTAATTTGCAAGTCATTTTCACCTGACTTCATCATAAGGAGGTTGTGTTTTGAATATTTCTTCGACACGCTCTAGAGCAGTTCTCTTTACTTTACCAGTTAAATTTGGACATTTTACTGGTATTAATTCATAATTTTTGAATGAAAATTATGACAGTAATAGATAAGTATATTCTTCGAGTATTACAATTTTTAAAAACGTCGTCTTGTTCGTTTCTTGATGCCTAATTTTTCTTATGAAGCGTCTTGACTCTTTCCGTTCCGTTTGCGTGTTCCTCGCATTCTTTTGTTTCGTTCCAGTATGTGCTATGAATCGAGTTGGCCGCATACTCAATTTCCAGAAAGTTACCCAGAAACGCTATTTTCTCGTTTAATGTACCAACCTACGTACTAACAAGTAACAAGGTAAAATACGTTAGGAACATACTACGATCGTATCGTAAAAAGCCGGAATATATTTGTAATCCAACACGTAAACTATGATCATGCTGCATACCCAATGTATGGAGATTGGAGAAGATTAAGAGCGTAAACCGGACGAGGCAAAATATAGTGTAGACGAAAGTAGATAATTTAGTTGTCTTTAAAATAACAAAAGTATTTTGACATTATGTACTTTAACAAAAGTAAGCACCCTTAACATTTTGTACTTATTAACATAGTCGAATGTTAATTTTAATTTAAATTAAATATATTTAACGCTTTACAGTGAAAGTATGTCTGTCTATCTATCTGTATCTTACCTCTATACGTTAAACATAATATGGCCTCTATCTCTAATTTATACCTGTAAATGTAGGGTTTCCGCGTGACAAATGCAATTTTAAAGAATCATGGCCAAATTTGTATAGGAGCTGGACTCGACTTTTATTTTTGATGTCCCAAAATAAACTATAGTTAGCTTAGGTTGTTCTTATGCTCTAAACATAATTCCGTTTAAGAATTATGTCTAAATAGCCACAATTTTTTATAATAATTGATAACGTTTACAATTATTTTGAGGTTAGACTTAAGAACTACCTTTTCCCGACTGCAGTGTAGCCTACAAGTGTATATTCGGCGATCTCGTTTCTAATTATTTCAATTTTTCCTAGAGTATTACCCAAAAAATAGAACGAATGCGAATGATTGCCGGCTGTCAGAACATAACGAAACTAAAATACATTGATCTTTTTTGTGGCTATTTATAGACACATTTCTAATGATTTTCGATGGCTTAAAATATTAGGGAATTTTTGCTACTAATGGCATATCGGGACGCCACCGCCCACCTGTTACGATTTGGCCATTGTTCTTTACGTTTAACCTGAAGTACGACTATAAAAACAAATCAAATGAAAGTTGAATAAAGAACAAGAGGTCTCTTGTTTTACAAATTTTTGACTTCGCAAATGATTTCAGCTTAAAGTGAAACTTTGTTTTGGTTCAGCCTACAACCTAAATTAACTCTTACACTTCATACTTTCCGAGTATTCAATTTCTATAAACGACTGCCGAAACTTTAGCACGGAAGTTGTAATGAGTCTGTTGTAACAAAATTCGTTTAAGCTTGATTATATTATGATAGAAGCTACGTTTTATACTTTCTAACAATATGGATGTAAACAGATTTAATTCACGACTTGAAACTGTACATTTTTAAATTACAAGCAGCCTATGGCTCACGTCTCCCTCTAGCAGCGCTATCGGCAGGCATTTGTTTTATTTAAACGACATAATGAAATAACTTTTTATTTGCCACGAACAACTGTCACTAAATATTTATTATAACGAACCGCTAACCGCGGATCCGCGGAATATAAAACGATTATTTAAATAGCCAACACTAGCTTAACGTACATACTTTATGTATTAAGTTACAATAGACCATATCAATGCTTATATTTAATTAAAAACATATTTTGCCAAATGTTGCCCGAGATTTTTTCGCGCATTAAGCCATCTGTGAATCTTAAACTTTCTCATGATATATACTATCCTATATCAATTTCCGGGGCTCAAAGAATCTCTAAACATTTACCCTAATCACTGCAACGTTGAAAGCATGAAGGTACGAGAGAGACAGGCACTCTCCCATCTAAATCCATATCAACCACGTGGAAGTGTGACATCTGTCATATCTGTTACGATGAGTCCACATTTGCATCATTTGCGCGATCAGATCTCCGATCACATCTCCGTCGCGTATCATCGAAGCGTATCAAAATGATACGCGTATCATGATACGCCCCGATCGCTTTTAACCGCGTATCTGATACGTGTCGTATCAAATACGCGCATGATCGGCAGAATGATCTAATAGGCGTCCATACTATGATACGCATACTTGATACGGCGCGATGATCGCGACGGAGATCTGATCGCGCAAATGATACAAATCTGGACGAACCTTTACCTGTTCACGCCTGAACTGCTGAACCAATTTTTCTGGGTACAGAGAGAGATTGATTTGATACTTTATATCCCGGAAAGAAGTACGGTTCCCGCGCGATAAAAGAGTTTTGGCGCAACGAAGTGTTTATTGTGTGTTTTTGTTGAGTCATCTAATATTTTTTTATTAATTGTACCATTGAGAAAATTGATTCCTAGGTAGTTAACATACCGACGTCATTTGGTCGGTGTCAATTCAATATTAATTATTGTGATCTGTCGGCTGGGTTTGATGTGCCGCGACCAAACTACGTAGGTCCCTCATCTGCTTAGGAATCAACTTCTCTGATAGTATATTTATTTTCCGCGCAAAATAGATGTTCAAATAGTGTACCGCGATTTACGGCCGATGCAATAATCAGAAATCACCCGAGAACACCTCTTTATTACTCACTATTAAGGGCCCTTCGCCTGGATCACAATTTATTGAAGGAAGCCTTTTTACCTCGAAACGGAACAAAAATACCGACATATTTATGTTTCGCCGATTTAAATGGTTCGACGAATAGAACAAATACAAGATAACGTAACATTCATATTGTTATAATAACATCGAATGTTAAGCGTTATTTATTTTTGATAACAGCTGTTTTATTCAAATATGTTATTAGAAACCAGACAATGAGGTATTTCCGTATAAACGGCCTAAAGGCGTTTATAGTGTGGGATGCCAAATAAATATATTTCACAATGTTTTATAGAAGAAACAGAAACAATAATATTATAATATGTTAAATTGTGAACTTGAATTTGATATGGTAGTAGTAAGCTAAATTAAAACACAGCTTGCTTTTTACTCCTGCGGGATAAACTAAAAAAATAAAGTGTGTTGGAATGCTGTTTTTACGCGAGTTCAGGGTAAAAACTAGTTAACTCAAGTATACTAAACGAGCATATTATGTTTTGAAACATCAGGACTCATCAGGTACAAAGGTTCAGTCTAAGAGACTCGAGTTGCGGACATCGCACTAGACTTTTGTTCTGGAATATAAACCGTCTCTAAACGAAGGAAAACTCTTACGTAAAATCCTTCAGAGGCTTGAAATTTCGTCATTTTACGCTACACAGGGGACTTTCCGTAGCACCACAATCTTCGCCAATAATTTCGACTTTTCTCAGAATCTTTGTAACGGATATCAGCCATTAGTGACTGTATTATGTTCGTTTAGTCAGAGTCCGTTTTAGAAGTGATTTAAGTCCTTTGATTTATAATAATTATTAGAGATATTTGGATTTGAATAAATCAACGTTGGTTTAACATCTAACATTTATTTATTTTATTTATTTATTAAACATTCTTACAACTATCAATCATTACAGACTAATATCCAATTCGATAGCGTAGTAAATAGATTAATAATTATTAAATTAATTCATGTATAACTTATGACAGATAGTGTCACTTTTGTGAACTCACTCAATGGACATATGAATAAGTCCAACTTGTTGTTGACTTTGTTAAGTATTCGGATTGCTTCTACAATGGGCGCGTATTTTAATAAGTTTGTTCTAGAGTGCGGCGTCGCGAGCAGCTCGGGAGACCGCCTCCGCCACACATACCTATCGGGGACGTTCAGTGCCAGCCATTGTACAGAATCTGGCGTGAGTCAGGGTAGTAATTTGGGGCCATTAAAATTTCTCATAATGATTAATGACTTACCGGAGATAATTAGGTATGTAATATGCCTACTATTCGCGGATGTTCTCAAGTTGTTACTGGCGATCAGAGGTCTCAGCGATTGTGAGCGCCTCCAGCAGGACCTGGCGAGGGTAGTCGAGTGGAGTCGGCAAAATAAGTTGGAATTTAATGTCTCCAAATGTTCGGTCATTTCGTTTAGCCGAGCGAGGACTCCCCTGATTCACGACTACAAGGTAAATGATATTACTTTGTCGAGGGAAAAGTCTGTGCGGGATCTCGGCGTCCGGGTAGATGACAAGCTGCTGTACTTCCGGGATCACGTTTCTAACGTCTGTAAGAAGGCATACCGACGCTTAGGCTTCGTACTACGAAGGTCCGCGACGTTTCGGAATGTTAGGGTGGTTACAGCGTTATACGATGCGTTCGTGAGAAGTCAGCTGGAGTTCAACGCGGCTGTGTGGTCCCCACACGAGAGCAAGTACAAGCTCATGCTGGAGTATTTTAATGGCCCCAAATTACTACCCTGACTCACGCCAGATTCTGTAGCATATGGTGCTGATCGACAGCCCGCAAATTCTACGTACTGCGTCCTGTCTCTCAAATAATTTACAAAAAATAGCAGTAGCTTAGGAGTAAAACCTATTTTAGCCATTTTTGTCAGCAGAATGTCATAATCGACAACATCGAATGCTTTTCGGTAATCCAAATAAATCGCATCTACCTGCAACCCCTTATCTACATGGGGTGTAATGTAACCCATCGCTTCTAACAAATTACTACTAGTACTCCTATTTGGACGAAAACCGTGTTGGCAATCCGTCAGCGACGATTCAATTTGCGCTTGAATCCCCCTTTGGATGGCGGCTACAAATACCTTTGCTGGCGTCGAAAGGATCGCCACCGGCCTATAAGACTCGACTCTGGTTTCGTCTCATCCTTTATGTATAGGTACAACGCGGGACATTTTCCACCTAGCCGGAAAGTACGAGCTACCTAAACATAAATTAAATATATGCGTCATCGGCTTCGCTAATACCGTCCGGGAGTCTCTTATTATAAAAGCCGGAATGCCATCCGGGCCGGCTGACTGTTTCGGTTTTAGAAGCTTGAGGGCTACGCTCACCTCCTTTAGTGTGAGGGAGGGCAGGCGCGAGCTGCCGCCGCCTCCCGGCCTCGTCCACACTTAGTTTCGCCTTCGTTTTATTAAACGCCGAATTAAAATATTTCATGTTCTTTTCAATTAAGCCCACTTACACCGATACAAGCTGTATTAAAATATAATAGCTTTCCTTTCATAACTAGGAGTAAAAAGTGAAATAACGCGATATTTATCCCGGAGTTAACTTTTTAACCCAGTTCCCGTTTAACCCAGACTGGCAAGATCTTAGGGTTCTTAAAATGTTTGCATTATCCATGATCTTTATTTGATGATTTAGCCTTACCTTTCATCTTATGGCAGTAAAATCACACGGCCATCAACTATCTCTAATTTGCTTCCTTTTAATTACAGCAATGTGGCAAAGCAGCTTAATAACATTACTGGGAATCAGGTAATGACGCCATTACACCATATTACAGCCATCTAAAGCGTATTAGATGTCTGCGTGGGATCGCAATGCAACGTAATGAACATTACGTAATATCGCCAAAGCACGTGACTGCTTTTGTCTCCCCGATTAAGCATTGGATGCATAACGCATACGTATTAATATTACCTCATAATCTACGCTTATAATGTTATATTATTGAATAAATACACCTGTCACCTAGACAAGTCGTTAAAGCTAAATGTTGCCCGTAACTTTGTAACAAATCTTTTGACACCTTATTAACCCATAAAGCCCTATAAGGACACCAATGACCGCGACAACAATAGAATAACAATATATTTCCAAGAATCCGCGATCGAAGGATTAATTAGAATATGATCTGTAGCTCAGACGTAACAAAGAAAGAGCAGACAAAATATTCTCAAATAAAAAATCAAGGCCGCAACCTTTTGCCTCACAAAATCAAAACGACGAATTCTTAATAGAATATCCCCTACCTCGAAATAGATTTTATAACATTATTCTCGGTAACTGTGCCACGAACATGTAGCATGTGTGCTCGTATTATGGATTAGAATATTTTTTACGTTGACCTTTCACGAAATGTAAACATTGTACAAATAGCCCATCACGTATTTACCCGTATGGACGGTAAGTGTCACTAGTTCAAGGATTCCCGTAATTAATTAAGGGCGCTGTCTATTAAACAATAATATTGCCCGTGAAATATATTTCCGGAAGTTATTGCATGATATTATGCTGATATACCCATTTATGTGCATCAAATTTTATGTGCATCTTTTATGTCTTAATTCACAATTTGATAAAATGCAAAAAGTCCATTTTCTTTTCTATTTGGAAATAAAACGTTTTTTTTTTCTTTTCATATTCTTAGAACGTTATATTATGTACGAAGTAATAAGGACCGTAATAATACAAATTCTGTGAAAAAAACACATACAAATACCTACTAAAACTACTACTTACTACTACCTCCTATATACTCCTATATTACAATAACTAGCTGTCCCGGCAAACGTTGTTTTGCCATTTAAAGTATTTCTACTTCATCAGTTGATACAAAATCTTACCCCCTCTTTTGTCCCCTAAGAGGGGTGGGGGGAAAAATTTTATACACCAGATGTTAAGTTGGAAAAACAGTTAATAATATGAAGTAAGTCCATTAAAGAAAAAAGTTTGATGCAAAATCTGACCCCCTCTTTGGTCCCCTTAGAGGGGTGGGGGGGTAATTTTTATACACCAGATGCTGAGTTGGAAAAAAGCAAATATATCTGCGAAAATTGTATGTAAATCGGATCATTGGTTTTCGTGTTAAAGCAAGTCTTTAAATACAAAATCTGACCCCCTCTTTCGTCCCTTTAGAGGGGTGGGGGGAAATTTTTTATACACCACATTTTAAGTTGGAAGAAGACAAATATATCTGCGAAAACCGCATTCAAATCGGATCAGTAGTTTTCGTGTTAAAGCAAAAGTCTTATACAAAATCTGACCCCCTCTTTCGTCACTTTAGAGGGGTGGGGGGAATTTTTTTTATACACCAGATGTTAAGTTGGAAGAAGACAAATATATCTGCGAAAACCGCATTCAAATCGGATCAGTAGTTTTCGTGTGATAGTGGAACAAACATACAGACAGACAGACAGACAGACAGACAAAAAAACTGACCACATTTTTGGCTTCTATAGCGATGTAGTGACACCCCCCGCTTATTATTTTTTGAATATCTTTAATGTACAGAATCTTCATTTCTACAGTTTTATTATATGTTTAGATTCATACGAAATTACAATAGTTAATACGAAACTAGTTAATTAATTAGCCAATTACAACCTCAACTTATGTGGTATTAGGTCTATACGATATAAAGCTACGTGGAAGCCTGTCATCAATGTTAATTAATTTATATAATATCTATTAGGATATTAGGTAACGGTCGTCATGCTGGGGTAAATTATTACAAGACTAGATGACGCCCGCAACTCCGTTGCGCCAAAGTTCGTTTATCGCACAGGAACCGTACATTTTTTCGGGATAAAAAGTATCCTATATCCTTTCCCGGGTCTCAAAGTATCTCCATACCATATTTCAGCCAAATCGGTTCAATAGTTTGGACGTCAAGAGGTAACAGACAGACAGACAGACAGACACACTTTCGCATTTATAATATTAGTATGGATCGATATGTCTTATTATACGACTGTCTAGGTCTTTAAGGGAGCAGTTGTAACGTAACGAGGGGATGCGTTGCGATGCGTTTAAGATGACACATTAAAAACTGAACTTTATTTACTACACAAAAGACATCCAATTGACAGACTTGCCGCCAACGGTGTCGTTCTGTTCCATTTTTGGGTGACTCTTTAAAAAATTCTGCATTTTTCAAAGAGCCACTTAAAATCGGAGCGTGAGATCCGAAATTTAACCCAGTATATTGGCCCGTGCTCATGACGTCCAGAATACGACGCCATATTGTATTCCATTGGTGGCACAATATGTACGACGTATTTCCAGTATACGTCATATTTGCAATAATAATAAATTAATTAATAACTCCCACATCGGTTTCGGTGCCGATGGCCGGTTTCATTGTAATCAGGCCTGTTACATCGGAGTAATTTTATAGTGCCCAAGTGTGTGCACTTTACTCTCATAACACAGTCGAACGGCGCAGGCCGACTTTTTCGACGCATGGATCATCTTACTTGTCAGACAATCAGGTGATCAGCCTGCATTGTCCTAACCAAACTTGGAAATAACATGTTTCCAACTCGGGAATCGAACCCATGACCTGAGAGCCAAGAAGAGCTCCGTGGTCTAGCTAAACCACTAGACCACGGAGGCTTTATTTGCAATAATAACATCCCACCGAAGTCGTATTTTGCGTCAATGCACTGACTGACAGTACATTTTAGAACATTATAACAGTATGTCGTTGATACACGTCATAAATGCTGCTCAGTGTACTGGCTTATATTTCGGAACTTGACTATGAAGGGTTCCAACAATAGTCAAGTGTCCTTGCTTTAGAAACACAAAGCTTGTCGATCTGCAATCTCAGTTAACTGATTTAGCTACTAACAAGCGTGTTGGACACGCGACCACTTGTTACAGCGCCATGCCGGTACACTGTAGACAGCAAAGTTTATAAACAAAATAGCTATTTTAATACTAACAACAAGTAGGATGGCTGAAGGAGAAGTGTTGAGTGCCAAGAGAAAATAATTAAAACATAAATCTGTCTTTTTAATTAATTGTTATTAATTCGAAATCGTATAATATCGTATCTGTTCAAAGGATTCTAAAACTTTATTTGTCGTCATGATAATTTTAAAAAATATTCTAACTTAGATAATTATAATGGCTACAGCTAGTGTCAGGAATTTAAAAGTAACATTCAGTAAATTGTCAATGCAATTACTACTATTGAATTCAAACTCTTATTATATTTAAAATGCAAATCTATTTTAGAAAAAGTGAAAACGTTATTAAAATTAAGTATAACTATTTCAACTTAGCTCGAGTGCTATGAAATTCGTTTCTATTTTGTAAAGCAAAGTATTTAACACGCAGTACTTAGGTACCCGTTTTTTTTTTCAAATTTTATCAAAGCTATGGTGTATTTTCAAAACTAATCAAAGGTTTATATTTTTATGTTATAGTTTGTAACTAAACCTATTCAGCATACACAATTATATAAAGCTAGTGACGTAAATTAACATCATAATAAATTACAACAATCATAACTTTTAAGGATAATTAATATTCCTTTACAATATTAATTGCTCAAAATAATGGTCCGTAATAACTTTACAAAGTCATTATGAATGAAGGTGATACGTTACTCGATTATAGAAAGTATTACTGAACATAATCTACTTATTTAATGTTTATACGTAGTCTGAGACAAGAGATTAAAAGTTTGATAAAATTATGTATAATAGTAGGTAGATATATCGTGGTTTCGAGAGTTTACAGAATGAACATACTTCTTAATATGCTTTTACTATGTGAACTGCTTTTTTTTTTAATCTGCTTTTTCAAACCAAAGCGATAAGACGGCGTCAGCACTCTTATAAGAAACACTAATTTAATTTGTCATTAGGAAATTGTCACTATCAAAGTTATATTCAGAAAAATAGTTGACGACCTCTGTGGCTCAATTGGTTGAGTGTGTGGCAGCTCAAGCCGGGGGTCGCGGGTTCGAATCCCGCCGACGGAACAGAAAGTTTTCAATGTTCCCGGGTCTGGATGTGTATTAAATATGTGTATGATATAATAAAAATCTTAAATATTATGTAAAGTATAAAAAGTATTAAATATAATATATTTCCGTTGTCTGGTACCTGTAACACAAGTCCTTCAGGTACTTAACACGGGACCAGACTGACGTGGTGTGAAGCATCCTATATATTATAGTTCAGAAAAGTCTCGAAACGAAATAATTACCCTTTATAATATTCAGTTACGATATATTTGTTCACATAAAACATTCATTTATTCATTACACCTTTGTTATATTTATTTAAGTAATAATTTACAAACATATTCATTATTCATTTAATTAAGCGGTTCAAACGTAACCTTATCAGCACAAAGGTAACGACCACAAAATTATATGTTCAATCTGCATTTAAATTGTTTTGAGCGAACGAGTGGGCACTTCAAAGTATAATATTGTCGATTGATGGAAACGCGTGAGCCGACGCCGTAAACGCGTTATATATTATCTCACGTAAGCGGTTCCGTTATGAGGTGTGTTTTATGACTTTTATGAGATATATAAAATAACATCTACTTTATAAAATCCTCGCAGGCTCCCCTTTATTGCTTTCAATGAAACGATATTATCAGTGAAATGCAGCGGCGAGCTCGGATGATATCTTTTATGAACGGCTTGAAATAACCGGAATAAAAGACAGTCGAGATTTTTGACGTATATCTCTTTAGCGTCGATTGTTGTCAGCGCCTTTAGAAAAAAGTTAGCTTTTGTCACAAATGCACGGTGGAAATGGTAAAACTTGGTCAGTCTTTTTATCTGTTAGTGATGTTTATTATAATTATAATATCAGTGATTAATTAGTATCTTTGAACAATGTATGAATGTCATGTAAATTTTAATACTTTTTAGGGTATTATTATTTCAAATCTAATACCAATATACAAATTTTACACACAAAATCAAAACTTGATTGAACTTGCGTGAAAAGAATATTTTCCAAATGGACTCTCGATTGAGTTAGGATCGGCTGAATATACAAAAATTAGTTCATTCGATGGTGAGATACGAAATAATATTTCAATATTTAAAATAAAAAATGTTCATTATTTCACCAATATTAATGAATGAATGGTAAGCTTAAATGAATTGCTGAACGAAAATTTTAACGAGTTCAGAGAATATGTAAAGAGCTTTTTATATTAAACATCCATACCTCCATCCTTAATGAAATATGGTATGGAAAGACTCGGAGTCCCGCGAAAGGATACAGATTTTTTATCCCAGGAAAATTTATGGTTCCTGTGCAATAAACGAATGTTTACGCAACGGAGGTGCGGGCGTCATCTAGTATACCCATACAATATACCCGAGTAAACCTTATAATATTATGTTTAATATATTATACGAATAATTATTATAGTTAATATCATTTTATTACAAGTTATAGTACATATATCTGGACATCTTCAAATATTCCCATAAGCAGTCACGGTGTTTTGAAAAAAAAAACGATATTCATGGGAGACCTTTTTATTTACTTGTGTTTTTTCACTAATATTTCATCCAAATAAAATTAAATGAAACAAATTTAAAAAGTCACTTAACAAACAGGAAAAATAATCTACAATTTTTTATAGATTGATGTATATTTTGTTGATTTTTTTATTGAAAAATCAAAATACATATTTTTGATTATATATTACAATATTTACAATTATTATTATCAAGTCGACATTAAGGTGTTTGGAACAATAATCCAATGTTCATTATTAGACAACAGAGAAGTTTGTTTGAACACATTAACATTCAGGGGGAAATTCACACCTACTCGTCAGATTGTTGCGCCATACATAATTTAAGGTAGGCCGTAAATTTTCCGTTATTGGTTCCGCAGCTTAATTCGACAGAAGTTCGAACACGTTTTATAACCATACTAATAATGTAAGATCAGTCTGTCTGTCTGTATTGCGCAATGATGCCCGCAACTTCTGATTATAAAAAAAGCTATGGTAAAAGACTCCTGGGAAATGACGTAAAATAGTTTTAATCACAAAAAATTACGGTTGTTGTAAGATTCGCATTCCTTTGCTAACATAGTTGTGGCAAACATCTAGTTATTTATGTTTCGTAAACTGAGCGTCCTTTTATCTAAAGCCCTTTCAAATCCCTAAATGCGTTACCGATAAAACAAACGAACCGAAACCCTCGTTGATATAGTTGGAAGAAAATATTTAAGCTTAAAAATAAGTAGGTAAAGTGTTCAGTATTTGGTTGACGTCACACGAAAACGACTGGAACTTATACCTATTTCTGTACGCCTTATGAATTTTAAACATACTTTATGAAAGTAAATGGCTGAAAGTGACAAACGGTATTTTTCTTTTTCATATTTTTACATTAAAATAATCATGAATATTGAGATTAGATTATTTATATCATAAACATTTTTTTGAATAACTATTCATAATATTAGTAAAAGTCTTACTACATGACAGAATACCAAGTAGCAATATTTAAGCCGCCAACAGTTGAAACATCAAGTTTCGCTAGCGCCGTTTTCACAAATTTTAATGACCGCTACATATTTTGTATAATGACAGCGTTTACTTTTCGTAACTCGTTATTTTAGTTACATTTTTATACATTTTAACAAATAATTTTTATAGATATAATTATAAAATTATACTTGAGTTATCTGATTATTAAACTGCAGTTTTAAGTTTGATTAAAATGTTTAGGCTGGATTTATATGCATCTGCACGAACGCGTGGTTTGGCCACTACACCCGAAGATTACAAGCAAATGTATGTAAGTGACAGCGCGAACGCACCTAATTTTTTTTTTTTTACCACGGCCACTTTAATCTCAAATATCTCCTCTTTGGTTGAGAATTCCAAATTCAAATTTATATGTAAGGACCTAATATTTGCTAGTGCTCTCGCGATGTAGTGACCAAATCACGCGTTCACACTGCCGCAGATAAATCCAGCCTTAGATTTAAAATACGAAAATACTATTTTGGATAAACTCATCCATACTTCCATAGTAATATTATAATAGCGAAAGTGTGTCAGTCTGTCCGTCTGTCTGTCTGTATGTCTGTCTGTTACCTCTTCACGCCCAAACCGCTGAACCGATTTTGCTGAATTTTGGCATGGAGATACTTTGAGTCCCGGGAAAGGATATAGGATACTTTTTGTCCCGGGAAAATATACGGTTCCCGTGCGGTAAACGAGTTTTGGCGCAACGGAGTTGCCGGATTTATCATCATCTAGATTACGATAAGACTATTTTTGAAAGAAAGAAAGAAAGAAACTTTATTTGGTAAAAATAATTGTACATTTTAAGAAGAAATAAAACACTTGAAAACCGTATCTACCAAATAGGTGCTTACTCAGCATGTGTTGCGATCATAGTCGCAACGCTGATTTTCAGTAAGCGCCTATAGTTAATGATAAAAATATTTTCGAAATAGTCTAATCATTAACTAGTTTATCGTATAGTATTACGCCGAATCACTAATCGCCAAACCTTATTTAGATGTTTTCGAGGAATCTAAACCCATAAAAACCTACCTTTAACGATTCTTATTATCGCTTTCTATCTAACCCATAAAGATGGAGAAAAATGTTTATTAATGTAGTACGAAACAATAATTCAGATTTTACAAAATATGTATTCAAGCTATATATTTTAAAGGTGCGAATAAAATTACCAACGTAACTAATAACTTTTTCGGAATATCAACGAAACAGCTTTATAGAAAGCTCTCATTCAAACCACCAGAAATAACTAACCAAACTAAGCTTTGCTATTTCATTTACTTTTCTCTAAAACCAATAAAATGAAATTCTTTTTTATGCTCATAATAATAATAATGATATAATAATAATAATAATATCTATGGACGCTTCACACTACGTCAGTCTGGCCCTGTGGTAAGTACCTAAAGGACTTGTGTTACAGGTACCAGAAAACGGAAATATATTTATGATTTTTACTATATTTAATACACATACATGACCCAGGAACTTCGAAAGCTTTTTTGTACCGTCAGCAGGATTCGAACCCGCGATCCCCGGCTTGAGCTACCAACGCGCTCACCACTGAGCCACAGAGGTCGTCGTCATCATACAATCGTAATTACAGTTTTAAAATCGTAGTTACATTTTAAAAAACATGTTATTAACGATCTTATTCGTCTAAAATATTACGTCTATAACAATCTAGCCAGAAATCGCTGGGTAATCAAGACGAGTGACGATGGGAATATGAGACAGAGCTGTAAGGCGGCGAGGCGCCTTCTCCGCCCACACCAAGGTCGCCCAAGGAGTCCGAATATTTATAACCCGAAAACACGACTCACTCATACGCTCTGAACTATTTATAGGATCCTATAAATAGTTGTTTTGGAACTGTTAGCAAAAGATATGTGAGCTGCTCTTTTTCTGATAGTTTTTGGTTAAAACTTAATAAGATAGACGTAGAAAACAAATTTTATGTTATAATCATTTATAACAAGAAATTTGTTGACAATACTAATATATTGTGTCCAAAAAACTTACGTGACCTTCGTATATTAAAAAAATTAAATAAAAGGAATATAATATTTTAAGCTTGTAAATGTTTTTACTTTCAATAGTAAGCGTATTTTGTTTCATAGGAATTTCAATTTTGAATCTACAAAATCTCGTAACGAATTAACAAAAACTAAAAACGTATTTTGTTATATATACAAATATTTAGATTTGTTGAAATCCGTTTGAAGTTCAGTAACAATTATCGCACTCAGAGTGTTGAAACAAACACCAATTTCAATGTGATCATCACAAACAGTTTTCAAAGCACCCTATAGAGGTATTTAAATGTCTGCACCACACAAAGGCAGCCACTTGTAAACAATCTACGTATTACTGTTCTATTACTTGGGCGCTATTCTATTTGCATATATTTTAATTGTATCCAATGGAACTGAACCATATGATTTTATGAGACATTGATTCTATTAATTAAGATGAAAATACGATTGTTATCGATTGTATTGATGATTAATCTAATGATTTTCGAGTAAACAAAAATATTTAAGTTTCAATTCTAATTATTATTATCATTATTATCTACTGAGAAATATAACGCTCTTTTTAGAACAACAACATTTACATCCTATGCGAGTACTTTTCTTATCTCGTAATTTGCTGGGGGCATATTTCAGAATGACTAGCTCAATTAGCCCAGTTCTGGAAAGTTCATAGCCCGTGAAGTGTAATTACGCCAAAAACCATGTTACGTGCGTTACTATTACCCAAATTATGTTTACGACCGCCTCAGGGCCCAGCCTCGGCCCACAGCCTGGAGTTCTGTATAATTAGGTGGTACACAACCTTAGGATGATTGATCACTCTTTTGTACTATCCCGAATGAAGTAGGTCAAATTCTGAATCATAACACCTACGCAACCCACTAAAAATTGGATTCAGCCTCTGTATGATTTGGCAAACGTTACGTCATTAAAACTTTTGCTGTCTCAACACTCGTAATTCATTTAGTTGCCTCTTTCTTCGCTTGTTAAAATACAGAAGAATTCAATTTAGCGCAATGAAAATTCATCTCACTTTCTTATCGCTTTGTCGGTGACGTTCAAAAGAATTTCAGTAAAAATAAAGCGTCGTTTGCGACCAATTTTCAGTGTTTTTAACTTTTTATGCGAAGTTTACTTTGTAACTAGTAAAATTGTGATTCGAACATGAATATAATATTATCATCTACGAATATAAAAACATTGCAAACACTATAACTGTAAAACACTGATAAATAAAAAGCAAGCAAACACTGATAAATAAAAAGATATTACCATTTTATTCACTTTTTTAAAACCAAGAATACAAAATTTTACAGATTTTTTCTACAAATCACCTTTTTTAACAACTTTCAATCCTTAACAAACTTACAAACCGCACTATTTAAAAATCATATTTTCAAGCGCGTAGGACGTTTCCACAAAGTAACAAATTATCAATCAAAGTTGAAAACAAGCGCGAGGGCGGGGGCGGGGGTGGCGGCGAGGGGGGGTGAGGGCGGGAGTGGGGGCGGGCGGCGCCAGACTGGCTGGCGCGGGCTGCACGGTGCACGGTGCATCTCGCAGGTGCCACGAGCCGGGGAGCGAAATTGAAATTTTTGAATGTTTAACATATTTTTTTAAATAGTTATTTTGAATAAGTCGATCTTTAGCGGCGTTGAGCACTTTTGTGGGATGGGTAAAAACTGTGAAACTCGCGTCAGATTTTCGTGTTGATCGAAAAACCATAGAAAAACCGTAAGTGTTTTGTGTCGAACTCGAACTCGAACTCGAACTCGAACTCGAACTCGAAAACTCGTAAACTCGAAAACTCGAAAACTCGAACTCGAAAACTCTAACTCAAACTCGTACTCAAACTCGAATTGTAAGGGTTTCGATTAATTAAAAAAATCGATTTTTTAAGAATCGATTTTCATAAAAAATGGGTTAAAAATTTAATCGATTGTAAGGGTTTCGATTAATTAAAAAAATCGATTTTTTAATAATCGATTTTCATAAAAAATGGGTTAAAAAAATGCACAACGTTAATAATCAAGTTTTCACTTCTGTCGGCACTCCCGGAGTGCAACCCGTCATTTTTTTATTTTTGTGAAATACATGAAAAACTGCTAAATAAATACGATAAATTAATCGTTATTTAATTGCAATTATAATTTTGTAATTTTGCAATTATAATTTGAATACTTACATTAAATTGCAATATTAATTTGCAAAATTTATAATTTGCAATTATAATAATAATTTTCTAAGCTTTTTACCTAATATTTCTAATTTAAATGAAATAAACGTTTTTCTTAGCAAACGAGCTAAGTTTGAATGAATATAATGACAAAGTTTTCTAAGCCAATAAATTATCCACTTCACTCAAAACCACGTAGCGTTCGTAGCTTTTTCGTAACCAGCGCTACGATAATGCTACGATGATGCTACGGTAGTGCTACGGCGTAGCTGTCTACGAAATGTGCATGTTGAAACTTGATTCTTACCGCTATATAATAAACGTAGTTTTTGTATATTAATCTTTCAAGCCCCATAAGAGCACCGGTGATTGCGACAACAATAGAATACAGCAGCATTTCCAATCGAAGGATTAAATTCGTCAACGGTTGTTGTTGTACAATAGATATATGATTATATGTCTCTAATTAACATATTGTAACAGAAGGCCTAAAATGTTTTATTTTATAAAACGATTTTATACTTCTTTAGTTCTTTAACATTTAACCCATCAGTCGTGGCAAAACGAGACACAATAGCTTTTTCATTGTTATCGCGGCCGGATGTGGCCGCTTGGGGCTTCATGAATTAAATCTATTCATTTCTAAAGATCAACCATAGATATAAAAAGTACTTGTTATAAAATAAACAAGTGACATCGTATAGTTTTTTATTATTAGCCTCTGTTAGAAATAGATAGAAAAATCAATCGGCGAGCGAACGATGACCCATGAGAAATGAATTATTGAAACCAAAACGAGCATGCTATTAGCCCTATCGTGTTGGCTTCATTCTATAATTCACGATGGGGCAAATCATATCAAAATACTTACGAGGTTTATCGATTGGAAAAACCGTACCATAACGTCGGTAACTTATTTTCGTCTCGCTCACTTTGGGGACAGTAAAGTTACCGTCTGAGTAAACAACATTATAAAGAAGTCGAGAGGCCATAATTCATGATATTTTTGTATTGTTCTGTTACTGCGAGTAACTTGATCAAAATAAGCACATGTACTTAAAGTTTACCGTGGAAAATAACATTGCGCATTTTCTTAACTTCGAAACAAACGAATTTTAACATACACGTATTGCTATGTACATGTTTATGTTGAGATGGTCGTAAAATGTGAGTCTCAAATCTATTATTTCTCGGCTCATATTTTTTTATATTCAGTAATAAATATACAATCATAGTGTTATAAAGATTTTTGAATTAAGAACTTTCGGGTACAGCATATTTTGCCGTGATAAGAATGTAAGATCATACAAGAAAATTCACATTGACTTAACAGACTGGCCGCTCGGGCTGCCTGTTCCAAATTTGAATGGCTCATTTATAATTACATCGCAACACCTCGAAAAGTTGCAATGCTAACTGACCCTATGTCTCCTAAAAATATATCTATACCAGATTACATCAAAATCAAAAATCATTCAAAAGTATGAAAACCGACAAAAGACACGTTTCCGTAACGTAATAAAACTAAAAGAAATAGATTACCTCCATCGTACTTCTTTATTTTTCTTTATTTCTTCATAAAACGCACAAAAGAAACTTCACAGCTCTCAAAACGCGTAAGGCAATAAAATTTGTTAGTGAAACGGTTCGGACGTATCTGCAATCAACAATTAAGTGCCGTTAAACGCCAATTAGAGTAAAGCAGAATGTTCTAAAACCGGCACGACTATATTCGGCAAATTAGGCTATCGCGTTCGACGAAACGTTACTTTCTACTTAAATTAGACGGTGTTTGAAATATGGCCCGAACCACGAGGTTAGTTATATAGTTTTGGTTTTTTTACCTAATATAGCAAAACATATCATAGTTTTAATAAGCAGCCGGTAGTGAACATAACAACGCACTTTTACGTTGTATTTTATAGGGCAACCAAACACAACGTGAACGGTTAATAAAGGCCTAATGGCGTAGCTGGGTCTTTAAGACCAGGAACGCAACTTGCAACTCTAGCGGAGTTACATATCTTAGGTAATTCGTCTAGTTGTTATTTTTTTTTTCGGAAAATTATGAATAAGAACCCCATTAACTAAAATAAGAAATGGGATGAACATGAATTATTTTATATTCACGTCTACAGAAAAGAGAAGATAGAAAGGCATTGATCTATTTTCCAATCTCGCTAAGAGGCGTCAATAGAAACATTTGAAAAACTTCCGAGTCCTGCTACTTAACACTTATCGAGGTTCCCAAATGGTTATTCAGGGTCCTTGATAAGTAAATAAGTAACGACCTTTTCCTTGTAGGGAACAAGGAAAGGGACGAGGATTAAGTTAGCCCAATTAAAGTTAGGCTTTGTTTAACTTCGCAGTAAATTTATCTTGATTACGGGCGAGTTCATTTTGCAATTGCCCAATTTTCAAAATCAAGTCGTCTGATTTTTTGGTCATACTTAATATAATAAATGCAAAAGTCTATCTGTTAACTCAGCACAATTAAACCGTAGATCCAATTTAGATAAAGAAACATTAAAGAAAAGTTTTATTGCAAGAAACTGTAATTTTCTTGCCATAAAACTTTTCTTGCAAGAAATGCGCGACGAATTTGCAGATAATATTGTCACATATTTTTTTAAGGAATTAACCCACCAGTCGTGGCAAAACGAGACACAATAGCTTTTTCGTTGTTATCGCGGCCGAATGTGGCCGCTTGGGGCTTCATGACAACATAATAATAATCAACCCATCAGTCGTGGCAAAACGAGACACAATAGCTTTTTCATTGTTATCGCGGCCGGATGTGGCCGCTTGGGGCTTCATGACAACATAATAATAATTAACCCATCAGTCGTGGCAAAACGAGACACAATAGCTTTTTCGTTGTTATCGCGGCCGGATGTGGCCGCTTGGGGCTTCATGACAACATAATAATAATTAACCCATCAGCCGTGGCAAAACGAGACACAATAGCTTTTTCATTGTTATCGCGGCCGGATGTGGCCGCTTGGGGCTTCATGACAACATAATAATAATTAACCCATCAGTCGTGGCAAAGCGAGACACAATAGCTTTTTCATTGTTATCGCGGCCGGATGTGGCCGCTTGGGGCTTCATGACAACATAATAATAATTAACCCATCAGTCGTGGCAAAACGAGACACAATAGCTTTTTCATTGTTATCGCGGCCGGATGTGGCCGCTTGGGGCTTCATGACAACATAATAATAATTAACCCATCAGTCGTGGCAAAACGAGACACAATAGCTTTTTCGTTGTTATCGCGGCCGGATGTGGCCGCTTGGGGCTTCATGAATTAATAAAGGCTTTATTATTAAATATTATTAGTATTGTCACATTTATATAACAATCAACACTACGCTTAATGATGATTTATTATCATTGCGTTTTATAATTTAAAATCAGTAGGTATGTAATAGGATATGTATATTGTATAGAGTGTTTACGCTCAAAAATGTTTCAGACCATCAGGAAACATACAGAACTTAACTTTTAAGACGCTATTAAAATTCAAACTGACGTAACTCAATGGAGGTATAAATATAAACAAGCGGATTAAACGGCGTAAAGGAGTTGCGTCTCGGGAGCCGGGACTGGGGACTAACGAGAAAGGAGTCTGGCGGCTGGCCAGCAGGACTGGACGTAAATTGCGGTCAAACACTCGCGGTACGGAAAAGTGAAACTAAGTGTTTACATAAGTTGCAGATGCAATCGATTCCCAACATTGTTGTATAAGCTTCAAGCTTCTGTTTTACTATTCGGATCTAATATGATCTGTTGTGTTATTTTGTTTAACTACAGAAATAAGGATGGTTTCTTAAGCGCTCCAGAACCAAAACAGCTTGTTGCATCACTTATGGCTAAGACGATACCGAAATAGCTCTCGTCTCAGCCGTAAAAATCTAAATATATAAAACCCAAAGGTGACTGACTAACTGACATAGTGATCTATCAGCGCACAGCCCAAACCACTGGACGGATCGGGCTGAAATTTGGCATACAGGTAGATGTTATGATGTAGGCATCCGCCAAGAAAGGATTTTGATCAATTCTACCCCCAAGGGAATTAAACAGGGGACTAAAGTTTGTATATAAAATACTTCTTAACGCGAGCGAAGCCGCGGGCAAAACCTCGTGGCTAATAATAATTTAAAACTATTCGTATAATTATAACGTTGATACCCTTGTACGTAAATATTATGTTTCATATCTAGAATTTTATATTTTTGAATGATTATAAAGCCTGAATGAAGTAATATAAATATACTACATGGATTGCTCAACACTAGATAAAAAAAGGTTTATTTTACATTCTGTTACTTTGGCAGTTGGCTATTAAATAAATGTATCTATATACACTTTTGTATTTGGAATACAGTCACTAAAAGTAATAGATTCTCTACTTTTATATAGTAGGATATAAAATAGTATATTGGTAGTTTCATAAGAATAATACCTATTAATTTCGTTGAAATGAAATAAACAAATAAATAACTGTCTTGACGTCATGTTTTAATCAGATTTGAGCACCGGAAGAGTGGGGGACTTGAGATTTATCTGAAAGATTTATCTCCAGAAAGATTTGCTAAGCTGGCTCATGGCTGCGATTACAAGAAATGTCTTCTTTTATAAGCCACTTCAAAGGTTACATATTTCATTCATCCTGACATCTTATAATTTTAATTGCTTGTTTACAACGTTATATTTGACTTAAAAAACGTAATGCTAAATAAATAACGTCACGTATATAACAAATGACCCTTTAATTATGACACTGGTTAGGGACGATGATTGGAATTTTCCTCGGAACGTGAAGGACAATTTCTGTACATAAAAGATTGCTATCACGCCGACAGCGCTAAGGGCCAGCGCATACAATAGCGTGCGCGCTGTCAAACTAAAAGACTTTGTTATTTACAAAGGAAGGACAAGGAAGTATTTAAGTTGTTTTATATTTAGACTTGAAAATAGAACTTGATAGCTTTGAATTGAGACAATTTGAGCAATTAATTTTAACGTGACGTAACGATTCTGGATTTTAGAATATTACAAAAATATATTTTTGTAAGTCTGTAAAAATTTAACTAATACAAATATTGCTTATATTTAATTATTATTTTTTTAACTTAAAATATTTATTTCCAAAATATTTCGACTGGAAAAATATCTAACAAAATAACGGGCCAATAAATCCTGTCACATTTCATCAATAGTTTTCGTTCTCAACTCAATCCGATAAGTGATAACACACTTAAATGTATGTAGACGGTACTTATCTCGTAAGTGGGTTAATAAGAATTACCATGCTGGCGTTACGCAATCTTAGAGGTTATCACTTCCGATATATTGTGTTCGACAGTACGGCGGGCGAACCGAGCCGGGCTGAAGGGGTAACGACGGAATATTGCCTTTTGTTTGGCATCTACTCTTGGCATCGAACTTTAAATACATTGAATGCACTGTCAGCTAAGTGCCTCTCTCGTAAATTATGAATATTACAACATGTGGTATAAAAACTTGCCAATTACCCCGTAATAACTCTATATAATTGCTATTCGTTCGCGGCTATTAAATGTCGATAAATTATGTATCGCCGCTTTTATTAGCCATTGCAAGAAAATGTTTTAAACGATGTTGTGGGAAAATGTTTTTCATCGAAATTTCTATTGTCTGCTTCTGTGAAAATATGTGTTGCTTCCCCCTTTAATTTGGGGTGCTTGTAGCTTATGGTTTTAATAGTAGCAATCAGAATAGAGGGGCTCATTTTAAAGTTTTTCGTTTTGCGAAGCGATTCATGTCGTATTTTTGTAATCTTAGATCTATACAAAATATCAGTCTATACAAGACTTCTACCATGTTTACAACTTGGGTTATTTTAGGCACAATCCGTCGACTAGATAGTACTCGTTATAAACAATTTGTTTGATTTATTTTTACCTGGCCTCTTCACAAACAACGTTATTGTTTTCGCAACCTTTCGTCTTAAACATGATATTGTATGAAAAATGTTTTATTATTTTTTACGTTCATTTAATCATATGTTGATATTGTATCCTTCCATTTCGGAATTCTGTTACTAAAGACGCGTCAATTTGGACGTATCCATTTCGCTTTGATCACGTATTTGCTCTGCTTTGTGTGATCACTAATTAATTGCATGCACCAAAGGTGCCAAAAGCATACACTGACTCGCCAAAAGCATGTATTGCAGTATCAGACGGCTCTTGTGATTGCAATGTAGCGCATCGACGCTAAAGAACAATATTTCTGTGAACCACGAGGCTAATTACAAATTTTAGCATTTGATATAAAGTTTTATCACTGGCCTATTGGTTTGCTTCACAAAAGTGTATACGCCATACAGTAATAATGTATATTATATTAAACTGGGTTTATTCATAAAATCATAAACTTAGTTTTAGTACTTAGTTATTTTTAATCAGTCGGTTTAGTCCTAAGATCCTCTACAAAATACTAAATCCCACGTTTTACAATCTATATCTTATTCCCTAATAAAATATAGTTTATGTGAATGTAATACAATTCATTGCTCGGCCGATTTATCTTCCATTGTAACATTTTACGATGTCTCATAATTTTCTGAGACATTGAATAAAAATGTTATTGTAAGCGCCGCATTGACACCCGCGAAGGTTGTATATCGCATTTTCATTGGCGCAATAAAGTGCTAGTAATATGATTAATGGTTTTGCGATATCTTCCCGACGCGACGCCCACTCATTCTCATGACTCACTACTGATTCATGCTCTCGAGTCTCAATACAGCGTATATCCCGAAAGCTTACTTCATCGGAAGCCGAAATGCGAAGTCAATATCCAAATCGCGCCGAAAAGATGCTACAAAGGTGGTTCAAATTTTACTTTTGCACGCTGCGCGTTGTAATAAATTTCACGAATGGTTTTACAATATTATGTCAGACTTCACGTTGTCTGATACTTTCTCAAGCTTTATTGAACTTTGTTGTTTGTTTCCTTTACTTCTGATGCAACATCGATTCGGCGCATGAAGGTATTCGCGTTAAGATTTTCATCGGTATGTTTTTGGGGTATACTAAAACGTAATCTAATTAATATTGGTCCTGTTTTAATGTGGTTGTACTGTTCCGGACCTTGGTTTTTGTAATGCCACTCGAAACTGTAATATTGCAACATATTACGTGTCTCTCTACATATAAATTATTAGTGTCTAATCGTATCGATATAACAAATATGGAGCCTTATTTAGTTTGTGACGTTAATTGATATATACGAGTACTCTAGTTGTTCGAACACTAAAAGCTTCGAAAATCCTTTTATAATTAATTACTCCGACACGGTTTTAGACTTCAATTTGTTTACTGAATTAGCTAAAGCGGTCCCAATTTATAGTTTTTGTTCCAAGTCGGAGTAAACGTGAACACATTCAAAACTGTCTATTGTAGACAAACAATGGCGCCGCTCTATACAGCTGTAGGTCAAGAGACCATAACGGGTCACGTCTCAGAAATAATAACCTACTTACAAACAAATTTAATATACATTTAGTTCAAAAACATATAATAATGAAATAAACATTTTGTATATAACAAACACATTGAATGGAGGTCCATTCAATGTATTTTTATAATAATCCCTTTATTTACGAGTTTTTGTTTTCAATCTTAATGTATCTTTTATATTTTTATTGCTGTCGCAGAATCCAATGTAGTGATAAAATATATATTTATGCAACCATAAAGCTCTGAAGAAACTAGATCAATTTTGATCACTGCCCCAGATTTTATTGCTGCAAGTTGTACGGTTCCCGATATCGATTTTTGCGATTGCTATCGTGTCTTGTATTAACAAACTAGAATTTAAAGCTTGCGTGTCGATCATAATGTTTAAGTATGCAAACACAGACGTAGTGTTTGTGCATTTAAGCGCTGCAGTTCAAATACCTTTTACGGTTTTGGTATTTCGCCGTTAAGGCGACGACTTGATAATTTGGCTGTAGCGATATCGATTTTTCTCAGCAATGACTAAAGCTAAGAAATTAAAGTTCATTGTCAGTATTCATCATGTATAACACGATTGGTCAACTTTTAAAACACAGTATAATTAATCAAAAAGACCTCTGTAAAACAAGGGATTCCTATTTTACCAACAGAGGAGAGTTATTTAAGCTTCCAAAATTTGTACATAGATTGGTTCAAGCATACACTTTAATTTGCCCATAGCTTATATGAAATGTATTTATGGTTTTTAAATAACGCGACAAAAACCATTTTGTCGCTACGGCCTTTCCATTTTTTTGCTGTTCCATTGCTTGTTTTCTATGAGAGGCCGGGCCGGCCTCTCATAGAAAACACGCAATCTAAAACATATCCAACACGGTTTTTTACTTTAACGCGGCGTTACCTTAAGTTTGAAGAATATTTTTAAGTTACAAAACGGCAACAATTTTTTCTCACATATAAGTAAAAAGAGAAGCAATATAAACTATCCTATTTTGGTAAGGTAACTAAAGTATATTTATATTACTCTTTAATTTTGTCCATCTAACTATCAGCTTATTTCCGTTCAGCGGTTTAGGCGTGAAAAGAGCAGACGTTTTGCATTAATATAAATATAACATTTTATAATAAGTTAAGGAAATTATATTAATAATAGCTCCCACACCGATTTCGGTGACGGTGGCCGGTTTCATTAAAACCAGGCCAGCTACGCAGGAGTAATTTTATAGTGCCCAAGTGTGTGCGCAGTACTCAAGAGCACTCTCTATTCCTTTAGTCTCATAACCCAGTGGGACGGACGACCGACACGACTGGCGAGAGATCAGGCACAGGACAGACTTTTTACATGCCCATCCGACGCATGCCGCATGGATCATCTTACTTGTCAGACAATCAGGTGATCAGCCTGCATTGTCCTAACCAAACTTTTAAATAACATGTTTCCAACGCGGGAATCGAACCCACGACCTCCGAGTCAAGAGCCGCGCTCTATACCACTAGACCATGGAGGCGCTCAATTAGGAAATTATACAGGATATAACAAAACTAAGTGATAATACTTAGAGTGGTATGGGTCCCCTATATAGAGTTCGCTGTGAAAGTATAAACGGTGAAAGAATACCTTTTTTCCACACACTTTGTATGGAAAAATTCATGACGCGTAGGCACTTGCCCATACATATCACAAAAATTGCTCTTTCAGCGCTGCTACCTTCACAGTGAGATCTACTTTTAATATTACTTATATTAATTATATACTTTAGTATTATTACTTAACTAGCTATGCCCCGCGGTGTTACCCGCGGCTTATTAAGGAAAATAAATTGTATTATTTTCCCGCAGTAAAAAGTAGCCTATGTGTTAATCCAGGGTAACAGCTAACTCCATACCAAATTTTATTAAAATTGCTCCAGCTGTTTAGACGTGAAGAAGTAACAAACATACAAACTCACAAACTTTCGCCTTTATAATATTAGTAGGACTAGTAGGATATTGTTACATCTTGTAGAATATAAGCATATCACAAAAATTGATATACACAGTATTAATTAACTAATGAACTACCAAAGTTAAGGGTGAATTCACACCGCATAAACCCAATATCGAGCGAGAACCAGACGAAATGAACTCAACTTAAGCTGGATTAACTGTAATTTGTTAATATCAGGGAGAAGATCTTCGTAGTAATAATATTTGAATAAAGTTATTGTAGGAATTTGTATTACAGGTACAGGATAGACTAAAATTATATTATTTATAACATGATATATTTGTTTTTTTAAGGACATTTTTTTTCGAATAAGATGTTAAAATTGAAAACATGAGTGAATGAATAAGGTAACTAACATTTTATAAAATAAGAGCAATTAAGTATTAATTTTTTCCTGGTATAGTTTTAACAAACCTTGTAACTTACCTACTTCTTCATCTAGCTAATATATGTAGTTATACTATAGAATCCATATTTTTTCATTTTAAAACATTTTCCTGGTCCTAAAGCCTCCATCTATCCAAAAAAAAAACAACATTTATATTATAAATGCGAAAGTATGTCTGTCTGTTAACTCTTCACGCCCAAACCACTGAACCGATTTTGCTGAAATTTAGTATGGTGATACTTTGAGTCTCAGGAAAGTACCATCGAGGAAATTGATTCCTATGCAATTGATAGACCAACGTTATTTGGTCGAATATGTCAATTCAATGTTAATTGTGATCTGTCGGCTGGGTTTGACGTAACGCAACCAAACTACGTAGGTCCCCGATCTGCATAGGAATCAACTTCTTTGATAGTACATAGCATACTTTTTATGTCGGAAAAATGTACAATTTCAGTGCGATAAACGAATTTTGGAAAAATCATCTAGTGGACCAATAAAATTAACATGTCTATCCAAAGGCAAAAACCATGGAAAGAAAACGGTCTTCATAATAATATGTCAAACCGTTTGGCCCGTTTCTTGTGTGACTGAACATAACGACATCTCTTTATTTTGGGTATATAATACCAGATCTTTTATACTATTTTGTTTTGTTCAGATCCTGAATGCCAAATTTGATCAAAATCCGTGTTTCAGTAGTTTTTGTGCAAAGTATTTTTATTACCTTAATAATATTAGTGTGATAATAAATTTATATATAAAAAAAATATAGATTATGTTTGAAGATTGAAGAAGTTAAGGATGTAGGTAATATAATTTTCTGTGTCCAATGAATACTCGTAATTTACATATGTGACCGAAAGACATTATAGAATAATAGACGCTCCGCGCGACCTCGCCGGCGTTAATTAGGAATTTAACAAATTAGCCCACTAAAAATATCCTATGATTTTCCCCGTTTTTTCCATATTTTCCTCTGTTTCTTCGCTACTATGAGTCTTAGTGTGATAATATTATTTTGCCTTTAGCCTTTCTCGATAAATGAGCTATCTAACACTGAAAGAATTTTTCAAATCAGACCAGTAGTACATGAGTATAGCGCGTTCAAAAAAAAGAAACAAAACTCTTCAGCTTATTAGTATCTACTAGTATAGACAACTTACTCGGTCTTAAAATAAAGTAACATTTTTGCGATCACCATTTAATTACTTTCACTAAAAAGTCTAAGAATATAAGTCACACGGCTATTTTATGATAAATTGACCTAAAATCGTACAAAGGTTAAAGAATAATTTAGGAACCTCCTAAAAATATATTGGTTCAACTTTGTACGTTTAAGGACGTTGACCTAAATGGCTAAATTTAAGTTGGTACATAATCCAGCAGTGGTGAATTTTGACGATAACAAGGGGCCATGAATGTTAAGTAGCCTCGCGCCTTTTGTCGGCCTGTTCGGAACCTTCAATCTATATTAATGCAATTATGTTGATTCGTTATAGGCAAGTTAATAGTGCTTACACTTTTAATAGGTTTAATTTTATAGTAATTGTATATAAAGTTAGTGTGATAGTACTACTAATTTAAATATTGCGTATTAGACCCCAGTCATTGGAAACATTATTTGGGTAACAACGTTAATTTTTTTTACATTTAGATTAAAATCAATTTAAAGACCGGTTTTAAAAAGGTAGAAATATTTTTAGAAAAAAATGTCTACGTCTTACGTTTAAGTACGGTTATAAAGTTTTCTTAATCCTTCGATCGGGGATTCTTGGAAATGCTATTGTACTCTATTGTTGTCGCGATCACCGGTGCTCTTATGAGGCTTGAAGGATTAATATTATAAACGGTAAAATTAAAATATTATGATAGAATAATATCATTACTCTTAACTTCTCATTTACATTGTTAATTTTTGCTTCAAGAGCATACTACGTACGTAGAAACATTTTACGTAGAAATAAATACATCGAAATATTTATTTTCAAACTTTGAAAGCAAAATATCAGGTTAAGTAAATAATATTCCTATTTGACAAAGACATAAAAGAAAAATAGGCTCAGAAAAAGGCTTAGTAAATACAATGAAAAAATAAGGACATGAAAAATACTCCAAATCGGAGGTATTAATACCTACTGACGAAATTTTTACATAATTTTACTCAAATTGAACACAAAACACAAAAATCGGTATCCACTCCATTTTTAAATTAACAAATAGAAAAAATATCAAAATTGAGAGCGGCGAGGGCTTAACGGGTGATCAGATTTTAGCTGGCGTAAAATTTATATGCATACAAAAGCCTTAGCTAGTAGCTTTCAAAACAGGAACGTGTAACCATTGGCTACACTGTATTTTTGGCTTGGTTTTTATACGCCGGAGTAAAAATAACAAACAATGTTGTTTTTACAAATAAAAATCAATTTTGGCATAAAGCAATATTCAATAACCTTTAATTAGCAAGATCAATGTCTTGCTGGTTACAAGTAAAAATAATCGGCCAAGTGCGAGTCGGACTCGCGCACGAAGGGTTCTGTACCATTATAGAGCAAAATTAGGAAAAAATTGTGTTTTTTGTATGGGAGCCCCCCTAATTATTTATTTTATAAAAATTTTATTAATAATTAATAATTATCAAAGTATAAATACAATTGAGTATTTTGTGAACATTTCAGGGGCATACCTGTTGCCATAATTGATATCTTGCAAAAAATACAAAAAAAATCACGTTTGTTGTATGGGATTTAAATATTTAATTTTTTTTTAGTATTTGTTGTTATAGCAGCAACAAAAATACATCATCTGTGAAAATTTCAACTCTCTAGCTATTACCGTTCTTAAGTTACAGCCTGGAGACAGACAGACAGACGAACAGATAGACGGACAGACAGACGGACAGACATCGAAGTCACAGTAATAGGGTCCCGTTTTTACCCTTTGGGTACGGAACCCTAAAAAGGATTTAAATTTTTTTAAGTACTATCAGAGAAGTTGATTCCTAGTCAGATGGGGGAGCTACATAGCAGAGTACGTAGTTTGGTCGCTTTATATCAAACCCAGGAGACAGATCACAATTATTAACATTGAATTGACATGATCCGACCAAATGACGTTGGTCTGTCAACTGCCTAAGAATCAATTTCCTCGATGGTACTAAATAATATGAATGAATGCGTATTATAAATAGGTGTATAATGTAGGTACTACATTTTTGGGATGTCAGAAGTGGACCCTACTCATTTTATGCCGATGAACCGATGAACACTTTATATATAATATAGATCATTGAAGGGTACTTACTACCTAATGAATTCGTGTGAAACAAGACGATATTAAGTACTAAACGATAAAAGCCCTTTACTAGATTTCAAACAATGTAGCCTTTGTGATAACGGAGTTTAACCTTTTCCAGTGGTTGTCTGACGATCTAATTTCAATATTCAAGAACGTATAAAGCCTGAAATGAAATAAATATACTTTATTTTTGTAGACTGAAACCTTTTCGCGAGACGCTAAGTGTATGTTTAATATTAATATGTATAAGAAACGGGTAAACACGTGTAAAAAAGACGAATAATAAGGTAGAATGGAATAAACAAAATATATTCGTAGCCTACATTTTTAATACACTTCGGCCTACGCCAATCGAATGTTACGTTATGCCGACTTTTAGCCAATGTATTTTATTTTCACGGCCAAATTTACCTTTAAAATTATATTTTTAATCTATCAAGCCCCATAAGAGCACCGGTGATCGCGACAACAATAGATTTCCAAGAATCCGTGATCGAAGGATTAAAATGTAAATCGTGAAATGCAGCAAATATATCATTTTCATTTAATTTTGATTATTCTCTAAGATTTAGAATATTTGAGATGTAGTTTTGACCATTATTTATTCAATAAAAAATAAGTGTAGTTTACCCATGAGATAGGCAGAATGAGCCCTAGGCAGAAACTAGTATGTCTACAAATATTTAACTAAGTTTTATTTACTTTATGGCTGTTATCCATACTATCTTATATATAAAATTCTCGTTTCACAATGTTAGTTACCGTACTCCTCTGAAACGGCTTTACTGATTTTTACCAAATTTTATATGCATATTCAGTAGATCTGAGAATAGGCTAATGGCTATTTTTTATAATGATAAGATGCATTTGCTGAATAAATAATAGTAAGTAAATTTTTACAACTCAAAACTGACGGCGACCCTTGTTTGTGTGACGGGATAGCGACGGACGTTGCCATGGTGCCATACTTATTTAGTCACTTCAATAAAATAATATTGGCGAAATACTTTATAATATTATGACAAAACAACATTTGCATATATATACAATATTGGGACAGATAGTTTTACTTTAAATGCGAAAGTGTGTCTGTCTGTTACCTCTTCACACCCATGCTGCTTTACCGATTTTGCTGAAATTTGTTATGAGGACACTTTGAGTCCCGCGAAAGGACATAGGATACTTTTTATCCCGAAAAAATGTAATGTTCCCGCGCGATAAACAAATTTTGGCGCAACGGAGTTGTGGGCATCAATTAGCTACCTCATATTTTAACCAGCACCGCAATTTTGTGGCAATTCTAAAATGTCAGCCATCCCCCGCGCTACCGACACATACACGTGAAAGTTGTTCATGTAAATATTGTGCAAAGCGCTTCCAAACTTATCAAATATTAAAATAATCTCCGACGAAAAGGTGCAAACCTTTTCCTGCTTCCGTTTGTAATGCAATACACACTTTACCCCAATTTCCTATTTCGAGCTTGGCTTTGGAATGTTGTTATAGTTTTATGTTCCATGAAATTTTTAGATAAACATATTTGTTTGTATCCCATTTCAATTCATTTTGAGCTTAATGTGAGCAAAAAATATGATATTTCTTATATATTTGTGAGGTTAACACGGGAATCCATGTTGGATGTATTATAGGCCACTGCCCACTTTGAGCTTCATTTACATTAAGATCAAAATTAATTGAAATGGTGTGTACACAGCTGTAGCACGGTGTCTGTGTTTCTACACAATATTGCTTAATAAGCAAGTGACATGTATTCATACTCCGTACGTGATATTTTAAAATGCAAATACGAACACCGCACAGTGAAATAGTACCCACATTTGAATTTTTTATTATCTCGTTAGGCACGCACTCTTTCAACGTTTTTACCTAAAATTGACTTGTGAAAAACAGGTGTCTGGGGTGGAAAGAGTGTTTGTAAAATGATTTTAAAAATGTGAAAGAAAAGTTGTTAAGCATTTATTTTGGAAAAAATTTATATTGTAAATTAAGTTACATACTGTAAATATTACAGCACTAACTATAAATGAAATAAAGTTAACAAAATTTTATCTTAATTTTCAGTTATGTTATGTGCAACTTGAACTTTCTTTATAGTATTTTGCCCATCGTAAAGTATATTTGTATGACTTTTACCTACCTCGATAGCCAGAACTGTTTGTTAGGATCTTTGAAGAAACTTTAGACATTAAATTTTAATATCTAAAAGTTTTAACATTACTATTGGATGTTTACTTGGCAGAAATACGACTGCGTATTCTTCAATATTTTAAGGATTCACACCTGCAAGACCTTCGAGCACATTCCCCAAGTGTCTAGTTTTTCACGAAAAAAATACAAAACATCAGTGATACGGAACCTTTGTTGTTTTATAAGAAAAGGAAATATGCATAAAAAATAAATAATATGCAAATAAATTAGTATTTGCGATTTAATTTATCTCTCTATCTTGTTTTTGCAAAACGAAAATATTGGCCTTGTATGCAGTGCCAGTGATATGCCGTCACGGTTACACATTGGATCACTCTTACTAAATGATTGATTGAAAGACTTATAACTTTTTTATTTTTCATTTATCGTGAATAAACCATGTAGGTATTCAAACTAATTTGACTAGATTGTTTATAAAAAAGATTTGAACTAAAAAAAAACATATTTCCTATATTCCATAGTACTTTAACGTCCTTTGAAATTGCATATTATATACCATTGCCGTTTTAGACATTATTAACATAACAATAAGATTCAAAAGTGGCAGGTACGAAAGCGTACCTGTCTTGTTGTCTCCAAGTTATTATGTATAGCACGGTTCTCTTTCTAGAATACTCTGAGTTCTCACGTCTCAGCACATGATTAAGTGTCCAAGTTTTATTCCGACGTGTTTCGTCAGAGAATTTCACGCGCTACAATTGTGGAAATCACGTACTATTTAGCTAATAATCTGGAGCTTTTAAGCTGAAACGGCATAATAAACGATGCTCTATTAGCTGAAGCTAGTGCAGGTTATCAAAGCGAACGTTAATATTAGACCTACATAGCGGACTCGACATATTGAATATGAAATATTTAGAATTTTCGAGCACTTGGCGTTTACATTAAAACCTGTGTTTAGTCCACGTAATTTTGATCAAAGTCTATTTGCTTTAGGATCGCAGTGAATAATCAGTACAAGTGTAAAAAATGTATTTGAAAGGTAAACCTAATAAAGATTGAAAGTAGTCAACTTAACTTTTTTTCTTCAATCAAAAATAGCTCCTAAAGTTGGAAATCGAATCAAATTCGAAGGATTTTAGCGGGTTCTATTCCTGGGTAATAAATATCGGCTATTTGACATTCATTGACCAAGACCCTTGACCTAACTCAAGTGAGAAGTAAAATAAAAATGTCAGAATCAATTTCAGCTTGTTGAATATGTTAAGCGGGACTCTTCCTCATAAAATTTTCTTCTTCATAAATGAAACCTAAATATTCTATAATATTATGTAACTTAATATGGAGTATAGTGGAAGGCACTTTCAGAAAATATTTGTAAAAAAATATTCTGAATAAAACATTTGAGTTTTGGGTTAGCTTTATGCTAGAGTTTATGCTTTATTTACTTACGCGAAATAATAACAAAACAGCCACCTTTAATAGTAGGCATTGATTTAAAGTTTCAGTATGGTTTCCATCATAATATAATGACGTAATGAAAGAAAAACTTCTGCAAAAATAACTATTTTATATATTACTAGCTGTCCCGGCAAACGTTGTTTTGCCATATAAAGTATTATTTCGCCCATATTATTTTATTGAAGTGACTAAATAAGTATGGCAACCATGGCAACGTCCATCGCTATCCCGTCGCACAAACAATGGTCGCTGTCAGTCTCGAGTTGTAATAATTTACTATTATTTATTCAACAAATGCATTTATCAATATAAAAAGTACCCAGTAGCCGATTCTCAGACCTACTGAATATGCATGTAAAATTTGGTAAAACTCAGTAAAGCCGTTTCGGAGGAGTACGGAGACTAACATTGTGACACGAGAATTTTATATAAGATAAAGCTTCTGGTACATTTCATGTGAAAAATAAATCCTACCAATGACTCACTCAGACAATCCCACTTTTGTGACGTCAGAGCGAATATCGACGACGGGCTTCTACTATCCTCTAAGAAATAACAAGTTAGCTGTTAGATATTCAAATTAAGTTACACAGAATAGTTTGAAAGTTACCCCAGTTCTCTCTGTGAGGAAAGGCTGACTACTCTGTCGCGAGCGTCTATTTTTAGAAGCGCCTGGGAAAGTGAGTAGCGAGGCTCGATTGCGCGCGCCCTCTACGTCTCGGCTCTATAGGCTCCGTCGCTCGCCACGACGCCTTGTGCATTCGTAAACAAGGCATGCCTCAATGCCGGAAAGGCAACTTTAAATAGATAAAATCTACTTATAGCCTTTTTAATTCAGGCGAACGTTATCTGCTCGCGATCTTAAAAGATTTCGCTATTTATACTAGCACAGTTTGTTTTGTTTATCTACGAAATCTCTTGGTTTATAATTTGTGCGATTAAAAATAAATGATTAATTAAGTATATCAAAGTATTGTATTAGACTGTTTTGTAGGGTAATAATTTTGTGAGTAGCCGAGTTTTGTACACTACACATTATGATTATCTTTTTTTGTGTAGGGTGTACACAATTTCAATAAAAGAAAATAATATTATAACATTCTCTCTTTAACAGACATTACTCTCACTACGTTTCATGAAGGATATTAATTGGTATATTTTCCTTGACCACACCTCATATGAGGCCGGACTAATAGCTCGAATATTGAGTAGGTGGTAGCTTAATAACATTATGTGCATCCATTCATGTATTCGCCGGGGACGTCATCGTGTCCACTTCGACAATTACGCCTTTGGATAATTACATTGAACTAATTTGTAACGTGACACACCTGTTACGCGTACCCAGTTATGTTACCGAATATTACTTAAACCAATGATGATAATTGTAATGAACAGGTTACAAATTGAAGACGTGAGTGGAAGTTTTTTGCATAAATGGAGGCTGTAGAGCCGGAAAAATTATTTGATAAAAAAACTGTGGATTTTATGTGTAGCCAATGTCAGGTATTTGGTTCTTCCACTCGCGTCTTTAATAATTGTCTTTAGGCGCCTTAAGCATATTTGAATGTTGGCATTCCAAGTTTGCGCCTTTTTTGTTTTTGTCGAAGGTCTGTTCGTCGTTCAAGATCTCTCGTCTCGTCGATTTAACTTACATTTGATGAAGATTGAAGACATAAACTCCACATATTTTCTTTAAAACTCTTTTTAAATTTAATATAAGTCATTTATGTGGACTGAACTGGTGATATTTTAAAATTATAGACACTATATTTAGATGCTACGCAAAAGCTTAACCTATTAATCAAAATGTCATCGAAAATAACTTCTTGATCGGTCAGAAAAAAATTAAATAGGCTTTACAAATCGATCTTTGAATTTTATTTATAGAAAGTAACCAGGAAAAGGGCTGTCATAAATAATTTTTACTACTAAAACGTATAATTGAACCAATGAACTGTAGATTTTGCGATAACGAAGTACAAAGTCGCGGATAGCTAGTACGCATGCCCGCGGTTTCAGTGTCAATGAACTCTTGTTAGTAAGCATATACTAGAAGAGTCCATTGTGCGTAAAAAGAAATGTTATTGAGCATAAAATTGTTACAAAAGAACTCAAAATACGTCAGAGAAAACTTTTGCCTATAATTAATACTGTTAGTACTTAAATGAGCTATATACATTATACATGTTTTAAAGTTTGGGTAGTTTACTACTGTCCTGGCTTCGCTTAAGTTTCACTGAATTTCTATTTTAAACTGATGAAGTTCATATAAAACCACTACCTTATTTACTGGCATGAAATTGGACGGAACAATATTCAGGAAAACGACAAATACTTTTTATTAGGGTTCCGTACCCAAAGGGTAAAAACGGGACCCTATTACTAATTACTAATACTTACTAATATTAGCTGTATCTCAAGAATCGCTATAGCTAGACTTCTGAAATTTTCACAGATTGTGTATATCTGTTGCCGCTATAACAACAAATACTGAAAACAAAATAAAATTAATATTTAAGGGGGGCTCCCATACAACAAACGTGATTTTTTCGGCCTTTTTCGCTCTATATCAATAATGGTAAGAGGTAGGCACTTGAATTTTTCACACATTCTTTTGTTATATGTGTACTTTAATATTTTATTATAATATTATAATAAAATAAAAATTTAAGGGGGGCTCTCATACAAAAAATACAATTTTTAGCCTATTTTTAGTCTGTATTGGTACGTAACCCTTCGTGCGCGAGTCCGACTCGCACTTGGCCGATTATTATATTTAATCATAATGTTGTACATTTTTGCGATTATATATTTATTATTTATAAAATAAATAATCGTTAAACTAATTCAAATAAATTGTACAATTCTCAGAATTGAAAGGAAAATTCATTATAAAAATACAGGTGTCTCGTAACCGACTGTAATAAAGTTAAGACGTATTAGGATTTAGGATACAGAATTTAATAAACTGGTTGAAAGAGCTCAACAATGGTTTTAAGCTAGACAAAATCAATTTAACAAATAGCCTAAAGCCAGCCCAATCTGACAGAAGCACCTGCTATTCGGAGCATGCGAAGTGGGTGGAGGGGAAAAAGAAAGCGATTGCCGCGCTTGCCGCGGCAAAAATATGCAACCAAGAGGGCTCAGATAGTAGTCAAACAAACTTGTCAATCTTGTTTTGAAATTTTTAGAAATTGGTCTTAATTGTTTTTGTATCGTAGACTGCAAAAATAACAGCAAAAATAGGTAGTCAGTATACAAATTTAATGTTTTTCCTAAATCCACTAGGAAATTAAATCAGATATCTGCTCTAAAAATGAAAAAGTATGTGATTCGACATAACCTAAAATTGCAATATCAGTCAAGTCAATTTTATTTGAGTTGCATTTTATAAAGATATTAATTGAGTACCTAACTATTGTTTTAGTGTTGATGGATCACCATGATGGTCTCCAAAACCCGACGACAAAACTTGCAGTGATAGTTTCATAGAATATTTCATTTAAATCCAAAGTATCAGGTGGACCGTGGAAGAAATAGTGACTCACAAATGACGATAAACCAGATACTACATCTGGTTTAACTGATCTTTTAGAAGCTGGAGATAGAGTTTTGAATGAAAAAGGTTTTTCAAGTAAGCAAGTTTTAGATGAAAGGGGTAAAAAAGTTAAAATTATTATGCCCCCATTTTGAGCAAAACAAAACGAGTACCCACTCTCAAGAGGAAACCGAAAGGACTTATGATATTGCTCGAGTAAGAATCCATATTGAAAGCAATGATATTTTATGTTACTATTTTAGAAACTCATTGATTGAAAGTGTATTAATGCAAAGACTCAGAAACGTGAAAAATGTTTGGAGTGTTTTAGTAAATTTTTGGTCTCCGATTTTCTTCAAGAGTATAATTAATGTTGTAAAAAATAAATAAAAACAAGATTTTTAAAAACATAACATTTATTTTTTTCAAGTACCTATTGCTCGTATTTTTGTTACTGATTAAAGCAGCAATATGTTTGCACTTGCCGCTCTGGTTAAAACGCAGCTGCATTTTACTCCAGCAACAATCATTATTATCTGTAAGAATGAATAAAAATGTTTAGACTTGCTTTAGTTACGTTTTTTGGTCGGTTGAGTACTTACGTTTGAACTTGTTTTATAGGGTGCTAAAGTAACCAATGTTCGGCGAATTATATTGGCTCGTATTAAATAACATTGCCATTAGTTCTTAGCTCTTCTACATCCCTTACATGTCCTGCTAACACCAATTTATTTCCTTTTAGCATAGATTGGGCCTTGAAACTAATTGAGTGTTTTACACTCTAAAGACCAGTTTTTTATGATTATATTCATTTTCCATAAGTAGTTTTTAACTAAATTTAACCCAAATACCATTAATTATTGTTCTAAATATATTTTATTTGCTATAATATTTACAAAATAAACAAACTCTTGTTGTTTATTTTTGACACGCCCCTGAAACTTCGTTTGAAATATGTCACTACTGACGTGCACGTTCCGAATACAATCGTACTTATTCGTACATGGAAATTTTATTTCTTTCAACATCTAAATTGTTTTTCTCGAAATCCTATTAAAATGTCTTATCTTTTAAACGCTCTTCAATCTTTTGATCCTACGCTCAGTTCTATTTGGAGACGTAAAATGTCTTATTTTCGTTGGCTTACATGGCAATTTTCATCGAGTCTGAAAGTTTATTTAAATAATACTTTCACGTTCTCACATAAGAGGCTGAGACGTCTTATTTCTTATGAAAGCATCGCATATGAAGATAACGTTAACACATTCGTGGAAGAAATGTTTAAGATACTAACTGTACATATTTTACTGACAACTGCTTTTATCTTCATGCTTATGCATTCAATTGATTTTAGATAGTAAAGAAAAGGATTTGTTCAGATTCTCCTCCAACGAAACCGATTCCAATTTACAATAATACGGCAAATTGAGAAATTGAGAGCCATTTACGAAATGGTGAAGCTATTGCATCGCATTGATCTGAAATTAGACTACAAATATATCCTTTTTTACTTCGAGATCTTATTGGATATTATGAAGTTTTATTCCTCTATAATATTATAAACTTTTACTTGTGCTTCTTAATTGTTTCCTATCTCATTATACACATTCATGATAAACTTTTGTGTACTACTGCCTCTGCACGTTGGAGTATGATGGACCAATTATGGGTAAACATGGGCTGTATCGTTATCGAAAACGTTTTTTATGACAATATTTACAACTCCCATGCATTGGTACCATCGAAGAAATTTATTCATAAGCAGATAGCGGTTCTACGTAATTTGGTCGTGTTTTGTCAAGCCCAGCTGACAGACTACCAGTGAATTGACAACCTAACTAATGACGTACTTCTGTAATCTGCCAATGAATTAACTTCTCTGATAGTTTAATAAACTTTTGTTTTTCACTGTCAATGTTATTCCTCTCACTGTACTTGTCTTGATGAACTTGTCTGATTGTCCTTTTCTCGTTTCAGAATGTCCGCCGGCCGCGGACGGCATGGAGCGGTTCGCGTGCCCGACGCCCGACCGCCAGGGCCGTTACCGCTGCATAGACGACCACGTGCTCTGCGACGGCTTCATAGACTGTCCCAACGGGGAGGACGAGGACCGCCAAGCTTGTATGTTCTACAAAACGGTATGTCAATTTATTTACCGTTTACTTTCTCATTCAAAATCTATTAATATTTTTTTCATTAAATAGTTTTCAAAATACTCTTTAATTGTTCTTGTTCTTGTAAAAACACATCAACAGTGAGACCGCAATAGGCGCATATAAGCCGCATAGGTAACGCTACATAGCATCAGACTAAGCCGCGTAGCACCAGCCTATGACACGTCTTGTCCATGCCGCGTAACACGTGGCTACGACTCGTCTTGTCTACGCCGCGTAGCACTAGGCTATGACTTGTCTTGTCTACGTGTGATTGAGAATGGCGTTGTTCAGTCAAAGGGCTAGCTGTTTGAATGAACGGTTATTTAAATCAGTTGGCTGCGAAATCTACACCGCGTAGCACTTTGCTACGACTCATCTTGTCTACGCCGCGTAGCACTAGGCTACGCCTCGTCTTGTCTACGCCCCGTAGCACTTAGCTACGCTGCGTAGCACACAACACTTCGCATCTCGTAAATCTTAATACTAACGTGTAACAAACTGTTTCAGACGAAAGCCCACCTGGACGTGTTGGCCGACGCGCTGCTGCGGTGGGCGCGCGGCCGCTAAGTCGGCCCCGCCCCCGCGACCCGCGACCCGCGCCCCGGCGCCGGCCGCACAATCCCGACCCCCACGGATTACAATTAGACTGACGCGTGACCCGACCCTGTGCTCTCGGCCGAACACCTGCGATGAACATTGTATTCGGGCGCAACCGATCGACAGAAAGCAATGAACGTAAACATATCAAGTGGTGCGGCCAACGAGTGTAGGTACTAGGTAGTGCGAGTCGCCGGTGCCGATCGCCCGGCGCCCGGGTTCGTCCGAGTATCCTTCGCAGTCGAAATGTGCTCCGCCGTTTCACTTGTAGCACCCCTAAAACTAAAATGTGAGACTGGTAGTCGACATTGTTAGTCGGTAGAGAATACATATACATAAATATAGATTTAAACAGTACTTCGTTTACCGAACTAATCGATGTCAGTCGAGTTCACTCTAGTGTTTACTTACGCGTTGCATTCCTCATTGCGAAGGTTGTAAAATAGATAAGAATCGATAATTTTTGTACATACTCGTAATTTATTTAATAATTAATTTTATTATCTCATTACTCGGCCTATTTTTGGCTCTCGGCGTCCGTTTTTGATACGATCCGATCGTTCGAAAGCGACGCCGACTCCTTAAGGTTTAATGTTATACTTAACAAAGTGCTAATTACTATTATAATATACAAGGAAAACTGGGAGCCGTCTATGTCGGGCAGCTACGTTCGTTTAAACAGTAAACCTATTTATTCCGTTATAATTCGATTAGGTACTCGATAAGTGTTAATATATCCGAGGACGAGAGTTCTGTTTACTAGCACGAGGTTCGACTGAAAGTACACTTTATTATAATTTGCCCGAGAAGTCTGAACTCTAAACGATTCTAGTCACCAAAATTAGTTCCTATAGATTACATTGATTAGTTACTACGTCTCTTCATTAGTCATGCTGTTTATCGATCGATCGATCGAGTTAGTTTTAGTGTTAGCTTTAAATATTATGTTCTCTTCTATTCGGTATTATTTGAAGGAAGTCATTGGCATGTACCGCGGTTCCGATATTTATACACCGAAGGACGAGTTTCATTGATTGAGTATCAGAGCTAGTTACCGACTCACGTATTAGTAGAACGACTCACCGACGAAACTATATTTCGCATCGCAGATATATTTATAAGTAGCATAGTCGAGTATAAAACGTTAATCTATTTACGTCAACATATATACGATGTAATTTTGAGTAGTTTATGTGACTTATGAAATACAAATATACGATACGATAAGATTTGTTGATATTAGTCGTTTAATAGATATATAGCGGAGTAGCTCTATATGTTTATCAAATTATAATACTACGTTTGTAATATTGCACCTCGAATTCGTTGTAGAGACAGTGTGTCGGCACATATTTTTGTGAGTTATAGTACATATTGAATAAAACTTATTTTTAAATAAAAATCGATGTCTATTTAGAGTTTAAGGTATTATCGGCCGGTTTAGAACTAGGCCGTGGTAAGAAATATATTATTATGAATAGTGAAGATACGATGCGAAGTACGGTTTCGGCCGATGGGTCTCCGTATGTTCGAGGAGGAATATCAAAGCAACTTTTACATAAAATTATTAACAGTCAGCAGAAAGTAGTCGAAACGGTCGTAGTGAATAAAATTAGTAAAGTTAATACCGTCATAGTCTGATAGAACGTTAGTTCTTGAGCCATCAGTCTTTGCGGTATTTACTTTTAGAAATTTCAAAAATCGTTGCTTTGGTATATCGAAACGTACGAGATTCCATCGCGTTGATTATTTAAAAGCGATGTTTTTATTACAAGTTTTAGGTTCTTTTTAGAATCTTGAAAATGCCTAAAATATTATAACACTTCTTAGTTAAGAAATACTTGATTTATTATAATAAATTATAATCGAGTATATGCCAATGGATTCTTCAATACCTACAATCAACCACAAAAGCACAATTTTGAGATATTACGCTTATTTATAGTTTGTACATTTCGTTTTAAATCGTTACAAATATTACGAATAAGATTCAACTCACTCGATGTACGTAGTTTATCTCGTATCATCCTCGATGTATATGATTTCTTAGAATAAAATTATTGCTAATAAATACATTAATGTAATTGCACTCAAAATTTGCCTGTTTCGTATGTGCACAGCAATTTATTGTGATATTTTTAATATTATTATAGGTTAAGATGCAAATTATGATCTCGATAATAGACTATATGTACTCTATGTGATCGGTATGGGCGCGCGAGCGTCGATAACGAATACGGGCTATCGTTACTGTGCTTGTCGGTTCGACTGGACCTACGAAATGTACCTATCGTTTCATCTAGCTTTACCTATCATCTTTTACATATTGTTTGAAACGGTTAGCAATTTTGGTCAATTTTATGTAAATAGGGTATTGTTAATAGATACGTCTTAAGTGTGTAGTTTACTTTTTTATGAGGACGGTAAAGCAGGCGATTCTACCTTGTATCATTTTCTAGCTTAATCCTTGAATTCACTATCTCGGAAAGTTTTAGTGCTGGTAAAATGTTACTTTTTAAAAGCAGGTATGCAATAAAAGTTACATAAGCACGTTTGTTACCAATACCTATGTTACAAATTGTTGTATACATAACCGTTATTGAAATTTGGAAGATGCGGGTATAAAATATTGGACTACGTTGTCCGTAATTCGGAGGCCCGGTTACCGGTAGACATTGAGATACACAGACAGACAGTAAGAACTGTTAATATTGGGATAATGCAATAGAGCTGAAAATTGAGCATTTGACTATCGATTCAACGATACAGTCGTAAATCGTGTGATTTTTTCTAACTTTATTGTAGTCCAAAGTTCAACCTTTAATGTCTTAATTTTCTTACAGCCTTTCGGGTTCCGGACACTATAATCCAAGATTTAGTAGTAAATATAACAAATAATATACGCTCAAATTTTCTAATACAAGCATAAACACGACTATTGAAGAACAATATTTTTAGACACCCTTGTAGTTGTACCTTGTTGTTTTTCATGACATTCCACCTACAAACATTCCACCTTCGGTAGAAATGTATGCCTGCGTGCCGCGTCAACGGCAACTATAATTTGGTCGAGCATTTTCCGCCATTGTTTATAAATACTAAACTATTTTTGTAGGTACTTATATACGTTCGATTACCACTAGATAGAGAACTTATATTTTCTCATAATGTTACGTTTGCCAAAAAACAAAACTTATCATTTACAACCGCACAAAATGCTAACTACTTTTAGACGATTTAGATATACGATGTAAGTGAATGTTATCTTCCGAAAATTTACAGAAGTTTTGGCTAACCGACCGGATTCTTGTCCCTCTTAGATCTATCCCTGACCCCTGGGGGTGGGATCGGACCCCGAGCCTGCTTGACGTACTCCAAAACTATTTCACGACTCACTATCCACTAGAACATTCCTACCGGTGTCATACATGAGTTGCCTGTACACGAGGCGTGTGCGAGCAACTCTTACGTCGATAATCTTATAACGACTACGCTATTTTGTAGGCGTAATATACTTTTGGACTATTTATTATGTATTGTTAATTACTATATATGTTGTATTAAGATAAAAAATGAAAAACAAAAATAAATGTTAATAAATGCCTCAGCCAGATGAAACATATTGTGTATTTTTTAACCTGAATTTTCCTTCCCGCAGAGAAACCTAACAAAAGTAATCAAGAAACTAAAGTTTCTTCCTTCTGATTTCTATGATCGAAGTAGAATCAGGGCCCCCGCTACCATATGTGCAATGTGTGCAATGCACACGGGCGCCATCTTCTAGGGGCGCCAAATCGCCATCTTTCGGGGCGCCAAAACCAAGGACCCAAAATATTTAGACACAAGGCCTAAGGGGCGCCAAAGTCCTTTTTTTGCACACAGGCGTCAGTAGCCCTTACGGGGGCCCTGAGTAGAATAATATATTATCTAATTTTCATATTCGATATTTTATAACTTCAGTAACAGTAAAAACTACCATAGTAAAATCTCATAAATTTTAGGAGCTGGTACCGACTTCAAAGTTATAAAGATTGAGTAGGGTACCTAAAATATTGCCTGAGTGACGTGAGTGTAGGCTTGACGTCACAATTACTAAGTGTGTTCCATTAAATTACATAATCCTTCGATCGATTACAGTATCGATCATGGATATTACGTTTATCATTATGACCTTCGGAAACATGGTAGATACCAAATTCGGTACCTTTACAACAACAATAGAATTTTCAAAATCAAACAAGAAACGGCGGGTTCCTTATTGATGTCGTCCGTTTTAATTTTAAAAAAACATATTTTGAGAAGTAGGCATGAGATGGTGCGTGGCATAAAATATGGTCATGATCTTGATAAAATTGATGAATTGGCATTTGCTTTTAGTTGTTTAATCCTTCGATCGTGGAAAAACGAGACACAACAGCCTTTCAATTGTTATCGCGGCCCACTTGGGCCTTACGGGAGTTGAAGAGTATAAGACCGAAATCCCCGAACATAATATTATATATAATATTATATACAGGCATTCAAGAGTTCTATACAGCACCTTCGAAACCACGTCGGTATACATTGGTACAAAATCTTATTTTTTGGTAGCATAATAATATACGGTACATAAAACCCTTCAGAGAAAGTCAAAATCACTATTAAGACGTTCGCTGCGTTATAAGGGACATACATAAAATACGGGTTAAAAGGGGATAAAATAAAAAAAGTATTCTATGAACATATTTATTTAATTTAATAAATTCGAAAAACAAAACAAGTAGTCTCTGTTTATTATTACTCTGCCCACCTCTGCAAAATAAATTGCTAAATGCTAGATCTAGCGGAAATATTATGTAGTACCGTAGCTTGACAACCCACACCTATTACTGCTACATTGATTCATAAACAGATGGCGCTCCGCGTCAAACCTAGGTACATATCACTAATCTGTGCGTCAAACGTCCAAGGTCATTTGCTTAGATATTCGTCTTAAACGCCCGATGGATATGCTCGCGCTCTGTGCGGAGGCGAGAAACGGCGAACTTCCCCTGGTGTGGGGGCTGTATAATGAGTATTTTTGTATGTTAAAAGGAGACAAGTATAGGTTTGAGTTTAGGACTTTAAGGGCTACTCAATAAAGCATTCAAATCGTGCTAAGGTCTTTCGGCCTGATAACGCACTGATTGATATATTTTTCCATTCCTTGCGGGTAACGGGCCGAAAGGCCCGTCAGAGATCACAGGGTCATTCCACCCCTTCCCGCACTGGTGTAGGTAATTGAATTGTTTACTTCATATTAGTGTTGTGACGTAATTAGCGGGAGCGGTACGATAGTGCATTTACACAGTCGTTTTGAGATTTTGTTATTCGTGTTAAATCATTGTAAAAAATGCTTGAATAATGAATAATCGTCGAAGTGAACGTTCTGATATATATTATTCGAAAAAGTACATAAAAAATAATAAGTCACAGCAAAATCCTTACTAGCCTATTATTTTTTATTATTAAAAATAATATGTCGATAAATTATGTCCCATCACTAAAACTCCCTTAAATAAACTTACAATTCAGTGCGGTATCGGGCTACAAGACCTTAGATATATTTTTGCATGTATCTCTCAAGTAAATAGTAGGAATCCATGGCGAAGCCAGCACCATGAACACTAACTCTTCTACGATCGATATTGATTGGTGGATTTCCAAATTTTTAAGGTTTCGCATAGTTACAGTCATTTATATTGGTCGATACCTTAGTGGGCCAATAAGCCCTATACCGCAGTGGCGGTGAGTTAAAGTATAAGGCTAATCGGCCCGTTAACGCACCATATAAAAAACCGTCTCTTTTAGTCCCGCAGCGAAGGTGTTAATGTATTATATCATGCTTCAATATAAATTTTAAGGAGTTCCCTCGATTCCTCATGGATCGCATCATCAGATCACCATTTTTGTGAAAGTGATATCAAATTCCTTTTATGTCCTATTCAACAAAAAAATAATTTTGAAAATCGGTCTACAAACGGCGGAGTTATCTGCGAACAAACTATACAAACATAAAAAAGAACATTAACCTATCAAGCCCAAGTGTAAGTAGTGCATATCAACAAAATCATCTATTATTTCCTACGAATAACAAATAATTATTCGTAGATTTTTTATTATTAGTAGATTAGTTCAAAGTTGCGATAAAATAATAATAAAAAGAAGCTCCTTAATGACTGGTCCGGGGTCCCCCGTCCCTCAAAAGAAAGGACTGGCGATCATCTCACGCTTTCGTTATGTCAAAGAGGAAGGAAGATCAAATACTTTGACATCTGTTGACATTTCTTTGTTTTCAATTTCACACAACTGTTATTTTTGTATTTAGCAAAACAGGAAAACTATTCAAAGTTTGTAATTGTAACAAAGATTTTAGATTTTATGAGTTACTTTGATAAACTTAAAAATGTCGGGCTGTGATAATAGAAAGGGCGAAAATTCAAAGGATAACATCTCCACTATTTCGGCCGATGAAGGACTGCCTCGTGAATTGAGTCAAATAAGTTTGTCGAGTGAATCCAATTCCGAAGAATGCCATTGTGATGAGAAACATTCTGAATCTACTTTGAAAAACATTTATGGATATTATCAATCACAGAAGCTATGCGATGTAGTTCTTATTGCTGGAGAATGCAGGTATTTCTTCTCTCCACAAAGAATGGCTTTGTTGATCGCGCACTAACAATAGCGCCTTTGTCTTAACTTAGCAGCTTTGTTACTTATATTATAATTTAAATATTTTTGGGCTAAGTATATTAGTTTCCACTCTATTCACTTACTTGTTACTTAATAGTTTTTTGTTTAATTACTTATTTCACTTTTTGTGGCAGGATTCCAGCACACAAAGTTGTTTTAGCCTCATGCAGCGAGTATTTCGCAGCAATGTTCACCGGTTCACTCAGGGAAGCCTGGTCAACAGAGATTACTTTAGAGAGAATTGATCCACAAGCACTTAGGTCACTTATCAATTATTGTTACACAGGCAGCATAGGTAAAGTAGTATTTTGCTAATTCAATTGTTTTTATTAGATTGTGCCAATATTTCATGTTCTTTTTTATTACAGAACTCAACAGTGAGACAGCAGAAATTCTCATGACAACAGCAAATTTACTGCAACTAAATTCAGTAACAAAGGCTTGTTGTGACTTCTTTGAGAAGCAGTTGGATCCATGCAATTGTTTGGGAATCGCTGTGTTTGCTGAACAGCAGTCATGTTTATCTCTCCACGCCAAGGCTCTCGAGTACAGTTATCAACATTATATGCAGGTACTTATTTTGGAATGAAATACAGTAGGGCCTAGGTAATCCGGACTCCCACTTGTTCGGTGATCCCTGTAATCCGGCCGGCCAATTGGATCGCGGAGCAGGCCGGTGAGTGTAGGTGCGGGCTGTCATGACTCATGAGCGGTGAGCTATTGCGCAGTCAGTCTTTTGTTTATCGCCTTTCGTGTAATAACAGTGTCAATTTTGCGCGTTCGCTGAGGTCATGGCACCGCCACGTAAATATTCGACATTGATATTAAAAAATTGATTAAAGAAACTAATCTTAGAATGGGTTGCACCAACTAACTTTAACTGTAACTTTAACTTCTACTCCAATGCAAAATGTCAAATCTCTGGTTAAAGTTAAATATGGCGTCCAAACACCCCATATGCTCATATGACATCTGTCAATTTTTCTGGTTAAAGTTAAGGTTAAAGTTAAAGCTAAGGACGCCATATTTAACTTTAACCACGCCTCTAGTGCAACCCACTCTTAAACATGTGTTTTATTAACATTAATTAATATTGCATACTCTAATCCGGATGCCTCGAAAGGGTTGTGTTTTTGCCTCTCTGGATTAACGAGGCCCTACTGTAACTATTATTTAAAAATACTTGTTCTTCAAGTGTATGCTTCAACTACTTTATTTGTTTTTAGGTTGTAAACATCAAACCCCTTACTACTATAAATACTTTGCTTGTCTTTGTCTTTGACTTCACATGACTCACAAAGACAGTAGACTTTGAATTAGTTATATACCCTAAGTATAGTCCGTGCAATCCACGAAGACGCGCCCCACCAATTTTTGGGTGAGCATCTTTCCCTTTGACCGTGGCACTTTCTCTTAATTGGTCTATTTATTGTAGTGTGCACGTGCACTCATAGGTAATTAATGTGTACCGATAACACTCAAACATTGGCGAAAGCTTGCACACATATACTATTTAAACGATTAGGAGGAATAGTGGCGCGCGTCTTCATGGATTGCACTATCTGTAAATATATTAGTAAAGAGCTTTCTTTATAGCTGATTAATACCAAGCCTTTTCATTATTACTATTTTTGTTTTTTATAGGTTGTCAAACATCAAGAGTTCCTTGCTTTAGAGTCTGATCAGTTAGCAAACTTATTAAAGTCTGATGAGCTTAATGTGCAATCCGAGGAGAATGTTTTTGAAAGCTTGATGACTTGGGTACAACACGACAATTTGAATAGAGAGAAGCACTTGCCCACACTGCTCAAATTAGTTAAACTACCATTACTGTCTTCTGAGGTATGTATATTTATACTTAAATTAAAAAATCGGTTGTCTGTAAAGTCGGTTTACTGACGATAGTTGAACGTGACAACGTCATAGCCTTAACCCCTCAGTTCCGGGAAAAATCTATGCAAAAAATTTGGCAGGTCAATGTGCAAAAAAAAATGGCGCCCGGCCTACCCTCTTTGTAAAATTAATGTTATATCCTTACATACAATCCATATTTTAAGTTTGTGTGAACTACATTATAATATATGTTAAATTTTCTATCTATCAAGCCATCATAATATAGTATTTAGTCCGATGTGATATTAGTTTCTCAATTATAAACTTTCGAAACTATAATGGGGATTGTCCATTTTTTTTTTAATTTTGCTCATTACAAAAACATTTCGAGGAATAAGGTCAGTGATCGTTTTTCTGTATATAAACGAAAAAAATACCCATTAGTTACTTATATTTTTGAACAAATATGTTTAACCTTAGTTTGACCTTCAATGGCGTTAAATTAGCAATAAATTCGACCAACATTACGTTTCGAACTTTTAGTAAGCTTCTCGTATCAGTTTTCACATAATGATAACTTGCATTTGACAAACCAGCCATTATAAAAAAGATTGAAAGGAAATTTAAAACATACTGCAGAGGTCAATTGGCCGCCGATGATGACGTCAGAGCAAAACTTTAAAAATTTATTGAGAAAAAACTAGCAAATGAATTTCAAAATTATTTAATTTATATTCTTAAAATACCCTATTTTAACGAAAAAAAAAAATAAAAAGTACATGTGATTTTTTTTTGGACAATGCCCATTAGTGACTTGTTCAGTTTCATTCAGAGTGTGGTCAATGTATCAAAGGTCATAACTAACCAAACTTCTTCATACAAAAGTATTCTCTAAGTCATCGAAATACGTAATATAATCGAAACAAAGAGCGCGGCCCAGGTGGGCCTTACGGTTGTTGAGAGACTTGAGAGTGTAAATGGAACGCCTCAGAGCTGTCAGCGAGGTAACGCCGCATGAACTGTCATGTTTTTCGGGCGCGCACCCCATATCCAGAGTAGACATAATGATAGAGTATGCCGACTTAGAGCTGATGTAAAAAAAATTAAGTTTGACGTATTATGTCAAAAGTCGTCGCTAGGGTCGTTACCTACAAATTTAGTTGTTGTTTATATTTTGGCACATGCAAAGAAAACTGTCAGAATTCAATTTCAAAATCCTATTTTTTTAAATAAATTATACCAGCCAGCGCGCCAGCCTTTAACTTATCCTAGTGAAACCCGACGAATTTGACAGATATTAAAACCTGTCCATTTCTTTGCAGTCGAACTACTGGTAGTTATGTCTATTGTGCCATATCGAATTATAAGACGTTATCACGTCAAAAATGCTTTGTTTTTTTGCATCAAATAGGCTTCAAAATCACTGGGCCTAATGTAATTAAATTTGAACATTTGCTACATCTCATTGCCAATACAGTTACCTATTTCTTAGCACAGTTTCCTTTAAAGTTTTGTGTAACCAATAAACACAAATAAAGACTTTGTTCTATAAAACAAAGGAATGGCTAGCTTCCTGATTTCCATATTTGTATACATCAATAATCAATAAACAAAACTGGTTTTAAATTATCCATAATAATGAGTGTCTTCCATTTATGGAAAATAAACTTAATCCCCTGTGGCACACCACACACCTGCCATTCTGACTTGTTCCATATTTTTAATTTGACTATGTCATAAATTTTTTTATTAAATAATTATGGATTGGATTTCAGTACTTAATAGACAAAGTGGAATCAGCCTGTGGCAATGTAGCTGAGTGTCAGCCGCTAATAATGGAAGCCGTGAAGTGGCATCTACTACCTGAGAGACGGTCCCTATTGTTCTCAAACAGAACAAGACCAAGGACGTCAACAATCGGTAGACTCCTCGCTATTGGAGGAATGGATGGCTACAAGGTATGCTTTAATATTATGTGTGACTATTGTGTAACCAAATGGTATAAGTTCCAGTATGTTAGAATTGATTAAAATTTTATGTGAAGCCAATGATTAAAATTATTGGCTTTAAATATTATTTAAATCAAATATTAATCACTGTGTTCTATACAACAACATATTGACCAATATGTTTGTAAAAGGCTTGTAATAAGTAATATAATTTTGGTAGTTGGATCAAAATTTTTAATTCTTCATTCCTTAAGAATCTAATATTGTTGGTTAGAAATATTATGTAACACCACATAAAAAATTAATGAAATCTCTTGTAATTTAAAGAATATTATGCCCATAGATGCATCCATGCATCTATCCATACTATATAAATGCGAAAGTGTGTCTGTCTGTCTGTTACCCCTTCACACTTAAACCGCAGAACCGATTTTGCTGAAATTTGGCATGGAGATACCTTGAGTCCCGAGAAAGGACATAGGATAGTTTTTATCCCAGAAAAATGTACGGTTCCGGCGCGATAAACAAATTTTGGCGCAACGGAGTTGCGGGCGTCCTCTAGTATACTATGGATGTAAAAATTCTTATGTATGTAGGTATTTTTACTATAATTATGTAATTTGTTATTATTTCAGGGTGCTAGTAATATGGAGATGTATGATCCAAGAACGAATACATGGACCCCCTTTATGCGAATGGGTGCTAGGAGACTACAATTTGGAGTAGCTGTGATGCAAAATAAATTGATTGTAGTTGGCGGGAGAGATGGTCTGAAAACTTTGAACACTGTAAATATCTGTTTGATTTTTTCTATTTTATCAATATTATGGTATTTTATGTTTATTTTTGTTGTATTCGTGGCGTTAGTAACATTTATTCCAAGTGACAAAGCAGCAGAAGTGTCACTCGTTTATAAGCTCTCATGATTGAAAATATTCTTAACTACTTAAACAAAATTTTTCTTGCATAATTTAAAAGTGAAAGTTTAAACCACTAAACACACTACACACAATAATACACTTTAAAATAACTGATACATTTTTGGAATTTCAACCAATCAAAAGTTTGAAACATTTTGTTCGTTTAAATCAAGTCTGCGTCAGAACCAAATCGAAACTCATAATTTGACTACAACTTAACTTACAGGTGGAATGCTTCGACCTAACTTCACTTAGCTGGAGTACACTTGCGCCGATGAACACGCACCGACACGGCCTGGGCGTGGCCGTGCTGGGGGAGGGGCCTAACGCGCCGATATACGCGGTGGGCGGACACGACGGATGGATATACTTGAACTCTGTTGAACGGTATGAAGATTAAACTATAGTTTTAGGTCTATATTGTAAAATTGTGAAGTTGTGTATTTTACTCTTCATGCATAAATTGAATTGATTAAGGTAAATATACTTTAAGCGAAAGCACATAATATGATTGTTTCTGAGTCACACTTTTGCTTTAAAGAATTATTAAGGATTCTTCTTCTAATATATAAAATTCTTGTGTTACAATGTTTGTGCGCGAACTCCTCCAAAACGGCTCAATCGATTTTATTGAAATTTTGTATGTGTACCATCGAGGAAATTGATTCCTATGCAGTTGATAGACCAACGTTATTTGGTCGAATATGTTAATTGTGATCTGTCGGCTGGGTTTGACGTAACGCAACCAAACTACGTAGGTCCCCGATCTGCATAGGAATCAACTTCTCTGATAGTACATTCGTTAGGCCTGAGAATAGGTTTTATCTACTTATTATATTGATACTAGAAATAATTTATATGTCAAAACAATGTTTGCCGGGTCAGCTAGTTTTAAATTTAAAACTCACATCCGCAGGTGGGACGCGTGCTCACGCACGTGGAGTATCGTGTCGCCGATGGCGGGCGCGCGCAGCACGTGTGGTGTGGCGGCGCTGCGCGGCAAGCTGTACGCGGTGGGCGGGCGCGACGGCGGCTCCTGTCTGCGCTCCGTCGAGTGCTACGACCCCGCCACCAACCACTGGACCAACTGCGCGCCCATGCTGCGGCGCCGCGGCGGTGTCAGCGTACGTGTTGCCGTCTCGCTCTGTAGTATGACGCGGTTTTGCTATCACGCTTGTGACGGCCCTGCGTGGCGTAAGGCCGTGTTTCCACCTGCAAGACAACTGTCGCGAGAAGTGTCTGACAGTCTGTCTGACAGCAGCTTACAAGTGTAAACCAGCAAGTGCTGTCGCGACAATTTGTCAACATTCGTAAGCTCTCGTGTGTAAATACCTCCGCGATAAGTTGCGATAGTATTATCCGCGAGCATCTCGCAAGACATTTATTGCAGGAATTCCGAATTAGTACGAAATGTAAACAATATTGCAAGAAACTCACGCAAGAGTTCCGCGAGATTGCTTGCAGGTGGAAACACGGCATAAGGCGCATCAATAGTTCCGTCAAAACTCCGCATTTGCCGTTTGACAATGCATTTTGAGCGTTTTTAACGCTAAGTGGAACGCAGGGAATATTATGTATACATTTCTGTATGTCTCTGTGTCGGGCAACATTTATTTTAAAAACTACTATATTTATTCGGTTTATCATTACCAGGTGGTGGCAGCGGGTGGATACCTATACGCGGTGGGCGGTCACGAGGCGCCGGCTAACAGTGCGGGCGGGCGACTCGCGTGCGTGGAGCGCTACGACCCGCGCACCGACTCGTGGCTGCTCCTGGCGAGTTTGTCCTGCCCGCGCGACGCCGTCGGCTCCTGTCTGCTGGGAGACCGCATTATTGCCGTCGGTGAGTATATAGGAAGATAAGTTTTTAATGGGGACTACGATCTGTTATAAACATTTATTTTATAAGTTGCTTATGTCCGTCCTCGTAGTCTGCTCTTTGCGCCAAGAGTTGTTGAGCTTACAACGATTCTATACTTCATTTGCGCAGCCAGATTTATAGACTTTTATTGAAACCTACCTACGAACATTTGGAAGGAAGTTCCTTATCGCGCGTTGCGTAAGGGGGCAAGACGGAACGACACTTTTTGACCGACACTTATTTTAGTACCTGCGAAGTAGGGGCAGATGGCGTTGATGTGGCGGTGACGTCAACTGGCGGTAAATTTAAAACTTCGTTCCATCCGGGTGTCCCTTGCTACTTCAGTCAAGTTTTTAAATATACCATTCTATTTCAGGCGGCTACGACGGCGTACAATATCTCTGCGTGGTCGAGATGTTCGATGAGGAGGGGAATAGCTGGCGCAAGCTGGCCCCGCTGAGCACGGGCCGCGCGGGCGCTGCCGTCGTCGCGGTGCCGCCCCCGCAGCTGTTCTGATACACGCACCACGCTCTCACTGTCCTGCTCGTGTGCGCCGCGGCCGAGCGAGACAAGTAGTGTCACGTGACTACAACCTGATCGTCGTAGACATGATAGAGGGACTTGCGAGTGGTGCAAAACGGTTGAATAGCTGTTTCACACACTTCAAAAGTGATAGAGATGTTTTCTTCCTCGCCTTTTTCTAAAATTGTCCCGGACTCCAGTGTCAAAATTGGTAAGTGCGTTAGAGTTTAAAATTTCGACGTTGGAATCACGACTTTATTACATTATGAGTAAATTATGTTTTATGTTAGGAGGTAACATATTAATGTAATAAGTGTTGCAAAAAGTTGTTATTCCTGATGCTACCAGCTACTTGCACACTTTACTCGAAGTCGTTGCTTTACTACGTAATTTGACAAAAAATTGGCAACATTAGAGTTGATTAGAACTTGTAAGTTGTATAGCATCGAATTAGTTACCATTTTTTGTGCACTAGAGGCGCTTTTTCGATGACATACAACTCGGAGGTAAGACTCATCGAGTAAAAAACCCACACAGAATGTAATTAATGTGGCACTGCCAAGTTTATCATGGTAATGGAAAAAGACACATGTATGTACTAGATGACGCCCGCAACTCCGTTGCGCCAAAATTCGTTTATCGCGCTGGAACCGTACTTTTTTCCGGGATAAAAAGTATCCTATGTCCTTTTCCGGGACTCAAAGTATTTCCATACCAAATTTCAGCAAAATCGGTTCAGCGGTTGGGGCGTGAAGAGTTAACAGACAGACAGACACACTTTCGCATTTATAATATTAATATGGATTATCAATCCAATTTCAATATCGTATGCAAGGTCTCCGATTTATCGCATGACGTGGTAGGAAAATGCTCTAATGCAAAATATGTGCTAACTGCTATGTAACTTTCACAGTTAGTACCAAAAAATCACTGTTTTAATTACTTGTAGTCCCACCAAAATTGTGTGTTATAATATTTGAGTCTCGTTGTGGTCTGAGAGCACTTTATTATTAATCAAACATTGAATTTACTTATATTGTGCTAGTATTGTTAATAAAATACAATACTAGCTCTCTTATTTGGCTGATAAATTTTATATTGATGTCTATCTGGAAAAATGATCTTATAAACTAAAATTTTACATAGCAACCATTAGGCGTCTACACTTAAATAATGGACTTTAAATGGTTCTTATATTTTATAAGTGGAATGTTACTCATATCGATTTTGCTATTAATTTATTCCAATTAGGCATGAAAATTCTATATTTTTTGAGAATTTCTCTGAACGTGCTAAGGACTAATGAAATGAAAATTTGAACTATTTTACATTATACACTACTATGAATATTTTGTGTTTAAGTGGCTATACTTATAATAATGTTTCGATTGTAGATCTCCTTCAATTATGAAACGCTAAATCTTAATATTATGATGTTAGGTAAACTATGTAAAATACTTAATAGAATAATTATTAAGCGACTACAAAGTTTAAATTACTTATTTACAGCTAAAGAACTTAATACAAGAAATTAATAGTAAATATTATTTTAAATGAATGCCTCCTGTGATGAGCTTTAAATAAATTAGTGAAATATTACGTTCCTCTGTAGGAGAATTGCATGTTTACTTAAATTCAATTGTGTATTCCATTGCATTATGCTTTTATAATAATGTAAAATTGTAAACATAATTTTGCTAGACTAGATGTGTTATTTTAATAGATTGATGCATTTTATGATCTCAATATTTTGGTCTTAAAATTAAACTGACTGCTACAATTTTTAAACTTCTTTCGAATTCCTAAAAATTACGAGATATTTTTATTTCGTACTTTATTCTCGAATATTCAGTGTACTTATATTATTTTTTAAGTTTGTAACAATGAATTTATTTTAGGTGTTTCGGCTATTTTATATTTATCAGTATTAATTTACTATATTAAAATTTCTGTGATGTTAGTCGTAAAAAGGCTTCTTACATTTACTATTATTAGTTATTGTATGTACTGCAAGATAATATAATCCATGAGTGCACTACTGTAATCTTATCTATAATGTGCTTATTTTTTTCTTATGTGATATATTAAGTTTAAGTTTTGTGGGAGTTAAAAGACTAGGATCATCTTATGGTACTTTATCATTGTAGAATACGACATAGGAACTCTTTATATTATGCGTAAATCGCGTAGTCATTTGATCTGTGAATAAACCTTTAGTTTATGTTCGTTTCTGTATATTATCAATACTCAATAAGGCGCAGCGTAGACTACAGACTATCCGTGACGCACTTTTTAGTCTGTGGAAATAGAACCTATGCAATTATATGCAGTAAGTAGTAACACACACGTCTGCTCTGCGCGTCGTGTGCGTTACTGCATATAATTGCATCCGTGACGCACTTTTTAGTCTGTGGAAATAGAACCTATGCAATTATATGCAGTAAGTAGTAACGCACACGTCTGCGCTGCGCGTCGTTTGCGTTACTGCATATAATTGCATAGGTTCTATTTCCACAGACTAAAAAGTGCGTCACGGATTTATTTATTTATTTAATTTGGTTTGTCAACAATTGATTACACGTAATACATTTAAGAAATACAATTTTAGCTTACAGTAAAAACGCATATCAATTTCTTAAAGACAAACACCGCATTCACAATATCATAAAATCAACTAAAAATATAAAATATATTATATATCATGCATTACAATTTGCTTAAAGTATTAATATGAGAAAAACTAATAAGTAACTATTATTCAATTCAATAGTTATACTACAATAATTCCCCAAAATTAAAAAATATAAAAATTCATTAAAGTAAAAGTGAGAAAATAATAAAATTTAATTAAATAACCAATTAAAAGATATAAGAATTCGTAATAGTAAAAAGAGTTACAATAATAAAATTCATTATAATATAACCAGTAATTAAAATATAAAAATTTGTTACAGTAAAAGCAAGAGGGGATACAAAAATACAAAAATACGGATAGTCTGTAGTCTGCGCTGCGCCTAATAAAGATGATGATCCAAAATGTATTTGGTGTGAAAAATATTTTAGACAAATAAATGGAATTAAAAACTATCTGTGCTATTTCAATAACCTTAAAATGTTATTTAATAAATATTTTTGTTTAAAATTGGGTATTTTAAAAAAATGGGGAATTTAAGTTAAAAAAAAAAGAAAATGTGTTTGTTAAATTAAATATTTATTTTAATATTATGTTTTCCTTAACGAAAACTATTAGTACATTTGAATCTATATTCAAATATCAGTGAAAACTAAATGCGATGTTTAAAAAATAAATGTGTTAAAGCAAAGTAGTAAGTAGCAATATTTTTATATCTAGCAAATACTATATTAAAATATTTATTATAAAGATTATTATTAAGATTCGTCGTCGCTATCTTGGCCTTTAGCTTTCGGTTTTGGTCCTCCCGCCCTCTTCGCCATGATAATTTGATCGACTTTTAAGATTGTGGTTGCAGCACCAACAGCATACTTCATTCCCCAATATTTAAGAATGTACAAATCTAATACACCTTTCTCTAGTGCATTGCAAACTCCATTGTTTTCGGATTCGATGTCGTAACCGGCATTCTTGTCGTCCTGTAAATTGAAACAGTGACAAAGATTAATTTTTATTAATTTATCAGGAGTGTAATTCTCGTTCAAAATGTTTAATCACATACACAACAATACTACAACCTTACCACCTACATATTGTACCATCGAGGAAATTGATTCCTAGGCAGTTGACAGACCTACGTCATATGGTCGGCTTAAAGGGCCCATTCACGGCAGTCCGCCGTGCAGGACTGCAAATGGACATAGCTCACTAATTGGTTCACACTTGGTATTTCCGGTCGTGTGAACCAATGAGTGAGCTATGTCCATTTGCAGTCCTGCACGGCGGACTGCCGTGAATGGGCCCTTTTATGTCAATTCAATGTTAGCTGTGATCTTCTGTAGTCTGCGGTTTGACTTAACGCGACCAAATTACTTAGGTCCGCCATCTGCCTAGCAATCAACTTCTCTGATAAGTACATTGTAAAACTACATTCTGTGAATAGATTTTGAATTTCTATGACGCACGCCAAAACAGACTATAAATAAAAATACCATTTCTATACCAATCCATCCAATTTATTAGAAGAAGATAATGTAAGTCTGGAAATGATATTTTTATTCATAAGTGAGACCCCTCATACAGTAATGAGTAATAAGCCCCAAACATACAGAATTAACATTACCTATCTTATTAGTCTTGTACTAAATACTCTTATTTACCTTTTGTGCTTTGTAGATGTTGTTGATCACTTCTGTGGCATTTGATCCAGTGTTTTCGGCTAAGGCACGCGGGATGCCTTCTAAAGCAATGGCGAACTTTCTTACAGCGTATTGCTCGAGACCTGGCAATGTGTCGGCGTATTGAAGAAGTTTCTGAGCCAAATAGATCTCTGTGGCTCCTGCACCAGGTACAAATCTGAAATTGTAAATTACCTCTTACCTGTGCCCAAACTTATGTAGCTTGTAAATTGTTAGGTTATCATATTTATTATTAAACAGACACATAAATCATATTTAAATTTTTCTATACATAATTGCGAGTAGCAGGAGATCGGTCATCTTGGCGTTCATTGAGAGAGGCCTATGTCCAGCAGTGGACGAATTGATATGATGATGATGATACATAATGCACTAATAAACTTATCAAACAAATAAGCAAGCCACATAACTCTTTTGTTACAATATATTTCAAACCACTCATAAACATACCTTCCATCTCTTGCCATTCCCTTGAATGCATTCACACCATCATCAATGGCCCTCTCAATATCATCCATGTAGTTGTCCGTGGAACCTCTGATAACAATGGTGGAAATGCGGGACTCCTTGCTATCCATACTAAATACAACCACTCTGGTATCTCCCACTTCGTCAACCTTCACTGTATCACAGTAACCAAGCTCTTGTGCAGTTGGAGTGGTAAGACGTGGTAGGACCTAAAAATAAGAGATTTTGCGTTTGCACTTTGCAATATAAGCTACAAAAAGATATTGATGAAAATGCATCAGATTTATTATAGTTAAACATATGTAGTTTTTTATCCTTAAAATATACTTACTTTTCTGAAATATTTATAAACCCATCAAGCCCTGTACGAGCACCGGTGATCGCGACAACAATAGAATACAATAGCAATTCTTGGAATCCCCGATCAAAGGGTTAAAACAAGTCTGTCAATACTTACAGTGCCATTCACAGTTTTAGCAAGACGACGCAAATCAAACTTGGAATTCAATCGTACAGCCATCAGTCCGTATTTGTTTAGGAAATGTAGAGCCATATCTCCAAACTTAGCACCAGCGACCACAACCTTGACACCTGTGTCAGCAATGTCTTTGATTTGCTTCTCAAGTAGAGACTCTTCTCCTTTACTGAAGTTCAACAATTCATCTGCAGTTTTGATGAGGACTGTTCCTTTAGTCTCTGTCTGTGTGATGTCAACTGGGCAGGAGTAAATAGCTACTTTAGCTTTGCTGGCGCTTGTTATGTCACCTTCAACTTCACGTTTGAACACCATTCCAGAAAGAACTTCCGACTGGAATAGGCCGGCTCCCAAAATCTGAAAAGAGAATAAGCAAATTTTATTATTAAATAAAATGTATTAACTGTGTTAAGGTCTATATCAGCCTTTCTCAAAGTGGGCGATAATGCCCCCTTGTAGGTGCTGAAGTTCTAAAGGGTGTGGGACCTGGAAAAAAATGGGGGCGTTGTGTAGAGGCTTAGGGGGTGATTTGTTATTTCATTTCATCTGGATGTAAAATGCATCCAGATGATGAATTGAAACAATGGGGGAGCTAAAACATAATTTGTTCTCAAAGTGGGCAGTAGACAAAATATGTTTGGGAACCCCTGGTCTATATTTTATGTACTTACTTTACAAACTCTAACATTGTCCACATTGAAAGTAGTCTTCTCTGGTAAGATTCCAACACAGGCCTTAGCCACAAGCTCCGCAATAAAGTCTTCATTGCCGTATTGCTTTGACATGATAGAAGGTTTGATTCCTTTAACAACAGCCTCAACACTTTTGCAGTCTTTGATTTCATGGCAGACAAGTTCGGGAAGGATTTCTAGGCACTTGTCAAGGGCATTTTCGTATCCCTCTGCAATTTCGCTTGTGGTTACTCCGAGACGAAGCAATTCCTCTGCTGCTTCCAGGAGAGCGCCAGATAGGACAATGACAAAGTTTGTTCCATCACCGACTTCAGCATCTTGCATTTGACTGGCGAGAACCATAAGTTTTGCGGCTGGGTGCTCAACATCCAGTTCTCTGATGATAGTTCCGGCATCGCTGGTTATGAATTGTTTTTCAATGTGGTTGATAATCATCTTATTCATACCATTTGGCCCGTAGGCCGACCGCACACTTTGTGCGAATTGTTTACAAGCTGTGATATTTCTGAATACTGCTTCTTCGAGGCCGGAGTACATCTACAAGATAATATTAATTAGTGATACACATGAAAACGAATGACAAATGCACAACAGCAGGGTATAATAGTATGTCTTGTAATTAATGTCTCTCATGTATTTAATTGAGAGTTGATACATTGAATTATATTAATAATACATGTGTTTAAGGCCTCCTCGTTGTTTTGTGAAATTAAAAAGGTGTATGATAGTCATACAAGCATATAAACCGAAATAAATTTATCATATGGGTAATGTGGCGCCGCTGCACATGAGATCACTAGGTTTTTTGGTTATGTTATTTATGACTTACCCGTGCCCCTTCTTTGAGCATTTGCGGTACACCGGGTGCCTTAGGTATGTGTAAAGCCATGTTTAGGTAGTTCTTTATCAAAACGTATGTACTATTTATTAAATTTTACAATTTAAGTTGTCGGTACAACAAAATGGAAAATCAGTGTGACAGATTATAGACTATAGACCCCATAGATAAAGTGTATATTAAGCGCTTATTCCATTTCACTAAATTTAGATATCTAAATGATTTAGTGACTAAATTTAGTCGAGTGGAATAATATTTAGTAACTTTCTAAATGTTATTCCACTTGACTAAATTTAGTCACTAAATCATTTAGATATCTAAATTTAGTGAAATGGAATAAGCGCTTTAACTTGATAATATCTCAATGATAGAGCCGGGTGGAAGTACGGGCTTGGACACAACTTGTCTGTACTCTGTAGTCGTGTTCGTTTGCTTTTTCAACTGCGCATGCGCGGCTTTTTTGTGTGACAGTGTGAGTGTCATATTCTAAAATACCTTTTTTTTTTTTTTCTTCTTTTTTGGCAACTTGACACAAAGGATGTGTATGTTGTGCCACAGACAAGGTAAAAAGGTAAGGAATATGGCGGGAAAACCATATTCCTCCTATTATAATTTTCATCATCGTTTTCATGTATCGTCAGGTCTAAAGTCTAGTCAAAGTCTAAGTAAAAGTCAATACAGTCACAGGAGTCAAGTCGGTCAATTCAGTAAAGTGGTAGACGCTTTACTGTAACTTTGGATGGAGTTTTGGAGGGAACACAAAATAGCACGTTTCTGGATATTACATCACTTTCCTACACTTGTGCATGAACACGAATATCTAATGGTTAATATTCTACCAATATTACACATTAAAAACCCAGCTAACACAATTTTAGGAAAATAATACAAAAACACAACAGCACTCTTTCACATGCCCGCCAAAAACCCTAAAATACCTTGTCATGTTCTAAAATACCTGATAGATTTTCTAAAATTTGACAGAAATTGATCGGTATTTTCATAGATAAAGTATTATAGTATAGATGTAATCTTAGACCGTCATCGCGTGGCCATTTTTTGCTTATATACAAGTAGTGTGCGTGTATTTTCTTGAATATTTCTATTTGTCGATCATTTTGAAGCACATTATAATTCAGAAAAGAAAGTCATTTAGTTCATGATATCGATAAACTATAGTTAAAGTAATGAGAATCCGTAAACACACGTAAAAAGCTATGCAATTTTGGTAGCCAAATTATTAATTGATGTGACATTTTTAGCACTAATGCCTTATATAGCACAAATAAGGGATTATTAAACTTATAAATTATCTTTTTAGCTTACAAAAATACCGATTGAAAAGCCCATAAAACGTTGTTCAAAACTTACGTATTTAATGTTAAATCCACGTGTGTGAGGCATTGTTTTGCCATTCTTATGGTTTATTATTTAGCCGAACCACAAAACTCATATCTAGCATAAAATGTTCAGTAAAACCCTATATTAACACTTTTATTACATGAAATATGCAGACCGACAACTTTGTTATGTCCTAGTAGGTAGGACATAACATTACACGCTTTTGGCGCTTATACACCGATATAAGGCTCTCTCCTATGTATATTAACTCAATGGGTATTTTAGAATATGACACCAATGAGGTACATACTATTGGAGGTAACCTTATATTTTGACAGTTGATAATGTTACTCTTTCTAACTAACGATGCAGTAAGTTGAGTGAAAGAGAAAGCTCATATCGGTGTATAAACGTCAAAAATTTGTAATGTTATGTCCTACCTAATCGGACATAACAAAGGAGTCGGTCTGCAATATTTCATGTTTAAAAAGTGCTAATAAAAGTATTTAGTGAACGTTAAATGCAATATCTTGTTGGGTTTTGTGGTTCCGCTGTATAATAAACTATAAAACGGCCAAGGAATGCCTCAAACACGTGGATTTAACATAACATACGTAAGTTTTCAACAACGTTTTTTGGGCTTATCAATCGGTATTTTTGTAAGCTAAAAAGAAAATGTATAAGTTTAATAATCCCATAATCATGCTTTATAAGGCATTAGTGATAAAAATGTCACATCAAGTAATAATTTGGCTTCAAATATTGCATAACTTTTTACGTGTACTTTAGGGATGCACTTTACTTGAAGTATAGTTTATCGATAAAAATATTGTCATGATGAAATAATTTTTTTTTCAGGATTTGAAAATGCTTCAAAATAGACGACGAACAGAAGTATTTAGACGCAAGTTTCATGCAAGTTTTTAATTCTCACTCCCTCATGAAGGCATCATAATATTGGGATTATCATTTCAAACGTAAGTTTGAAACAATGATTTTATTGAAATAAAAAGAGTTCTAACGGAGAGCAAAATAATCGCATGATCAACAGCTCTCACACCTCCCCCCTGTAAGTACTCAGTTCGTTACTTAGATCTACTTTTTGAAATTTTATCCTGGCATTACTCTTTTTTAACCCATCAGTCGTGGCAAAACGAGACACAATAGCTTTTTCATTGTTATCGTGGCCGGATGTGGCCGCTTGGGGCTTCATGAATTAATAAGTAAAATGCAAAAATTTAATAAGGCTAAAGTCATAATCATTCAATAAAATAAATTTAATACCTCGAACATCGAATTCCAGACACAATAGATATTCAGTTGTTATGCGGCACCTGGGTTCCACTTGGGGCTTGATGGGTTAAGCATGGAAAAGTTACATAAAGCATACTCGTATTGCCCCATATATAATATTATATGTACATACATATTTTATAGTATTAAGTACATTTAATGACACTAAACCAACAATTTTTTTAGGTTATTGGAATGCTCCTACAGAACAGTTCAATATGGTGGTGACTGAGAGACCTATAATGAAGATAATATTATTTTTAAGTTTAGATTATAACCGAGTATTCTGGTGGTGAGATGGAGTGAGGAGGGATAATTTAAGTGAGGAAAATCCGATCCTTATCACTACCACCTTCAGCCACCTTCAGGAGACCCCCCGTTAAGGAGATGTTGTCAACTGTTTTCAGTGTTTGAATATTTTTCATTTAAGAGGCCGGGTGCCATCGAAATTCTCATACATACGTAATACCATAATAATTTTCTCATATGAAAATATTAAACATGTTTGAGTTATTTTTTCTAATTTTTTATATATTGTGTGTAATATTATACAATGTGTCCTAACACCGGTGTCCAATCCTTACATGTTATAATGTATGGCATAGGTATTTTATTGACTGAAGGATCGGCCACTGGTGTTGGGACTGTGGACACATTATATTATTATGTGTCTCGTCACCAGTATCCAATGCTTTAACGCATCTTTAACGTCTTTATTTCTTCGATAATATACTGTTGTTGTTATTTTACAAAATTGTTGTATAATAGCTAAGTATAATAAAGTATATTTGATCTTCTGTTGTTTTTTTATAAAAACTGTTGATTTATTGATATTACACTCCGGTCAAGCCTTCGTGGCATATGGAGTATACATAATTATTATATTTTTAACTAAGTATTTGTGTAATTATATATATAGTATTTTCATATTATTATACTTAAATAAATGTAAAGAAAAATGTATTTTTCTTTATTTGCATTTTGCCGCTATTTAGATGATTATTTGACAGATCCTTCTGCTCTACGACTTCGATATAATCTATGAAAAGAAAAGATGGCCGAATGGACTAAAAAGTAGAAAGTATTATCATTGATTTCGGCGCTTGTTAATTTAATAACACTAAATGTCGTTTCTTTGTTTTTTTCCAGAAACCCAATTGTGTTATTATTTACTACGTAATCGTCGAAAATCCTAAGCTTAGCTTTACAAAACGACATTTAGTGTTATTAAAGATCATAAGAAGTCGGAGTCAAATTTTTTTCACATCTCAAAACTAACCCCAGCTCCTGATGGCATCTAGTCTGAGAGTTTGCGTGACTAAACACCTGATTATATTTTCTTTTGGGGGGGGGGGAGATGTAAAGAAAAATGTATTTTTCTTTATTTGCATTTTGCCGCTATATATATGATTATTTGACAGATCCTTCTGCTTTACGACTTCGATGTAATCTATGAAAAGAAAAGATGGCCGAATGGACTAAAAACTAGAAAGTATTATCATTGATTTCGGCGATTGTTAATTTAATAACACTAAATGTCGTTTCTTTGTTTTTTCCAGAAACCCAATTGTGTTATTATTTACTATGTAATCGTCGAAAATCCTAAGAAGTAGCTTTACATAAATATAAAATCATATCTTTTCACCAATTTGAAAGCGACTTCTAATTTAATGATCATAATAATGTTTGATACTGTATAATATAACTTACTTTAAGATCTTTGTAAACAACATTCTTTGCAAATAAATGATTATTACATTATATTATATTATTAATATTATATCCTAAATTGAACATGCGGGTCGAATTGATAACCTCCTTTTTTTGATGTCGTTTAATAAAAATCTTAACATAAAATTATGGTCGACTATTGGTCGATAGCAGTTGTAGTCTCATTTTATATTTTTATCGATATATACAAGCAGATCGCCCATCCCTACACGCACACTACGGCAATTGCACACAAGCATAAAATGGCCACGCGCTGGCGAGCTAAGAAGCCATCTACCTATCCTTAATCTGTGTATGACACTCACACTGATGACACTGACACACAAAAAAGCCGCGCATGCGCAGTTGAAAAAGCAAACGAACAAGGCTTGTCTAGGTATTTTTTGTCTTTGACCCGTTTGAGTTTTTTAATTTGTTATTGTCTATACTCTAGACTCTATGGTTCTTGTTATAAAAAAAAACAAAAAAGGGTGTCGTGTTTATTTTGTGAAAATAGCAAATATTCTAAAGGAAAATCATTAAATACAAAATTAAAAAAGCTATTTCAACGGTGTTAATTACTCTGACCCGTGAGATTTCATTTAGATTAAATCTAGGAACGAAAATGTCCTCTTATAAGGTATGTACTATTGCTTCTTTTCTTATAAGAATTTAAATTCTTACGATAGCTTAACGTAAAATATTCAATGTTTCAGCCGATAGATTCAAAGAGGGAAGAATTCCGTCGGTATTTGGAACGTACGGGCGTCATGGACGCCTTGACGAAAGTTCTAGTGAGCCTTTACGAAGAGCCGGATAAACCAGAGGATGCCCTGGAGTATGTGCGTAAACATCTAGGCAACGACGGCGCAGACGACGAGCTCGAAGCTGCAAGAGCACGTATCGCCGAGCTGGAGGCTGAAAACACCCTGCTCAAAGGCGAAGCAGCTGCCCCTCAAAGCTAAACTCACTCAATCTAAATTCAAACCCGAAATGATCTCATACTAATTATAGTTAATTATAAAAGAGAACTTATTACTGTTAATTAATACCAGAGTATTTTTGTTATCTTTAAGTTGTGCAGGACGCACAAATAAATTTTGGTTTCACAGCTAACATATTTCATTGTTTAAAATTTAAATCCTTTAATATAAGTAAGTCAATAATAATTATGCTTGATGTTATACTGAGAAATACATTCATAAACAATATAATGAAATTAGCTTGTCAGCAGTTTTGACTAGTCAGTAACAACTCAACAAGTCTATCAAGTTACATTTTTTATGATAAGTATAAAATAACAGTAGACAGTATTTTCGATTAAAATTACAACAAAACACAAAGAATGTTGGCATGATCTCATAAGTTTATTTAAATAAATTAAACATATTTGAACATGGATGTAAACTCCAGGTTATTTTAATGTTTAACCGTTACGCTAATTCAGATATTATGGTGATTTTGTCTTATTTATACAGCAGCACTGATCAGCTCTGTATATTTCTTGACTTTGCTAGCAACACTCATGTCGACATATTTGTCAGCAATGGACACCACCATTCCACCAATAAGAGATGGATCTACTCGGGCAGTCAGATGTAATGTTTCATTTCCCTTGAGGAATTTCTGAAAATATAATAATTAAGTTTTAAATAATAATACAATTTACAAAAAGTATCTATGAATATTCTATAGGGCAGTCTTATAAAACAGTAATCTTAGTTTTCATTATAGAGATAATATTTTAAAAATTAAGGTGTGGGTTGGCAGCGGGCGACTTGAAGCAACCGCAGACGATGTTTCGTCACGACACTACTGGTTTTTGACAGTGAGACAGCAGATACTGACACTTTTCATAGAAATACATAGTCGCGACGACATGTCGTCTGCTGCCGCTTCATGTAGCCGGCTTCCAAATTGTTCCTTTATGCTTCAACAAATTAATACTCTCTCACAAAAAAGTTACCTATAAAATTCTAATTCTATTACAAAATGTTGTCAAATGATTTATAAAGCAAACATTACTTAACCCTACTTAAAGCTTCAACTCCCAAGTGGCCTGATCAGGCCGCGATAACAATTGAATAGCTATTGTGTCTGGATTTCCCATGATCGAGGTATTAAAAGACTAGTTTAATTTAAGAATAGTTGTATTACCTTAAGAGCAGCTTCCAAGCTCTGTTTCTGCGCTGGGTCCAAAGGCTTGGCGGTGACTACTTCACATGTGACCTCACCACGGTGAGCGGCCATCATTATTTTGAATGCATTGATCACAGTCTCCAATTTGCTGAGGCGACCGTTTTCAGCCATGAGTCCTAACAAGTTGCCTGTAGTTGGGGATAGGCTGATCTGAAATAAAAAATTATATTGTGTTGATATTTTTATTGAAATCACTACAAGTGGTTAACATTAGAAAGACCAAGGCAGTCAATTTGACGGCAAGGCAATTTTATTCTTAAATATTTCACAAACTATGTTTTTGTTTCTTTTCATATTTTGTAACTTTCCGTGCTAATTTGCTATTGTTAGGCTAAATCTATATTCTAAAAAATTAACTTATGTTGTTTACGAGATTCGATCACAAATACCTACTAAGACCGCGCACCGTCAATGTAAAGGCAGCGAACAACGATCTCTTCAAACTAAAGTGGATATTTTTGTTTTTGTTTATGTTCAGTTGAATTCTGAGTATATTGTTACTGCTTATAGCTTGTTTATATTTTATAGTAGATATTGGTTTCGAGCAGTCGTAAGATAAACGAAATGAGTCGCCGCCTCAGAAGTTCTCTAATAGAACAAGAACTGTTGCGATTTATGGATATACAAGAAGACGTGTCAGGTGATGAAAGTAGTGATGATATAACAGGCATTGCTAGCGAAAACCGTGATGCAGAATTTCAGCCGGAACAGGTCACTTCTTCATCAGAAGTCTCCGAAGTAGATTTATCTGCTACAAATAACGATATTATTGTAAATTCGCGCATAGGACGCGGGGTATCTGATAGATCCATTTACGGCGGGCGAATAGCAGTGGTGGACGATTAGCTAGGACATCTTCAGTACCAGAAGTCGGTATGTTACAAGTAGCAAGTGACGGCGCAAAATGGACTTGTATTCCTCCAGAGTCCAGACGCTAGTGGAGTAGGACGTCGTAGCCAGCAAAATATACTTCCTGGCCTGCCCTGTTCACGTTTTTTTGTTATATACTGATTTAGCAGCTACAAACCCGTAAATTCTATGTCAAAAAGTCATAGGAATAAAATTTCTTGTTATGATTTTATCCTTCAACTAGTGAGCGAAATAGGTGCAGAGTATGTGAAAAAAAATCCAGTTCAACTGCGACTCAAAGACAAGAAACTAATTCTGGAACAAGTGAACCATGTACTACAAACAATAAGAGACGGCAATGTAAATCAATACTTAGTAATTGTTAAAAAAAAAAAAACATGTGAAAACAGCTCTATCTGTAAAAAAGTTCTTTGTGGAAAATATATATAATAAAAAAATATTAAAAAAAAACTATTACTTGCTACAAATATGCTACTCAGTTTAGTGCTAAAATTGTTAACTATTAATAAAATAATAAATTTATATTATATTTAGTCAAAATAAGCAATAATTTAATAAGTATTCTGACTTAATCTCTAGTACTGTTAAATTGACAGCTGCAGTACTTTGAAGGTATAGCATGAAGCCCGGCCCTTCTAGTGTTAATAAAATTATGTTACTTGATGTTCTCCAGTAAAATTAGCGCATAGTATTTGAAGTAAAATTAGCGCATAGAATTTGAAGAAAATGAGTTAACTTTCTTTAATTAAGTTTCTTTCATCAATTTTTAAAATTTTATATCATAAAGACAAATTAATGTTCATGTTCATAATAATTACAACCATGTAAGAAATCAGTAAGTTAAAATAAAACATTAGTTAATTCCACGTTAATTCCTTTTGAAAAAGTTTGTAATACTCTTCTGTTTATGATTTTCGTACTTCATTTCGAAAGCTCGGTCTCTACTCTCCAAGTTGACGGAGAAACATAACTTCGCGGCTATCAAATTCGTTATCTTCAGCGCATTTTAAAGCAATGTTTAAAGCTCCGGCCGGCCAGATTACAGCGATCACCGAACAAGCGGGAGTCCGGATTACCGAGGCCCTACTGTATATTTGAAAGAAATTGTTATAATTTTTCAAAAATTTATTAACAATGTCAGTTAAAAGCCAGCAGTTATAAGAATAACAATGAAGAATAAGCTTTAATTTGCCAATTCAGGTAGGTTGCATTTTGACAATGTGTGTAACAATATTAATTACAGTCTACAAAATTACAAAATACATAAAATGAGAAGTATATTTACATAATTATTGTACCAAATCAAAAAAATATACTTATTATAAAATTTGTAAATTCAGCAGTGTCACTATCGGGTATAAATATTAGATACTGAATTTGTATACCTTACTAGCGACATGTTTTAGGCCTTCCGCTTTGAGGCTCCTCTTAATGGTCGGATTCATGATGAACTCTTTTAACATGGCATCAGTCTTCATGGACTGCTGGAACTGCGTCAACTCCTTCTCAACTGTGTCCAAACTCTTGGTCTTGGACGCTGCGGAATACAGAGCAGACGCATATCTACCCTCCAAACCAAAAACTTGTACAGGAGGTTTGACCAGCTGAGCGGCAGCCGATGATGTGCTCAACGAGCGAATCTGGATAGGTTACGTAATAAATTATAACAGTATTTTTATGAAAAAATATATTATTATAAATGTGTAATAGAATAGTAATTACCAGCATGTTCGTCTTCATCACCGACATGGTTTTGTGTTCGCTTTTGATTTTTTTTATTCAATTTACAGCAACCAATTTTTCTAACCCAAACCCTATGCGACACAAGCGTCAAGACAGAACATAGCAGAACATAGTGACAGTGGACACTGACAGAAAATCATGACAATTGGATTCTTCTCCATCTTTCTTTTAATATTTAAAATATTTTTTGCCGTACATAAAGTATTGTTATATTTAAGGGTAAATTACGAGTCATTAGAATTTTTCAGTAGATGGACACTTTACACTTTGATCGTAAAAATAAAAGTTTGTGGTTTTTATACGATGTAAATAATAGTGGAATTAATATTGAGCCCCTCAAAATTTACTCTATTTTCATGCTACAATAAAAATAGAGTAAATAAAAGAAACATGCTAAAGTTTTTAATAATATTTTTTATGATACACATTGTGTATGTTATTATAAACGTGTTATTGTATAAATAACAATCTATTATGTATTTTTTGTACATTTTTAATAACCTTTTATCTCATTTAAAGGTTTTTTTGGCCTGTCCTACTACTGGTATTGTAAAAGTGCTGAAAAACAGTTATTGGACGTTATTATATGAAATAATACTGAACTTCTTGATATATAATATTCGAAAGATGAGAGTATTATTCAATACGAAAGTTAATTTGCAGCTGACTTGTGTCTTCTGAATACTTTAATGAAGTGTGACTTCTGAATACTTCAAAAACCTACTTGTTGCCGTTAGTTGTATTATATGGAATGAATAAGGGAACGTAACGCAATTTGGGGGCCTTGTAAAATGCTACGGTGCGTTGCATAAGGGCTGATATTTAAACAACGCGTTAATTTTTTTTTGACGTGACAACGTCTTATAATTCGATATGGGCTGCGCGCACGAAAAAACATGACGCAATATGCGGCGTTACCTCACTCTGAGAGGTTCCATTTGAGTTGTTTAGCAGAAATGTACAGTCGGGGAAAATTGTGCTAAGCAGAAATGTACAGTCGGGGAAATGAGTTTTGACGTGACAACGTCTTATAATTCGATGGAGCCGGCTGCACGCAAGAAAAAACATGACTCATGCGGCGTTACCTCGCTCTGAGGCGTTCCATTTAAGGCTTGAAGTGCAAGCAAGAGCGCGGAACGAGCGACAAAGAGGCACGTTGTCACGTTCAACTATCGTCAGTAAACCGACTTTACAGACAACCGTTTTTTTCGGTTTTATAGAGGAATAAGAATTTTCAAAATCAGCTACCCTTTTTGTTTATGTTTTATTAGGAAATCCCTGGATTGTGTAGTACTTTCCTATTATTTTTGTCGCTGAAGTAGGCAAATGGCAAGCCTTTAGTTTATATATTTTCATAAAATCCGTCGACTTTCTGTATAATGAATTAAATTAAGCAAATGCCATACAATTTTTGCTACCCATCAGTATGATCCAGACTCAAGAACATGTGCAACCTGTGGGATCTATTAGACAAGCCCAACTTCCTCCTGAAAGTAGAGTACGGCCACAGTGACAGGCAAATGAGCTGCTATGCATTGTGCTCCACATTGAAATATTGTCTGAATATGCCGATTGGCTCGATGAGGACAATCTGAAATCTCTATTTGAGTTACGTTTTACCTGAACATGAATGTAATATACAGACGTACAGATAAAGAGACGGACATCATTTCACATCTATAATATTAATAGATGACGGCCGTAACTCCATTGCGTCAAAGTCCGTTTATCGGGTGGATACCATACATTTTCCCGGGACCAAAAGTACTATTTTTCCTTTCCCGGGACTGAGTGTCTCCATACCAAATTTTTGCAAAATTGGTTCAGTGGTTTGAGCGTGAAGAAGTAATTGACAGACAGACAGACGAACAGACTTTTATACTTATAAAGTTATAATATTTGTTGTTACAACAGTGCTATGTAATATTGGTAAGAATTTTAATTTTTTTAAATCATTTTTTGTTAAATATTTAATTAAAATACCTTATTTTACAATACATAATAAAAATATATGTGAAAACAACAATTATTTATAATGTTTCCTACTTACAATACCAATTTTAACCAAATTTCAATCAAACTTTGCATGTCCAACTACTGGTTTTGTGTGTCCCAACTACTGTAATTCCGTCCCATGACTGTGTTTTACGTATTATACCATTCAGTTTTTAACAAAAAATCAATATAAGGGTCAGGCCGCCAATTTTTGCTGATGTGGCGCAGAAGTATTGCGTAGGTAGCGCTGACACTTCTACGCAACGGTGACGGTGGGTGGCGTAGAATAGTGACGAATAATTGTAAGGGTAGTAATACACATTATTTTTGACGTGATAACGTCTTATAATTCGATATGGGGTGCGCGCCCGAAAAACATGACAGTTCATGCGGCGTTACCTCGCTGACAGCTCTGAGGCGTTCCATTTACACTCTCAAGTCTCTCAACAACCGTAAGGCCCACCTGGGCCGCGCTCTTTGTTTCGATTATATTACGTATTTCGATGACTTAGAGAATACTTTTGTATGAAGAAGATTGGTTAGTTATGACTTTTGATACATTGACCACACTCTGAATGAAAAATAAATAAACAATCTGTGAGCTATTAGTATTATTTCGGCTATTCAAAATTGTGCTCTATTTCCTACGTGTCAAGGTATGACTTAATATATGAAGAATAAATTATTCGTTTATTTCTTCTGAACAAGTCACTAATTATAGTTTCCAAGTTTATAATTGAGAAACTAATATCACATCGGACTAAATACTATATTATGATCTATAGAAAATGTAACATATATTATTTTATTTTTTTCGTTTATATACAGAAAAACGATCACTGACCTTATTCCTCGAAATGTTTTTGTAATGAGCAAAATTAAAAAAAAATGGACAATCCCCATTATAGTTTCGAAAGTTTATAATTGAGAAACTAATGTCACATCGGACTAAATACTATATTATGATGGCTTGATCTATAGAAATTTTAACATATTATATTATAATGTAATTCACACAAACATAAAATATGGATTGTATGTAAGGATATTACATTAATTTTACAAAGAGGGTAGGCCGGGTGCCATTTTTTTTGCACATTGACCTGCCAACTTTTTTGCATAGATTTTTCCCGGAACTGAGGGGTTAAGGCTATGACGTTGTCACGTTCAACTATCGTCAGTAAGCCGACTTTAGAGACAACCGATTTTTATTTTTTAAAAATATATATTAGTCAACTAGCACTTAACACTCACACACACTAAATTTTTTTTCACGGCAATTATATTTACTACAAATTCATATTTTATACTTACTTCACCTATAATTAATGCGATAAACATTTATAGCACATTTTTTATATATTTAGGTATTTACAATATAGGTACATCTTCTATTACTTTAAAATGTAAGTGAATACTAACCTTAATTTTGGTGGCGTATGTTTAATCTAACACCACCGTCGCGTAGATAATTCACAATATTACGTCAGGGTAACTAGAATGAGTGTTCATAAATAAAATCCTTTTGCTAACTGGATTACCGTTTATTACGCAAGCGACCACTCGGGTTGCTGCTCCAAGAACACTGAACTTAAACTGCAATAATTTTACAACTTACAAGTTACAACATGTGCATCGAACATCGATATAATATAACGTTACATCCATAATATAATGTGACATCGATATAATATAAATTATAATGTGTCCCCACAACAAGATATCTCTGGAAATAACGCACAATTTGACTTGAATGATAACTTAAAAGATGGCTATCACTTTTTCTCACATGGTACATTGAAAGCGGTTTGTTTAAAAGTTGTACTTACATTTTTATGCTCAAAAATGTTGTCTCGAAAATTCTGTGTACACGCGCCGACACTCACGTTCACATGACATTGGCATTCTAAATGACGTACAGCAAGGCACTGGCCATACACTATAGAAGCTCAATGATTCCACCTATGAATTATTAATGCCCCGACTTCCAACTTTATAAAGATAAGGCGAATATTGGTGGCGTTGACAAAGTGGCGCAGAATTTTAGGATTTCGCGACAAAAACGTTTTTTAAAAGTTTTCAATAAAATTCTTTATCAAATGTTATGCACTTAGCTGCACTAATAACCAAACATATGTATAACAATTCATTATATGTACGCCATGTTTTAATAGTCCTCATAGTTTTTGCTACAGCAACAGTCAAAGTGCACCTATACCTCGGCGGATTTTTGTTTTTGGGCCATTTCAGCATCTCTCGTCAAGGTTTTTCCGAAAAAACTTTTGGGTTTATATGGCCTCACCCATAAACTGAAAAACTATTTATGAACACAAATATGATATCTATTTCTATTTCATGCGAAGTATTTAATGTTTTAGAGCTTTTTCTGTAAAAAAAAAATCCTTAGCTGTCCAATGACTGGTAGTTTACGGTATAATTTATAAATTTTACTAACGATATATATTAGTTATGTTCGTTTGCTTTTTAAACTGCGCATGCGCGGCTTTTTTGTGTGTCAGTGTGAGTGTCATATTCTAAAATACCTTGTCATGTTCTAAAATACCTGTCAGATTTTCTAAAATATGACAGAAATTGATCGGTACCTACCTATTTTAAAATATGACACTCACACTGATGACACTGACACACAAAAAAGCCGCGCATGCGCAGTTTAAAAAGCAAACGAACACGACTATTTTGTAATACGGGCTTAAGCGCTTATTCCACTTATCCTAGCTAGTTTCCTAGGTAGGATCCTAGCTAGGAACCTAGCTTTCTAAATGTTATTCCACTTGACTAAATCGGAAACGATTTAGGATCCTAGCTTTCTAAATGTTATTCCACTTGACTAAATCGGAAACGATTTAGGATCCTAGCTAGGCTAGGAACATAGCTAGGATAAGTGGAATAAGCGCTTTAACGTTGCACGGTTTCGTCCCATATACGGTATAATATACATCTCACAACGAATATAATTTATTATTTGTGCTTCAAAAACTAACTTGAAACTCTTGAAAGTTGAAACTTGAAAGAGGCGAAAGAAACTGCACATTACAAACTCATAGGACAAGAAGAAGTTTCGATGAATGTCTAATGTCAAAAGTTAACGCCGAAATTCTAAAAAAGTTGCTTCTTTTCTGCAAAAGTAGCCACGCAATTTTTATGTGGCTTGTGTAATTAACTTTACAATAAGTGCTACATTACTTCTAAGTAACTGTAGAACAACAATACAATTGAAACTCTCCGAATACATAAGTTTTCATTTAAGAAAATTGATAAAGACAAGGTGCGAACATGGCATCGAATGAGGGTCGAGCCCAGTCAAACTTGCATCAGCAAGACTTATCTAAATTAGTGAGTTTACTTTTATTATCTTTTGAAGTGAAATGCTTAAAAGTACTTGTTCAGGTCAATCAATTTTATATTGAGTGTATTTAAAAACAATGAGAAATTATAACCTCTACCTTTTAATAACCTTAATTTTATGCAAAAATGATACTTTCAGGATGTAACCAAGTTGTCTGCACTATCGCCCGAAGTAATATCGAGACAGGCCACGATTAACATTGGTACAATTGGTCATGTAGCCCATGGAAAGTCAACAGTGGTCAAAGCAATCTCAGGAGTCCAGACTGTCAGATTCAAAAACGAATTGGAGAGGAATATTACTATTAAATTAGGTATGTTTCAAATTATATTTTTATAGTTTTTAACGCTTCAACTCCTGTAAGGCCCAAGTGGGCCGCGATAACAATTGAAAGGCATTGTGTCTCGTTTTTCCGCGATCGAGGGAATAATGGTGTAGCAAGCAAAATTTTAAAGCTGTTTATGTAGAAAATTTTAACATTTTTGTATTGGTTATTGTAGTAAAATAAAGATAAAATAGCAGTTCAATTTTACTGTTATTATTTTATTTGAGTCTTCTCTAATAGAGTTCTGTAATAGTTTTTATTACTTGCTAAATTCCTTGCTTGTGTTGAGTCTAAACCAAATATTATATTTTTATTTGTACCAGCTCAAATAAGACTAAACACTTGCAAGCAACAAGTTTTTACATACAACCTTTGCAATGTACCATGTGAATAATAAATAAGGTTTTTTTTATTATTCTTAATTTTTTTTAAACAAAATTTTTTATTTGTTTTTAATAAATCACATGGTATGTTGCAGAGCGAGTATCAGACACAATTCTAACGCTGTTTCGCGACAGAGCTGATGAAAGGCAGGAAAATATGTTTGTGGAAAAATTCAGAAAAGCAAAGAAGAGGCCTTTTGTACCAGACTCTCCTGCTCCCAAAGCCAAGAAAAGGAAAATGGAAAAGGAAGAATCCAATGGCAAGAAGAAAAAAACTGAGAAGCAAGATCCTGATGAATTTATAATTGAAAAAATATTGGACTTCAAGTTTGATTCTGGAAGAGAATATTTCTTTGTGAAATGGCAGGGCTACGGTGAAGAAGATAATACATGGGAACCTATAGAGAATTTAGATAATTGTCCTGAAATATTAAAGAGCTTCTTGATGAATGAAGAAGTTAGGCACTGTGAAAAGTTGACACAAATCAAGGAAGAAATATCTTTTGACAATTTGCTCAGTAACAAAAATTTAGTTAAAAGGCTGCAAGAGGTTGAGGAAACTGAATGTCCACTATTGAAAATGCAACTTACAGTCAAATTACTCTCAATGCTACATTTACAAGAAAAAGATGAAAAGTATGCAACTGAGCTTGTTGAAAAGTGCAGAGATCTTTTACAATTATATGTCTTAACTAGAAGGCGATGTCGCCAATTAATACAACTTAAAAATTGGGAGGAGTATCTAAACCAAGTTGACACTAGCAAAAAGCTGTCAGTGGAAAATATTGTTGATTTGGCTTCTCCTCCAGAGAATTTTACATACATTAATGAGTGTATACCAGCCTCTGAGGTTGTCATTCCTAAGGAACCTCCGATTGGCTGCGAATGTGATTCTTGCAATTGTAGATCTAAATCTTGCTGTGGCTCCCAGGGTGGGCTATTTGCATACACCGTCAATAAGAGGTTGCGTGTTGCATCCGGGACCCCTATTTATGAATGTAACAAAGCATGCAAATGTTCATCAGAGTGCAACAACCGTGTCGTGCAAAAAGGAAGGAATACTAAGCTCACCATATTCAGAACGTCCAATGGATGCGGATGGGGAGTTAGAACAGATCAGAAAATTAAAGAAGGGCAATTTTTATGCCAGTATGTTGGGGAGGTTATAACTTTTGAGGAAGCCGAAAAAAGGGGGAGGGAATATGATGTTAATGGTCTTACATATTTATTCGATCTCGACTTCAATTCAGTGGAAAACCCTTACACAGTTGATGCATGTAACTTAGGTAATGTGTCGCATTTTATAAATCATTCTTGTGATCCAAACCTAGGTGTGTGGGCAGTGTGGGCTGACTGCCTTGATCCAAATCTTCCGATGCTGGCTCTTTTTGCTACTCGTGATATAGAGGCGGGAGAAGAGATATGTTTTGATTATTTACAAAAGTCAGTAGACGGTATTGATGATCCGGATATTGTAAAAGTTGTGAAAGAAAAAGAGGTTGAGGTTGAGGAAGAGGAAGACAATATTCCGAGTGCTTCTGAAGCTAACACCTCAGATTCACCTGTATCTCTGATGAAAAATAGATTTGAAATCCAACAACAAAACATGGCTTCACTTCGTAACAAAACGGAATGTAAGTGTGGTGCTCTTAAGTGTAGGAAATACCTATTTTGAATTAATGGCTTTACTTTTTCGAACAAAACTGCAAATAAGTAATGTTACGTTTACCTTTATACATATATATTTTTGGGGTGTTTTATTGGTTATATTGTGGCAGTAAAGTTTATTCAATGGTATTTTTAACCCCCGACCAAAAAGAGGGGTGTTATAAGTTTGACGTGTCTGTCTGTCGGTCTGTCTGTCTGTGGCATCGTAGCATCCAAATGGGTGGACCGATTTTGATCTAGTTTTTTCTGTTTGAAAGCTGACAGGACTGAGAGTGTTCTTAGCTATAGTTCATCATCATCAACCTGCTCATTGCTGAAATATCACGGTTTAACTGGTTCGTGATAAAACGATTAGCAACTTGCAGTCGTTTGATGGGTTTTATATTTTGCAATCTGGTTCGTGACACTTATGAGTAGGTATATACACATTATTGGAAAGTTGACCTGGTGTACCCAACTCTTTACCAACTTAGAGCAGAGGTTTTGTGTTTGGGCTCATTTTATTTGCGACAACCAGTAAGACTTAGATACAGAGTAAATATTTGCATGCTGCTGCTGCAGCATCACCTGGATTCTATAGGAGCCGAGCTCCGTATGAACCCAAAGTGGAGGGTTGCATGTTTGGGCTCATATTGACGGCCTCATCCAAGAGGACATATTTTATAGGTGGTATTCATTAGGATATGATCCAGTTAATAGGAATTATTTTGCACAAGTTTAAAAAGCATAAAATAAAATAAAATTAAGAAATTTAAAAAAACCCCTGCCAAAAAACTTTAAAAAGTAATGAAATAATATTTACTGAATTCCTAAGAGTAAAGTAATATTTTAGTCCATAAATGTTGTCAAGGTGTGTCGGGGGACCGCTAATGTAGATGTTTGATTTCACATAACATTATAGTTTAAGGGTCAGTTCACAGCGACCCAAATCAAGAGAATCAGTGACTATAATGGCGATACAAAATGCAAAAGTCGCTGTTGTGGTAGTTTACTTGGCGGTCCCCCGACACACCGTGACAACATTTATGGATAAAATATTACTTTACTCTTAGGAATTCAGTAAATATTATTTCATTACTTTTTAAAGTTTTTTGGTGGGGGTTTTTTTAAATTTCTTCATAATATGGTAGATATACTTTTGTATTTTACTGTTTAGATTTTATATTCATAAATTAAGATATTTTTAGTATTGAGATGACATAATTGCAACAAAATGTTGATATCTGTTTCAAGTTTCATACTATACAAACTGTAAATACGAAATATAAACTTCATGCTACATAAAACTTGAGTTTGTCCAAATACTGTAAGTACAGGAGTATATTAGATACATAAAACTGTAAGTACATTATTAGTATATAATATTTTAGATGTAAAGAGATTTGTTTATAAATTACCATTGCTGACTATGTATTATATGACTGTGATCTGACCTTAAAAGAAATATGTATATGTTACCGTTAATGTGTGTAAACCAGTTAGACTGCAGATTAACAAGGCATTCTGCAGATTATCTAGGTGAGTCAGATAAAGTGCAAAAAGTTTATTCTATTCTCATTAATTCATCAAGCCCCAAGCGGCCACATCCGGCCGCGATAACAATGAAAAAGCTATTGTGTCTCGTTTTGCCACGATCGATAAACAGGTTCTTATTTGAATAAAACATATTATTTAGTGGTAGAGAATTATTAAATATAATTTTTTGAACACAAAGGAATAAATTATTAAATAAGTATTAAGTTACTCCACTAACAAAATATAACAGATTGTATCAACTAGAAAAAACCAATCAAAACAACAACAGTCTTAGGTCGGCAAGCTTAAGTCAAAGATTTTAGGATTTTTGCGAATGAAGAGATAAAACTAACTAGGTAAAGTGCAAATATAAGCTTTTTTATTTAAAAATTTCACACTTAACAGATGGTATCAAGGAATCTGCAGATTACCTAGGTAATGTGCACGTTAACATATTCTGCATTAACGGTAACATAATTATAATATATTCTCTTTCTTTTGGAAATTTGTTACACAGACAGAGGTTTGACCAGATCCCGATTTCGTATTTTGTGCCTTACACAGTTATATATGCTGTGCTTTACTTCTGTGAAGTTTTTAATGTGAAGATTACCTTATCATAATATTATTATTGTAAGTAGTTAAGAGTATTATTATTATTACTTCTATCATGTTATAGGTCTTGCAATCTACGAGCGCGCGTAGCCTTTATTTGTAGTTGAAAATGTGAATAGACATTTTCGTTAGTGTGCGTACCTGACGGAGCAGTCAGTAGCGAGCGAGCCATGTACGCGTGTATAGATATGGTCACTCACACAACTAAAGGCGCCGCGCGCTCGTAGATTGCAAGATCTGTACAGATACAAGCACAGTAAGCCTGATCATTTCATTTGATTTTGTTTTTTATAAGTGCTTATCTGGTATGGAATGTTTTTAACTGTATACAATAAATAGATCTTGAGTGTGCTACACAAAATTCAAACTTTGACTTAAACAATCTTATGTTACATGCACTAGTATCAAGCCTCTTTGTCTCATTTAAGATTCTGATTATTATAAATATAATTTGCCCTCTTATTTTGTTTTGAATGTAGCATGTCACAAGCCTTCATATCTACCTTTGTTATGAAAATTTTAATAATAAATATCACAATGATACTGATAAAATATTTAATTATTATATTTTGTATTGTATTTTTTTTGTTACATGAGTCTCTTACATAGTAATATGTAAAAAACCTTCAGTTGTATGCTGTATTTAGTACTTAGTTGATTAAAATTAATAAACATTATGGCCTTATACAGTGTTTGTTTCAATCCTTTTTGCTTTTTAAGAGCTCATTTAAACGCTTTTGGGTCAGACAACTTTCTTCCCTCGATCGCGGATTCTTGGAAATCTATTGTTATTCTATTGTTATCGCGGTCGCATGCGACTGCTTGGGGCTTGAGGGATTAAAATCTAATGAGGAAATAAAAGCTAAACGAAAAATGTTGATATAATACAGAGTGTAACAAAACTAAGTGATAATAACTTTATGGTATGTATGTGTATCTAATAATAAAGAGTTCACTGTGAAAGTAGCAGCGCTGGAAGAGCAAATTCATGGATGTGTAGGGGATCCAAATTCTGTGTATGGATCCCCTACTAATGGAGGATGTGTCATGTGTATGGTACACAATACACATCCTAAAGCAGTGGTCCCCAACCTTTTTTTCATGCGAGCCATTTTGGTCTTGATGTCGCGGGCCGCAACAAAAATTTTTTAGGGTTAAAAAATAACATTCTTCAAAATTAACGATTTTAAAGTGGAAAAAATTTAACGACCATCACGTATACTTTACGTTATTTTGCCGGTGGGCGAGAATTTCAAAATTGTTTAACATCACGCGGGCCACAAATAAAGTCTCGGCGGGCCGCGGGTTGGGGATAGCGGTCCTAAAGTATTATCACTTAGTTTTGTTACATCCTGTATATTGTCAGCAAAATATGTTCTGTTATTTCTAACTTTTGTTATCAGATTTAACTTAATCTTGAAACTATCATAAAATATAAAATTCTACTTTTACAGTAAATATGAAATAAGAAACATTTGAATTTGTCTTATAGCATGCTGTAATGTCTGTTTACATTAACATTAAATTCGATCAGAACACAGTACAATATGTCATTGTTTTTTTTTTTCAAGGTTATGCGAATGCGAAAATCTACAAATGCGACAACCCTAAGTGTCCGCGGCCGACGAGCTTCATATCCGGTGGTTCGTCCAAGGACGACAACTTCCCGTGCCTCCGTCCGGCTTGCAACGGCCGCTTCCAACTCGTCCGTCACGTCAGTTTCGTGGACTGCCCCGGCCACGACATCCTTATGGCCACCATGCTTAACGGAGCCGCTGTGATGGACGCAGCGCTACTGCTTATTGCCGGTAAGTTAAGACTTGAGAGCGTTTTCACATCGCACGATACGATATGTCGTGCCGATAATTGGTCACGCTCATAACGTTCTAGCCAATTTGTCTGCGGTTAAGTTACATTCCTTGATAAAGCCTACGATGTTCATAAATTATACGGTGTATGTTTATATTTCTCTATGATACGAGTACAAATATATATCAAGTCAAAATTCGTTTCATTTTTTTTATTTTACAGGCAACGAGTCATGCCCTCAACCACAGACGAGTGAGCACTTAGCTGCCATTGAGATTATGAAGCTGAAGCACATACTGATCCTGCAGAATAAGATCGACTTGGTAAAGGAGGGGCAGGCGAAGGAACAACACGAGCAAATTGTCAAGTTCGTGCAGGGAACCGTTGCGGAGGGCGCTCCCATCATACCGATTTCGGCTCAGCTCAAATACAATATTGAAGTGAGTTGACCTCAAGTTTGCGGCGTTGTACCTAATATAGTTACTATTTGAGTCCTAAAAGTGATGAATTACGTTTTTAGTCTACATAGTTTAGGTATTCTTCATTTGTCTTTCTTTTATAGTGAGGCGACTAATTTAGAGAAAAAATAATATCTTTGAAAGTATCAGAGTCTTACAAGATTTCATCGTAATCACAACATATTTTCAGTCTTCCTTAAATTCAAATAAATATCATTTCATTTCAAAATTGGACGTTAAGTCATACCCGAGCACGCGTCACAGTCTCTTAGTTCTAACCTCTTAGATGGTCCTTACTCTGAGGATACAGTAAAACTGCCAATATTTTCACATAGTTATTTCAGATTCTCTCCGAATATCGTCTTTGTAATATCCATGTGTGCTATCTATATTTTATACACATTTCGCCTGAACGCCTCCGTGGTCTTGTGGTTTAGAGCGTAGCTCTTGACTCGGAGGTCGTGGGTTCGATTCCCGCGTTGGAAACATGTTATTTCCAAGTTTGGTTAGGACAATGCGGGCTGATCACCTAATTGTCTGACAATACAATAAACAAATCTTTATTTACCTCAAGTAGTACACGTTATCTTAAATAAACAAAACACTGCTCCCCACACTAGGATTCCCTGTGTCGTGGAGAGCAAGTAAGATGATCCATGCGTCGGAGGGGCAGTCGTGTTGGTCTTCCGTCCCACTGGGTTACGAGAGTAAAGGAATAGAGAGTGCTCCTGTGTACTGCGCACACACTTGGGCACTATGAAACTACTCCTGCGTAACTGGCCTGGCTTCAATGAAACCGGCCACCGTCACCAAAACCGGTGTGGGAGTTATTATTATACAGTATACACATTTCAGGTTCTCTGCGAGTACATAACTAAGAAGATCCCGGTGCCGCTACGCGACTTCACGTCGCCGCCTCGTATGATCGTGATCCGGTCGTTCGATGTGAACAAGCCCGGGTGCGAGGTCGATGACCTCCGAGGCGGTGTCGCCGGCGGCTCCATACTGCAGGGCGTGCTCACTGTTGGCATGGAGATTGAAGTAAGTACCATCGATGAAACTGATTCCTAGGCAGTTGACAGACCAACGTCATTTGGTCGGATCATGTCAATTCAATGTTAATTGTTATCTGTCGACTGGATTTGACGTAACGCGACCAAACTACGTAGGTCCCCCATCTGCCTAGGAATCAACTTCTCTGATAGTACATCAGCTTTAGCCCTTTTCTTTCATACAAACTGTATGCCTACTAGGGTGGAGCGATTTTGTATGAAGAAAATTTTTTTTCAATTTTTTTAAATGGCATAGCAATAGAAAGTTGCCTTATGATGAGTAAATTCTGCATACAAAATATGGTTTACTTGTCTTGATGTTATGAGGTGCCCCAACCCAATTGAAAATTCGAAAATAACGAATTTTTTGAAAACATTGGTCTAGTTTTGATAAATAGTGTTTTTCTATATTTGCGGATCCTTGTAACAAAAAACTACATTGTAATATGTGAAATAAAAGACTGACCCCTTAGCCAAGACCTTTTCTTGATCGCTTTTCTATAGAATTGCCGATCAAAATGTATGGAATTTACATAAAAATTCGCGAATATGACGTTGACGTTCGACTCGTCTAATGTCAATTCTATACATTTTGATCGACTATTCTATAAAGAAACGATAAAGAAAAAGTCTTGGCTACAGGCTCTAGTTAGTGGTATCAATGTTTTTATCAAGAAAAATTAAATATTCATGATATATTATCAAGGAATGATCATCAGAAAAAAGTAGATTGTTTGGTATTAATAAATTGTTTTTTTATTTCACAATTAGGCATTTGAAACAAAAAACTACTTTAATAGTTTGTTAATTACTTCTTCCATAAAACGAATAACATCTCCTTTGAAAACTATATTCACAACTGTACCATCACAGCCACCTTTTCTACCATCAAAATAATTTCTGCGTATACTTTTATAATTGCGATCTACATCGTGTGTGCTGATCTGTTTTTCATTATTTCTCATCGCATTCTTAACGATTAATGACAGCACTAGAATCCTTTGATGTAATACGAGTAATACCAACAATCAACATCTTATAACACAAATAAAGAAGCAGATAAAGCTATAATAGCAGCTGCTCGGTCAGAGACTCAGGTACGATCGCATACGAGAGCTAATGATGGAAAATTTAATCTCTTTTTCTTGGGTGGCTGAGCAGCTACTTATTATGGCGATTGATTAGCTTGTAGAAGCTACAAGAATCGCTTGAACTCGTTCTTTCGGTTGTAAAGTCATCATGCAAAGAACGAGAACAAGACGTCTGGTTAGGGCCCATTATCTCTTTGTTACGCAGTGATTCTTTTTCTTGTAATTTCATTTTCTTCATATTTTTTACAGTCGCATTTAAATCTACACGGCCTATCATCATTTTTCTTGCAGTTCTTTAATCAAGTAAATAATATACTTCTTTTTTTGGGTAGCGACGCTTTTCGCCAGATATGTAAAATTTCCGTAGCCAGTCTTTGGGATACATCATGAACTGTCGGCTCTTTTGTTGTTTTGTCAAGCTTTGATTCATATTAATGTGATATTAATTAATAAATAAGTAATTTTTATAACAGAATTATGATTTGGTAGTTGAGATACTGGTAACTTCTCCGATAAACCAAAAACGGGACAACATGTCTCTTTTCGTGTTTTGACGACATATTATGACTAATAAAGAGAAATACTAGGTATAAATTATATCGCAAATAGTATTTTATCAACAATCAGTGAAAAGGAAATTAAAAATATTACTTACAGGAGTTTATTTTCTTGTGGGTAGTGCTTAACATCACTGTTTCTCACAAGCAGAATTACATTAATAGCGCGCATTTTATGGCGTTCAAACAACGATTGAAAAGTGCAATGAAATCACCTCTCGTGCCTCAATCTCCCCATCTATCTACGCAATATTCCAGCTTAAACAGTTACGAACGTAACGGAACACTTAGAATATAATTCAGCGTTAATTTGGCAATATTAGAAGTTGGTGGTTTTTGACAAAGTTTTTCGAATTTCTTTAAAGTTCATGTCGTTGGGGGCACCTCTAAATTTATTATGATTTAAATAAAATTTTGTACGTATGTTTGTGAACAGTAACAGCAACTTTTTACAGGTATGCCGAAACGAATATCAAAAAAAAAAATTTTTCGCTCCACCCTAATGCCTACGTTTTACTATTACAGTGTTAGGAAAGTAGCTTGACAAACTAGGACAGACCAAGGCTAAAAGTACATAAATTTTCGTGTTCATGGCGCAACAATGCCTAACTCCGACATGGTTTGACCGATTTTAGTGACATTTAGTGTGTTTGTAGAATGTCGGGCAGGTTTGGAATATCGGTCATCGTTTGTTTTCGGCACCCGAAATGGGTCAGCCTATATGTAACGTAATCTTTGAGCACGATCTTTACCTATCTCCAGTAGTCTAATTAATTCGAAACATTGCATACGTATTAGGAGCCAATGATAATGAAATCATTTATTATTTTTTTACAAAAAGCGTGTTTTCTTTTTGTTCTTTTTTTTAACTATTTCTTATTTGTATTTATATTGTTAATTCCCAGGTCCGGCCGGGTCTAGTGAGCAAGGACGAGGAAGGGAAGCTGACGTGCCGGCCGATATTTTCCCGCATCGTGTCGCTGTACACCGAACAGAACGAGCTACAGTTCGCGGTGCCCGGTGGACTCATCGGTGTGGGCACGCGGATAGAGCCGACACTGTGTCGCGCGGATCGACTTGTGGGACAGGTGAGCGAGAGTTACGTACGACTCGAGCGTGTTCACATCACACGATACGATATATCGTGTCGCTGTACACCGAGCAGAACGAGCTACAGTTCGCGGTGCCCGGTGGACTCATCGGTGTGGGCACGCGGATAGAGCCGGCGCTGTGTCGCGCGGATCGACTTGTGGGACAGGTGAGCGAGAGTTACGTACGACTCGAGCGTGTTCACATCACACGATACGATATATCGTGTCGCTGTACACCGAGCAGAACGAGCTACAGTTCGCGGTGCCCGGTGGACTCATCGGTGTGGGCACGCGGATAGAGCCGGCGCTGTGTCGCGCTGATCGACTTGTGGGACAGGTGAGCGAGAGTTACGTACGACTCGAGCGTGTTCACATCACACGATAAGATATATCGTGCTGATATTGTGATCAAGACAGGTATGGTGATAGACTATAATAATGCGAGTGATTAGTCATTCGCACAGTCGTTCATCATACCAGCTAAACTGAATTCGCTAATTCTTTTTTTGTTGTGTTTGCTACTATCGGAGAAAGGTTGTTTCAGAGATAAAATTTTAAAATATTACGTAGATAAGAATACTTTATTTATATATATTATTAATTATGTAACGCTTTTGACAATTTAAACTTCATATGCGGGCTCTACACTCGCGGCGCGAAAGCCCGCGAAGGCCGCGAACCGCGAGTGTGGAGGGTTTTGCGGGCGCTTCGCGGCTTCGTATTTGTTCGAATCGTGTTCACGGCGCGAATCGCGGCCGCAATTCGCGCCGCCAGTGTAGAGCCCGCATTAGATATGATGGGACGGGACCTAGGTTATTAGTGGGGTTATGTCAACTATGGTTTGTGCTATCGTATATCGTCGTCAATCGTCACATAAAGAAATATAATCATAATGCGTCATATTTTGTCGTCGTTACATCACCTGACCAAATTACTAACTGGTATATCAAAATTTTAAATTAATTATGTTCGCCTCTGAGTGCGACAGTAAGGTCGGTATAAATAGTCAGTACTTAAGATGCGATTCGGCTCTGTGAGTGGTCCGCGATCTGACAGCCAACCAATCACAGAGCCTGAACCGTGTCTTGAGACCGAGATGCATCTTGAGTACTGACTATTTATACCAGCCTAAGACCTCAAATCAATCAAAGTATCAGCACTAACATAATGTCGTTGTCAGGTTCTAGGTGCGGTGGGTGCTCTGCCCGGTATATTCGTGAAACTGGAAGTGTCGTACTACCTGCTCAAGCGACTGCTCGGTGTCCGCACAGAGGGGGATAAGAAGGCCGCCAAAGTGCAGAAATTAGCCAAGAACGAGGTTCGTTTACTATTTACCAGCTCTGGATTTATGTGCCCAGGGTTTCTCAAACTTTCGGCTCCACGAACACACAGGTTTTTCACAGGTGGCAGCGAACCCCTTACTATTATGCCCCACTTTGAGAAACCCTGGGCCAAGGCATATGGGCCGTCCTGTGGCGATGTAGGGGGCGGCAAAACTAAAGTGGCCTATACTAATAAAAATATTAATCCGGCCCTGGTATTTACCCTTAATGCTAAGTAGCTAACGACATAGGGATCATCTAGAAACTTATGATATGTAACTTCATAAGCTATGTAGCTAAACGATAGTTTTTGATGTCCTTTCCGATCCGTACAGCACGCGACTGCAACCAAAAAAAATCAAATAAAAAGCCACTTTATGAAATAGGCTGAAGGTTTCATTTCCTACCGATATTTATTTTGTCTAGCGACCAAAGCCGCCACTGTTAGTGACGTAAAGCAAAATGAAACTAGTTGCCTAGTTCATAAATTAGCATTTTCATTTGTTTAATTATGTTTGTCGGTAGCGTTCGCATGCCCCGAGGATCGGAATGCCACCATTATAATGTTCTATCATCCACTTTGTATGTTTTCAGGCGTTGCTTGTCAACATCGGTTCTCTCAGTACTGGTGGAAGAGTAATCGCTACAAAGGCTGATTTAGCTAAAATAGCGCTCACCAGTCCTGTATGCACCGAGATCGGAGAGAAAGTTGCCCTCAGTAGGAGAGTTGAGAACCACTGGCGGTGAGTTATTATTTTAAATCTGGGATTCTTTGACACGCATTGGCCGGCTCGACCAAAACGCCCTCAGAAAACCGACATGAAACAATACTTAGGCCCGTATTTTTGGTCAGTACTTAAGATGCGATCCGGATGTTTCATAATTTATGTAATAATTGGCAGGCAACCCCTACAGCACAAGAATTTCTTAGTGTGGGGCTGCGCAACTAACAAGATAATATTCTATGTAATAATTTTATAATGTGTTCTTTAAAATGTTATGTATTTAGTTTTTTTTTGATGGCAATAAACTATTATTATTATTAAATAAGAAATATTATTATTAAATAAGGTCTCAAGACGCGGTTCGGCTCTGTGATTGGTCCAAATTTTGACAGCCAACCAATCACAGAGCCTGAACCGTGTCTTGAGACCGAGATGCATCTTGAGTACTGACCAAAAATACGGGCCTTAGGTTGGGTTGGGAAAGTTATGGTTATAGTTAAGGCTAAATTTATGGCGTCTTGATGGCGTCCATTTTTAACTTTAACCAGTTGAACCAAAGATTTGACATTTTGTATTGTAGTTAAAGTTACAGTTATAGTTAAAGTTAATTGGTGCAACCCAACCTTATACATAATAGTGTTTTGCTGAAAGAGTTGACCTAAAGGGGGAGGGATTTTAGTGGCAAACTGGCAACCCTTCAGATGTTTCACGTGTATAATATATTAAGCTTGTCATCAGGTGATCTGTCACCTCTTTTCCTTGTAAATAATAAATATATTTTTATTCAAAATGGATATCATGATACACTTTTTGAAAGTCAAACGAAGAAACTACGTTGCCTACCACCGGTTCGGGAACTTCCCGGAATATTCCAAGTATAACAAACGGAAACATAATTTCCTTTAATGTAAGATATATTTGTACGCGTGGCGTCATTTTGTCCGAAGTTCAAACATGATAGGACACAGAAAAATACATTTAGATACTTTTAATTATTTATCGAAAATGAAATATGAGTTTGAATATATTTTTCGTTTTACAGATTAATTGGTTGGGGTCAGATCCAGGGGGGTGAGACTATAGAGCCCGGCAAGAACTAACCCCTTTGTTTTATAAATACCTTTTATGTATTTACTATCTTTATATTTAATAAAAAATATATCAACTATTTGTACTTGTTTATTTTTAACCTCCGAATAGTTTTATATTTGTAAAAAGATCTAAAAACAACGCCATATAGAAAATATACACTTATAGTTGCGTGTGTACGGTAAATTATACGGCTATTGCTGAACCAAAGATTTCCTTTGGTAGGATTGGTCCTTATGGCCCAAAAATGGATTTAAGATGTGGAGCCACCGCGATTTTTGATGTTAATTTTTTTAAATTTTAGCAGCTTCTGCTCTGGAGGAAAATAGAGTCTCAATCTGTATAGAGGCATTAATTATTGTACTATTCCAAGTTCGGTACCATATTCGGATGACTTAAGAATGCTTAATTCATTTTAAGACTCATATTTGCACGATAAAGATGTTAAACAACGTAAAAAGAAGAAGAAGAAGAAGCATTATTTAAACGCGCTAATCTTAGTATGAGTCAGTAATTACTGGTCCGAATTGAAAAAATTTTTCAGTGTTATTTTAGATATTATATTTTAGATAGCCCATTTATCAAGGAAGGCTATAAGGCTATATTTTATTACGCTAAGACTAATATAAGTGGAGAAATAGAGGAAAATGTGGAAAAAACGGGGGAAATTATTTGAAAGGGCTTCTTTCACGAACTACTGGAGTAATTTTTTTGTTATTTGGCACAGATAAAAAGTAGGAACGTGAAGGATCATAGGCTATTTATTGTGGACTAATTTGTCTGTGAAATATCTAATTTACGCGGGCGAAGCAGCGCGGAACGTCTGAAAGCTGAAGAGTTTGTTTGTTTGAACTCGCTAATCTCAGGAGCTACTGATCCGATTTGAAAGAATCTTTCAGTATTTGATAGCCTATTTATCGAGAAAGGCGATAGCCTATATTTTATCACGCTAAGACCAATAGGAGCAAAGATACAGAGATAAATCTATACATATAATAAAACTGTAGAAATGACGATTCTGTACATTAAAGATATTCAAAAAATAATAAGCGGAGGGTGTCACTACATCGCTATACAAGCCAAAAATGTAGTCAGTTTTTTTGTCTGTCTGTCTGTCTGTCTGTCTGTCTGTCTGTCTGTCTGTCTGTCTGTCTGTCTGTATGTTTGTTCCACTATCACACGAAAACTACTGATCCGATTTGAATGCGGTTTTCACAGATATATTTGTCTTCTTCCAACTTAACATCTGGTGTATAAAAATTTTTCCCCCCACCCCTCTAAAGGGACAAAAGAGGGGTCAGATTTTGTATAAGACTTTTGCTTTAACACGAAAACTACTGATCCGATTTGAGTGCGGTTTTCGCAGATATATTTGTCTTCTTCCAACTTAACATCTGGTGTATAAAAAAATTTTCCCCCCACCCCTCTAAAGGGACGAAAGAGGGGGTCAGATTTTGTATAAGACTTTTGCTTTAACACGAAAACTACTGATCTGATTTGCATACGGTTTTCGCAGATATATTTGCCTTCTTCCAACTCAACATCTGGTATATAAAAATGAGACCAGTGAGACCATGAGAGAGAGAATAGAAAATGAGAACCCACCAAAGAGGGTCAGATTTTGTATTAAGTAAACTTTTTTCTTTAATGGACTTACTTTATATTATTAACTGTTTTTCCAACTTAACATCTGGTGCTACATAACATTTTTCCCCCCACCCCTCTTAGGGGACAAAAGAGGGGGTAAGATTTTGTATGCTGATGAAGTAGAAATACTTTAAATGGCCAAACAACGTTTGCCGGGACAGCTAGTCTTAAAATAAAAAGCAATAATGCATTTAATTTCGACTTAAGAGTCGCCTGAATGAAATGAACTGTATATATATATATATATATATATAAATATAAATATATAAGTATATATATAAGTATATATATATATATATATATATATATATATATATATATATATATATATATATATATATATATATATATATATATATATATATATATATATATATATATATATATATATATATATATATATATATATAAATATATATACAGTTCATTTCATTCAGGCGTACGTCTCACAGGGAATTGGTCCCTGTGAGACGTAGCTTTTGCGGCGGTACCGACTAATGCGGGCCACGGGTAGTAATAATGAATAAAATATTATAAAGCGGAAGAGTTTGTTAGTTTGTTTGTTTGAACGCGCTAATCTCAGGAACTACTGGTCCAATTTGAAAAATTATTTCAATGTAAGATAGCCCATTTATTGAGAAAGGCCATAGGCTATATTTTATCACGCTAAGACTTATAAAAGCGAAGAAATAGAGGAAAATGTGGAAAAAACGGGGGAAATTATGTGAAAGGGCTTATTTGAACGTGCTAATCTCAGGAACTACTGGTCCGATTTGAAAAATTCTTTGAGTGTTAGATAGCCCATTTATCGAGGAAGGCTATAAGCTATATTTAATACGCTAAGACTAATAGGAGCGAAGAAATAGAGGAAAATGTGGAAAAAACTGGGAAATTAAATGAAATTGCTTATCATCTTAAGAACTACTGGAGCAATATTTGTGTTATTTGGCAAACATGAAGAATAGACCACGTGAAGGGACATAGGCTATTTTTTGTGGAAAAATGTACGGTTGCGTGAAATTCCTAAATTACGCGGGCGAAGCCGCGCGTAACATGTACGATACGATAATAAAATCGTAGGAAGGTCAATTCTGCACATTGAATATTTTTGTACAATAATACTTCGGACGTGATCTACTATGCTAAAGCGGACGAAGTCGCGGGCAACAGCTAGTGTGAAAATAAAGCTGAAGAGTTTGTTGGTTAGTTTGTTTGTTTGAACGCGCTAATCTCAAGAACTACTAGCCCGATTTGAAAAATCTTTCAGTGTTTGATAGCCTATTTATCGAGAAAGGCTATAAGCTATATTTTATCACACTAAGACCAATAAGAGCAAAGATACAGAGGAAAATGTAAAAAAAAACGGGAAAAATTATTTGAAAGGGCTAATATCTCACAGACTACTGGAACAATTTTTATGTTATTTGACACGAATATTTTATAGTAGACTACATGAGACATGGGTTATTAATTTTTAATTAAGAAATTTAAAAAAAACCCCGCCAAAAATCTTTAAAAAGTAATGAAATAATATTTACTGACTTTAAGTTTAAATAATTCCTAAGAGTAAAGTATTATTTTAGTCCATAAATGTTGTCACGGTGTGTCGGGGGACCGCCAAGTAAACTAACACAACAGCGACTTTTGCATTTTGTATCGCCATAATAGTCGCTGATTCTCTCGATTTGGGTCGTTGTGAACTGACCCTTAAACTATAATGTTATGTGAAATCAAACATCTACATTAGCGGTCCCCCGACACACCTTGACAACATTTATGGACTAAAATAATACTTTACTCTTAGGAATTATTTAAACTTAAATAGTGCAGTCGCCAGAGGGTCTAACCTTCGAAAATTGTAATAGTGAATGGATTTTTGTTTTTGAGATGTCATTTTCTTTTTTACACTATAACTTGCAAAGTTTACCAAAAATTTTTTTGTGCTTTTAATTTTTTAGTTACTTAATTAAAAATTAATATTTCACCATATAAAACCGGTCCAGAAAAAAAAATTCTTGTTCCTGTTATTTATCGACTCTTATCCGATTGTTTACGTTGGAAATTAACCAAATACACAATTTTTTAAAAAGAAAGCTTGCTTTGCTAAGCTAAATATAACTATAAGGTTTTTGCAAAGTTTTTAGAGATTAACGCTCGTCGTAACCAAGATAAAAGGGTTTGGGTGGATTTAAGGGGTGTAACGAAAAGTGTGTTAAACTTACTTATTGTGCGTATTTAATTTTTAGAGAAATGATAACTTTTAAGTACTTAAAAACGTTTAAATATCTCCAAAAATGTGTAAAATAGACGGAAAATATTTTTCTGTATTTGTTGAGAATTTATTTAAGTGAGAGCTAAAACATTAAATGCATCGACAAATGAAAGACTTTTTCTAGTCTTTGAAATATATTTAAACTTCCTACTTAAATCCAGAAAAAAAATTGGGTGCTACAAATCTCACGTACATACTAAAGACGCATGCTGCGACCTATGTTTGGAAAATGCTTACCTACCTGAATACAAAAAATATCAGTTCTTAACCTAATTTGTATTTTTTTCCTTTAAGTATGTTTTAGCAAATATAATTAATGAAAAAAAAATCAATTTTATTCTGTAAAAACCTAACCAAAAGAAATAAAATACAGATGGTCTTCGAAATATCCGTGAAAAGTTTGTGCTATATTTTCAGAAAATTTAATAAAATAAGAGCTAAAAAGTTATACACATTAAGAAATAGAAGGCTTTGTTAAGCCTAAAAAATAATTTTAAACTTCCTATTTAAAACCAAAGAAAAATAGGAACGCCATTTACCTGGCGAGGCACACAACAAGCACATTTGGAGGTATGCTCATCTACATACAAAAATATTAATTTTATATCTAAATTATATATATTTTTTTACTTATTTTCTTTCTTTGGAATATAAGCAACAATAAAAATCAAAAAAGTAATAATATATTTTATTATTTTGCTATATATTTAAAAGAAAGAAATATGCAAATTTTCTTTAAAATTTTACAGTTTATGAGTTTACTTGAAGTGGAAGAGAATAATTAAAAAATCGAAAGCACAACTTTTCAATAGGTAAACTTTATTATTTATGTTATCAGCTACACATTCCTTTTTTTCTTTTCAATTTTCATCCACTATTGCAAAAATCGGAGGTTTGCACGATTTTTACGCTCTGGGAACTCCACTAAAGTCAGTAAATATTATTTCATTACTTTTTAAAGATTTTTGGCGGGGGTTTTTTTAAATTTCTTAATTTAATTTTATTTTATGCTTTTTAAACTTGTGCAGAATATTCCTATCAACAGGATCATATCCCAATGAATACTATGAGTCCTCTTGGATGAGGCCGTCAATATGAGTCCAAAGTCCAAACATATTGTATCCTCCACTTTGGGCTCATATGGAGCTCGACTCCTATAGAATCCAGGTAATGCTGCAGCAGCAGCAGCATGCAAATATTTACTGTTTATCTTCGTCTTACTGGTTGTCGCAATTAAAATGAGCCCAAACACGAAACCTCTGCTCTAAGTTGGTGAGGAGTTGGGTATAATATTGATTACCAGGTGATGCTGCAGCACCAGGTCAACTTTCCAATAATGGTATATACCTATTCATAAGTGTCACGAACCAGAATGCAAAATATAAAACCCATCAAACTACTGCAAGTTGCTAATCGTCCTATCACGAACCAGAAAAACCGTGATATTTCAGCAATGAGCAGGCTGATGATGATGAACTATAGCTAAGAACACTCTCGGTCATGTCAGCTTTCAAACAAAAAAACTAGATCAAAATCGGTCCAGCCGTTTGGACGCTACGATGCCACAGACAGACACACAGACAGACAGACAGACACGTCAAACTTATAACACCCCTCTTTTTGGTCGGGGGTTAAAAAATATACGGTTTCCGTGAAATTTCAGATTTACGCGGACGAAGCCGCGCGGAACGTCTATATGTTTATTGCTCCATTCATCACCATGTCTTTGACATACAGAATAATGCGGCTATCAGCCTCCTTAAATTAATTAAGCCCTATCAACAGCGTTTTCGTTGGTTGAAAATCATATATTCTAAATTTTTTATTTTTACTATCTTTAATCTAAATATTATTCCTAAATTGGCATTTAAACATTCGCTTCAATCGAAAACGATACCAAACTATATACCTAAATCCCACGCAGTTATTGACCTCATACCTTGTTAAAGCTAAAAAAACCCCCTCCCCCACCTGCATGAAATATTCAGGTGGCTCCACATCGTAAACCCATCTTAGGGATATAAAGATCAATCCTACCAAAGGAAATCTTTGGTTCAGCAAAAGCCGTATTCCTCGTTTTTTTGTCTTGTACGCACACGACTATTATGTATGTCTGGTCTCTGATAGTAGCTGATTTTCTTTCACATAATATTATGTTGCTACTAATACATACTAATATTGTCATTTGCAAATTGCCAGTACATACTGCAGACATTTTTAAGGCCTTTGATTTTAGTTTTTAACTTCAATTGCTGAATTTTATTCTTCCTGTTTCTACGCTTTTTTCCTGCCTTAGATCATATCTTCTAAATATTCAAAAAATAAAATAACGTAGATGTGATTAAATAATTTATTTATTCTCTCAGGTGCATTAATGTATTAGGCCATGTATATAAAAGTATTGATATCTTCATCGTCCCGCCGCATGTATTTATGCTCGATCAGCCACTCCAGTTGTTCCTTGATCATTTTCTTTGATGGCAAAAACATGTTCTTCAATATCTCCACAAGTTCACTCTGAAAAAAAGGACTGACATAAACACCAAAACTAATGCCCTTGTAATTGAAGGCTGCTAAACATAGCGAAACTGCTATGCTGCACATAACTTTCAGAGTTCGTTTGTCGCGCGGCAATCATCTAAAAAGTATCTAAAATCAATGATATTCTACTAAATACAGATCTGCGTTCATACTATTTTCCGGCTTAAATTGCTTCCAAACAATTTTCAAATTCAATTGTCAAATTTGACAGATAAGTGAAACAAATGAAGCCGCGCGGTAGTAGGTAACATATCTGCTTTGAGTTTTTTTATATAATATCATTGATCTAAAATACTAAATTTCATCAAAATAAATTCAGCAGTTAATGGTGTAAGCTTAAAGGGATAAAGACAAACATACTTGAATGAGAATAGATTGCAAAATTCCAGCCCCGGATCTTCAATTTTTTTTAGGTGGGGCAAAAACTGAAAAATGCCGCCCCGCCTATACCTACATACTTATTATGTTTATTTTCACCTTTATCTATACTATCTAGTATCTATACTTAAGAGGCCGGGTACCCTTTAGAATTTCTCATACAAACGTAATTCCAAAATCATTTTCTCATACGTAAATATTTAACATGTTTGAGTTATTTTTCAGTTTAAGATAGTAATTACCTAGGTTCCTACACAAAAATTAACTTCAAAATATTTAAACAAAAAATTATATTTTTTTGTTTTAATTTTTTTTAGTAAATTTACTACTAAATATTTAAACACTAAAAAATAGAGTAAAACACTAAAAAATATATAAATAAATAGTAAATTTACTACAAAATATCTTAAACTGAAAAATAACTCAAACATGTTAAATATTTTCGTATGAGAAAATGATTTTGGAATTACGTTTGTATGAGAAATTCCAAGGGTACCCGGCCCCTTAATATTATAATAAATTTATTGGGAAGAGTTTGTTTGTTTGTTTGAACGCGCTAATCTCAAGAACTACTGGTCCGATTTAAAAAATTCTTTCAGTGTTAGATAGCCCATTTATAGAGGAAGGCTATTGGCTATATTTTATCACGCTAATACTAATAGGAGCGAAGAAATAGAGGAAAGTATGGAAAAAACGTGGGGAAATTATTTAAAAGGGCTTATTTGAACGCGCTAAACTCAGGAACTACTGGTCCGATTTGAAAAATTCTTTCAGTGTTAGATAGCCTATTTATCGACAAAGGCTATAGGCTATATTTTATCACGCTAAGACTAATAAGAGCGAAGAAATAGAGGAAAATGTGGAAAAAATTAGTGTAATTATTTGAAAGGGCTTATTTGAACACGCTAATCTCAGGAACTACTAGTCGGATTTGAAAAATTCTTTCAGTATTAGATAGCATATTTATCGAGGAAGGCTATAGGCTATATTTTATTGCGCTAAGACTAATAGGAGCGAAGAAATAGAGGAAAGTGTAGAAAAAACGGGAGAAATTATTTGAAATAGCTTATTTGAACGCGCTAATCTCAGGAACTACTGGTCCGATTTGAAAAATTATTTCAGTGTTAGATAGCCTATTTATCAATAAAGGCTACAAGCTATATTTTATCACGCTAAGACTAATAGGAGCGAAGAAATAGAGGAAAAATGTGAAAAAATGGGGAAAATTATTTGAATGGGCTTATTTGAACGTACTGGAGCAATTTTTATGTTATTGGGCACACATGAAGAATAGACCACGAGAAAGGACATAGGTTTCTTTTTTTGCGGAAAAATCTACGGTTTCCGTGACATTCCTAAATTACGCGGGCGAAGCCGCGCCAGAACATCTAGTCATCCATATAATTTATCAATTTATTATGTAGGATATATATTTAACAGGGTAGGGTTTAATGCGTGCTGCCCCGATCTGCGATTCCTGCACTCGAGCGGGAGCCGACCGCGTATTTTGAACTATGCCTACGCGCCTCGAGAATAATAAATGTTTGTGCAGCACGTCTCACTCCGCGCTCAGGGTATCGGTCAAGTTGATATGGCCACGGCCATGAAATTGCTGTACTTGTGCTATTATTTATTCCACCGTGGTCAAAGTTAAATAAATGATGAGTTGTCCATTGGTCCGTGAAGTGTGAATTTGGCCGCCTCCTAAATTTGCCGCCCGGGGCATGGGCCCCGGCTTGCCCCCCCCCCCCCCCCTAGATCCGGGGCTGCAAAATTCGAATGTACCCTAGTAAACGAATGATTCTGCTTGGAAAAGTCGAAAGCAGAAATTTTGACTGTGGTACTTTGTTTAGACTAGTTAGGAGATAAACATACTAAAAGTCCTGACCCCTCCGAGGTGAGCCCGATGGAGGGGGGGGGGGAGCAAAGAAGGTCCCGTTTTTAACCGACTTCCAAAAAGGAGGAGGTTATATGTTCGGCTGTGGATATTTTTTTATTTTTTATTTTTATTTGTGTATGTTCAACGATTACTCCGCCGTTTGTGAACCGATTTTCGAAATTTTTCTTTTGTTGTATAGGGTTCAACTCCAATTTGGTACCATGTTTACAAAAGTGGTGACCTGATGATGGGATCCATGAGTAATCGAGGGAACTCCTCAAAATCTATATGGAAACATATAGTGATTTTGGTTTTATGTTATGGATCCTAGGCATATGCTACCAAAAAGTAAGATTTTACACCAAGGCATGCTATGGTTCCGAAGATACTAAGAGAACTCCGGATTCCTTATGGATACAAGTTTGGGACTTTCGGCGATGTTTTAAGAACTGAAAGCATATGCTACTATGCAAATTACATTCATCATCATCATCATAATTATCTCTACCATCACACGATGCATTGTTATGAGTTATGACCCTATTATTGGTACTTTTCATAGTCTTTTCGATCGAGACTCGAGTTTGTCGAGTGATTTTGAAAATTATATTAATGTTGTTACAAAGTAAATGATTTAAACTTGGTGTTGCGGTTACCAAGTTGGCAATTTGATCATGGGATCTATGAGGTACGTAGGAAAAAACTTTTTTGAAAACTGCCTGAGTATAGTAGTTGTGATAGTTTCATACCTAAATCCTATATATCTACAACTGACAGCTTATATGTTTACCGGTAAATAACTAAAAAGAGTGAAATTATTATTTTTAACAAAAAATTAAAACCGACTTCCAAGGTAAAAACAATAAGTAATAATATGAACTAAAAAGTATTAAATAATTCTTACTTACTCTTTAATAGTGCCTCTTTCAGAATTCGTCTAAATCTCGACTATTTCTGTACATACTATAGTCTTCATTACTTTGAAGTCGGTACCAGTCCCAAAAGTTTCATATTTATATTCTGACATTGACTGATTAACTCACGATTAAATTAGCTGGTACCGACTTCAAAATAATGAAGACTATGGTATGTACAGAAATAGTTGAGATTTAGACGAATTCTGAAAGAGGCCCTATTAAAGAGTAAGTAAGAATTATTTAATACTTTTTAGTTCATATTATTACTTATTTTCTTTACCTTGGAAGTCGGTTTTAATTTTTTGTTAAAAATAATAATTGGTTTTTTGCTTATTCATCATAAACGGTGCTTCGTACGAAATTCTCTTGTACTACATAGTAAAAGCTAATTAAATTCTCTACAACTTTGTCTTTTACACTTTGCATCCATCTCCAATCATTGCCGCGCTATGAGCTTCTAAAATTGGCCGAGTGTGTTTTTTAGGGTTTCTTACCCAAAGGGTAAAATCGGGACCCTATACTGAGACTTTAATGTCTGTCCGTCTGCCTGACCGTCTGTCTGTCCATCTGTATGTCCGTCTGTTTGTCCGTCTGTCTGTCCGTCTGTCTGTCCGTCTGTCTGTCCTTCTGTCTATCCGTCTGTCTGTCTCCGGCTATAACTCATAATAGCTAGAGAGTTGAAATTTTCAGAGATTATGTATTTCTGTTGCCACTATAACAATAAATACTAAAAACAAAAGAAATTAAATATTTTAGGGGGGCTCTCATACAACAAACTTGATTTTTTTTGCAATTTTTTTGCTCGATATCTATCATGGCATAAGGTAGGCTGAAATATATATATATATATATATATATATATATATATATATATATATATATATATATATATATATATATATATATATATATATATACAGGGTGTAAAAAGACCACTTCCGATAACTTTGGGGTATTATTATACTACATTTTCTGATTACAAAAATGTATTTTTTTTTAAATTTTTTTTTCAAAAAAAATTTTTTTTTAAATATACTTTTTTATAATAAATAACCTTTACACAAAACCATAAACCATTTACAAAAAATATTTAAAATATTTTTTTTACTTTTATTTTTTTTTATCCCGATACGTAATCTAAAAGACGCGAGTCATTGATATCAAATGTAGCGCGATTAATAACATAAGGTCGTAAACGACCATACTGTACGGTCGCGGCAGTTTTTAACCTTATGCTCTTTCCAACCTATCAAGAACCATGACATTCAACTCTCTCAAGTAACTCAGAACTTTGACCTATGATCTCTTACCTAGGCTAATTTAATCCTTCGATCGCGGATTCTTGGAAATGCTATTGTATTCTAGAGTTGTCTCGATCACCGGTACTCGTATGGGCCTTAATGGGTTAAAACTTTAATTCTAACTCATGTACAAAACTGTAAGTAACTTTCTGAGCATGAGTAACAACTTATTTATCGATTAGTTAAAAAGTTATTCGTAAGGAACAAAACCGATTTTGTGTGATATGCGAATGCGGATCTCAGGAGTCAGGCTTTCTATCGAAATTACAGACGATGCATGAAAACTTCCGTACGTAAAACTATGGTAATAAACTTACGTGTAAAATTTTAAGTTCTTAAAGTGTTCTAATTTCTCTAGACTCTATGCATTTTGTAAGTATTCTTTAGCACTAAGCAATAATACCACCAACAACAACTCGTTTCTTACACGAAATCTAACACAACACAAAGTTTAAACAAAAAAATAATAACACATTTTCCGTGTTATGCAGAACGATGATTGTGGATGGACAGTACCTAGATCTGCAATTATCGCTTTTTATCTACTACAGACGATACAGTATGAAAAAACTAGCAATTAATTAATTACTTACGTGAAAAATGTTGAATTCTGATTTTTGAATGTGCTCTCTATACATTTTGAAAATAGTCCATATCACCAATCAATAACACCACCAATAACAACACATCTCTTTTTACACGATATCTTACACGACACGTCTTATTTTTTCAACGCAAACAAATAAGAAATAATAGTTAATTAATTTACATTTTACACATTTAGTTATCACAATAATACGTTTTAAAAAGATCGTAATACGCTTATTAATTAAACATAACTCAACGGACAACCTTCAACCTCAAGATGCAAATTGGAACTAAAGTCTAATTATGCGAAAATCGTCTTTAAAACATGTATCGACTTTCGGTAAATTCAAAGATACCGACGGGACGACCAGACCGCTTGGCGGCAACGTCAAAGCGCCGCCGCACTCGCCGCCGGCCGCTGTAGATGTACGACGCACGTGTCGCTAATCCATTTCAAGGACAATCTAAGTGTTGTACCCTATAAATTCAAAACGATGTAGTCGATATTTAAATTACCATTAAATAATAAAAATTATAACTATTATTTAGTAGGTCTACTATTCTCATTTTTAAAATTAACTATTAAGAGGTTATAAATTCAGAAAGTTTTTATCGGGATACATAGTCAAGTTGCATTCGATAATTTCGATACCGACATTACCGTGATAAAGTGATTGATAAGCCATGGCACGCGTTATGCGCGTCTACGTACGCAATGAAAATACTTTAATAATACCTAATTAATTAAATAACTTTTAATGATTGTCGCTATTCTTAACATTGAGTAGGTATTTGCTTATTTTTAGTTTGACTACAAATCAAAACGTACTCGTATGTAAAACAATACGATTTATCGATAGAAATTAGCGATAACTCAAAATATGCACAGGGATACATCCCTATTATTTTACAAAGTTTTTTATTCAATTTTGTTCAGTCGGCTGTAAACACGCGCCGCGCTGTGTACTGTGACGTTTTTGTTTAAGTTTTGTAATTTTATGGATGTTTGTAATTAATATTTTTTCTATGTTTGTAATTAATAACGGGCCGTGACATGATACGTGTCCGATGAATGTGCGATGAAATGTGAATGAACTTTTAATACTCGTAAACCTTTATGGAACGGGGGTGAACATCGCGTCGTCGTCGATAGACGATAGTGCGGTTTAAACAGTGCAGTAAAAAGTGTTTAAAGAATTGGAATGTCTCCTGTTTACTTTTGTTTCGTGTTGAAAAACTCTGCAATCTACATTGAGTTAGATGGAGCACAGCTCGAACTGCATTTCATAAAAGCAGACAGCTGATCACAGGTCAGTGAACATGTTATCAAGTATTTTTTCCATAGATAGGTGTAAGTAACTGTGTGATGTGAATTATGATTTCTTTTCCTTTTTGGCCGAAAGTAAAAACTGAGTATTTTTGAGTAATAAACTAATAACCTAAGAAACGGTAATTAATAAATTCTAACATTATGTTATCTAATAATTATTACAATATTGGTGGTTTATTCACTACCTACGGGCTAGGGCACACCACGATCAGCTGTTTTGTCTAGCGCAGGGCCGCACGCGCGGGACTCGGCGCGGGCCGGGCGGCGCGTGGGGGCTGACTCGGCCCGGGGCTCCACTGGCGTGCGATAATATCGCGCATTTACATCAGCGTTATACATTGCGTGTTGAAAATTTTGACTATTTTAAAAACTGGCGATTTAAAGAAAATTACTTGCACCAATGGATATATCTAATGCCCTATAATAACCCCACGAAGTTATCGGAAGCGGTCTTTTGACACCCTGTATATATATATATATATATATATATATATATATATATATATATATATATATATATATATATATATATATATATATATATATATATATATATATATATATATATATATATATATATATATATATATATATATATATATATATATATATACGCCACTTATATAACTCAAGAACGGATGAACCGATTTTCAGAAAATATTTGCAAAAATTTTGAATAAATTTTTGCAAATATTTTCTGAAAGTCTACATGATGCCTACCACCGGTTCGGGAACTAACCCGGCGAGAATAACCGGCGTAAGAAACTCGCAGGGGGCCCACTTTATTTACTTTCTAAAAATCTTTTAAAATAATGTTTACAATGCTGTAACTTAAAATTATACAATGTCAACATACATACATAATTGTAAGTCCTAAAATAATGTAGAAGCAGCCTTGAGCAGCCATCCTACTCCCAAGATGTGCTTAAAACCAGGAATAGGACATAGGATACATTTTGTCCCGGAAAAATGTACGGTTACTGCACAATATACTTTTATGATTTGCGCGTAAACTATTCAATCGATTTTGATGAATTTTGGTATGAAGATACTTTGAGTCTCGGGAAAGGACAAGGGATACTTTTTGTCCCGGAAAATGTACGGTTCCCGCACAATAACTTTTATGATTTTCGCCTAAACTATTCAGTCTATTTTTATGAAATTTGGTATGGAGATACTTTGAGTCTCGGGAAAGGACAAGGGATACTTTTGTTCCCGAAAAATGTACGGTTCCCGCACAATAAACTTTTATGATTTTCGCCTAAACTATTCAATCGATTTTGATGAATTTTGGTATGGAGATACTTTGAGTCTCGGGTAAGGACAAGGGATACTTTTTGTCCCGGAAAATGTACGGTTCCCGCACAATAAACTTTTATGTTTTCGCCTAAACTGTTCAGTCTATTTTTATGAAATTTGGTATGGAGATAATTTGAGTCTCGGGAAAGGACAAGGGATACTTTTGGTCCCGGAAAATGTACGGTTCCCGCACAATAAACTTTTATGATTTTCGCCTAAACTATTCAATCTATATTGATGAAATTTGGTATGGAGATACATTGAGTCTCGGGAAAGGACAAGAGATACTTTTGGTCCCGGAAAATGTACGGTTCCCGCACAATAAACTGTTATGATTTTCGCCTAAGCTCTTTAATCTATTTTGATGAAAGGTATGGAGATACTTTGAGTTCGGGAAAGGAATAGGGATACTTTTTGTCCTGGAAAATGTACGGTTCCTGCACAATGAGCTTTTATGATTTTCGCTTTTAAACTATTTAATCTATTTTGATGAAATTTGGCATGGAGATACTAATTTTAATCTATTGTTTTCTTAATTATATTAATTCGAATTAAATAATCATCGTTAAGACAGGACAACGTCGGATCAGCTAGTTAAAAATAAAATTTAAATAAAATAAATAATAATTATTTTTTAAAGAAAGAGGGGCATATCGTCCAAACTAATGTAGCACTTTGAGACATACGCCAAATGAAAGGGCTTGAAAAGTTGAACATTTTATTGTATAACGAAAAATCTCTAAACCATGGGAGAAAAAAGTATGGGAGAAAAGGTAAGAAAAAATCACATAAAAACACCCTATATTATTGCATCAATTTATAGTGTTGCTGGTAAGGAATGACTTCTCGAAAGTAATCGTATATGGCAAACTTGAGGAAAGTGTTGTATTTTAGTATATTGTTTCATATTTTTAAGAAATGTATGGGAAAACAATAAAACCTTAAAAATCTTACCTTTCCTGGATTTAACCGTACATCGTTACCTTGGAGAATTTGTTTATAATAAGCAATACTAGCGAATAATGCAATAATACAGGGTGTTTTATTTTTTCTAAGAAATAAAAGAAACACCCTTTATTATTGCACCATGCGCTAGTTTTGCTAATTATGTATACAGTATAAGCAATTTCTCCAAAGTGATATTAAACGAAAAAATCAGACAAAGGTTTGATATTCAACATTTAATTGTTTTTTGTATGAGAAAAATCAAGTTTGTTGTATGAGAGCCCCCCTAAAATATTTAATTTATTTTGTTTTTAGTATTTATTGTTATAGCGGCAACAGAAATACATAATCTCTGAAAATTTCAACTCTTTAGCTATTATCGCTCTTGAGTTACAGCCTGGAGACAGACAGACGGACATACAGAAGGACAGACAGATGGACAGACAGACGGACAAACAGACGGACAGACAGATGGACAGACACACGGTCAGGAAGACGGACAGACATCAAAGTCTCAGTAATAGGGTCCCGTTTTTACCCTTTGGGTACGAAACCCTAAAAAACACACTTTTGAAAATCGGCCAATTTTAGAAGCTCATAGCGAGGCAATGATTGGAGATAGATACAAAGTGTAAAGGACGAAGTTGTAGAGAATTTAATAAGCTTTTATTATGTAGTAGAAGAGAATTTCGTACGAAGCACCGTTTTTGATGAGTAAGCAAAAAAACAAAAAACGGGACCTTCTTTGCCCCCCCCTCCCTCGGGCTCACCTCGGAGGGGTCAGGACTTTTAGTATGTTTATCTCCTAGCTACTCTAAACAAAGTACCAAAGTTAAAATTTCTGCTTTCGACTTTTCCAAGCAGACCCCCATTTTGGGCATTCGTTTACTAGGCTAAAGTGTTTACATGCTTTACTTTGCGTGAGGTGACATTATATTATGGTATCTCTAAAGAACTTACCTGCAATGCTGTATTTGTAATTCGTTTTCTCATTTTCAAAATCTTAATTATTGCTTCTTGTGTTCTTAGTATTCTCAATTGCACAATAGAATGATTATCTTCAAGTTGAGATCGTTCTGTACTCAATTGTAATCTACCAATGAGGTTAATTTTACCCCTTCTTTGGGGTTTACCATTCTTGACAAGGGCAAATTCTTGGTTCACCCAAAAAGTTGTATTTTCTGAAAAATCCTTAGGATTTTGCACAGGTGGCTCATAACACAACAGCTGCCTTTTGAGCTTAGGAAACGAAACCAGAGACCATAAAGTTCTCCTTAACTCAGGATCAGGTAACTCCGTAGCAAGCCTTAAGTTCTCATAAGTAACTTTATCGGTGGGTCTCTGGTTCCAAGCAAATAGGACAGCCATTTGGAATGTGGTGACGTCTAAGTCAAAACGACCCACAGAGTTAGCAAAAGTAATTGTGCCATTACTCATATGATGATACCACTGCAGTTTTCTGCCTGAATGTTTCTTTTTATAGAATTCTTCAACTTCAGGTATATAGTCTTCTAATTCAAGGGGGAGACTGACAGTCACTCTTTCTGAGCCTCGGGCCCAAGCTCCTGCATTCAGAATCTTTATATTTATTGCATCATGCCTTGTAGTGTCATTTCTGAATTGCGTATTGAGATCTTCACTAACTTTAATGTCTTGGAACATACGAGCCAGTTTATTTACATAATCAGCGGGCATGCCAACCTCTCTCAACCATTCAACCATATCCTCCTCTTTTTCTGAATCTGCACTGGAGTCTAATATTAATCTCCTAGTTAAATGTGCCTTATGATACCGCATAAACACATCCTTGTTTTCAATATATTTTAGAACTAATAAAACATCCCTAAGACGAGATTCGATTTGATCACTAGTTAGACGCTTGCTTAATGGTGTTTTTCTCAACAGCATATCACAGTAATTAGCTAGCAATTCCGGACATTTACTTTCTGGCGCCGTTCCTTTGCTGCCTCTTAAGAGAGCCGAGGATGGCAATTCGAGTTTAAAGACTGTAGTATCATTAACTACACACTTGTAAGCTTTGTCTCTGGCAGTCAAAAACCTTGGGTCGTCCAAGTAAGCCTCCTTGACTAGTTTACTGAAACGGTTGAACAGGTCTAGTAAGCGTTCAACATATTTTTCAGAATCAGTTGTAATGATATCAGCAGATGCCACCATATCAGCTAAGCCGGCCGATACTATGTGTGCTTCCAAGTCCCTCAAAATGGGTATAACACCATCGGGAACTCTGTCTAGAAGACGGAACATCAATTGGAGCTTCTCTGTATCACCAATCTTTATAAGTGATGCACTTTCAGCCAGTAGGGTCGGAAGGTGTTCTCCAATAAGAACCTTCTCGCAGCACTGGGCGAGTACGGCTACACTGCCACTGCCCGGTTCCAGATATCTATGAGCTCGAGCCTCCTCCTCCTTAAGACGTTGATCAGCATATTTCATATATGACTGTACACCATTTTCTAACAAGTGCTCATTAGCTTTTAATTTATAGAACTCTTCTGTAGCTTGCATGTACGCGGCTTCAAAGTTTTCTTTGTATATTTGCAATTTATCTACAGAGTTTGAGCTTAAATTAACTGAAACATAAAAATAAACCATTTTGTAAAACATTCCCAAACTAAATTGTAGATTACTTTGATAAGATTTTATTTTATCAACATTCAAATAATGTTGATGATTTAATACTTCAATAGTTCAATGTCCTTTACAGGCAAATAAATAATTACAAATATTGTATTGTTTACTTTTCAAAAGTACTATACAATTTACATTATGTATTCCAAAAGTTATAACTCTGTAATCTGCTCTTCTTTAGTTATTACTTATTAGACTTAAGATATCAAAAGTAGGCTTTACTACATTTAAAAATTATATAGTTGATAGGGCAAAGAACTCACCATAGGATTCCCTCACACCAATAACCAGCTGAGAATCAAATGATTCTCCGTTACGTTCAGCTTGTACCAATTTCATTGCAGAATCCTGCAGTCTCTGTTTGATATCCATGAAAATACTTTGGTTCCAAGAATCCAGCATCAACTTACGCACTAGGCTATCCTCTATGTTGTTATTATTATTCTTCTTTTGTGAATTTGATGAATTGGAACTGCTGACTTTGCTTAGATTATTGATTGAGCTTTCCAGCTGTCGAAAGGGAGTGGGTAAATAGTTACACTGTGTAAAAAATTTACCCCACTCAGCTATGTAAGCCTTGAGTAGGGCTTGGTCCTCGCGCTGTGCTAGCACGCGAGCCTGCGCCTGTTTAATGTACATCATTATGTCCTGTTGGAGAGCATCTCTCAGCTTGTAGGGCCCTCTTTCATCCCAGAGGCAGACCGAATGTACAGCGCCGAACAGATCTTGCCATTCTATTTGAGTTACCGGTTCTTGTTTCAGTAACTTTAACACTATAGGACGCATAGTCGGCCATTTGTCCTCAAAAGTAATTTGCCCTTTATCCTGGAAATAAAATTCGCTAAATTAATTACCCCACAACTTTTCTTTTACATTCACACAGATTTAACTCGTATTAAACTTACCTTTAACATGACTAGCTACGATTGAATACACTTGTTTTCAAATCAAGATTTCTTTTTCATAATATAAATGTGCGAATCTTGTTTACTTTTCGTTTATTTCATTACAATTTTGCCTTTCTAAAATCTTTAAAATTATTTGCACCTCCTGCCATGTAATTTAATGAAATAGTGTTGTGTTCGTTGTGTCGGTAGTCGATACTCCCTGCTTGTCTATGGACCATTAAAATAATATCTTCCCAAAAGAAATCTGAAATACATCAAATGATTTTTACGTTTTAACCAAATCAAGTTAATTATAAGTTTTTCGCTTTCGTTTTTCATGTTTGCTAAACCATCCCACTTCTAAAATTCAGCCAGTTTAGGAGTAGGGATATTTAAGAGGTTAGACTCTCTCTCTATCTCTACTTGCTAAAGGGCTGATTGAGTATCTCTTCTTAGTCTGTGACTGATTGCTACTCAGAGACTGCCCATCACTACTTGTCATTTGTCAAATGTTGTCTATGAAATCTGACAGCTGTCAAAATTTATTTTCAAAACACTTGAATGTTTTGAACAATTTTTAGATAACGTTTTGTAATACTAAACAAAGACTAAACAGTTAAAAATTATTATTTTCTAGTATTAATCGTGTCAGCAAATAATAATTAGATATCTTTACAAATAAAAATGAGCCTTTTTGGAGAAATAGTTGAACCAACCAGTCGAACCACTTGGGAAGATTGGGACGATGATTTTGCACAAAACCCATTTAACACTCAGTAAGTATTAATAATTGTACTTTAATTTAGTAAGTTTTGCAGTAAGGCAATAATCATGTTTTATATTTCAGACTTGAATGGTCGACACCATTGGAATCCAATGAAAATATCAAAACAACATTTGTTTTAGAAGGGAGATACTTGTCTAATTGTATAAAGCAAGCCCAAGAACTTGCGGAACCTATCAGCTCAATTGATAGCGTTAACCTAAAGCTGTATAAACTTAAAACTGACAATGTTCTTGTTTGTACTATCCAAGATTATGATTTACTCCAAAGCAGTGATATTGTAGAAGCTCTAAGGTCTATTCTTTGCAAAAGTGATAATGTTATTTCGCTACTGACAAAGCCTTTACAAGATTATCAGTCAACTTCACCAGATTCAAGCATGTGTATTGTAAGAAAACTGAGTACAACCACAGCTCAAGATAACCAGTTTAATTTTACTAAAAACCTAGAACAACCCAACATCATATCTGGAGTGTCAGCTGGTGGTAAGATCCGTTTTATATTCACATAGAAATTTTAATAATAATTTCTAAATCATCTTAAAATGTCTATTAACACCTCGATCGCAGATTCTTGGAAATCTTTTGTTCTCGCGGTCGCATGCGACCACTTGGGAACGACAGTGTTAAATAGAGTGTTATTTATTACAATATTTCAAATATTTAACTTGTAGTGAAAAAAGTGATTGTATAATGTTTTTTCCAGTTACATTCTTAAGGGAACATCTGAATTTACCTGCCACTGTGTTGGTATACTATGTGGATTTCAGCAATGATTATGTGGAAGAAATAAACTCTCAATTGGAAAAGCTGAAACTGATTGAAACAAGCAAGAGAATACACAATAACATTTTGAGTTCAAACTTGTATATATGATGGAATTAAATATTAATTAAAAAAAAACATATTTATTTGAAATTTATTTAACAATAAAATTCATAAACACAATTTGTAATATTGGCATACATTTGTATGAAAACAACATAAGAAGCTAAAAGAATTTATAAAAAATAGCACAGCCTATTGAATCGCAGACCGGTTGAATAACTTTGAACTAAAGTAAACTGCTGTCCACAATTTATAACATACAAATCAAATTCAAAATAAAGTAACATAAAAATTTGAAATAGTGTAACTGTATTTTCAAGTAATGCAAATAATAACAATATCAAACCAAATAATTAATTAATCATTACCATAATAACAATATGTATAGTATTATATTATCACTTTCTAAATTATGATTAAATCATATCATAAAGACATTATAGAAAAATATAAATATTGTTGACCTCAGTTGGCCTACTACAAAGTACTGCTTACAATTTAATTTATTGCAACAAATCAATAGTATACAAGTACAATATAATATAGTAAACAATGTCAATATTTGTAGTAGCTCATCTGAAATAACCTTAGGGCATCATCTTTTTATCAATAAAAATATTAAATTGTGTTATTAATATTAAATTGTGTTTCAAAAGCAATAAAACAAAAAGCTGGCATTTTTTTTTTGCCAGCTTTTAGTTCACTCATTAGTCATTACTCATTATTTGTAACGAAAATTACAAAATAATCTATAAAAATAATATGAAGGCAGGCCCTAAATTTAATCACTGCATACATAATATTATTCTCTTCTATTACTAAAATATGACGTCAAAGAAATTACAAAAAAAAATTCAAGGCAAATTGAGGTATAAATGCAATTTTGCTTCATATCATTATTGTAATAATATTTATAAAATAGTGTTAACTCTCATAATATAGTATGTGGTCCATTTATTATTATTATACTACAAAACACAAACTGTTAAACATTGGTTGAATACTTTGACTTTATTTATGATCTCTCTCTATGATAAATTCGAAAAGGCGCGAAAAAATCTATACACTAGACAAGACACACTGTTACTTGAAACTAGAGTTTGTGTAGTTCACGTTTGTGTTTTTAAGTTGAAAGCAGCCAGTTTATTATTAAATTGAATTGAAGTCAGCTGATAAAAAAATATTCCCATTTGACAAATAACTTTAACATTTGATGCAAAGTATAGCAATAGACAACATACAATTACTGGAAATTGGAAAATCGTCGTTAATATTCAATCTTATCAAATATTAATATGGCATTAAAAACAATATTCTCTCAAATTTTACAGTTTTGTAATTCAAAAGCATAATAACACAATCAAACACAATGAATATTCACTGAATTAGAGTTCATATCAATGTGCAACCATGTCAATATTTGCCAATACAGTATGCTTGTGAATTACAAACTATAACTGTACCATTCTTTGGACTCAAATTTAAGGCTCAATTTCACCAACGTCTGTTAGTGCTAACAGCTTGTTAAAATTCATGTCTCCTCTTTCATTCATATGACAAATGAAAGAGGTAACGTGATACTAATTCGAGCATTAACTTTAACAGTCATTGGTGAAATTGGGCCTAAACCTTATACTAGTTTACAAATATATATAATTAAGAATTAATGTATGATTAATAAATATATTTTTACACCATCAATTATTATTTTGTGGTTAGGTACACTCTTAAGTTTATCATTAATTTCTATAATAAGATCTACATCAGAATCGAATTTTAATTTTCGAAATAGTTACAAAAAATTACATATTTTACATTATCAATACTTATAAATGACAAATTCAATAGACACCAAGTCTTAAAACTAACCCAATTAAATTATTTAATATTCATTAGGTATGACTTATGAGTAAAGACTTACTTACCCCTTTACTAATAAAGAGGTTCATATTGTGTCCAGATGTTATAGTCGTACAAAGTATTGTCCATGTCTGCTACGAGACTTCTCTGAAGTAGCAGATAAGTTGAAACTTTGCAGAACTATAATTTCCCATATACACAGTGTGAAAATGTTTTTATTGGTAAGCGGGTTAGTTTTTAACCTTTAGTGTAAGTACTCACATACGGTTTTGCTTGATCGAGCAATCACGTAGAGTAAAAACCACGGCTCGGGCTTTCGTCCACACATTCAGCATTACTCGATAGTTTTACTCCAGTTCGAAGGAAATTAGCTACGAATAATAAAAACTAGTGTCAAAAAAATTGTCAAGCCGGCTCGATTCGAGCCTTCAAACTGGCTCGATGCGAGCCTTCGAGCTGTGAGTTTTGCGGTCGACACAGTGGTTTTTGCTCGAATTCGAGTAAAACTATCGAGCAAAACCGTATGTGAGTACTTAGCATTAGATTTTCAACGGGATTATAGGGACGTAAGTTCGCGTAGTTATGAAGTTATAAACAATGATAAAAGACAAGATTATCACGGCCAATCATCACTGAGGAATGCAATTGTAATATAAATTGATGAATTGCCATGACTCATAGCTTAGAAAATAAATAAAATATGGTAGACAACATAAATTCGAGCTAAGTTAAATGATATGTCTAGTCTACTTTTTATAGAAGCTACCTAACTAAATAACATACCTTTAATATTATAGCATTAAGAAATTATAGACCTGGAGCCAGTGACAGATTTTCATGACCAAGTCCCTCCCAACCGAAACTTCGTAAAATGAATAAGGGACTTATACCATGAATACTCGCGACCGTCAGCTGCGACTCCGTGGGTGGGGTGGGCAGTGGCAGCCTCCCAAAGATGAAGAAAAAAAAAATTTTTTTTTCAGTCATTTCCTCTCAATTGAAAATTTATCAGAGTATTGTTAAAATACTCTAGTAAACGATTAAAAAAATCAGCTAGCTGTAAAAAGGCCCATGCATGGCTACAGGCCTGCGACACCATTCACTTTCCTGCATAAGCCGGCGGACTGCCATGCAGGATAGTGAATGGACCTTTTGAGTCAGTGGAAAAGTCGTCAGCTGATAAGTTTTAGTAGGTATAGATGCTGTTGCGTTATACCATTCAAGGTACCAGCTGACAAACTTTCCACTGAGATACAGCAAGCTGACATTAATAATTTTCATTCATAGTAGCATATAAACGACCACTAGGTAAATTTTTAGCTGAGAGGAAATCATTGAAAATATTTTTTTTTCATGTTCAAGGAGCCAGCTAAAACGTATAATCCACCGTGTTATGGTCAGCTGACTATGTTTTTCTTTCAAAATACTACATAAGTCATAAACTATACTCTGATAAATTTTCAAATGGGAGGAAATGACTGAAATTTTTTTTCTTCATGGCTGGGAGGCTGCCACTGCCCAGTACCCACCCCGCCCACGGAGTCGCAGCTGACGGTCGCCAATATTTATAGTATAAGTCGCTTATGCATTTTACAAAGTTTCGCCCGGGAAGAAATAATTGACCAAAAATTTACCTGGCTCCCGGGCCATTATTTATCTTATATTTAAAAACTATCGCAAGAAAATTTTGTAAATACATAACAGTAGGTAGGTACTATAATATTATTGGGTACAAGTTACAACAAGTACAAAATATTTTATCGACTAGGTAGCTAATTTGTTTTGATATGTTTGAACAAATTAACAGTAATCAATATTATTGCAGTTTGAAACTTGAGTGATAAATTATTTGATTCTTCTGGTGGAAAGGATTGTGAATGGATTTGTCGAATAAAATAAAATTTTACCCATCAGACGTGGCAAAACGAGACACAATAGCTTTTTCATTGTTATCGCGGCCGGATGTGGCCGCTTGGGGCTTCATGAATTAATAACATGTAAGAGCCCAACTCTTATATATCGCATACACATAATATTTGTTTCATAGACATGGCTGTATGATATTTATATACTGTGCTAAAAATTTGGTGCCATCAACCCAGTGAGCAATGGCTTTATATCTTTCTTGAAGACAATCCTGTACTTACTACGTGGGGCCCTAGTTTAAATGTTTAAAATGTTGTTGATAACAATACAGAATTCTATACTTATAACTTTTCTATAACACTTAAAAAGGATCTTAAAATATAGACATCTATGTTTTAAACTTAATTAAAATACATCAAACAAACTCTTAATCTATATGACATACATAATATAAAGATATTATATATAGGAAATATTAAATACTCTTAATATTTAGTTGCCTTGCAATCTAATGACTTAGTCTATTTTGTATTCATATAAAAATAAAATTGTCTTCGACAATAAGATTTTATATGTGTCATAATTTCTCTATAAAACTTTGGAGGTACATAAAACAGCCTTTCGTTATTATTATCGCGAGTCTGACCTAAAATGCTTGCATGTCGTTGAGACCGCCATTATTCTGGCCAGATCTGACGTTATCCAACACTTTATTCACGAATTCTGATGTGTTCCCTCCTATTTTCACCTCTGAAATTATAATGTTTGATATAATTACTATTTTGTTACATTAGTCTAGTCGCCGAAAAAAGGAATTATGAAAAAGGTCTCCAACTAGAAACCAAACCTTTAGTTTTTATGGAGGATTTTGGTTTCTAGTTTCTACAACCAAATAGTCATTACCGTACATTTTTCAGAGATAAAAAGTATCCCATGTCTTTTCTCAGGATAATAAAGTATACAGCTATATATACCAAATTTCATCAAAATTTTACCTCTTCCTTAAACCGCCGAGAGGTAACAGACATAAATACACACTTTCGCATTTAAAATATTAGTAAGGATGAGATTTTATCAACAGAGAAACTTAATATATTATACAGCACTAATACTCTGATTTAATGACGAATGAACAAACCTGTAGCCGCACTGACTATCCCATTGACATGTGAGGACCAGTCCACACTCGCGTCTGGATTTGTCACCCGATTACTCAGCACTTGTTTCATTTGGTTGATACCATTTATAAGACGTTCTGCAAGGTTAAAAAAAAAAAAATTATTAAAAACTGATTGCAAATCCTCAAATTATTTACTCCTCCGTGGTCCAGTGGTTAAGGCGCGGCTCTTGACTTGGAGGTCGTGGGTCGCGGGATAGGACAATGCAGGCTGATCACCTGATTGTGTGACAAGTAAGATGATCCATGCGTCGGATGGGCATGTAAAAAGTCGGCCCTGTGTCTGATCTCTCGCCAAAAGGAATAGAGAGTGCTCTTGTGTACTGTCTTGAAATATTCGCGGAAGTCCAGGGAAGGTCCAATAGCAAATACAAATAGCCATGTGAGTGCCTCCATATGCAAATATAATGCAAGTGGTGACTATTATTAATAGTTACAGTAAAAACTAGGCAAAACAATCCAAAGATTAGAATTAAAAAACAATCCAAAGAAAGAAAGTTATTAAACTATTACTACCTACTATACTCTTTTATATGTCAACTCACTATGTTCCTGTTGTAGTCCATACAATTTCAATTTGTTTGCCTCATGTTGAGCTTTTTTCTTCAAACGACATGCTCTTGAGGCTAATTTGTTCTTCTCTTTTCTTGTTTTTGGCCTCACATTGAACGGCAGCTCGCTGACAGGAATCATATCATTAATTATTTTGCCCAGCTTGTCCAATTCATTACCAATCAGGTAAAGCTTCCTTGGATTTGGTGTCAAATCATTTCCGTCGCCTTTTCTAGCTTTGCCACTGAAATGTATGATTTGATTTGTTAGAAATACTATTAGAATCTCCATTAAAGTAATTCAATCAATCCATACTAATACTATAAATGAGAAGGCATGTCTGTCTATTTGTATCTTCACGTTCAAACTGCTGAAACAATTTGAATGTTTCTTATAGATATACTTTAGAAAGAGAAACATCATAGGTTAGTTTTGAATGCAACGAAAGGTAATGTCGCGATAAATGGATATCAGCGCAACGAATTTGCAAGTAAAATCTAGATCAGAAATATACATAACCTAGACAATTTGTTACAACTATTAATCATTATTTATTGCAAATAATTCATTGACTATCATAAGTTTATACTATATACTATATCTCACCTGTGTTTGATGCCTTTTACGTTACAATTTGGACTGAAGACTGGATCGGTGACACTATTCAACACATGAGGGTCTTCTGATTTTTTCTTGAGTATCAAACGCTGGCCTTTAGGTCCTTTTGCTTGAACATTGTATTGCCAAAAGAATTTCTCTTTTTTAGCATTCTGCCTTGCTTCCCTTTTCTCTGGACTTTCATCATTTGATTCTGTAAGAAATACCTAGTCAGTTAATATGAAATGATTCCTGAAAGACATTGAAAAGATGATTTTACAATTATTATTTTTAAGTAACTGAGGTTTACAAAAATATTTTTATGCTAGTTATAATTCTATGGAAATCTATTAAGTATTAAACATATCATCTCATAGAATTTTTAGACTTATTAAAATAAATTTACCATCAGATGAAAGGTCTTCATATCTGTCACTGTCCTCATCAGATTCAATGTCCTTTTCGTCTTCATCCTGGGAGAATTCATTGGTTCCAGGACTGAGCAGATCTCCAGACAGGGACGAGATAGATCCCGCCTCAGCCAGAGAACTTGTTGATAGTAAATGCTTGCGGGGCTCCCTGCGTTGCCAGATCTGTAATTTTTCATAAGATCAATTATAGATTGGAATAAATTTAGTCACACTCGGACGTCTTGGATGTTTTTCTTATAATAAAAAAGAAGTATATTATAACATATTTAAACAAATACTATCCATGATGTGGAAATGGGCAGGCCATATTCAAAGAACGACAGATAAAAGATGGTCGCAGATTGTGACTAACTGGAGCCCTATATACAAAACCAGAAGGCGTGGTAGGCCAGCCACAAGGTGAAAAGACAATATCATAGAAGTAGCTGGAGTGCTATGGACAAGACTGGCTTGAGACAGGACAAAATGGCAAAATTTGAAGGAGGCTTTTACCACCATAGGCAACCCTTATATAGATTAAAAATAGCTACCTAATTTCAAAAGTAACAATATACTGAAATAAGAAAAAAGAAAAAATATATATAAGTGCTGAAAAACTTGTAATAAGGGAATTAATAACAAAGCTTTATTATTTATTATTATTACTATAACATATAAAATCTCTTATTTCAAATTAGATTAATTACCTGTTCTCGAGTGAGATGTGTTGGAGCTGAAGAAGACAGCTGTGCCTGGTGCTGCTTCACACTGGTGGGGTATGGGGGCAAAATGGAAGATGCAGGTACGGACTGACCCAAAGCTATTTCACCACTGTAGCCATCCAAACGCAGAAGAAGTTCCGGTAATTGATTCACAGGCAGTGCAAAACTCGAGGAAGCAGAGCTGTGTTGGCTGGAAGGGGAGAAGGCAAGTTGTGCACGGCTGTACGGACTGCACGGACTCTCAGACGTGACAGTACTATTCGGCTGCAATGTGTCCATTGGACGTCTGTTGCCAGACATAGCACCACCTATTTGAATGCAATATTCACTCTCCTCAGGCAAAAGTAGGTCATCAAAGTTCAGGTCGTCCAAAGACGTATCGGGATTCGCATTCAACTCCGCCAGAGTCGGTCCGAGTATTAGGTCAGCTTTGTCCACTTGGAATATATCGTCATCCTCCATTTTGAACAGTTCCATTTTTGATGTGTCCACTTCGAAGGAAGACTTGTTGTACGTGGGAACGTTATGGAAGGAACCAACTTGATTGTCTTGTAAACACAGATCATAGTCCTGATTGAAATCACCGAGGTCTGTGCGACGCTGGGGTATAGGGACAGAGGCGGACATCGCGCCTAACTCGAATGGCGTTTCTTGTTTAATCTCTAAACCAGAATCTATAAGAAAGTCATGGGTGTAAATAGAATCCGACATTGCACGTGTTTATATGAAGTGACCTTGACGTAGAATCGTCTCGCCGATACACTGGCGCACGCTTACGTCTGTTATCGATTTTAATTCACTGTGCCCCACGTGTCGTGCTAACAATGTTTATTTATCACACGAATAAACGTATAATTTACGTATACGTATGTCACTACTAGTAAGGGATATCAATATCATTATTTTAGCATTACATAATTCGAATCAGACAAATAAATTCATAGGATCTCGATCACTTGATTATTCACAATGACTTTCGAAATTCTTTTATGTGTCCTGTGCAATTCGTTGCTGTTAATCTGTTAATCATCCAGTAAACACTTTATGACGAATTCACAAACACGTTACTTTAGTAGAAAATAGCACTGATGTTGTTTTTCTGGTCTACACAATAACAAAAACACTTGCACGAGATACCAGTTGAGGAGTAAACAAAGATTTTCTGTTATTATTATTATTCAGCATAATCAAAGGTCAGAGAAGAGTACAAAAGATAAGAGAACCTTTGAGTTAAAGTAAGATAGAAGATTTTGCGAAAATCCGGAAGTGTCATTAATTTTTTCTTTTACGGAATCGAAATGGGCAAAGACACCAAAATTAAAATATTATTACAGATAAATGTTGTAATTAAACTTTATCAACATAGCATTATTATTATATTTATTTGTTTTACACGTTTTAAACAAACTAAGTATTGTCCCTTTTATGCTCGGACCACACTAACGCGAAATGCCGTTAATTATCGCGATAATGCTAAAACTTGTTAAAGCATTATCGCCTTTAATTAGTGGTATGTAAAGGCGATAATGCTATAATGGCGGCTGTACACACTCGACGAGAGCCTCTCGCCGAGATCCTCGGCCGAGACGGCTCTCGTCGAGAGCATGCCTGTACACACTCGTTCTAACATTTGAACTGAAGACTCACGAGACTATGGACGTGGAAATTGCTGCCGCTATTTGTCTTTGTGCCAAAAGCTATTAATTTTTTTTAAACATTTACTATTAAAAGTAATTTGTAAGGTATGAAGAAAAAGAATATGTGTCGGACCATATTGTAAAACACGTCTGTTCATAAATACTGTAAAGCTGGCTGTACACTCTCGCCGAGACACAGCGAGGCGGCGCGGCCCGAGTGCGAGAGTGTAAATGGGTGCGCTCGCCTCGTCTCGCCTGTCTCGGACCCTCTCGGTCCGTTGTCGGTATTTTGCGCCCGAGACTAAGGGTCTCGCGAGGAAAACGAGCGCACTACTGTACACTCTCGCGTCTTTCAGTACTAGTCCCGCCCAAGTGGACGAAATTTCCGAACAAAAAAAATTGGGTTCCAAATTTAAGCGTAGCAACTAAATGAAATCACATAATCTGTGCAAGGTCGACTGTGATTGGCTGATAAAAAAGACCATAGAGGATATAAATTACATGAGAAAAAAGACGAAGAAGAAGTTTAAAACTCAAAGTTCGATTTTCATTTTGTGAAAATTATTTTGTACAGAGTTTTGGCGGGCATGTGAAAGAGTGCTGTTGTGTTTTTGTATTATTTTCCTAAAATTGTGTTAGCTGGGTTTTTAATGTGTAATATTGGTAGAATATTAACCATTAGATATTTGTGTTCATGCACAAGTGTAGGAAAGTGATGTAATATCCAGAAACGTGCTATTTTGTGTTCCCTCCAAAACTCCATCGAAAGTTTCAGTAAAGCGTCTACCACATTACTGAATCGACCGACTTGACTCCTGTGACTGTATTGACTTTTACTTAGACTTTGACTAGACTTTAGACCTGACGATACATGAAAACGATGATGAAAATTATAATAGGAGGAATATGGTTTTCCCGCCATATTCCTTACCTTTTTACCTTGTCTGTGGCACAACATACACATCCTTTGTGTCAAGTTGCCAAAAAAAAAGAAAAAGAAAGGAAGAAATTATTTTGTAGCAATTCATACAAAAATTGTAAATTAAGTGGATTTAATTATTGAAAAACGAAAGGTAAGCCATTGTAATATGGAAATATAACCGTAAATTAATAAATCGAAGCAAAACATAACTATGTCATACCATGTTCTAATACAAAGTATGTCGTTCATAGAAAATATTATAATGTATATCAGTATACAGTTAATTTGGAAAATGTTTTATTGTAATAATACTGGTTGTTAACTATACTTAATAATTTATGTAAACTGTATGGAAATGTAGTAAATAAAAATTTTTTCATTAATTTCAGATTTTTAGGTCCCTATACTAGTTTGCAACATTTTAGTCTGCAAGCAATAGCTCTTAAGGAGATTTTAGGAGGAGAAGGAAGGTATGGGATTATGAGTGGTACGGCCACCAAGGAAAAATGCTCTGATCAAGATGTGAGGTGGTATGCAACTGGCCTGAGCCCACGCGATAGATTTCAGCTGTCGTATACAGGGCGTAACAAACATGATACATAAGTGTGTATGTATAAAGGTGCGCGTCCACTGGATCGGAATCGGAGCGTAGGTACGCAGCGGACGGATTTGTTGCTTTGTATGTATAGTATTGACTACTGTGAACTGCACTAGAAGTACTGGAACGTCATTCTGCGCCTGACAAATACCGATTCCGACCTGGTGGACGCGCAGCTTTAATCCCCTCCCTATATAGAGTTTACTGTATAAGCCAATCAAGTAGTTAGTAGTATGCATAGACAGCTATTCTATTATATTTATAAATAAAATACATAAAACTGTACTGTAATATTATAATATTCAATAATAGAAATCAACAAAAGCTTGTGGATTAAATCTGTTTTATTGTTTTATTTACCTTATTAGCCTATTTATTTAGCTATGTACAATATTTTTTATTGAAATAAAACATTTATTTGAGCTCATTTCTTTTTTATTCTTTTTTTTTAATTTTGGTATGTTTAGAGTGAAAGGTTTTTGACTTAAAATTTTTAACTTCAGTTTCAAATTTAAAAAATTACGGATGTTTATTTTTTTTCTTTTAAGTCCGACCTCTTGTTACGTAGTATACAGTTTACATCCTCTTTGGTCCCGCCGTTGGACAGTGTAGAACAGAAAAATAACAATAATAAACGTCATTATTAGTCATTATCTGTGAGAAATAAAATTAAATATGATTATAAATCTTTGGATTACAATGATATCTTTCGATGCATGGTGAATGGTGAATGGTCGTTTTCGTCCATCTTCTCTGAGTTCTTAACTGCGATTGAACTAAGCTAGAATGTACATGTTTGGACTCGGGCAAGGGGCTCTCGCACAAGACTCTCGCCCGAGAGCTCTCGGCGAGAGTGTACAGCGGGCATAAGCGAGCAACTAATTAAACGAGTGTGTACATGCTCGCTCTCGTTTACCTCGCGAGAGCCAACGAGACCCTTTGAACTCGGGCCCAAAAACCGACAAGCCACCGAGAGCGACCGAGACGAGAACGAGAACTCGAGGCGAGACGAGAGCGCCCTGTACACACTCGCGCTCGGCCTGTCTCGGGGTGTCTCGACGAGTGTGTACAGCTGCCATAACATGTTTTAGAATTAACGCGATAATTAACGGCGTTTCTCGTTAGTGTGGCCCGAGCATTAGAACAACACTGACTGACCATAAAGTTAATATACCTATCGGAATAGAGAAACAAAGGCCTGAGCAAGCGAGATGTCACTATCAGTAACACTGCGTGGTAGAAAGAGAAGCGTGATTTGAGGTTGCAACTTGCATAGCTTTTTTTTCATCTGTTTGACAGTCTGACCCTGTGCCGATCGTTGTCAATTTGGGCTCTCAGAAAAATTGTGATTTTAAGTTAAATAATGAATATTTTTTAGAAATACTGCTCTAGAAACATGGTTACATGTTCGAGGATTAACTGTGATACCACACATCGAAAAAACCCGGACGAATATTCATTTCACTGGTGAATTATTCTACATCGACAGGACCTACTTTTAAGTTTATTTTTGCCAATTCCCTACGAGTTATTGGAATTTGATTTTGATAATTCACTTCTGTATATCTTATATTTTTAAGCGAGCAATTCTTGTATATATATATGTATATATATAATTGGAATCTCGGAATCGGCTCCAACGATTTTCATGAAATTTAGTATATAGGGGGTTTCGGGGGCGATAAATCGATCTAGCTAGGAATCATTTTCATAAAATGTCATTTTATGTGTGTTTTTTTAGTTTTTTGAATACCGAGCGAAGCTCGGTCATATAGCTAGTGTTTAATTATATGGAAAACATAACTTGACTAGCCATGGTGCACAATTTAAGGATATTTTGTGTAAACAATTTTCATCTATTTTACACTAGGGCTGCGTCAAGTTATCGATAAGTAGTATCGATATGAAAATATTTTTTAGTTAAGTATACTAATTATCTAATAACGTGTTCGGCATCTGCACTGCCCCGAGGCAGGGTGGGCTGACAGGATACGGATATAAGCGAAGTTTAAATTAAGAACATAAACTATGTACTATATTGTATAGTACTAAGTCCACGTGCTTCGTGGATCATCATAGTGCAATACGTAGTTTAAGTTCTTAATTCTTTCGGCTGTTTCCGTATCCTGTCGACCCACCCTGCCCCGGGGCAGTGCAGATGCCGAACACGATATAAGAATGTTGAAATGATAACATACTCATCCGTAGCTTATAATTAGTTAAGTATATTAATATACTATCATACTAATTTTATCGTTTTTAAGGTTCCGCACCCAAAGGGTAAAAAGTTCTAGTAGTGGGGTCCCGCTCTACTACTAAGACTTCGTTGCCTGTCCGTCTGTCCATCCGTCCGTCCGTCTGTCTGTCTCCGCTATAGTAATAGACTTCTGAAATTTCCACAGATGTAATGTCATTCTACATCCAATATGCAGGCTGCTCATCCAAGATAGGGGAATAGTTAAAAGCACTTCTGCAAGAGATTGAGAGTGAATTGAAAATTAATAGGGTCTACTGAAGTCGTGTCGTGTCGTGTACTGATGTGACGTGACGTAACCTGTCGTGTCGAATCGTGTCATGACATGTCGTGTCGTATCGTGCCGGGTTTTAGAAAATGCCCGGTTGAAACCGGTCACCCTTCATGCGCGAGTCCGACTCACACTTGGCCAATTTTTCAGATTTCCTGCTGACCTGGATACCAGAAATTCATGGCTTAAAATAATTAACCGTCCAAACTGGACTCCGAAGAAAAATTCATGCATACTTAATTATGCAGCAAGCATTTTGAAGAAAAGTCATATTTTACTTCAAAATTACAATTTTATTATATATCTATGCAGTTTTATTTTATCCCATTTTATTATTTTTACAATCTTACAATAATTATTATTCCATGATCGATATTTTGTTGAATTAAGGTGAACGCAGATTTGGCCGCACCGCACGCACCGCAGTCGCCGCATTCGCAATTATTCATATTATTATGAAGTTGCGAAGACTGCGGCGCGGGAAGGTAGGTATGCGAGCAAGCCTATAACTTCATATAAAGAATTCGAATGCGGCGACTGCGGTGCGTGCGGTGCGGCCCAAATCTGCGTTCACCTTTACAAGATGTTTACTACATCACTGACACGCACACGTAAACATATAATTGTATACACAGATGTAAATCAAATTTTGGTTAAGCTTGACAGCTCGGGATTGTTTCTCTATTCCGATAGATATAAGGGAAAAGACCTAATGCTAGACACTGAACTAATAGATGACACTTATGACAAAAATACCATAAAAATAAGAATTACTCTAATTATTTCTCACCACTGTAAATTTTATAAGCTTCTCAAGCTATCTCTTGAATTAAAAAAATATATTAGAGACTCCTTCGGGAACAAAATTTTAAAATGGGATCTGTTTTTGTAAATAATATTATGACCGCGTCAACACGCGCTCGGCAATTTTTTAGCAAATAGGGGCCGCATATAACGAGGACTAGTGAAATTTCATGTTTTTATTTTCGCTAGAACTTTGACCAGAAGTAATTATAAGCATTTAAACATTTTTTGTAGGTTTGTTACATTCCTTACCAAGGCCCCAGTTAGCTTAGAATTTTGATTTAAATCCATTTACCACTAAAAAAAGAGTAATAAAGAATGCTCCTTTCAAAATTTTATTTCGACTAGAATTCAGCGAAAATAAACGCAGGAAAAAATATTTTTATACAAAAATGTTTAAATTATGATTTCGAAGGTTAGGGTCAGCTTCGTTTTTGATATATAATAACAATAATAATGATAAATCGTTTTGATCACAAATTCGAACGATTTATTGATTTTCGAATGCAACGCCTGCTTTCAATATTTGCCACAACAATTCCACAGGCGTTTTGATGGATAATAATTGAATGACATCAGTGAAATCTGTCTTTCAGTGACTGATTGTCTATTACAGAAAAACTAGAGTATGTTCACAAATATATCCTAGTATACTGGCCAGAGCTCCTTAGGCCTAGAATCGCCGTGATCTCATACTATTGATTCGTTTCGAAATATTTGCCAGTGCATTGTCGTACTTAAACGTGTTTAATGTGATGTGATTATAATACGTTACACTTGTCTTACTACACATACAGTGCGGCGTCGTAAGATGACGTCTTGATCACTGGTAAGTAAACTGGGTTTTATTTCAGAACATAGGCAATATGTTTGGTTTACAAATATTACAATATTGTTTTGTGACCTAATATTTGGTGAGAGACTACCTTATTAGGTATCTTATTGATATATACATATATATATATATATATATATATATATATATATATATATATATATATATATATATATATATATATATATATATATATATATTTGATAATTTACATTCGCCAAACGATCATTTATACGTTTTTGGTAGGTTTGAAAGTCATAATATATATATATTATGTTAAACAACAATTTTATCGAACATGTCCAATCCATAGCAATAGAAAGATATAACATCTTATAGTCAAGGAGCCCTAGAACATTTTTTTTTATTACTAACAAGCTAATTTTTGACGTGATAACGTCTTATAATTCGATATGGGCTGCGCGCTAGAAAAACATGACAGTTCATGCGGCGTTACCTCGCTGACAGCTCTGAGGCGTTCCATTTACACTTTCAAGTCTCTCAACAACCGTAAGGCCCACCTGGGCCGCGCTCTTTGTTTCGATTATATTACGTATTTCGATGACTTAGAGAATACTTTTGTATGAAGAAGTTTGGTTACTTATGACCTTTGATATATTGACCACACTCTGAATGAAAAATAAATAAACAATGTGTGAGATATTAGTATTATTTCGGCTATTCAAAATTGTGCTCTATTTCTTACGTGTCAAGGTATGACTTAATATATGAAGAATAAAGTATTCGTTTATTTCTTCTGAACAAGTCAATAATTATAGTTTCGAAAGTTTATAATTGAGAAACTAATATCACATCGGACTAAATACTATATTATGATGGCTTGATAGATAGAAAATTTAACATATATTATATGAGGGCTGCTATTTATGTATCCGGAATTAAAAAAGAAACAAACATATATCATTTAATATGGTTTTATTGCTTTTCAAAATATTCGCCGTGATGATCGACATACTTTTGCATACGCTGGAACCAATTTTCATAGCACTTTTTCCATTCTGATTGAGGTATCTCCAAAACGTGCATTTTGAACGCATCAACAGCCTCTTCGCGGCTCGAAAAACGTTGACCACGTAATTTGTTCTTCGCGTATGGAAATAAAAAGAAATCGCTAGGTGCCAAATCAGGGCTGTACGGCGGATGACCAGTCAATTCGATCTTTTGACCCTCCAAAAACTGAGTTGTTTCAGCTGAGGTGTGACAGCTAGCATTGTCGTGATGTAATATGATTCTGCGTTGTCGGTTGTCCTTTCTTATTTCTTCAAAGACTTCTGGTAAACAAATGGTCGTATACCATTCAGAATTAACCGTTTTACGATTCCCTAATGGCACTGTGGCCACATGTCCATTAATTCCAAAAAAACAGGCGACCATTTGCTTCAAAGTACTTTTTGCACGAGTAACTTTTGTTGGTTTCGGCTCATCTTGGAACACCCACACCGTTGACTGTTGTTTAGTTTCGGGGTCATATGCATAGATCCAAGATTCATCACCTGTGTAGATATTATAAACGGCTTTTGACGTACCACGGTTGTATTTTTTTATCATTTTTTTGCACCAATCGACACGAGCCCGTTTTTGATCGATTGTCAAGTTGTGCGGAATCCAACGCGAACATATTTTTTTTACAGCCAAATGTACGTGTCATATCTTATGTATGCTCGTCATACTTATGCCTAAGGACGCCTCTATCTCGCGATATGTAACATGACGATCACGCATTATTAGTTCCCGCACAGCATCTATATTTTGTGGGACAACAGCTGTTTTTGGGCGGCCTTCTTTATTTTCATCCGTGAGCATAGACCGCCCACGATTAAACTCACTGTACCAGTGATAAACAGTGGTTTTTGATGTTGCTTCATCTCCAAAAGTTGCGGTGAGTTGAATAAAGCACTGTTGTTGACTTAGCCCACGCCGAAAATCGTAGTAAATCATTGCACGAAAATGTTCACGCGTTAAATCCATGGCAAATGAAGACACGCAATTTTCAAAATGACGCCACAATGGAAAAATAATTGACAGTCACATGAAACAAAATGTATTCTTCAACCAAAGAGTTCTATTTTCAAATGTTGTAACTACTTTTTAAATATTGTTCTTGTAAGTGGCCAGTTCCGGATACATAAATAGCAGCCCTCGTAATGTAGTTCACACAAACATAAAATATGGATTGTATTATATTAATTTTACAAAGGCCCGGCCTACCCTCGTTGTAATATTACATTAATTTTACAAAGAGGGTAGGCCGGGCGGCATTTTTTTTTGCACATTGACCTGCCAACTTTTTTGCATAGATTTTTCCCGGAACTGGGGGGTTAAGGCTATGACGTTGTCACGTTCAACTATCGTCAGTAAACCGACTTTACAGACAACCGATTTTTTGTGAGTAGCTTTATTTTGATAAGACAAACAACTTTTTTATCTGCGAAAAAATCTTGAAAGTGGTAGCTAACAGAGATAGAAAGGATTTCATAATTTGATTTGATGGTCCTAAATTATGGATTGTTCAATTTATAGAACAATCTTATTCTTAAATTAAAAAACTATTAACCTACCAATATACAAAAAATCTGCTGGTTAGGGTTCCGTTTTAGGGTTCTGAAATCAACAAAACTTGGTTGACTACGGTACCCTAAAACGGAAAATTTTTGCAGATAAAAAAGTTATTTGTCTTATCAAAATGAAGCTACTCACAAGAATTAGCTTGTTAGTAGTAAAAAAAAATATTCTAGGGCTCCCTGACTATTAGCACTGGAGTAAAATCGTAAAAATAATATTATCAAGCGGATAGATCCAAATTCATAGATACACCATGATTTTGATACGATATTATGTTTAACTACAATTTTATCGAACATGTGAATTCCATTCTTTACACAAAAAATAATATTAATCGAAATGAAAAACCTTTAAACCTTATTTGATTTTATCAAAAACATGATATTTTGTGAATAAAAATCACGACGACACTTAAAAGTAGAGAGCAAAGAAATTTTACATTTTATGCAATTATTAATTTTTTACTCACGACAATCTGGTGTAATGTACTGGTTTATTGGAAAGTTGGCATAACATAAGTCTTGTTCACTACTATTTTTCATTCTAATTTTGTTGGGACCCATAGCAAAAATAAACATGAAAAAAATAATATTGTAACTGCCGTACACAGAGATGAATATTTATAACTTCAACGTATCATAAATGAAGATTTTGACATAAACCCCAAAATAAAAAAATATTTTATCTTTCAAATTCTTTATTAAATGTTTGACGCTATGTAGTCGCAGAGACTTTCGTGTCAAACAGCTACTAGAACAAATTGATAGCCACTATCTCGATGCAAATTCTTCAAAAAATCGTTCATGGCGTGGGAACCGTTAATTTTTTCAGGATAAAAATTATCCTTTGTCCTTTCTTCACCAAATTTTATAAAAAATGGTTCACTAGTTTAAGCATGAAATGAAAACCGACTTCAAAATAATGAAGACTGTAGTAGGTATGTACAGAAATAGTTGAGATTTAGACGAATTCTGAAAAAGGCACTATTAAAGAGTAAGAGTTATTTAATACTTTTTAGTTCATATTACTATTGTTATCACCTTGGAAGTCGGTTCTAATTTTTTGTTAAAAATAATAATTGAACTTGTGGAGGGTGTTATAATATAGATTCCAGAGGATGCTGCAGCGTCAGGTACAAGTAATCGTCATGGGTCTACATCCTATTTATTAAAGGTATTGCAATAAACCCAAGCACAAAAAATATTTGAACCATATTATAAAGTCATAAAATAACCTCAGCAGTGAGCGAGCTGACGATGATGAATGATTGTACCTAAGATAGCTATATTTTTCCATGCTTAAGTATATGCAATGCATATGAGTAATACTTTATTTTGTTATACATTGTATAATCAATTATATCATGTATTATTGAGGAAATACTTTTTTTCATGTTCGTGAGTAGAGAACAAACATATTAAAATAATACATAATTTTATTATAATACAAAATTCATTAAAGATTTCGTTTATTAAGTTGTGAACATGGCCTCTCTGTTAATCATTAGTCTGTATGTCGAGTTTACCACGTGATCACATTATTTCTGAAAATTATTGAAATCAACGACGGCTTGAAAGCTAAATATGTACCTATCGAGCGCCATCTATTGAGCTTGTTTTCCGCAAATTCTAAAATGTCAGTTGCCTATAATCCCGCCTTAAGGAAGGCGAAATTTTGCACGTAAGTTTTGAATACACATAATTGATTTTTTGTAATTTCTATTGATTTCATTGGATTAATGGTCATGTTGTATACACTAATTAATGTTTATATAAGATTTTTTATCCATTTTCCCTAACAATATAAAGGGTGTCTACTATTACTTCTTGAAAATGTAAAAAACCTAATAGATGACATGGATCTCATCTTTGAGTTTTGCAATGCATACTAAAGTTATTTTGTACTTTATTCTACTGCAAAAATCATCACTATTCTTTGAAAATATAATTCTATTAACAATCTAAGAACTTAGAACTACTGCACCTAAAAATGGACATGGTGTCTAATATTAGACTAAGACTAAGAAAGAGACTAAGACTAAAAAAGAGGAGGTTATCAATTCGATGCGTATGTAATATGTACTTATGTAATATTTCCAGAGCTGCCCAGTTTTCGTATATATACGAAGTCAGATGCACATTTGACAAACCGTTCAAACCGACATCAAACAGTTGCATCAAACACGTAAGGTTTGAATCAAACCGTTTGATCGTCTCGGGGGCCCTTAACTCCACAGCGCGTATTGAACCCAACTACACAGTGTCGTTTGACAAACCGACATCAAACGGTTGCATCAAACACGTAAGGTTTGAATCAAACCGTTTGATCGTCTCGGTCCCTTTACTCTTTCTTAATAAAATAAGAAAATCGAAATAAGTAGCTATCTACTCAATAAAATCATCGTTATGATAATAAATCATAATTTGTAAATTTGGAATTCATTCCGCATTCGGCAACTTGGCACTTGGCAGTTAGGCCTCAAACTCATTGCAATATTGTAACTTTTTCTTTGACGAAAAAAAAAACAAATTAACAGCTGAGCGTCAAAAGCTCAATGAAAAATAAATAGTTTTCAATTTTTTAAATTAAATTATAATTCATTATGGGCGATGATAGCAAAAATTCTGGTACGAGTAATGATAAAAATAAATACAATGTCATTATAATCGGTGGTGGCATGGCTGGACTATCCGCTGCAAACTACCTCATAAAAAATGGTCACGAAGACTTCATCATTTTAGAAGCTAGAAAACGTATAGGCGGACGAATTATATCAATTCCCCTAGAAAATCACAAAGTGGAACTCGGGGCGAATTGGATTCATGGGGTTTTAGGTAATCCTATATACGAATTGGCCTCGGCAAACGGACTTATAAATATTGTCAATGTACCGAAACCGCATAAGGTTATTGCAGCTACTGAAGACGGCAAACAAGTGCCCTTTGGAGTACTACACGAAATTCACGAAGCTTACGTATGTTTCCTTAGAAGATGCGAAGAATACTTCTTATGTCAATATCTACCACCGCCCGACATACACAGCGTCGGCGAGCACATCAACTTAGAGGCTACCATATATTTAGAACGGCTACCGACCTCGGAGGAGAAAAGATTAAGACGATTGATATTTGACTGCTTACTCAAAAGGGAGACTTGTATATCTGGCTGCAACACTATGGACGACATAGATCTATTAGAATTAGGCAGCTACACGGAGCTACAAGGAGGCAATATAATGATACCATCAGGGTATAGTTCTATATTGCAGCCGATGACAAAAAATATACCAGCTGAAAAGATACTATCTAATCAGCCGGTGGCTAAAATTGTGTGGAGCTCTGAGAATTCACAGTTTGAAGACTTAGGAGATGAATCTGAAGATTCCGATCAAACTGTGATAGAGGATTTATCTAAAGTATCTTCTAGTAAACCAGATCTCAGTGACAACAAAGACTCAGGAGAGAAACCAAAGAAAAGAAGTAGTCATTTAGTTGAAGTTGTTTGTGAAAATGGGCAGAGCTATTTTGCTCATCATGTGATATGTACAATACCTTTAGGAGTTTTGAAAGAGAAGGCGGCAGAGCTGTTTCAGCCAGCACTGCCACAGTATAAAATGGAATCTATTGACCGACTTCTGTTTGGAGCGGTAGATAAAATTTTCCTAGAATATGAGAGACCATTCTTGAATCCGGATATTACTGAAATTATGCTGCTCTGGGAGAGTCCATCGCAACCTGAGGACATATCAAAGTCATGGTTTAAGAAAATTTACTCATTTACAAAAGTCACAGAGACTTTGTTATTGGGCTGGGTGTCGGGTAAAGAAGCAGAATACATGGAGTCCTTGTCTATGGAAGAAGTTGGAAATGTTTGCACAAAAATATTAAGGAAATTTTTAAATGATCCTTTTGTACCTGAACCTAAAACTTGTGTATGGTAAGTAATTTGGTCCACCCATTTCAAAATAGCTTATTTGTGAGTTTGTAGCGCTGTTTTCAATTACTTTATTCTGAGTGAAAGAGAAAAATATATTATTATTTCCGATAAGCTAGATTCTATGTACTTTTAACTTAATCCTTCGATCGCGGATTCTTGGAAATCTATTGTTTACATGGTCGAATTCGACCGCTTGGGAGTTGATAGGTTAATTATAAAACAGTCCAAGCATTATATTACTTTTTAAAAATTATTTTGTTTTAACATTTAAAGTAATCTTAATGTGTATTTTATCTAATATTTTTCTTTCAATTTTCAGTACAAGCTGGAAGAAGCAACCATATTCGAGGGGTTCATACACTGCAATTGCTGTTGGTGCAAGCCAAGGCGACATAGAGAGCTTAGCACAACCAATATTTAGACATGTTCATGATAAAAAGGTGAGTGACTCTTAGAGTAATTATGAGTTATGACATACCAAAAATAATATAGTTGTATTGTATGGGCTCCACAGATGCTTAGCATTTAAAAAATGTTTCTTTCTACAATAACTAACAGAGAGAAACTGACAGATAATAGCAATCTGTTATTATGTCCAGAAAATTGGATAGTTCTTCTATTGCTTAATTTTTTCTGTGGCCCTGGTAAGCTGGGTTTATTTATTGGTACTATCTGGCAGATAACTTATAAAATACTTTCCTAGTTAATTTTTTATTTTCTTTGAAGTATGTATGTTACGCTCAAAGACCGAAAACGCTCACTGAGCGAAAAAATGGCTCACAACGCGTTGTGGTTATAGTGAAACGGCCACGACGCGAATTTCGCGTCGTGGCCCTAGTGAAAACGGCCACGACGCGTTCTGGTAATCACAGAAATACCACATAGCGAAATTCGTGTCGTGGCTGTCGTGCTATTCGACCACAACGCGTTGTGGTAATCGAGAAAAGCCATGACGCGTTCTGAGCATTTAAAACAGCCACGACTCGAATTCGTGTTGTGGCCCTAATGAAAACGGCCACGATGCGTTCTGAGCATTTAAAAACAGCCACGACGCGAAATTCGTGTTGTGGCCCTAACGAAAACGGCCACGACGCGTTCTGAGCATTTAAAAACAGCCACGACGCGAAATTCGTGTTGTGGCCCTAACGAAAACGGCCACGACGCGTTCTGAGCATTTATTGTTCCCGCACATTATACTTTTATGATTTGCGCGTAAACTAGTTAGTCGATTTTGATGAATTTCGGTATGGAGATACTTTGAGTCTCTGGAAATGATAAGGGATACTTTTTGTCCCAGAAAAAAATACAGTTCTCGCACAATAAACTTTTATAATTTGCGCGTAATCTATTTAATCGATTTTGATGAATTTTGGTAAGCAGATACTTTGAGTCTCGGGAAAGGACAAGGGAAGCTTTTTGTCTAGGAAAATTGTACGGTTCCCGCACAATATACTTTTATGATTTGCACGTAAACTATTCAATCGATTATCGATGTACGGGAACAACTATAAACTGAAGTCCACGCGGACTAAGGCTTCTTACAGACGAACGGCACGTGTCGGCGGTACGTGTCGGCGGCAGTCGACGGCAGTCTGCCGATACAGTGGACGACTGTAAAAAAAATATCCGTCTGATGCGAAACGTCCGTTGCGTACTATACCGACCTGTGGACGCTTACCATTACGCGTTACGTCACAACTGCAAGTGTTATAAACTGTCGACGGCTGCCGTCAACTGCCGCCGACACGTGCCGCCGACTGTCGCCGACACGTGCCGTTCGTCTGTAAGAGCGCTAAGTCGCGGGCAACTGCTTGTAATATTATAAGTGCGAAAATGTGTCCAGAAAAGGACATAGGCGATACTTTTTATCCCGCAAAAAAAGGACGATTCCCGAGTCAACTATTAGTATTATACTTACTGCGGCGCAGCGACCCAAATTGAGTCTTGGCCTCTGACACAAGCACACGCCATTTCTTCCGATCCTGTTAGTAGTATTATACAGGGTGCAATTAAACCTACCGGCCAATTTTTTTAGGGCTTAGGTATCATTAAGAGAGTCCATTTAACCAAAAAAATAGGGTGTTAATTTTTTTACAATAACATATTTTATCCCACTTAAAATCATTGCGGGGAAAGCGAAGGCACGCGCCGGCGACGCGTAGTGTCCATTAATTGTGGTGTTTTTTATTAGGAAAACTTTCGGAAGCTATTTTTCAACATTTTAATACTGAGTGATTATAAAAGATATTTTTAACAAGGATCAATATATCAAAATTTGGCGGGAAGGTTTAATTGCACCCTGTATAGTTAAAAAATTAAAATAAAACAATATTAGTCATTCATTGAGATTACTTTATTAAAAAATATATATTTAAGGTAACAAATTATTATTGAACACAAAATAATATTAATCATAATTATTATTATAAATTACCTATAAATAATTATTTGGAATTTTTGGATTAAGTAAATAATTTGGAATTTCAATTTCAAGCTATTGAATAGCTATTATCGCTGGGTTTCGGCGCGGTGTTCCATTCCAAATCAATAATTTGAAATTTCCGTAACAAAAAAAAAAAAACTAAACAACACCGTTTATCTTCGGCACGGTGTTAGTGTGCGTGCTACAAATAGTATAAGTTGATAAAAAATTCTATGCAATTGCTTTACCGCGGCAGTTATCGAGTGCAACATATATTTTTATAACAATTTAAAAATCTTCAAGTAGTAACAATATTATTTAACACAAATAATAAGGATCTTCTAACAAAAACTATATAATATTGATCAACAATACGCAACAACAATGTAGCATCGAAAAAATTGATCCTAGGCAGTTGGCGGACCTACGTCATTTGGTCGGATCATGTCAATTCAATGTTATTTGTGATCTGTCGCCTGGGTTTGACGTAACGCGACCAAACTACCGTTACCGTTACCGTTTTACTATAACCACAACGCGTTGTGAGCCATTTTTTCGCTCAGTGAGCGTTTTCGGTCTTTGAGCGTAACATGTACATAGTTAAAAATAGTATTTAAAAAATTGGCATTCTGACAAGAAGCAAGACAATACTTGTATTCATTACATAATTTCCTAATGCTGAAAATTCCTTGCATATGGCATTGACACATAACAAAAGTAAAAAATGTTCAGCTATAAATATATACTTTAGGCCGTGTTTCCACTGACGCGGAGCGGAGCGGAGAGGAGCTTAGCGGTGCCTAATTGACCAATCACCATGCTCGAAATCTTCGCTTCGCTGTCATTCCAATGGAATAGCACGATTGATCAATTCGGGCACCGCTAAGCTCCTCTCCGCTCCGCGTCAGTGGAAATACGGCCTAAAGGTCATGCTCACACTGATACATTTTTTAATTGCTTTTTGCTAACCACTTCTAATTCCTGCCTCGTAGAATTAATGCGAAAATATAGAAAACTGTGGAGATAAACTGAAGGTACCGTTCCGATCTTTACCGCAGCTAACCGCGACCGACAAAATCAAATATAATGCCACTTTATGACATAGATTAAATTAAGCTGGGAACAAATTATCGGACGAACGTCAACGTTTTCATCGGATGCGGCTTGTTTCTATCTGATCAATACAAAATACACTAAACTGTGCACATTGTCTGACATAAGGGCTGGTTTACACGTATTAAGTAGATAAGTAGTTACTTATTAGTAGTTACTTATTGCATGTAAACACAAAATTTAGTAGTAAGTAGCAAGTTAAAATTTAGTTAAGTACTAAACAAGGAAATTAGAATTTTGACTATTTTCTGCTAAGTTGGCAGGCGGGGCTTGTCACTTGACACATTTCGGGCAGGCACTTCAAATTAAGTTAAAATTTAGTTACTACTTATCTACTTAATACGTGTAAACCAGCCATAAGTCGCGGACGCGACCTTGAGCGTTCGGACGTCCGAACAGAATCTGGCTAGCCGGATGTTTTTGCATCCGCCGACGTCTGCCATTGACATTATAGGTTAGGTCTTTGACATCCGCGGACATTGTTAAGCCGCATCCATCAGCCGCGACTTATGGATGCGTCCGATAATTTGTTTCCAGAATTAGTCCTAAAAATTCAAATAAAATCCTATTTTATGACATAGTCTATAGTCTATATCAGGGGTTCCCAAACTGTGCGCCGCGGCGCCCTGGTGCGCCGTGGAAAGGCAAGAGGGGCGCCGTGTATCAGGTTAGATAACGCATGTGTATGTACTTCGCGTGCCATCGCGTTCCCAAACGATGACAAAGGACAAGATCCAACGTCCATACAATTTTGGGCTAATTTTAAAAGTGCCGGCCAACGCAAATAAACCCATTATTTAAATAGAACATAATCTATGGAATAATTTTTATTATTTGACTTAGAACTTTGGTGTAATAATAAAAATTATTCCTTAGATTATGTTCTATTAAAATAATGGATTTATTTGCGTTGGCCGGCACTTTTAAAATTAGCCCAATTTGGACCTTATCCGCTCCACCGTTATCGGAATCGGACGTCGATCGGAACTCTAAAAATGCCTAGTTGTGCCGTATTGGGCTGTGGAAATTCGAAAAGAAACGTTGGTATAAATAGTGGACACGTTTCTTATCATCGGTAAGTAATTTTATTATTAAATCATGTGTCCTTTATTTTAAAATCAATTATTTAATGTTAATCGTGGGTGGCTGTAGTTTTTACCATGAAATCTACGTTACTGCGTGTGTACCGCATGATTCATAATACATTGCCGCTTTCTGTTCTGTTTGTCCGCTATTGAGCGCGCAATGGAAGTAAAACAATCGATACTTTCACTCATCGCTTAGTTGCGAGGTACAGTCAATATTCTCATTTTTCTGTCAAATGAAGCAAATAGTGTTGTACATATTCTCGATTCTAATTAATTGATTTTCGAAGCAGACATGAAACAGAGGAATGATAATGTTCGCTTTACTGATGACTCGGTAATTATATTTTATGTAATAACTAATATGTATTTATGTTCCTGTTTAGTGATTTAGTTTAGAATAATATAATATATTACTAGCTGTCCTGGCAAGCACGTATCTGAAGATTTATCATTCCTATAAACTCGAATAATAATCGATTAAAAAATCGATATACCTATTAAAATGGCGAAAGAGGCGGGGCGCGGCGATTCCTTTGAATCGATTCCGCGCGTACGGGTATTCCCATCACTAAAGCGCTCTTGTGACGTCACAGTAGGTATGAAAAAAGTGACACGCTCGTGTTCATACAAATGGAACGACATAGCGCTTCTATCTAGATCTTATTTCTGTGGTCGATCCTCCATCATTATCCGAAACGACAAATATTATAAAATTAAATTATTGTAATATTAATTATGTAAAGCAGGTAGATGATTAATGCCGGTATAAATAGTCAGTACTCAAGATGCATCTCGGTCTCAAGACACGGTTTAGGCTCTGTGATTGGTTGGCTGTCAAAATTTGGACCAATCATAGAGCCGAACCGTGTCTTGTGATCGAGATGCATCTTGAGTACTGACTATTTATACCGGCCTTAACATTTGTTTATTACTATTTACCTGCTTAACCTAAATATAATCATTAAATGTATTTATTTATGTATCTTTTTTCTAATAGCTAGGTAGAGTAGGGCGCCGCGCCGTGATAAAATATTTTACGAGGAACTGCGCCGCAGGCTGAAGAAGATTGGGAACCCCTAGTCTATACTCTATAACAAAAAGTGGCATTTTATTTTAATTTTTATCGGTCGCGGTTAGCCGCGGTAAAGATCGGATTGGTACTTTCAGTTTATCTCCACAGAGTTTCTATACTTTCGCGTTTCTACTGCGGCCATGCTAGGGTCGTAGATGGAATGTTTGTACAATTTTTTCGAATTTTTTATGCTTTAATGACATAACTTTAATTCAGTACATAAATTATATACATACTTCTAATATTATAAATGCGAAAGTGTGTCTGTCTGTCTGTCCGTCCGTCTGTCTGTCTGTCACCTCTTCACGCTTTAACCGCTGGACCGATTTTGCTGAAATTTGGCATGGAGATACTTTGAGTCCCGGGAAAGGACATAGGATACTTTTGTTGAGAATGTACGGTTCCCGCGCGATAAACGAATTTTGGCGCAACGGAGTTGCGGGCATCATCTAGTACTTCATAGTGGTATTTTTATAACTTTGCAGCCTGTTTTGCTCTTTGCTGGAGAGCATACGCACAGCAGCTTCTACTCTACGGTACACGGCGCTTTGCTGTCGGGCCAAGCGGCAGCACAGCGGTTGTTGGTACCAGAGGTGGTCACAGAAAACGAAGTCGCAACCACCACATCAAATGACCTCCACAATTGGATCGAAGGTATACAGTTGGAGGGATAACACAATGCTTTCAAGTTATCCAAATTGTGTACTCACTTCCACTCAAAATTGAAATGTATGTTTTCTTAAAATATATTCCCATGATTTCATTGTCGTTCTAAGACCGGCTTTTTTTAATAAGGAAACTTGTAGAAAATCAAAATTTTTAAACGTTTATTTATTCACAAAAGGTTATGAAATCTATTTTTTACAAATGAATTTAATTCATTATGGCAAATTGCAGTTTATAATAAGTTTATGAAATAAAATTAGGAGCAGACATTTTGAGATTGAGCCCCCATTATTATGTGATAATTTATTTTATTATAATACATAGGATTGTTAATGCTGCTTGTAGTATTATGACTCGCGATTATATGTAGGTGTTAGTGTAAATGATTTTCCAATATTTATCTCTTAGAAATGCTTCTTTATCTTTACAAAGTAGATCAAATAATAACGATAACGTAAGCTAAAATAGATAAGTTTTATGGTACCTTAAAACTTTATCATAATAAATTGAGAATTAAAGATAACTGCACAATTAGGTACCAATGAATTCCAGTACCGTAATAGTTGTTGTAATGAAATAAATGATTTGGCTTTTGTTGTAATTAAATAAATGATTTGGCTTTTGTTGTAATTAAATAAATGATTTGGCTTTTGTTGTAATTAAATAAATGATTTGGCTTTTGTTGTAATTAAATAAATGATTTGGCTTTTGTTGTAATTAAATAAATGATTTGGCTTTTGTTGTAATTAAATAAATGATTTGGCTTTTCTGAACTAATAACATCGATTGCCATAACCCCTTGGCTCTTAGGGGGCGTCCACAAATTACGTGAGGTGTTTTTTTTGAATTTTTGATCCCCCTCCCCCCCTGGTGAGATTTTATTCAACCCCCCCTCCCCCCTCCAAATCTCACGTGATATTTTTCAAAATGTGGGTTTCTTACGTAAACGTTTGGTTTGACAGTCAGTAGATTTTCTTTCGAACGAATTTGTGAATGAAACGAGAGGTTAATCGTATAACGATTGTAACGCTTACGATTAAATCTAATACGTACAATCTGGATGAAATGGACCAAAATAGTATTATTTTGTTGAGAAAAAAATTACGTGTGATTGGCCGAGACCCCCCCTCTCCCCAACGTGAGATTAGATGAGATTTGACTCGACCCCCCCCCCCCCCCCTAAACACCTCACGTAATTTGTGGACGCCCCCTTACCAATAAAAATATTTACGCAAAGCAAGGTCCACTGTCTCTATCTGTCATGTGACGTTTCCAATAACATAGACAAAGACAAACAGACTTTTACGTTACGAATATTATCGTTGTGTAAAATTTTTATTATGTAGTAGGGGTTTATCAGATTGTACAGAGCACTGACTGGGATCTCAAAATTGTTTATGCGGGCTTATGGACCTTCATAATTCATATTTCATACCCAATCTGACGAATAAATGCACTGCACGCATAACGGATTTACGCATGTACTATCAGAGAAGTTGATTACTAGGCAGATGGCGGACCTCAGTAATTTGGTCGCGTTAAGTCAAACCCATCCGACCGATCACAGGCCACAGCTAACACTGAATTGACATGATGCGACCAAATGTCGTTGGTCCGTCAACTTAGAGATCAATTTCCTCGATGGTACCTAATTCCATTCAGGGTGCTCTCAAAAGGGTTGGGATTTTGTTACTCTAATAAGTACATAACATGTCTGATTGGAGTTGCTCTTTATTTATTAATTATTACGAACTTGCGTTTTCTTGTTAGGCTGTGTTTCCACTGAAGCGGAGCGGAGCGGAGCTTAGCGGTGCTCGAATTGACCAATCGTGCTATTCCAGCGGAATGACAGCGAAGATTTCGAGCATGGTGATTGGTCAATTCGGCACCGCTAAGCTGCGCTCCGCTTCAGTGGAAACGCAGCCTTATTCTCCTAGGTAGGTATTAAACATTATATTTATAATATGTGATGTAGGAGGATGTAGGCAGGTTTCTTGGTATTAGCCAAGCATGTGACTCTGTAACCAATGTTTTCTCTCCATGTTGCTGTTATTATTTAAGTCAACGAGGAATTAATATTTACAAGGCACTAATTATCATGAGTCCTAGGTGCATTAAATAGGAATGAAACATAATATTCATACGGACTCATTACATACTGTTATGCCTTGATTTTTTGTTGTAGGTAGGTACCCAAAATTTTAATGTACTGATTAAGTATTTCGTTTAAAAAATATTATTATTTTGTATTTATTACTATATTTATTTTATTTTTTTTCCTGATTTTCCATGACTCTATTGAATATGGTTACATTTCATGATTTTTGTATGATTTGGAATTCGCCAGTTGTATGTTGTTTATGAAATGTGTAGTTGCATGAAGTTTGCATAGTTTTGTACAAATTGTATATATTGTATATTTAGGACGTGTTACCACACAGATGTTGTCTTTCACACAAATGCATTTTTCGTTTATGATAGGTACCTATCTAATTAATCTTATTTTATACCTCATATATTATTCATGTACTGGTTTTACTACTAGAGATTTCTCTAGTATATTAATTAGTACCCGAATCGTAGCAGAAGCTATAATAGGACTACAATAATTTAACATAGCTATAGTCAGGGAGCCCTAGAACAATTTTTTTTTTATTACTATCAAGCAAATTTTTTGTGAGTAGCTTTCATTTTGATAAGACAAACAACATTTTTAACTGCGAAAAATCTTGAAAGTGGTAGCTAACATATATAGAAAGGATTTCATACTTTGTTTTGATGGTCCTAAAATATGGATTGTTCTATATTTTGTAGGACAATGTTACTCTTAAATTATATAACTATTAATATATAATTTAAGAGTAACATTGTCTTACAAATAGAACAATCCATATTTTAGGACCATCAAATCAAAGTATGAAATCCTTTCTATCTCTGTTAGCTACCACTTTCAAGATTTTTGTTTGTCTTATCAAAATGAAGCTACTCACAAAAAATTAGCTTGATAGTAATAAAAAAAAATGTTCTAGGGCTTCCTGAGTCAGGACTTCCTGAGTCAATACTATTAACATAGTCAGGACTATGTTAATAGTATTTAAAACGAAATTATTAAGTCAGGTACCTATTGACTACTCCGCGCGCATGCTCCGGGGAATCGGATGTTGATGATGATGATTGATGATGATGATGTTTGAAGTAATTGTTTGTAGGGTTACATTGCAAAACTCCTTTACTCTGAGCTTGCGCGCAAAGTTGCATTAAGTACTTGTTAGCTGAATTAAGACTTTCTGCAATGAGACCGTGGCTGTTGTAAGTTGTAGCGGCATAATATTTAAATATTTATTTTATTTGAAATTAAAATTGTAAATCGATTTTTGTCCAATGTTTATGAAACAGATATACGATAACAAGAAAAGCAAAACGCGGTAGTCGCTAATGTGTGCAGAGCCTTATTAAAATATTTTAGTAGGCTTTGAATTAATAATATAATTAGGTACATACCTACTATAATTATTGTATATCTCCATTTTGTTATTTTAGCAGGGCTTAATTTATTCTAGAATCGATGCATTTCTTGTAGAATTTACCTACATAAATATTTAGTATTATAAAATAATTTTCTAGTCATTTCAGATTTTTGTATTCGAATGAATAAATGCTAAATATTTCAGTGTTGTTTGTTTTATTGCATATTTTATATCACAAGTTTTAATAATTACATTGTTACAATAATAGTATTTAGAGACGGCATTTTATTAATGAAGTTAAAATCAAATTGCGACTTCTAGTTTAAGTAGGTATAATTTATAAAGACGTATTGCTCATATCCATACTAATATTATAAATGTGAAAGTGTGTCTGTCTGTCTGTCTGTTACCTCTTCACGCTCGAACCGCTGAACCGATTTTTCTGAAATTTGGTATGGAGTCTGTGGAGATACTTTGAGTCCCGAGAAAGGACTTAGGATAATTTTTAACCCGGAAAAATGTACGGTTTCCGCGCGATAAACGAATTTTGGCGCAACGGAGTTGCGGGCGTCATCTAGTTCATGTATAAGACTGTTGCAAGTGTTTATACACCGTTAATCTCAATGGCATCACAAGTATTTAGGAAATAGCGACCAAATGAACGAGTTCCGTTGTCGGCCTAGAACCGGTTAGAAACGTTGTAAGTAACAGAATGCGTAAAATAATTTGATTTTTCGTTGATAGGCGACTGTTTTATTGATGTAATGTTAGGTATTTACTTTCATAATAATTGGAATTGGGAGCATTTAATAACGCTGGTCGCTGAGGTATGGGCCTAGCCTAGCTGTGAGGCGTGACTATTGGGAAACACCGCATCCCACGGTGGGATGCCACCCCAGAATACCAATCCTCGGAGCTTGCTTGAGCAGCATAGCCTAAAGTCTAAACTGCTTACTACTATGATATATTTTATAGTCTGCTGAACTAGCCTAGCTGCGGCTGCGTGCATGTCTACTCGTTTGTCTGCCCTTTTCTACTTTTTAGGGATTTAATTAACTCAAGTTATGGCTTATGGTCATGGAACCAGTCTGATTAAGACCTATGGTCGTTGGCAGTTTTGGTACTAATTTTCGACCTTATTACAGACAACTTAAGACGTATCGTTCTTCAAATCCAATTAATAAGGTCCAGTAAGACCCTAATAATTGGGTTTTAAGAATATGAAGATAACAGTTTGAAATTAAAACTGTTACAGTCTGCAGAGGAAGTTATTTCATAATAAAGCAATTAAATTAATTAGGTATTTGTGGAAAGTGGAACTTGTTAGCGGCACACAATTTTAATCAACTACATAACTATATTTAAATAATAACATGTAATGCTTTGTTTTCAAATACATAAACAAATATAATTTCTACATTCTATCAAAGAACAAAAACTTCGTTAAAACTTTTAAATAATTTTATTTCTATTGAATGTAACATTTGTAAAGCTGTTTGAATAATATAACAATAATATCATATAGACATATTTGACCAAACAAGAATAAAAAATCAAATATACATAATATGACTGATCTTATAGTGATAAACCATTTAGTCATTTGGTCAAACATGATCACAGAAATCTATATCTACTTTCTTTATAATACTGTAGCACCAGTGCTTCTTGGGTTTCATTACACTTTGTAGCAGATCTTTTTAATCATTTTAGTAGCTAAAGGGACAGCACACAAATCTACTTAACTGTGGTCTGTGGCTAAATAACAATTAAAATTATAATATGCTGCAGAGATTCAAATTACAAAATAAAATTAGTATTCACAACCTTATCAATTAGCAACCACTGGTTAAAATTATATGATCAGACCAATAAATGCTAAGTCAGAATTGGGAATGTTTTTAATACACTTAAAATAAATTAAATAAAATTATTGTGATTTTAGAGAGCTGTAAAAGTAAATAAATATTAATATACATAAAAATGTAAAAAGCTTTTCTACTCTACAAAATAAAATTTGTGATGTCTTATTCAGTTTAGATACAAAATGCTTATAAAAAATTTAAAGTCATGTGAATAATAGATCTTCTCACATTCCTTTGTATTGGCAAGAACATGAGATTAGTAATAAGTTCATTTGTATTACATATTTTATAGTCTAAATGCCATCACCATTAAATACATAGAATAAGTTAGTACACTGGAATGTTATGATTACAAAATGTATAATGAAGATTAATACATTGCTATTAATTTAAGTACCTAAACAAGGCACAGTAACCTTGTATGTCATTATATCAAATTAATAATACTTGTTAGTGTTATTAAATACCGCAATAAAATAGAAAATGAGTATTTTATGGCCAATAATGCGAGTTTCACAATGCATTAGCGGACTACATGTAATTCAATTGTTGAATTTTTGGTTGAAGCTATCGGTATGCATCTCTTTTCAACTTCAGGTGAGAGTTCCTGCCAGACACATTTACCAATCAGTGGTACTTCCTCCAAAGGCGGCCTGAACACGACCAGGAGAGTCAGACAACAGCCGTCTGCTGCTGGATCGGCCTCCACATTGAAAAGACCTATGGGTCTGTGCTGAGCCACATCAGCCCCAAACATTTCAACCATGAACCTACGCAGGGTGGAGTGTAAACTCTTGGCAGGGTTTATTTCGCAAGTTGGAAAATGCAGCATTGACTTTTCACTCAGCAAAACATGAAGCCTGTTTGTGCTTCGTTTTTTAATGAATATAATCAACCTCAGCATGTCTTTAGTGTGAGCAACTGGAGCAGGCAGGATTTGCTTGTGCCAATTTTCACCCGGCTTTCTTTGTTTATACAGTTTCACTTTGTCTATGAGATGAATTATATCATTGGACCTGAGTGATATTTCCTGTAAGTCTGATATCCACTTTGCCTGCAGTGATTCCTTGTCTGCTTTGGCAGGGGTTTTGAGTTCACCACCGGTGACATGGCCTGTTAGGACGAATCTGAACCAAGTTCCCCCGGCTGTCTCGACGACCAACAACGTTTCTGGTTTACAATGTAAGCCGGTTTCCTCTAAAACCTCTCTGACCGCAGCTTCGACTATAGTTTCGCCTTTCTCCATTCGCCCAGCCGGCAGGTACCATTTACCCGCGCAGCTCTCCTTTGCTTCTTGCATCATTAGCAATTCGTTACGTTCATTCAAAATTACGCATGCCACCACATAGGTGACGTTACCGCCGAGCACGGGTTTGAAGTTTGAGGGAGTGGTAGGAGTTATTCCCTGAGATTCGGCAACTGAGTTTTGATCGGCTATGGTAAAATCACAGAAGTCATTTTCGTCACCTTCGAGACCCAACCCATCTAAAAGTCGAATAATACTCGAGTCCACTTGGCGCGACATAGTTACCTACTTTGTGTAGTACTTAATGACGTAGACGAACTGGGGTATTTCTTGGTTATTTCGATATTTCTTGATCACATAAGATATTTTTTTATACTGATATTTATATGCACAGCACAATTTAACAAATATAGCGATAAACACAACTTTTGCACCTGTGTTTACTGTTAGATTTCATGAAATAAATTGTCAAGGAATTGTTTTGACTTTTTGACTTTTCATTGGAGTTTTGACAAGTGACATATGACGTTGGTTATTTTTTATGAATTTTTATAGCTAAAGTATAACTAACCTAACCTACTATAATTTTATGGAGGCACTTCACATGGCTATTTGTATTTGCTATTGGCTATTTGCAGGGCTTCATAACGTTATCGAATAGCAGAAAAAATGTCGTTACGTACCGTTATTTTCATAATGGTAGCCAGATAACGGTATTTTATTTAACGATATCTAGTAACATAACGTTATATTTACCGTTATTATTATAACGATATTTTTTCGTTATGTGACTAGACTCTAGTTTAATTTTGTGCATACTGCATACTGAACTGACTGATTAAATTAAGTACTTATTTTACAAAAGGTAACGGTATTTAGAACATATATTTACCGTTATAAATCCTATTAACCGTTATAACATTTACCGTTATTAATTTCATTTTTTATCGTTATTCATAGTATCGGGTAAATTTTCATAACGTTATTTATGCCCTTGAAGCAGTTAACGCTATGAAAAAATACAAAATAAAATTTGATGAAAATACAAAATAAAATTTTGAAATAATATTTGAAGCCCTGGCTAAAAGAGTCAAATAGGCAAGTAAACAAAATCAAGTAAAAGTTTGGTATTTGACGTCCATGTCAAAGGCCGTATTTGCCTTTATTCGCTTGTTTGTGTATACGACAATAATTTTGCCAAATGCAACAAATAGCCAATAGCAAAATATACAAATAGAAATAGATATTGTTACGAAAAAGGACACATAGTGCCATCTAGCGTCAAGCTAGCGCAACATGTCGAGAAAACGCAGACGAATCCCCTAATCGATACTAGATGGCGTGAAGTGTACGAATGCATGCTCGAACATTCCACACATGTTTACGTAAACAAGTGATTCAAGTAAACAAGTGTTGTTTACGTGTTTATGGAATGTTCTCGTACAGTAGAACTCGCCTCATCCTGTATAAATAGCCGCAGGTAAACAAGCCGAGTTCAGTTTCGTCTGAGCGATCTTCGAGGCGACTTCGAAGTGAAAACAAGTGATCAATAGTGAGTGATTGTGATAGTGAACCTGCGACTCGGCTACGACCTAGGACAGTGATAGTCTCCGGCATGCGCAAAAGCATTCCCCGTCTCAAAAAAAAAAAGGACAGTGATAGTGCTCAGTGATTTGGATCTAGTGCTTAGTGTTTGGACTTAGTGATTTATGTGAGCTCAGAGGCGGTGCAAGGCGTGGGCGGTGTGGGCGACCGCCCACGGCCTCGCGGACCACTAGGTTTTTTTAAAGGTTTTACGAGTTGTACGTGATATTCAAATATTCATAAAAAAAAAGTTTTATAAATAAAACTTTAAGTACTTATCAAAAAATTATTTCTCTCAATAAATCCTCTCTCTCGCATAGCATATATTTGAGGGGGCCTCGCAAGATATATCTGTCCCACATAAAATTTAGGTCTTGCCCCGCCACTGTGTGAGCTAGTGTCAGTGAATAAAGTCTTCAAGAGAGTCACCAGGTCTTTCTCTCCGAATCCTCGAACCCTAGCACGTAACAATATTATGTGAAGTGCCTCCATAACGTTCTTTTTGCTTTCAGTCCCGCTTTCTTTAAAAAAAAGTCTATCAAACATCAATTTTGTCACTGTCAGCAACGCTCCCTTTGCCTGTCCCGACCGAGACGAATTAAAAAAAAAATTGTCACTGTCATTGTGACATTGCAAAAGTCATAATATTTTGACGTCGGTCATCGGTGTCATTTTAGTGAAAAAGATTCCGAAAAATTGCAATAAAAATTCTTTTTCGTTATTTTTAACGTGCAAATAGAAATCGGAAATGATTTGATTTAACGACAACAAAAATATCTGTTTATCATGACAATAAAAAATGAAGAATCGCAAGAGAGAACCAAGAGGTTACGTTTTATGAGTGTAACAAATGTACAACATTATGCGAGTGAGAACATCGATAAAAAAGAAATGAAAAATAAAGGTTAGTACAATATTATCACTTTTTTTTTGCCTTAATATCTTTTGGCGGCCCGACGCTCGGGAGGTTAAACACTTACAAATTTTTAATTACAGAAAATGATAAAAATGCCTCCCTTTTCACATTCCTACACGTCGAGCTTACGCGAGGATATTTGCTTGAACATGACGAGGAAAGGTTCTCAGCGAGAAGAGAAAAAGTATATTCTTTTATCAAAATTCCGCAAGAGCTGGAAAAGTTTATGGCTTACGGATTTTTTCAATGCGCAGACTCCTTGTTGTTTGTTTACACATTTCTTCCTTTGAGATTTCTCATGGCGTTCTGGTCATTTTTTAATAGAATATTTAGGCGATGCTTTGGGTAAGTTGCCTTTTTGTAACTTTAAAATGTAAACAACTGGTTCTTTTTTACAAAATAATAAAACAATGTTTTCTAAACAGAAAATTCAATACAATACTCAATACAAATATATCTAACAATATTTCAGGTACTCACACCCTAAAAGAAGTATACTTAAACCTGCAGAGACCTGCGATGTACTGAAAGGTTTTATTCTCCTAGTCTGTAGTGTCCTAATGTGCTATATTGATACTAATATGATGTACCACCTGGTTAAGAGTCAGAGTGTGATGAAGCTGTATATATTCTACAATATGCTGGAAGTCGGAGACAGGCTATTTTCTGCATTCGGTCAGGACACAATTGATGCACTATTTTGGACAGCTACGGAGCCAAGAGGCAGGAAACGTGAGCACTTGGGTGTGATTCCACATCTGATATTTGCTATGATATATGTCTGTATCCTTTTTATAATAAAAGTACTTTGTTATTTAATCCTTTGATCATGGATTCTTGAAAATCGATTGTTATTCTATTGTTGTCACAGTCACCGGTGTCCTTATGGGGGGTTGATAGGTTAATCTACCAATAAAATATGTTTTTTTTAGCAGTGAGACTGCTAAAAATAACATATTTTATTGGTAGATTAATAAGTATAAGTATAACCCATTTATAAGGATAATCTGAATAAATGGTTACAGATTAAATAGAAAACCTTTTAAAACGGTTACATGTTAGTACTGTTATCACTTGGTAAAGGTTAATTTACCAACATAGTTAACAGTTTATTTGATAATCTTATGAAACGGATAACCCATTCAAACTGGTAACCCATATAAAAGGTTAACCTGGGTAAATTTCAAATTTTATTGGGTTAACCCTTATCAAAAATCAAAATCAAAATATTTTATTTCCAAATAGGTTAACAAAGTTAACACTTTTAGAACGTTGTGTCTACATGAGGCCTACCACCGGTTCGGGAACTAACCCAGCGAGAAGAACCGGCGTAAGAAACTCGCGCGGGTCCACCTTTTACCAAAAAGGTGGAAAATAACAAAGGTAGCTTAAGCTAATTTACACTAAGTATGTAAGTAAAGTAAGTTAAAATGTGGTACATTTATATAGAAGTGACCTATGGTCTGTCAGCTAATTTTTCCCAAGGTGTGCTATCATTGAGAAAATCAGTAACCTTATAATAAGCCTTAGCACACAAACGTTCTTTAACAACTTTTTTAAATTTATTGATTGAAAGATTTTGAACGTTTTCTGGGATTTTATTGAATAGGCGTATACATTGACCTTTGAAAGATTTTCTTACTTTGCTCAGCCTGGTTATAGGTATATCTAGCTTGTGCTTATTCCTAGTGTTCCTGCAGTGAATGTCACTTTTCGTTTTAAAATTATTTACATTTTTTCTCACGTATAACACATTATCCAAAATGTCGACACCGGAAATATCACTTAATGTAAGGGACAAAACACGACTTTTCAGGAGAGCGAAAAAACAACTTTTTTTTTACAATTTCGTCTGTAACTTTTTTTCATTCAGTCCGATCTTAAAGGTGTTAATGGAAAATTTTCTTAGAATTTTGTCGGCTACTAAACTATAAAAAAAATATTTTCGTGAATTTACGCGTTTAGAAAATAGCATGTCCCTTACATTTAAAAAAATTGCTTATGTGTCCCTTACGGCACTGAATTTTTCAATGTAAACTATGCCGTATTAAAGTAAGCACCAAGTTTAATATGAAACTACGACACAACTCTACTGTAAAGGACATAAAAAACTTTGCTTTGTAGGAAGTTTGATGTATGATAAACTGTTAAGAATAACTTTCATATAATTTTGACCTTATGTTTTTAATATTAAGTATATAACAGTTGATTGTTAATAAAGTTTACATAAAGCATCCCGGTAATATAGGGGAATGGCCGACGAGTAGCGCTAGCTGACCCACTAAAACTATTTACCATCAGCCGTATAGCGGAGAGTGTCCTGAAACTATCTAACACAATAAACCCACCACGACTGGCTGGTCTACCACATAAGGAACAGGATTTCCAGTAAAATAAGGAAACTTGGCAGACTGAAGCATTTCCCTTGGCACCGGGACTGTTCCCATCTACACCCAGAGACAAGGCGGAACTTTGCAAAACCACGTCTCTGCTCTTTTGTCTTACCGAAATCTGTATCCTGAGCCGAATGGAAGGTGGATCTTCTTCCCTGTTCCGCTCTGCAGCCTCTTTTTGTGAAATTATGGATTCACAACAGCGCAGCATGACCTAGCGATCGCACACGACAAGTCCTCCACAGCACCACATTCGTGGCAGGCTGACGTAAGCTCTCCTGAATTCTGAGTCCGGTGAGCACCTGTGTAAGGTGGAAGGTAAGAGATTCTCTGAGCTTTGAGAACTGGACGCAGAGTCTGAGTTTCCGTTCTTGACCTGGCATTAAGCTTCTCACTTCACCTTATCAGGAGCTATAACTGCTCTCTTTTATCGCACCTGCCAGAGCTGCTTCGCCAGTCGTGACCTTCTTCTTCTATGACCTTCCTTCATGAGCGTCGTAGACAGTGGACTCAAGTGTGGTGCGGATTTGATCGGACCAACGCATGGGACAGCGGATCCATTTTCCCTTTATTAATTGAGAGACCCAAGTAATTGATCATTTGCTTCATTCTCTAAGACAGTTCTTGCACCTCGACTTTATTTGCAGCCAGGAGAGTATTGTCATACTTAATGCTAGTTGTCTACAATTGATCGCATTACATATTGTGTAAACCTAAAGGCTAAAGGTATAGCTAAAACACTAAAACTTTATAGAAAACTTTAAACTTTTACGGATAATACTTTTTGAGAAGGTGCCAAAATAACTAACTTCTTACTTGAAAAATGATATTTAACTTTAAGGTAAGGGACAAATTTTAGTGAAGCTATGACAATTATTATGTCTCAATTCTTAACGTAAAGGACATGTTAAGAGAATTATACTAAGCTAAAGGTAAACGTAAGGGACTGAATTGTATTTTAGAAGCATTTACGTTATTTTTTTAAACACGTAAAAATATTTACGTCCGTTAAATCATTTTTTTTAGGAAAAAACCTGTTTAGACTTTCAAAAATGTGTACTGTAAGGGACATTTTTTTAAAGATAGAGGAATTTCGAGTATGCCAAACGATAGAGCTCGAAATTCTGAATCCAATGATATATATAACTCATTTTCGCCAAAATGTCCCTTACGTTAAGTGATATTTCCGGTATCGATGTATTGAGATATTACGGTCAGAATTCTTATTTCTTTAAACTTTTCTCTGAGAGATTCAAATGATGACATTTTATAAATAGATCGAATAGCTCGCTTCTGCAGCACAAATATTGTGTTAATATCAGCAGCACTTCCCCATAATAGAATGCCATAAGACATTCTACTATGAAAATAACTATAATAAACTAATTTCGCCGTGTCTTCATCACAAATTTCTCTAATTTTTCTGACTGCATATGCTGCGGAACTGAGCTTGTCGGCCAGTTTGGCAATATGAGGACCCCACTGCAGTTTATAATCTAGTGTTACTCCTAAAAACACAGTAGTGTCAACAAGATTCATTTTCTCATCATTTAATAGTAAATTGGTTTGCACTTGCTTAACATTCGGCAAGGTAAATCTTAAACATTTTGTTTTATTAGAATTTAAAAGTAAGTTATTAACATTAAACCAATTAACTATTTTTGAGAGAGCACAATTTACCTCGTCATAATTCGACTGTTGTCGCTTCACTTTAAAAATAAGTGAAGTGTCATCAGCAAAAAGTACTATCTCGTTATCATTATCCTTAACTAGATAAGGTAAGTCATTTATATAGATGAGAAAAAGAAACGGACCCAAAATGGATCCCTGTGGGACACCTAATTCTATTTTGGTCCCAGTGGACCTTTTACTATTGACATCGACCCTTTGAGTCCTGTTCCTTAAATATGATGTCAAAAGGTTGAGTGCCGAGTCCCTTATGCCATAGTGGTGCAATTTCCTGATCAATGTAGCATGATCAACACAATCGAATGCCTTAGACAGGTCGCAAAATACACCTAAGGCATCTCGCGACTCCTCCCAGGCTTCAAATATACTACAAAGAAGACCTATACCAGCATCCGTAGTGGAACGACCCTTAGTAAAACAGTATTGATTATTATGCAATAAATTATTTGAGTTAAAGTGTACTAACAATTGTTTTAATATTATTTTCTCAAATATTTTACTAAAAGTCGGTAGAATAGATATAGGCCTATAATTTGTTGGATCAGATTTAATTCCGGCTTTGAATAAAGGTACCACCTTGCTATGCTTCATTAAATCAGGAAAAACACCATTCTTTATACAGTCATTAAAAATATTGGCCAGATACGGAGCTACGATGTCAATTATTGATTGAACAATCTTAGTAGACAGACCCCAAAGATCTGTAGTATTTTTGATGGTCAATAATTTAAACGTGTTAATAATGTCTTTAGAATCAATTTCTCTAAACTTAAAATTGACATCACCTTCCTTTACATACTCTCTGAGTAATTTTTCAGCCTCTGCAGGCGAAGAATTTAAATTTTTTGTTGTTGAGACCGGAATGTCAGCAAAAAACTTTTCAAAAACCGCCGCAACTTCTATGTCAGTAGTAATTTTTTTATTTTCAAAATAAAGTTCAAAATCCGAGTTACGACAGGTGACGTTTCCGGTCTCACCAGCTATAACTTTCCATGTTGCTTTTACTTAATTTTTAGAATTCTTGATTTTATTTTTTAAATAAAGAACTTTAGCCGCATTACATACTTTCTTAAAGATTTTAGAATAATTTTTAACATATAATTTAAATGTTTCATTGTTATTTACAGTTTTATCGTCATATAATTCATAGAGCCTATTTCTGCTTATTTTAATTCCTTTGGTAGCCCATTTAATAAAGTCACTTTTTTTGTTAATAGTTCTAACCGTCTTAGAAGTGAATATAGAATTAAATTGGGTTCTTATTTCTTTAAATAATTTATTATAAGCTTCATCGGAGCTATAAGATTCACAACCACTGACGTACGTCTGTGAGACGTAGGCGCGTGACAAAAGCAAATATATCTTTAAAAATCTTTGTCAGATGAACTTGTGCTTTCCAGTACCTTCCTAGGTACCGGTAACGTGCCCGAAGCGGTAGTAACCAGAAATGTGGTAAAACTCAAATAGGTAAATATAATCTTTGTGATGTCTGTGAGACGTATTGTCAGTGGTAATGTAAGTTTTTATTTTTTGAATTAAAATTTGTTTCTGCTTCAAAATAGTTTGTTATAAACTTTTTTCAACGCTGAAGTTGCGACTTCTATTGGATGGAGTATAATTAATATAAGCGATCAAAATTTTGAGTATTTTGTTGAGGAAAACTTTACTTTTTCGGAGACTGACGATTTTTGTGTCGATGAAAATGAGATCCTGTCACCAGAGACTGAAGAGGTCAGATATTTTGAAATCTCTCATTCTCATTTCATCAGACAGTGATTACAATGTACCCTTAGCAGAATTATAGAGGGAAGCACAAAAATACGCAATTTTTGAATCTCATGCTGAAGAAACTATGACAAAGTCGCAAAAAGTGTCAAGTCCATAAAAAGTCGCATTTTATTCCTTTTTATACCAAAGAATATTTCACAAATAATAAGATATAATTAGTTCTGTAATAATTTTAGACTGAAAATTTAAGTTTTTGAGCTCAGAAAAAATACATTTTTGATTCCGGTGATTCCTATTAGCTTTTGTTTGTTTTGAGAAATATAAATAAATATACATAAGAAAATACTTTTTTTATTTATTAGTACAATATAATATACTAAAGTGACGATATATAATAAAATAACCATATTTTCTTATATAATTATTGACTTAGAGCTGTTTAAATCAAGCGTACGTCTGTGAGACATACGTCAGTGTTAATGCAAGTAAATACCCTGAGTGGTTAAGGGTTAATAACAGATTTATTTCGGTTATCAACCCAATCCGTCACTACACTGGTTTGAAACATGAAAAATAACCTAAGTATATCATTCGGTTAATTGGGCATTGTCAAAAAAAATCACATGTACTTTTTATATTTTTTTCGTTGAAATAGGGTATTTTAAGAATATAAATTAAATAATTTTGAAATTCATTGGCTAGTTTTTTCTCAACAAATTTTTAAAGTTTCGCTCTGACGTCATCATCGGCGGCCAATTGACCTCTGCAGTATGTTTTAAATTTCCTTTCAATCTTATTTATAATGGCTGGTTCGTCAAATGCAAGTTCTCATTATGTGAAAGCTGATACGAGAAGCTTACCAAAAGTTCGAAACGTAATGTTGGTCGAATTTATTGCTTATTTAACGCCATTGAAGGTCAAACTAAGGTTAAACATATTTGTTCAAAACTATATAAGTAACTAATGGGTATTTTTTTCGTTTATATACAGAAAAACGATCACTGATCTTATTCCTCGAAATGTTTTTGTAATGAGCAAAATTAAAAAAAAAATGGATAATCCCCATTCTGTGATCAATGTTTACATTAACCATATTGATAATGGTAACCACAATTATTTCGTGTATACTGTATACTGTTAACAAATTTTTATTGGGTTAATAACAGATTTATTTCGGTTATTAACTTAATCCGTCACTACACTGATTTTTAGGTAATTTATAATTATTATTATGTGATATAAATATAGTCTAATAAGATCAAATTCAATTGTGATTTCCTTATATCAGTGTTTCAGTTCTACATAGCTTGTTAGTATTGTTTCAAGCCACAACACTAAATGTAGCTTTCAACTCCAACAATAAAAGTCTGCTAATTATAATGATGTCTAATAATGTAAGTAATACTTGATTTAATTTTTAATTTAAATATTATATAAAATATGCATACTTAGCCTATGACCGCAAATAGCAAAATGACTGTGGTAATTATACACCCATCTGTAATAGAAATAATACATATTTTTACTAAGAACAGTTTAAGTATCAACAGTGAAAACATTTTTAGTTTGTAGAATTAAAAGGCAGCGTGTTCAAGAAGTTTGACAAGAACAACCTCTTCCAAGTTTCGTGCAGCGACGTGCGGGAACGACTACACTTGTCAGTTCTGCTGTTTATTGTTGTACTGCAAACTATGAAGGAGTATGTATGGAAGGAAGAGAGGTTTTGGATTTTAGCACCAGACTGTGTTCTCGTATTGGCCTTTGAAGTTATTATAGACTGGGTGAAACATGCTTTTATAACAAGGTAAGATGTACATACTTTTCTATCTATATTTTATTCTTTCCCGCAATTTCTCTTGCTCAGAAACTTGTTTATCAAGTGCGAACTGCATTTTTTTCATATAAAAAACTATTCTGTCGTTTCATGATAACAAAATTAGAATGTAACTGTATAACTTTCCTTTCTACCAGCCGGGCTAGCATGGCCACCAGTAGAAATGCGAAAGCATAGACAAACTGTGGACATAAACTTAAGTTGCCGTTCCGATCTTTACCGCGGCTAATCGCGACCGACAAAAATTCAATTAAAATGCCACTTTATGACAGACTATAGTATATGTCATAAAGTGGGATATTATTTGAATTTTTAGGACTATAGTCTCTCATAAAGTGGCATTTTATAATTGAATTTTTCGGAACGAAAAAAGATCGGAACGGCACCTTAAGTTTATCTCCACAGTTTGTCTATACTCTATACTTTCGCATTTCTACTGGTGGCCATGCCAGCCCGGCTGGTGTACTTCTTGATTAGATATCGTGTTCTTGCTTGTTTCTTTGTATTGAATGAAAGAGTTAAAGTAATAATATATTAATTACATTATTATATTATACCCATGGCTAATTTTAATCCAAATCTGTGCAAGTGGGTCCAATTTTTTTTTTTCACTGCAGGTTTAACGAGATTCCGTACGGAGTGTACCGCGAGTACACCGTGAGTTTGGCGTACGATGTAGCTCAAACCCGTCAGAAGTACGCGTTCAGTGATCACTCAGATTTGGTAGCGAGACGGATGGGCTTTATACCATTGCCCCTTGGTGTCGTCATCACGAGAGTCCTTGTGCATGCCGTCAAAATCGATGGGTAAGTTTGTAGTTCACCAAAAACATTAATTATTCAAGCCCCATAGAATACAATAACATTTTCAAGAATCCGCGATCGAAGGATTAAGGGCGTTTGTGCGCTACACGGAATTTTACCGTCCGGCGTTCATAACTTTCACGTTTACCATATCAAAACGTAAGAAATCGGGACGCCCGCGCCGCACCGGATGGTAAAATTCCGTGTAGTGCACAAACGCCCTAAGATAAGGGCCTGTTTCACCACTTCCTGATGAGTGCCGGATAGGTTATCCACAACTTATCTGACAGATAGAGCATGGAGTATCTGTCAGATTAGTAGTGGATCGCCAATGCGGCACTTATCAGGAAGTGGAGAAACAGGCCCTAATACTCTGAAAAATTTCAAACGGACCAATCACGAAACAAACATTATGCAACAAAGAAAGAATTTTAAAAATCAGTCCACTGACAGTGGAATAGTCGTTAAACATAAAAAAAAGTTAAAGTAGTCAAAAAGGTTTTTTAAAAATGGATTAAAATAAAACATTGTAAGTAATAGGAAATATTACGCAAAGGTCTGAGCAGAGGGCGCTACTAGCACATACAGTAAATAATCCGAACAAAATCCGACATGTTGCACATGTCTTAACAGATTATTGAAAGAAACGTTGTCAAATGTCGAACAAAACTTTTCGTTTATTGTCTCTGCTGGTTCTGCCTCAAGTGTGAAAACATTGCAGTGATACAGGGTGCAATTAAACCTTCCTGCCAAATTTTTTCCTTAATTTTTTTATTGACATATTTTATCCCATTTAAAATCGTTGCAGAACGGTCACTCGCGGCGCGGGGGAATGAGCGGGGGTGACGCGGGGGGAGGCGCGCGCGCGGGGTCACATCACGCGCGGGCGACGCGTCGTGTCCATTAATTGTACTGTTTTATGAATAACTTTCGGAAGCTATTTCTCAACATTTTAGTACTGAGTGATTATAAAAAAAAAACGTGTATTTTTATTTTTAACAAGGATCAATATATCAAAAGGATAATGCCCAAAACTCTATGGAACCATGTACCATTTTGCTTCACGACCAAACTTGGTTTTTTACAGTCTATAATTATCATATTAGCTCCTATAAAAATTTCTTTGTTAACAAAACTGTGGTTTCGGAGTAATTTGATAAAATCTAATATAACCTCAAAATCTTCAAAGCACCTTTTTCATTGACATGTCATACACGTGCGAACGTTATTGCTCTAAAAACAGAGTAGGGCGCTTAAATTAGTAATAATTTCTAATTAAAGCGTAGGTATTTACTAACCTAATGCTCGCTACCCGCTCATGGTTACCGTTACCCATAATAATTTTCACAATGGACACTTATGATGCTGTTAACTGGAGTAAAAAATAAAACAAAGAGAATGTATTTTATTTTATCTAAACATTCATAAGCATATTATAAGGGGCATATTAGATTATCATTTATAGGATCATATATCAAGGTCAATCAAGGAAGAAATGAATCATATGTCATCATCCAATATAAATATCATTTATATTGGATGGAATATGTCCCTAACAAATACATCATACAATTTGGTGCAGTTAATCAAAAGCTATGATTCGAGAGTTGGAGTATGTTGTATGATGTATTTATCATTAAATAAAAAATAAAAAAAAACAAATTAATAAAATATATTTTTATTCATAAAAGAAGAACGTGGAATCTACGGTGCCTACCACCGGTTCGGGAACTAACCCGGCGAGAAGAACCGGCGTAAGAAACTCGCAGCGGGGCCATCTTTTACTAAAAAGATAGAAAATTACAATGGCTTACAGCTATGTAAGAAACATTACAATGTCAATAAACATAATCTAATACAATTATAAAAAAGGTAATAATTGTAAATCAAAAATGAAAATTAAAGTATGTAGAAGTAAACTAATATAATGTTTTAAAAACAACGCATTTACATAAACAGTATTATATAATTCAGTGGTCACATTTTGCAGTGCATGTTTTAAGGGATAATACTTGAAAAAAGAAGACAGCTGTATTAAGAAACAAAATCACAACACAAAGGGCTTCATAATAATTCTAAGAACAATAATAATTAATCAATAACATAATATATAATAATATGTTAATGAAGCCTTTAATAGTGTATGAATTAATACATAATAACCTATTTTGCAGTATAGCAGCATAATGTGGGATATTATATTAAAAAAAAAGACCACATAGTTCTAAAGAAAAGAAACAAATGCGCAGAAACACAAAGGGCTTAATTCCTTAGAATTATTATTGTTCAAAAAAATATATTATTCAATAAAATAATATTACATGTAAATGAAGCCTATTAAGTATAGTGTACGAGGGCTGCTATTTATGTATCCGGAATTAAAAAAAGAAACAAACATATATCATTTAATATGGTTTTATTGCTTTTCAAAATATTCGCCGCGATGATCGACACACTTTTGCATACGCTGGAACCAATAAAATTCATAGCACTTTTTCCATTCTGATTGAGGTATCTCCAAAACGTGCATTTTGAACGCATCAACAGCCTCTTCGCGGCTCGAAAAACGTTGACCACGTAATTTGTTCTTCGCGTATGGAAATAAAAAGAAATCGTTAGGTGCCAAATCAGGGCTGTACGGCGGATGACCAGTCAATTCGATCTTTTGACCCCCCAAAAACTGAGTTGTTTCAGCTGAGGTGTGACAGCTAGCATTGTCGTGATGTAATATGATTCTGCGTTGTCGGTTGTCCTTTCTTATTTCTTCAAAGACTTCTGGTAAACAAATGGTCGTATACCATTCAGAATTAACCGTTTTACGATTCTCTAATGGCACTGTAGCCACATGTCCATTAATTCCAAAAAAACAGGCGACCATTTGCTTCAAAGTACTTTTTGCACGAGTAACTTTTGTTGGTTTCGGCTCATCTTGGAACACCCACACCGTTGACTGTTGTTTAGTTTCGGGGTCATATGCATAGATCCAAGATTCATCACCTGTGTAGATATTATAAACGGCTTTTGACGTACCACGGTTGTATTTTTTTATCATTTTTTTGCACCAATCGACACGAGCCCGTTTTTGATCGATTGTCAAGTTGTGCGGAATCCAACGCGAACATATTTTTTTTACAGCCAAATGTTCGTGTAATATCTTATGTATGGTCGTCATACTTATGCCTAAGGACGCCTCTATCTCGCGATATGTAACATGACGATCACGCATTATTAGTTCCCGCACAGCATCTATATTTTGTGGGACAACAGCTGTTTTTGGGCGACCTTCTTTATTTTCATCCGTGAGCATAGACCGCCCACGATTAAACTCACTGTACCAGTGATAAACAGTGGTTTTTGATGTTGCTTCATCTCCAAAAGTTGCGGTGAGTTGAACAAAGCACTGTTGTTGATTTAGCCCACGCCGAAAATCGTAGTAAATCAGTGCACGAAAATGTTCATGTGAAGACACGCAATTTTCTTTCGAAATGACGCCACAATGGAAAAATAATTGACAGTCACATGAAACAAAATGTATTCTTCAACCAAAGAGTTCTATTTTCAAATGTTGTAATTACTTTTTAAATATTGTTCTTGTAAGTGGCCAGTTCCGGATACATAAATAGCAGCCCTCGTATGGATAATTACACATAATTCAGTAATTCACATTTTTCAAAATGTAAACATGATCACACAAACATTTAAATCAGATTCATTTTTATTTACATAAAAGAAAAATACTTAATACTTATGCTTAAATCAGCGTTTCCCAACCTGTGGTCCGCGGACCCCTGGGGGTCCGCGAGTATATATATGGGGGTCCGCGGTGTCACCTCTGGACCATACATAATCCGATTTATATTGGTAGGCTGAGGTATATTGAGATCTGCACTTGATCCAGCATCTGTCAAAATACCTCTTAGTCCAGAGCGATTAGAGTCTTGTTCATTATGACGTCGCACTTCTCTTTGAGCTGACCTCCAGCAAGTACCACAAACTCTTTCTAATCTTGAGATCTAAAAAGTGATATGTAATATAGTAATATATTCATTGTATTTTTAAATCTTACAAATAATTGTGACAACAAATAATAATAATTTATGAAATTATTTGCGAATCCATGTTTATTAGGACACAATAATAATGCTTCGTTCAAACCTACGCGACCAAGCGACTGCGAAGCGGGAGCGTCAATACAAAACACACATTTGACAACTTCACGTAACTTGACTTCGCAGTCGCTTGGTCGCATAGGTTTGAACGAAGCCTAAAAGCACTACCAGCAGTATCAAATGTTGAAGATTGGAAATGAAAAATATTAATAAGATATATAATTAAATATAAACATAAAATATTACCAAATCACCGGAACTAATCTAATTTTATTGTTTCTCTCTTGCCGATCTTGTCGCACAGGATATGTTCTTCTAGCATGTACAGTAGAACGGCCACATGGAAAACATACTCTTCTATGACCAAAAGCAGGTAAAGACAAACTTCCTACACTGGTTGTATTCACTCTGTCTTCAAGGAGTGTCAAACACTCTGTACAGAGTACATGATCTGAAGTCAGCTGTAATAAAACAATAAATTAAATAGTGTTTGTAATACAGCAGTTTGTAATAGAAATAGCATCAATAATACTCTAAAGTCTAAATAGTAATTGTGAAATCAAAGACTTAGTCTATACTCTAAGCTTTTAATGTTTTTTGTAATGTTATATTTTCAGTTGCTAGTTTAAAATATTTCTTTGGAATGATAGAGCATTTCTTTACAATTCTTAGAAAACCATTTGTCACGAAGCACATAGAAGGTGCCTTATTACTTCTTAGACTTAATATTCTTTACCTACATATTCAGAATTATATAAATTATGGTCTGCTTACTTGAGTAGGAGCTATCCACGATTGTAATAGGTTAAATATTGGAGTAGACACTTCTTGTAAAGCCGTGTTGTAAAGTAGGTAGGTATGTCTATTTTGATTTCTGGGTATCGATAATGAACGGTTTATACATCTGTCTCGGCAGTTCATCCAGACGGCACCACGCGTCGCCATGATATCTGCAAAATGAAATATATTACACAGAAAAAGTTCACAAAATATAAACAAGCTTAATTACAAATAGAAACAAGTTCTGCTAAATATTTTGTGAAATTATTCTGAAAAATATAATAAAATGCGCACGTTTTCACGTTTGACAAATGCCACAATGACAGATGTCAGAACAAATGCCGCGGGTATAGGGATGCAGTCGATAAATCGAAGTCTATGAAAAAAACGATTTTGAGTCTTGTAGCAGTACTGAATCGATTTGATGTAATGGATTAGCTTAATTTTACTGTAAATCTAACATACATATTATAGAAAAGGTTATACATGATATCATAATGTAATAATATTATCATAATATATTGTTATTAAAGCAAGTAATATTTATAACTTTAGTTGAATGAATCGATATTGTTACAATATCGATTCTTTGATATTATGTTTCTAATAATGCACTACATCACTAACCAAACATGGAGGAAATAATATTTAGTAATTTTTATTCTTTAATTTATATTTACAGTTCAAATATTGGATTCCTGGTGTGGAATTACGTTAAAAAATTCGAAAAAGAATTACTATTATACTTTCATTTTGAAGCATGCGACAAATTGGTACGACCTTTGAGCATTCGCCTTTGGCAGGAAGGTTTAATTGCACCCTGTATATTCCGTCAACAAAACCTTTCATAATATATTAATATCCCATGTTGTTACTTTTGACAGATTTGCGGCAGTTCTCCTGGTGTTTTTGGCGTACATTTGCTTGATCTCCATACGTGTGCTCGTATCTGTCGTGATACTGGGCAAAGCCTGCGACTTGATCACACAACATCAGAACGACAAGAGTGACAGTCATCATGCAACTCCTAAGAAGTAAGCTATGTAAAGACTGGACAACTAATTTTTACTTACTTACTTTTACTATATTTGTATAGTTTTTTAAATGCTAAGTACAGTACCCGGCGATAAATATTGCACATCGACCTTTGGAAAGTGACAGTCGGCTAATTTCGGTTTTGTAGAGCGTTATCTCTTACGCACGAAATACAAAAAGTCCGGTATATATTAGGAGCTGTTAAAACAATTATGGTTTGCTTCTTTTGACAATTTTATTATTCTTTGTATAAAATACACCAAATTTTCTATAAGTTATGGCCTTAGGTTCGGGTAAAATAAAATAAAAAAGGGTGTTCAAATTATGTTTACGTATTTAAAATTCTTTTGGAAAATTACAGCTGTAGCAAATTTAGGGGTGTTAACAACTCTAGATATATATTTTGAACTGGACGCGACTGCACTCTATTGAATTTGAACAACGACTGACATAATGTCAAATAGGTGTGTGCTACAAAGATAACGCTCTATGAAACCGAAATTAGCCGAATGTCTCTTTCCAAAGGTCGATGTGCAATATTTATTGCCGGGTATTGTAGTAGTTTTGCACTTGACTGTTACGTTGACGGGATAGTGATGGGCTTTGCCATGGTGACATACTTATTTAGTCACTTCAATAAAATAATACGGGCGATATACTTTATAATATGGCAAAGAAACGTTTGCCGGGACAGCTAGTAATACTATAAATAAATATTTTGTTTTTCAGGGAACCAAAAGAGGTGAAGGAGACAGTTATGCATAAAAACACTGATGATGAAAGTGCCGACAAAAAGCCTATACATTTGAAATTTGTCGCGCCGGACAATGTGATTATAGTAAGTAGGATATTTTGTAGCATCCATATTTTTCTCTTCAAAAGTATAATATTCCCTCAAGCCCCGTAAGGCACATATGGGCCGCGACAACAAAAGATTTCCTGGAATTGGTGATCGAGGGAATAATTTAGTTTATTATGTTGTTTTTTTGTTTCTTTATTATGTTGTGTGTGCTACCGTAAAATATTAAAACTATAAAGTTATAATATAACTGAGATTATAAATCATCAAATAATGTAATATAATGTTACAAGTTTATGCGCAAAATTGTTATTATACTGTACTCGGCGAAACATGGCGGTAGCGGTCATTAACTCCAGGTGTCCAAAACTTGTAATTTTCTATATAAACCGCGATTGACAATGAAGTGTCAGATGTTGTCAATCGGGGCTTTGTATATAAAATGACAAGTTTTTGACAGGGAGTCAATGACCGCTATCGCCATGTTTCGCCGAGTACAGTATAGTAGGTTTTAGATCACAATCTATTCAAAAACAAAAATTCGTTTAGTTCATAGTTAATCAATATTTAATGTAATTTCAGAACGAGCCGTTGGTAGACTCGTCAGTTGGTGCGGCGGCCATTTTCTCCAACAGCGCCATAGACCTCAACGGCGTGTGTTACTTGAACGACACAATGAACGCGCAAGTCAAACAGGAGCCTATCGACTACATAGAGACGGAAATGGTGAGCATTTTGACATAAGCCCCATACATTATCTGTCAAACTTTTTATTAAATTGAAGGCTACAAATAATAAAAACTAAGGAAACGTAACTCTAGTGTTTCCCAACCTTTTCCAACCACGGACCCCTAGGACATCCAGCACAATTTTAACGACTTAATAAAATAAACATAAAAAAAACGGATTCATTTTAACTTCGCAATTTGTTAGCAGAGCGATTACAAGGCAAAAGCATTTATGTATTTTGTATGATACACATGCTCGCAGACCCCCAGGCAGGGCCGTATTTATAATATTTTTATGAGTATAGGCCACTTTAATTTCGCCGCCCTTATATACTAACTCTGCCGCCATCCTAGGACGCTGCCGCCCCCCCTACGACGCCTTAGGACGCTGCCGCTCTTAGAGCCGGTCCACACGCGTTGCGTCGACGTAGCGCTTCCGTTGCGTTGTTAAATAATCAACGTGTTCACACGGCGCGCTGCGTCGTCGCAACGCACATATGACGGACAGCAGCCCCCGAGACAAAGCAGGAGGGGTGTTGACGTTAAGACTGCTTCGTAATAACGCTGCGATGACGCAACTCCCGTGTGGTCGGCTATGCGTCAAACGGCAGCGCTACGTCGACGCAACGCTGACGCAACGCCCGTGTAGACTGGCTCTTAGGCCTATACTGCCTATACATAAATCCAGGGCTGCCCCAGGGGTCCGCGGATCACAGGTTGAGAAACACTGGTACAGGGTGTTGCTAGGCTATGTGTTGTTCTAGGGCGAGGTGAGCCGCAGCGTGCCGGACATAGCGGCGCCGACGCCCGAGCCGCGCGCGCCCGAGGACACGCTCAAACGCCGCGCCGAGTCAGAGCCCAACCTCGCCAAGGACGACTAGGGATATATTATTTATTATACTTTTTGTACAACCCTATTTGTTTCATTCGTATACAGGAAACTACTAATGGCAGCCCTATTGGTACTATCAGAGTTGATAGGTAAATGGCGGACCTACTTAATTCGGTCGCGACAAAACCAGCCGACAATGACAAAATATCTGAAAATTGAAATTGACACACGACCAAATGACGTAGGTCCACCGTCTGTCTTCAATCAATTTCTTCAGTAGTACGTATGCCACAGGAAACAGAACTAACGAGTAGGCCGACTCAGCGGCCCGAGTGTGAGTTTTTGTTTCACATTCGATCGTGAACGCGTTTGGCGTTTACTAAGATGTTGTATGGGATTTGTACAGCGCCACGTAGCGATGCTCACGGGAGTGAGCCCAGCTCCCATACAAAATCTTAGTAAACGCCAAACGCGTTCACGATCGAATGTCAAACAAAATACACTCGGCAAAAAGAGATCTCGAAATTTATAGACGTAGTATGTCAGATCAGCCGGCGAGCGCCGTACTGACGCGCGCGCATACTCAGCATTGTGAAACATGTTGAAAGTGACACTCGTGTATATTCGCCCGTTTGTTTGAAGTCGAAGTACTCTTTAGTTCTGTCTACTCTGTATGCTATGAATGCCAATAATAGGATTTGCTGTAGTAACTCTTAAAGTGCCAATAATTAGGTGTTTTACCTTACGCGTGAATTCCGAGGAATCGTGAAATACTAGACCATGCAAAATAACCTGCACGTTCTCTACGTTTTTAAGTGTTTAATCTTGATCCTCTAAACGCGTACTGTAAAAACGTAGATGTAAAATAATATTAGTTTAGTAGTAGCAGTAGTAAGTAGTTCTTACAGTATTTTACTAAGCTTATACCTACTGTATTTAATGAACTACAGTAATACATAGCTATTTGCTACATGGCTTTAGCAAGCATATTGTCTGCTTAGTGCTAAGTATGCTTTCGTATTTAGACATAAATTACTATGCAACCGAAGAAACTACAGGAAGAAAAGAGCTATATTCTTCGTTGAAAAAGAATATTATGAATATGATACATTTTTGCAGTTTATACGGTGCGTATATTTGTTTTACAAAAAAAGATGTAAGTATTATGACTTTAGAAAAAAAATGGCAGTTTCCAGTGTTCGGTTCGGTGGCCAGGAGTGGCGCGCGCGCGTTTTTTTGTGCCGCATTTAACGTGTAACGTGTTAGCTTAGCAAGTTATTAAAATTTTAGTTTCCTTGTAAATTGTTTAGATTCTGATTTGTGGTTTCAAAATTTAGTTTTCAATTAGTTTTAACACGGACTATAGTGGTGACAAGTGCTCGCGAGTGTTTATTCTACATCATCATCGTAAGGCGAGGAACCAGTGGAAGTCAGCACAAAAACGTTACGCCGGAATAACGAGGTAAGTCAGATAGATCCAATATTTCTATATCCAATGTTTCTATGCGCCTTCGGATACGTGTGGGTAGGATGAAGTTTTTGCCAGTAACGTTATAGACAACATATTTCAGAAACGTCGAAAAATTTTAATAAATAAACCTTATAACATATTTCAGAAACGTCGAAAAATTTTAATAAAAAAACCTTATAAACCCAGCCATTAATCTTTCGATCGGAGGTTCTAGGAATTCCATAAAGGTAATATACCTATGGTATATTAACTTTATGAGGAATTCCCATTATTAAAGTATTCTTTTGTTCTCGCGATCACCGGTGCTCGCGCGGGGCCTGAAGGATTAATAAAGAATCAACATTACCCAAAATTAATAGTGTTTTACGGGTAGTGTACAAAAAATATTGTTAGACTTTCAACAATTACTCAGGCTAGTCCGTAATACCGGGCCCCAGTAAATACAAACAAGGTATAGTTTGATTATAATCAAAGTTTAAATGCATATGTTACGCTGAAAGACCGAAAATGCTCAGTGAGCGGAAAAATAGCTCACAAGTCACAACGCGTTGTGGTCACAGTGAAACAGCCACGACGCGAAATTCGCGTTGTTGCTCTAATGAAAACGGCCACGACGCTGCGTTAGAAACACTTATTAAATACTAGCTTTTGCCCGCGGCTTTGCTCGCGTTAGGAAGTATTATTATTAATTAGGTATCAAAGTCTCAACCCAATCACTTTTAAATTAACAAAGTTTCATACAGACTTTCATCCCCTATTTTATATTAGTAGAATTGATAAAAATCCTTGCTTAGCGGATGCTTACGTGATAACATCTATCTGCATGCCAAATTTCAGCCCGACCCGTCCAGTGGTTTGGGCTGTGCGTTAATAGATCACTATGTCAGTCAGTCACCTTTGAGTTTATATATTATTTAGATTTTTCAAATCGCTTGACTAACTCTAGTCTCGATCTAAAAGACTATGAAAAGTTAAAATAATAGGATCATTACAATGGACGATGCATTCTAAAATTGTTAACTTTGTTAACCTATTTAGAAATAAATTTTTGATTTTATAATGTTTATGAATGTAATTTGCATAGTAGCATAATTATGCTTTCCGTTCTTAAACAACGCCGAAACTATCTTGTATCTATAAAAAGTCAAGAGTTCTCTCAGCAACTTACGTGACCATTTATTTTATTTGTCAGAGCGGGACATCTACGGAATTACGGAATAACCCCCCCCCCCCCCCCCCCCCATAATAATTTATGCTATTTTCATTTTATTAAAGTATAGAGGTAAACAATTGAGTAGGTATTTTGTGAATATTTCAAGTGCCTGTCTGTTGTACCTTTCTACCATATTATTGATATTGAGCAAAATATGACAGAATAATCATATTACTTGTTGTATGGGAGAGGGCATTGCCATTTGCCTCGGCATTCGAACATAAAAATACTTTTAAATTGTCGTTTGGTCTGTTTGCGAAAGCGGGACAATTTCAGCCTCGCGGGGGACAGCGGGACAGACTGCCTGAAAGCGGGACTGTCCCGCCCAAAGCGGGACGTATGGTCACCTTAGGTATACCTCGATAAAAATCTTACTTTTTGGTAGCATAATATGCTCAGAACACTTCTCACGAAACCGAAGTCACCACATGTTTCCATATAAATTTTTGAGGAGTTCCCTCGATTACTCATGGATCCTTTCATCAGGTCACCACTTTTGTGAGCATGGTACCAAATTGGGATGATTCCCTATACACCAAAAGAAAATTTTTAAAATCGGTTCACAAACGGCGGAGTAATCGTTAAACATAAAAACCGGCCAAGTGCGTGTCGGGCCACGCGCAATTTAGGGTTCCGTAGTACTGCTAGTTTTGACAATTTTTGTATGGTCAATGAATGTACATATTTTACAGTTAACGTGTTTTACACTACTAACAACGTCATTTCAGTTACTTTCAAAGGAATTTGAACGGAAAGTTCCTTTATTATACGTCGCCGAATACATTTTTTTAGTTGATCGACTATTACCATATAGTTAATATACCTATCGGATTTCGATAGGTATATTACCTTTATGACTATGACTCAATAACTTATGAAGTCTTCTTAGCCGTGATAGTTTTCCTTTTAAATTCAGCATATTTCCTACTCCCGTGAATTTTTTCACATTTTCAGAAACAACCGCTTACCTGGTAGAAGGGTACCCACTGGACTCGCGATTTTTTCCACTTTAAAAACTTAATATTTCACAAATGGATCCCTAAATCGGAAAATGATCTATGAATACTCTTAATATTTTAAAAAAAACCTATCCAACGACACCCCACACGATGGGGTGGGCGCGAAAAAAAATCATCCCCGCTTGATGTGTAGTCGAGGTACCATAAAAATATTTTTTAAAGATTTTATGTACATACTTACCATTTTGTCGGCATCATTAATATGTGTAATCATGCTAAATTACAGCTTTGTAGGTCCTTAGTCTCTGAGCAAGACCCCGGACAGACGGACAGACAAAATATTTTTTAAAAATTTTATGTAAGTACCTTCCATTTTGTCGGCATCATTAACATGTGTAATCATGCTAAATTACAGCTTTGTAGGTCCTATAGTCTCTGAGCAAGACCGCGGACAGACAGACAGACGGACAGACCGAAACTATAAGGGTTTTTTGTTGACTACGGAACCCTAAAAACTAACATAACACCTTCTCCATTTTGAAAGTCGGTTAAAATTGTAGCCTATGCGTTAATCTGCTGTTTAAGCTGAATTATTGTAAAATTTCCTTAAAAGCTATTATTCATAATATATCCATACATTCATTACATACATCCATACATCCAAACTTTCGCCATTATAATATTCACCGACCATACAACCACCGTGGTTGTGTGGTCGGTGATAAATGATAATATTAGTAGGATTAATTAAAACGCCTGCTAGATTAGGAAAGCAAACTTACGATTTAAAATATTAAAAAAATTGGCCAAGTGGCAAGTGCGAGTTGGAATCGCGCACGAAGGATTCCGTACTATTATAGAGAATTGTTTTTTGTATGGGAGCCCCTCTAAATAGTTAATTTATTTTGTTTTTAGTATATTTTATTGTTAAGGCGGCAACAGAAATACAATATTATAATCTGTGCTCAAGTCTCTAGCTATTACCGTTATTTAGTTACAGCTTGGAGACAAACGGACGGACATACATCAAAGTCTTAGTGATATTATAGTAATAGGGTCCCGTTTTTACCCTTTGGTACGGAACCCTAAAAAACAGCGCCATCTTTCGTGAAGTCTACAAACTTTGTTGCTTGCAACTTGAGCTTATTTAGGATTACTCACGTCTCACGACTCACGGCGCAGTGTCACAGTGACTGTGTTGTTATTTGACCAAGTAGCCTCGCACATTCAAGAGATGTCGCGATCTGTTTTAATTTTAAAACTTCGCTACATGTCTGTAGGTTGATTGATTTTATAATTAAAGCTGCAGTTCAATTATGTATAGTTTAATAAAAATATCTTAAAACTATTATCAATAGCAACATGTTTGGATACATTCTTTTCTTTTTAAAACTGAATCTTTCCTTGTATTATAATGAAGGTAGGGGTACTGGAAGGGTATTTTTGCAGCTGGTGTGTTAAAACTAATTACAAGCAAAGTGCGTGTTTTGACACATATATACTTACAACTGAGTCATACACGAAGATATAAAAAACCTCTTCAGTTTTTCACTCAATGTTGATAAGGAAGTTACGTTAGCTTCACTATTCGGCGTCCAGGAAATATTTTTATTACTGTGATAATGTGTGCATAGTGTTTAGTAGATTTTGCGTAAACAATGTTTACTGGTAATCTCGTCGTACTAAATTTAACACCCGAACGTATGCCACTAGCTCGCCAAGATCGTTCGGTGGAAGCTGAGGAATTTCACATGTAACTCTATTGTGCGGGGTCGGGAAAGAAAACATTCAGATTCTGCAACAATTTGTATTTCTGCACCTTAGGTGATTTTATATTAAATAAAATTTTCCTTTCTCTTATATACACATTAAAATCGAATTTAGTCGTAGTGTATTTACAAACATATTAAATAGATTTTAGTAAAAATTAGTGAGATTTAACAATACCTAATAGATACTTACAACTAGCAACTATTTTAGAACATTAACATTCACGTGTTTCATGCGCGTGAAACAAAAGATAATTTTAATTAACCATTCAGAAAGTACAAACATTCTCCTGTGTGTGAACACCATAAGTAGTTTCATATCAATTATCACTAGCTAGATAGAGACGCCAAAACAACTCGCTCGCGTAACAGAGACTAACAGATGGCTCAACAATGTGACCGGGGCCTTCCAAACCGCTAATCGTCACTGGGTCAGATCACTAGGAACGAGGTTTACTAATTAAGAAAAAACAGTAGAGTGAGGATCTTTTGGAAGCCCCCGGTGTCGTTTCAATTCTGCTACAAGTTTCTGTCGATCTATCATAACATTGTACATAGTGGTTTGCTCGATTTTCTAACTCGAGATGTGGTTTGCGATCGGCAAATCTTTGGCAGTTTTGAAACGACCGACTCCTTAACACAATTCGTATATCAATAACGTCAACATGATGCAACATACATAATGATTTAGAATTTAGTCTTTTTCGTTTCGTTTATCATAACACTTTAATAAAACCTATCTACGCTAGCCCATCTACGAGACGATCGCCGTCTCGACTACAAGTAAAAACTTTTATAAACTCGTTCGCAATATTTTAATGTGTACTTTAGGTTACGAGCTTTGTATTTCGCCTCGAGGGCTACGTATATTCACATTTGCACTGGGAACGGAGGTATGATCTAGAATTTTGTAACGTGGCCGAATGTTATATTCGTAGCCGCAGATTCCTTATAGGCTGAGTTAGTTACATTATTGTCAGATACTTATTTCATAATCGAACGCTACTCCTTTGTAAGCCCACCCTGTTGCGTATCACCTGGTATCACTGAGAAAACGGAGACTTTCCTGTCCTAAAGCGTTTCTAAATTGCACGTCGTCGCAAGCGATAGCTTCAAATAAATAGATACAGACGTTCAGTAACTCTAGGAAACAACCATTTTTAGGAAGGCGATTCCTATTTTCTTAACGTTTGTGCTGCACGTAACGCAAAAATCTCAACAGTATTTAAATTCGTTTACAATTCTTATCATTAATTTATGATATAGGTACCGTTAATCCTTATGCGGTAATGACAATGCAATGTTCTATCATCATAAATCGGTTTTAATACGTATGGATGAATGCAAGTATACTATAGTAAATCTTCAACATTCTTAACGTCTATGTAGAAACTTATGAGTATTATAAATAAAGGGCCTTCGCTATACTCCAAATTTATTATTAATGATTAAGAGATCATAATTTAATACCTACAAGCTATTACTTTTCTAGATTATTCTATAGTGTAAAATAAATACCTGAGAAGGCTCTAGAAGTGAGAGACAACAAGTGCGTCAAAATAGATCTTTGTACCTTGATAGACCGGAAAGATATATATAAAAATATTGTTCGTTAAACATGCTATACGGCTATGTAAACCAAACAGTTGAGCAAAATTTGTTAAAACGTTTGAGCAAGATAAAGTTAAGACAAAAGCTGTCGAAAATTAAAAGTCACTAGTGAAGAATTAGAAAAGACTGTAGTCGAGTTTACCGCACTCACATATTCGACTAGAAATATTAAAACAAAATATTAATATTCATAACTACAACAATTATCACTAAATCAGCAGTCGTGTTATACTTAGTATTAAATAAAATGGCCGTGGCACGTGGTAAAGTTAAATTAATGGCACAGTTTCACGTTAGTTTGTCAAGTATTACAAGAACATTTAAACATACCTATCTACAAATCATATCCGCTACAATTTTATTACACGAGGTGTGTTAGGGTCGAATCGTTTGTCGCGAAAGGCAGAGAGAGGATAAATTTTGTTATGTAAATGATACCTATCTAATATACAAGCTTGTAACTTTAACGAATGTTCGTCGGACCCTAATTACCCGCCTGTAAATAGGCCCATTACGTATCACTCTTTAACAATACAATAATGTATCCACATCAATTTGACCGGTCGGCCAATAACAAAGCGCGAGTCAACTTTAATGTTTATCTACAATACTAACTCCAGATAGAAAGATATGTTTCAGCTCCACGTAAACCGAGCGATCCGTCACGAATCACGATTGATACAAGGCGCAAGGTTGCGGTTGTTGACGCCCATGAGATACATTAGGTTAGGCCATTTATTTTCGTATCAATATTTGTTCCCAGTCTAATTCATTGCATTACTCTATCTAATTAAAATAAATACATCGAGTTGACGATCTCGTATCGTAGTACATAGTTACAAATATGTATAAAAAGATATATAAATTTCAATGAATTCATAATTACAGAGTTAATAAAGCTTCATTAAAGACAATTCATTTACACTTGCCGAAGAAATTATTTAATAATTTCGACGTGAAACAACTTTTAACTGGAGTGTTCAATCGTCCACGGATGACGGGGAGTCAGCGGCTGGCGCCGAGTGTTCCCGGTCGGGCGAGGGCTCGCGGCCGCGGGCCGGCTCGGCGGCGGCGGCGGCTGCGGCTGCGGGCTAGAGCGACGCGTGCGAGTGACCCTCGTGGTGATGCGTCGGTCCTCCACCCCTCTCCCTCTTTAGTCGTTGTTTCAGGTGAACCTTCGCGTGCCTCTTTTTCTCGTCGGACCTGGCGAACTTGCGTCCGCACACGTCGCACGCGAAGGGCTTCTCGCCGGTGTGAGTCCTTACGTGTGTCGTCAGATGGTCCGATCTACTGAACGATCGCATACAAATACGACACTGAAAAGGCTTCTGGCCCGTGTGAATGCGTATATGCCTCGTCAGCTCGTCCGATCGCGAGAACCTCCGATCGCAGCCGTCGACGGGGCAGGCGTAGGGCCGCTCGTGCACCGGCGTTTTGCTCGGGCGATTCGGGTATTTCCGGGGCTTCACCGCCACCAAACGGAGAGGTTGGGCGCTCTGCTGATAGACCTGCGAGAGGATCTCGTGGCCCTTGCTCGTGGACGGGTTGTATTCCGCTAACTGTATCGGTCGGTCTCCCACCGGACTCAGATAGGGCTCTCGCTTTGGGAGACCGGACGGCCCCGGCGCGGGCTGCGGTGCGGCCGCGTACTCCTGCGTCTCCCACGTGTGCTGCTGCTGCTGCTGCTGCTGGGGGGGAGGCCGATACTCGCAATGTTGAGGCGGACACTGCTGCGGCTGAGGGCAGTACGCGGGCTGACAGTCGGGGGGAAGGAGTTCGACTCGCTCCTCGTACTCCTGTTGAAAGTATTTGTCGACGCTGCCCGGGCCGGGTCCGGACGGCAGGAGCCACTGCAGGGGTGGCGAAGGCGCGCGTTTTCCTCCCATGGGAGGGCCGTAGAGCGATGCACTCGCACTCGATGCATTGCTCGCGTCCTCTGCTCTGGCGCCCGGGGAGAGGGACGCCTCGTGCTTGTGTCGTCGGGGCGAGCAGCCCAGAGATAGCTCATCGCCTGGCAAAGTACCTGTAACAATGAATAAGAAAATTATATAACGCGACCGGATTGTGAAAATAATATTTTTCTCGTAATTTGTGCGGTTGTTTTCGCAAAGTTTCTAGACGAACTAGTAAATTTGATTAGGTATAAATGATACGTCTCAATCCTAATAACGTCTCGACTCTCGAGTCTAGACACAATTTGTGTGGCGGGCAAATTAGGGCATTCGACTAGGATTAAGAACAAACATCGTTTTCGTTAGGTCACGAGACTTTTTTATCTGTATTTCTGAATGAAATACCTCTATTTAATTATGCGACACACAAACAATATTGATACATTACTGTAATATTTATCGTTCGATTATCTTTAATTAGGATAGAGTCAACAAAAATGCTCTGAAATACACAATATTCGCTTGACTATTTCATAAGTTTTTATCACAGCTTCGGTTTCAAAAACTTTGAAAGAATCAATTTAATTATAATACTACAGACTTTCATGAAAATTATTCAATGTGAATGAAAGAGTTGTTAAAGATTTAAAATTGTTTAAATAAAAATATATTATTATTAGGTATACCCTGGTATACCGAATGAACATGATGCAAAAAAAAATATTTATTTAAATTAAATTGCTTTCGAAAATAAAACTTAATAAACAATTATTAACCATCGACACAAAAGTATACCTAGGTACCTACCTAAAGTAGGAGTGTGGTCGAATATTAAATATATTTTGCTCATAACATTAATTTTTATAAATCGAATCTAATTCTTTATTCGGAATATTATATAAATATCCTAAATAGGAAATTTAGTTCTCGTGTATCTATGTAATGTGGAAACCATATTTTTTCATATCCGATACTCTATTAAGTCACGTTTTTAGCGCATGCGCGACATTTTCGTTAAGATAAAAAAAGTACGTAGGTACTATACCTACCAACATAATATTAATAATTGATTATAAAATATAATATTATGTATTTGTCGACAGTGCAGTGGTTAGAGATTTTTAACTAGGCTTAAAATATAAATGTTTCAATAAAATATGAATAGATTCTATGTTTTTTACACAAATCTTTGAATATGAAAAAAAAGATAATCCACTGAGGCTAATTTCATCAATTTCATATATTTTTTTATCCGTCATGAAAATATTACCTTTTCGAAAACCGACTCCATTTGAACCGTGTCTTTATTTCAATATTTTGTTACTTTTCTGAAATAAATGATATATTTTTTTCTAATAATGTTATATGTATGCAATTTATGTTTTAAAAACTCAACAATAATATTTTTGTTAATTTTGGGATGACATTTGCGGGTAAATTTTTTGCGCAGTACCTAGTGATGTCGGACGGAAATCGGCCGGTGGCTGTGATAAGCGCCGGAAGTCGATAACTCACTATCGTTTTGTATTACAACTGTCCACACCATTGTTAGTTGTCATTACATTAAATTTTGTATAAAATTCTTGGAAGGATTTTTTAAGGCAAAAGATATTATCACTAATTGACTTCATTTTGACTGTATCTAGTATGAAATTATGCATTTTTTTAATTTCACAAAATGTAAAATGATTAATCAATTACACCTAAATTACGTCAGGAGTCAGGACCAATAATAAAAATTATTACGGCCGGTAGAAAAGAATTTTTCCAGTTTCTAACGTTAAATAATTTTTATATTTACCCATAACATCACATTATCACAAAAATTATCACTCAAACTTAACACTAGCTTAGACGACATAGACGGATGTCGTCGTTTAGTGCCGCCGGCGTTTTCACAATGAAACCATTTCATTCAGAAGAGTTATCGATCCGATCTAAAACACGGGCCGGTCAACTTTCATTTTCACTTCTGGACGAACACTCGTATTTTTTTCGCCCTTCGGGACTCGGCCCCGACGGCAAGATTTAATTTTTAAACCGGGACACGTTGTCCAAAAAATTAACGAACACTGGACGACGCGCTCCGACGACGAAAACGCGCAAAATAATTAAACGTTTGTTTACTATTTTATCGGTCGGGAATCGGCGGGGGCGAGGCTACTCGTCGAATTTTTATTCACCTGGGTCATATTCTGGCGTGTAACAGAGAGTGCGTGCGAACGCACCTGATATAGGCGGAGGTTCGAGCAAACTCGGGAAGAAGGCCGGCAGGTCGGAGGTGGAGACCGGCGTGTTGAGGTCGGTCGGGGTGCCGCCGGACGCCGGCGCCGGGGCCGGCTTGAGCGCGCAGTCGAACGACAGGCCCACGTCCGCGAGCGACAGCAGGTGCGGCGCCGGGGGCTCCGCGTCCGTGCCCATCCCGTCCGGCACCACCTGCTCCTCGGCCCACGGGCCGAGCGGTATCACGAACAACGCCAGCGTGAAGACGGCCTTCCGCGCGGCCGGTGCGAAAGGGACTGGCGCCGCGCGACCCCGCGTCTCAGTTTTATCAATGGAGACGCGGTCCCATATTCGGTAGCGGCGCGCGCAGCTCCGCCAATCATACGGTCCGCCGTCCCCCCCTGCTGACGTCACCGCCCGACGCCGCCCACCGCCCGCGCCTCCCCCCGCCCGCCGCCTCGCGCGACGAACCTTCATAGTCCATCACCTCTCGGAGTCGCGTGCTTCCGTCACGACCGCTCGCGAGTGTGCGACTACACGGTACCACGAAGTTTTACCGCAAATTTAATTATGGTCGCAAAAAAAACACGATTTTTATGCTAATTTATGAATTTTAGCTGCATAAAACTTAAAAAAACTGACGAGTTTAAAAAAACTTTTTTAATAACAATAATTAGTACTTATTTACAGTATTGGTATCTAATTGTTTTAAATGTAAAACGTCGCTATTAATAAAACTAAAAATGTTTTTCGTCAGAAACGGTGTTTTAACTTCTTATAAGGTTAAAAAAAATGCAATTGAATATTTTTTTGTTGAAAATTTTGAAGAGACTAAAAAATCTTTGCATGACAGTAAAAATAAACTTAATAAACTGCCTTAACTTTTACAGCAGTTTTCCATACAATCCAAACTCAATGTTAAAATTATTTAGCGCTCTATTTTATAAACGATGTTCAAATGGAAATGAAACTATGAGCGAATTGTTTAGTAAGATCAGCATTGGCAACACTTATTTAAGATGAGTATTTAAGGTTAGTTTCTAAAGTTAGTTAAGGTAAGCTTTTATTAAAAACAATAAAATCTTATCTTAACTATAGTACTAGAAACTTCGGATTCGATTTTTGTCTCTACTTGATACATACCCTAAAGTGAAAATACTTTGTATAGGATTCATACTCTTGTATAGGGTTCACTGTAAAATTAGCTGCGCTGAAAGAGTTGCTTTTTTATTTTTGTATGGGCAAATTCATGACGCTTTCCTATACAAATAAAAAAAAACTCTACTTTCGCAGTGAATTATATTATGTTTTTCACTTTGTTTTCTTATAACCTGTATATAGGTGTATATAGGGATTTTTCGGACATACAATTTGTTGGTAATATAAAGATGACTCAATGTACCTATTTTTACTTTGTGCAAACATCCCATCTGTGAGTGACTCTACGCTAATGCAAATTCTCTCATATTATGAAGGTAGAGTGTATTTTTATTTTCGAGTACAAAAATAATTATATTTCCATCGAAAGTTCTTTATGCGGTATGGACAAACAATTACGGATATTAAATTACTGTTTGTCCATACTTTATTTATTGTTAAAAAAAATAAGGAAAAGGAAAAATTATTCATACCTATAACACAAAAGCTGGTAACTAAGTCGTGTTATACCTATTACTTATAAGGAAGGGTAACATATAACATACTTATTATTTATACGCCTACTTAGACATTATTCTAAAGGCAGCGAGCAAATGTGTCCATATAAGGTAGATCAATCGAGTCGATCTGTGTCCATTGCTCATTGGTGATTCGTGTCACCTGCGTGCTTTTGTGCCTACTGCAATGGTATTGGCTGATTGTAGCCGGAAAAATCACTTGTAACAGTCGATTACGTTATTATATAGAGTATAATAAATAATAATTCTCTATAATATCTCTAACTAGAGTAGAGACAAATTTTACAAAGTAGATAACATTCATAAACGTCGTCAACAACGTTATATTTAGAAAACGACGCAATATCTAAAGTCTAAAGAAACTTAAGATAAACAAAATGTATTTTGTTTTTAATTCAGGTGTGATATATTTGTTTTGCAATTTTCACTATATTATGTGCCAAATACTCAAAATGTTTTTCGTTGTATTTCAAAAATAATACAAGTAACTTTTAATAAACAAATGTTAGTATTGGAATATTTTACATAAAATTATTTTCAGCAAATTCCTAATTTCATAATCGTGTGCTTCAAAACGCAAATCCAGAAAGCAAAAATCAGCAAAACTCTAAATCCAGAAAGAGACGTAACTAACAACAACGATTCAAAAACATTAAATCAAGTTGAAGCAAGTAATACAACCGAGGCATCAATTCCTGTTTTGGGCGTGAGGTGGGATATAAAAGGATTATCACGGCACGTGTGTGCGTAAGGACATCGGCCGGCGCGTGGCGTGGTGTGGCTTGGTCTCCGAGACACGCCGACGCCGAGGCCCACATGCAACTAACCCAATTATCGCGTAACGGAGACGATAAAGAAAAATAACAAACCCACGATTTCACCGCCGTCTAATTATAGCGGGCTATTTGTGGGTGCGCGGGCGCATAGCGTGGCCGCGATGTCAGGGCTATTCCTGGCCGTCAGCTGACGATCCCGCGCCGCTCGTAAACACCACGCAACCGATTGACGTAAAATGCGAACAATCGAGTTTTCGGCAGGTGAATCACGGGATGAAAACGTCCCGCGGGATCTTTGCTAAAATTAACTTGACTGCTTTTGGTTTGGACTTCGGAGGCGGGGTTCTAATTTCGTCTATACCGCCACTCGGTGTCTATTTCGATCGCGTGACTGCTACATTATTTTAGATTGTCGATCGTCATACTCCGAACGCCGTGATTCTGGGTGAATAATTCGTGGGCCGCCGTGACGGGAGTCCAACGAGAAGTGGCAATGTTGTAAGGTAGATGACGCGTTTGAAGTGCGATATGTCACGCTAAGTATCCTCGTAATGTGTGGACAAACAGTGGTGTATTGCCCGATGTCTTCCCACGGGTCGAGGCCGCCGGCGCCGGTGGGTGTAAGGCGAGCCACCGTAGTACGCGCTTCGTGTTTTGGTTGCATTAACGTGTTTACAAATATAACCTTTTTCAATTTTCACGTATTGTATCTATACCATAAAGGTATGTTTACTTTGAAATCATTTTTAGGATAAGCCTTTATTCGGATGATTACCATTATCACTGTTGGAAACACTTATTAGCGGGATCATTCGAATTTTCTGTCTCAAAATTTGTAAAGGTTTAACGCAACGTTCGTAGTCTCTACGTAATCTTCCATATTATATTAGAGTTTTCCTTATTCCGTGTCATACGATTTACGAAGCTTAGGTACATTGTTACATCTCTTTATTTTAATAAGACTGCAAAATTTTATAACGAATACGTTATTGAAATGTGGAAGCAAATTATATTTTACTAAATTATATTAGAACTAAACGGAGTGTCCTTTTAGTTCTAATTTAATGCCTGATCAAAGGGTACAATATTATATAGGTACTTATCTAATGTTTCCCGTAATGACTCAACATGCTAAATTAATAATGTGTTCGTAGTGAAATTAATAAAATTATCAACAATATTATTGTCATTGACACACAAAGAAGATGACACAATTTAAGCTTTACAATTTATATTTCTAATCGCTCGAATAATTAACGGCATAATGGAATAGGCACATTAAATATTATAATTTAGTGCTTATTATTTTACGACTCTTGCTTTGGCAATATGACAAATTGTGAACACTTTGGACGAGCCATAATGTAAGAAAGTCGACAATAAGTGCCGAGTGCGACCTACTAATAGTTTGGCAAGTTGGGACACTTCTATTAATAAACATTGCAATCCAGGTGACGATAGTGCTCACCTATACATCACTTCGACTTGTGGCTGAGACTAGTGAATCATTCATCCGATATAGTAACATTTATTATGCTGCTATTTTGCTTGTAAAGAGTGAGATGAAATGGCTTTTAAAAAGTGTTTTTACATGACGACACAAGATTTCTCCCCTTTAAATTTAATTCTGTCTTAATGCTGAAGATGTTCCACCAAGATATATTTAGTAATTTAATAACCTCTACATTGAATATAACGGTCAAGGTTAATCAAAAGCGGATAAGCGAATAAATCCGAAATAATTGCTACGATATTTTCTTTTTAATTTCGTTTTCAAATATTGCTCTACCTTGGATTTCATCGATGTTAATTTTTTATCAAACAGGCTTGGAGCACCTACCTACGTCGGGTTGGGAATCAGGGGATGAGTTCTAAATTCCCGCAGTAATTTCTTATTGGTTTCTTCATAATTCGAGTGTAATTTAAAGTTAAAAGTTTGTTTTTTATCTTATATATAAAATTCCTCCTCCGAAACGGCTTGACCGATTCTCATGAAATTTTGTGAGCATATTGAGTAGGTCTGAGAATCGGCCAACATCTATTTTTCATACCAAAAATTATTTATATGGCAAAACGACGTTTGCCGGGACAGCTAGTTTATTTATAAAATAATCAAAAGCGTATAGAGTAAATCATAGAAATGATACAAATTCACTACTTATTTAATGTCTTTAAACGTAACCATATGGCCGCATTATACTATTATTCAAGCGTGATTCATAGGAACAGTAACAAAACCGCAAATATTTATAAACTTAAATTATAGTACCTAGGGGAGGGGAAGGTGCTAATTTTGTAGTCATTTGAGCGTCATGGAGACCTAGTAGGTTTTTTACATTAGGTAAAACTGAAAAAATAATAATAAGAGCGTTTTTTATTTTAGCGGTGGGTTCAGAAACTGCGGCCATTTTAAAGTTTTGAAAAAGAAAATATATTCAGAAAATTGCTTATTTCGGTCAGTTATTATTATATTTTAGACAACAAGGACTAAATCATTTAGTTTAGTGCAAAATAAAATATCTGTGTAGTTTAGTTAGGAAAATATGAAGGTTTATTTTTTTTATATTTTAAAATGTCCCTACAGGCTTACCTTATCTTTGAATCGTCAGTGCTTTTTATGGAAGCTTCTTTAGGGTATACTAAGCATCCCCTATCTTAATCTGACAGATCGGATGACATTTCAATATTAAAAAAAAAAAAAAAATAACCCACCACGTGAGAAATCTGATTTCTATACCATGATAACTAGACGCATGTCGGAAGCCTATACAAGCTTAATCTGACACGCTCGAGCTACTCCCAAAATCCCCTCTTCCCCTCCTCTACTATATTAATTGTAGGTATACAAAAAGCTCGTAGACGCTTATAACTTTCGAATACCGTTGGAAGTGTCGTGTGCCATCGTGACCGATAACGAATTGAAAATAGCGCGTCATGACGCGAACGTGCGAAATAATCTGTGCTCATCGAAAAACAATGTTGGCAGACGTGCGTCGGGCGTCACTCCATGTCACATTTATAATTATGCCGGCTCTCTCGAAATCTAATTTCACGGAGATTCATCATCGCTGACGTACGCCATGTTTATCGCCACAGTTTTAATCTGGCGATCGATATTTCCACGTAATTCGAACGCAAGACCGTTAATTTTGAATTAAATTTTGCAATTATATATGAGCGGTCTGTCATCGCCGAATGTTTCATCGCTAAGTGGACATAGATGATGGATAGCGTCGCCCGGTGTGATCCAATTCCACTAAAATTGGTTCACACATCACTGTAACTTCATATCGAGTAAACTTTTGGCAATATAAATTATCGTTATAACTCTTCGTAATGATTCATTTTCAAAATTAGTTTGATGATGTTTTTAAGGGACCCAATTTTAAGCGTAGTATTAAAGTAGTACCAACATAATGTTGTTGGTCCACATTACTGTTTGGTTTTAATATAAATTGTTAAAATACTTTTCTATGGTCTGTACATCCATTGTAATATTTCACAACAAGTTCTTATAATATATAATGATGCCTCAGTTTAGTATTGTGATTAAAATATGTATGATTAGAATTTAATTTTACCAGATTACTAAGAAACATGAAAGCATAATAAGTTTATATCATGTATAGAAAAGACTTGTTGATGAAATGTGTTCATAGGCTGTGCATATTGAATGGTAATAAAATTACGACGAGCTATTGCGTCAAGCTGTTATGCAAACACTCGTAGTTCATATTCAGAAGTGCTTACGCAAATGTGCGATCATTACTGCTGAAGCTTAAGATAAAAGAGTATGATGAGGGTACAGCGCGTCAATCGTTATCAATCGCTCTGACGTCATCGGCGAAGTGACAAAAATTAGTTTCGCGGAAAGTATAGGGTGTGCGTCAAAACCACCTGTTGAACGGCCGCCCCTGCCCTTGTGTGCTAACCTCAGCCGGGGCCGCGCGCCGATCGATATCAATGACGTATGGCCCCATTCATAAACGGGGAGGCCTCCACCCCCGCGCGGGGCCCCCACCCGGCCCCACCACCCCGGCTGTGTAAACTTGTGGGAAATTCATGAATGGCACGCACACTCCCATATCCGTGTGACGTTATACGAATAAGATTTATTGGACCCTTACATTGATAACGTTGATAATTAAGATAAATTGAGCATTCAGTCAAGTTTATTGCTTTCTGTGACAATGTGTCTTTGGGCTTAAATACACAGTTTTACTGAATCTTCTACCATCTTTCAAAGGATTAGTGCGTCAAAGGTTTCCACGAATGTTATCGTAACATCTTAAAAAACTTAGATGAGAGATTGCCCTTATCAGAACCAAGATATTATGAACAATCGTCAAGAAATAATGGATAATCTACTACCGTTTCAAAAAAGAATGTTCCGAACCACCAGATAAAACCCAAAAGTTCATAATAAATGTCAAATATAAAAATTATTACATTAGAATATATTCTCTAGTTCATATAGTTCTACCATACTTTAACATTTTGCTTATATTTTCCTGTTCACACGCACGACTATCAAGTCATAAGAAGGAACATAATAAGACCTGACTGAAATACGAAAAGGTTACCCGTTTATTTAAAGGTCAAAGTTAACGTTACCTTTAGTAAGTTTACCCTAATAGTCGAGTCTCGAACGTTAAGTGGTCGGTAGCTTGTTTATCAAATCGTGCAAGAGCTTTGATTTCTTGCTTACCTTGCAAATAGATCACTTGTCTAATGCCCTACATTGTTGACTGATAAATTGTTAGCGTAAAAGTGTAGAATAGTGCTTTCTGCATTTTCGTAGGCATTTTTGTATCCATATTATACTACAACAATATAAGAATTTTATTTGAAAAAGTTTTTTAAGATGCAATGCATACAAATATTATACAATTTATTTTCCAGAAAGTATTCCATTATTTTGAACTTTCTTGAGAACCCAACGTACCGGTAGCTAGTATGAAAATATTATTCCAAAGTAGGCTTATTAGATGCTAACTGACTTAGTATCTGTTAAGCCTACTTACTGTCATCATGTGTTTTTACACCAATGACGTCATATTGGACTGTTCAGTGTTCACGTAAGTAATTGATTTTTCAATAACATGTTAGTTTAAAGACTTGTTCAAAATCCTGGCCTCTGGCGCATCTGATCTATGACAGATTGGAGATGGAATTGACAATCTGAATTGTCACAATTTTTATATATAACACTAGATAACGCTACGAATTCGAAGTTTTTGTTTCTGGGTTAGAAAGCGTAGTTTAACACAAATCTTCTATCTTCTCTAATATATAAAATTCTCGTGTCACAATGTTAGATAGCGTACTCCTCCGAAACGGCTTTACTGATTTTAACCAAATTTTATATGCATATTCAGTGGGTCTGAGAATCGGCTACTGGGTACTTTTTATATTGATAAGTGCATTTGTTGAATAAATAATAGTAAATTATTACAACTCGAGACTGACGGCGACCATTGTTTACATGCTACGGAATAGCGATGGACGTTGCCATGGTGACATACTTATTTAGTCACTTCAATAAAATAATATGGGCGAAATACTTTATATGGCAAAACAACGTTTGCTGGGGACAGCTAGTCTATACTAATATTATAAAGCGGAAGAGTTTGTTAGTTTGTTTGTTTGAACGCGCTAATCTCAGGAACTACTGGTCCGATTTGAAAAATTCTTTCAGTGTTAGATAGCCCATTTGTCGAGGAAGGCTATAGGCTATATTTTATCACGCTAAGACTTACAAGAGCGAAGAAATAGAGGAAAATGTGGAAAAAACAGGAGAAATTATGTGAAAGGGCTTATTTGAACGCACTAATCTCAGGAACTACTGGTCCGATTTGAAAAATTATTTCAGTGTAAGATACCCCATTTATTAAGAAAGGCCATAGGCTATATTTTATCACGCTAAGACTTACAAGAGCGAAGAAATAGAGGAAAATGTGGAAAAAACAGGGGAAATTATGTGAAAGGGCTTATTTGAACGCACTAATCTCAGGAACTACTGGTCCGATTTGAAAAATTATTTATGTGTAAGATACCCCATTTACTAAGAAAGGCCATAGGCTATATTTTATCACGCTAAGACTTATTGGAGCGAAGAAATAGAGGAAAATGTGGAAAAAACAGGGGAAATTATGTGAAAGGGCTTATTTGAACGCGCTAATCTCAGGAACTACTGGTCCAATTTGAAACATTCTTTCATTGTTAGATAGCCCACTTATCGAGAAAGGCTACAGGCTATATTTTATTGCGCTAAATCTAATAGGAGCGAAGAAATAGAGGAAAATGTGGAAAAAACGGGGGGAAATTATTTGAAAGGGCTTATTTGAACGCACTAATCACAGGAACTACTGGTCCGATTTGAAAAATTCTTTCAGTGTTAGATAGCCCATTTATCGAGGAAGGCTATAAGCTATATTTAATACGCTAAGACTAATAGGAGCGAAGAAATAGAGGAAAATGTGGAAAAAACGGCGGAAATGAAATGAAATTGCTTATTATCTTAAGAACTACTGGAGCAATATTTGTGTTATTTGGCAAACATGAAGAATAAACCACGTGAAGGGACATAGGCTATTTTTTTGTTGCGTGAAATTCCTAAATTACGCGGGCGAAGCCGCGCGTAATATCTACATAATATAATAAAATCGTAGGGAGGTCAATTCTGTACATTGAATATTTTTGTACAATAATACTTGGGACGTGATCTACTATGCTAAAGCGGACGAAGTCGCGGGCAACAGCTAGTAATATATAAAATTTCATATCACATAGCTGAAAATCGCAAACTTTTTGTCACTGCGATGCGTTATGTCAAATCCCATACACGGATATAATATTATATCTAACTTCGTTGTCGTAGCTATATCGAATGCATTTTGACTAAGTTCTGACTTCTGCCTAACCCTGCTAGCCCTTATATAACTAGACTGGCCCAGCTAGTCCTGGGAGGAACGTAATAGAGTTGCGATTGACAGTCGTTTAGTCGATGCGAGTGCTGCGACCGAGGTGCAGCGGACGTGGGCGCGCAATTTGACACGCGCGAGATCCCGCATTCGCAATCAGTACGAACACTGATGCAGTGTTATTCAATTTTATTCAGTAATTATTGTTATTCAGTTAAATTTTCATTGAAGCATCGTTTTAATTTCGTTTTACTGCTGGAAATCTGCTATAAATAACCGTCAAGCTATGGTTTAAAATAACTTGCATCGGAATTATAATATTATTTTATCAGTTTTCGTTTGTTTATGTTTTATCAACTCAGAATTGCTTTGCCATGGCAAATTATGATATAATGTATTCAGTTTATATTTACTTTTGTGGTATCAACTTTCAGACACCTAAGCCAGTTTTTCTATTGTATCAGAAATTACTCTATGTAGAGTTTTTTTCTTTGAAAACCTAAAGACGTATTTTTTAATTTAGGTTCTATTTCTAATAGGAACAATAATACTTTGAATTAAAAAATATGATAGCCATCTTAAACGGTCGACTCGATAGTTTTCTGTATCCGTTCCGCACTGTAATGTAATCAGCGCTGCGCACGCGTCCCTTATTTACGGCGGATTACGCGCACAATCAACTCTCGTTTATACTAAAAATAAAAAATATAAATATATTACAGCTCTATTACATCATTAGCTTTTTATTTTAATGCTTCTTTATTAGTTCTGCGGCAGAACTTCTGCCACATTCTAGCTTTAAAAAAAACTGATTAATTCGGCAAAAATTAACGGCCTCTATTTACGTTGGGCCATAATGGATAACAATGATTGCCAATATCATGTTGGCATCATGATGATGCATAGCGTCGATCATGGAAATCATTAGCGAGAATGGACGTAGAGGGCATCTTTATTATGTTCGTAATCGCCTGTGTTTGTTTGCGGGCATAATAAAATAGGAAAACGCAGGAAGGAATAATTTTATTGATACCGGCATCGAGAGTAAACATGCGGCGTCCGTGGCATTGCAGACGGTTGGCCCTGGCTGCGGCCAGCACTGTACTGGATCGATGGACCGTCCTTGAACTTTGGCCGTCACCGCGCCTGCGCCGTCGCCGACGTCATTTCTTGGCCATGGCCACGCGCGTGTAAAACCCCATCCCCCAACCCCGACTATGGGGTTAAGCCCTACCCCGGCCCAGCCCGCCACCCTCAACTCATTCATTGCAAGTTGGCATCACGCTACCTTTGGCATTTCACATCGATTGTGACCTTTAGTAGGACCTGTTGAGCATGAACTTCGTAACAATCATAAAGGTTTCCTTTTTTTACGAATCGCGATGTTTTTTTAAAACCCCATTTGGTGAAATTTGGTATGGATAGTCTGAGTCCCGGGAAAGGACATATAGGATACTTTTTATCCTGGAAAAACGTACGGTTCCCGCACGATAAATGAATTTTGGTGGAACCGTGAAACGGCGTTGCGGACGTCATATTGGCTGAACAACCTTTAAACCTGTTGAATAGACGTTGATGAATATTTACAAAATTACAGTTCTCTGAACCGTGGAATTTATATAAAATATCTTAAGCAAAAATTATGTTGTTCATGGTTAATAATATTAACTAAATTGATTTATGCGATTCCTCTTCCAGGAATCTTCCTGGCAGGACTGATACAAGTTATAATATAAATTGCCTGAAATCCCTTCTATACTGCGCCGATACTTTTTTCCTGGAAAGCGTCGTACCGCGTACCTACGTAATTAGCAACAACGTTATAAAGTCAAAGGTAAAATTTTATTTAATAACATTAAAGGTTATGATTTAATTATTTTCATCAACCATCATTAATATGAATACAATTTCTTACATCGAATACCACTTTATAGTACCTTCTTAATAGAATTAAGGTAAAAAATAGTCTACCTTGGAGAAACTGAAAAACATACTTCTTGTAATATATAAAATTGTCGTGTTTGTGCGCGAACTCCTCCAAAACGGCTCAACCGATTTTAATGAAATTTTGTATGTATATTCGTTAGGACTGAGAAAAGGTTTTTATCTACTTTTATATTCATACTAGAAATAATTTACCTATATATTATATAATGGTAAAACGTTTGCCGGCTCAGCTAGTAATATTATAAAGGCGAAAATCCGTTTGTATGATACCTTTACACGCCCAAAACGTTAAACGGATTTCGCTGAAATTTGGTACGGCGATAGTAGATATTTTGAGTCCCGGGAATGGATATCGGATACTTTTTATCCCGGAAAAATGTATGGTTTCCGCGCGAAAAACGAATTTTGGCGCAGCGGAGTTGCGGGTGTCATCTAACTTATTAAAGCTAATACCTTATACCACTTAAGCTGGTAAGAAATAAAAGAATCTAAAAAATATTTATTAAATGATTGTGAATGATTATGGAAGCTCACAATCCATATTTTAATATAAAAAGAAAAAATTGAATTGGCAACGTTTTTTTATATTTTTTAAATAACTTACTTACTTTCATTTGACCATGTTAAGCGGGCTCTACATCGCGTCTCTGTCATGAAAACTTTTTTCTACATTTAAACACAATTTGTATGATGTTGCTTAAAAACATTATTTAAACAAACTTATAAGTTCACATCCGAATACAGATCCGCAAAGATAAACTCAAATGTTAATATATTTGTATCGAATTACAAATATAAACTACAAGCTATAAATTTGCTAAAATACCCCTGAACGCTGGACAGCGTTGTTCGGAAGAAAATTTATTTGTTCCTTAATCTTTTGCCTTTTAAACGATTGTTATTTTTGTATGCATATAGAAAATACTTGCTGCATGTTAAGTATTATGTATGTTTTTTATGAAATCATCCAGAAAACGAGCTGACAGATCGCTTGATCAAAGATCGCAGTTACAGAATAAACCTTGTTTCAATTTTCTTTGTTTCAATCCGATTGTCCGTGGTATCAATCAGATCGAGCAGGCCCATTCGTGCCAAAACAAGACTCTTCCAATTTGTTTTAAAATTGGAAAGTAAAAGTTAATATTATTTGCACTGCAACTATTAAATTGTCTTACTCTTGAAATGGAAAGCTCATCCGTAGACGAATAATAATCACAATGTCTGCTGCCCTTGGGTTATTGATCTGTTTTTAACTATTTTTAGCCTTGTTTTCTAACTTTCGTATATTAATTTGGAATTGTTGAATGTAGTGTTGAATAGAACTATCTTGGCAGTTATTTAAAGCGAAATAAAAAATGAAAAATTGAGATTTGACATAACGCATCGTAAGACGTGCCATGTTACTTAGGGTTTCATAAGCCATAGAGTCTAGACCAGTGGTCCCCAACCTTTTTTTCATGCGGGCCACAAACATGTTTTGGTCTTGGTGTCGCGGGCCGCAACAAAAATTTTTTAGGGTTAAAAAATAACATTCTTCAAAATTAACGATAAAGTCCCGGCGGGCCGCGGGCCGCATGCGGCCCGCGCGCCGCGGGTTGGGGATAGCGGGTCTAGACGATCAATTTTATTGTGCAATATCACGTATTCTGCAATAAAATTGACCGTCTGGGGTTGATGTTGAACGATGACTTTCAATGTTATTGTCAAACAAATTGTTCAATGATATTGCACAATAAAATTGTTCGTCTAGGAGGAAGCCCTAGACTAGACGATCAATATCAACTAATGTCAAATTCCAGACACTTTTAACTCTAACTTCGCTGTAAAAAATCAAAGTTATTGAATGTAAAAATAATAATTGAGTCAAATCACGCTCGATTTAAATTAGTTGACCCGTAGAACTTCGTATCACTTTCCTCCTAACATAAAGCTTCCCTCGACTTTCACGAATATGTCAAGACTAAAATCAGCCAAATCGGTTCAGCCGTTCTCGAGATTTAGCGGGAGCAACAAAATTTAAAATTTATTTTTATAAATTAGGGTTAAGATCGAAAAAAGTTGAGGACTTTCCTGCTACGATTTTCGATTGCTACGGCTCTATTTCTTATAATTTATATGATATGGCGCTAATACATAATAATATATCGTGGTAAGTTGGGTAAGGTGTTATGTAGTCAGTAGGTCGTGGCGACCACGCGCCGTATGAATGGAGGCTTCGTGGGCGGCCGTTCATTCATTACGGAGGCCATTCCTCATGAATAGCAGCGGAACTGGATACATCATTACCTGCGCTTTGCTCAAATAACAGACAACTTTTAATAGACAAGATGTAGAGGGAAATGTTTAAGATGCAGAGTAGAGTTAGAAATTGAATCATGTACAGTTGAATTGTGTTTGGTTGTGCCTAGCCGAATCAATCCGAAATTTCCTGTTTTTTTAGATGGTACCTACGAATTATAAGTATCTCACAATTCTTTTTCTGTAGACAATTATATCAATTGATTTATACTTACTGAAAGCACGCAGATATTTTAGCGATAAAAGTTCTATTAAACTTGTTACCAGCCATCATTGCTAAAAACAAAACAAATTGAAAGTTACTATAATGTTAAAAAAACTAGCGAAATAAGTCATTGATTCTAAAATCAAAAAGTCTCTATATTTACCATAATCTTATAGCTTTGGTAAGAAAGGCACATATTTGCAGATATTACCAGTAGTATTATGTAGTTAAGGAGAGCCTGGAGGGCATTAAGGCCGTTAGGGCCGTACGGCCATGGATTGTTCGCTGACAGTGTCGTTTAGTAAATGGAGCTTTGACGCGTAGGAGTCAAGGTAAGGCCTGCGAGTTTCTAGCGATTAGAAACACCCGCCAACACACTTCTGCCATCTGCTGACTCCTTGACTCATCATTGTTTCGTCATTGTTCTGTTGATTAATTAACAAAGAAACGCTTTCTGACCCCGTATTGTAAACAAATCATACAACGCCATGAAACAATTAACCGATTATAGTTGCGTTTCAAAATGGCAGCACCGTTTTCTATTTAGTTACATCCAGTTAATCTCAGCGACACACTGCACTAATGCTGTCTTACAGCGAATGCAAGTATTTTCCTTACATTGGGGAAAAAGCTTTAGAGTCTTAAAAGTGATTCAAGTTCCGTGGATTTTTCAAATATTTGTAACGTAATATTTTCCACAACACGACTAATCATTAGACTTCTGCCTTGTCTCAACGCGCGCTGCCAAGTCGACCGAACTCTCCATTTCCTAACCATTTGTAATATTGCGTTCCATATAATATATAATTTGTTAAAATTATCTCGATTTCGTAAATCATTGTTGGATATTGTGGGCAAGATTCGGCCGTCCGCCTGTCCGGCTGTCATGGCTGATATACAACTCGAATGAGGCACGAATAATTCAAAGTCTGCGCGAGCTTTATCTCGGCTAGTCTACATCGGCGCCTTCGCTGCTCATTTTTTATTTAGGTTAAGCTCACTAATAAATTTTAAAATAAGATCGTATCTCAGACGAGACTATTAGTTTATTATTCGTCGCGTATTTTAACACGTGTCAGTCGACAAGCGCACGTTAAACTATAAATATTTGGTTTTACGTTCAAATCAATGCGAAGTTAACGAGTGATCAGGGATTAGTAAACTTTTATTGTTGTGACTGAGACTGCATGGTATAATTTCCAGTGTGTTTCTTCAATTTTCAACTGCTAAATATTCATTATAGGTCGTAAAATTGAAATTACTTTGTAAATTGTAATATGATAAGTCAAATGAATTTATACAGCCTCGTTAATTTACAGACTGGTATTTAAACTCCCAAAAACTTCCGAAGTATTTTTGTAACGGCAGTTCACTGTTTTGATGACGACATATTCATAAAAGTCATGAAAATGTAGTTATGCCACTACTGTCAGGTTCATCTATCAAGTTAAAGTGTTATGCAAAAATCATCAGTAACAGTACCTGTATAATCAGCGAAGATAATTTTATCTCGCCCGCAGCTATCTATAACTCACTTTATATACGAGACAAATTATTATGGGTATTAAGAAAATATGCCTTTTAATTGGACATATAAACGACACGCGTAGATAATTGTTATATCATCTACATAGCGCCGAGAAATAGACGTAAAAGCAGCTCGTATTAAGACGTGTTTCTAACAGCTAATAAACATTATTTATTATTAGAAAAATAACTACGCAATTTATAGGAAGTTATAGCGGAGTATGTAAAAGCCATTAGCTCACGAGACTTTATGCGCATATTTTACATGTAATTTAAAGTGCATGCATTATATGCCAGCAGATGGCTGATGTTACATTTTAATATAATGTCCGATAAATACATTTGCTGTAATTTAGTATTTCTTCGCAACGATTGAATCGTTGTCTGATTCGAAATAAATCGGATTTTTTCTTCAGAAAACTGTTAACAATAAAGCATCTAACTTCTAAGTATTATAATAATCATAATTATATCGTAGCCAAATAATCTATAACATGATATCATATAATTTAAGATGTTTAATAACATAATCTTATAATAGCTGGTGTTTAGCGGAATGCTTATCGAACAGGGCAAAATCCTGAATCCCTCTTCGATGTTTCTGAGACCACATAGCAAAATATTCCATCCACATCAAAATCATTAGCACTTTGCAATCTGAAAGATCAGGAAGTCCAAGAGGGCAGCCTTCATCCATCCACCTTCTTCAAATCAACGATCCATCGAGCCGCTTTTCCCTCCCCTAATTCTAACAGTGGTTTTACTTAACAACAAAGTCTAAAGAGACTGTAGACGGGCCTTAATATTTAGGCACGCGCCAGGATGCGCAGACGCGCGACAGTAATTAGATAACGAGGCATGTGTCGGGGTCCCGACCGCAATTACTGCTCCCATAAATCATCGCATATGGGGCAGCTGACTCACCGATCTCGGTCACTGTATTACCAATTAGAGACTGCTCTTTAAGGTGCTACTGGTTTTAAGAGGCATTTGTAGTACACACTGCATTAAAAAACAATAAGATACAAGTTATAAAGAGAAAAGAGAAACTAATATGATGTACTTATCAGAGAAGTTGATTCATAGACAGATGGGAGACCTACGTTATTTGGTCGCGTTATTTCAAACCCAGCTGATAGATCACAAACATTAAATTGACATGATCCGACCAAATGGGTCTGTCAACTGCCTAGGAATCAATTTCCTCGATGGTACAAACGCCCGCAACATAAAAAACGTTTATCGTGCAGGAACACATTTTTCCTCAACAAAAATTACGTCTATCTTTTCTCATCTTTCAAAGTATTTCCATAACAGACAGTCCAATAGACAGACACACTTTTGCATTCATAATATAAGTAAGGATAAGGATTTTTAATCCTTAATGATAACATATTGTTATAGGAAAAACACTTTCGAAATCCACATAATATGGTTTCGTGAAACGGTTTAAAGAATTTTGATCAGATCACCCAGAGTAGTTACGAATAATGGAAATAACAACAACATTTTCAACACTGTAAAGAAACATAGATCTCAAATGCAACAAGTCCAGCGAAGATTGAATACAACAAATCTCATAAGCCATAAGATTCACGCCGGCTCAGTTATAACGCTGTTATAATTCATCAAGTGTTCACGGTCAGGACCTTGTTGTTCCATTAATTAGAGTGTCCGGTTTTTTCTGCCGCTTATTACATTAGTGCTCCTTTATAAGTTGATGACTGGAACGAGGGCACGCGACCGAGATGCGACTAATTAATTTTAATGCGTCATTAACACTTGGTGGTGTCTGTCTCGACGTCCCGAAGTTCACATACGAACTGATTTTAATAACTGTTACTTTAAACTGTTTTTGTAGAAGTTCGTCTCCTTATTAATTGAAAAATATAAGTTGTCTATAAGGGAGTAGACTGTATAGTGGTAGTGTAATAAATGTACTGTATAGTAGTAAATTAATTAAAGTCCGGACTAATGTACCGCGCAAACATTTTTCTCGCATGAGAGTCTGCCAATTGTAATGTTGGTTTTACTGCTTAAATAAGTATGCTAATTACCAGTAGAAGATATTTTACTCCGGTTTCTTTAGCTCCACTTTGTATACATTTAGGTCGCTGTTTAAGTATATCTTCGTCGCGCTTGCTACTGATTTAGCTTAGAAAAATAGGGCGATTGCATAAAAATGTGAGACGCATTGGCTCCCTTCCAGTTTCACAACAGACACCTATTATTATATTTGACAACTTTTACATAAATAAAAGAAAATCTAGATTTAAATACGTTCGGCGGGCACATAAAATTTTGGTGCCAAATTCCTTCGGTAATCGTCCGCAGGTTATGAAAAGATAGATATCAAACATTAAGATATTTCTAAAGCGATTTTTATTGTATCACGGCTAAAATTACTTTGATCATTCGGGTTTTAAACACATAATTAGGATAAGATACATTAATGTTTACAAAACAGAACATTCATTGTGTCATTAGGAAAAGATTAAGTCGTTGGATGTCTACCATTCTTTGAAAAGATCCAACGCCAAGAGAGATGAAGAGACAATCCACAGAGTAAACAGGCAAACAATAGAGATAGTCATCGTCTGCAATTTACATTTGCAAGGAACCCGGATACGTTTGCAAAAAATGTAGAGCTGTCTATCGTCTATGATAGCTACGTTCATATCAACCTCAGGTATTCCCACACGTTTGATCGCTTTGATCTGTGGTAGCCGGTTATAAATAACCGACACGGTAGCTATTTGAGCATCACGTAATGGGGACGCAGGATTCTCGCGCTCGGAGGAATGTCGTCTGATTGTCATCGGACGTAACGCAACTTGTAGTTTCTCTAACACTACGACGCTCCGGGCATAATTGCGGTATGTACGTATTAAAACTGTCCGAATGAAATAATCACACCGCTTCGTATGCAGATGGTAGTTATCGCATTAGTTTATTGCGGACATACGTTTAGCAGTACCTACTCTACTTTTATCCCTATTTTAAACGGTCAATATTAATCTACACCGGCTAGAGCTCGTTATATTGTCTCTATATCCATACTTCCATACTTCCATACTAATATTATAAATGCGAAAGTGTGTCTGTCTGTCTGTCCGTCTGTCTGTCTGTCTGTCTGTTACCTCTTCACGCCCAAACCGCTGAACCGATTTTGCTGAAATTTGGTATGGAGATACTTTGAGTCCCGGGAAAGAACATAGGCTACTTTTCATCCCAGAAAAATGCATGGTTCCCGCGCGATAAACGAATTTTGGCGCAACGGAGTTGCGGGCGTCATCTAGTTGTCTCTATATGTTATGTTACACTGGTGCAAATTATTTACGCACTCGGAGACATAGTGATTACTTGAGTTGTTATTTAATGAAGACTGAGAGAAAATGTGTGGACATTTCTAAACCTTCACTTCGTAACTCCGTAAGGAGTTAGATTAATTTGAGTATGGTCATTAGAGTTCTACTTATTAGCTTTAAGTGTAAAGTTCGTTTCGATCTAATCAGAATAAAACCTATCTTTGATCTACCTATCATGCCATTGCGGATGCTAGCTTTAGCAAACTACGAGTAGCTGACAAAACTTATTTGAATGTATTTTGACGTGTTTATAACGTTCACTGGATTATCATTACACGAAACAATCCAACGACTTCCGCCACGCGAGATAAAAGAGATTGCAAAACTGACACGAATTTTTATGTTGTTTATGATTTCCAGAAGCTAACATAGTACGGCGTTTGAATTTTATATGTGTGACTCAGGTTTTTAGGAGGTTGAAGAAGACCTGACCTGGAAATGAAATGTTTAGGAGTGGCGGCAGTCCACGCCTTTGTATTTTAAATATCCGGTTCCTTTACGAATTTTGTCTCAACCCATTCTTACATACTAGATCTAGTTTATTTTATTTTCTTTAGTTTAGAAAATATTGATTTTTACTTTTCACTACTTTTTACTTTTTATTAAAGTACCTACACATAATATTATTATGCTATATTATTATCACGAGTAAACTTAAATGCATATCTCACGTACGTCGTACAGTGAGGTACTCTTTGAGGCCCAAAAATGTTGGGCTATGAATTATGATGGGTAGAAACGAAACATTTAAGGCATAATATACAATCAACATTAATCGTGGGTAATCGTAGACGAATATGCCCATCTACACGTTCGTCATCGGAGCCATGGTGGAGAGGCCCCATAGAAAAAACTGCAAAATAAAATGTCACAATAGGCATGATGACAAATTTTTTTTCTTATTGGTAATTGAAAGACCTTTAAAAAATAGAAACATCGCTGAAAGAATGACTCTGATAGCTTAAAAATTCACCAAGATATGACAATTCAAACATCTCATAAAATAGACCCGCCCGAAACGCTCCATACAAAGTGCTACGAAAGACTGACGTCACTATTTCGTAGTTTGTACGGATCGGGAGAGAATTTTGTTCGATAGGTATATTAAATATTGCGTTTACGAAAGTGGTTTCATAACAAAAGTTGCTTTTAATTGCATAAGTTATCGAATGGTATACAAATATTAAGAAATTTAATTGAAAAAAAATTCGACTTGATTATCCAACTTTGAAGGCGCATAACAAAAAAAAAAAAAATACAAATGCTATCGAGCTGAAATTTTGGGAACACTTATTTTTTACCGTGATTTATTTATTTTTTTAACAAAATTTGCTAATCTTTGACCTTGTCATCATCCCTATTGATCAGCTGAAGTCACCACATCGCAACGTTACGTGTAGATGCGAAAGCTTTATACAGGGTGTAACAAAACTAAGTGATAATACTTAAGGGTGTGTACGTGTGCCTTGTAGAGAGTTCACTGTGAAAATAGCAGCGCTGAAAGACCAATTTTTTTTTTCACTTTTGTATGGGTAAGCGCCCCAGCGCCACGAGTTTCCCCATACAAAAGTGAAAAAAATTTGGTCTTTCAGCGCTGCTACTTTCACAGTGAACTCTCTACGAGGAACACGTACTTACCCTAAAGTCTTATCACGTAGTTTTGTTACACCCTGTGTATTATCTTGTTTTGCTCTTGTGTACTGCGCACACACCTGGACACTATAAAATTACTCCTGCGTACCTGGCCTGGTTTCAATGAAACCGGCCACCGTCACCGAAACCGGTGTGGGGAGTATTATTATTACCTTGTTACATAAAATGTCACATGTTGTATGTCCGTGTGAAACTATTTTGTTTGGGCTAATTACGGTTAGTGAACGTTTTATGGCGGTCAATCGAGTGAACCGTAATCGATACACAGTAATTGCTAAGCGTGTTCCGATCTGAGACAATGACAACGAGATCGTATCGGACTTACATGCGTTTAAGTAATTGCGAGAACAGCCATTGTTAGACGACGCAAATTGGGCTTTTGCTATAATATATCGATCGGAATCAGCTTGTATTGTGACTTGAATATTTCTCTCGATTGGCTTTAATGACACTTGTTCCTCATCATTGAACACAGGTGCATGGGTGTGTTGGGAATGACCTGTCTTCGTACAATTTATGTCTTATTCTGATTGTTCGGAAAATATATTGTTTTGAGGAAACCATTTGATTGTGCATTGTAAATCTTGAAGATAAACTTCGTACCTTTTATTGTCTACGAAGCTTGTATCTTGATACTTGAACTTAGCCGAAGTGTAAAGACTAACTTTTAAATGTTTATCTCTCCAAACTTCATAGCACCAAAATGTGATTGTCGCATGGGATTCGTATATTATTTGACAATAGATAGCCAGATAGATAGACATATAGCATGGAAATAGCTATCCATATCCATACTTATAGATATTATAGCAATATCAATATATATAACTCCATCCAGCCCGACACAAAAAACTAGCCACGTCATAGGTCAGAATCGGCCCTGTCTGGAAGGATGTTTGTCCGACCGGTAATGACAATGATTGTGATAAATGATAAAGACGGCTTTGATTAATTTAATTAGGATTTACGAACAATAACCTTTTGTAAGTGTGGCACTCGTTGCGTTACCAATCAGATAACGAAGATTAATTATCACATGGATTTGGATATAAAATACTTTTTATGGCGGTGATGATCTCATATGTCGCAATTTTGGATTCTCGACCGTCCAAATGGTACCTCGCTGGGACCTTTTTGTACTCTAATTAACGATAATACCTAGCAATCTAGAAGGATTTGAGATTAATCAAAATAACAAAAGCTTAATGGAAATTATTAGTTAGGTATTGCTAACTGATGAATTTATTTCTGGAAAGACCAGACGCTAGAATTAGGTCTTGATAATAAACATAGAGCTGTATTAGTAAAATCTTTATTTTTCTTGGATATCTATCGCTTTGTAAATACTATGTTTTGCGAATAAACATCCTTATTCTTTTTCTTTGTATAGGATGATTAATTTTTGATGTAAATTGTGATTATTAAATTTGACAATTTTTTAAATAGTCTCTGTGGTTCCATGTCCTGTTAAGATTTTACAATTTACTTATGCAACTTAAAATATGCTAAAGGAATATTTATAAACAACATCACGTTAATGGCAATAATTAATTTGTGTTGTCGAGTGCTGTTTATAGTCAACGTGACAATCCTTAATTAGGATTGCCATTTTTAGACGAACTCAATTTGCGTAGGTACAAGCGGTCACATAACGGTATCATATTTAATAACCAAACAATGCCGCTTTATTTTGAATTTTCATTTATTTTTCTGGCTGATTGACGTAGATCGCAGTTCTATGCAAAATATTCATATAAATGTACTGTGGTAGGTAGGTACTGTTAGATATCATGTCTATTATAATAGGTAACAATCCAAATATGTATAAAAAGGGTAGAAACTAAAGAGTAGTGAGTAGTGGACAAACTGATAACAACAGTTAGCAAGAAAGTTATCTTCAATTATTTAAAATAATGACAGTAAACGGGATAGCTAATAATATTAAACGGTCAGTACGGACTGCCAGAGCATTATGGGGAAGTAATAAATAGTCGTAATAGGAGTTGCTATATAGGGAATAGCCAGTTTAGTCTACATTGACGAATTATGCGGTGAGCGGCACAAGGCGGCACGTCACAAAGACACGTGCTTGCCCCGAGAGCATTGCGGCTGTTCAAAGCCTTAGCTTATCGGGCATCTGGTATCAGCCGCGAACAGTAATGGCCTGTCGTGGGTTCTGACGATCCGACGCTCCCAGTGCGCCGCGTAGGTTTGACACACTACTGGAGTCATACGTGACGTCTTTATCTCGTATAGGTGCTCACATGGGCGTCATATCGTCATTCCCATCCGAAAATGGAAGCTGGTTTTGATGGATGCGTGCCGTGCGCAACTCGATGACAACGATACGGATACCGTTCTGAGAGCTCTTAAACAGCGAAGTTTCGAGAACTGTGCTGGCGCCAGATGTCGTGGGTTTAAGGAGGCTCTTGACTCTTGAGGAACATTGAAAGTGCTTGGGTCAGGGTATCAAAATAAAATGAGTAAGCATTGTCTTAAAGTATTAATCATACACTCGTTTTGAATGCATTTTTAACCGACTTCTAAAATGGAGGAGGTTATATATTCAGCAGTGGTTTTTTTTTAATTTTAATTAAGCATATCGGTCACTGTTTCTTTACCCTTTTAAGGAGGACGTTAGGCCATAGAGTTTCGACTTTTAAGCTAGTTTAAAGTTTGATTCTGGCTGCAAATTCAAATCACAAAACATTAGGGTATCGCTCATTTCTTATACAATAATCACAGTATAGACGACTGAAGAAGTTAACAATGTAATGACAATATGGTTAATTCGGTTTTCCTTATTTTTTCACAAAAACATAGTTAAATATCAACATAGCATATAGTATTAACATAGCAATATCAATATAGTATTGTAGGTTGTTGCCGTTTAATTAGTACATCTGCCGACGTTGCAAACGATTTGGAAAATAAATCTCTCAGTGTGGGTGTGCTATTATAGTTACAGAGAGCTTTGTACCGATAGATATTTAGCGAAAACGATGTCTATTGGTAGTTATAAATAATTTTGCTAATATTTCGGCCAATCACAGCGAGTGGGATTATTGGTTCCGCCCATTTTAATAGAATTACTTTATTGCTCGCGAAATGAATTTTTGGGTATATTATCTCTAATAACGTCTGTTACTATTCTGCTTTCATAATATTGTAATGAGGTTAGTGCATACTTATTACTGGGGATTAGGGTCTAATAGAGGCATTATCATGATACAATAATTTAGCAAATAATATTATGATTCTTGGTCTTAAAAAGTAAGTAGTAACTTTACGATGTTTTGTTCATCTTGTTAAGACGGTTTATATTGGCAAATCTATATATAAAATTCTCGTGTCACAATTATGTTAGTCCACGAACTCCTCCGAAACGGTTTTACTGATTTTTACCAAATTTTATATACATATTCAGTAGGTCTGAGAATCGGCTACTGGGTACTTTACGAGTATATATTGATAAGTGCATTTGTTGAATAAATAATAGTAAATTATTACAACCTGAGACTGACGGCGACCATTGTTTGTGCGACGGGATAGCGATCGACGTTGCCATGGCGACATACTTATTTAGTCACTTCAATAAAATAATATGGCAAATATATTATGGCAAAGCAACGTTTGCCGGGACAGCTAGTATTTTTATAATATTGTACTAGATGACGCTCGGAACTCGGTTGCGCCAAAATTCATTCCTCGCGCGGGAACCGTATTTTTTTCCAGGATCAAAAGTATCCTATGTTCTTCAATCTTCATTCTTCAACGGAGCTGTGGGCTCTAGTTATGTATGAAAAGCTACATAGAGTTTGTTATAATCTAATATATATAAATCTCCAGTCACGATGTTTGTCCGCGATGGATTCCTAAACTACTTAACCGATTTTAATGTTTTTTTTAAATGTGTGCTTTTTTCCAACTTGAGAGATAATATAGCTTAGATCTTTAATTATAGTCGCAATTTTATTTTATTGCAAATTATTTGTCTATAAAGAGCGACCATTGTTTATGCGACGCGGGTCACGGGATAGCGATGGACGTTGCCATGGTGACATACTTATTTAGTCACTAATTCCATAAAATAATACGGGCGATATACTTTATATAATAACTAGCTGTCCCGGCAAACGTTGTTTTGCCATATAAATAATTTTTGGTATGAAAAATAGATGTTGGCCGATTCTCAGACCTACTCAATATGTTCACAAAATTTTCAAGCCGTTTCGGAGGAGTACGGGAACGAACATTGTGACATGAGAATTTTATATATAAGATATGGCAAAGAAACGTTTGCCGGGACAGCTAGTATATTTTATGAAAATATGTCTGATATGTAAGATAAAATTTTTGTGTTAAGAATATGTAGCACTCCATGTACACCTTTGCCTCTTTAACTGACCCAAGGAAGTCAAACGTTATCCTTGCATTGTTTAATTGAAGGTCTTTAGGTGTAATATACCTGCAAGACAAGACAAATGAATTGCACTAACATTTATACAGGCTGTAACAAAACAAAGCAATAATTCTTTAGAGCTTAGGGTGAGTATGTGTTCCATTTATAGAGTTTACTGAGACAGTAGCAGCGCTAAAAGAGCATTTTTTTGGGATTCGTATGGGCAAGCGCCCCAGCGTCATAGGTTTGCCCATACTAAAGTAAAATAATCGGCCAAGTGCGTGTTGGACTCGCGTACGAAGGGTTACAGCAGAAATAGGCAATAATTGTGATTTTTGTATCGGAGGCCCCCTTAATTATTAAGTTTATTTTAATTTTATCATTAAATATTAAGTTATCAACACAACTGAGTATTTTTGAACATTTTAAGTAATCTCAATAATGGCAACAGGTAGGCTGTTGCCATTATTGAGATCGAGCAAAAACGAGCAAAAAAATCACGTTTGCTGTATGCAGTATGCCCCTTAAATATTCAATTTATTTTGTTTTTAGTATTTGTTTTTATAGCAGCAACAAATATACACAATCTGGGAAATTTTCAAAAGTCTAGCTATAGCGGTTCTTGAGATACAGCCTGGAGGCAGACAGACAGATGTCCAGACGGACATTGAAGTCTTGGCAATAGGGTCCCGTTTTTACCCTTAGGGTACGGATCCCTAAAGAGTTAGCGGTTCTTACTGCTACTTTTACAGGGGACTCATACACACCCTAGACTCTAGAGCAGTGGTCCCGAACCTTTTTTTCATGCGGGCCACAAACATGTTTTGGTCTTGGTGTCGCGACTCGCGGGCCGCAACAAACATTTTTTAGGGTTAAAAAATAACTTTCTTCAAAATTAAAGATTTAAAATTGAAAAAATTTAACGACTATCACGTAGACCAGGGATTCCCAAACTGTGCGCCGCGCCGCGGCGCCCTGGTGCGCCGTGGAAAGGCAAGAGGGGCGCCGTGAGTCGATCCTCCATCATTATCCGTAACCACAAATATTATAAAATTATTTATAAATTATAAAATGTACATTATAATATGAATCATACAACGTAGGCAGATTAATTAATATTTGTTGATTATTATTTACTTGCTTAACCTAACAGGTGTTTGTTTATGTATCTTTTTGTAGTAGCTAGGTAAGGTCCCTACCTTACCTAGCTACCGTGGCGCCGTGACAAAATATTGACTTGTAAGTGCGCCGCAGACTGAAAAAGATTGGGAACCCCTGACGTAGACTTTACGTTATTTTGCCGGTGGGCGTGAATTTCAAAATTGTTTACTAACATCACGCGGGCCACAAACAAAGTCCCGGCGGGCCGCGGGTTGGGGATAGCGGCTCTAGAGTATTATCGCCTTGTTTTGTCACACCCTGTGTATTTAGAATGTTTATTAAACATAAGTACGTTCGAGATAGATCAGGCTTACCACTTTTTATCGTTATCACAAAGAAACAGAGTCAAATGAAATGAAATGAAATGAAATCTCATTTCATTTCATTTCAAAGTTAAATTTCATCTTCTACTACTACGACGAAAACTACCGATAAAAGCTCAAGTACTACTACTTGAGCTTTTATCGGTAGTTTTCGTCAAAATAAAACAATGTAGAACAATAACTCTCATACATAGGATCGCTTAAATATGTCTTTAGTTACAGTCAAAAAATCGTAGCTAGAGTAATAAAAATTGTGTGACCGACTCAAAAATGCAACAAACGTAGTTGTGCCAGGAATGCTTTTCGATAACATTTTTTGACTTATTGTTTATTCTTCTGTATTTATAGTTAACAGGTCAATAAAATCAAAATCATTAAAAGTTACATCTATATATTATCTATATACATGCCATCTATGTTCTAAACTAATATAATATTATATCAATAATAGTTGTTATTAATACTCTAAAGGTACAATTCCGTGCGTCGCGATCGATCGCGGTCGTGCACGACAGTGGCGTGGGGTGAAAAAAAATAAAGGTAAAGCCGGACCAAAAAACGGCTAACTCGTGAATAAGCAAAATTTCAATTCTTGTAAAAAAAATGTGCAATAAATTACATACCTGTATTAAGTGTGTTAGTTTACCTTTTCCATAACTACTAGGGTGCTTTGCTTGCATTGTGTGCGTTGCATGCAGTGTTAGTGTTGTTAGTATTCACCACCTTCACCATACATGACATCACTGGTATTATATGAATAGTGCATGTCGAATATGATAAAAGTGGCTTTAAAAAAAGCCGTTTTAAGCACACGTCACTCACACTCACACACCAAAAATAAGTGAATCCTGACTTGCCAGTGTAGATGTTTGTTACTCAATCATGCAAAAACTGGATTTAGATGAAATTTTGCATGCATCCCATGTCAAACATGGAAAGGAACATAGGCTACCTGTCTGAAGTCCACGCAGACGAAATCGCGGGCAAAAGCTAGTAGCAAAGAAATATCAGCAGAAATACGTACCTAAATGTTTAATTTTGTTATTTGTCGTCTGTCGTCGTTATTTAATATTCCTATTCTACAACCTGAAAAATTACCTGAGAATTATTATTTATATTCTAACATAATTCTACGGTTTTTCTTTACGAAATGTGCCAAAACATTATCATAAAAGTCGCTTTTTTGATGCAATTTTAATAATACATGTTTTTCAATTGAAATTACACCGAGATTTGACAATCTAGCCTCACTTTGGCTGTTTCGTGTATAGGTATGAATTCGCTTCAATGCCGAAAACGACCTTTCAGCGGAAGCCACCGATACAGGAAGAGTCAAAACAATTTGAGATAACATTAAAAGCTGAGGAAAAGCTTCACTCAACGCGGATTTAAAAAGATGTAAATAAAGTTCATAGATATCTAAATTATTAAATGTTGAAGTACTGTATAAAACTTTTAATTCGTTTTTTAATGCGTGAAAATCAAATATATTCGGGAATTCGGATATTAATGCAGACACACTTTCCTCGGGAAAACTACTACGGTAACTCGCGTATTTAGACTTATTGACTAAATCATGAAAAGTTAAGTTTTGAAACGATGAATAACGGGAGTTTATTTGGCTTTTGATGTTATCTATTATTTCAACGAATAAACGCTTGTATTGTGTTTTCAAGTCAATTTCTGTATCCATCCGCCGGCGCCGTCGTGGTGGTTCACAATATTCCTGAATACTATTGAAAATAAAATCAAATTGTTTTAAAAACTCTTCTGATAACCAAGATTGAAATGCACCAATTTCTCTGATTGAGATTTCGATGTCGACTTGTTTGCTTTGAAGCAAAGCAAACAAAATGTCAGTTCTGGCAAAAATCTCTGAAAAAATATGCAAAAGGAAACAAAACTGCATATCTTCTAATTTAGTTACAAACGACTCCGACATGGATATAGGATCAACATCCCACGATTGGGGATTATCTACTATATGATTAAAGGTTTCAATCATATCTAACCTGCAATTAAATATAGCATTAATAATGCGCGAATGATAATGCCACCGTGTTTCGGCTACTCCAGGCATACGACGATCGGAAAACTGTTTTAAAAGATTTGACCGTTTCGACGATTTGTTGAAAAACCTGACAATTCCATTGATATGGCCGAAAAATGATTTTAATTCTGAAATATTTTCTAAAGATTTACTTAAAACCAAATTAAGAATATGAGCATAACACGGTACGAAACGCGCGAGAGGGCATTGACCCCGTACTAGTGCTTGAACGCCTCCACGTTCACCTGACATAACGGCGGCACCGTCATATGTCTGACCGATCAGTTTGTCTTTGCATCGATATTGTTCAAGAATATCGAGCAACTGAGTCGCTAATACAGTCGCAGTCCGGCTTTCGCTAACGTCGTAAAAACCTACAAATCTTTCTTCCAGACCATTTTCGGACAAATATCGAAATATAACAGACAACTGTTCTCTATGACTGACATCTGGGGTTTCGTCAATCATAACTGAAACGAATTTGGCATGGCTAATCTCACGTCTAATCTCTTCTAAAATTACCGCCGCGGTGCATTGTATAAGATCATTTTGAATGTCTCCCGATAGACCGGTAAACACGGAGTGTGAAGTAGATGAGCATTGTTCAAGATGGGAGTCTATAACGCTATCGTACTTACTTAAATAAAATAATGTTTCTATATAATTGCCACGATTGTCTGAATTAACGTTTTCACTATGCCCGCGGAAAGATAACTCCTGTTTTCCAAGAAGAACAACAGTGTCTATTAAACGTTTCATTAAGTTTCGATTACGTTCCACTTTTCGATTATGGGATTCATAATTATTTCCGAGAAATGTTTCTATTCTACTATTTCCAAAATTGTGTAATAATATACAACTGCGTAAATGTTTTTCGGTTTGAGTATGTTTCCTAGCCGAATTGGTCAAATTATTGATGTCTGAGAAACCCGTTTTATTCCAAGCACTATTTGTATCGGAAAACAGCAAACATGGAAAACAAAATAACTTATTTAATTTGCAACTGCCCGCTATCCAATTATATTTATCATACACTGAACTGTGAAAATGTTTGAAAAACCCATCCTTACGCCTATAATCAATTTTCATATCGGGACGCGCCCGTCCTTGTTTAATGATATGTTTTTTATTTTCGAACGATTGTTTTGAGAACGAATTTAAGTCATTTAATAGGTAATCCGTAAGACAACAGTCAATTTGTACTAATGCTGCCATTTCTCACCTAACCGTGTCACGACAAATTACAAAGTAAGTAAAACAAACCAACCTTTACGATGTAACAAACAAAAACACAACACAACACTTGGCAAGTAAAATTTCACTACTTTCGATTCTTTTAAACTATATAATATTACAATCAAGCTAGCCCACTAACTTAATAAACAAAATTTTGCATATTACAATAATAACAGTACAAAATGAGTGCAAATGAGCGCGTAATATAATTGTTTAAGTGAATTGAAATGACAGCACGCGCCGGTCGGCCGCTGCAATTAGCTCTGTTGTGATTGGACGAAATCTTTTAAAGCGAAACATGCGAAACTAAACCTTAACACATGACAAATAAAGACTAGGTAGGCTATGTGGGATCGGCTTGTTGTTCGACAATATCGACGAGTCGTTTGCATGTAGTAGTAATGTGTATGTGTGCGTGAATTTCATACATTTCAAATGTTTGGATTCCCGATGTTTTGAGCGAGTTCCCCGGCCACCGCGCGGCCGCCGCACACTATGGAGCAGTACGTACGCGTTCTGAGTGCGATCGTAAAAACGGGTATGTGTGTGTTTGCGTGATTTTAAATACATGGCGAATGCACGACCTACGACTGTCGTCGGACGCTCGCGACCATAGTCAACGTATGAAAATGTATGGCACCGCTTCCGAGGCCCGCGACTGACGCGCGCGGCCTACGACTGTCGTAAGCCGCGCGCGATCGTGTCTTGAAGTTATGACAGTCGCGCACGACCGACGACAGTCGTAGGCCCCGCGCGACCGTGTCAAAGTTATATGGCACGATCGCGCGCGGCTTACGACAGTCGTAGGCCGCGCGCGTCAGTCGCGGGCCTCGGAAGCGGTGCCATACATTTTCATACGTTGACTATGGTCGCGAGCGTCCGACGACAGTCGTAGGTCGTGCACGACCGCGATCGATCGCGATGCACGGAATTGTACCTTAAGATTATAAAGCTGAAGAGTTTGTTTGTTTGAACGCAATAATCTCAGAAACTACTGGACCGATTTCAAAAATTCTTTCACCAATGAATAGCTAGGATCAGGGACATCTTGTGCATCAGTACTATAAGCTATGTAATAATTATGTATGTACCACGGGCGTAGCCGGGGCGGACCACTATAGTAGTCTATGTTTCTCGTGGCTTCATTTAATAAAACTGGATTAATTATTAATTATAGACACCGCTGTCTGATACTCCGTATTTCTATTACAACCCAGCAAGCACACAACACCATTATAACAAACTTATTATAGCACGAGTTAATGTACAAAGCATTAAGTATAACCAAATCGTATATCGGCTGTATATCTTTTATACGACTCTCTTAAGTAAAATTTGGGCCCCCCCTTTAGACAGCGTTGAGTTGTATAAAAGCTATTTAATAGCATTATAATTATCATATTACTTCATTAATAAAGTCAGTTATGAGCATAGGAATAAACAAATGGCATTTTTTGCGACTTTAATACAGTTAATATATAGCTTTTAAAATTACAATCTGTTATTAAAATTTCATAACAATGCTTACTGTTTCACTTCCTCTGTAAAAAAAAAAAAATCATAATGATTTTAAAAATATATTTATTCTGCTGACTGCTGTTGGTCGTGCAAAGTATTGTGTTGACCTGAATTAATTAAATGCAGTGTTATATTATGTGACAACTAATATTGAATGGGTAAGTAAGCATCTTTATTTCTGATTGTTTTGAGTGAAATTAGCTGCGCACATCATTTTGTCAGGTGAAATATACATGTTATTAGTAAAGAATACACGCGCCCTCGCTAAAATACTTTATTGTAGTATAAAATTTTTAGAAAACATAACCTATAGTTTTAACAAATATAAAAACTAGCCTTTAGCAATAGATTTAACAGATAAAGTAGCTTATAAAGGTATCCGTATAAAATACAAATAATTTCATTCCCTTTTTAGTCGATCTTATAGTGATTTGTATTCTTTTTGTAAGATAGGAAAATGAAAACTAATGGCGACAAATAATAGCATAATAGTGCTGTTAATTTTAATATAGCCCGTTACAAAAATTAGAGCTCGTATCGCACTATATAAGACACTTACTTATTATGTTCAGCCATATAACAGCACTTCAGAAATATGTTATAATATTTAAACTCATTATACGTAATAGTGACTGATCGTTATCGAGTTTAGCAGGGTACCGTAATCATTTGGTAAAGCCAAATAATTTATGTTTTCTTGGTATGTACAATTTATAAGAAGGCTTGTACTAAGTAACTAGAGTGATGATTTTTTCCAGAATAATGGCTTCAAGGAGTGCAAAAGAGAGAATTTTGAGATGGCTCGAAGAAGAAGACACTGATGATGGAGATATTTTTTTGTTTACTCCAATTATTAATAAAATCAGTATTTAAATCCTTTTTAAGCTTTCTTTTGAATCCGCCTGTTTTTTTTGTGTTTTTTTCAAGCCTTTTTATCCTTTCTTATATATTAAATTAGCCAGTGTAATATATTCGCCATTATATATAACCATTTTGTAAATTTAAATTACGATGTTATTATTGCTCATAGTTCTATATGCTCATAGTTTATTTCGATCAAAATATAGCTATATACTGTGGAGATGAATAGATCAGAAAGAAAACGGAGCAAAGGCATTATTTGTTATAAAGTCAATGTTAATATAGGACTAGCATTAAATTAGCACAACCATGGACTATTAGAAAGCTTTTACTCCTACAAAAAATCAATATACGTTCAAAAGCACTAAAAATTAGTTTATTAATGCTTATTTAAAGCGTAAAGTTTTTCTAATTACCAATGTAAGATAATAGTCTTAGTATAAGTTTGAAAGCTGTTTTAGAAGCTGTTATTTAGAATTATCCTACGTTAATTTAAGATTTTTGACATTGTAACAATTTTTTGCTAACTATATTATAGCAGTAAGCATAATTTGATGCAATAAATGCCTTTATAGAGTATTCATATTTGGATAGTAGGACAGTCATTAAAGCCAAAACCCGAAAGAAATTAGTAACTTGATGAAATTTTAGGGGGTTGTTAAAGAAGGTAAAATAACTTACCGTGTGATTTTGCAGCGTTCTGGGGTGTATGGAAAGGGTTGAAAAGGGGTGAAAAAGGTTTTTTGTTAATAACATTGCGTAAAAAATTAGTAACACGCTGCAAATTTGGAATGAGGTTGTTTGCAACGTGTTACTACATTTTTTACCCTTGTTAATAACAATTTTCATTGTTTTTTTATAATAAACAATGTTCCGTATGTTGCAAAACGCTGCAAATTTAATACACGTTAGAAAACGGTAAGAAACACCTAATTCCAAATTTGCAGCGTGTTACAATTTTTTTTACCCCTGTTATTAACAAATTTTATTGTTTTTTAATAATAAACAATGTTCCGTATGTTGCAAAACGCTGCAAATTTAATACACGTTACAAAACGGTAAGAACAACCTAATTCCAAATTTGCAGCGTGTTACTAATTTTATACGCAATGTTTTTAACAAAAAACCTTTTTCACCCCTTTTCAACCCTTTCCGTACACCCCAGAACGCTGCAAAATCACACGGTAAGTTATTTTACCTTCTTTAACAACCCCCTAAAATTATATCAAGTTACTAATTTCTTTCGGGTTTTGACTTTAATGACTGGCCTATAGTGACGATTAAAAGAATTAATATGACTTCAAGACATTATTCTGTATCTGTTTTGGTTAATATACAAGTTGTGTGCTTGCTGGGAATAATATTTATTTTCTATAGAGGTTTCCAAGAAATTTTTGTTTATTAACAGCAAATAGGCATTATCTTAATTAAAAATATCGAAAGCGTCTTGATCGGTCACAACAGATTTACTTTTTTTTACATTTGCTTTTTTTCATACAAAAATTATTCTTGTAGCTTAATTGATTATTATTATGGTTATATTACTATTTTTTATCTTTTACCTCTAATATTACTATTTAACAATGTGTAACAATAATTTATGTGCTTTGAGTAATGCTTTGAGTACAATTATAAATTCTGGCCAACAGCATAGAGTCAAGTGTCAAGATTGAAGTCTCTTTAGGAATTCTTTGCTAGTTTAACCAAAGAGTATATAGACTACGGTTTAACTTAGGTCCAGTCAAGATACTTGTGTCGACTATCATCAGGCTTAAGGCCTGTTTTACCACTTCCTGATAAGTGACGAATAGGCTATCCATCAATTAACTTGACAGATAAAGTATGGAGAATCTGTCAAAAAAGTTGTGAATAGCCTATTCGACACTATCAGAAAGTGGTGAAACAGGCCCTTAGTAGATAAAATAAAGCTTACTTGAACCGCGAATGCAATCGTCATTAAATATTTATGAATGCACTCATCTGGTGTTGCAATACGCGGTGGCAATCGCTTACAATTAGACGATCTGTTTGTCTGTAGCTCGATTAATATATAACCCGTTAAAATACATAAAAAAAATTACAAGCCAAAAGCCGAGTTTTGTGAGGGCTCGCGTCGTCACACCTTGACTGACTGATCATAAATTGATAACACATCTACATAATATACATAAAAATTACTATGTTAAAGCACAAATCAATAGGCGTTATAGTTTTTCCGTAAAGTGTACCACAAAATGTTCAGATTGTGAGATATACTAGGGCTCTCTTCACTCGCCCTGACAAATACGTGAGTGTGTCTGTCTGACAGTGTGTCTGTCTGTCTGTCTGTCCTTCACGCCCAAACCGCTGAACCGATTTTGCTGAAAGAACAATGGCCAAATCGTACCAGATGATAAAATGTGGGCGGTGGCGTCCCGATATGCCATTGGTAGCAAACATTCCCTAATATTTTAAGGCATCGAAAAATATTAGAAATGTGTCTGTAAATAGCCACAAAAAAAAGATCAATATGCATATTTTAGTTTCGTTATGTTCTGACAGCCGGCGATCATTCGCATTTGTTCTATTTTTTGGGTAATACTCTAGGAAAAATTGAAATAATTAGAAACGAGATCGCCGAATATACACGTGTAGGCTACACCGCAGTCGGGAAAAGGGTAGTTCTTAAGTCTAACCTCAAAATAATTGTTAACGTTATTAATTATTGTCAAAAACCGTGGCTATTTAGACATAATTCTCAAACGGAATAATGTTTAGAGCATAAGAACAACCAAATCTAACTATAGTTTATTTTGGGACATCAAAAATAAAAGTCGAGTCCAGCTCCTATACGGCCATGATTCTTTGGTATGGAAATATTTTGAGTCCCGGGAAAGGACTTAGGATTCTTCTTATACCGAAAAAATGTACGGTTCCCGTGCAATGGACGTATTTTGGCGCTACAGAGTTGCGGGCATAATCTAGTTATTCATAAAAATGAGACTTCCGGCAAAATATCGCGAAAATGTCTCCATGCGACGCGACGGGCGCGTCAGCAGAATGCGAGCGGATCAGCGTTCTGCGTTATCGGCACCGGACGGAGCTAATCGCTTGTCTGCTATCACCATAACTGACTCCATAATGCTAACAAGTGTCTGATGAAGAGCTTAACTTCGGTAGACAACATTTTCGAAATTATGAGCAATTTGCAATGCATGAAGACTACGGTTTTTAATGAAATAATGCAGGAAAGTAACATACGCTCGTAAAGTGTCTTTGGGTGCCGGCATATATCATACTTGCGATCAGGTGATATTTTCACCTATTTCCACCGACCATAGGCATTGGGAACTAGAGGAGTTAAAACAATTATAATCATCAATAATGTAACTCCTCTGGTGTCTGGCTTTTATGTTTCTTGTGCATATAATGTTCTTCTTGTAATCGAATGTCCAATCTTTTAGGTCTTAATTACTCGCCCGGTGAAACTTAATGTCTTGCGTTATTTCACGTCGGTTTTCTGTCACTCTTTTTTATTTATATATGGTTGAGCTGACCTGTCAAACCATGGCTCTCCCACATTTGGCAGTTTAAAAGAAATACTCTTGATACTTTACTCTCCTCGTTCTATCAACTTCTGATCATATTTGACTGAAAATGATTGCTAACTGAACTTTACTGTTCGTGACTCTTGTAACTTGTTAGGCCCATCAAAATTAACGTAGACTAGAATTTTACAGTCTCAAATTATTCTCGTAAAATAGATTTATTGTTAAGTACTATCGTCAAGGCACAGTAATAATTATAATAATAACTTTAAGCTAAAGCTTGTACTATTATCTATTCTGTGCTGAAGCTAAAGTCTTGATCATAAACCACACCTGTTATATACAATCATTTATTGCTAGTAGCATAGTCATAGTCATAAAATAGAGGCGAATATAGCAGTCTGATTAAATATAAACTCCATTCAATTATTTTGTATTTCTTTTTATTTTATGTTAACGTCTTTAACGATACGTACTCGTAAGTTTTTAACTTTATTTTACCTCAACCTAGGTAGTAATAATTACATAATATTAGTAACATATCTCAACTTTCTGATATTAAATAGAATTACTTTGTAAACAGTTCCTTGTTTCAAAGGTAGGAGTGCCAAAAATTACTTTGGCTACGCAAGTTAAATAATACGAGTACATAATTATCATAAATTTTCGCGATGTAGATGACGAAATGTAAATAATCTCACACGTCCGGATATTTAAAGCGTTCTTTACTTAAAATCAAAATTTAACATAACCTCAAAGTTTTTCGCGCCAAAACTTAATACCTCGACAAAGGGTTCGCAATAACCAAGACTGACACAGATTAAACACAAAGCTTTAGTTTTGAATAGCTGAAGCTGATCAGCTCAACAAACACTGACACACCTGGGTCTTACAGCTCTAAGTTTTGTAGAGAAGTGACAGTGGTAGCTCACCGTGCGCGGTCGGCGTGAGGTAGAGCGCGAACAGGTCGTCGACGGTCGCCGTGCTGGAGGTGGCGGTCTGCGTGACGGGCGCGGCGTGGTGCGGCGGCAGCGGGCCCCCGTAGTGCAGGCCGCCCAGCGCGCCCAGCCCGCTCGGGCCCGCCTCCACCAGCAGCTGCATCTGCGAGATGTCCATGAACTCGTCGCCGTCGCCCCGCCCCAGCTCCTCGTCCTCCGGCCGACGCATCGCGATCACCGAGAGCATCGCACGAGCGCATCCCCGTCGTCCTCGCACCGCCACACACCCTTGCCACCGCACACCCGACACACGCTCGCTTGCAAATTGACACGATCACAGCTCGTTAACGTATACATAGGAAACTACTAATCACATCGACATCACTACGTTCTACCGGTAAATGAACACAGAGGTTGCACGTGGTGCCGTCGCGCCGGCGGCTCCGCGCGCTCGACTGAGCGAGCGCGGCGCGTCGCCCCCGTGCGTGTCGCGCGCGACGCCGACCGCAGCGCGCCCTATCAATGGACGATATCCACCCGGTCGAGGTCGGCGTTCATTCACGACGGCCGAGTTAATGGCGGCGGAGCCGGGCGCCCTCGCTTAACCGTCCTCGCCCACGTGCGCGGGAAAATGGCGCGGCGTCGCGACGTCGAAGGGAGGCGCGCGAAAAGCGCGGGGCGCACGAGTGTAGTGGCGAGCGCGGGCGGCGCGCGCGCGTGCCCGCGTGGGCACGGAGGCTCGTCGCGCCGCGCGTCAGCGGCCCACTCCCGCTCCCATCACTTTCCCCGCGCTGAATCACGCTCCGCATTCGGCCGAGCGCGCCGCGGAGCTCCCGGAGTCTGTTTCGGTGATGCCACAATTAGCCCCCGGCGCGTGCCCGTGACGCGCGCCCACCCGCCCGCGCGACCGGCTACGTATGCCACATAAACGATTACGTTTCATAAAAAAACATGACCGGAGGTGATACGTCACGGCCGGGACGATGCAAGCCGCCTCCATGAGATTGTCATCGACGATATCGTTTTCCTCCTACCCGAAGACGCTCGCTCGCGTCACTCTTATTCATTACGATGTGTGCGCTCCATTTTTTAATGACGACGATCGTTGCCTCCATCATTAACCGTATGGAACTTATTAGATCATTGAAACGCGAGGTAACGAAGACAAAAGTGTCGTATCCTCGTTCGGTCCTTTATTATTATATTATTGTGTCGCCGAAATGAACGAAGGCAGCGTGTATTTACGAAGGCTTCGCCCGTCGCCATGGCAACGGGCGTCGATTACGTGCCGGCAAATGTCAGAGGTAGACGCCGCGCCGCGCGACGTGGGTCGATTTACTTTATGATATTGGGCTCAAGGATTTGGTAACGATTCTGTACACAAATACATTACAATACGATTCATGAATACAAAAATACTGGCCCTCGACCGATGAATGAAAAGCCTCCGCAAAGTTCAGTTAGCTATTTCGTTCGTCGTTAAAGTATTGTGACTGAAAACTAGCTTTTAATTAACAAGGGCTTATATACCCGAATAGTATCGTAGAATGTTTTGAGACCATTAATGAATACTACTTAAGAAAAGCTAATTTAACAGTCTCAGAATGACAAAAATCTATTAAGGAAAAAGCGTTTTAGGGCGGGTAACAATAATGCTAATATTTGATCGACTTTACGCGTTTACTTCCTTCCTCAATAGTTAGCAGTGACCTTTATTATTTTGGATTAGTATTATACGTATTACGTAAAAGCGAGTAGATAGTTGGTTACTTTCGACTACTCAAAATGAAAAAAAGTTTCTTTGGGTCGATTTTTTTAATGCAAATTAGTAGCCCAACCCAACACATTTAATAGTTCAAAGGATATTTTTTACAACTGAACAAAAGTCTTGTTTACATGAACACGTATAAAATATACAGTTACCTTACCTTTAGTTTGTATATCAAAGTATATATACATAATAAGTAGATATTAGTGTCCTTAGCTAATTTAAACTCGTGCGAGGGATTATTGTTTTTACGGTGGGTAGTAGTCTAGTCATAACTTAAATAAGTTTCGCCTACTTCGTTACAGAGGGCTGCGTTTCCACCAGAGATGTGCGATGGAATTGTGTCGTGCGAGGATGTATAGATGTGCTCTGAAAATGTGTAGGTGTTTCCACCAAAGCTGTGCGATGAAAATGTGCATACGAAGATGTGTAGCGGAGCTGTAAAAATGCGCTGGTACAGTATGTGCAAACCTAGCAACACATCCATCTCAACACACATTTCTCTCAACATATCCCTCTCGCAACACGTCCATCGCACACATTCCTCGCAATACATCTCTCGCACACATTCCTAGCTTGTTTTGTATGCGCAAAAATCTAGCTCCGCTAAGCCGTTTCCACCAGAGCTGTGCTGACCGAGGCGAAGTAAATGAAGCGATTCTATTGGTTCTTTACAAACACATCCCTCGCTACGTATCCTCGCACATCGCTGGTGAAAAAGTAGCCTAATGAGTATTAGCTGAAAAAAAAAACATTTTTTACTAGATGACGCTCGCAACCCCGTTGTGCCAAAATTCGTTTATCGCACCGGATCCGTACATTTTCCCCGTATAAAAGTATACTATGTCCTTTCCCGGGACTCAAAGTGTTGCCATACCAAAGCTTAGCAAAATTGGTTCAGTGGCTTGGGTGTGAAGAGGTAATACACAGACAGACAGACAGACAGAAAAACAGACAGACACTTTCGCATTTATAATATTTGTAAGGAATTAAAAATAATAAGTAATTTCGGCCTTTTTTATACAAAAAAATAGTTCTAATTTAATTAATAAACATAGAAAAATAAACGATTTTCATTTTTCTACCTCTGCATTTTGCACTATCAGAGAAGTTGACTCATAGGCACATGGCGGACCTGCGTAATTTGGTCGCGCTATGTGAAACTCAGCCGACAGACCACACCCACAATATTACAATATTTGGAACAGCCAGCATTGAATTGACACAATCCGAACAAATTGCGTAGGTCCGTCAACTGCCTATGAATCGATTTCTTCGATGGTACAAAAATTTGTATAATGTATTTTATCTTCTCGATGTAATTTGATTTAGTACTTTTATGTAAGAATAAGAATGGGCTGTTTTGGGGCCCAATTAAATCCGCCCACGTGACGTGAGCCTACGACAGAGGTTACGTGGTGCCTACGCGCTACGCTGTAGACTCGATGTAGAGGGTCGCGCCTACGGACTCCCTTAAGTAAATAATATTACTATGTGTTTGTAATTTTCTTGATCCATCCCCATATTCTCTGAGCTCGACATCTTTGATTAATCCCCTAATTATATTTCTGCCCACCGTTTTTTGGTCATTTCAATCAATCAATCAAAACAGCCTATATTCGTCCGTTTTTGGTGATTTACTGACTGAAAATTGTTGAGAGTTGAAGATTACGGTGGTTGTAGAGATAGTCCCCGTCACGAACTTTTTATTCATTAAAAATGAAAATATTATAATTCCTATTACTATTATTATATTCCATTATACGTTGGTGATTTATTTAAAATACATAAATATAGAAGCAAATTTGAAAACTTATGGTTTAACCCAAACTAGTTAAGGTATATCATACAAACATTTATTTAGTTAATATTCGTTAATATTTGTATTTTGTAGTACAATATATAATATTTCATACATAACATTAAAACTTGAAAACAAGAACCGTATTCTGTGTCTAGATAGCTAGATAAAGAACAGGACGTAGAGTTCTTGTTTTCAAGACTATTATTTAACTCTTTTAGTCTCCATAGCAAACGAAAGTTATACAAGTCTAAACATAAACAATCATTTCTTATTGTACGCATTTGTAAGGACTCATTATGACTCAAGTATTAAAAATAATTTGTAACCCCAAGTTTAATAACGTTTTCCCCATAAAAAAAATCCAACCTTTTATCCTATCATGAAAGCGCACGGAGTGCGCGGCCAAGTTCCAGCAGGCCGCGCGCATGCCGTGCACTATTTACACGAACCGTTTCGACGCACTTTTGACCCCCCTGTAGCTCAGTGTCTATTGCGAGTTCAAACATAAAATTTTACCTACGTGATTAGATACTAGTACTTAAGCAGTATACCCAATTTCATAGATATAGCTTCGGTAGATCCTGAAATATGTCCCTGTAAAAATAGTTAATTTTGGCACTGACTCACTCACTCACTCACTGACCGATAATCAAAACCTCTAGGCCACTTCCAATTGCCCTAGCGTTATGAAATTTGGCACACAGGTCGTTTGTTATATGAAGATTAATAAAAAATTGAGAAATTTAAGAAATCGGTCAAGCGTGAGTCGGTTCATCTACGAACTTCAAAGGGCAACTTCCAATTGTCCTAGCGTTATGAAATTTGGCACACAGGTCATGTGTTAATATATGTAGATTAACAAAAAAGTGAGAAATTCAAGAAATCGGTCAAGCGTGAGTCGGTTTATCTACGAACTTCAGAGGCCACTTCCAATAATTATTGTCCTAGCGTTATGAAATTTGGCATACAGGTCGTATGTAATATGTAGATTAATAAAAAATTAAGAAATTTAAGAAATCGGTCAAGCGTGAGTCGGCTCCTCTACAAACTATAGGTAAAAATTCTTATACACCAGTGGTACAATGAGAATACGATGGGAGGATTGGTTTAAAATATTGACATCATATAAAATGCATACTGTATAGCTTATTAATCCTTCGATCGCGGATTCTTGGAAATATATTGTTTACGCGGTCGAATTCGACCGCTTGGGAGTTGATATAGGTTAAATAAATAAAATTTCGCTTCTATTGATAGTTTAACAAATACAACTAGCGCCATATATCGAAGGTATTGTTTAAGTCGGGTGTGGCAAAAAAAGAAAAAATAGGTATAATTTCTTGAAAAAAAGTATTGAAATCCCACCAAAAACATACCTGTTAAAATGGGGCCAAGTTCCTATCGGCAAATTTTTGGTCTAAAAAAAGAGTTGAAATCCAATCCAATGCCAAGTTTTGATGCACTTCATCGATCGTTATCATTTTCATCAACAGCCTGATCCATAATCCTTCTAAATTTGAACTTGGCAGGTTTTCGTGCTTTACGTTACTCTTGATTAATTGTATTATTACATAATAATATAATTAAATTAACCTGCCACGTTCAAATTAGAAGTATTATGGATCAGGCTGTTGATGAAAATGATATCGATCGATGAAGTGCATCTAAACTTGGCATTGGATTGGATTTCAACTCTTTTTTTAGACCAAAAATTTGCCGATAGGAACTTGGCCCCATTTTAACAGGTATGTTTTTGGTGGGATAATTATGTTACTCATTCATAATTGTTACTGGTTACGATAATTCTGTTTGTTTTGAATTCGTTGTTTAATTTTTTTTCGCCGTAAAATTTTCCTACTGTTGTGCAAACGTTTTTTAATAGGTTTGTTTGATTATTATTTTTAATCGAGTTTCTGGGCTGAGGTGGTAAGCTTTTTACTTTTTTGCGTTTAACTTTAGGAGATTCAACTAACATAAGGTTGGTCTTAGTCGTGAGAGTAACTTTGGCTATCAACGCACACTTTATGAACCAAGAGCCTACGACGGCCAGACCTTCATCAGTTTCGTAAAGCTGAAACTTATTACCTGTTTGTGGCCTTTACAGAGGTAAGAACGACCAGTAACCATGGAGTTTCGGCCGCGGCTACTTTAGGAGGTATCCAGTTCTGAAGGTCTACCTGACCTTCTAGAAAGAGTAAAGCTCAATTTCATAGCTTATATTCTTCGCTGTAAGTGGAGGAATCTCGTCTTCCAGTGCCGGACATTTTTGACAGTTGCTTCCCACTGCTAGACACCCTCAAACTCTAATAATTTAAGAACGTTTAAGGGTGTCTGGCAGCTCTGGCGAAGAAGGTCTGGCCATCGCAGGCTCTTACTCTTTTAGGGCCGTCTTGTCAGATTTGAGTTTAAACGAGATTCATCTTGGTCGATAGCCACAGCGACGCTGGGTACACCGCAGTCAGGTTTTTTTTATTTTTTACGACCAGCATAAACAATTTAACTATATTGGCTAAGTCTATTTTTAACCGAATTTCAAAAAGAAGGATTATGTTCTACTATGGATATATGTATATGTTTCTTATTTTTGTATGTTCAACGATCACTCCGCCCTTTGTGAACCTATTTTCAAAATTTGTCTTCTGTTGTACGTATGGTATTAGGTATTTCAATTTGATACCATGTTCAAAAAAGTGGTGACCCAATATTGGGATCCATGAGTAATCGAGGGAACTCCTCAAAATTTATATAGAAACATAATATGGTGATATTGGTTTTATGAGAAGTGTTCTAAGCATATGTTACCAAAAAGTAACACTTTGCACCAAGGTATACCATGGCTCCAAAGGTGCTAAGAGAACTCCTGACTTCTTATAGAATATAGATACCTCCTTATAGATAAGTAGTTTGGGGGTGTCGTAGTTGTTTTAAGAACGGAAAGCATGTTATAATATGCTTACTGTGCAAATCATATTTATGATCATCTATTAAATATATTTGTTTTTCAGAATTCACCTAAATTTCAACTATTCTATATTTAGTCTTCATTATTTTGAATTCGGTACCAGTCTTAAAATAGAACTCACGATGGTACCGACTTCAAAATTATGAAGACTGTGTGCAGAAACAGTTGAAATTTAGGTGAATTCTAAAAAAGGCACTATTAAAGAATAGGAATTATTAAATAATTTTTAGTTTACTTAAGAATTATTTAAAGAATAAATTATTATTATTGTTCTCATCTTGGGTGTCGGTTTTAAATTTTTGTTTTAAATAATAATTTGATCTGGCAAAACCCGTGTCCATTTGCCATTTCAATCTTTGTTCATTTTCTGAAATAGCAGATATAGCAGAATGTTTCATCCGTGAGTCGTAAACGTGGAATGTTTTCTGAGGAATGTTCCTGTATCTTAACTGTTTTAAAACTTTTTATTAAACGGCGTTTTATCTAGCCCAACAATAGATCCGTGTTTTATGTAAACCAGAGTAATGTCTTGTAGAAGAATTTTCAGGAATAAACAATAATTGTTTACAATGTTATGGACTTTTATTTCTGGCTTCAGCGTCACGTTTATATACCTCTGTACTGAACAAATTCGGTAACGACTTAAATTATTCTTTGATGTGCCAATTCGGTTTTGTGGTATTTATAGTATAAACAACTCTTATTAGATTTATTTTTAATTTCTACGTCATGTTCAACACAGCAACAAGTTGAGAAATTGTTTCTTTTATTTTTGACCGTGGAAAATTTTGAAGATTTTTGCGAAATTCATAACTGAGTATTTTTAGATTTTATTTTTAAATCTTAAATTTGTCAGGAAAATGCGTACGAAAACGAAAATGAAATGTTACGATATACGTTATACACTTATAACGTATATCGTAACATACCTAATCATTCTTAAGTATGATTTCATAAAATATTGAAAGTGTTTGTTTTACATTTCAGCTTATTCTTTTACTGCCATAATTAATAAACGAAGATTAAAATATGACTAACTAATTGTGTTTCAAATGGATTTCCTGTTGCTTTTTTAATTTTTTTAAAGTAGCTTAGTATTTTAAACTATTCTTTATAAATTAATTTTATGACAGACAGTGGATATCGATTTTAATGTAGGCGATCACGTTTACATTCAATATTTTCCACATTTGAAGTGGGCAGGCGCGGGAAATGACCACACAGGTTTGACATTTTCTAATCCCCATGTGGGAGACAATAATGTTTGTGTGTGTAGCGGTATTGCGAAAGTTGAACAATACAAGTTTTTATAGCTTTGTAGACACTGACCTCTATTATACAAGTACGCTGAACCAATAATACCCTTTGAAATGACAGCTATTTTTTGTGCCTATTTGAAGCGGAATCAGATCCCCCGATATTAGGGATAGGAACTAAATTTGACGTAAACATGATGTTTGAATGTCGCCATATTGGCGCTGATAGCAGTAGTGGGAGTACTTGGAACTAATACCAGTTTCTACCATGGAGCGCATACTATTATCTGTGGTTTCTACAACCAATAGCGATTGAGCGGCCATTTGCAAGTTACGTCAGATTTAGTTCTCTTCCCGAATAATGGGGGAACTGATTCCGCTTCAAATAGGCACAAAATACATCCGGGTATCATTGGTCCAGCGTACTTATATAATGGAGGTCAGTGTTTGTAGAGCAATTCCAGTGTACTGTATACAAGTAATGTTGCATTTTCTACTAAACTAACTCCAAGAGTCTGATGACGAGATGAGCAATGAATAAACTAGGGTGCTGCTTTTTGTGTGCAAAAAAATAATTATTGAATGAAATCATTTTTATTTTCGAAGAATTTGATATAATAGGTTATATTATGTCCTAATGGTACATAATATTACCTATTATATTATGTACCATGAGGAGCAAACAGGCGTAAAACTTCATGACAAAAAACGATTGTCTGTAAAGTCGGTTTACTGACGATATTTGAACGTGACAACGTGCCTCTTTGTCGCTCGTTCCGCGCTCTCGCTTGCACTTCAAGCCTTAAATGGAACGCCTCAGAGCGAGGTAACGCCGCATGAGTCATGTTTTTTCGTGCGTGCAGTCGGCTCCATCGAATTATAAGACGTTGTCACGTCAAAACTCATTTCCCCGACTGTACATTTCTGCTAAACAACTCATTTCCCCGACTGTACATTTCTGCTTAGCACAATTTTCCCCGACTGTACATTTCTGCTAAACAACTTATTTCACCGACTGTACATTTCTGCTAAACAACTCATTTCCCCGACTGTACATTTCTGCTTAGCACAATTTTCCCCGACTGTACATTACTGCTAAACAACTCATTTCCCCGACTGTACATTTCTGCTAAACAACTCATTTCCCCGACTGTACATTTCTGCTAAACAACTCATTTCCCCGACTGTAAATTTCTGCTAAACAACTCATTTCCCCGACTGTACATTTCTGCTTAGCACAATTTTCCTCGACTGTACATTTCTGCTAATCAACTCATTTCCCCGACTGTACATTTCTGCTAAACAACTCATTTCCCCGACTGTACATTTCTGCTTAGCACAATTTTCCCCGACTGTACATTTCTGCTAAACAACTCATTTCCCCGACTGTACATTTCTGCCTAGCACAATTTTCCCCGACTGTACATTACTGCTAAACAACTCATTTCCCCGACTGTACATTTCTGCTTAGCACAATTTTCCCCGACTGTACATTTCTGCTAAACAACTTATTTCCCCGACTGTACATTTCTGCTAAGCAACTCATTTCCCCGACTGTACATTTCTCCTTAGCACAATTTTCCCCGACTGTACATTTCTGCTAAACAACTCATTTCCCCGACTGTACATTTCTGCTTAGCACAATTTTCCCCGACTGTACATTTCTGCTAAACAACTCATTTCCCCGACTGTACATTTCTGCTAAACAACTCATTTCCCCGACTGTACATTTCTGCTTAGCACAATTTTCCCCGACTGTACATTTCTGCTTAACAACTCATTTCCCCGACTGTAAATTTCTGCCTAGCACAATTTTCCCCGACTGTACATTTCTGCTTAGTACAATTTTCCCCGACTGTACATTTCTGCTAAACAACTCATTTCCCCGACTCTACATTTCTGCTAAACAACTCATATCCTCGACTGTACATTTCTGCTTAGCACAATTTTCCCCGACTGTACATTTCTGCTAAACAACTCATTTCCCCGACTGTACATTTCTGCTTAGCACAATTTTTCCCGGCTGTACATTTCTGCTAAACAACTCATTTCCCCGACTGTACATTTCTGCTTAGCACAATTTTCCCCGACTGTACATTTCTGCTAAACAACTCAAATGGAACGCCTCAGAGCGAGGTAACGCCGCATATTGCGTCATGTTTTTTCGTGCGCGCAGCCCATATCGAATTATAAGACGTTGTCACGTCAAAATTGTATGCATGAGTGGCTTAAGTTTTGGATAGTTATGATGGTTAAATGTTGGAGTTCAAGATACAACTATTACTTTTGGAGTAGAAATAAAAATATAAAATAAAACAAAATTAAATACATTTATTTAGACGTATTGTTTTATTATATTTAGCATTTCTAGATATTTTTGAATATGAATAAAAAAACTGTCTTTGTCTATTATATCTCGTTTTTTTCATATATTTAAAAGAGAGTGACAACTTGACATTTTGGGTCAACTTTACAAGTGCCTGACAAGTTCGACACTCGAGTGGCGACGTGACGCATTTGTCTCATCGTTAGTGCAGCGGTGACGTAGCGAAGCCGTATCTAGATAGATAGGTATATATTAATATAGTCATTACTTTGGCTACATTCACTGTGGCTCAATGGTTGAGCGCGGCGCGGAGGGCGCCGGGGGTCTTGAGTTCGAATCCCGCCGACGAAACAAAAAGTTTTCAATGTTCCTGGGTCATCAAATTTTAATATATGTATAGTATAAAATTATTAAATATATTTTCGTTCTCTTCTTTCTGTAGCACAAGTCCTTCAGATACTTAATAGCATGGGGCCAGACCAGATAGATAATGTTATGATTATCACCCACTTTACGCCTTCGGAAAATATGTTGATTTTGGCATTTTTATAAAAAAAAATGTTAAACACAGTTTTGTTATTTGGATTGGAAGTAATTTGAGGATTAATGAATATTTAGCCTAGGTAACGACTTGCAAAAACAAAATTTTTACATACTTACGTTTATTTCTGAATTTTCGTCCATAAATATGTAAGCTTAGTAAATTGACTACTGTATTGGGATTGTAATACGTAGGAGAGTCATGCTTCGGCACGAATGGGCCGGCTCGACCGGAGCAATACCACGTTCTCACAGAAAACCGGCGTGAAACAGCGCTTGCGCTGTGTTTCGCCGAGTGAGTGAGTTTACCGGAGGCCCAATCCCCTACCCTATTCCCTTATCTACCCTCCCTATTCCCTTCCTTTCCCATCCCTACCCTCCCCTATTACCCTATTCCCTATATTATTATTATAGGCCGGCAACGCACCTGCAGCTCTTCTGATGCTGCGAGTGTCCATGGGTGACGGAAATTGCTTTCCATCAGGTGACCCGTTTGCTCGCTTACCCCCTTATTTCATAAAAAATATATATATTTATATTACCGATGTATATTTCACAGTAAAATAATTATAAGAGCCAACCTATTCAATATTTTTTTTTTAATTGGAAGCTCACCTGGAAAACTTATCGTTATAGTCCGCGCGGAACTAGTTGGCCGCTCTGCCGGTACATGAGTGTATGGGCAGAGCGGCCAACTAGTTCCGCGCGGACTATAGGATATAACACGTACATTATAAAATGAGATCAGGATTAAAATTTTCAAAGTTTCTTGCTCTAATGGCTGCACTCAGAGACATTTAATGACTATTATTCTTTAATTTAACGAAGACACATAATGTATGCGGCTTATGTCAAACCTTCATTTAATTACAGTTGATAAATATTTTTCTACTTGTACCAATACGTATTCTGTGTCAGAGATAGTTACGGCTTTAAGCTCTTTGTCTTACATTCGTATAGATAAGACAGACATTTAGCAGTTCGCGGGGGCGAGTCGAGTATGGTCAGAGAGTCTGGCGTCATCGATCTATTAAAAACTGATTGCCTGTTGTTTTGGTTTCGGACAAAAACACCAGGCTTCGACTCCGGGACTAATATAGGCATATTGTTGAGCATTGATGGCGATCTCACCGTATACGGCGCGGTGTAGTAGACCATATAATTAAGTTTATGACATCATGTATCTAATGATGCTATTCACACGGTGCTTAGCTGCTTTTATTTAACGAGGTAGGTACAAAGGATTAGGACCAAAGATATATATCTAAGTAAAGCAATCTCTATGATACCTTATATAATTTATAAACGAATTTTTCTTAAAGCTCCTAGAGATTTTAAAAATCTCAGAATCTATCAATACTTAGGATACTCCAAATTAGATTATAGTTAGGTACTTTACGTTAATTGTTAAAGTTAAGGCAACGGCTTAAAATAATTGACATGCTAAAACTATATCCCTTGAACACTAATATAATACCGCCTGTAAAACAAATTGCTAAACTTTACCACTGCAACGCGCAATTATTTTTAACAATTCCAGTAACATACTTAGCAAATGCACAATGGCTAACTCGTTAGTCATAAACGATATATACAGGGTGTTTCACTCCTGACATGGCTAGAATAATGCGGCACTTTAATTACTAGCCAACGTATAATGAACGAGATGCTTATTATTCACGGGCAAAGATTTAAATTGTAAGATCTGCCAGTACAGAAATGTATCTACTAAGAAATAAAGTGATCTCAATTCAGAAATTATCAGTACTTTTTATCAAATTCTTCGAAAATAAAAATGATTTCATTGAATAATAATTTTTTGTGCACTCACAAAGCAGGTGTCAAATGCCGTAGTCTGCCTTCCGAAAGTGCAGTCGCAACTCGAGAAATGCTGATAATAAAGACAAAGCTCAAAGGTTACTAAGTAGCAGCGATACGAAATTGCGATTTTGGAGCGCAATTGCGCAATAATTGCTATCGCATTGCTCTCGCAAGATACGTGATACCGCTGCCGAACGTACGTGCAGCGTGCTGAGAAAGAAAGGTGCGTAAGAGTGTGGGAGATAGAGGGGTGGATTTTCTTTGGCTACTTTAGCTATCTATTATCTCGTAAACGTTATTTTAACGCAAATAAAAAGATAAAAATCTAAAAAACTTTTGATTTTATACCTTTTTTTACTTTGTATCATCACTTTTGACTGAAGAATCCCGATTTTTCACTCAAAAAGTTCCAAAGTCCCAACTTGGCACAAAAAAAAAATCTGGCAAAGCTGCTAAGTAGTATTAACACCAACTCGTTATCGTAAAAAATTTACAATATATTGAGCTAAAATGAAGTCAAGAGAATAAAGTATTTAAATCCATACTAATATCATAAATGCGAAAGTGTGTCTGTCTGTCTGTCTGTCTGTTACCTCTTCACGCCCAAACTGCTGGACCGATTTTGCTGAAATTTAGCATGGAGATACTTTGAGTCCCGGGAAAGGACATAGGATACTTTTTGTCCCGGAAAAATGTACGGTTCCCGCGCGATAAACGAGTTTTGGCGCAACGGAGTTGCGGGCGTCATCTAGTAAAAAATATATTTACATTACAGTTAAGCTATGCGAAAATATTGTTACAGTTTTGGTGGCGGACGCATCTAACGATTTAAATCTCTGTTCGCGGCTCCGAGCGAACTCAACTATTACTTACGTAGACATTTAACACGTGCCCACCTGTATGCACTTTCTCTTGTTTTAGCAGTGATTAACTCGAATACAGGGTGTTTTATTAATGCGCGAGCTAAACTAGCTATTAGTTAGCCAAGCCAAGTTGAGCATATTTGTTTTGACGTCATTACAATAATTAAAATATTAATAATTTGTTTTGATTAAATTAACGTCGTTTTTATGTGGAGGCGTTGATTATTATTACGTGTGTTCTACCGTCTACGTTAAATATTAAGTATATTAAGATATTATGAAACATATGCTCATATTATGGAAATGACAATACAGGAAGGTATATCTAAAGAATTATTCTAAACCTTTGCAGTCTCTTTAATGGGTTAAATAAAACATAGTTTTGATGCAGACAACATAAGAGCATTGCAATTTCCAACGGCCAGTATCACATTGCCTTCAACTTTTAAGCCATAAGGTGTATTTGTTACTCAAATGGGACTAAGATACCGTACCTATCTCGTGCAACAACGTTGGATAATATTGGAAAAAGTAATATAATATCTATAAATGTGAAACTGCAATAAGATCTTATTGCAGGAGGTATTATGGAAGTAAAACTTTACCTATAGGGTTTAAAAGTAACAAATCAGTGCCGTGGTAGAGCGCAAATAAAAGAGACAATTTTTACTGAAAAATCGCATTTCAGTATATTAAAATAAAAACGACCACACTGTTGCATACGGAGTAATATAAACGTTATAGTTATACAATGACTTCTTCCTTTATGTAGTATGCTGTATGTGTAAATAACGTCAAAAAGTAGCTTGATAAAAATAAAACAATTGCAAACTTTATACTGATTGAGTACATACTTTGTTTTAAAAACTCAATATAAAAAGGCTTCTGATGCACATACTAACACGAGAACCGCAGAAACCATAGTTTCAGGTATGTAAACAAACAAACTTCATTTGCACCGTGTATCTCGCGAAGACATGCGCGAGTTACAAAACAATAATGGAACAATCTACATTCACTACCGTTTGTAGAAGCAATTTAGTGTCATGCGAACGGGAAATGTTGGTGCAATTGCCGGGGTTCGATTCCCGCGCGAGATAAATCGTGCTGTCGATAGATTGCGCGCCGTATTAGACCGTGCGTATTGAATACAAATACGACGCGTGCGCAGCCCGTGTTGCCATATTGAAAAATTTAATCGAACAAGGTGCGAATATTATTTATTGATGTTCTTCTTCATTGTGTTATTTATACATAGTTTTCACCTCTTAAGGATGTGAAAAATTGTTTATATTGAAGGTCTTTTAAATACATAAATTCATCCTTATGCTCCGATAGGCATTAATTTTTGTAAGACTGGCTATACACAAGTACACAGCCAATCTGTAACCCAGTTCTTAGGTGTGTACACATATTGTTACCTTGATATTATATTTAAATTAGGTCTGATTATAAATAACAGTAAAATATAATACAGGAATATCATATTAAAGGTTTTAGTTACGTAGTAATTTTTGTTTTAGTCAACTTGCGCGACATTATTTTTCAACTTCCCTAAACTGCGAGCTCTGGATTCTTCTTAAAGTACTTCAGACTTCTAACATGATAGATTTCACATTAACATCGATGTAATTTAAATAAGTTTGCATAAATAAATAAATTCATATTATCCAGTCACCGCCAACAAAAGTTTCCGTTAGCCAGAAGCAGAATAAATAACATTAAGCAACCTTCTGGGCCATAAAATTCGACCGTTCAAAAACTATGTTGACGTATCATAAAAATCAGTACATAAATTATAAAACTAAATAACAATGTGGCGTTACGCTACCGGCGGCGGCGCGGGCGCAGCGCGGTAGTTACGCGAGATTTATAACCTCAAATTGTGTATTTTTGATCGGTCGCCATTTTGGCGTCGATAAGTGCCGTTTAACACTTGATGTAGTGTTGGTAATTTGTGTTCGGGTCCGCTTTCCTTTTCAATTAGTCCGAATTGGAGTTTGTGTAAGCGATAATTGGTTAAACGCTTTATTCGTACCTTTGTTATCTTTGATCCGTTTGATTACTTTGATTGATTACGACGGCAATTTTCAATAGCAATTTGTGGATACAGTAAAAATATCCAGTAATTTGAAGATAGAGTAGGAAATAGTATATAATAAAGTCTCTATAAAGTTTTTCTTGTAGAGACACCTCAACTTTATTTGATGTTATAGACTAAAGAGTAAGAAATGATTAGCGGGTATGAAGTTTGTCGTAGAATGTAGAGTTAACCACAACCATGCCACAACATAAAAACTACATTTTCTCGGATTTAGATTTCCCGTTTACGAATCCGTTACGGTTAATTTGTCAATGAAAATTCATAGGAATTATGGTGATCGCGGCTTATCAGGGAACGTTGATAAATGTTGCGCGGAGGGGGGAGGGGGGAGTCACGGGTCAGGTCTAGGCGCCTCGTCGCGTCGCGGGCAGGCGCGTAACAAATGCGATGTGCCCGCGGCTACGTTATAATTGTGCTGGTGGAATGGAAGAGGAGCCATGGGTTTTGTTGTGTTGGGGATGTGTAGAGATGTTTCTAGGACTATTTAGGTGTCTTATGTTAAAATGAAGAGCAACAGAAATATTTGTTTATAAGTTCGTAAGGAGCTGCGTATTAATATAGCGAGTAGCGACACTACAATCTATCTATGCGAATCGATTTTTTAAGCTGGCAATCATACTCAAGGCGTGGAAACATTTTGATGGATATTTTTTTCTTTAATACTTTAGGAAATTTAAAAAAAAATGTAAAAGTACGGGCTTGTAATTTGGATTTCAAGTCATATTAATAATATTGTTAAAGTCATAATGTAATTTTGTCAGTCCCGCCCTAACCTCTATAACCTAGATGGTACAAGTTAAACCTTGAATTATATTTTCGTCGCTTATTATAATTTAATGTTATGTACCTACTTAATATAAGTAAAGTATATAGATAAAGCAACATAATAGTAGTAATAGTCTTCATTTCATCAACATTATGGTCATCCTATCCTCTTTGACCGTCGGTATATAATGCGTTCGCAAATTCGAGAATTTCTCTGAAGCCTGCGTGTGAATATCCCAAGGAAAGTCCGTAATTCATCTGCCATCCACTCGCGATGATTTACTTCGCCAAATTGAGCGCCCATAGGTCGCACTATTTCACTGGCCAATTTGAAAACATAAGTGTTTTGTATCTGTGTGCTATATGACCTTATCGTAAAGTTTATGATTGATTTCTACATGAGTAATAGAATGCTTTCAAACATCGTAGACCCGAGAATTAAAGGCTTAGTAGAGTCAAAGTACCTACTTTAATTATTATTTTTAATAGAGCAACTATTACTACTACTCACTACTAATATTTTAACATGCATTCAAATTAAATGCATTCAGTAAGTCTAACAGCTAACTAATATTAAATCTTTAACGGATAATTAACGTTCGCCAATGTCTTATAATTTTTGTGATGATCTAAGAATTTAGGCTACTCGTAGTTTATTTCTAAGATATCCTAATGGGAGAGGCAACAATGCATTATATTTTGATACTTCAAATTAAAGGCGCAGAGTTCGTGTTTTGATTTCATCAAAATTATTACACATTAGAGAGATCCGCAAGAATGACATCAAGTTAACATTATCTTAAGCTAGCTATACGGTATACCATAAAAACACACGTGAAAGTAATCAGAAACCTTTTACTACCTAACTGCTTAAATAACCGACACCACAGTTTTATTACTAAGATATAAATATATTAAAACTGTTCTCAAAGTGTCGCATCAGTAGGAGATATTACTAAGTATTAGTAATTATCAAAAATGTTTTAATATCAGTTTCTTAAAAGCATCATGGTGCCGGTATAATTTATTCAGTTTTTATTAGTATAATTTGAGTGTGAAGTGTATGACTTCAGCATAACAGTTAAGTGATCTTTCACCTAAAAGATCATAAAAATACCACTAGTCTCCTCTCTGTTGACATTTTCTTCTTTATTATCTATTAAAATACTGTATATTATGATATTGGTCATATATTTAGCTCGGTTATTATGATTTTCGACTGGTGCCGGTGTAAATTGACGTGTATCAAGTTTAAATTATGCAGTGTATATAGATCTTAACATTTTATTTGATGACAACATCATAACTTTTTAATTTTTATTTGGTTTGCATTAAAGTAATTTGTGTTATAAGTGTTAAATGTTAGCTAGATATAGAAACATAATCTTTATTAATGTGATATAAAATATAATAAAAATATTAAGCTCATGTTATAATATGTTAAATATCAGTTACGAACATAAAGCAAGCTTTTAATAAAGCGCGAGAAAAAAAAATGTTTTCCCATTTCTTAATTTTTTTTCGTAATAGTTTGGCCAAAAAATATTCTTGCAGGTATAAGGTATATTTCAAGGTATAAAGCTGCCGCTTTTCAGTCTAAGTACGTACGTACTCGATGTGATGAATATTAATACGAGTATAGTATATTTTATAACTGGGTTATAAAAATAGTCCATCAATCTCTAAGTTGGACAAATTGTGTGGTATCTAATCCAGTCGTGACAAGCGAATTGTGTCCAAACCACAGACATAGATTAAGATAGATACCGCATGTGTATGTACTTCGCGTGCCATATCGCGTTCCCAAACGACGAGCAATGCTCGTCTTTTCAAAGTCTGTTCTTTAGTCTGCTATCAGAATCGGACGTCAATCGGAATTTCAAAAATGCCTAAATGCCTAAAAGTGCCGTATTGAGCTGTAGAAATTCAAATAGAAACGTTGGCCTTGATAAAGGACACGTTTCTTATCATCGGTACGTCACAGTGGTAGGAAAAAAGTGACACGCTCGTTTTCATACGAATGGAGCGACATGCGGTATCTATGTTGATCTATGTCTGTGGTCCAAACCCATGCACCCATACCCGGTCACCGACCTCTGAAATTAATTAGGGCGACAAATCTCAAACAAACGGCTCGAATAATTGAATTATACGACAATCTCTTTGTTGTCGACATAGGCTTGAACATTTATTTCATAATATTTACCAGTGGTAGTCATAATATTGTAAAACAAACAGTTTTTCATATCCATATCTTTTATTTCCTAGAAATTGATTAAGTACAATGATGTTCGTAGGTTAAGTTTTACCAACATGGCCACCAGATTGACAAAGCATAGATACATATTTTGATTCATTGCATTTCTATTATTACCTATCATAAAACTACAAACTATATGTCGCATTATACTACACTATAATAAATACATCGTGTGTATTTGTAGTTCAAACATATAAAAGTTGTATTAAAACGCCATAAAATAAGTTGGAGTCGCGAAGTGTAGGTAAATGTTTAATAAGAAGTGCAAAATGGAAGAGAAATGTCACGTCGTGGTGCGATGATGGCTGTAGTCGGGCTCTCGCAGCGTGACATTGTTTTTACGACACCATAACCTCCGCTATTTATGGCGCGTATTTAGCATAGGTCCTTCTGAGGGCTCGGGCGCTCGCGTGGGACGCCCTCTATCGGACACAGCATCTATAAATTGCACTCGCACTCGCGTCGCAAAAAGAGCAAGCGTTATCGACGAAAGGTCTAAATAAATTCGAGTATGTACTTATTTGTTCTCGATATCATCGCCTTTATGCCGGAATAATTGTCGGGACAAAATCGATTTCGATCGAGGAACAATCGAGTCTTAACGAGCGAGAGCTCTTTTTGCACAGGGTATCAATTAAGTGAGGTTGGAGTTATGAATATTCACATCGATCGCCCCGGCCGGCATGTCCAGGTGGCAGATTCAATAGCATCCATTAGAAGCTATTATATGCCAATAAATAAGCGCGAGATGCTATACGTTTCGCTCCGATCTGCCCATAACTCAGTATAATGCCGTCATACTCATGCGATAAACAGGCAACTCGAGGTTCTTAAAAGTATCTTTAAAAGCTTAGCAGAAAATGATGCGATTGATTAAATTGATTGATTGACTTAAATAAACTTTCTAAGCAAAATATAAATTTTAGCTAAATTTTTGACTAATAATATACGTATAGGTACTTATTTTAATAATTTATTTACAGTGCAGTAACACGTTTAAACTTAGAATTGTTATAGTATTATAACTGCTCATCGTGTTTGCCCATTGTTTACATGTCGATTAAAATAATAGTATGAAACGAAGTACAGTTTATGGTCCATAATATAGTATACTGTATAGTATAGAGTAGTGTGAGATAATCAATTAATCTCGTCAATGACTGACCATTTCACCGCGTACACAGGTGATTGGGTTGTCAATATAGGTCAGATAGGTGTCAATTTCCATTTTCCATTTTCCACTAAGCGGCTATTACTGTTGGAGACCACTCCAGGAGTTCGCGACTCAGATTACACTCCATATAATAGTGAATAAATAATATTATATAGGTGTTATAAATATTATGAAGATAGTTTGACTTAATATTAAATAGGTGTTTTATGTAGATTTCCATTTACTTTATTAAATTATTAAGAAAATTACTCGACACTCGTATTACACTTTGTATGCCTGTTTTATTCAGCGTGTATATTAAAGCGAAAGAAACGTTATTTTAAGTTATATGCCTCATATGAAAAACCGATTTTAGATTTTGTATTCATTACTTCGTCACTCTTAAATCAGTAATAGAGTATACATAGGTAGAACCTTATGGCTATACCCCTATAAGTAGAGTTCTGATGAACAGGATTAACTTGCAGCCACCAAATAATTAATTGCTTTACAAAGTATGTTAGCTCAAATATAAATGTCAAATTGAGAGAAATATGACCTGGAAATAGCAATCCCATTTCAATACATTCTCATTTCCAAATTTAGAAGCTAATCAGAAAATGTGCCAATCACTTTTACACGGCGTCTTATTTATCTGAATTATTGCTTTGCCGGCTTCGACCAAGTGTTGTAGGTGTTTCGACAAACTTACTAGACTTCTAAGATCAATATGAGTAACTGACTTGTATCTAAACTTTCTGATGAGCTTTTCTTCGATGGTAACTTTTCGTTGAGCTTTTTTCTAAAGAAAAAAGAAAAAAATGCGGATAACAAAAATGTTTTCTGTTAATTATCATATGCAAATTGGATTATATTATGTATGTGATAAATTAATGTTTTGTAACACATAAACTTATTTAAATAGCGAATTGAGAACGTGACGAGTTCGTAATAAAAATATAGCTTATGTTGATATCAATATTAATTGATATTTAAATTATAAGTTATCTGGTTTTGGAGATTCCAATCGGGGAACTAGTTTGGTGGCGCCGGCGTCACGAATCGCGTTTCGATATTTTTGGTGAAACCAGTGGCGTAGCTAAGTAAGCGAGGAAACTAGGGCAAAAAGAAATAGGACCCAGTTAGTGGCGAGGTGCGACGGTACTGGCAAGACGTTTTGTGGGCAAGGCAGCATTTTGAAATTTAAAATAACTAATATAACTACTAAGATATTAAGATTAAATACGCTCGTCTTAGGAAAAAGTTAACTATATATATAAATGGACTATAATTGAGAGCGACCCCTGAGTTTGGGGTTTTCACTTTACATAACTAGCTACGCCACTGGAAACGACGTTTCCACACCGGAATGCGACGTCGCGATGTCGTAAATCCCCGCTCGTGTGGAAACATTACTATCCTTACGAGAGATATTACATAAAGAAAGTGTATTTTTTTTATTCAATATAATATGCGGTCTCCTGTGGGCCTATAATGTAAAAAAATAAACGAATGCGTTTTACGAATGTGTAGAGACCATATTCTACGTCTATTATAGATAGAGATACTGTAAATGGCTGGATAAACATGGTGGCAATCATGGAAATCCATCATGACTCAACATAAAAAGAAGCCTTTACTTTCTTACTTTAAGCACAGAATATATATAGTAGCTTTAAGTACTAACACAGAATATATAATATTAGCAACAAGTACCTACTAATCGGGAAGAAAATGGTGGGCCTACGTCATTTCGTCGAAATAATATGTTAAGCTCAGCTGACTAGCATTGTCCATTTCGTACGACATACAGTACATACATTTAGATAGAGGGCCCTCGCCAGTGTCCATCAACCAGTTCAGATAGAGCGCGTATGATAGACAATAATTTAAGATTACACCCTGACTAATACATAAAGCATCGAAGCCTGCGTATAAATTATGGAGTGCAGCAGATATTGTGTTTCACGTCGGTTAGACACGGGCCGGCCGGCTGGATGGCTGGATATCTGCGAAAAGGGCGAAATATTGCACAAATTTCAAACCGGACAGGACATTCGATTCGTCGCGGTGTTGGATTTCATTGCGCTATATCGCCCGATCCACGACTGATACTAACGTGATATAAAGAATTGTTGATTGTTGTTTATTGCGAAACAAAACTACGATGGGACTTTTTGAATGGGAAATATGTTTTATTCAATGTGCGCTTTGCAATTTTCACAATAGAGCTGTACGTGTTTAGTGAACTAATGAGATAGTGCTTTAATGTTTTTGAATCCTATAATGAACAAAGTAAGTTTTCTCATTCTTAAAGTTATTAAATGTTTGCCTTTTTTATTATGAAACTTAGTAGCTTTTTCAAAAACATTTTCCTTTTTTTCTCCTTATAATTAGCTTTGTCAAGCATGTCTTAATGTCAAGTAAATTAAAGATATTTAAAATACTAGTAAATAGTAAGCTCCCTTCTCAAAGACACCTGTACATTATTTAGTCGTGTAAACAATTAAATACCAACAAATAAATTTTAATCATTTGATCGAAAATTACTTAGTACTTATTGTAACAATTTCACCACTACAACAAGTTGAATGTAAAGGAAGCTTTGCTCGGTAAGGAACAGGTTATTCTCGTATTATATCAATTTCAATTAAACTATTTCAGTATCATTAATCCGTTTAGTATTCAACAAACGAACTTATCACCGGTCTGGTTTTATTGTGCAGATAAATTAATTATTGCGTTATTGCGTGCATATATTGTTTGGACTCGCCTTCGTCCTTAAAGCCCGCATTATACATTGGGCCAACGTATTGGGCCAGCGCATTGGGGTAACCTGTAGAGGCAGCAGCGTAGCGTGCTTTGGCGGGGCTTCGTATAGCTTTGGCGGCTTATTGTTTGAAGGCCCTTAGAAACGGGTAAAGATTTCTCATAAAACAAAAAATGGATTAAATGGAGGGCCCCGTAACTCAGGGTCCCGGTATAATTGATACGGCAGATAAAACGGAAGCTACGCCTCTGTTGTGTGGAGTAGAGGCCTACTGGGCCATAAGTTGGGAGCGACATTCCGTACTCTACAAGTCGACACGCTGGCAAAATGCGCTGGCTATTTGCGTTGGCCCAATGTGTACAGGAGGCTTTATAATAATTAGTATTCGTGTGCCTTTCGTTAATTAATCCGCTTTTTGTTTTAATCTCGGTTCATTTTAGAAGCAATTGCGATTCAATAACTAGATTTAGATACCTCAATACAGTTTAAGATCAGCCTTTAATCGTTTCATAATTGTTATATTTTGATTTCACTAATTGGTCACTGTTAAGCATTTGTGTATCATCCCACAAAAAAAAATTGTATTGAGTTATGAATGTAGTCATGTTCTTTAGATAATTTAAAACAAGACTGCATTTATAACGCAACACCGATAGTGTGAGTTAATAGTTGATACACAAATGCTTAACAGCGACCAATTAATCTACAGGTCATTATTGAAAAATGAAGCGATAACTCTGTCTTAAAATTAAGCAAACAAAACGCAATACCGAATATAGCTATCCAAACATTACATAAACCTTTCAGATAATAAGCGGGTTCACAGCCGGTACATTGTAATCGAATTTATAAATACACTAATTCAGATATCGAATGAACATAATCTTAAGAGTATAATAACATAATCGGTAGAGAGAAACAATAATGAAAGAGTCTCGGTACTATACTTACAGCGGGCGCAATGAGGGAGAACATTTATGTATTCAAACTTAATACCTTTCATAGCGCGAAACAATCGCGGGTCACGAACTCATCAAGGAGATCACAGCATTGCCATAAATAACTTTGTCAATCTGCTAACTTAATAGCATAATTTATCCGTCACGGGACAACATAACGAGCGGGGCCGATAAACCGGAGAGGTGATAATAACTGTCCGTAAATAATGATCCCCGATTGCGGGTCCCGTCGAAACATAATGCCCCGCGACTGGAGATAATAATACCCCCACACCGGTTTCGGTGACTGTTGCCGGTTTCGATGAAACCAACCAACCCAACCAGCATGAGTAATTTTATAGTGCCCAAGTGTGTGCGCAGTAAGTGCACGAGAACTCTCTATTCCTTTACTCCTTACCCTAGCTAGTGGGACGGACGACCGACGCGACTGGCGAGATAGGCGCAGGACCTACTTTTTTCATGCCTATCCGACGCATACAGCCGGGTCATCTTACTTGTCCTACAATCAGGTGATCAGCCTGCATTATCGAACATAGAAGTAACACGTTTTCACCGCGGGAATCGAACCCCCGACCTCCGAGTCGAGTAGCCCGCTCTAAGCCACTGGACCAAGGCGTGTGTAGATAATGGAGGTATGTTCTGACCCTTGTTGGACTCCTCTATTCATGCCGTGTCTAATTACCGCGCAGCGAGGATGTCGCGATTAGAGCTCGCCCGTTAAGGAGAAACAATCACATCTTCAACAAGTACGATTAGCTACTTCCCATGCTATTGATTACGACGACACGAGCGGAGCTAATGTTGGAACATTGTTTTATCCGACTGTAAGAAAAGATGTGTTTATTTCAAAAGTAATTTTGTAAGAGTTATATGATAGTTTTAAGGGGGCGACTAACCCAAAATTTTCGATTATATAATTCATTTTTATACTTGAAAATAAGCCCCGAATTGCTTTATTTTCTAAAATTAGATACTACATTATATTTCCATGAATCCGATCTGAGCAAAAACACGATATCTTAAAATTTTCTCGATAGAAAAAAATCACAAATATGCATCTAATTTTCACGAATTTTTCATTTATTGCCATAACCGTGCATTGAACTAAGTTAATATTTTAACACATTGTATAAAATTCTATCATTGAGAAACCGACCTAGGGGATTTTTTTATATTTATCGAGTTATTGAGGAAAAACTAATTTGGCGATGAATCCGCGTCGTCCTTTTTCACCTGGCATATGAAAGACGGGCGTAAGTGTCAAGAGAGAAAGACGATGTTAGATTTTTTGGGTTAGTCGCCCTCTTAAGCATGGACGGATTTTGAAGCGGAGCGCTTTTCCATCAAAGATCTATGTTTTCCATAGTAAAAAGCTTTGCGTTTTGGCTGATTTCGAAAAAAGCGATTGAAAAGCGACAATACCCGTAGTTGCTTGAAACAACATACTATACGTAAACCTGTGAAATAAACATCAGTCAAAATATGATGTGCTACAAATTCCTGTATTTAATCTTAAAGTTGACTTTTTTACAGTTTGTTGTTGTTTACATTTTAGATTAACCTTTACGAAAAAATATAATTCAATCTTCGTTATCTGTTGTTACAAAATATATTATCTCGGACTAAACAACCCGAACAATTTGAATCTCGCAGAACGCCTTAACAAGTGTTAATTCCTTTTCTATAGGACAAGCCAAGCTAATGTAGCTTCTGTAGTGGCGATTCTCACGACGGCCACTCGATGTGTTCACAGATAAATACCATTTATTCATGGTGCAATAAATTCAAATTACTGTATCAACAATACCGTGGATACCATCGCCGATACAAACTGGGATAGTTTGTTTGCATTTCCAACTTCGTCTTTTCAAATTTGCTGCTTTTTGCATACCAAACTAAGCGTTGAGTATTCATATTGGTTGGACTTAACTTTGGAGTATAAAATATTATCTGTTTGCGATTTCTGTGTTGTGTAGCCTAGGGAGTAGGGTGTGGTGTAAGTAAACTACTTGCATTAACTATTTGATCAAAATGTATGGTATATTGACATAACGCGTCGCTGAGTGACATTATGGATGGCGATTGCGACGCCTTACGGCAAGACCTAAATATTTTTGGTTCTAACTTAGCTGTCGAAATATCGAATACAATTTGACTACCAGCTACTGATCCCATTCTCGATAGTTGATGTTCTCGACACGGTATGTATGAAATTTGAATGTAAACCTATACGGAACATTTTAATCTAATCAAATTCACATCTTCTCATCCAAACGATAATTACTGGAGCATTAATGTATTTTTAAAGAAGCAGCACGCGTGATCAGATAGGGCATGTAAATTATTAAATATTATCGACCGTCGGATACGGTCAGGTGGCTATCTCTGTTATTTGTCGTCAAGAATCCGCTAGGACTGTTATCATTTTGAGTTATGGCAACACCGCTCCCTCGTCTCCGGTTACAGTCCTAGCTATTTTACCTCCGACAGGACCTCTCCGTCGTCGACATAAGGGTCATTCTTGTATCAACTTAAAAGTCAACTGCTGACTGTCCTGCCGCCTCAATGTTGCCAGATAGCGCGGCTTCTGTTGCGCTCCCGATATCATCTAAAAACCTAATCGCTTACGAGAAAGCTTTTAAAACGTTTTATGTCACCTCTATATCTAATATTTTAATGGCCGCTTTTCTGTTAATGCCATTAATGAGTGTATATTTTTCATGTCGTTGAAAAGTATTAATTACATACGGTGCACGATATTTATTGAGGCGATCAATTTTAACTCATTTTGCTACTCTATCGACGATAGTTGATTAAATCTGTGAGGAGTCAGAGTTTAATTACAAATCTGTGTTTTAGTTTACTTTTCTATCGTAAAAGTTACGTTTAATCGATTTGTTAATAACCAGAAATTAAGGAAATTGTTTCATCTCTATCTTTTCTATTTGCTTCCGTTTATTCATAACTAGTTTAGTTCACATCGTGTAAAATAGTTTGTTCTACGCCTCAATCAATACGACAAACATAACAAACACAAAATGTCACTAACACAACCTGATAGTTAGGAAATCGTAATTGTGCATTGAATTACGTAAAAAGGACCTGTAAGGTAACATAACAATCAATAGCCCATAAATTCAATATTAAAATCTGTCACAGAATAATAATTAAGACACGGGCCGGGGCGTATTTTGTTTATTACCTAGATTTTAGCATCGACAGCAATAAAATAAATCATTTTCGCTCAGATAAGAATTTCCTTCATTGTGTCGCTCGACTTAACGCAGATTAGAGTTTGATATTATCGAAATAGCGGAGATAACTCCGAGTTAAATATTTACGTAAATAAATCTGAAAGTTTACTAAGTGCATTGGAATAGGAAGTGCGGACAATCTACGGGCGAACGCGCCTCGATATTTATATCTAAATGCTGTCTCATTATCTAAAACCTTACAAATACTATACTTGAGTTTATCTTACGTTGTTAAATTATTCAGTCTCCTGGTCTGTAGTGTTTATAGAACGAGCTTGTGTAAAAATCTTAAATGGATATTTCTTTTATATATAAGTTCTATGTTTTGAGGACAATACTTTTCATTTTCTTTTCTTTTAGTTGCGTCATTTATTCATCACTTTGGGACTTACCGTAAATTTTTTCGGGATGAGACAATTATACATATCTTATCGCAAGTACTTCTCAAAAAATCTTTATAGTTTAATCAACTTTTTAGCGTGAAGAGGTTACAGACAAAATATAAATACACTTTCGCAATCATTACATCAGTTTGGCGCTTTGTAACAAATATGTCTTTGACATGTCATATTATATCATGTAATATCCTTGATTATATTTTTTTTTATTGTGGACTGCTGCATATATCATTATGAAAATAGAGATCACCACATCATGATTAAAATATGTTATACAGGGTGTACCTATAATATATTCATAGTATTCCGCAAGCGAGCAGCGAGGCACGGTGCGTGCCGGGCGCCCGTGCCTCATTCTTGTTTGACAAGACTCAGCAATTATTGCCTGACCCGCGTGATATATGCGATGATCAATTGTTTGATTCGTTAACAGATTTCAACAGAGCCCGATCCACCTGATGATCGTGAATACATTGCTGGGTTTAATTATTGTGTACACGATACGATGAATAACAATAAGCAAACAAATAGCTACGAACTACCTATTTGTTTTCTTAAAGTTTGTTGGCATTATTTTGACTTCTTTGGGTGCATACAGTATATTTTATGTTAAAATCTCTATTATGTTGAGCTGTAACTGTGATAGATCTGACAGCAAATCAAAATCTTACTGCATATTATGATATAATGGATTCTCCTAGTCAATTGATGTTTTAAGTTTTCCATCAAAATGATGCAATTTTACTGAAACATAGAAATTGTTTAGTAAACTATCCGTTACATCTAACGTAAGATAATATTAATGAAGGTGTATGAATGGAGCTGGAGTCGTTCGATTTGATTTGTGGCGGCGGGTCCCGCTCCCGATGCGGTGTTATTAGCATCGCCGGCGGCCCGCGGCTACTCGATCCCATTCCGATTTCTTTCGCGAGCCGTAATTGCGCAAGTCCAAGAAAATGCGAGACACTGAAATAGACGCAGATAAGGATCGGTGCAAAGTGGAGCGAGCGGGGAAGCTATCAGTCACCTAGGTGTGGAGATAGCGCCGGTGTTCTAAGTGGCCGGGTGACCGGCCGTCACTCGCACAAAGTTATCGCCGGAACGTCCCCGATATGGCACTCTCGGCGGTACAAATGAAGCGGTCGCATTAAAACTCGTCTGGTGCATATCCGAGCGTAATTAATAGCGGCAGATAAGTCCAGGAGCCAATATCCAGCCGGCTGCGCCACCGCTCACCGCACTGCAGCCCGTCGCCCGCCGTATCGGTGGTCGTCGATGGGAAATTAAAAGGCTTTCATCTGCTCATTATAATCATTTGTCCCGGCGCCGCCGCAGCGAGCATTGTGATCGTGTCGTGTATCATTTATGCCCTCATTAATCGTCGGATTTAATTTATCACGGGTAAGGTGCACTCAATATCGATCTCTTCCCCGGACAAAACTAGCCCCGCCGAGATTTAGTGAATATTCAATTTGACGGCAATTTGTAACCACCGGCGTGAGTTATCGTCGCCGTTGACTGCATTACGAACGCCGCGGTATCGTAACGTGATATGATAAGGAATATAATAGTTCGATATTTTATTAATATGCGGCATTGTCGAGAACTAGGGTACCGGTAATTTATTAAGTCGGGTAAAACCGCAAGCGGCAATTTGTGAATATTATTTAGCTGTAAGGTTTCAATAGAAAATGAAGGCATGCATATATTTAGCTGACATGGCAAATGACAGTGACAAATGAAAATCTTAAGGCGAGCTTGGTGCTCTACATTCACGCGCAGTTTACACAACCATTACTACTGAGATGACATTGCTGGGATTCTTAGATTCCGCAAGAGCCTTGCCATATTTTGCTTATAGTCATCGATGCTAATATTATAAAGACTAAAGAGGAACAAATATCATAAAAGAAGATTAAAATACACTTTCAGAATTTGTAACGTACAGAACGAGTAATTAAAACCTCTTTGTAACCTCTATAAAGCTAGAGATATATATTGCGGTTTCTCAGTAAACCTGGTGAATTGTCCATGTTTGGGGTTACGCAACCGTGGAATTTATATGATATGATTATGTGTAATGCCGGCATCCGACATCTCGGGGCGTCGCCGGTCGCAATTGTCCCGTCATTGTCTAAAGTAGTCGTAAGTCGCCGTATATCAGTGGCCTGTGGCAGACGGCAATTGATACAAACGACCGGTGTCACGTCTAAATATAATATTAGGAATCACGGCGGCGCGAGCCAGGATATGCTAGTTGTGGCATTAAGGTGCCGAGCTAACTCCCCTATTTACTTATTTACAAAGCTATTATGTGATTAATTTAATGCTCTAAGATGATAGTCACATTCCACCGCCGCTCCAGTACAGATTTTTAAAAACTTCTTTGAAATGTACCCACTACTCGGGCTAGTATAAAATAACTGTAATTTTTCGACGTCATTTTTCGCGAATCCTATTCTTCTCAGAATACTCTTCCAAACCAGCTTAACAAATGAGATTTTAAAGCCATTACTCAAGAGGCTATAAATAGCTTTATCTATTGTGCTCAATTATATTAAGTAGTAAATTTCAAGGGTCCTGTTTCGGAATGAGATTATATGATTTACGAATGGGGTCAGAAGGCCGGTCTGTCGAGTCTGACTTTCCGTAGAGTCGTTGGTCGGACGATTGTAGTCGTGTCGTGACTCGTGAGGTCTGTAGAGTAAAACTTACATTATTCTTCGTGTCGTTAGATATCGTACGATAATCTTTCTTTTTTCTTACAGTCAATTGGACGATTGTGGTCGTGTCGTTACGTCTGTAGAGGCGTATCGTGATTTTATATTATTCGTCGTGTTATTAGATATCGTACGATAATCGTATCGGTTTGTCGGACTATGTCAGGCATCGCACTAGTATCGGGCACGCGTTCGGCACACGACAGCCGTGCCGCTCCGCTTAAGAGGCTGTTTCCTCTTATTACCGCACGTTCCAACTAAATCACAACCTATTTTACTGATGTAAAGCGTTAGATCTTTTGCTCTTTTGTAAGCCTTTTATGCGCATATACTCCAATACTAATTCTACTCGTACTGGTCTGTCGTAAGCTAAAATATAAAATTTTAGCACAGATGACTAAATAGCTACTACGTGTTATAGGTTTCATGTTATAGGGTTTTAAGACTTTAAATGTTAGCTCAACATTCTTAAACTTATCTGCACATCTCAGTGATTATCAAGCGAGTTTATTAATAAAACATGCTACTGTTTTTATTAATACACATTCCTGTATCGTTATCGATGTAGTTAGAGATGGATTACATTACTGTCCGCGTCATAATATTATCCTATTTGTAATCTACTGGATACCGAGAAACTGCATATCTGCCGCGTTAGCGACTCGATCTTATCAGTATGAGATACTAACTACATTTATAAGTTAAATATTCATATTTGTACCACTTCAAGTCGAGGCAGTAAAGAAATTAATTAAAATATATCCCTACAACGATTATATTTACTTAACGAGTAGGCGAGACTCGTGTTTTCACACTAGGAAAAGAAGTTGTGAGGAAAATGCAAAATATTTTACTAACGATGCTTACAATTTCTAAACATACTCTATGGTACATAATAATTATAATTTAAAAAGAACAGTTATCGCCAATTAAAACACTCGTGTCTTGTAAGTTAATTAAAATTTTAACATGTGTCAAATTTAACAAAATCCGTTGCTGCACTCCTCGAAAATTCATAGCTGCTTTGCAACCTAAAATTACCCGCATTTGATCTACATTCTTTACAAGTACTAGCAATATTATAGCAGATTAAAAATAGTGATGTGACGCGCACCCTAAAAGGTGCGGCCATTACTGCTCATCACATAACTTCATTACGACAATTGAATAAACTGTGATAGCGCTGCAAGTTGATTGCTCGAGTTTCCTCCCGACTATCACAGATATGGTGAATTTCTAATTGGATAAACGTGTCGTTTCCTATTTAGAGGCGACGCCGGGTAACGATTCCATTTAACTGTGACCTCCGACCGTCCGATCCGGTCTGGGACGCGAAGGAAAAAAGTTCGGCTCGAACTCTCGCAGGGGTCAACGTAAAGTGGTCGTTGTGCGGGCACGCGCGCTGTCATTCAATATAATGGTCCTGTAAACGACTTCGAATATTCTTTTAATGAATGATTCGATTCTATAATTCGAATAAAATTTTAATAATGTAGCCGCTTCACACTTATGCATAATTTATGTGTTGATATTGTGATAATAAACTTAAATGATCAACTAGCGTTACAATGAAATTTCGTTGTAAAGAAAAATTGTTTTATAAATTAATGTGTTTTCAAAATTAATTTCCACGTGAAATATTGTTTCCAACTATCTAAAGAGGGTCAAGAAAGTTTTAAAATCTCAGAATTAAAAAGTTTATCTGTGAAAGTTCCAACAAAATATAAGAAGCATTTCCCAATCGCAGTGGTCATTGCACCCAATAAAAGCTCGCGTTAATCAATGGCGGTATGGGAAATTAATTGATTTTTTGATTCAATTAGTAAAGTATATTTCAATTTTAAAAGCCACTGAGAAATGTGGATGTTTGTGTAATAAATCAAGCGTCGATGGGCGATGAGAGAGCCGCGCGCCGGTAGCCGCTACCAGCCACACACACAATACACACACACACAATATGAGAACACACACACAGAAGAGAACACACAAAAACACACACACACATGGGCACCTAATGTATGGGCCCCAAACTTTTCCTTGAATTTAAATTTTATAGCGCAAGCCCATTTCTTATAGGCTTAACTTTCTGACACAATCATTAAGAAAAAATTGACGAAATCCGACGTTAGATTAAAAGAATAGGGCGCGTTATTGGCTACTTAATTGTAAGTTTATTAATTAAAACTTTTGATTTGCGTACATTCGAAGAGATTAAGTTTTTCGAATTCATTAGAATATTGGGAGGCGTGCTCGATGTGTGAGTTGCTACTAACTTCGATTTGTTATCTTTATTGGCAATCATTTTTTCATAATGAAGACATTGCATTGAAAGCTTGTTGTGGGATCACAAGACATCACTTTTCTAAAGACTCAGCTGCTGATGTTTTTTAAAGTATTAGAATATTTTACTGAGTTAATATTTCCGTATTTGCGTAGGTAATAATTAAAGCACTCCTTATTAAGCAACTTTTTTATGGCACCAACTTTTCTACAAGCTAAAAAGTAAAAACCAATCAAACATTGCTGAGGCACCTCAGCGCTGCAGCCTGAAACTCCTTGTCTATGTACCTATGTATAGCAGATTTTTTAGGAAGGAAAGTTGCTGCCATTTTAAAGTTGCTTATATTTATGTAGAAAAAGTTTCGAAGCGGAACGAGTATATTTATCTAGTATTTTGATTGCGTGTAAAACGCTTAAAACGTTTTTGTTATTATTAGAAGCGACTATTTTCGGAAGTATTTTAAGATTTTGTAAATAGATATTTAAAATTAACCCTTAATAATAATCAATAATAACCTCTTATTTGTAAGTTCAGTAGGTCATCTGCTAAACGTGTTTGGTATTACCCACCACTTATCGACAATCGACATCTTCAACTGTGTGATCATTCTCACTAGAGACCACTCAGAGCTATTAAATGTGATCCTTATATTAACAACATAAGAATCATTCTCGGTGATTCCGAGGTAGAATAGCTCTGAATGGACTGTAATTAAAGCAACAAAATCGGTAATTCCGCTTCTAGGGCCGTTACTTTTCATTATCGAGGGATCGCTCGCTTGTATATGAATACCCAGCCTAATTAAAAGGAGCGTGTGTATTTTTAATTAAGGACTATTATACGAAAACAATTAAATACAGTTATTGGAAGTTGGTTTTTATTTGGTCTAAAATCTACTAAGAGAATTATATGACTTTCTTAAGGAGAAATGTTATGAATTATAATAAAATAAATTAAGGTGACGCCGCGTTAAGGCGACGCCTTGATAATTTGGCTGTAGCGATGCCGACTTTTCTCAGCAATGACTAAAGCTAAGAAATTGAAGTTCATTGTCAGTATTCATCATGTCTTTGTCTTTGAATTGCCCATAGCATAACACGATTGGCCGGTCCGGCCTCTCATAGAAAAGGAATGGAACAGCAAAAAATGGAAAGGGCGTAGCGACAAAATGGTTTTTGTCGCGTAATTTAAAAACCATAAATACTTTTTTTTATTCAGAACACAAACATTCATATGATAAAGCACTGTTACATATAAGTTTACCATTAAAAAGACCTTTAGGTTCTTAAATTAAAATTAAAAAATTACAAAGATTGGTTGATCGTGTGTGGGGAGTAGTGTGTAATGTTACATCATATTGTCATTTGTCTGTTTCGAACCCTAAATACAATTTTCATATAAGCTATGGGCAAATTAAAGTGTATGCTTGAACCAATCTATGTACAAATTTTGGAAGCTTAAAATATCACTCTCCTCTGTTGGCAAAATAGGAATCCCTTTTTTTACAGAGGTCTTTTTGATTGATTATTCAGTGTTATAAAAGTTGACCAATCGTGTTATGCTATGGGTAATTCAAAGACAAAGACATGACGAATACTGACAATGAACTTTAATTTCTTAGCTTTAGTCATTGCTGAGAAAAATCGATATCGCTACAGCCAAATTATCAAGGCGTCGCCTTAATTATTATTTATTATTAATTGTTATTAATTATTAATTGCTGTAGAAGTTCAGCATCATACTTGGTTGCTTTGAGAATTGCTCTTAGGAAAGGACTAAAATCGCTTAGAGCAGAAAAAGAAAAGTGGGGAATTAAATCTTGCAAGTTTAAGAATAAAGCCAGATTCATAGAAGAAGAATAATAATAACGAATAGAAGAATAATGTGTCACATACATATACAAACCTATTAGACATCGGTAGTTCAGTATAGCACCATATTTGGTTACTCTCGCTAAGTCGAGAAAAAGAGCAATAAGCAGAGAATTAATCTTAGTGCCAGTTTAAGAATAAAGCCGGAATAACAGAAGTATTATATACATAATAATGTTTCACATACACAAACCTATTAGACATTAGTAGTTCAGTAAAGCACCATAATATTTGGTTGTTGCTTTGCGAATTGCGCCAAAGTAAGGACTAACCTCGCTAAGCCGAGAAAAAGAACAAGACGCAGAGAATCAAATATTAGTGCCAGTTTCAGAATAAAGCCAGAATAATACAAGTATAATATACATAACAATGTATCACATACATAAACCTATTAGACATTAGTAGTTTAGTATCAGCACCATACTTGGTTGCTTTGCGAATTGCGCCTTAGAAAAGACTAAAAGCTTTAAGTCGGGAAAAAGAACAAGACGCAGAGAATTAAATCTTAGTGCCAGTTTAAGAATAAAGCTAGATTAATTGTGGACAAGTATGGCTTAAGTCGCGTGTGGCGGTCGGAATCAGACCACCGCCGGTGTCTTACTCGCACGATTTATTGTTATAAAAATAATGTATCATTGGCGGCGCGCACAATGCCCGTAACAAGCATTAACGGACCTACACACTCGGGGTTAGGCTTCTACTCACTGCACCTAAGCTATATCAGTGATATAGCTTTAAGCCGGGTCCAGACTAGTGTAACGTGTAATGTAATTCACCGTGTAATGTAACACGAATTCTACGTGTAGACGGCACTACGAGCATTATATGTAACGCTCGGGGTTTATCCATCGGCTGTCGGTTTTCGCGCGAGTACAAAGGCTCGTTTGGACAATTCGCTTTGAGTTCGTGTGCCGTCCACACTGTTGACGCTAAATTACACGTAATCTTACATTACACGTTACACTCGTCTGGACCCGGCTTTACACACTAAGCTGTATCACTGATATAGCTTAGTGTGTAAAGTAGTGTTTTTGTGCAGACTAATTCTTAAGATCTTCTTTCAAAAGCTAATGAAGAAGAGCTAGGGTGAGAATTTCACTATCGAAGGTAAATATAAAAATGTATGAGTTATGCCATAAGGCATCGCTCAATTACTTTTACCATGCTTTATGTCAAATATCCGGCCCGGTCCTTTATGGCAAATTCGGCACTCTCTTTGATGAATTATATGAATCGCGATGGAAAATTACCAGATATGTCTAATGTCGTATACACTCAGTGCCATAAATAGCCTTTTTTGCGCCCTGTGCGAGCTTCTATAATTGCACCCTTGTTTTTACACCGACTTCCAAGAAGGAGGATGTAATATGTTCGGCTGTAGATATATTTTTTTACTACATTGGGAAACATCTCTGGGGCGCAGCGGGAACTTATCGGGAGCAATTCGAAAAAAAAAGAGTCTGCCTGGTCTGGCCATTCCTGCGCCCCCCAGAGTCTACGCCCTGTGCCTGGGCACCGGTGGCACCGCCCTATTTACGGCACTGTATACACTTAATAAATATCGTGTCACTATCACTTAATAAATCAAAATTTTACAGTGTAGTTAACATTTTTATATTATGGCTCACAGTTACAGGTATACAGAAGGTTAATACATTACATGTGTACAGTGTAAACACGATTAAACCCCGTTGATCGATGGTCTAACTCAGCAGTTTCCAAGTGTAAGCTCGGTTGCGATACAATCACTGCATTTACAATATTACTTTTGTGACAACCGAGTACGAGCGTATTATATCAATCATTTTATCTCTGTACCTCGATTCTGCTATTAAAATACAACACTAGATGACGCCCGCAACTTCGTTACGCCAAAATTCGTTTATCACGAGGTAACCGTAGATTTTTCCAGGATAAAAACTATCCTATGTCCTTTCTTGGGACTCAAAATATCTCCATGCCTTTCAGCAAAATAGGTTCAAAAACACTTTCGCATTTGTAATATTAGTATTGATTTATACTGCCTTCATTATTTCTGAAAACTTTCTTCGATCGGAAATCAGGGTTTCCTAAAAATGTATTTGAGTTTTTGATGAATAAATATTATTTTTTTATTTTCTTATAATATTATAATTTATAATCCAGTGTCTATCAAACAGCAAAATAGTGTTGTAATATTAGCGGAAAAAAAAAACATAAACGGATATTTGTTGTATTTGAATGATATTTGGAGTTTTGAACAATTAGAAGGCGTTTGGCTTTAGTGCAGCGGTCGGCAACCTTTTGTCAGGCAAGGGCCACAAGGTGGCAAAACAAACTAAAGGCGGGCCGCAGACCTCATACTCGTCAATATACCTACACATGTTGAAAGGAAATAAGTTTTTTATTAAAAATGGCACAAACAGCAGCTACGTACATAGATACACATAACTTATTCACAAAACATTCACGGGCCGCAAGTAAGACTTTCGCGGGGCGCGTTTTGCCGACCGCTGCTTTAGTGTGTCCAATAATGAGAAAATCTACCGTTTTGAAGTTTGAAACAAAATGGATTGGATTGAAATAGGACCGAAGCTATATCAATGTTGAACTAAAATAACAGAATACAAGTACAAGCACTTCCAACTCATTCAAAACTATTTTGTGCAGAATGAAGCTCCAACATAAGTTTAGTACTATTTATTCTTAACTTGATAAAACCTTTGATTGCGACGAAGTTGGCGCAGAACTTTTTGATGCCTCAAAAAACTGTATCTTCCTTCACAAGCCTCAAAGCGTCTCATCACATTTTATCATAATTTGTTCAGTGGTTTAAGCTGGAAAACGTAGACAAACAGACATACTTTCGAATTCATAATATTAGTATGAATTTTGGAATATCTTTGGATGATAGTTTTTTTTTATATTTCTATTTGGTACCTCAAATATTAATACTATCAAACAAAACGAATGTTTCGACTACTGACAATATTTTATACGCAACCAAAAGGAATATTTCACGCTGTTATATTTGTTTCTGTACATTATATTATTGGCGTAAACAATTTAATATTCATGTACAGCTGCTTTATTGCTTCTAATCTATATTGCTTTCGTGTTACAGATCTTGATTCGAATTGCAATTAAATTCTATTAACTGTTTCCTAGCAAGTTGCTATTAAAAGACACCCGGGGACATGAAATTTCTCTTTTCTTACGAAGCTAGAATTAACTATAAGTTTAATTCCTCATTATCATAAAATCCCTATTTTATTATAAAGTTAAATCATGGTCTATGATCCATCAAAATCCATCCATTCATTAAATATAATTTTTTTCTTTCTTTCAAGTACAAACATACAAAGACAAAGTCTTTGTAAGATTTCTTCACTTTCGTTACTTTGTGATTTGATGTACCATCAGAGAAATTCATTCATAGGTAGGCAGTGGCTTTATGTCATTTGCGGTCAAGTTATGTCAATCCAATGTTATCTAGTCGTTATCTGTCTAGGTTTGGCAGAACGCGACCAAATTACGTAGGTCAGCTATCTGCCTATAACCTCTGATATACACCTAGTACCTATCTACTCTTAAATAGTTGTTTCAAAAATTTTTGAAAGTATTTAAAAATATGAAACTACTCCTAATAGGGTTCTACCCTACCTAAATTAATATATAGAAATAGATAGAATATGAAAAATAAAAATATGTAATGTTAAGAAATAAGGAAGGAGAATTGTAAATTAAAAACAGATAACTTACAAAGGAAATATAAAATAAGAATATTGAAATTAACAAAATGTAAAATAAAGTAAATACTGTAAAAACGAAAAACGAGAAATAGAATGTAAAAGAAATAAATGATAAAACAGAAATAGATTTATATTATAGTAAAAAATTGTTAGTAAATGAACTGAAAACTAATGGAAAATGTAATAATTTAAATAAAAGTAAATAATTGCCCCTTTTTCTTAAAGGGGGAACAAGAGGTCCCAAATGAGGGATATTAAAAAAAATAAAAAATAAATAGGGTTCTACCATTAATTTTATATAAAATAAGGGGGCAAACGAGAAAACGGGTCACCTGATGGAAATCAACTACCGTCGCCCATGGACACTCGCAACATCAGAAGAGCTGCAGGTGCGTTAAGCACATTTGACCTTTGCGTAACATTCCATATTCCTTCATATAGCATATACAGTGAATAATCCGACCAAACTCCGACATGTTGCACACGTTATATCAGAATGTTGTCATAATAATATGTCGAACAAAACTTTTGTCACTGTGTGTGTGCTGGTGTAGCCGTCTCTGAAATTGAAAACATTGCAGTAAAATATCATATTCCCACATCTTTTCATAACTTTTAGTGGAGTAGATCACTTTCCTTGATATATTGGCATATAAAGTGCGAACTATTACGAGTTGGCTCGCAGGTGTCGTAATTTATAACGCGTTACAAAACATCTAGATCAGAACACGGCCGGGGACGGGTAATTATATGAGATGATTGATCTGTGATAGCCGGTTGCTATGTAGGGACATTCACGTTTAAACACTGAATATAAGTCATTAATTAAATATTATCGTATTAGATGACGCCTCTGTTGCGTCAACATTTATTTATCGCGTGGCATCCGTATATTTTCTAAGATAAAAAGTATCTTATTGTCCTTTCCCGGGACTCAAAGTATCTCCATACCAAATTTCAGCAAAATCGGTTCAGTGGTTTGGGCGTGAAGAGGTAACAGACAGGCAGACAGATAGTCAGACAGACAGACAGACTTTCGCATTTATAATATTAGTATGGAAGTATGGATATGGATAATATTATTATGAAAGTATGGATAGGTAGGCTCGTTGTTTGATGTTGCAATATCGCTTGTTTTAAATTCTGTTGAAACAATTAAAAAAAAAACCTCTGCTTATAAATATATGCTTTTTGCGGCCGCCAAAAGTGAAAACGGAACAGCAGGTCCAGAGGCACATTTTCGTCGCTAGGTAGAAGAGGGAAGGTAGATGATATTACTTTAATAATTAAGGCGCGGTAGAAAGAGAAATATTATCCCTTTATAGAAATATCCCCCATATTACCTCGTCTCCTATGCCGTGCCGACTATCTGCTTTTCCTCCGTCTTACGAATTTTCTAACAGGTCAAACGTTCTGACGCGATAAGTGCACAACGACGCTGAAGAAGTTTTCGCTTCAAAAAATCTACCTAAGCTTCGGTAGTTCTAAAATTATATACAAACATTTCTAAAGTAAGGATAAGTCCTCGGGCACATCTTATACTATATTAAATGTAAAATGAGTTATGTTTTGCAAAGCATCTAAACAATTACTTACGTAAGTACGCGTTCCAAAGACCGTTGATAAAGGCAATAAAATAAATATGTATACGGCCAGTATTGTACCTTGTAGTTAATGGTATAGAGAACTAAATCAGCGAGTGTATGAATTGATAGCGATTACCGGTGCGGTGGGGCCATATGGGGCCAAGCGCCGAGGTGGCACGACCATAAAACTTTATGCCCATAATAATAGTCTAGTTAATAACCACTAAGTATTCGATATGTTTATTAATAACATCCTATGCGCCATCATAGGGATGAATCTATAGCGTCTCTACGTTGTAAATATTGTGTTAGGGATAGGTAGGTACGACATCTCTACATAAGTGTTAAAATATAGTCTTATACAAAATTTGTCTAAACAATCAATGAAAATTTTCAATGTTGTATAATGTACAATTAATACAGAATTTAATTTGTGTGTACAAAATAAGTACACACAATTTCAATGCTGTATTATGTATCGTAATTATATTTCAGTAATATAATATAAATCAAAGGAGACATATTTCGAAACACTTAATACACAAAAATATAATACTGCTTGTATTAGGAAATATTTGGAAACGAATTCTCAGAAGAAAGTTTGTTCATAACTAGATTTTCCACGAAATCAGTAAATTAAATTACAGCTTCTTTTCTAATATTATTATCTTATACACGTGTAACTTTAATCAATGTACTTTCTGAGATATTGTTTCATAGTATAAAATTACTATATGATTATTTTTAGTACTTATGTTCCGTGAAATATTTAATCGTCTACCTGATTTACACAAACAATATTATAATTTTGCCTGCAAACCTTCAAGAAGACCGGCAACGCACCTGCAGCTCTTCTGATGTTGCGAGTGTCCATGGGCGACGGTAGTTGCTTTCCATCAGGTGACCTGTTTGCTCGTTTGCCCCCTTATTTTATAAAAAAAATATATTTTTTATTTTATAATAATATTTGTGGTTTCGGATTTGTGGACCACTTACAGCGCCCCTCTTGCCTTCCCACGGCGCACCAGGGCGCCGCGGCACACACTTTGGGAACCCCTGACTTAAAGGGTATCAAGTGCTGCAACTTATAAGTTTGAAATAATTTTGCAGACTTTTGTATGGCTTTCAGGCTTCTGAAAAATATTCATCATTCGAAATCGCACAATTGAAAGTATAACGAATAAAGCCAGTAACAGTCTCTCACTGTTCATACCCAAACACGGCAAGACAGCTCGGCAAAAAAATTTGACAAGAGTCACCAAGTCGCGCTCAGTTTTGTCACGAATCCATATGAATTGACCCTAAGCGTACTCAAGCAGACCCTAATCACATTTTGATCAGCAATGATAAATAGTTGTGGACATTGTGAGCGAATCATGACGGAACCATCATAACGATGTACAGAATCATGTCAAGGATTTGGGCTAGCCCTCATAGTTGAGAAAAACATGGAGAAGTTAGATCATCTGTGTTGCGTCATTGGTGGCTGTTATTGCTTTATTTGAAGATTTAATATGTTGATAGCTGTGGTCATATTACATACTTCACAATTAAATAGACTAATAATTATGAAAGCGCTGCGAATCCTTCTGATAAGTGTTGTAGGGTGGGCGGTGGATACTCATTGGATCCTTCACAAATCACAAATGAACTGATAAATAGTTTCTCGTAATGTAGAAATTCTTACATCTGCTTTTTAAGGAACCAAATAATTTGGGAACGCGAAAATTAACCATCGAAAATGAAGAAGTCTTTTTTAAATTGAGTCTATTGTGAACTAAAATGTATGTGAATTGACGACAATCATGCGTTTAAGTCGTATTTTGTAAGATTTAACATAAACCTTTAAAAGTATGCGTGTTTGCTAAAGGTTCTGGCGTGGCGTCAGAAAACCTAAAATTTACGACTCATAATTTAGATTATGTATTGTCAATAACGTTTTGTTTACTTAAAAAAATTGTTTAAAAATTAACAACCAATAAATAATACTCGCTCACAAAGCCAGGGTTCAGGCGCTAACCAGGGTCAATATTTTACATCATAATAATGTAAACAGAATTATTGACAGGAGAATACAGGGCCCAGTGGAAGAGGAGAATAATGCGTATAATATCTTAGAATTTTTCGTAATATTATTAATATTTTGATATGTGAAATCGATATAAAAATACGATAATCGTTAGGAATGCGTACGTCATTTACACTTTGTGTCAGCTTTATCTAAGCCTTTATTTTATATCGTAAATATTAATGAGAAGCGACACGATGTATCGTGATTCGTGAGCAGCCATTTTACAATATGCCGTTATGTAATGGAATTGAAATAAAAAATGTTTTCTTTATATCTGTCGGCCATTGTTGTTGGCGACAGTGGCCACACGCGCGCTACTTCATGCTAGTGCTGGCTCGAAGACTCTTTATACATTACGAGCTTTAACGTTGCGTAGAGTAATTAGTAGGTTACTTGCTAGCCTGAGCTCCTTGGTAGTATTTTGCCAATAATTTCGGTACATTAACATGAGTGATTGGTGACTAATACAATGTGGACCGTACATCCCGCCAGCGCGACCTAGCATTCCTTGACAAATAAAAGGACTACTTAAGTAGAGCTACTTAGTTAAAGGCTAACGCAATTATAAGTGACGGCGTTGGTCGTAACTTTTCATTTAAAATAGTAATATCGTCACATGTAAGTGCGATCCGACACGACCACACGCGGCTGTAACTACTACGCATTGTTCACTTTCAAATTTGTTTTGTTTGATAAGAGCTACTCGAGCGCACCAACTAAAAGTATGAATCGTATCATTTGTTTCCTTTTGTGCTACACCTTCGCTTTGTAAAAATACTCGAATAACCCTATATTGAATATGCATTTATCATTTATTTATCGTGGTATTGTGTTGCGCTCAAACATTGCGTCTGTACAGCGTTAATCAGTGAAATAGGTCGATCGTAGTCTACCTTACTGGACAGTGTACTCATGCGTTCTTATTGTTCAAACATGTTTGGACTTTGGAGTCCAAACATGTTACAGTTTTCCCTTGCTGTTGTATAAGATAATTCTACCTTACTTTTGAATATATATATATATATATATATATATATATATATATATATATATATATATATATATATATATATATATATATATATATATATATATATATATATATATATATATATATATATATATATATATATATCTATTATCTATATAATTACCTGTAAACTGCTTCATCATCATCATCATCATATCAGCCTATATTCGTCCACTGCTGGACATAGGCCTCTCTCAATGAACGCCAAGATGACCGATCTCCGCTTACAGCAGTTAATATTTGAGCACATCTCTATAATTTTTTAAGATGCATTTCTGCGACGTCTATACAGTACAAGAATAATGCCCATTACAAACCATTTTATGGTCGCATGACGCAAGCCTCTAATGCAATAAATGCTAGCCATCATTACGGTTATCAAGCAGTTGGAATCGATTAGACCTCCTAACGACATGTACAATGGGTGATCTACTATGTCTTACATTTGTCATTCCTGTATCTAATTGTATTGATGTTTTAGATCGGTTTCCTACCATTGATGTTGCAGATAGCTTATGGTGGTTCGTTTCCCATACAAAAAAACAATCGACATTAATTAGCTAATTTCATACTATTACTACATAAATTTATATGCACAATGCACTTCTATTTATTTTGCAATACCATTCCCGCGAAATATATTTAAAATACTTTATTCCACACAGAAGTCACATTTTTATTGTTTTTTTTATAAAAAGTGATATAAGCCACAAATGTGTTTGACAGTGTCAAAGTGACATTTGTGGCTTATGTCACTTTTTATACTGCAACTTAGGCCCACTTACGCTATTATAATTAAAAGTTCTGCGTTAAATATTTTGTTTTATTCTCTTCTTTATGAACAACAAGCATTTAAACACAGGGTAACTTATAAACTTAGATTTACGTAAGACATTAATGACATTTAAGGGTTGATTCAGACCGCAACGCGGCGCGTAGATGCATTTCTAAATTTATATGGATTTGACAGATTCGCAAGACGTCTCACGAAATTGAAATCTGTCAAATCCATACCGCCTTCACCGCCGCGCATTATGCCGCGCCGCGCCTCGCCTCGCCTCATCGCGTTGCGATCTGAATTGACCCTTAATTCACCTTTCTGCGGTACATCGCAAGTTCAATATCACGATCGCCAACAATATCGAATTCAGTCGGCACCAGTCGTGGACGTTACAAAATAGACTCAGCAACAGAGCAATTAATAACGATTAATCGGCGGACCTCGTTCACGACGTCGCGTCGGTCGGACTAATACGGCTCGCGCGGCATCACGACTCGCCATTACCCAATAAAATTAATTTCATTTGTACATCGATTATAGAAAATAGTCGATTAATCGATTATTGAAAATAGTCGGATAGTTTTGGTGGTCGTGATGGATCAGCGGCGGACCCCCCGCGAGCGACGCCGCACGCTCCCTTTGCGAACACGACTGGCGGCGCGCTCGGTAGGCTGCAGGGCTGACACCCATGACATACTCCAGCACGACTGGACTGACAAGTGACAACCATGCCATATACTTTGGCACGAAAGAGCTGAAAATCTGATAAATACTTTATACACTATATTGGCATGAGGTAGCGCTAGTGAAAAGGATTAAGGGTTTTACGAAAAGGAAATGGACTTATCTACTGTAGAGCTTATTAGATGTCTATAGACGGTGGTAGTTGCTTATTTGTGTTCTCTTTCCTTGCTTTATTGGAAAATAAGATGTTGGAAAATTGTGTTGTACAGCCCTGGCTCACAGTCGGTCGCCGCTACACAGTAGGCTCTTAATGTTTTAACTTACCCATGATATTGTAACGACCATAACGAGCTATCGGAGAGCTGAAGACGAGCAAATAATAAACCATAAAATATTTATTACAAGACATTACCAGTCGGAGATAATCGAGTTTGTTTATACCCTTGTAGAGACGCTAGCGTTAATAACTTAAAGCTTTATAACTTTATTTATTTTATAGTAAGAACTGATTCAAGACATATATAATGTATATACTTCGACCACGCTTCTATAGCCGCGTACTGACCAAGCGAGCAGCCTCGCTGCCTCGCCCGAGCGTGCCGCGGCCGAGCCAAAAGTTGTTGGTTTTTGCTCGATGCTCAAAGGCGCCTCGGACGTTTGCCGCGCACTAACACGTACTGACCGACCGAGCAACTGCGCGCGAGGCTGCCGCGGCGAGGCGGCTCGCTTGGTCAGTACGCGGCTTATGGAGTATGGCTGTGACGAAAAATCTTCAAAACAACTTTCCATGTTTCAGGTTGTTGCTGACAGCAGTCATCCTTGCTAGTGATACAAGGTAAGTGTTTTTTTTTACACTTATCATTGTTATCTTCTCTATCTTTTGTTCTTCATGCCTATCATAGAAAGATATACTGTTTTACCGTAGAATAAGCAGTAACCTACAGTGATGCAAGGATAACTTGCCTTATTACAACTAACTTTGTTATAAATTAACATACCAATAGTGGGTAGGTTATCACAATAATACACTAGCTATATGACCGAGCGAACGGTATTAAAAAAATTAAAAAAACACACATAAAATTACATTTTATGAAAATTATTCCTAGCTAGATCAATTTATCGCCCCCGGAACCCCCTATATACTAAATTTCATGAAAATCGTTGGAGCCGATTCCGAGATATATATATATATATATATATATATATATATATATATATATATATATATATATATATATATATGTATATACAAGAATTGCTCGTTTAAAGATATAAGATATTGCTTTTGTATACAATAGACTGATTTTTTTTAACACTAAAGTACAGTAACAGTAGGATATAATAAATTGCGTCAAATTATTGTTTTGTAATATCAGAAGTAGACCAAGTACAGAATGTCGATTCATCATGGCAGGTACTGTCTTGACAGCACTAGAAACAAATGAACGTTGAATACCATTCTTAGAAGTGAGTAATGGTCATTTTTACACACTGATTTGCGGTATAAAACTTAAGCGTACGGTCAATGTAACTTGTTATGTAGAGGCTCCTACTGTCTACATAGGCATAGAATGTTTTATATGATAGAAGATGTTTCCAATTACATAGCTTAAAATGCTAAAGCAGTATCTCACACACATTCAGTTCATAAAGATAAGTAACATATTATGCATGGACGTATAAAAAAGGCGGACGGAGTCCCACCATACACAAAACTGTGTCCTTCAGAGTCGGCCAGCTGACTGCATGTACACGGTCCGCACGCACACATTATTACGCTAGTCCATACCATTTGACAGGCGTAATAATGTGTGCGTGGCCGACTCTGAAGACACAGTTCTGTGTATAATAAGACTCCGTCCGCCTTTTTTCTACGTTCATGATATTATGTATTTTGCTGTAATGGACAGCAAGTTCAAACGCAAACTTGTACTTGTCATAACTTTGTACAAAATTCTTAAAATAGCTTCTTCCTCCTCCCATCCTTTCTGATGAAAATCAACCTAAGACAAATTCAAAGAAATATCAAAATAAATGCAACCACCTCCATCCGTTGCGTAAAGCTGCGGCATTCGCGCTGTCAGCGGTCTTCGTAATGGCCGTGTAAGCCATCCATAACGAATTTCTTATTCATCGATACACGGGTACAAATGAGCCCTCAGCGGTGTATTTATTGGAGATATCGGCTACTATTCTGTATCTCTATATGATATACTGACCAGATACTGCTATTAGTATTCAAACATTTTTAATACTGTCTAGCAATTTTGAGTTGAAATTTAGTAGAGTCGAGTTGCATATTATGTTACTGTTAAAACTCGAAAACGCTAAGAATGAATCTCAAGACTTGCATTTAATTATTAAGTCTTAAGATTTACCATAGTTCGAGCTTTTACAGTAACATATACAATGATTTGACAATGAATGCCTGTTGGCTCTTTTAAGATATTTACTTAATACTTATATATCAATTTTACACTGCACTGAGTTGCCAGTCGGACTTTCGACGTGACACGAAGTAAATTCTCTCAAAATAATCCATCCAGCTAAGATGGCCGCCACGCGACAAACTTGACCCGTACGATATATCGTCAGTAATTTACATACAAAAGTAGATGTGATCGGATTTCATGGTATAGGCTTTCTATTGAATATTCCATTTGTTAAAACGGCGCGGGTTAACGAACCGACCACTATCTCGAGATTACGGTTGATTGGACAAAAAAACGCACGTGCCTAATCTATTAGTAAAAAATAAAAGATTGAGCTTCGTTCGACTTAATTAACATATTTTTTAACAGTACGATACGATAGTTTCGTAATTAAAGTATTCTCTAGAAAGAACAAGAGTTGGCTCCGTTACTTATTGCTCGTCGATAAGAATGTATCTAATTGTTTTCGTATTCAATTTATGATTATTAGGTACATAATTGATTGTAGTAGTTAATACGAATATACAAAGAACGGTTATGTTATTGTATAATAATTATTACTTCTATATAAAATTTACCCTTTACCTTCTAATAGAATATAGATATGTATTAATTTATAGCTTTGCTCTATGAATGATGAGAGTTAGCTGGATGGTAATGAACATTCTCTAAAAAACATTTTTATGAGTTTTAAACAATAAATTCCATAATGTACCTATTATGATACAACGTTCCGTTTATTCATGTAGATTGCAAGATGCAACTTATCGCGTAAACTTTGTCTAAAGTTATTCCATTTTAGGGGGTACGCCCCCCTGTAGTGTTAAGGTCGATAAATTTATAAGTAGATATTCTGTTTTTGTTATGTTACAAACAGAATAAACCTTTTTTGTGCTATTAATGAATGACCTCTATTATTTTTCTGTTCCTGAGGCTTTCAAATCGGCGTCACAGTGCTATAACAAAAGTTGCGATGTGACGCTGCACAAAATATGTACCATCCATAAAGGTAATATACCTATCGGAATAGAGAAACAATCCCGAGCTGTCAAGCTTAACCAAAATTTGATTTACATCTGTGAATACAATTATGTTTACGTGTGCGTGCCAGTGATGTACAAACATCTTGTAATTCGACAAAATATCGATCATGGAATAATAATTGTAAGATTGTAAAAACAGAATGGGATAAAATAATAGGATACTGCATAGATAGGTATAATGAAAATTGTAATTTTGAAGTAAAATATGACTTTTCTTCAAAATGCTTGCTGCATAATTAAGTATATGCATGAATTTTTCTTCGGAGTCCAGTTTGGACGGTTAATTATTTTAAGCCATGAATTTCTGGTATCCTGGTCAGCAGGAAATCTGAAAAATTGGCCAAGTGTGAGTCGGACTCGCGCATGAAGGGTGACCGGTTTCAACCGGGCATTTTCTAAAACCCGGCACGATACGACACGACATGTCATGACACGATTCGACACGACAGGTTACGTCACGTCACGTCACATCAGTACACGACACGACACGACTTCACTAGACCCTATTAATTTTCGATTCACTCTCAATGAGCCCTTTTATTTGATGCCATTGCAGAAGTGCTTTTTAAAACTATTCCCCTATCTTGGATGAGCAGCCATATTGGATGTAGAATGACATTACATATGTGGAAATTTCAGAAGTCTATTACTATAGCGGTTCTTGTTATACAGCCTGGAGACAGACAGACGGACGGATGGACAGACGGACAGGCAACGAAGTCTTAGTAGCAGAGCGGGACCCGACTACTAGGACGTTTTACCCTTTGGGTGCGGACCCTTAAAAACGATAAATTATGTATGATAGTATATTAATATATTTAAACTAATTATAAACTACGGATGAGTATGTTATCATTTCAACATTCGTAGATAATTAGTATACTTAACTAAAAAATATTTTCATATCGATACTACTTATCGATAACTTGATGCAGCCCTAGTGTAAAATGTATGAAAATTGTTTACACAAAATATCCTTAAATTGTGCACCATGGCTAGTCAAGTTATGTTTTCCATATAAATAAATATTTAAAGAAGTGAATATGAAAATTAATACCAATAACTCGTAAGGAATTGGCAAAAATAAACTTAAAACTAGGTCCTGTCGATGTAGAATAATTCACCTGTGAAATGAATATTTGTCCGGGTTTTTTCGATGTGTGGATCCACAATCATTCCACAAACATTTAACCATGTTTCTAGAGCAGTATTTCTAAAAATTATTCATTATTTATCTTAAAAATCACAATTTTTCTGAGAGCCCAAATTGACAACGATCGGCTCAGGGGCAGACAGACTGTCGAACAGATGAAAAAAAAGCTATGCAACCTCAAATCACGCTTCTCTTTCTACCACGCAGTGTTACTGATAGTGACATCTCGCTTACTCAGGCCTTTGTTTCTCTATTCCGATAGGTATATTAACTTTATGATACCATCAGAGAATTGGCGTATCTATATAATTTAGCCCACTTGTATTAAGTCTATATCAGACGTAATCTCTTGGACGAGCTTGACATAGCTAGACCAAACGCAGGTGTGCTATCTGCCTATGAATCAACTTCTCTGATAGTACAAAATGTGTAGCGGTAGTCGGTTTACTACGAGTATTGACAGCTGTTTGAGGATGCAGGGTGCAGTGTTAATTGCGGGTAATTGTCGCCGCGCCCGACCTCACTTGACCTCATCAGCTCGCGGATGTGTCCTCAGACTAGTGGCATTCCATTTGCTCACGTTTTTCCCTACTGTGGAGAAATATTATTTATAAATTACTAGGTAGGTAGGCACTTTCTGTGACGGGTCTTCAAAATGTTGATGATCGCTAGTAGGGTTGCGGTAGGTTCTATCGTACCCGCAACTCTGCGTTAAGCGAGAAGTGGAGCACCATGTGGTTTTAGTGGGTAGATACTAGATAGCCTGTTATCTAGGGTATGTGAGATTCCCTGGAGTCCCACATACCCTGACCGATATCCCCAATTTGCCAGGGATGCGTAAATCATTTCCCTATGTAAAATAGATAGCCACTTTCATTATTAATATTAACCTGGTCACATAACTATTACAGTATCCCTCGGGAACACTAGTTTTATGGGTCATAAATAAGAACTATATTTTGTACTTCCATCTCAAAGACAAAAATCGAATCTCCTCGCTTTGCGTGAAGTAAAAAACACACTCACGAACTTGCACCGTATATAGGTCTAACAGAATCTGATGGCAAAAAGTGAGAAAGTAAATTGACTCTAGCTATACCGGGGTAATTGGAATAAAACATTTCGGTCCTTTTTTTCCTTATAGATGCTGATTATGTGTGTGAAACATGCAAATATATAAATTTATCCAATGATCGAGGATATTTTTCGAAAATCTGCTGTCAAAATTTGCCATCAGATTCTGGTAGACCTATATTATGAGAGATTCTACGGAACGTTCTAGTAGCTAGACACTCTATAAGCTACTAGACTCTGGAGCCTAAACGGCTTATTTTAGTTTAGTCGTAAGAGTGACTCAGTTCCTCCATCAAATTAGTTGCAGTTTTTTTAAACGGTTAGTTTATTGTTCCCTTATGACTAAAAGTGGTGAAACACTGAGAAATCGGTCTATAATATTTGTTAACATTTCACCATTTAAGAGGAAATGCACACTGCACAGCTATGGTTATTAATTATTATCATTGAAGAAACCTCACATAGTACAAATTAAAACACCACAAGCTTCTGCTTAAATGAATTAATATGATAGCACATAATTTTTGTTTCCATAAAATACCAAAGCTACCGAAATCACGATAAAGCTTAGAATTTACGAACCGAAACATTACATAAGTGGAAACATTCTCTTAATTAAAAATAATGTACAATACATTGATCCGAGAATGGCGATTTATAATAATTAATAGAATCATAGGCCGTTTTCCATTTTTAATTTGAATTTATCAGACACCTCGGATTTCTCAACTCGTAATGAACTTACAGATTTCAAGACCATAAACTATTCTTTTAATGATTACAACAAATGTTTTTTATTTGACAAGAGCCCGCGTCCGCTGATACAGTTTATGTAATTGCTTACACGTTCACAACTATTAACCTTTTGTAGTTACTTCAAAATTAATTAAACTCAAACAAGGCGGAAAATGGTTAAAATACGATAGCGGCAGTGGTAGCCTGAACATAATTTAACTTGTTCATCCGATGCTATTTTTTAACGATTTTATTAGGTTGACCTATCGTAAAAATTTAATACTAGACGTAATTTACAGCTGAGAGTTACTGGTTAGTCGTAATTTATGTGTTTTACAATATGTTTAGACAGTTAATTACACTAGAATACAAAAGGTGACGCCATTAAAAACTAGTAAGTAGTACTTAGTATTTTATATAAATGTAAAATATAATTTATAGGAGCTTAACGTCCACGTAATCTATAGAGAAACGTCTAAATCATTGTTGATAAAAATATTACGCTGACGCAAGGGCTATTTTACTTTAAATTTTATGAAGTCAGATGTCCATACTCCAAAGATCGCGGTGGTCTTAAGTACAAAGAGAGATGTAGTTAGCAATCTGGTTAAATACCTGAAAAGTATTGAAAAGGACATCAGGCAAATTCCATACAATGTTGTTCCAAAAAAAAAAAAAAACTGCGCGACCAGAACTAGGATTATTTCCAATAACCAGACCATATTAAGAACTTAAAAATATACATGGAGTTAATCATGTAACTGCATTTTCTGAGTAATTACTTAGTTGAGAAAAAATATGAAAAGTCTTACGTACGGAAACTTTAATAACTACAAAGTAGTGCAGTATTAAATTCATAGAATTAGTTAAGGTCTACAAAGCCTTAGGTCTACATAGCCTAGCTAATGGAAAGATTCTTAGGTCTGGCCGCGCAATTTTTTTTGGACTAGCACGCCTGATGTCCTTTATACTTTGATTTTTGCCTGAAATACCTGTGTGGGCCAAATTGTGTTGTTCAAATAAATTATTGTGATTAAGCCGGACAACGATGATGTTGACTATTTCATTAAGTATCAGCGAAGACTATTGACTAGTCTGGGCGTATCCACAGACTATAATTTCAATTCCACTAAAGAATTCCTCGCCAGCGGCGAATCAAAGTTTTTGTGTCCCTAATACTCTCATGACTCTATTTACGAAATAATTACAATGTCGGAAATGATAGTGTTCACGATGTTTTATTAGTTGTTTATGGCTGGAGCTCGGAGGTTATGTATAACGATTTTTTTCAATAAATATTCATGAGAGGTATTGCGATACTCACCATAAGTCAACGTGGCTCGAGCTGCGCCCGCGCCGGCGCCAAGCTTTCATCACCGCGAGCTCTGTTCGCCGCAATAAGCCCGATGGATGAGAAAGTGTCACTGTTTAGCGTTTTAACATCATCCGATCCGATGTCCGTATCGGAAGCTGTAATATTATCGGATCCGATATCAAAATAATAATGACGTCAGACTGGATAGTTTAGAAAATCTCTAAGAAAAAGTTCACTTCCCTAACGTAAGCCGGCCTTAAATTGTTTTTAATTATTGTTTAATATTTTTATATTTGAAAAAAAGGAAAATTTTAAGTGTTAAAGAAGGCTTTTTATATGTATTAGAAGAAAATATTTTGTTCAGTAGGTACATAATTTCTGAAAAATAATTATTGTCAGTTTAACACAAATTTTCCTTGGCAGACGCTTATTAGCAGACATCGGATTATATGCACGATCAAAGTGCCGAAATATGCATGCAAGTATGCACGATAAATGGTCGAAATATGCACAAAATATGCACAATCAAAAGTCACTTATTACTAAAATTTATAATTTTTGTGAAGAGCTTTCCGGTGGTGCCGTTAATAAAAGCCTCAATGTTAAAATAAATTTATACAGCACCAATAATAATTTTGTACCAATATTTTCCGATTGCAATATTTATGCCCATGGAAGTTTAAGAAATCGGTACCTAACAACTTCATTCCAATTTTTAACTAATGTTGCCAACTACAAAAAAAATGTTGTTTCTAGAAAGATATTGTACCTATTGGATGTATTGCATTCTTTTAATGAGGATGGAGCCACATATTTGAAGTGTTTTGATCTATCGTACCTCTGTTTTGTGTGTTATGATAGCTAGTTTGGAGACTACGAGGGCATAAAACTACCGAAATATGCACTATCGACGAAAAATTGCCAAAATATGCACTAACGCCTAAAAAGTGCCATTATATGCATTTGCATATGCAAGTATGCAAATGCATATAATCCGATGTCTACTTATTAGATTTTAAATGTGCGTTGACCCTAAAATATCAATTCACAGATACGTTACATCTCTAGCGACATGGCGGCATGGTGCGACTTCATATTTTTATTACATTTTATGCTGTCCACACATTGTTTCACTGTACCGATGTCGTAACCGTGAAATTATCGTTCTGTTTGTCCGTTCGCAGCACCGTCATAACGAACCTCTAGTTGTATTAACGTGAAAAAATTTGGAAGCTTAAAAAACACATTTTTTATTATTAAAACTTTTTATTCAGGGCTACCAAAACATTAAAAAAGTAACTGTTTAAAGTCTTATTTATTATTTAATTTGTTTGTGGTCTTTAATATCATTTTAGTCAAAATATCAAAGTGAACGTATACAAAAGTAAGAAATGGAGGCGAAAGATACGAAAATAAAATAATCTTTTTCCTTCTTGGAAGAATACACGATAGTCGGCATCACAAATTTCCTGGAATAATTATTATATTTTCCCTTTCCTTGTATTGTGTTTATTATATTCTTTGTATGTCACATTTCCACGTGTATATTTTTGCACGTAACCGAAATATTCAATGCGCACTGTAGCAGAGACATTAATTCATTGACTGAGATCACTCCTACCTATTTTGATCAGGTATGTTCAGCCCAAATATATTATCACGATTAACATTGACTTAGCATAATTCGACCAAATACCTACTCGAGGGTCTACCAGTCCACTTGTACACTACATACGCTTTTTGTTTAAATGACACTTTACAAAGTTTATAATATCATAGCATTTTAATAAAGACAAATAATCTTTAAATAGATCGAAGAGTATTTTACTTCTGTACTTATCTTCTTCTTGATATCAGTGCAATTTCATTATTTTTATTTATTTAAATATAGTTATATTCAATCATGTCGTATACGTTCACTAAAATAATTATTAATACTATCGAGCGGTAACCCTAGCTCAGCTGACTGGCACTCGGCACTCGGCACGCGCCAAACTCCCACGCGGGGATAGATATACCCCGACTCATTTTCATCGGAATTCTTCACCATTCATTTTTTATTGATAAAAATGTTTTTTCATAAATTAATAATTAGGTGTTACATGACACACTAGCTAGAGGTGTCCACGTTTGGATAGACGACGTACTATAACGCCATTTTTATCGTTTTTTTACTACGAATAATAAAAAACTAAGGAAGAGTAACTCCGTCAAAAAACATGCTCCAAAATACTTGTCAAAAAAGTGTACATTAGGTTCACTTTTCATACATTTGCAATATTTAGGTGACCTTGAGCGGTATAAAGGCTGACGTTACATGACAGTTCGAATGGAACCAAATTTAAAACTGTATTAGTATGGGAGTTACGTTTCCTGGTTTTATTATTCGTAGTTTTTTTATCATATTTTTTTTATAATATCCAAATAATAACGAGTAAATACGCATGATTTACCAGAGTTACCATTTACAAGTTCATTACAAATCGTCATAAAGCTTGTGTAACTTTACATCTCTAGGCTTAATAAAGCTTTTATTAACTGCCATAATATAAACACCGGTATCTTAAATATAAAAATAATATAATTAAATATTTTATGACTCACTTGTTAGTGGAGAAAATACATTTAATTACCCCAAGATAATAAGTGTAGATATATGATTTGATAAATTCGGCTGTAAAATAAACTACATAATATTGAATATTGATCACAACATATTTGGAGCATGTTAACATAAATTTTATTTTATCTCATCCTATAATTGGTATTGATGTTTATGATTGTAAGTATAATTTCGAACTAAAAAAACAGTTTTAATTACGTAAGTATATTTTATACCATAATATAGGTAATATAATCAATCTAGTTTTAACCAACTTCCAAAAAGGAGGAAGTTTTTTGATGCCTTAGGTTTTTTACTATTTGATTTTATTTAAAAAATCTGATAATTCCAGGGTTGGTTGGTAAAATATTTTTTATTTTAAACAATTATCCATTTTGGAGCCTTTTTATTTCTTGAAAAAATCAAGAAATAAAAATACTTCGCTTTGTTCTATTATATAATATTCTAGGATTTTAACAATAAAAAAAAATCACATCTGGAACCTAAGTAATATGCACGTATTTAGAAGTGCCTTAGTAAAACAGGTACCTAGTATTGTGTCGGCATTAGTGACTCTCATCTAATTAAAATACACCTTAAGAGATATTTAATTGAGAAATAAGTAATCGAATTAGAGCTCTTCGTACTTAAAGGAGATTTAAATACGTAAATTAAAATTAATATGCTAATTAAGAGTTCTTAAGTATCGTCTAATGTGCCGGTCATATAAAGTACCACACTAGATTTTAGTGTGATCCATAAATTGTTAATAATTAATTAAATGCAACTTCCCGTTACAGAATAATTAAACAAATTCGGAGTTTTAACACTTCAAGACGTACTTGGCCGATATTATTTGTTTTAAAGTTGGCGGGATTGAAATTTGAAAGTGCTTTTAACTATCATCATTCTGTTGACGATATTAATAAATTTTATATTTTTATAAATAAAATAAAAATAGTTTTATTTCTGAATAGATTTGAAGCAAATACTTTCAGAACGTTGTTTGTACTGATGCCTACCACCGGTTCGGGAACTAACCCGGCTAGAAGAACCGGCGTAAGAAACTCGCACGGTTTGATTACTGTATTTTGAACTTAGAATTCAGAATCTTTTTATACAACAGTCATTCCTTTTCCTTTATTAGTATGCACGATAATTTCCGGAGCCGCGTGAAGCGTACACAATATGATTCAGAGTTATTTTTCCTCGGAGTTCACATAAGAGTGATCCTTAAGTCGTTGACATAAAGGTCTTCTTGGAGGGATACGTTTTAATTTACCTGTTACAATTCGATCCCGTCGCTTTTTGTTTTCTCCGTTAATCTGGTCAAGCTGCTTCGATTTAGTTTGACTTGTGTTGCCACTTAACTATGTTTCCCGAAGTCATCCCAACCTAGGTACGGAATTAGTTTGGTGAAATTATCAAGTGAAGCTGAAAAGTGGAAACTGGACACTATTAACAATTATTGTAATGTATAATAGAGGGATCGGTGAAATTTTCAAATATAAAGACAAATTACTCAAAATGCGAAAGCTTGTCTGTCTCTATTACCTCTTTACGCTCAAGCCGCTGAACCGATTTTGCTGAAATTTGGTACAGAGATACTTTGTTTATCGCGCGGTAACCGTACATTTTTTTTTGAGATAAAATGTATCCTGTGTACTTTCCCGGGACTCAAAGTATCTGCATATCAAATTTCATTAAAATCGATTCAGTGTTGTAGGCGTGTAGAGGTAATAGACAGATCACAGACTGACACATTTACGTATTCATAATATTTGCCTGGATTTATTCTATACCTCTTTAGGTGTTACTACTTATAGTATAATATAGTAATATACTCTAACACCTAAAAAGGTATTCGTAAATCGTTTAAAAAAATTATTTGCGTTTACAGATGCTAAAAAGTTAAAAGCTAGCAACACTATCATATTATAAACGAGTGCACGCTTTTCTGTTACAAAACTTTTGACTTCATGAATATTTAATATTTACAAATTATTATTAATCCGGCAAAGAGCCTCGGGATATGTATCAGATATGATATTATACGTTTTATAATCAAATTTTGAGATCACTTAGCGTTAATGACGGCAATGAAATTCAATGCTCCATCTCTTAAAACTTTAAGAGTTCAATTTAAGAATGGAATTCGTAATATTAATATTTAAATAAGCCCGTTAGTTTATAAAAAACTATTCTACTTATAAATCATTTTTAAATTACACTATCTAATATTTTTATTTTAATGCGAGTGTAATGCACGATGCACTTTCAAAATGAGAGAAAAAAAAAACTCTTAAAAATTTGAAGTTTTGACGCAAATCGCATAAACCAGTGTTAATAAACGTGAAACTCGCCAACAACTTGTCGAGGTGTGGACGCGAATCAACCAAGATAACACCCCAATCGCCAACATAAAAATACTTATTAGCATATTAACGCATCATAATGAGCGCAGTCACGCGTACATAAAATTTAAATAAGCGGCTACCGTACATCGATAATATATTTTGAGACGTCTTTAATTGGTACTAATAATTCAATCGTTCCCGATAAGTCGGCCGACTCAAAGGGAACGACTTAATCGCTTATGAAGCGAATAAATCCGAGATGAGATGTTTACGGCGATGCCAAACCACTAATTGATTGCCGAAAGGGTTTAATTAAGTGCCAATGGTCAAACATTTGAATATTCGAAGTGATAAATGGGTTTTATAGAATGCCGTTCGGGGCAACCTTTTTTTGGAAACAACAATATTTTTTTAATAGCAACGACCGAATATAAAGATCGGCCTTTACGTTGTCCCTGTATATCAACGTAAAGACCGAATAAGAATAAAAGGTCCTTTAATATCTAAAGGACCTTTTATTCTTGGATATATATCCAGTTGGCAAAATATCCGTAAAATAAGTATAGTAAATAAACATTTATATATTTTAAAAGGGCAAATAAATAACACGGCAACTGATATCTTTTTTAGGCGACTTTCTATTAAGTCACAAAAAAACTAACTTTGCAGTGATTAAATATCTTAGCAACTATTAAACTATACAAGCAACAAAAGGCTAGGATCAAAAAAACTAAAAAACGGCTGCTACTGTAAGGTATCAAATATATCAAGCGGGATCAGTGTAAACTGGTTAAGGTATTATAAAACCTAATGTGGCGACTAATTTTTCCGAGGGGATATCAAACATTCTTCACTGGCAACTATTGGCTTTCATTATAAAAATACACATTTGGCAGCGATTATTAGGTAGCTTTAAAACTGAAAATGGGTATTATAATAATGTATTTGGATATAAGAATATTGTTTGCAGATTCGTAAATTCTTGAAAAAGGCGGCAAATGCGCTCGTGTGTCTGAGCAGTGCGAGGGCTGCGGAGCATTCATTATTAATGAAAAGACTTAACAGAAGGCCTACTTACCACGGATACAGAAGTGGGGGGACGGGGGGCGCAGCCCCCCGCCAAAACAAAAAAAAAAAAAACAATCCAGAAAGTCCAAAAGTAGGTTAGGTTAGGTTAGAACTTAGACCACAACACAGAGGGAGCCGGCGACCGTTATAAAGGAAAAGGGCTCAGCCCCCCGCCAAAACAAAAACAAACACAATCCAGAAAGTCCAAAAGTTGGTAAGGTTAGAACTGTGACTGTGCTGCGGCAGCAGCCGGCGACTGTCACAAAACACGTTGTAGGTTGGGTTAAAGGCGTTAAAAAGTAAGTTACTCAAAGTAAGCAGGTTCATTTAATCTTGATATTCCCAAGGGGTGCAAGTGCACCACCTGGCAGCCCCCTGCCGGCGCCCATGATTAAATCAAAACTAATTAAATTAATCGATTTCGATTGACTTAGATTAGTTTTCCGTTCGATACATAATTTTTTCACTCCCTTTTGTTACACTTATGAAACAATTAAATAGACCAAGAATAGTTTTTTTGCATGTCACAATTTGGTTTATTTAGATCTCTAAAATGTAGCCAAAATAATTTTTTATGAGATCTTGTTTGTATTTAGTTCAGACCTTGGTCAAGTTTATAGACAACCCCATTTTAGAATTTATGAAAGCCTATTTTAACTTTTTTATCCGCCAATAATTTGTCGCCTCAGAAGAAATCCAATTGCCACAAAAGAAAATCACTGCCAGATAAAATTTAAATAAAACCTCAAAACTCATTAAAAAGCCGCCGCTTTCTAGTTAAAATGCTACCTCAAATTAGTCGCCAAAGTAGTTTATTTACTATCCATTTTCATTTTTTTAAGACGCGGAATGGTATCAATTTGTCGCCGCGTTTAATACATGCCTTTTAACAGTCAAGAAGTATAAAAGATAGTAAAGACGAAGTAGATGTTAAACTGCCAAAACACCGTATTTTATTATACGGCTGTCATAACTGTACAAATATGGATTAGTATCGAGACGACGCGATGGCCGACTATTGTTAGCGGCGGCCTTTGACAGAGCTATCAGACGGCCGATTGTTCCACGGACTTAACGTATCAATTATGTCCAACAAGCGACAGATAAGCGGTTGAGCGACGTGAATAAAATAATTAACTGATTGGTGTTTATTCATCAAAGGCTGGGCCACTTAGTGTATCAGTGACTGACGCGGCGCGGATCACTCCATCATTGCTTCGCTTTCTTTTATTGTGATTTATCTACTTTTGCCCTTTACTATAACATTTTTGGTTCAATTAAAATAACTTAGCGACTCATGCCACCATGTCGTTCTAATTACGAGTATACTAGGTAGTCTCTACCAGAAAAATCATGATATCATAATCATAACCAGCTTTGTCATGAAAAAGAGTAAAGCAATGTTATAAAGCTAAGAAGGAAAGGTTTTGCCATTCATTGTAACAGTATTTCACTCAGATATCTCATAAATGATAAGGTCCAAATTGGGCTAATTTTAAAAGTGCCGGCCAACGCAAATAAACCCATTATTTAAATAGAACGTAATCTCAGGAATAATTTTTATTATTACACCAAAGTTCTAAGTCTTACTTGGTTTACTTAGTCTTACTTGGATAATTGCTTACTTGGAATACTAGGCAGCTATGCCGTGCGTACCCCCAAGCACGCAGAGGTTCCCTCTTCCTTTGAATTTTTCCAAATCATTTGTAGGTATTTGGCCTCTAATCTGTTCTGTCACTCGGATAGAGACGTTGGGATCGATTACTTATTGCTTTTCTATACATATTATAAAACAAAGTCGCTTTTTTTCCCTCATGTCCCTTTGTTCCCTTTAATCTTTAAAACTACGCAACGGATTTTGATGATTCTTTCAGTGTTAGATAGCCCATTTACTGAGGAAGGCTATAGGCTATATTTTGTCACGCTAAGACTAATAGGAGAATGTGGGAAAAAACGGGGGAAATTATTTGAAAGGACTTATCTCGCGAACTACTGGACCATTTTTTATGTTATTTGGCACAGATAAGAAGTAGACCACGTGAAGGACCATAGGCTATCGATTTCAATCATTTTTTCAGTGGCTATATATTTTATACCCGTGCGACGCCGGGGCGGGTCGCTAGTAATTAATAAAATAAGGTTTATTGCATATAATATGTTATAAAATATTGTTTGACCTTGAATAACAATTCGGAGACTTGACTTAAAACTTTGATGTAATAATAAAAAATATTCCTTAGATTATGTTCTATTTAAATAATGGGTTTATTTGCGTTGGCCGGCAATTTTAAAATTAGCCCAAAATTGTATGGGCGTTGGATCTTGTCCTTTATTACTTATTATCACGATACAGATTACAGGTGTTGGCTATATTTTTGACCGACTTCCAAAAAGGAGGAGGTAATATGTTCGGCTGTATGTATCTTTTTTTTTTGTATGTTCCACGATTACTCAACCGTTTGTGAACCGATTTTCAAAATTTTTGTTTTGTTGTATTTGGTTTAACTTGAATTTAGTACCATGTTTACAAAAGTGGTGATCTGATGATGGGATCCTTGAGGAATCGAGGGGACTCCTTAAAATTTGTATGGAAACATATAGTGATTTCGATTTTTTCTGAAGCATTCGAGGTAAATGCTACCAAAAAGTAAAACTTCGCACCAGGTTATACCCTAGATCCGAAGGTACCGAACAGAACTTTTGAATGCTTATAGGTACAGGTTCGGGGATTTCGGCGTTGTTTAAACAACTGAAAGCATAAGCCAACACATCAATTTGATTGATCATCATCATCACAACCATAATTATACCACTGGTCATCACACTATGACCCAATTATTGGTACTTTTCGTGATATTTTGCATCGAAGCTGATGCTTTTGATGATGATTTCGCTGTTTGTGTACCGATTTTCAAAATTCTCGTGTTGTTGTATAGGATATAATCTTTTTGTATAACAATAACGAAAGTGGTGAGCTGATGATGGGACCTATGAGCAATCGAGGGAAATCCTTGAAATTTATCAAAACACTCATAGTGGTTAAAATGTTGTTTCTAGTAAGTTAAACATATGTTACGAATAAGAGAAATTTCATACGAAGGTGTCTCTTGGTCCAAAGGCACTGCACAGGACTCCTGAATCTTTAAAGATAAAAGTTTGGAAATTGCAGCATCGCTTAGATAACTGCAAGCATTTACCACAATTTCACTTACAGTAACATAATGTGAATAGTTAACATTCCTATTGGTTATTTAAGCATAATGCCTTATTTTGTGGATAGCTAAAAAGAGTGAAATTATTATTTTTAACAAAAAATTAAAACCGACTTTCAAGGTAAAAACAATAGTAATATCATATTATGAACTAAAAAGTATTAAATAACCATACTCTTTAATAGTACCTTTTGCAGAATTCGTCTAAATCTCAACTATTTTTGTACATACTACAGTCTTCATTACTTTGAAGTCGGTACCAGCCCAAAAGTTTCAGATATTCTGACATTACTGAACTCACGATTAAATTAGCTGGTACCGACTTCAAATAGTAATGAAGACTGTAGTATGTACAGAAATAGTTGAGATCTAAATCTCATTCGAATTCTGCAAAAGGTACTATTAAAGAGTATGGTTATTTAATACTTTTTAGTTCATAATATGATATTACTATTGTTTTTACCTTGGAAGTCGGTTTTAATTTTTTGTTAAAAATAATAATCTTAAACATAATTATTTATATCTCTTGGAAGAAATGAAAGAGAATGAAATAAAAATGTCCCGTTTGTCGGCGCGCGCGCACCACTCGCGGCGAATGTGTAGTAATGCGCCTCCGGCCACGGATGGTGTGTTCCACTGGGATCTGTAATGGAAAAATAGTTTGAGTTAGTGGGTTATGTAAAATATTGTTTAAAAGAAGTAGTAAGAGCGTATTTTTTAATTAAATTGGTCTTAAATTGCAGCATCGTTGATAATTTTTTTGTCCTATATCAAATGTTTTCATCCACTTTTTGACCGACTTCCAAAAAGGAGGAGGTAATATGTTTGGCTGTATCTTTTTTTTTTGTATGTTCCACGATTACTCAGCCGTTTGTGGTCCGATTTTCAAAATTCTTTTTGTGTTGTATAGGGTTTAACTCGAATTTGGTATCATGTTCACAAAAGTGGTGATCTGATGATGGGATCCTTGAGGAATCGAGGGGACTTCTTGAAATTTGTATGGAAACATATAGTGATTTTGATTTTTTCTGAAGCATTCGAGGTAAATGCTACCAAAAAGTAAGACTTCGCACCAGGTTTTACCCTGGATCCGAAGGTACCGAACAGAACTTTTGAATGCTTATAGGTACAGGTTCGGGGATTTCGGCGTTGTTTAAACAACTGAAAGCATAAGCTAATACATCAATTTGATTAATCATCATCATCACAACCATCATTATACCATGGGTAATCACACTATGACCCAATTATTGGTACTTTTCGTGATATTTTGCATCGAAGCAGACGTTTTTGATAATGATTTCGCTGTTTGTGGACCGATTTTCAAAATTCTCGTGTTGTTGTATAGGATATAATCTTAATTTTGTATAACAATTACGAAAGTGATGAGCTGATGATGGGGTCTATGAGCAATCGAGGAAAATCCTTGAATTTTATCAAAACACTCATAGTGGTTAAAATGTTGTTTCTAGTAACTTAAACATATGTTACGAATTAGAGAAATTTTATACGAAGGTGTCTCTTGGTCCAAAGGCACTGAACAGAACTCCTGAATCTTTAAAGATAAAAGTATGGAAATTGCAGCATCGCTTAGATAACTGCAAGCATTTACCACAATTTCGCTTACAGTGACATAATGTGAATAGTTAACATTCGTATTGGTTATTTACGCATAAAGCCTAATTTTGTAGATACTTAACTAAAAAGAGTAAAATTATTATTTTTAACAAAAATTCAAACCGACTTCCAAGGTAAAAACAATAGTAATATGAACTAAAAAGTATTAAATAACTCTTACCCTTGAATAGTGCATTTTTCAGAATTCGTCTAAATCTCAACTATTTCTGTACTGTATACTACAATCTTCATTACTTTGAAGTCGGTACCAGTCCCAAAAGTTTCAGATAATCTGACATTACTGAACTCACGATTAAATTAGCTGGTACCGACTTCAAAATAATGAAGATTATAGTATACAGTACAGAAATAGTTGAGATTTAGACGAATTCTGAAAAAGGCACTATTAAAGGGTAAGAGTTATTTAATACTTTTTAGTTCATATTACTATTGTTTTTACCTTGGAAGTCGGTTTTAATTTTTTGTTAAAAATAATAATCGCTATACTTATTATTCTTATATACATTATACATGTACCATTATTCTTGTATACACGTACCAATATCTAGTTTTCCATTCAGTAAGGGAGTATGATATACATGTACCATCGAGGAAATTGATTCCTATGCAGTTGATAGACCAACGTTATTTGGTCGAATATGTCAATTCAATGTTAATTGTGATCTGTCGGCTGGGTTTGACGTAACGCAACCAAACTACGTAGGTCCCCGATCTGCATAGGAATCAACTTCTCTGATAGTACATTAGTCAATTTGAAACGTCTTTCATAATGTAGTGTAAATTGAGTCATAAGCTTACTACTTACTAGTAGTAATTAGCCTCAACTACCTGCTCACAACATCTATTACAACTCTCCACGATATCTTTCGCAGATCAATAAAGAGATCAAATCTCAGATAAAAGAAAAACAAAAAGCATAACCACGATAGTTCGCGAGATATAAAGATGATGAATATTCGGGATGGCCTGTATAATTTTAATTATACGTTATTGATAAATCTCCGAAGGCCGATAGATATATAGATAGCAGGCTACAATTAGAAGTGACCTCCGACCTGGCCTAATGTAGGAACTATGATATTGACACCGTACAAATTTATTGTAATTATGGCGTATAATTTTTTTGTTACCGTTATGATTTATGCTAATGGCTCAATATTTAGGGCTTTTAGATCATTATTTTTTCATTTGATACTATCATATAAGAAATTTTAAATTTGATATTGATCTAGTGAGAAAAAAAACGATCAACATTGGAATTTTAGCGCTATTTTGCGCGTCAAGGATTAGCGACTCTTGAGGACGCCTGTTGTAAATAAGAGCGGTTTTTGTACATGATAATATTTTTTCCTATTAGGTCCTTGATTATTTTTTTCGTCCGTTGTTTAGTTCGACGGCTTCACCAGTTTGCTCTTACTAAACTCTGGGCTCTACAATGTACTCTACATTGTAAACTGGTATTAGAGTATCAAAAGTCAAAGCAAGGCTGTATGGGTGTTCTTTATGCATATTGTCACTGACGAAAGTTTTAAATATTAATGATTTCTATTAAGGAACACGCCCCATCCTGTCGGAAACTGTCAGGTTTTTGTCATTTAACTTAATGACTTGCATTTTGTTATGTGGACCAATTGAATTAACTAAGGGACTAAAAAGTGTAGATGCGTTTTATTTTGGAGTGATCCAGATGTTTAAAATGTGAATAAAAATGTGTAATTGTACCAGATTTTCCCACAATTTGGATAATTTGGATGTCATATTTTCAGAAATTTGCGGGATATCCTAAATCCTTTACCGGGACTCAAAGTAAATGTACCTATGTAGTATGTACCTGTAACACATACCGAAGTTAAGGCGTGTAGTAGCAAAAAGACAAACATTTATTTTCGCACTTACAATAAATTAACATTCGGTATGGCTGATAAGACTTTCATCTGAATTTCTGTCACTTCGCGCGTCGCGGTCGTAGCGGTCTCGTAGCACCTTAATAATAATAAAAATTTAATGATTTCTAAAATTCTATAACATTTACAGCAGAATTCCTAAGCAGGTCTCAGTATAGTCACAAATATTTGTTACTAATTATTTTGATCTAGTTTCTAGAATATCATTAACGGGGCACAATAACGAGGCTATTATTACGAAGATTGCAATTTAGAGAACCGTTTCCCCTTGTTGCTCATATCATAAATCTCAGAACGATTGACTAACATACTGATGTTGTAAGGACAGGTCATGTCTACCAGTGACTTCAGCGAAAGTGCCCCATTCAGAATTTAACCTCGATTTACTATAAGTACGATTGACTATAAGTATATAGCCTGTCCACAGCGCTGACCTGAGGCCATGATGGAGCAAGATCTACACTTTGAGGATTACAAGGAAATTTTCTTAACTACTGAAGCGCCCTTTTGGAGTTGACTCCTTTAGCGGCCAGTTAGGGCCTATGGTAGGGTCAGCCCTGTCTGTTCAGATCGTTAGGATAGTCCAAGTCTACCTATGAAATAACTAATTCAGCTTGGGTTTCGTCAACCACGCTTTTCCCGCCCCGACAAACAGTGCATGTTAATATCAACATAACGTCAGTTTCCTTAAATGCAGAAGGTTTACACAAAACGAACGACTCTTCCCTACTTTGAAATCACTAACAGATTTAAAGTAGCGTACGTAGGTCACAATACTTATTAGGGCCATCGATATAAGATAACGTATCGAGTAGCTAAATGTCACGTCTCGAACCGATACGAAAGTTCATCACACTGTTCGTTATTAAACGTAGCAAGATGACTACATCATTTCGGACTGGTTCTAGCTAGCGTCGATGTATTATTATAGATACACATATTGTAGGTTTTTAGTATAATATACGTGACGCCTTCAACTCCATTGTGCCAAAATTCGCGGGAACCGTACCTACCTACATTTTTTCGGGATAAAAAGTAACCCATGTCCATTCCTGATTTTGCTAAAGTTTGTCAACAAATCTATTCTCTGTATTTAAAATCGGTGCAGTGATTTGGGCGTAAAGAGGTAAAAGACAGACAAACATTGTTTGGGGTATGCTTAATAATCATATTAAGTAGATTTAAAGTTGATGTTTAAGTCAAACATTTAAAGCTGTGAAGTGCATTATTATTACGAAATAATGAAAAGGAGATACAGCTGACTCTGAAAGTTGATATGCTCTAATTCAGCGGTTCTGAAACTTTTTTGCGGTGGAATACTTTTGAAAAGCAAAATTTTGGACGGGACCCCAAAATAAAAAATAAAAGTTGAGTAACTGCAGAAAGAAGTAGATATTCATCACGGATTTTGAGTCCATGCTAGGGAGGTGACATATCAAAAAAGATTAATATAAGTATCGTCACCTGGGCTCTACGGAGCAAACTTTGAGAATGACTGCTCAAGTTAAAGCTTAAGTTATAATATGTTAAACGCTACTAATAAAAATCAATAAACTCTATATTAATAAAGTGTTATTGATTGTTATTGTGAGTTTGAGAGACGCCTCATGTGTCTCACAAACTCACAATAACAAATAAGAATTTGAGAGAATTGATATTATTTTATCAGACTAATTTTTACATCTATTATTTTAGTATCTATGCAGTTCGAAACCAAAATCCTTTGATACCCCTTACATAGAGTAAGACTGAATAAACGACATAATTAATAGACTTCTTTATTTGGTATTTAAATGGTTTTAGACCTTTTACGATATTTATATTATTTTAATATGAATTAACAGAAATATAATTATACGCGTAGGTTTTTATTAGCACGATATCTGAGTGTCAAGTATGTCATAGTTATTTTAAAACACGTATTTTGAGATTATCAAATATTTCTAATAATATATTAATCCTAACTAATATTCTAATTGCGAAACTGTGTCTGTCTGTCAATTACCTTTTCACGCTTAAACCGCCAAACCGATTTTGATGAAATTTTGTATGAGCATACCTTGAATCCCGTGAAGGGACAAAGGATACTTTCAATCCCGGAAAAATGAATGGTACCCGGTGGATAATCGAATTACATTTGGTTTCCTACTATCGAAAATTGACCTTCCTATCCTTAAAGTAATCGCATAAAGATAAAAAATAACATTGTTCCGTATAACTGTAGTCATAATCTCATTCCCATCCACCGTTAGAACCACTCTGACATTTAATTGAATGACAATTTAGCTTATACGCCACTTATATGCCACCATGTTGGCATAATCAAAACGTTGTTTGTCACGGATCCGTTTGTATGACGCGGCCATCGGCTCCTGAATGTCGATTTAATTGCCCGATAAGAACCCCATCCGGAGATAATGCCCGAACAGCTTACCTTGATGATTGAATTTATATTTAAAATGCTCGACGTAAGTACACTTTTATTAAGTCGGAAGTTGGGCAAGACAGTTATGAACTGTCGTAAGGTATGTTGTATCGTCGTATGTATTTGTTATGCTAAGTACTCACATACGGTTTTGCTCGATCTTACAATAACGTCGAGCAAAAGCCGCGGCTCGGGCTTTCGTCCACACATTCAGCATTGCTCGATAGTTTTACTCCAAATTGAAGGAAATTATATACATTAAGTTCCATCGAGCCGGCTCGATGCGTCATGCGAGCCTTCGAGCTGTGAGTTTTGCGGTCCACACAGTAATTATTACTCGATTTGGAGTAAAACTATCGAGCAAAACCGTATGTGAGTACTTAGCATTAAATGAAGTTCTTATCAAAAGTGAGATGGTTAAAAAATTTTATTTACAGTCGTGTTGTTCGCAATTCTTTGTCGCCCAAAAATACCTGTGCCGCGCGGGAACAACTACATTTCCAATAAAAAACGACCATTACGGAAAGGACATATTAAATCTATACTAATATTAATATTATAAAGCGGAAGAGTTTGTTTGATTGTTTTTTTGTTTGAACGCGCTAATCTCAGGAACTACGGGTCCGATTTGAAAAATTCTTTCAATGTTAGATAGGCCATTTATCGAGGAAGGCTATAGGCTATATTTTATCACGCTAAGACTAATAGGAGCGAAGATATAGAGGAAAATGTGAAAAAAACGGGGATGGGGGGGTTATTTGAAAGGGATTTTTATATCACGAACTACTAGAGCAATTTTTATGTTATTTGACATAGATAAGAAGTCAATTCGACGCGTATGTATATCATATTTCCAGAACTGTCCAGTTTTCGTATATGTTAGTCTATATCAGCGTCTGAACAAATGTGCCAAATTTCATAAGTGTATGTATGTATGTGTGTATGTAAGTATGTATTAATGTATGTTTTTATGTTTGTGTTCGGATATCTCTGGAATTACCATTCCGATTTCAGTAATTCTTTTTTTGTTGTACCAGGTATTGTTCAACTTAGGGAATAGTGTAAGTTTCATCTAAATCGGTTCAGTAGTTTTGGAGATAGGGAGTTTTAATTCTCAATTACGTACAATTTGAAGTCGGTTTTATCTATTTAAAATACAGTTATTATTGTGGACTAATTCGTCTGTGAAATATCTGATTTACGCGGGCAAAGCCGCGCGGAACGTCTAGTATATAATAATATAATATCCTTTTATTACTATACCTAATCTCTTCCAAATGCATTACGCAATTTGAGCTTGATGAGTTGATGAGAATTCAGTACTCTCTAAGCTTAATACGAAAAAAATATGATAATCGACTTAGTTATCTAAAGCTAGTCACGAGACCGAAGCCAACATAACTATGTTGAATAACTATTCAAAAATGACGAAACAATACCGGAGGAAATTTAAATAAAATATATCGAGTTATCGTCGTCAGTACATGTTACAAGTTCATAAAAATGTTCAAGTAGACATCTAAATAGCTTTTCCCGGTAAGTACGAGACACGGGGAATTTATTTTGGGAACATGTGATAACATATATATTGATACATACATTTACAATGAATTTATTGACGTGCATTAGCTTTTTGTTTACTTGTTTGGACGTAGTTAACTCGTATATTCATGGTAAACATTGTTTAACATGTTAATATAATTCGTATTTCTTTAAATTGTTAAGCGCTATTTATCTCTATTAAGTGCTCTCTATAGTGAGTAACGTTTTTCTTTAATCCATATAGATAATATTCTAATTTCAATTAACCCTTTTATGACTTTATGACTACAGGGACACTCGCGTAATAATAGGGCTTCACACGAGACGAAAGTAAGCGAGAGTAACAAAAATCTCGTCTCGTCAATCCTCAAAAAATTGAGTCTCGTTCAAGTCTCGGTCTCGTCTCGTTACCAGTTGTCTCGTCTCGTCTCGCTTAGTTGTAAATAGTTATTTATTTCTATAATATAATAAAGAGAATAAGAAATATTTTATGACTAACGTATTTATATGATAAAATGAGTTTAGATGGTTACCATTAACGTATTTTGTAAAATATATTGTTTTTTTAAGTAGACCGTTTCTGATTTTTCGAATAAAAACTTTATTAAAAAAATTATCGAGACCCGAAACGAGACTCTCGGGTTGCCCTGTATGAGGTCTCGGTATTGCCGAGAATATTTTCCAAAACGTCTCGTCTCGTTCTCGTCTCGTAAAAGCGAGACGAGAACGAGACGATTTACTAATTGTCCCGGTGAACTTCGTGTCACTTTAAAACCTTCCCTGGACTTCTACGAATATTTTAAGACTAAAATCAGCCCAATCCGTTCAGCCGTTTTCGAGTTTTAGCGCGACTAACACACATCAAAATCCATTTTTATTTATAAGATTATGTCATAATATAATGAGTTGAAATATTCAGGCGTAGGTATGTTGAGTAATATTGGCAATAGGCACAGTTCTACAAAGTAGTCCAACAAATTCAGTTATTTTTGTTTCTACTACACACATTTAGGTTTATTATATCAGAGTTTACTACACAGATTTATCATACAGCAATACTAAATCATGTTTATACGCACCATAAAATATCTAGCAATTCATTATTTTATGCTCCTCATAAAACAAAAGTACTGCGATACAAAAATCTCCGCTGAATCACTCGCCACTTGTACTCAATAAATCAGCTTATCTGAAAATATTTGCAACTATAAGTAATACACACGTCATAAATTCAAAGAGTGGGCGCCTAAACACTAGATCACATAAACATACCAGTATGGAAATCGGGAGCGGTCTAAGGCTGAAACCACACTGGTCTGGGCTACGAACTTTGTTAACACTTAGCCCTTACGTACAATAACACGTGCTGTTGAGAACAGTACATAAATCTTACTAATATTATAAATGAGAAAATGTCTCTGTGTGTGTGTCTATTACGTAATTTGGAACCGTTTCCGTAGCTCTTCCTTTATACACACGTTATTTATCTTGCTTATATAAGCAGGACTTTCCTTTCAGTCCTTACTGATGTTTCCAGCTACCTTGCAAAACAAATATGGGACCGTACAATATCTTTCCGCGATGATAAAGTATTAATGTCCATTACATTATCTCATTAATTTTGTCATTTTCGTTGAGTGATTTAGGCTTTCGTTTGTTAGATCAATAATATTCTTGTAGATTAAAATCCGACTGCCGTAACGTCGTAACTCAAATACTACAGTTTCGGTTCGTGAAGTAATTATTTCTAAAATGAACCGAACGTATCGATCTTAAGTAACAGTGTACAAATTTCCCATAAATCGCAATCCGTAATTGCTAATAGAAAGACATTGATTTTAATTAAGTCGCGACATGAGACAAATTCGAGAGAGAGCAAACACCGAACAGGTTCTGGACAGAATTGTAGTATTTCGTCTCGGAATGGAACAATATTAGAAATACCAACAGTAGAGGGTATGTATTTGAGTAAACGCGCTATGATGTCATATTACGATATACGATTACGAACATACCGTGCACATTTACAATAATCGATGATAACGATGATGGTGATGATGATGACGATGATGATGAGGTATCACCCCCAACTCCGTTGCGCCAAAATTCGTATATGGCGCGGGAACCTTACATTTTTCTGAGATAAAAAGTATCCTACATCCTTTCGCGGGACTCAAAGTATCGCCATACCGAATTTCAACAAAATCAGTTCAGCATGGTTCAGCGGTTTAATCGTCAAGAGGTAACAGACAGATGGACACACTTTCTCATTAATAATATTAGTATGGATATGTTTAATTGGAATACAGGCAGCCGGAAATCAAAAGCGGTCCACCAAGTGTTGCAATGAAATTTCAGGGCAAACTTCTTAGTCCTTTGATGTTGGGGTACCCAATGGTCCAGGGTGTATTCACTTTGCCACTAGTTTCATAAGAAGGGCAGTTCAATTTTAACCAATAATTAAACAAATATCCTGATATAAGGATATTTGTTACACTAATTTTGCACCATCTACTTAAATTTGTATCTACGCGTAAACTTTGTTCGGAGTTATTCTACCTTACAATTTATAAAATATGAGCCCTTATTGTCGTTGACATAAAGGCTTACTACAGTAATCTGGCTGTATCTGCCGGATAAATCACGGCTGTGGGCGTCTAGTGCCCGCAAAATGCTACCGTTTACCTGATGAACATCTACTTAATGCCCGGCGCGCGGAGTAAAAATTGATTTAAATCTATGGAAAATTATAGCGTCAAGTGTTAAACATGGACTAGATTATTAATAAGATTACCCTGTGCGTGTAAGGGTATAAACACGTTGCAACTTGACGAAGCAATGTACTCGTAATGCATTTAAATTTAAAGGAGCTAATAAAATTGGAAGAGGCAGCCCGACTGGGTCTAGCAAGTTTGTCAACTACTTGTAGTGAATAAAGTTCAGTTTTGAACATATAAATAGATCGCCTCGTCACTTTGCAATGTGTACTGACCTTAACTAAATTGTTTTTGATTTAAGAAAATGAAGGTGAAAATCTAAAAAATTTAAACTTTATTTTTTAACATCAACTCTCCTTGAAAATCTTTCATAATCACTTTAGAAGTGATTAAGCTGCCTTCAGAGGTTGAAGACTTATAAAGGTTTAGGCTTTATTTGGAGTTTGTGTATGAATATTATTATACGATATATGGTAACTTATAAAAGGGATAAAGGTTTATGCAATTTAATATTCACGAGAGTAACATTTAATCACCTTATGGAGAGCGATTAAAGGCCCAAGTCATGACGGTAGGAGCATTTAATTTCAGAGATCTTAAACTAAATAACGTCATAGACTAGTTTTAGTTGCAAAAATGATAATAATAATAATATTATTATAGTAACAAAATTAAATCAAGTAACTTATTAATATTGCTCACAATTTTTTTTGTTTAAATTATAATTTGAACTATTTTAAACATTGCAATTTTTTTGGATTTTGTTGTTTAATTTTACCATTGGACTTTATTAAGTAAGCTTATAATTGCAATTTGTAGGCTTGTGTGTAAGATATTATCAATGAAGTCATATCTGGATGTCGCAATGTCCTACTAGACTTTATACTTTTAAAGAAGAATCCTCTTTACTTTAATTTTAGAAAAATAAAGAAGTAAGAGCGGTAGAGAAAGTAGAAGTAGAAGAAGTGATGCTAGCAAAAGAATATAATCTTAACAGGAAGTTCCTCCACTATAACTCGTTGCTCGGAAATTCTAAATCTTCTCTGTGTTATAATTAAAATGATAAACCGCGGTATTAATATTACTTTGTAGGCAGTAGCGATGGGTGTCCAATGAATGTATCATGTAGGACTAACTGTACGTGCGGCCTATAAATACCAAGTCACGTCGCCTCTGCAACGGGCCCACATAAATTATTTTACAATACATCATCAGACTTGCGCTATTTATTGCTAAAATTATGGTAATTTATATACTGAAATAGTTATACGCCTGTAATTCTAAGCAGGCCTATTTCGGTATAAATCTCTAATTTAAATTTACCAGCCGCCATCGTACGTGTAATTCTAGGTTATATTCAGTTTCTAGTTCTAATAACTCAACGGCATAATTATAAATTTAGAATCTATTACTGAATGAGGTAATCCAAGTTTATACTCAGGATCATAGCGCGTAATATTCATGAATTCACTAAAATATATACCACTCCATAATTTTAAAGATAGCTTATTTTAAGCTATTGCCTATTGCTTAGTTTTTATCGCGGGCTTTGTGCTCGGCGAGCGACTAAATAAAAAAATTCCGTAACGAAAAAAACCTAACACCCCCGCTCGGTCAGTGCGGTGTTTGTGTCCGTGCGACTAGACGTATACGAATTATAATTGCATAAATTGATAAAAAATGCTATGCAATAGCTTTACCGCGGCAGTTCCCACTTCCCAAGTACCACACGTATTTTTCTATCTTATAGATAAAATTCTCGTGTCACAATGTTAGTCCACGAACTCCTCCGAAACGGCTTTACTGATTTTAACCAAATTTTATATGCATATTCAGTGGGTCTGAGAATCGGCTACTGGGTACTTTTTATATTGATAAGTGCATTTGTTGAATAAATAATAGTAAATTATTACAACCTGAGACTGACGGCGACCATTGTTTGTGCGACGAGATAGCGATCGACGTTGCCATGGCGACATACTTATTTAGTCACTTCAATAAAATAATATGGGCGAAATACTTTATAATATTATGGCAAAGCAACGTTTGCCGGGACAGCTAGTTTATTATATAAAATTCAAAGGTGACTGACTGACATTGTGATCTATCAACGCACAGCCCAAACCACTGGACGGATCGGGCTGAAATTTTGCATGCAAGTAGATGTTATGACGTAGGCATCCGCTAAGAAAGGATTTTGATAAATTCCAACCCCAAGGGGTTATAATAGGGGATGAAAGTTTGTATAGGTATAATTATACTTCTTTACGCGAGCAAAGCCGCGGGCAAAAGCTCGTTATACCATATATTTTAGCTCTTCTTAAACATTCTTTCTGAGAGTATTCAGAAATGAAAGAGCTGGTTTATTACTGTCAACCTATTCTTTATTTTCCCGAATGACTCTGTCGAAACCCAACGTTTTCCATACCTAATAGAGTCTCTCACAATTTACAAAGTAAGACTTGAGGCATTTTCGTCAGCGTGGAACAATAAAATGTCGTAGTTTTATAATTATTATCGCCGAGGGAAACTTTATCGGTGTTGTAATGAGCCAAGAATTTATTATCTAATTATCTTTTGTCGTTAATTGAAAATTGATTTGTGACACACCTCGCCTGTAAAAGTATAACCGACTCGACACTTACTAATAGCTCGCCGCGACCACGGCGCTCATCGTAACGGTCGGGTTTTAAATTTCCACTCCTCTCCTAAGATTTTAAGTAAAATTAAATTATTATTTATGCGAGCGATCAATTCGTAATCGGCACGTGCGCGCGGCGAAGATTAATTTTATTAATTGGCTATAATACTATCTTTTCTCCTAACTCGTTCCCGCATGCGATACCTGATACTCGATTCAGAATTTTTATTTCAATGTTTGCTGCCTATTAACATAATATTCTGCTGTTTTGAGACCTTTACAAAAGTTTTTCAACATATTTTTCTATCAGAACCGGGTCCGAAATTCTGTAATTATTAATTGTGTTAATCTATGAAATATTGTTATTATTTCGGTCGATTTAACGAGTTTCTTATGCTAATACATTCGGAGGGCATGTACAACATCGGACGAATAAAAAGTTCCCCCGTGTTCGCTGTCAACGTGCGGGGAGTGAATTAATGGGCTGGGTCATCGAGATATTATGATTTCTGTACACATATGAGGGATGTCGGCGGGCGACGCGACGCGTGCGCTAGCGAGGTGCGGGTGCGCACGCGCAGGCATAATAAATCTGCCGCGCAGCCTCGCCCGATTAATAGCCGGCGAGCTCCCCACAAATCAAATGTAAATGGATATAGTATGTTAAGTGCGCCCGGCCTAGTAATAATGATGTTAGCATTAGGCATATTAATTGGCTGGATAGGCCCTATCTCGCGGCCGTCGTCCTCCGTCTGAAAATATTGAGCGAGTTCATGTTGGGTATTGTATGTATATAATGCGGTTCTATTTGTATAACTTGTTTACTGTTTCGTATTTTTAACGTGTCGAACAATGTGGCAACATGTTACAGTATTGTTTGCAATGCAAATCAAACGAACAGTTGACGAGTAGCCTTCGCTACAAAGCCTGCAAGTTTTTGTGAACACACCTTTATAGGAGCTTATGAAATCGTGGACGATGCTATTCAAACTGGCTCGCTGCTAATAGATTAAGTGAGAGTAAGATCGTTGCGCACTTTACCTTATTATCAGATTTACGAAGTACGAAGTTACCGAGGATATTTATTATTATTACTCGATTAATTTATTGCTATTAGTTAACTATTTACAACTTTATTTTCTCGGACTTTATTACAAATAACTAAGAGCAGGGTTTCTCAAACTTTCGGCTCCACGAACCCCTGTTAAAATCAAGCCACCATTACGTTAATCTTGTCGCGAACCCCCTGCCCTCGAATGGCGAACCCCTAGGGGTTCGCCATTCGAGGCAACTTAGCGCCCACTTTGAGAAACCCTGACTTAGAGGGTAAATATATAATTAAGAACTAATTTATTAGAGCGCAGCAACCTGCAGCCTTAAAATCTCCTTTTTCTCTCCTCCTTTTTGGGAAATCGGTTACAACAGTTGCAAAGCTCAGCAGTTGATGTTATTGTTGATCATGGTGATGAATGTCTGAAGTAGACCATTTTTCATTTTAATTAATTTTGATCTAAAAGTTAACAAAAATATACGGTATACACACCACCGAATTTTATTATTACTATTGTATTTCTGCACTGACTTTTAACCGTGTTGTCGATGAAATATGCGATCAATATCAAAGGAAGCCGATACGGCGGGGAATGATACAAAATCGCTACAATCGCGGAATCATTAGAATGCAGAACCGGCCCCCTAATGAAGGCAGAATCGGCTTTGATTTCATTTGATGTTTACGCGTTCAGTGTTGTACAGGGACATCGGTTATGTGCCTTACGCCCGGGGTTTGTTACGGGTAAACTTACAATTCAGACATTCTTTATATGGTCTGTGCAGTTGTTATTTGTAGCAAGAATCTAATTATTTATAAGTGCTTTCATGCAAACAATAGACATTTTATAGAACTCTATATTTTAGGAAAGATTCTAATTGAATAGTCAAAAACTATAACCTGATGTTACTCGGGCTGTTATTAATGAAGTCGCAAAAAGTCAGTGCAATATGAATGTAGAGTACCTACTTACTACTTAGGATATCAATATGTGCATTGTGCAAAGCGATTAAGCACGAATGTTAATATGTAAATTCTAATAATCTATCACCAGAATCGACGTAGATTGGACATGCTTTGAATAGCTTTGCATTTATTATGGTTATCCTTCATAGCTGTAGAGAACGGACTCTTATAGACTATGTCCGGGTTATAAAACCAGTCACTTTATTCTTTGCCCGGTGCGCCCAGTTTGACAGCAGCTCCGCTAACGAACTCCCGCTTCAGCTAATTGAATCAGTGACTTCGTGCCCGCCGCAGAACCTTTGACATAACTTATAATTTACTGTAACGGTGCTCGCCCGTTTCAATATGCATTGTCCGGTCCCATCGCGCCTCTTGAATGTATATTTTTACCTGCAATGGAATGATTGTGTATGAGTTTATTATGAAATGTTTGTAGCTTTTAATGTTTGAAAGTGCGAGTCCGAATTTTATGCGGTTTTTGGATTTAGCGTAGATTTGATTCGATGGTTTATAACTTTCAAAATTATCTTTGGGTGTTGCTTTTCAATGTAAGGAACACACACAATTACACTTTAAATCTTAAAATTCAAATCAAATCAAATAATATCTTTATTAGGATAAATTGAATACAGGTGAGCATTTCAATCCTCCAAACTAGGCGCAGCCTGTCTTATGGAGGAATTTCTTGGATTACAACAAATATTGGTTGCGGCTTACAACTTATAAGTAAATAACAATGAGAAAATGAAATTATGACTACAATTTTTTAAAAAATGTAAACAAAACAAAAACTAATATTCTCTTCATTTCCTTAAGTATTAAGTACAGTACAAAATTAACTTAGAATATTTGTATTTTTATAAATATACTATTTTATTATTGTGTGTGTGTGTGTGTTTGTGCGTATAAATGGCCCTATCTATACACTTTTATTATATTTTCACTTTCATTGTATGAGCAAGTTAAAAGAGACCTTGACAGATTTTTTTTGGTTTTATATAGTGTGTGCATTTTTAGATTAAATTGGTTTATAAGTTTATTATAAATATGGGGGTATAAGAAAAATCCGAACCTATAAGCGAAGGAGGTGCTAACGTTAGGATTTGGGATACGGTAAACTCTTCTACTCAGCATTTCTTCGTAAGTATTTTTGGACGTTGTGACTGATCTATGTTCAGTTTCAACGACTCTAACATAGTAAAGTTTTCTGACGCTTAAGACCTCAGTTTCCTCATAGAGATTTTGTGTCGAGTATTTCTTGGGTTGTTTTAGAGCGACTTTTAAAACTCCTCTTTGAGCTCGTTCTAGCGAAATAAGAGTAGATAAAGCACAATCGCCCCAGGCAAGAATACAATTAATGCACGGGATAGTTTTAATCGATTCTATAATAATGTCGACTTTACTACGACGAAAACTACAGACTACTTGCGTAAATCATGGATCATAGATTGAGTATGATGACTCTTAAAGGTCATTTTAGAACAGGAATAACTTTTGCCCAAGTGCAAGTTGCCCTAAATTGTTTACAACTAAGTCAAAGAGATCGCGAAAATGAGCAACTGAAATAAGTGAGCTATTTGATATTTGGTTCAACATAGCTGGCCTTTGTGTATGAACCAATTTTGTCAGACCACACATTTAATGTGTATGAGAATGTAAGGTCGTGATCTCGATAACGTAACATAATATTATCCATTATATATTTAGTGCACACTGATTGTAGAGTAAATAAATATACATATTGTTTTAATAATACGTACAGCAATCGGTTACCATTTCGTTACTTGTCGGTTAATGCACGAAAGTGTAATTGTTTTCGTTAAGTATTGTTACAAGTTACAACCGATAACATACATTGATGTTGCAAAATATGTAGATCTAATGTTGATGATAAAAACAACAAAAAACAAAATTTTGTTGATATTAAGAAATTAAAAAAAAACCGCCAAACAACTTTAAAAAGTAATGAAATAATATTTACTGCCATTAAGTTCAAATAATTCCTAAATGTTTAAAGTAATATTTTAGTCCATAATTGTTGTCACGGTGTGTCGGGCACCGCCAAGTAAACTACAACCTACAACCGCCAAGTCGCTGATTATCTCGATTCAGTTCGCTGTGAATTGATTCTAACTTGTTATGTGAAATCAAACATCTACATTAGCGGTCCCCCGACACACCTTGACAACAATTATGGACTAAAATATTACTTTACACAAGTTAGGAATTATTTGAACTTAAAGGCAGTAAATATTATTTCATTACTTTTTAAAGTTGTTTGGCGGGGTTTTTTTTTAATTTTTCTTAATTTAATTTTATTTCATACTTTTTAAACTTGTGTTGGTTATAGTGCAGAATAATTCCTATCAACAGAATCATATTCTCATGATTTCCATCTATCAATGTCCTTTTCGATGATGCCAGTAATATGAGCCCAAACATGAAACCTCCACTTTGGGTTCATACGAAGCTCGGTTCCTATAGAATTCAGGGGATAATGCAGCAGCAGCATGTAAATATTTACTGTTTATCTACTTCTACTTCTTACTGGTTGTCGCAATTAAAATGAGCCCAAACACGAAACCTCTGCTCTAAGTTGGCGAGGAGTTGGATATCCTATTGATTACCAGGTGATGATGCAGCACCAGGTCAACTTTCCATAATTATGTGTATACACATATTGTATATTCACAAATGTCACGAACTGGAATGTAATATAAAACCCATCAAACGACTACAAGTTGCTAACGGCCTTTCATGAACCAGATAAACCCTGATTGTCCAGCACTGAGCAGGCTGATGATGATGAGTTATAGCTAAGAACACTCTCGATCATGTCAGCTTTCAAACAAAAAAAACCAGATCAAAATCGGTCCACCCGTTTGGATGCTACGATGCCACGGACAGATACGCACACAGACAAACAGACAGACAGACAGACACGTCAAACTTATAACACCCCTCTTTTTTGTCGGGGGTTAAAAAAAATTGGTTGTAGGCGTTGTAGCGGTCATTGACTCCCTGACAAAAAACTTGTCATATTTCGTCGTTTTCTATAGGTACGTCAATCCGCGATTGACAATGAAGTGACAGAATATGTTTCTAGTCAGGGCAATATCGTATTTTGCATACACGATGTGAACAGAGTATGAATTATATCAATTCAAACATATTTAAAATAGTTGGAGATTATCATACGAAGAGTAACAAGACGTTTTCCGATGGAACTATATTATAGTCTGTTTCTTTACAAGAATTCTATTTTATTCAACGCAGTGCGAGTATTTTTTACATAGCTCCTAGACTAGAAAGGTCAATGACCGCTGGTGCCACCTCAAAATTGTCCTGACTATAGATTTTTATATACCAGGTTTTTGCGTTTTTTGACAGAAATGTATCAATTAACTAGCCCTTTTGACTAGCTAACATCGCTATGTTTTGAACTTCTTAAGTCTTCTCTGTGAGCAATAGCTTTTCATAAAGTTTTATGTTGATTTATCGAGTCTAAACATTGTTAACAGTTAACACTATAAGAGTGTCAACCAGCCTAATCTAAAAATACTTTATAGAAACATGCTTTGTACCGTTATACTTCTCATATCTTTTTACATTGATAAAATATTATCCTTCTTACAATTCAACACCGAATTATACTATTAAAGAAACACAATATAGTTTCTTAAGCAAATTATGGACCAACCTAAATTGGTCATGTTATGTCGAATCCATTCGACAGATCACGATTAAAATTGACTTGACATAACCCGACCAGATAACATTGATCCACCATCAGCCTATGAATAAATTTCCACGACGGTACACCGGAGATTCCTAAGGATTATGCCCCGTGTACCCCATTAGTAGTAAGTATGAAAAACGTTCATCATTTATAATGTGGACTAATATTTTGACACGAGTTTCATCGGAACGAGCCGTGGATTTAAGGGTCTACACAGACGGACCACATTTCAACTGCAATCCAACCGCAAATTGCAGTTCAAGTGCAGTTTGAATGCAGTTGACACGACTGCAATAGAACTGCAAACCAAACAGTTCACACGACTGCACGCCAACTGCAACTGAACTGCAATCCGACTGCGCGTTTGGTTTGCAGTTCTATTGCAGTCGTATTGCAGTCGTGTCAACTGCATTCAAACTGCACTTGAACTGCAATTTGCGGTTGGATTGCAGTTGAAATGCGGTCCGTCTGTGTAGACCCTAAAACACAGTCGATAATCGTGCGGACATATTTGTTGTCATCTGTCGGGGTAATGAAGCGGTCGACCTCACCCTTTAACTCTGTATCTATCACAATAGAAAGTAATATCTATTTATGCCACAGCATTATGTTATACAGTGGATCAGCAGCATCCTTGAAATCAGTTCGTTATATACAGATTCATTAAGTTTAATTCTATTATTTCAATCCTACGACCTACATTAATGTGTTCACTGTGTGTTCAATCTACTCTGTAAACTGTTTCATAAGATTACAAAATGGAAATCTTTTTGGTTGGTTTGTTGGGAATCGGACTGCATAGAAAAAGGTACAAATCTGTAACCGTTGCATAGAATTAGTGAAATCGGGATAAGGCATTTTACATGGGCGTCGGATACTGCATTTTTTGCTACTGCAAGTTATCTGTAATCTCTTTTGTATGCGTCCGTTTCGGGCTGTTATATGAGGATAGTCTACTGTACGTCATTTATACTGTGTCTACACGCAGTGCGCCACCTAACAGCGGGCTCCAACGACGGCGATTAATATAATCACGGTGATAACTCAATACCAAGCGTATAATTTCAGCGATTTTTATAGTGACGATGGGTGGTTGGAACATCTCGATGACTTGATTTAAAAGTTTTTTTATAGCTTGTAATAGGCGTGACGCGATTGACGAATGCCGGAGACATTTCAAAACACTTTTAAAGCTTTAAATAACTTAACGAGTCAATTAGCATTCGTTATAAAAAGCTTTGTTTAGAGTCCTATCACTAGTTTTCTTTCGATATTTGATAGTAATTATTTCAATTTTATTGTGTTTGATCGAAAAAAAAAAAATTATGTAACTTAAATGCTAGTTAGATACATTCAGCAAAGCTTTTGAATATAATTTAGAAACAACTTCAGCCAATATACGGAGTAAATTTAAATTAATGTACTAGACAAAATCAAAATATAGGAAAGAGCAAAAAATTTTGAAACCACTTAAAGCTCAATTAAAAAAAAAACAAATTTGATTAATTAGTTTTTGGATAGGTACTTTAATTTCTCTAGTCTAGAATGAAGCTAAACGATACTAAGCTAATTTTAGTTTTCGTACGCTCTAACGCCAACACAACATTATGCCATAAATTGCCATATTAAACAACAAGCTCATAAACAATATAAACATATTCCTTCCAATGATAATAATTATTGTAGTAACTTAATGGCGGTACGAGGGGATAATTGATCAATTAATTACACTGTGTCCTCTCGCCGTATGTAAATTAACTTTCTAATAATACTAAGATAATTAAATCTTGAATAATCGTACGTTTCTTTGAACCTAAGTTTGGTGAAGTTACTTAATAATAATGTGAGGTGATCGTACTTTGAAAGTACAACCTTTATTGTAATTAGCAGTGTTTTGCATAAACAAAAGTGATTTGCACAAACAAAATAGACCAACGCTAACACCTAGAGTCTTTTATTTCTCTTAATAATAAAATTAGGAGCAACCCTAAAGGGATCAAAAAGGAAACCAAAAGGGGTTCAAAACTTGTGTGCTAGGAATAATATTTCACGCGGTCAAAACCACCAGTGAAAGCTAGTTTGAAAATAAATAGGTAGCTGTTCTCTCCACGAGTAGGTGCAAAGCCTATTGGCAATTATTTTCATAGGTTCGCGCGTTAAAATAAAGTGCGGACCGTATGAGCATTTGATTTATATCACCTGGGCAAGGAACATGAAGCTGGATGGTATCGGCGATTTTGTCGCCAGGAAACGATCTTCTCTTATTGTTGTCGGGCGCCTCGGCCCGTGTCGCCCCGTGTCGGTCGCCCGATGCGCCACCACATAGAAATGCGATTTTAGCGACAGCCTACATGATTAATTTATGGCCATGAAACAATATTCTCGAACAGAAAGCCGACTTAGATCCGATTTAATGTGCAGATAAAATGATTTATAGGATAGCCATCTGGACTTATATCTATATGTCGGCGTACGCAATTATTTCAGGGCAAAGCGATATTTCATATGATGCATCACAGAGAATTCATTCAGAGTTTTCAATGTTGCAAGGCCATGATAAATGTCCTTCGGGGCTAAAATGGTCGCTTTGAAGATAAGATAAGAATCATATTATGAATCATGATATGAATTCTATTTTTATGAAATTGACACTGTCTTGGCAATTCCAGATGTCTAAATTCGTATTAATTTGACATTCGTGAGTTTGACAGTTTTGACAATTCATTTTGTGAATTGATTGAGAGGAATTTCTAAATGTGACCATTTTAGCCCCGCTGTTGTTTCCTTTTTGCTATAAATGATTTTTCTCCGTGTTTACCTTTGCCAGCTTTTGTATTTGTGAAAAACCCGGTTTCCTGAACCTTTATTACTGTAGCTTAATTATTTGAACACATGATTCAATATTCAGTATCTACGACCTACGTGATGTTCTACAGGTTTTGTAATGGAGGCACTTCACATGGCTATTTGTATTTGCGTATTTGATGTATTCGCCAAACAATCACCATATTATTGTGTAGACGGTATGTTTGGCAAAGTATTGGCCTTATTTGCCTATTTGAAAAATATGACCAATACCAAATACATACACGTATCCCGTACCTTTGTCGGTTTTTGACGCACACCAAAAGAGTCAAATAGGCAAGTAAACAAAATCAAGTAAAAGTTTGGTAGGTATTTGACGTCCATGTGCGGAAGGCCGTATTTGCCTTTATTTACTTGTTTGTGTATACGTCAATAATTTTGCCAAATGCTACAAATAGCCAATAGCAAATACAAATAGCCATGTGTAGTGCCTCCATAACACGCTCAAGCACCAACGTTGCTGTCTATGCCTGGGGTTTTTGCTAACTATCTCGTTAAGTTTTCTCCGAATAATCTAATTATCTAAGTATAGATATTTGCCATAATTGGTTCACTATTTGTAGGTGATCTTTCGATATTGTCTATTAATAGATGTTTGTTTACTGCGATAGAGGTGACTTCGATTTTAGCGGGCGTTTTAGTTTAGAAAGGTTGCATTGTCAACAAGTAGTTACCACTTACCTAAGTTGTTTATATTCTTTAAAAAATTATTATTTTTAACAAAAAATTAAAACCGACTTCCAAGGTAAAAACAAAAGTAATAATATGAACTAAAAAGTATTAAATAACTCTTACTCTTTAAGAGTGCCTTTTTCAGAATTCGTCTAAATCACAACTATTTCTGTACATATACTACAGTCTTCATTATTTTGAAGTCGGTACCAGCTAATTTAATCGTGAGTTCAGTAATGTACTGGTACCGATTTCAAAGTAATGAAGACTGCAGTATGTACAGAAATAGTTGAGATTTAGACGAAATCTGAAAAAGGCACTCTTAAAGAGTAAGAGTTATTTAATACTTTTTAGTTCATGTTATTACTATTGTTTTTACCTTGGAAGTCGGTTTAATTTTTTTGTTAAAAATAATAATTTCACTCTTTTTAGTTATACATACAAAATAAGGCTTTGTACGTAAATAACCAATACGAATGTACTGAACTATTCACATTAATTATGTTACTGTAAGCGAAATTGTGGTAAATGCTTGCAGTTATCTAAGCGATGCTGCAATTTCCAAACTTTTAAGTATCTTTTAAGGTTCAGGAGTTCTGTTCAGTGCCTTTGGACCAAGAGACACCTTCGTATGATTTTTTTCTTATTCGTAACATAATATGTTTAACTTACTAGAAACAACGTTATAACCACTATGAGTGTTTTGATAAATTTCAAGGATTTCCCTCGATTGCTCATAGACCCCATCATCAGCTCACCACTTTCGTAATTGTTATACAAAATTAAGATTATAATATCCTATACAATACACTAGAATTTTGAAAATATATAATATAATTATGTTTGTGATGATGATGATCAATCAAATTGATGTGTTGGCTTATGCTTTCAGTTGTTTAAACAACGCCGAAATCCCCAAACCTGTACCTATAAGCATTTAAAAGTTCTGTTCGGTACCTTCGGATCCAGGGTATAACCTGGTGCGAAGTCTTACTTTTTGGTAGCATTTACCTCGAATGCTTTAGAAAAATCAAAATAACTATATGTTTTCATACAAATTTCAAGGAGTCCCCTCGATTACTCAAGGATCCCATCATCAGATCACCACTTTTGTGAACATGGTACCAAATTCGAGTTAAACCCTATACAACACAAAAATAAATTTGAAAATCGGACCACAAACGACTGAGTAATCGTTGAACATACATAAAAAAAAACATACATACAGCCGAACGTATTACCTCCTCCTTTTTGGAAGTCGGTCAATAAAATAAGTTCTGATTCTTTACATTCTATTTATATACTCGCAGTTTTAAGAAAGTCTTTAGTTATTTAATTTTAGAAGCGATATAAAGAGTATTTCCAAGTACCTATATATTTTAGGTATAGTCTGAGAACACGTTATAATAATATGTACTTCCCACACCGGTTTCGGTGACGGTGGCCGGTTTCATTGAAACCAGGCCAGGTACGCAGGAGTAATTTTATAGTGCCCAGGTGTGTGCGCAGTACACAAGAGAACTCTCTATTCCTTTACTCTCATAACCCAGTGGGACGGAAGACCGACACGACTGGCGAGAGATCAGGCGCAGGACCGACTTTTTACATGCCCATCCGACGCATGGATCATTTTACTTGTCAGACAATCAGGTGATCAGCCTGCATTGTCCTAACCAAACTTGGAAATAACATGTTTCCAACGCGGGAATCGAACCCACGACCTCCGAGTCAATAGCGACGCTCTAGACCACTCGACCACGCAGGCGTTTTAAGAGCATAATATTATAGTATATTATTGATTATTTGAAAATACATACGTCTATGTATTAGTTTAAAAGATGATTCAACTTTAGTGCTATATCAGGTCATGTTCAATAAAAACCCTACCAAAACATTTTGTAGACATTATGACGTCATAAGTCATAACATACAACCCGAGTCTACACATATTTACTGGGCTCTTTAGCCAAGACGTTATACATTTATCGCTTCTTTATAGAATCGCCGATAAAATGCATGGAATTGACATAAGCGTTCGAGATGAAGTTTATGTTCAACTCGTGTAATGCCAATATTATGAAACGATAAAGAAAACGTCTTGGCTAGGGGCTCAGGTTATTCAACCACACGCAAACAGCCTCTGAGCCCAAGAGAAACGCGGGGATTAATGAACGAAAAGTTGTTTAGTGGTGAGACTAATGATCAGGGATCGCTTCATTTGCATCGAACAGACCGCGTCTTAATTACCGCATTCGCTACTAATTTACTAAAACTACCTCTAATAGGCACCTTACTTTGTAAATTACGAGCTACGACAGAAATATTCCTTTTAAATAGTATTTTTTTCTTTTTGTCAATGAACTCTGACATCAAAAAACTTCGATAGTAATTCAAGATTTTTCACCGCTTAGTAACTTTGACTCTTCATAATTGCTAAAATATTATAATATGCAGTATTATAGTCGGCAATATTTTAGCAGCTTTTGATACTCTGATTGCTTAAAAGTCAAAAAATCTATAGTTTTACGTTTTGATCTTAAAATATTACTTGAAACAGCATTAATGTTGAAATGTATTAGCAGAATCCAAGTACTGCTCTTAAATTAAAGCTAGGGAGCTTCTTTGGAAACCTTTTAAAAATTCGTCTGATACATTCTTTTCAATTTCAAAAATTTCCCTCCAATAGATTCTAATTACAGTGCGTGAGATTTCCACGAAACAGTAAATATAAAATACGAAATTACGGGAATGAGAATTAATGAAAATTAAAGATTCTATTTTTATCGACTCCAATTTATGATCTGTTATGATATTACGAAGTTAAGAAGGAAGTGAAATAAAAGAAAACACGTTAACTTTCGTTAATGTATGCGTTATGATAATCTCTTAACACAGAAGTTAGTATGACGGAAAAAACCTAATTTAGTAATTAAAAATAATTGGAAAATTCTAACGTTGGTATTCAGCAATACCGTTATTCTGCTATTTTGATGCAATATCAATGCAGATTCGTTTTCTTGAAAGATACGATTAAGTACATAACGCAGTGCAGTCTGAATTGACTCTTGGTCAAACATCAAAATAGTATAAACGAGAAATGTCAGACCTACTTCAAATAGGTTCTAATTTGTAAAAACTCCAAAAGTACTATCAGAGAAGTTGTTTCCTAGGCAGATGGGGGACCTACGTAGTTTGGTCACGTTACGTCAAACCCAGCCGACAGATCACAATTAACACTGAATTGACATGATCCGACCAAATGACGTAGGTCCGTCAACTGCCTAGGAATCAATTTCCTCGATGGTACATTGACTTTTGTTTAACGTAGAGAATACTATTTTCATGTTTGATAGGAAACAGACTGTATCAAATAAGAAACGAAGCTGCATTAATGTTGTATTTAAATAGTGGAATTGGGGTATTGATCCAAGTATCTAGCTAGATACATCAATTTTGACTGAAATCTTATCGAGCTATATCGTTAGTTTTAAGGGCAGCGCTGAATCGTATCAAACTTTGATGACTCAATTATGATACTCCCACGCCTTTAAATACTTCAATATAAGGTTCAAAATAGCATGCATTTATTAAATTAGTGCTGTATACTTTTAATTTAATAAGTTAATATGAAGATAGGAGTTATCGTGGTGATAGCTACGCCGTCTTCAGTCCACTTTATTAAACCTTATCGTCGCTAGATAAATCGGCTGCCATCGATTATTCGGATAATTAATCGATTTGACTTCGACTCGATGTGCCCCAGTTCTGATAATTGCGCTATTGTTTATAATACCAATTATTTAAAATCGCTCGAACGGTTTGTCAAAAAGTTATTCGGTGCACGACATTAATCTTAACTTAATAGTTATGGTACTTTTAACTAATAACAGTCAATGATTGTTATGGGCATCTATATATACTATTACAGAAATACTTTCGACCGCACTGTGAGACATTTAGTCATTAGTTGGCCCTAATTTAATGAAGAGTTTAACAGAGAATGTATGTCAATCTTCATTAAATTATTGTTCAGGAATCATTAAATTGAATGTTGCCAACACCTCGTAAATGCTTCCAGGTAAATTTTACAGGAAACACTAAGAACAAAAATTTTAATGCCTTTGAGTTCGGCCATAAGACTATCAGAATACTAATGACAAGTATCTTCGGTACAGTGAACCTTATAAAATAAATATGCAGAACATTTATAGAAAAGCTATGGGGATTGGGAAAGTCTTCTTAAGGTAAGGTCGGACAATCCGATTTTTACATTACAACCATCAGGCTCAAAAGTTTCCAAAAACCATTGTCAGTCCCATCATGTACGGATTACGGACGCAAGTATGGACGTAAGTACGGACGCTTGAATTTAGATTTGTTGAAAACTCTACAACCGTCATGCTCAAAATTTTACCTCAGTACCATCGAAGAAATTGATTCATAGGCAATTGACGGCACCTACGTCATTTATGCCCGTTTTCACCAACATCACTTAGGTGTCCCTTAAGCCAATATAAGGGGCACCTAACGTCAGTTTTGTTTTCACCGACGTTTAAGTGACACCTAAACTATTATAATTTAGGGACTGGATTGACAACTCTTAGGTGACGTATATTTTGAATAAAACAACCTATTATGCGATTCATCCGTCAAACCATTAGGTGACGTTTATATTTTACGGGATGAATTGACGACCCCGTACACTTAGGTGACGTATGTGGCGACGACGACGACGTTAGGTGACGGTTGCCTTGACAATGAATCTGTTATAGAATGGCCGTCTGATATTTTACTTGTAAAATAGCGAACTCCCATAAATATATTACATATTTATCACAAACCTTCCTCTTTAATCACTCTATCTATTAAAGAAAACCGCAATTAAAGGGAATAAAGGGACATGAGGAAAAGCGACTTTGTTTTATACTATGTAGTGATATACGTCACCTAAGAGTTACGGAGTTGTCAATTCATCAAGAACAAAACTTGCGTTAGGTGCCCCTTATATTGGCTTAAGGGACACCTTAATTTTAGGTGTTGTTGGTGAAAACGGGCATTAGTCGGCCTATGTCAATTCAATGTTATCTGTGATCGTTTGGATGGATTTGACGTAACGCGACCAAATTACTTAGGTCCTCCATCTGCCTAGGAATCAACTTCTCTGATAGTACATTGTCAGTCCCGTCGTATACATAATAATATTAAGCCTTAAGTTGCGTGGTCGCGTGCGGGAGTCGGGACTCGCGATGGGATCAGTCCCGGAATCTGATGGTATCACCGGCAGCCTCCATTAATCTGCATCAGCACGCGCGCGATAAATGAACCCGATAAACCTTAAATACGACTACAGATGTCCTCGCCTGTACAATAATTGATGCATTAATTGTTGCACACGGCCAGATATAATGTAATGTATCATAGCTTGATATTGTACTGACAAGTAGCTTTACGGTCCAAACCACAAGGCGAGTCAAGTACCTAATCACTTAACGTTTATTTAAAGTTTTTAACTCACCTAACGGTGCGTCCACATTTGTATCATTTGCGCGATCAGATCGCCGATCAGATCTCGCCGAAAATGATACGCGTATCATGATACTTTGTATCATGATACGCGTATCATTTTGCGTCCACACTAGCGATCATGATACGGCGCGATGATCGCGACGGAGATCTGATCGGAGATCTGATCGCGCAAATGATACAAATGTGGACGCACCGTAAGAGCAATACAGAAACTCATTTTATGTCGCATTCAGAAACCAAAGTATTCAGAAGTTTACATTTTGTTCTATAGGTCCTTTAGATGCAGGACAAATCAAAGCTATACACATCCTACACTATAGGTAATATACCTTAATATACATTATAGCTGCCGTGTACGTAGCCTTAAACGTATTACGAACATAATCGATAACAGTATCGATAATTAGAATGAATGGTTTCACTCGAATATTGATAATCGAGGAGCCCCCAGCTGTAGGTCCGAATGAGTTATGCGGTGACAACACAGCATTACAGACATTTGTATACTTTCTAAATTGATCGCTTAATTTGAGCTTTGTTTGTTTTGTAATATTAATAGGTACATCATTGTGAGCATTTGTAGATATTGTATCGATAATGAAAGCCAACAATCGGGTAGGTAAAACGATAATTTACTGTCTACACTCATTTTCATCAAGTTATTTTGATTTAAATGTAAAGAAAAATATTGAAACCCGGTATAACTGTTCTATATTTTCGTATGTGCAGCTTTATTAATGTTAAAGAGCAAAAAGCACAAACTATTTACTAATTATTCTCCTTAATGGTTGATGTTTAATAAAAAAAGTAATAGTTTGTGCTTTTTACAATTCCTTTTACCGTAGTTGAGGAAAAATGTATTTTAACCCATCAAGCCCCATAAGCTCACAGGTGAGCGAGACTCAATAGGTCGACTCAATAAATCGAAGGATTAATATGAATTTGATATAGCTTCAATCTATTAATCTGTAGAAGCAAGAATCTATTACAATTAAACTTCGTTTCTCGTGTTCCAGTGACCTCAATTGGACAAATTGAAAAAACGGTTTGAGACATTTTAACGCAAAACAATTAACGTTAACTGCGGATGTTCCTTCTATTTTATTGGGTTTTGCCAGCAAGTTTGTAGCGCAACAATGTACCCCAAAAACTGTACAATTTGCAGCAATTCAATGTATCTACATTTCACGTTTAATTGCTAATAATTTAGATTCTAAAATCTAAACTATCCTTTCCCGGCGTTCAAGGTATCCTAGTACCAAATTTAATCGAAATCGGTTGAACAGTTTAAGTGTGACAAAGTAAAAGACATACTTTCTAATTTATTAAGTACTGTAAATATAAAAGACAATCCAAATTAGGTTAAAATAATTTATAATACATGTGAGTAGTAAGGAAGAGTCTATTCTAATAATAGTGACAGCTCTGTAAAGTATATAGGAATACAAGTATGCGCAGAATATGATTCAACTAATAGGATCATGTCAATGCTTTAATTTTTTGATAAACAATTATTATAATCAAAATTATAAGTTATAATAACAAGAGTAATTCTTATTTTGACACTCGTCAAGTAAGTCCATTGCATTGGCCCAAGTTTGTCGTTGTTTATTCCCTCCGATCCTTAACAGATGGGCTGCAATTTATCTGATGTTTGATTAGCGTCAAACGTGTCCTTTAATAAGCGGGATAAGATGGCGCGATAGGATCGGCGTGTGAGTAATCACGCCGGTGTCACGGATTCTCTGATCGCCGATCGCTATCGATCGCGTGTCGCTTCTGCCCTGCGCCTGCGCACCTAGAAGCAGTATTGACGACACACAACTCAAAGATCTATAGGAAAAAATGGAAGGGAAATGCAAAATGTTAGATTTTTAGGGTTCCGTAGCCAAATGGCAAAAAACGGAACCCTTATAGATTCGTCATGTCTGTCTGTCTGTCTGTCTGTCCGTCCGTATGTCACAGCCACTTTTCTCCGAAACCATAAGAGATATACTATTGAAACTTGGTAAGTAGATGTGGTCTATGAACCGCAACTGAAACAAAAAAAAAAAAATTTCATCTAATATATGCGGGTGGGGTATCTATGGATAGGTCTTTAAAAATCATATTGAGGTTTCTAATATCATTTTTTTCTAACCTGAATAGTTTGCGAGAGAGACTCTTCCAAAGTGGTAAAATGTGTGTCCCCCCCCTCTAACTTCTAAAATAGGGGCATGATAATTCTAAAAAAAATATATGATGTACACTACTATAAAAAATACCAACGAAAATTGGTTTGAACGAGATCCAGCAAGTAGTTTTTTTTATGCGTCATAAATGGTAAACCTTAATTTAACTTTCATTAAATCAACTAAAATATAAAAAAAAATTCAAAAACCTTTTAATTTCATAGAAATAAACCTTATTGCTGCTGCGGAACCCTTCATGGCCGAGTCCAATTCGCACTTGGTCGGTTTTTATGTTTAGGTCCAGCTAGATGTGAGCGCGACGGACGTGCGCGAACAAGCAAGTGGTAGAGCGGCTAAATGTATTTTTCCGATTGTCTCTTTTAGTTTTGTATAGCAATTTTTTAAACTTTTACGCGGCGTATACTGAGTATTTCTCTGCTCAAACAACATAGGTAACATTAAGCCATCATTTTTATTTATTGATACATTATGTACGCCGACTGTTCATTACTACATTGTTCGCGACTTGCCATAGGCGTACTCGATAGGAAATCTCATACGCGTATGCTTACAGTAGTGGAATCAAGTAAAAATCCTACTTAAACGGGCTTTGGCCCACCACACATTCCCACCACTGTATCTCCTGTGTCGCCAGGATCGACAGCGGCATCCAACCACGAAAACCCTTTGATATGATCTCAGGGAGCCCGAGGGACATGCTAATACTGTCTTGGGACCCGCAACGAAATTAATCAGAAGAAAATAGGAGGAGTAGGAAGAATCCAATTTCCCTCCCCATAAAAGCGGGAGACAGCACAAAGTTACAATGACCGAAAGTCAAAGAACTTAAGGGGGAGCACCACGGAAATAAGGTTAATAATTGTGACTCCTAAGCTAAAGCTAAGTTAATATTGGAGTTTATTGTGTTTGACTGTTGCCAATAATAATTGTGGCAAAAACGCTTGAAGGCACGGAAGTTCCTAGCGCTGTCCACGAGATCACCGTAGTATGCTACTCCAGATGTACAGAGTAGGTTGTTTAGCATAGTAGTTCTTTCGTCCTGCCAGAGACTGCACTCCCAGAGAACATGATGCGCGGTTTGTTCAAACATGTTGCCTTCGGTCGAGCACTCGCACATGGGTGATGCTACTAGTTTAAATCCGTAAAGTTTGGCCTTAAAATTTCCATGACCGGTCAGGAATTGAGAAACGCAGTGATCAATATCCATCCAATGTTTGGATAGCCGTTCACGAATATTAGGGAAAAAATTATAAAGGTGTCGCCCTTTGGTGGAACAGTCCCATCGTGACTGCCATTCGGAGATTAGGCTTTGCACAGAGTTTTCTAAAGGTTCAAACAGTCTTGCTATTTTAATTTTATCGCGAGCGCTTAAAAAGAACGGGTTGTCAATGTTTTTTTTATGATAGTAAATTGTCGCACGACGCTGAATCTCAAGGTCAACGGGTAAAACTCCGGCTAACACAGGTAAGGCTTCGGTGCTTGTGGTCCTGTAAGCTTTGCATAAGAATATAAGAGCAAGACGTTGGCTTTGTAGCAACTTGCGACGAGCCGCGCCGATTGTTGCTCTGTCAGCCCACACGGGGGCCCCGTAGCAAATGCTGCCTAGGTAAGTAGCAGTGTAAATTAATTTTAGGGTTTTGAAGGAGAGGCCCCATGTCGACGTAGATATTTTGGTAAAGGAGTAAAAATTGCGCTTCGCTGTCTCACCGGTTTGAATTATATGTTCTAAAAATGAAAATTTATTTTCCAAGTAAAAACCAAGATAACAGAGTGACTGTTTGCGTTTAACGTTAATATTGTCAAGTTTAATGCTAGGGGAAGATATAAGGGACCCTTTTAAAAGAATTTGGTAAGTTTTATGCGCGGCGAATTTCAGGCGATTACGTTTACCCCAGCTCGATATTAAATTAAGACTATCATTGGCTTTAGATTCAATTTCGGAACGTGAATTTGCATGAACGATGAGAAAACCGTCATCGGCGTAGCCAACTAGTACGCACAGCGGTGGTAGGGGAAGACTTAATAAATCATCAAATCCGAAATTCCATAGTTTTGGCGAGATAACAGAGCCCTGAGGGCAGCCGCATGTTAAATCTTTGGCGTGTGTACAATGGCCAAGTCGAAGCTTAGTTTGACCGTTAAAAAAATAAGAACGTATTATGGCATAAATATTAGAGTAGCAACCTCGATTTTTTAGTTTTAATAATAACATCGGCCACCAAGCATGATCGAACGCGCCGGAGATATCTAATGAAATGGCGACCACGTATTTAGATTCCGAATGATTTACTATTTTTCTAACTTCCATAGCCGCGTCAACAGTCGATTTCCCGGCGGTGAAACCGAACTGATGACTATGAAATTTAGGGCCACCGGGTAGCAGGCGAGGTACGATGAGACGTTCTAGTAATTTACCTAAGCAAGGCAGTAACGTTATCGGACGGTAAGATTTTGGGTCGTCAGGAGGTTTGTTTCCCGCTTTAGGTATTAATTTTAAGCAACCGGTGCGCCAAATTTTTGGAAATATACCTTCTGCGATACATCTGTTGTAAACATGTAGAATCGATGAACTGGCCGCTAAGCACGCTTGTTTTATCATAATATTCGATATTTTATCCTCGCCCGCAGATTTTTTTATAGGCAAAAGGTTTACTATTTTACTAAACTCCTCCGAAGTTGGTAAATCTGAGGCCGGTGTATGTATGGGGTCTAGCATTCTACTCCTAATGTCGCGGTGGTGTTCATCATCCAAGGAGGGCTCGTCGTCTGGGATGAGAACGTTTAGATATGCCTTCGCCGTTTCGTCTAAGCTACAAGTGTAAGAGTTGTTAATTTTAATATTTGAGAAAAAGCTTGGCTCATTACTACTACCGGGTTTAAGCTCGTGGTATAAAGAGGACCAGGGGCCCTCTTTATCCAGTCTATTCGCGGCATTCTTCAACATATTATTTTTCGCTAACGTAACGGCGGCGCGATAGCGTGACCTTGAAATGCGTAGGTTATTCAAACTAATTATGTAATTATAATTCGAACGATCGTGGCCAGATTTACGAAGATTATTGATTTTGCGCCTGGCCCTTCTAAATTCCCGACGAAGATTAAGAAGGTTACTGTTCCACCATTTACAGTTGTGATCTTTTTTAAGAGGTCTACGACCCAAGGCTACATCGGCACAGTAAACAAATGTGTTTGTCATAATTTCCGCGCACTCATCGACGCTTAAATCCGGCCGAGTGAAGTCTCCGGCATGAGCGGTAATGAGGGAGCGGAATAAATTCCAATCGCCGTTCTTTACGTTGTATTTATAGTCATTAGAATTGACTACGGTATCACTCGGGACCGCACGAGAAAACTCGTACACCAATAAGCGGTGATCACTACATGACGCATCAGGTAGGACGCGCCAATGCCTAATCTGGACGTACGCGCTGGATAGCGTGACGTCAATCGACGATTCGCCCGTTGGGCTACTATAGGTAGGTGGTGCATCGGGGGTGTTGTGAATTTGGAGGTTAAACTCCGCAATAAAGTCTTCTACAGCGGTACGACGGTCGCGGTCAGTGTACCTAAGCTGGCCGTGCCATAAGGGCGAGGATGCATTGACGTCGGCGCCAATAATAATTTTATCACCCGCGAGAGATTGTAATACGCGGCGGAGTTGATGTAAATGTGGGCCTACGGTATCCGCGTACTGAAAGTAGCAGCTTACAACGTATAGTCTAAACTGAGGACACGATACCTCGGCTACCGCACAATGCGACGTCGAAAGGTTAGTTAAGGCCGTGACTGAAAATCTAGACTGAGGTGTGTATATACCCGCGCGAGCTAAGTTATTAATTTGTATCATTTTCGACCGAAACGACGCGAGTTGATATTGTTCTTGAACAAGTACTAAGTCTAAATTGTGATCAGAAACTAACTTTTCTAATTCTAAAGTCGCGTGCTTGTTATTATGGAGGTTTAACTGTCCTATATTTAAACTATCCATACCTAGTAGTTAAAATAAGTTGCTCCATTTTGCTTTTATATGTTGGACAGTCTGGGGAGCCCGTGGGGTGGTCGGAAGATTTTTTATAACGTTGGCAACTACCACAAACTGGCTTAAAATTTTCTTTATCTTTGTTGGGGCACGACAACGAGCTGTGTTTTTCGGCACAGTGATAGCAGCAAGGATTAGGATCGCGACAGAATTTAGCGACGTGCCCAAACTGTTGGCAGTTGCCGCAGCGGACCAGCTCAACGTCGTCCACGAAGCGACACATCGCCCAATCGATAAACAGTTTTTCTTTTGAATTGATTAGGTGTTTACGCACAGCGGGGTCTAATTCGATACCTATCCATTTCCTGTTGTTGTAATCTTTATTTAAATTACGACGTCTTACTATTTTTGTTGAACGCAAAAATTGTTCTTGAGACATATTCATTTCGCCATTAATATTTTGATTAAAAAGTGCGAGAAGGAATTTATCATCCGTCATATGTTGCGGTACATCTTTTATGAGAATACGTGGGTTACGTCCTTTAGGCGACTCGAGTCGCAGACCGGCCGATTTAAGCGCTTCCACGGATTTAAGTTTATTAACTTGCGACTCGCTAGTTAGTCGCAAGATCACACCCGAATTAGCTGTTTTTTTGACGCCGTGAAATTGAAAACCGTCGGCCGGGTTGATGACTTTCATCAGAGCTTGTTTTGTCTCCGACGATGATTTTAATTCCCCCGATTTTTCTTGTGTCGGATAGGCAATAACGCAGGGAAGCGGTTTTCGGGTCTCGACTGGCGGCACTGACTTCGCAAGTCTTAGTTTAAGCGCGTCCGAGTAGGAGGTAGAAGGCGCGGCGGCAACTGTTTGTACGACGGGATTAGTTTTGGCAGCTAACAATTCGCGTTCCATATTAGCGACCTTGGTTTCCAAGGAGGAGTTCTTTATGGCGAGAAGTGAGACGATCGTAGTTATTTTTTGAGTCATACTCATAATATCGGACTTGTTGGCAAAATTATTACGGCGAGACACGGTGTCGTTTGCGAACTCGTTTATTTTGGCTAAGTACGAGCTAGCTTCGCGGACGAGCTCGTAATAATTGCAAGCATCGTCGGATGCGCGGCTTGTGTCTAATAATGACGTAACGGGGGACAGCAGAGGCTCGTCCCTAGTGGGTTGGTGACGCTTCTCCACAGGTGACAAGGAGGAAGGAGATAATTCCGACAACAAACGTTTACCGGACGATAATGTCGGAGAACGAGGAGTTTTATCGCTTCTATTAAACGGGTTTGTATCTTTATCTGGCGGCATATTATTTTGGCTCGACATTGTGAGTTAATATAAAATTTGAATGTACCAATTACACTTATTTAATTTAAATTAGAATGAAACAAAAGTTTAGCTTAATAATCACAGTCAGCTGATCGCAAGGCAGGCCGGCGCCGCGCGAGCGGTACCGACACACACAATATTTTACCTACCTACAATTCCCTACTGATAAAAGTGAACAAAGAAATTTACTTACCGAGTTAAATCCAATAAAATACGAGCAAATGTGTTAAAAAACTTACAGTACACGTAGATTACACCGTTACCTAGCTAATTACACACACTCAGCACGAATTTACCGATTTAAAACCACCGAAAATAATTTTTAATCCCGGAGCGCACGTCAGACGATGTTAACCGTACGGAGGCCGCGGGGGGAGGTGAAAATCCTACTATGTAGTTGTTCATCTGTTCCTCTTGACTGTGGCGCACACGCACGGCCGATCTCATTGTTTCGACCACATTGTCTCCATAACTTACTAATACGAGTGCTAATGGCCTTTCGTTGTTACTTCACATTCGACAATTTTTCAAATATGATTAATGTTAACTAGTGACATCTTCAACGAGTAATTTGGTACTGTCCGCGCCGAGTGCACAGCGATTTGTACTCTCACTCGATAATTCCATTTGCCACGAAATTTATGAGGCGACACACTATTCTTGATACTTTAAAATATTGAACGATGGTGGAATCTGCGAAGTGTCATGTTCGAGTGTCATTTCTGTGTTCCACGTTGGCTTATAATGGACCAACGCAATGATGGACCCATATAAGCGCTTAAGAACATGTAGATAGCCACATTTGTCTATGATTGATCCATAGCAATCATGGTTCCTTCCAGAACGTGAAGAGTTATTCACTTTCGACCAAGTTTGAAGATAGGACTCATAACATTTGCGCCGTAACTTAGCTTTCTTACGATCGTAAACCGCTTTCTAAGTATATAGCTAGGCAACACAGGCGAACGTCTTTAAGGTTCGAAATGACGGAAGGTTCCAGGGCTGACGGCGGATAATGTTTCTGGTTCGCAATAAATACGAGAGGCGACTGCGTCTGATGTCTGACGGGGGACTATCTAATTTTATGACCAATATATTGTCATTAAGTCGATACTGATCTTGTTACGGTCGGTGAGGCGCGAGGACGGGCTCCACAATTTATATTCAAATGACATTCGCTTAGGGTCGGGAATTTCTCACTCGGATGTAATCTCGAGTTAATGGTGTCACCGGGACTTGTCGCCTTTCAACCGCTTTTGTCGATCCATGTTTACGTGATTCCATTTCCGATCAAACTCGACGGTGGGGCAAGATGGGCTACCCAGGTTTTAGAGCATAATCATTTCTGTCATCATGTTCATAAGAACTAATATGCTCTGAATTTTATACCCCATCTTAGTCTACCATCTTCGATGCTGCGTAAGTGTTCCGCATTTCAACGAAATATTTTCTAGGATTATTGTAGAGTATTAGAAATGACTTTACAACTGTACACAGTGTAGTAAATATGACAATAGAGCCATCGTAAAGAAAATTTTTATTACGTCTTGTTTGGATAAGGTGTATAAACGGAGGCTTATCTGTAACAAAAATAACAATCAAACCTAATCTATACATATAATAAATACTATATAAAGATGAATATTTAGAAGTCATCGACCACATGAAACGACGAGAAATTTGACTCACCAGGGTACTTAGTTAAATTGCATTTGATGGTTTAACAGTAAAATTAGATAAGTCAAAAATTGCGAAACATAATATTACCTATATCTAGATCTCAATATTAATCATAGTCTTTCAAATTGCAATATCAACAATGTATGGAATTTGACCTACCGCAGTACAAGCGCCACATAATAATCTTCGCTGTTAAAGACATGCGATGTCAAGTAATCTGAAATCACGTTAATGTGTGCGTAAGCCTGTTCTGCTGTTCTAAATTATGAAGAAGGCCTATAACACTCTGGGCCTACTGTGTTATATCATGACAGTTCACGGTATGTCACGTCGTGTCAAGTGTATACTGTTCTACCGTTCCCACGGCCGTGTGTACAGTTCACGTGTTTACCGGTCATCTATGTTTGCTGTACACCGTTTAACAACACTACAGTGTTTCTCGGAATATGTCTTATGTCACTTGGCACAAAGGTCACGTCAGAAGTAATATAAATATGAACCAGTTTGGGGTAAATATAAAGTGAGAAATCAAGTCGGCCATCACTATGTTGATTCTGAATGGGAAACTTGGTCAGCTCTAAATACGCTATTATTTGTGAATGACCCGTCCGGTTTTGTATTTACCTTTTAATTACGATATGCGTCAACACTCCTGTAAAGGGCTGTCTATCTTAAATTTTTTACACATGTGCATTGTGCAGTGTTGTGGTAACATTTTTTGGTAGACGTAGTAACTTGGTATAGTGCGCTGTGCGAGCGATCGTTTGTCAATATTGTCAAAAACATTAGCAAATTCTTTATACATTTCTGTTTTTTGAAACGTTTGCGGTCTCTCCATGTTGGATGATAATGGACCAATATATTATGCGATAAATAATATCTAAGAGGGGCATACCTAACGTGACCATTTATTTTTTTTGTCAGAGCGGGACATCTACGGATCTCCCCCCGGAGACCCCCATCTGTAGATGTCCCGATCTGACCCCCCACATAAATTTTAATTTTATTTTCATTTTGTTATTAACCCATATAGACCCGCCGTGCCCAAACGAGGACACTTTTAAAATTACTTAATTTTTTTGTCATTCAAGTTTATACTTATTTTTATTGTAAGTTTCAATTTGCTAAAAGTGTATTTTCTTATTCTTAGAAGGTACAAATGCTATAAATATAGTTCACAGTATTTTATAGTGATTTTTCTGAAGCTGTTTCTAACAGCCAAAATGACGCCAAGTTAGTATTTTTTATTTTTAAGTTTTTCTTTTAGGCATGTATATTTTTTCACTTAAAAGAGCTCATTATACTATAACCTATGAAAAATATACATATTTGTGTGAAAAGCTTTAGTTTTTTTAAGATTAGGAGTAGTTTTATACAAGTGTCCCTATTTGGGGCCAATGGGCACATTGGATGTAAATTATTCCAATGTTTGTCTGATCAATCCATTTCGTATAATCAATGAACTGAAGGATATTCAATAGCTATGATAAATACTATGGACTTCAGGAAGTTGCAATAATTGAAGATGACAGTGGAAAGATATATTTAGTCGTATTTCCTTCGCAACCATGTTCTTTTTACCAGTTTTTCATTACTCCAAGGGGAAGCTGCCTATTGTGCAACTGATAATGTTGGCCAAGGCAGAATAGAGAAGTGTCTTCTCGTATCCGTCAATGATATGAAAACGACGAAAAAAAAGAAAACGACGAGTTTGACTACCGTTTTGACCAACTAAATCAGAATTTGTTTTACATCGGCTGGATTATAATGTCTATGCAATCGGGGCAAGCCATAACAGCGTTTTCTTGTGGAAAAAGTAAATAGATGTATCACTGTTGAAAGAATTTGGACGTTAGCTTCCTAAATTTTTATCAAAGCTATAAAAAAGATATGCGTGGGGTCAAGTCAACTGGTCAATCGATTTTCTCGCACTGTTATACGAAACAAAAATTGGTGGTAACTGGTAGGTACTGTTTACACAAATGTTGCATTGCTTTGCCACTGCTACAGTGGCAAACGCATGGCGGCTGCATCATCAAAGTAATAAAATAATAAAAATAATAAAAAGAATTGAATCAGCTCCAATTTCGGCGGCATTTGATCGTCATTACTTGAGACATACAAGCGGTAGAATCCTGCAACCAGCAATACATATCTGTACTGCCAAACCAGCAGCATGAAGGTTCACTTTCCCGAAAAACTGTCCCAACAATTGCGTTGTTCTGATGGGCTAGCATTACGTCATGAAAAATGTCAAAGGCAATTTGAGAAATGTGTGAAAACACGGTACATTCATAAAGAATGTATCGAAAATTTTCACACCGTTTGATCCCATTGGCCCCATTTAAGGACAGCAATTTTTTATATAAAAAATCAAATTTTTTTTAGTTTTTTTGTAATTTCCTAATAATTTTATTGGTTTCTATAAATTAATAAAGAAATTTCATATTTTCCACGGCTCAGTTTCATTTGGGTCTAAATGGGTTAATTATGAAAGTATAGAGGTAAATACAATTGAGTATTTTGTAAATGTCTAGTGCCGATCTGTATAATCAAATTATGGCATAATAATCACGTTTGTTGAATGGGCAGAAAAAGCAACACAGGCATTTCAAACACAAAATACTTTCAAATTGTCCGACTGCCTGAAAGCGGGACTGTCCCGCCCAAAGCGGGACATATGGTCACGCTAGGCATACCGCATAATATTAAATTATTATTCATCTCCTCCTCCTCGCGTCGTGTTCCTCATTGCTGAGGGTCGTGATTCCCCTTTTCGAGTTCAGTGACGACCATATTACGTCATCTGTGGCGATCCTTGGCAGAATGGAGAGCATCATGAAGGCCGGTATCTAGAGTTGTACGCACTTGGTCAGACCATCTAATAGGGCTTCGGCCTCTTGGGCGGCGACCGTCAACTTTGCCTGTAACCACAAGCTGTTCGAGGTTATGGCCATCCTTTTTTGCGATGTGACCAATGAAATCCAAAACTCTACGTAGGCAAATCGACGACAGTCTTGTTTTTATCTTTAAGTCACTAAGGATGGAGACGTTGGTACGAATCGAAAAACGTAATCCAATATTTCAAACACCTTGCAAACAACTGTGGATATCCAAAAAACTTGGAAAATCGTTGAAGAAATGAAATCTGTGAAGAACAAGGGAATATGCAAAGAACAAGACAGAGAAAAATACTCTTATCCTAACAGACTGGTTCAATTGCAATGTTATGTAGACGTGACAATAATCTTTTCATAAATCTTATCCGTGCAGAAATAGGAGAGCATGCCAATTATTCATCTAGAGTTGCCCATATCGATGGTACAAACTACAGAGAACTTTGCAATGATGGTGACAATCATGGTTAATGACGAAAAACCGTAACCAAACTAATCAAACCTCCATATTTTCGAGTCCATCGTCACTTTGGGTCATCGCCATGCCATGATATTATAATCCATAATGTACTCATAATAAAATATATGCAAAGTATATTAAAGATATGTAGCTTAAAGTAAATTAGCCATTCAATCGTGCATCTAATATTCCAATCTCAAAAATTTGTCGTCATGCTTTTTATTATCGAGATTAGAAAGTATCTTAATAACATATTTTATCCCTAATTATTATTCTAAATCCTCCAATGTAGCTGTATATTTAAATAATTGCGTTCTAATTTAGTGGTTAGGTCATAATTAAATTACAACTATATCCAGTTCGGAGTGTATTTAGTTCCGACGGGATCTTAATGCCAAGGGCTTAAGGATCACTTTCTTAGATACTCTAAGGTAATATAACTCCGAATGGACTACAATACGTCCGTAGATTGCCCGATATTTTCCCACAGAAGGATTATCAAGTTTTAATCCCTTTTCGAATGAAATGCTTCGAATATTTCGTGCATCAACGCTTTGAAATTATGTAACTGCTTCTTAAATGCTGTTATTTATGTTTTTGATCTAGTTTGGATGAATTATTTAGCATTAACTATTTTTCAGCTAATTATAAAAAAAGTCCATCTACGTGATTTGCGCAAGAAGTAAAATTTATTATTTATAAATTATTAATATAAATTATTATATAAGTAAAATTTATTAATATAAATTAAGTATTTTGATTTCAGAAGATATTACTCGACCACGTAACGTAGGGATCAATTTTTATGGTACTGTTACAATTTTAGAACATAATATAACTCGACCAAATAACGCAGGGAATAGGGATCAATTTTTATGGTACGTACCACAAAAATTGATCCCTATTCCCTGCGTTATATACCTACCTAATATTATCTAGAAGACATATTTTATTTTGACCATTTAAGGTTAAGTAACTTCATTCCGCCATAATTAATCAATTTCTTTTAAGGTAATGATCGGACATTTTAACTAGTACTTTTGATGTGTGGTCTTAAACAATGGTCCGACGATGAAATAGCTCACTTTGTCAGAATCGGCCCCAAGTTACGCGCAGGCTCTCATTACTGAACCTCTGGGGCTATGTTATAATTGAGATATTCTAAACTCCTGCTTCTGAAGATTACTTCGTGAACAAATAAATGATTGTCATTTATTACATTGTATAAATGGGAGATACAAATTCATTTTTCATGTACTAGTTGTTGCCCGTAACTCCGTATATTTTTCATGAATCCTATGCCCTTTCCCGGGACTCAAAGTATCTCCATACCAAATTTCAGCTAAATCGGTTTAAGTGGTTTGGGCGTGAAGAGGTAACAGACAGACATACACAGTTTTGCATTTATAATATTAGTAAGGCTTTGAGTCATACAACTCTTAAAAAAAATCTAAAATAAAAGCAAAATAAATAAATATTTTAATAAAGCTGCCAGTATTTTGTGTAGTCAGTACCCTGCATACAATGTCGAATATTTTAATAAAGCTGCCAGTATTTTGTGTAGTCAGTACCCTGCATACAATGTCGAATATTTTAATAAAGCTGCCAGTATTTTGTGTAGTCAGTACCCTGCATACAATGTCGAATATTTTAATAAAGCTGCCAGTATTTTGTGTAGTCAGTACCCTGCATACAATGTCGAATATTTTAATAAAGCTGCCAGTATTTTGTGTAGTCAGTACCCTGCATACAATGTCGAATATTTTAATAAAGCTGCCAGTATTTTGTGTAGTCAGTACCCTGCATACAATGTCGAATATTTTAATAAAGCTGCCAGTATTTTGTGTAGTCAGTACCCTGCATACAATGTCGAATATTTTAAAGAGGAGAGAAATATTTTAATTATTGACCTAGAGTCGGTATCGGTATCGGTAGTTTTATTAAAAGCACTCCAAAATATGTCATGGAAAGCGAACTTTGTATTAAACCTTTGTTTTTACGTCGTAGATTCCTTGCCGGAAAGTTTTGGCTTAAGAGTAAAAGTATTAATAAAATTAGTATTGAATTAGTAGATCAGCTGTCTGGATTGTGTCATAATCGGTTTTGGAATAATAAACGTAAACCGTTGTTAGTTTCAATTCATGAATCATTTAGTAACCTTCCTATTCACATTAGCAATAAATTGGAAATATTTTCTTTAAGCACTTGGGTTACAAATATTGACTTATCTCAGATTATCAGCTTAAATATTGGTAGGCTATGTAAACCGAAGCGTCAGTTTGATGCTCAAATGTTAAGGAACACGTGTACGGAGTATCTCACTTCCAAGTATTCGGAATTCGTTTCCATATATACAGATGGCTCTAAAGATGCCTACGGAGTTGGTGCTGCTTTTTTGGATACCCGTTTAAATAGCTCAGTTAAATTTAGGTTAAATAGAAATTGTTCTGTTATGTCTGCTGAACTTTTAGCAATTAAAGAGGCGCTATCGTATGTGGAATTAAACAACTATAATAAAGTAGTCGTGTTGTCTGATTCGAAAAGCTCGCTTCAACATTTGGCTCGGTGTACCTCGACCGTTCGAGGAACACCGACAGCCTACGATATTTTGAAAATTATTATTAAGCTGGCATCTCAAGGCAGATCTATTATTCTACAGTGGGTACCGTCACACATAGGTCTAGATTATAATGAGGTAGTGGACGGCTTAGCTAGGGAGGCGATCTCCGATGGTATTCCGTGCTCGATGTTTGCGGTGTATAGCGACTTTATTAGCGTTATTAAAAAACAATGTAATGACATGTGGAGGGAGTATTTTGATGAAGTTTCTAAATCGAAAGGAATATGGTACAGGACGATCCAATCGCACCCGCCTAAGTCGCCTTGGTTTAACGATAGAAAGATTGTTTTAAGTAGGACTGAATTAATTGCTGCTTTGAGGCTTCGGTCCGGACACATTCCATCAAATAAATTCGCCTTTTTAATGGGTAAATCGTCTTCACCTGATTGCCCGAGATGTAATGTGGTCGATGATATATATCATGTTTTGATGGAATGTGTCTGTACTGGGGCCTCAGGAGCTCGCAGGTCGATAGATGTGGGTTTTTGTAACAGTGCTCTGGCCAATCCTTTTTCGGATATGGCCAGAGAACTGTACAAATTATTGCTAATCAAGCGGTGGTAAATTTGTTGTTTGTTTTTTTTTTTTTTTTTCTCTTGTTTGTCTTTGTGATAACTTCCTGTTAAGTTTATTTGCTGATTTTTATTGTATGTGTGTGAATTCGGGTGTCATAATCGCTTTGCGATTAAGCCCTTAAATAAAGACCTAGAGTCGGGTAATAATTTAAAAAATATGTATTCACATTACAGTAATTTCTGATTGGACATGCCTTATTACTTAATTATCATTCGTAATATCTCATTTAGAATGGGCACTTTAATACCTGAATAATAAAATAAAGTTTATTACATAATTTAATTAGTACTATTAGTTTTTCATTACAAAGACGTTTTTTAATCATCGTCGAAGCGATAAATTAGTTATTGACGTGTTTGATCAGGAGTCGTTGACCTGTGATTACATTTTTATGGTTCCGTGCTAATAGGATAGGATATAAGTTTTTTTACTTAAATCACTATGGGACATTATTTTCTATTGAAATATCCATATTTGTAACTGAGCTGTTTTGAGTTTTGACCTATCTCGTAAGGTAAAATTTTACACCTTAATATTTCTGAGCTCGGTACAGCCACAAATACTAGCTGCAAAGACAAACGTGATTTACCCATTTTGTGCGAAACTCAGCGAGCATTTTCCGCTCGCACTTGGCCGGTTTTTTTGTTACCATAAGGATCCGTGCAAGCCATTCTTTCAGTTAATCGTATTATAAATCGACTAAGCGGTGCCTTTGTCGGCGACGTAACGGATGGTCGTAGTACATTACTGTAACTTCATTACGAGTTTAATACATCAATACAGTAATCCCGAAGTGTATCAAATGCGACTAATAGTGCATGTTTGTTACATTAGTTTTAATTAGAAAAAATAACTTGCCAGTTCGGTCGCTGGATAGAGAAAAATTGCGTTCATTCACCTGTTGATTCTTGCCTATTGCACACGAAAATATTTGTATCTTTGTGTGCGGGTTTAAGAGATATGTTAAGTTTTTTTTTAATAAAAGGACAAACGAGCAAACGGGTCACCTGATGGAAAGCAACTTCCGACGCCCCTGGACAGTCGCAATATTAGAAGAGCGGCATGTGCGTTGCCGGACTTATAACCTTATACACCTAATACACCGAATAGACAGAAATTCGTCCATTGATCTATAGATAAATAGTCGAATTTCTGTCTATTCGGTGACCAGAAATGTGTATGAGAAATAAAAATGAAACGCGTCTAAAAATATGCGTTTATATGTCCTAAGATAAGACATAGACATAGTAAAAATAGATACATCCTCATCATCAATCGTCGGCCAATATCGTGTCAATTAAGAGCGGGTATCGACGACAATAATGCTTTGCACCACGCGAGAGGTTCGTGTGCTCGAGGCATTACTCAAACCTCATTTAGAACTAACTACCTCGCATTGAGCCGGCCAATTTTATTGTACTCTATTGATTCCGCTGACAGCAGGAGGTATGCACCCTTCTGGATATTGTTTATATCTGTGTCTCATTAAAATTGTTATATCTTTGCTATTTCTATCCAAGTCACTCGAAATGGTTTCGACGCTCAGTAGGTATGATACGAGTAAATACAAATGGTGTTTTCGAAATAAGTCAAAACAGCGTTAAACATAGGTTGCTACTCGTCGTTTGACGTTAAATTTTGTTTCACGTAAGTATTATTATATAATACAAAATTTTGTTTCACATAGGTACATGAGAATATTCTGGGTCACTAGGATCCAGATTAGATTAAAGCTGTATGACTATTAGATTAATAAAGCAAAATTGGATTTAAGTAATGGGATATAGACGCCTGGCTATTTTGTGCTGATATTTTGAGTGAAATTATGTTTTTTGATAACCTCTACAATTTTCGAATAACATTTTATTAAAGGTTTTTCTGCAGTTAGTAAAGAGTATTCGATAGACAAGGATATGGAAGAGAAACAATTTTTATTCATACACTTGTTCTGAGAATTAATAAAGTACATTAATATAACATTGATAGCTTCATAAGCACAAATCTTGCTAACACTTTAAAAGTGTCACTGGTCGTGTAAGTTACATAGTACTAAAACACCAATAAAAATTATTTACACTTGTCCTATCCGTTTAAGGATGTAAGGAATATAATATTAAAATAGAAACAATTTTCTCCGAGAATATTACACAATAAAATTCTCATATTTTATACATTAAACGCGTAAAAGAACTAGAACTGTTTTGAAGGAAAGAGGTCTAGTGTCGTTGAGATCTGGTTTAACCACAGATATATATTTACGTAGAATCCTCTTTTATTTACTTACATGATACATCAAAATGTCTAAAAACAAACGAGGGAAATTGGTTGATATGTAACTTGAGACTAAAAGCGCTTCATTATTTTAATAAGAACTGCATACTATTAACTATCAAATAATACATTATTATCAAGACTATAATATATAACTTGACTTGTTTTATAAACGACAACACCGATTTTTTTACTACAGCATTACTTTAGCGTTTATAAATTTTATTAAACCATCTAAAAACGGCGTCAGCAAAATATGACTTATGCCTAGGTCCTGTCCCATCAATTCATTATCGTTTTTGATGGGCTAGCGTTGAAAAATTTACAAATCAAAAATGCTAGTGAAAAGAAAAACTTCTGTCAAAAAACTTTTTTTTTACAGAAGTTTATCTTTTTCATTAATCGTATTGTTTCAAACTGTAGCGTTTCACTATCAGCTGTAACTCGTAAGCATTGCTACAGTAAAGACAAGCTGTTCTAGCTATTACTTCTGCAGCATCTATTAAAATAACACTCTGTGGTTTAAGCTATTTATATCGCATTTGAGACTACCCTCATTCAAATAGCGTCATTAAAGTCGGAGAGCCTCGCTCGTGACAGCGGCGCGCTATCCTTTACCGACTTTTGCAATAACGCGGGTTTATTTATGTTTGCTTCTACCTGTGAATTAAATCCATACTAATATTATAAATGCGAAAGAATATCTGTCTGTCTATTAGGTACATCTTCATATACAAACAGCTGAATCTATGTAGATGAAATGTTTTAAATTTAAAATCTACACTAATACTATGAATGCGAAAGTATATCTGCATGAGTGTCCTTATATTTGTCTGTCTGCCTCACTGTTACCTCTTCAAACGGGAGAATAGATTTGGATGAAATTCCATATACGAAGTTGCGGGCAACTAGTTAAGAAATAAATGACGATATTCGAGTATTAAGGGCGTTCCTTACGGAGATACCAATATTTACCGTATTTAAAGCCTTATAAACTCATAATTTGAAAGCTACAAAGTTATAATAAAAAAACAGCAATAATCTTCAGTATATCAACATTCCTTTCCTAGTTTTAAATTTTCTATTTTCGTTTATTATACTCATGACATCAGCTTCCAAAGTAAAACCAATTTATTAAAATTCAAGCATACATTCAGCATCTCCTTAGGATTTACAAATTACTTTTATTTGAAACACACGCCAATAGATCGACAATATCATAAACTACATATTCCCCGTTTTAATTTTTTTAGGACAATTTTGAACTAAGTTAAGTAAAAAAATAGGGTTTTGGTGCGATCTCGGCAACGCGGCAAATGTATGGCCAAGGTCGTTTGCTCGGCGGACGGCCTTAAATTAAAACAGTAAAATCAAATTCTTAAACACACATTCAAATGGAAACTATTATGTTACATGTAGAGCATCAATTTATTTTATTTGTCGTTTTATGGGACGATTATAACGTTTTAAATAAAGTTATTATTATTATATTGACTAAACAATCCATTTAAACAGAAAGCATCACATTTAAATGCTAATGCTGGTAATAGCACATAGGGTTTATAAACAAACACTTACTGAGATAGACTTTAGCTTAGACTTAGAAAGTGACCATTAGCCTCGCATAATATTTACAGAATAATGACTTGCATGATCCGTTAAATACTATTTTGAGATCATCATCATCTTTATCAATTGACATAATAGATTATTATTTCTATAATCTCGAGCAGGAATATAAAACAGTCGCCTACACAACACGAACATTTTCAGTGCCAATACTGCAAGCAACATGCGAGCTTCCTCAATTCAGACCGCAACGCGACGCGTAGATGCATTTCAATTTGTATGGATTTGACAGATTTGAAAGACGTCTCACGCAATTGAAATCTGTCAATTAATGCATCTACGCGTCGCGTTGCGGTCTGCATTGACTTTTATCCGATATCTTCTTCAAATTCGTATAATTTGCGATTGAATGTGCGCTTTTATAATTCTGGACGTCACGTTATCCGCGCGGACGCCAGCTTCCATGATAAAACGTTGAGTAGGTACGTTAAATACCCTTTTGACTTTACGCATCGCGGACGTTTTGTGCGGTTCAGAAGAGTGTAGACGTCGTGATGTCGTGCGTGCACGTTAAAACGTTATCGTCGACGGAAATTTAAAAGAGTCTTCATAATAATATTTCCATACATTTTACTTCCCTATGTTATCGTTTTACCGCGGACGTCCACGATATTACCGCCACGTCCAAAATTATAAGAGCGCACAATGAATATAAATGTAAAGGATTTCTTCAACTTATGCAAATATCATTTATCATGAATTTACAAACCTTGTAGCGGAGTAGTTTTCTTATTCTCGACATTTCGACTTTCCAGTGGCAATAGCTGTTCAATGCTCATCTAATTCGTGAATCGTGAGTGCTTAAAACTGTTACTATAAAATATCATTATCTTATGTTTACATAATTACTGTACATTTGGATCCATCTTGATACATAACCATTAACCATACTTTGTATACTTCCTACCAGTTATTGTAAGAGCTCACTCTGAAAGTAAAAAACTAAACTCTTTTCACCGCCAACAATGCAACGGCGTGAATCCTGCACTTACACCTTCTACACGGAAACACAAATTTCAATCTTAAAACAAGTTCTTTAAGGTTTAAATTTCCTCCTCGTAAATGCCATGCTTAATCAAGTGCACGAAAAAGGGTACAGTTTGAGTTATTTATAAGGTCCAGTTGCATAGTCTCATTGGGCACGAATCATCTTAATTAGAAGTATTGTGGGGAGTAAATTATGTCTTTGGTAGTGCCACAGCATAAACACAACACAGTAAAGTAAGGCTGCGTTTCCAAGGGACCTAAGCTGGGAGCTGCGTAGCGACTAGCGAAAAATGTGTGTTATAATAATTCCAATAGAAAAATCATCGAATAAAGTTATTGCGTGGAATATGTTTTATAAACCAATAGGTTTATAAAACATATTCCACGCAGGTTAGCTCCAAAACGCACACTAATAACCATGTTTGAACTTCAAACTTGCTCAATATCATAAAGACAAAAACCTTACGGGCCTTACCTTACTGTTTTGCCAATTTAAGCTGTCCGAAATCACGCTATTGTAGGTGCATGTTTTTTAAGCTCTCTGATGATAAAAATCTACTGTATTTTATTTATATTGTGGCATCGCTCGCCTGTCGTCTCCCGTACTAAATCACAGAGATCTGCCCCATAGCGTAATGACTCGGAGGCTAATGAAACAATTTCCTGTTATATTTTGTACACGGATGTTCCAAAAATTATTAACTCTAAAGTGTACTTTTAATTAACCTAGTACCTTGTCTTGTTAAAAATAAGACGTGTATTATGAATCCTTAATTTATTTACTTATTGTCTAAAATCTAGTGTTTTTTTTTATTTTATTAATTAATAATCTTGTGGGAGGCAAATGGCCCGTTCTTATTTATTGATAACACAAGGAGGTATACCTACTCTTTTAATACGTAATTTCTCTTAGAAATTTTTTATCAAATTAATCAAACATTTAAATTACATTTAATGGTATACTCCGTTTAAACTAAATGAGATTACCGAATTATAAACTATAGCAATTAATCACTAGAGGACAGTTAAAGTACATTTGTTATCACACCCCGTATGTGGAGCGTCCGCCATAATTTTAATTCGTTTTATTAAATTCGGTCACTTCTAAAACTCTTATTAGGAGGTTGACTTGTTATTTACGAGTGCATTACAGTCCGTTCAAAGTTATTTTATCTTGAAGTTAATAAAAATAATCCTTATTTCTCTCGTATAAGGGCTATATACAAGTTAAAATTACGTTAAACGCACGTATAAGTCGCACTATTAAAATAATGAGAAGTTTAATTTAACGATAAAGATTCAAACTGCATTGGTTTCAATTAATTTAATATAAATCTTATCTGATTGGTAAATAATGTTGTATCTGCAGCAATGGAAACCGCTATTATGGTGTTATTGAGCGCTATTTATTACTGAGCTTGTGAAATGAAAATTTTGTGTAATAACTAACTTAGAATACTGCCTTGGTTTATATACTTCGATGTATGTATGGATATGTTTGAAGTTAACTATTATTAGGTTAAAGAAGATGCGAATTTAAGTATCTTTATAATATTATCTATCGCGAAAGTGTGGTGGTGGAATAAAAGTTGTCATAGAGTCTCACACTGCTTAAATATTTTTTAAATTAAATTAAATAAATATAATAATACCCTGATATATTATACCAAGGTTTGGTTTAATACGGCATATTGGTCCCGTTTAATTTCTATGTCATCTGATCGTTACATATTATTTTAATATTTAAATCGTCTAAAAATTTTCGCTCCCATTAAATACTAGATATTTTACGTAAAATATTTAGCCACCTCGCAATATTTGATTTGATCATATGTCCCAAATCCGATATATGCGAAAGTGTGTCTGTCTGTCAGTTATCTCTTCATGCCCAAGCTGCTGAACCGTATTTTTCAAAATTTTATATGGAGTATGCTTTGTATATACAATATATATACATATAGTACGAGATACGACTGCAAAACTGTGCAGGTATCGAGTACACGCTTAAAACCACATTTTTACAAATATTTATGATAAGGATAACCTATTTCTACTGGGGTGCCAGTCCAAATGTGGCTGCAACTATTTTTAAATATTTTTAAAAAAATTGAGTTTGCGGGATAAAATGTTTTCATCGGGTATTGAAAGCAAACATGGTTCATTTCACGGCAATGAGTATAGAGATTTAGAAAAATCCGGTGTGCCGTTAGGCACCCGGCCGCAACTCTGTCGTAACCAGGTGTGAACAGGTACCATTCCGAAACATTTTTGCATCCATAACGTATATTGATATTTTATATATCAAATGGAAGCTTATTTTACTCTTATTATTACAATAAAGGTGTGCCTTATTAAATCTGGCCGCAAATAAGGGGTGCCGGCTGTCAAAGATGGAAAACTATCGATGGTTGAGGGAAAGGGAGCTAGCGCGTAATATTACGGGTTTAACGAGGACCCGGCCGCAACTTTGTCGTAACCAGGTGTGAACAGGTACCATTCCGATACATTTTTGCATCCATAACGTATATTGATCTTTTATATATCAAATGGAAGCTGAATTTTATTGTTCTAAGTTAAGGTTAAAGTTATCGTCAAATACGGCGTCCATTATGAACTTTTACTAGGGATTTGACAGTTCATTAGACATTTTGTTATGGTTAAAGTTAAAGTTATATTTAAAGTAAGTGGGTTCAACCCACTCTAAATCTCTAATTTTGGTGGATACAAATATTTCCACCAAAATTATATAAATAAATGCAAGTATGTAAAAATGTATTATGTCAAAAAAAATAAGAGGATTTTAACAAAGCCACTCAATCTTTGATATAGATCATTTAATGAATATTTAATCTTCGGTTTAAAAATCTTTATTTCCCATTAAGACATTTCGTCACTTACATGAGACCATAATATATTACAACGTTTTAAATTTCGACAGTGCGGGTAGATTAAAAAAAACATAATAATTATTTAAGAAGCGAATGTCTTTGCTATACATCTTGGGTGGTGGTCCAAGTACAAAACGCTATCATTGGTTATATTTGAATAATTATTATAATAAGGTTGATGATTTAGCTATCGTTAATGTAATTGCGTAATAATCGTTTGAAAGTATTCAAAGATTTCGCTTCTTTTACAGATTTTGGTAGTTTGTTAAACAGCGGTGCTCCCTTATAAGTAATATTATTTTTACCGAAATCGGTTCGTATACAAGGTAATACAATGTTACTTGCTCGTCGCGTAATGTACGTCTCGTTTGTTTGTTTTTTTGTTGTAAATTTAAGTTGTGTGTGTATTAGTTGGTGTTTTATTTTGTTAACAAGAATACATGTTTGGTATGTGAATAGTTGAGAGATAGTTACAAGTTTAGTTTCTTTATAAATAGTGTCCGATGGAGTTAGGTAATTGTAGTTGTATTTATAAGATTTTTATAATTTTGTTTTGAGGAAATCGAATGGTTTTTATATTTTTCTTAGCAGCGTTTCCCCATATTTCGACTACATAAAGTAAATGTGGTTTCACTAGGGCATTGTAAATAAAGATTCTAGCATTTTTTGGGATTATTTGATGGAGCCGGTAATCTTTATGTAACAAACTATTGAACACTTGAATAAACTTTTAAATTCTTTTGGAGTATTAATTTATTTGGTCGTTTTTAGGGTTCCGTACCCAAAGAGTAAAAACGGGACCCTATTACTAAGACTTCGTTGTCTGTCCGTCTGTCTTTATGTCTCCAGGCTGTAACTAAAGAATGGTAATAGCTAGAGAGATGAAATTTTCACAGATTATGTATTTAATATGTTGCCGCTATAACAACAATAGTGGGATCTTAGACTAATATAAAATTTTGAAAAATACGGTTCAGCATAGCATAGTTATATAACTAAGTATAGTACATACTTTGAATCCCGGGAAAGAACAAAGCGACACTTTTCACCTCGGATAAAATATGTTCTGTGCGTCTAGCATGCGCGTACAACGATATAATTATCTCACTCTCGTCTGTAGTTATATTGTCGATATTGACATAATGTCAAAATAATTTTTTGACATTATGTCGATAGATTTTGACGACAGATCTACACAAAAAAAAATGTGTGTCATGTTAGGGTCAATAGAGATGAAGAGACAAACCATCAAACATCGAGAAAACATGTAGACAAAATTTTATCGTTTGCGCATCTTAGGCCGGCTATTCCCGCGCGATAAAAGAATTTTGGCGCAACGGTGTTGCGGGCGTCATCTAGTCCCTTATAAGTTATAACAGCTATTATATATGTAGCATATCTAGCCATTCTCAATCTTTGGTCCCATATAACTTTTACAGAGTAGCAATTACACAGTCAACTGTCGTGGTCAGGATAACTGTGTAAGTGAAATATGAAAAGCACAGACTGCCATAAATAATAGAGTAATGACCATTACTAGAAGTACTAGTTAGAACAGACCTGCTTTATGTCCTGTAAACCACAATTAAGTATGTCGGAACAAATTGTATGATAATTTGTATAAAACTTAAAGAGAGGTCCACAATCATCCAACTATATTATTTTTGGCTTGATAAGGCTAATTGTAAGATGCCTTACAGCGCAAATTCATATTCGTACCACTGCTATAGTTTTATATAAATTATCTTTTGTCCTGAATCATCCAAAAGATATAATACCTACGTATATCCAACCTTAAAAACTTAGTTTACAATCATTCAACTTGAAATATAGCGTTAACATAAAAAGTAACTTAAGGACTTGCAGTAACATAAATCAGGTGGCGCTAAATTAAGCAATAAATTAGCCAGGCCGGTCATATGGTTATAGCCGTGACATCGTAAACGGCTGACGACACGCAACGACACGCGACGTGACGCGTCCATTAACACGCCGCGAGTAATTAACTGATCTATTTCAAGACTCATTAACGCTCCCGGAAACTATTAAGCTGTTTATGTTAATCCGATCGCTTTTTAAATCGTAAATAAAAGCCTTATATATAATATTAAAAAAAACAGATACGTATCACTAATAAGTGCCATGAATCAGAAAACAAAACATTGAACAGATTAAATAATTGAAAGTTGTTTACAATTTAATAATAATTACCTATTGCTAAGAACGCTCTAGAGTCTAGATCATGTTGGCTTTGAATATAAAAAGAACTAGATTAAAATCGGTCCACCTGTTTGGATGCTTCGATGGCACAGACAAACCGACACGTCAAAATTATAACACCCCTCTTCTTTCGTCGGGGGTTAAGTTTATTGATTCATAAAAGAAAAAATATAATTTCGTCATTTTTGCGGCATGCCATCGCATAAATAGTACTACTTATAGCTGATACTATCAAAATGTATTCTCATAAGCGCTTTAAGAGGAGCCATTTAATAAATTCCTAATACCTCCGGCGCTTGTGCTTTTGGTAATAGAATACGTAATATTTTACCGTCGCTGGCGCACGCCCGGGTAATTTAATATAAAGCGTATCACACATCTAGCGATCGTTATCTTTGGTTAATAACGGCGTGTACACGCGCGATACCATCATGTATTGATGAGAGTGATGAAACGTATCCAAATAGCCCCGGGTTCACGGGATGCTGGATGTGATGACAAGCATCTAAAACTACAGACTTAGGGCTCCTTCGATGCGTGGCTAAAATCAGAACGGCTTTTACTAGCCGTACGTTTCACTAATTCCCGGGAGGCTTAGCTTGACAACGTTAGAAACGGGAACGAATGACGCATACTGACAAATTTTAGTGATAAAATGGTGAATTACCTTAGTGTCAATTTGTCACTTTGTCTATTCTTTCGAAGAAAGAAATCGCTTCTATGGTTACCATGCAAAGCAGGCTACAGAATATGATAATTGATATTATAAAATTTGTCATTTTGCATGCGACGAATTTGATTGAGCGGCTTCGTATCTACAACATCCTTATAGTTGGGGAGGGAAGAGGGGATTTCGGGATTAGCTCGAGCGTGTCAGATTAAGCTTGTATAGGCTTCCGACATGTGTTTAGTTATCATGGTATAGAAATCAGATTTCTCACGTGGTGGGTAAAATTTTTTTAAAATTTTGAAATGTCATCGGATCTGTCAGATTAAGATAGGGGATGTTTAGTATACCTCAAAGAAGCTTCCATATAAAGCACTGACGATTCAAAGGCCAGGTAAGCCTGTACGGACATTTTAAAATATAAAAAATAAAGCTTCATATTTTCCTCACTAAGCTTCGCAGATATTTTATTTTGCACTAAACTAAATGATTTAGTCCTTGTTGTCTCAAATATATTTATAATTTACTTAAATAAGCAATTTTCTGAATTTCAAAAGTTTAAAATGGCTGCAGTTTCTGAACCTACCGCTTAAATAAAAAACGCTCTTATTTTTTTAATCAGTTTTACCTAATGTAAAAAACCTACTAGATCTCCATGACGCTCGAGTTACAGAGACTACACAATTAGCACCTTCCCCTCCCCTACTATTATATTCATTATACACAATTCTTGTATTAATTATTTATACAAGTTGTTTGTTTTCATCCAAAGTCATTCTTAAGGGACTAAGTAGAACTTACTAACTTTGAGGAGAACTACACGTATAATATAAGTATATCTCTATTTTAATTGCTTCTATGTCAAGTCATATTATTTCATGTTAGAAAAGATCATATTATTGTTAAGAGGTAAACACATTTTTTATTTTATCTAGTGCTTCAAAATTTCACAATTTAACATTTTTTTCTAAGCACTTATACTTAAAAAAATAAGCGTATTAATTAACAAAACAGTTCAAAACGTCTCTTTGCTTTATAACATTAAATGGAAAATTCGAAGCAAAATTATAATTTACAGTAGCCAAATGATTTGTCAAGTAGATAAGTAAGCGGTTTTAGAAATTATACATTTTACAGTCTATTTCATTCCTTTATATTCTAAGGCTTAGAAATTATTTACGATAGTTGCGTTCTTGTAGTTTTACACAAAGACAAATATTAAAGTAAGTATAGAAGTTATTTTAGTGCTAAGTCAAAATATATTTGCCAGTTTCCTAAATCTATAGGAAAACACACAACGCATTGCAAAAGCGCCATGACACAGCGATGCGATATGTCAAAACTCAAATCACAACATCCCTGTCTAACTTCGCTATCAAAATTACTGGCGAAAGTATTTTGACTAAGCGTTTGGAACTTTTATGCTTTTTCTCATTTCTACGAAACACAACAACTCGTGAATACTTTCGCTACAATCAGACAAAACGACATCTTTATAACATTGTTTAGATGTATCTCGTATAAAGCCAGTGAACTCGCCATGACAGGTGCAGTTTAAAATTGCGTTTTCGTGAGATTGTGGCGAGATATCTGCTACCGGAGATAAGGTGGTCTAATTGTGAACGGAAGCCTGCGCCCGCGTAACTGCCATCTCGATGGCCGATTACGGCGGGGAAATGTACCGAGATTGCTTCATTCATTCAGCGAACAATGCTTTTAAGGATAGCGCACATTTATTATTTATTTATTTATATAAATCAGGCATCTTGGCCTATATTATAAATACCTTAAAGACTAACATACATAATATATTTTTTTATTAAATAAGGGGGCAAACGAGCAAACGGGTCACCTGATGGAAAGAAACTACCGTCGCCCATGGACACTCGCAACATCAGAAGAGCTGCAGGTGCGTTGCGTTTATACTAAAACTAACGCTAAAGACGTATTGTCTGCGACGTGGGGCGCGACGTGTTCGGAAGTCGTCCTCGGAACCTCCTGTAGACAACTCAAACGACGACCCATTTGATGGGCCGCAGCGAAGCGGGTTTTCATACATATTTTCGGTCAGAAATAGAAAATAAATAGAACTACATAATATTCAAACGTACCACACTTTGCAGTCGCTATCAACTGTGTGCGTGATACGGATTACGGATGACCACATTTTGTCGCGACGGTGTGGTGTGGTTGTGATACGTGTGGGTCAACCCTTATACTGACGTAATATTAACAAAGCTCCAGCTGCATCACTTTCAAAACAAAAATGACTGCAAATACTGCAGACGTTAAAATATAACGCATTCATATGTGTGCGTGCCTACGAATAATAAAAAGTAATGAATCAAAAGCGCTGTTTGGCAAAAAATAATCTTATGCCTGGTCGAGTGACAACTTTTTTCACAACACATTGACTTTCAATTCACTTTTTTAAAATCATAACCATAACCATTTCGATGTCTTAACAGACTTACAGATCTTATTACTAGCACAAAGTATCTCACCTTTTAAATTCCATTCATATTATTTATGAAAAAAGAAGTATAATTTAACACGGAAACAATAACCAAGATTGACGTAAGCTTATGAAATAAATTACCATTTAAAACCTAACGCAATAATTGCGTTGCCGCTTAGACTTGCGAGTTGCGGTACATTAGACATCAACGGCCGCACATGTTGTCATTGTCTGCGTATATTATTTTACGACACTTTATGATTATTTTATGATCGAACTTAAATGACGTCAATTATTATCTTTCTACAAAACTTAGATTATTCATTTTCGTCGTATTATACAGGTTTCTAGTAACTGTTGAATTCAGTCTTTGCGATAATTAACGCATCACACACGGTGAAGATAAAATAAGATTTTATTATAAAGTAGGTACGTGTAGGTACGTTAACGTTTTTACAAGTCGACTGCTCCTAGGTAGACTATCGTAAGCCACAAAATGGCAAATTTCGTTTTATTGCGAAAATGCATATAATTATGTTAGATCTTTTAGGATCTTCAAGAAAAAATATTAAATTCGAAGTATAAGTGCCTTTTTCGAAACGTAAACTATAGCATGTTTCAAATGCCTCCGACATTATTTATTGTAAGTCCCTTAGCGATAGTCTACGCGGAATAATAGGAGAGCAGATGCCCGAATTCACACATCGTATGTATCAGTTGCGATTGTCTACGCCGGAAAAAGATTAACGTAAACTATAGTTTGTACTACTTACAATAGTTTTCATTGGAACTTCTATTGAAAAATATATTGCAAGTATAACTTACGATTTTGTTCGTTGGAATTTAAGTTATGATAAATATTGTATGTTAATTATACAATATTCTACTACGGAAACTATTATTTTTTATTTACTGTACCTATATCTTACTACGTTCTACGTCGTACTATTCATTAACATACGATACTTTACCGATCTATTTCTTTTATTACAACTATTATTTATGAAATTAGGGGGCAAAAGAGCACCTGATGGGAAGCAAGTGGACAACCCATGGAAGCTCGCAACATCAGAAGAGTTGAAATACGTTGCCAGCCTTTTTAAGAAGGTCGCTTTCTTCTTCAGGTTTTCAGATCGTATTGGTCCGGAAATACTGATGGCGGCAGTTTGATTCAGATTTATTGTGAAAGACTCATCAAGATGGTAAATTTTCCCGTGGAACGATGTTGAATTAATGTTGCAAGAGGTGTGATAACGAAGCACCTCCCCTTGATACAGCAGATAGAAGATGCAGGGCGAAGCCACATCTGAGCATAATTCCAAGGGGTCTGGCTTGTTTGAAACACTATGGCTGGCTACAATATAAGCGACCCTTTGTTGGTTACTATCCAGAGGGAATAGTTGGTATTTTGTCGCCATTTCCCAGAGATGAGAACAGTATTCGACGTGAGGCTGAATCTTCGCCTTGTAGAGTTATAGTCGTTGCATCGCACTGAAATACTATCTCGCTCTGTTGAGAATACTAAGCTTATTCAAGGCCAACTTGTCTTTACCCGTTTGTCGCCCGGGAACGGGACCTTTTTCCGGGATATAAGTACTATCCCATGTCCTTTTCCGGGATTCAAAGTATCCCCATACAGTATATTAGAAAAAAAAACGGTTAAGCGGTTTAGGCGTGAGGAGGCAATATGTTATATGCCCAATGTCCATGGACAAAATAACAAATACACTTTTGAATTTATGCAAAAGTATGGATATATATTATATACTTAGTTTATATTTTATGATCTCTTTTTTCTTCCTGAAATTTTTTCAAGAACTAGTACTAGTATCCCAAGTGATGCTCTTCCTGTAGTCGTATTCTTCATGTCAGAGGGTCGTGACCTTCCCTTTAAATGACCTTCCTTCTAATAATGTTAAGCCAGCTTTTACTATCTTCAGCCACTTGAAGAGCGTCGTAAACGATGGACTCAATAATTTAGGTGCGTATTTGTTCGGACTAATGCATGGGACTGCGGCCCCGCGGTCTTTCGACCTCAGTCTTGCCAATGACTATTTTAATATTGTCTCCTTTCTTTTTGGATATTATGTATCCATAGTATTCTAAAATAGAGTTGAGGCATATTGTGGTAAAGAGCCTTGTAAAAATAACTTTTAGCTTAGCCAGGATGGATGCGTTGGTTCCAAAAGCTGTCAAATTGAAATTTGGAGCATTTCCTTCATTATCACATCTCGAAGGCGTCGATATATCTGCGCTCTGTTGAAGTATGGTGTATTGTATACTAAAGTGTACACAAGTTTTGTCTTACTTTTTAAAGAAAACAGTTTTTCATGCAAGGCTTTACGCATTTGACACATAGCACTCTTAGCCATCCTTATTCTTTAATTAACGTGTATCTAGTTCACAGGAGCCATTGTTCGTAATAGCGGACCCATGTGATAGCGATAAAGAAATATGATAACAGACCTTAACAAAAATCAGTGACATGAAATTAATATACCTAGCAGTGTTTAAGATTTTCTAATTGATGCCCACAATTCCGTAGAGCCAAAAATTCGTTTGTCTCGCGGGGACTGTATAGTAAAGGACGTAGGATTCTCCCTATCCCAGTATAAAAATGTCCTTTCCCAGGACTCCAAGTATCTTCATACCAAATATCAGGAAAATTGTTTGGGTGTAAAGAGGTAACGAACAGAGATACATTTTCGCATTTATAATAATATTGTATAAGTATAAGCGGATTATACTCTTAAGTTATAAAGCTCATCATATGAATTTTTTAAGAAGGTTACAAAATATTATTTATAATAAAACTAGCGACCCGCCCCGGCGTCGCACGGGTATAACATATATAGCCACTAAAAAACATTATTAAAATCTATAGCCTATGATCCTTCACGTGGTCTACTTCTTATCTGTGCCAAATAACATAAAAATTGCTCCAGTAGTTTGCGAGATAAGCCCTTCCAAATAATTTCCCTCGTTTTTTCCACATTCTCCAATTAGTCATAGCGTGATAAAATATAATTTATAGCCTTCCTCAATAAATGGGCTATCTCACACTTAAATAATTTTTCAAATCGAACCAGTAGTTCCTGAGATTTGCGCGTTCAAGTTAGCCCTTTCAAATAATTTTCCCCGTTTTTTCCACATTTTCCTCTATTTCTTCGCTCCTATTAGATTAAGCGTGATAAAATATAGCCTATAGCCTTCCTCGATAAATGGGCTATCTTACACTGAAAGAATCATCAAAATCCGTTGCGTAGTTTTAAAGATTAAAGGGAACAAAGGGACATGAGGAAAAAAATGCGACTTTGTTTTATAATTTGTATAGATATAGATGTTTGCTAGTGATGATGCTTTGCTAGCAAATTAAGTTGATTACTTACTATATTTTAGCACTTTTTTGCACATTAACGGTATAAATCATGTCAACTACCTACTTCTAAAATTTATAAAACAATTTTTAAAGGTATTTCACACTTTTTTCAGAAAAGATAATTTATAAATAATTTATTTTCTCAAACATACTATAAATTCGAATAGGCAATTCCCCTGGAAACTGTGATATTTCTTACATACCATAAAAAAACGTTAAAGAAGTCCCCCGTATAGTATAGTAAGTAAACGTTACAATATTTTAAAAAGGATAAATTTCAACGTAAACTGTGGTAAGTGTTAGTTGCAATAATTTTCGTTATAGATTTTCCAAAGAATAATATCGCAACAACAATTTCAGCTAAACCAAGCTAATAATATAGTATTTTATTGCATAAGTTAATACCTAACACTATTGTTGTTGCTCATACCAAATTTTATAACAATCGGTTAAAAAATGAAGTCGTGGTTCAAATTTACAACTTCAAACGCTCCTCCTGTAAAGTTGTGTTTTTGATGTTACGATAGTCTACCTAGGAGCAGTCGAAGTATGTAATACGTAAAATGAAAATAACCTTCACTGTCTACGATCTGTATTTTCTTAGTCTCATTTTCACATCCACCCAAAGCTACAATTATTTTAATTCTATAATAACAAACCTAATATCAGTAATCATTATTTTATAGTTTCAAAACAGAAATATAATTTCGATTAGATTATTTCTTAATGGCTTATTGAGGCAATAAATTAAATAACTAGTTCTGTCCACGAATGAACTCTTAATTTGTCAAAATAGTAATAAAGTGCAGCATGCCAGGCTTTATTGCACACTAAAATTGTGATTAAGTTAAATCTAGACTTAAGAGTGTAATTATAGTAGTCTGTATATAATAATCCAGGAATACACTTCCTTCATTAGGTATCATTTGTTTTTGAAGAATTAATTTACCACCTATGCTCTTGATACCCCAATGTTTATTAAATGCAAGAAAGAAACGTTGCTTGTGTGGTTTAATCCTCATAATATTGTGATTAATTGTTACATTCATGCTGTTTTGATGGAAAAAACGAAATGCGTGCGGAGACTTTATTACAGTATATTACAGTATACTGTCACGTTGTACTACGTCTTTATGTGACCTGGCACTATTAAATTCTAACCCTCGGCTGATCAAGGCCTACCGCCTTGACATCTGTCGGCGTGCGAGCCGATGACCCGTGCGAGCTCACTCCAGCGCTCATATAGAACGTGTGGCCATAGATATTAGGCCGCTGTCAGGAATTTTGCGTTGAGCGAGGCGATCGCAGGTATTGAAGTCGAGATGCTGAATGCGTAGTGTTACACTCTACACTCTACATTCTACAAAATTTTAAGCTATTGCATAGTATAAAGTTAAGTACGTATCAAGCGTTACTGCATAGCGTCTGGTGTAAACTGGCCCTTATTGGTTAATGTTGAAATTACACGCGTATCTACACTACATGGAGTAACAGTACCACACTTTACGCCCAAATATTCTTTGTATGAAATCGTTCACAAGACCTACCGCATATTCGGCATGGGCACTACACGACACACCACTCTTAATACTACAGAAATTGAAGCGTCGCACCGCTTCAGTGTAGTTACACCTAGCCTTAAGGTACAAGTTGGAAGTCGGCTACATGAAGCGGCAGCAGACGACGCATCGTCGCGACACTACCGGTTTCTATGTATTTCTATGAATAAGTGTCGCTAGCTGCGGAGGGTGTTTCATAGAAATAGATAGAAACTAGTAGTGTTGCGACGACACGTCGTCTGCAGTTGTCGCGTGTCGCTCGGTTCCAACTTCTAACTTTAGGCTGGCCATAGATGGACCGCAAGTTGCAGTCGGGACCGACTGCTTCAGAACGGTCGCGTTGGCACCGACCGCTCAAGAACTGCTCGAGCGGTCCGTGTATTGCGGATATGAATTTAGTATGCAAACTGCAGACACGACGGCGCCACCACGGCGACCACAGTTTGCAGTCGTTTTCGACTGCAAGATGCGGTCCGTGTATGGCCGGCCTTAAACCTCATTTCTATATACTCTACATTTACCGCTACCCAGCACACCGGGCACCGGGCATTACCGTCCATTCACACAATGTGCTATTATTTACGACAATGAACCCGCTCGGAACGACATCGAGTGTTCTTACCGTGATTAGAGGACAATGAGCGAGATTGAACCATAAACATAGATTTATGTCACTGCTATGATATTGGTAATTGTTTTGGGATGATTTGTGTTTCTATTGTGAGCTGCCACACGCATTAATTGTTTTGACACGTCTTTCATTGGGAGTGTTTGAAGCTAAGTTTAAATAGCATATGCACAAACGCTTTGTCAATAGATTAATGTTATAGTGAACTATAACTATACTATCATAGTCAGATAATATTTGGCGATTATATTTGCATTGAATATGTTGGAACAGACTCAGAATCTATTGAACTGCTTTTAATCAAATTGGGCACGTAATGTGAGTGGGAAAACTTAAATATAATATAGCATGCGGTATCTTAATTTCATAAAATAATTTACTGTATTAAAGAAAATATAATATCAGATGTTCTAAAGAACACAACAACACAGTAACGATGAAAAAAAAAACAAGGTGTGTCCACATAGAAGGCAGTCCCAATAATAAGACCCTCGGCCTCGTCAAAAATCAAACTCTTTTTTTTCTCATACACATAAGAAAACGATTTCTGATAAGAATAAAGTAGATATCCTAACACTTTTACAATGATAAGGGTGTTTAAAATTCATGTGCACGCTTAACGTCAAAAACCGTAGTAAAAGATTACGTGTAGAATTCTATTTTATCTATCTCCTATCTTTACTGGAAAAATATCTTTATTTATATTAATATATTTTATTCTTATCTATCTAAAACTGGGATGAAGTACAATAAAAACTATAAAAACGGTCTAAGTTACGACTCGACTTCGGGCAGCTTTTTGAAGTTTTTGGGTGCTTTTTACAATAAGAATTAAAAATTATGATACATTTCTGTATGTGGATGATATAATTGAATAATGACAATAGTAATGTTTGTAGTTTTAAACATTATTGCTTAAAAGTTTCCTCAAGATTTCGGCTTGGGTTTAATTTTAGAGACACTCTTAATGCGATGTGGGATAAATAAATAAGACAATGTGATGTAATCCAATTTAAAGGGAATTCAGATCAAATGTCCGAATGCTAATGCACATAGCTGATTATAAAATTGGTGACTTTAAACCGCGTACACACTACGTGACGTGGTAACAATAATTTTCATTGTTTTTTTTTATATTACGAAAAAAAAATAGATCTTTACACAAAAGTATAATATGTTTTGAAAAGTCTACAAGGATTTATAGGTTTCTAAATACTTTGTTGTTATTTCTATAAAATGTAGTCACGTACTGTGAACGCGCCTTTATTGGTCTGTAAGTATTCGACACAGGGTGCGGTATCGCGCGATCGATCCCGAGATAAGTTATCGTAAGACAAGTAGCGGCCACACAGGCGGGCAGGTACGTTATATATAGCCTAATTCGCATTTCCATGTCCGCTCAATGGAATCTTTGATTTAATTAGTGTTTAAAATAGAGCCCCAATAAAAAGTAATTTGTTGAAAAATACCCTTTTAATTGGTTTTGTATGGTGACTACTTTTAAAGTTTTGTTGTTTGTTTTATTTTTATGAGGTGAAAGTTATGTAACAAATAGAAGTTAAGTGTTAGATTTTTGTAGCTATTTCAATTTATGGTCTCAAAAAATTTGATGTCTATTATATTGGCTCAAGATTTTAATGAATTTCAATATGTAGTTACATTAGTTACATACTATCTTAAAGATTAGTATAAAACGGCAATGTAAAACAAACTGGGCACTCAGGGATCGCTCTAATTCTATTAATTGAGTATAAATATTTATCATTTGTAGATAAACCCGCGCCGGAGATAGCGGACCTGTTGGACCTTCATTAGACATTATCTCCTCATATTTATTGTGTAACGCGATTTTTATACAGATTAGTTTATTTAAAACCAACGCAAGTAAAAAACAAATATAACCTACTAGCTGTCCCGGCGAACTTAGTGTCACTTCAAAACCTTCCCTGGACTTCAGGGATTATTTTAAGACAAAAATAAGCAGAATCGGTCCAGCCGTTATCAAGTTATAGCGTTACTAACACAATTGGAAATCCATTTTTATATAATACTAGCGACCCGCCCCGGCTTCGCACGGGTATAAAATATATAGCTACAGAAAAAATGATTAAAATCGATTCGGCAGTTTTGACTTGTATTCATTATTACTACCTGTGGCCCGCATTGGTCGGTACCGCCGCAAAAGCTACGTCTCATAGGGAATTAGAGCCTTTTGCAGGGTATAGGCAAATCAGCTGTAGGGATCATTGGTATTCTTGGTATATGCAACGGGTATATGAGCTAATTCACCAGCTGCAGGGCCGGTCATAATCTTCGCTATTACGCACCCCCGCCTTGGTAGCGCCCACTTCGAAACGGCCGTAACGCAATTTTTAATTTCGCCATAACTTCTAAACTAAACGTCCAATTTTAATCATTCAGTTACCAAATATTATCTACACAAACTGTACTTAGTGATGAAATAATTTATTTTGATAAGGATTATTAGCATGAGTAAAATAAATGCGTTTAAATGTAGTCCAAAAAAAATCAAGATTTTTAAATAAAAAAATGGTTGTTGTGCCTCACTTGCCATAGATAGGTATAGTGTGTCGCGGACATTTTTGTAGATATTTATAAGATCTACATTTACTTAGAACATTGTATGGTTCTATCTCTTATAGTTTAGGCAGCGTACGCAAAATAAGTAACTTTTCTGGTTGATTTTTTTCACCTTGTGTCAGAAAAACCCAAATATCTTACGGAACCCTATATTTTCCAAAATAAAAAGTAGCCAATGTTACTTGTAAATAATGTAGCTTTCGAACGGTGAAAGAATTTTTAAAATCGGTCCAGCAGTTTTTGAGCCTATTCATTACAATTAAACAAACAAACAAAGTTTACCTCTTTATAATATTAGTATAGATTAGCTGTCCCGGTGAACTTCGTGTCACTTTAAAACCTTCCCTGGACTTCTACAAATATTTTAAGACTAAAATCAGCCCAATCCGTTCAGCCGTTTTCGAGTTTTAGCGCGACTAACACATTTCGATGGTCCCTAGGTAAGTAATCGAATCTGAAAAACGCTACTTTACAGGAGAGCGATTTAAAGTTTATTTTTTGCATAATTTTGTAACGGGTGATTGAATCTTTATAAAAATTGGGATAGACAGTTGTGTTGGCCTAACAAATTATTACATGAAAGCAAAAATTTTAAATTATAAGTAGATTTCGAGAAAATTGACTTAAAATAGTCTACTTCGTAATTGAACTATCTTTATGTGTCGAAAGTGGCAGTCTCGATTATTTACAGGGAACTATAAATACAAAAAATTATCGTATCTGCCTATTTTGATATGCTACTTTGGATTATGTTAGGAATATTTTATTAAAAGTGTCACTTTCGATTTATTTTGGCGTACATTACTTGTACTTGCCATTATTTTGTAATAGTATCAACAACAACAAAATATATATAAAACATCTGTAAATATTACATAACAAACATACGACTGTATTTCTTTTTTGGCCAACACAAATATCGGACCAAAATGAGAATTTCTTGACATCTTCAAATGATATCTTTACGTTTTCAAAATACATGAAACAGCTATCTTACTTCTTAGGCTCCCCTTTCACCGGTCTGACCATATTCCACATGTAGCATGTGCCAGGTGCCTTCTTTTAAAGCTAAATTGAAAACGGTAAAGTTAAACACAGAAAATTTTCATTATTAATAGAATAAACCAACGTCTCCATGTGGATAATTAAAAAAAATTTGAAAGTCAAATGTAATACATTTTTTATAGAAGGCAGGTCGCTGTAGCTCTGACGTCATTGCGACCCATGAGGATCTATTGTGACTCCTTCGCACTTGAGTATCATCCCCAACCCAATACTGCTCATAAATTGAACGATATGGTTGGGGTTGGTGCCACGAATTTCATCTGTGGATGAGTATTCGTGGCGTAATAGAATAATGTAGTACATACATTATTCTTTATCTCCCTAGCTAGCGTCCCATTCTCTAGTTGCTTATTACGAGCCAGTATTTGCTCTTCTGTCGGAAACATAATATTTTCGGAATAACTATGACACTTATCACAGATATACTATTTAGGAATAATAAACCCAGTATTTATGCCTGTATTACTGATGTCTCTGTACTGACGGAGGGTTTGCCATAGTTAGAAAGCTGGCCCCATTCTTCGTGCCGAGAAAACATCCTGTTCATATTCAAATTGTTATCTGAGTACAATTTAGTGATATCTTTACGTGTATACTGTGATTATACTGGTTGGAAGCAAGCTACATGATCAAAAACACTCTTAACCATTGCAGTATCTACAACTTTTTGAAGATTGGGATTATTTCTCTATACAAAGAATCTTTCAAACTGTGGAAATCGAGCGCATATTTCATGATATAAAAAAAATCATGATATCGCGCTTCTCTTGGAAAAATTATGTTTTCCGAGACCAAAAGTAGCCTTTTTTACTCTTCATCCATTTAACTAAGTCTATGACAAAAATCAAGTCGATTGGTTGCTTCGTTAGGGTGTGAAGAAAGGACAAACAAATAGACAAACAACTTTCGCATTTCTAATATTAGTTCATGGATAATAAATCTTTAAAAATATATGAAATTTCCTAAAAAAAATAATTTATATTTCATTTAAAAACCAGGTTTATTAATCACTAGATGACGCCCGCTACTTTTTTGCTCAAAAATTCGTTTATCACGCTGGAACCGTACATTTTTCCGGGAAAAAGTATCCTATGTCCTTTCCCGGGACTAAAAGTATCTCCATGCCAAATTTCAGCAAAATCGGTTCAGCAGATTGGGCGTGAAGTGGTAACAGACAGACAGATAGACAAACAGATACACTTTTGCATTTATTATGTTAAGTATGGATAGACACTAAATAATAATAATAAAAAAAACAAGTTGGTACTTAATTTTTATTGAACTGTCGTTTTTTTTCAAAAATATAAGTATACTTTCGGTTAAAAAAATCGAAAGTGACAAAGATTTTTATTTGAAACACGGCGTATAGAATCGAAATGGTCATTTTCGATAAAAATGATGTACTAAAAAACAACGTCCATAATCGAAAATGGTACGTACGATACTATTGAGAGACAAAAAAACAGCCTAAACAATGGAATCTGCCCGTTTCAATAATTTGCGCGGTAAACATTTTTAATGCTACTAAACCTGTATAAAGGTAAAGTAAAATCAAATTTACATAACCTATAGTTTAAAATCAAATAAAGTGTTACTTATTGATGAGGGCACGTACAGTCGCGATAGTGGTAGTTTCGTCCTGTTTTGACGCTCACCGATACATCGTAAACTCGCGAAATTTAACTTTCTTTGGTATAAGACGGATAGACTATTACGTTTCGATAATATACGTCTCTAAATATCGGAAACCTAAAGAGTTTTCAAAATTTTTGAAGCTGTATTAAAAAATATCCTTTAAAAGGAGCCCAAACAGTAATAAAAAAAAATTCATTTTTCAGATTCGATTACTTACCCAGGGACCATCGATTTGAAAATCCATTTTTATATATATACTAGCTGTCCCGGTGAACTTCGTGTCACTTTAAAACCTTTCCTGGACTTCTGCGAATATTTTAAGACTAAAATCGGCCTAATTCGTTTAGCCGTTTTCGAGTTTTAGCGCGACTAACACATTTGAAAATCCATTTTTATATATATAGATATATATAATATATAGACTAGACATTTCGCGTGGTTCCACCCGCGTAATTTTGTATTATTTATCTTCCGTGGCTGTACTCCGCTTATGTCCATTCCAAATTACGTTAAAAATCGATCTTATAGTTCGTGATAGCAGCGTCTTCTAAGAATCAAATAAACTCTTCAGCTACAATCTATATCATATAGGTAGATAAACGTATAGATAGCTTGTGATATCGCTAATCGAACACTAAATGAGTTGGCTGTGGGACTAAAGATAGCGCAATTTTAATACTTCGATGAGTAAATGCGCTAAAACTTATTTTTTTATTTATAGAAAAAAGGGGTTTTTTAATTTTGTTTCTGCAGTAAAGACAGAGTTTATAGTTCACGTAAAGACATGGCTAGCAAGTTCCATATAATATATTAAAATTCTGTTATAAAATAAAAATCGCTGATTACTAAAACCATTGAAGTCGAAGTAACTCGCAAGAAAAGATGTACGGTATGTCAACATATCATTAAGTAAATGGTGATAGGAACATTTTATGACTAATATTTTTCTATGCTGTTTATTTTGTATGACATGAAAGGGGCCCATAAATAATTATTTAAGATTGGTTCCATAAATGAGACTCATTAAAGTTTAACTGTCGATAAAATTTTGGTGTTCGATAAATTTTAATATTTAAGTGTCCGAGCTTTGATCTCGCTATATTGTTTGATTTACATTAGTACTTTATGTCAAATACACTATATTTACGCTGGAGCCCTAACACGAATAATTGTCAACAATGTTATGGTACCTTAGGGATTAAAAAATAGTGAAAATCGTTGCTGGTTTCCAGTTTTAAGTATAGTATAATTATTGAAATATGTAAATTATATTATTTCATTTCTGCTTAAGCTAGAGATTCTTGAATCTTGAACTTGAGAACTTTGATTACTTTGGCTTAAGCTGAAAGCTCACTCTAACTTAAACCACGAGGCATTCGGTATAAATTTTAAAATTCTATACCCTACCATTCTAATAAGTAAGTAACTAATTATATTTGATTAATTCACACGATTCTTGGGTATATTCTCAAGGCTTGGAATTCAAAAACAGTAGCAACATCACTCATACAAATAATATGCATTACAAAACTACATAAAATGTAAAATTCATTCAGTATAAAAGTATATTAAAGTGAAACAATATAAGTGTGTTTTATGTCGCATATTTTATAGTTTATAGGGCGGGAGATTTACAACTCTCGGCTTGAGATTATTACGTTTCTTTGTCTTTTTAATAAACGACCGGGCGACACGCGCGGTGTCGCTCCACTAAGGGCCTAAAGCCCTAAAGGCTGTATTCCAATCCCTACGACTGATGCGCGACTACATGCGAGAAGAATCGCGCGACTCATTATTTTGTAGGTTATTGATAAGCCTAATGCTTACTCACTTTTACTCAATCGAGCAATCACGTAGAGTAAAACCCATGGCTTGGGCTTTCGTCCACACATTCAGAATTAATCTATCGAGTGACGAGCGCCGTTCAGTATTCACCGAACCATTCGAGCTAAAATATGTCTGTTTAAAAGGAGGATGCGAGCCTTCGAGTTGTGAGTTTTGCAGTCCACATGATAATTTTTACTCGATTGAAGTAAATCTGATATCGAGTAATATCGATAGTGAGTACTGACCATCACAAGTAAAAAAATTGACAGTTGCGTAATTATAGTTATTAACTGTTAAATAATATAATATAACACGATGGAAGCTGTGTTACCTATAGTAATATTCAAATTCCTGTGAATCGTTCCAGGCAATTAAATCTAGCATTGAGTTGATCTCGCGCGACCTTTTTTAGGAAACGACACGACCAGTTTCGTTTTCGTAGATATGAATTATATTTCTCAAGGTGCAGTTGCATACTGGCTACGAAACCAAGATGCTATATTTACCACGACTAAGTTTAAATCCCATACATTTTTTTTTGTTCTCTCTCGGAAAACTCTTATTGGCCCGCTTGCTAATCGCAGGTCGCAGTCGCGTTAATCGGAGTGCTACCCTTAAAATAACTTCAATTAATCTACGATATTGCACTTGGCTTAAATGTTTCAGAATAAAACCCATGGCTTGGGCTTTCGTCCGCACATTCAGAATTAATCTATCGAGTGACGAGCGCCGTTCAGTATTCACCGAACCATTCGAGCTAAAATATGTCTGTTTAAAAGGAGGATGCGAGCCTTCGAGTTGTGAGTTTTGCAGTCCACATGATAATTTTTACTCGATTGAAGTAAATCTGATATCGAGTAATATCGATAGTGAGTACTGACCATCACAAGTAAAAAAATTGACAGTTGCGTAATTATAGTTATTAACTGTCAAATAATATAATATAACACTATGGAAGCTGTGTAACCTTTAGTAATATTCAAATTCCTGTGAATCGTTTCAGGCAATTAAATCTAGCATTGAGTTGATCTCGCGCGACCTTTTTTAGGAAACGACACGACCAGTTTCGTTGTCGTAGATATGAATTATATTTCTCAAGGTGCAGTAGCATACTGGCTACGAAGCCAAGATGCTATATTTACCACGACTAAGTTTAAATCCCATACATTTTTTTTGTTCTCTCTCGGAAAACTCTTATTGGCCCGCTTGCTAATCGCAGGTCGCAGTCGCGTTAATCGGAGTGCTACCCTTAAAATAACTTCAATTTATCTACGATATTGCACTTGGCTTAAATGTTTCAGTTTATCAAAAGCGCTAACAGCTCATTCTTGTGATAGGTTTATTTACTTGCATATTTTGAGAATGAGATAAATTAATACTGATATTACAAATCGAGGAGGTTTGTTTTGTTTATACTTAACCAGGCTTCTAAACTATTGGATCAATTTTGATGAAATTTGGAAAACATACAGATTAAAGATTTACGAAAAAAAACTTATTTATGGTACCGTAAGCGGAGCCACTGACTTTTCGTAGACTGGCGAAGCTTATGAAAACAAATATAAGACGAGAGGATATGAAATGTACGTTAGATTGTTTAATTATACTTTATAATGTAACATATTCAGAGTGTATTGTTTTTATTCATGTCCACATACAGCGGGGGCGGAGTCCTGCGCCTTATGTTATTCAAATACGTACATAAGTCAAGTTTACGACATACTTTTACTGCTCGTGTTTACTTTTTGTTGGTAATTGCTGGGTGTAACGGACCAGACAATAAGTCGTGTCATAACAATTAATGCTAATTTCAATGTTACAAATAACAAAATATTGTGTCGTAACAATTAATGGTAATTTCAATGTAATACATTCATAACAAATTGTGGATTAGATGTATCTACTTCGTCTGTAAGGGTAAATGCAGAATGTGAACATGTTTGAGTCAGAGATTGGTACAGAATGAAACCTCGAGTAAGTTGTACATTTTTGTTATTATAGCTAGCGATTTTCTATATTCCTAGCGATCCGTGAACGTGTGTCTATCTTTCAGTCAGTTACCTCTTCACGCCCAACCGTTGACCAACCCGGGGTCAAAGTATCTCCATACCAAATGATACCAGATACTTTGAGGCTCGGAAAAGACATAGGATCTTTTTCATCTCGGAAAAATAGTACGGTTGCGAATGCGATTTTATTATTTTTTAAACGAATTTTAATATGTTGTCATCACTGTGTCATGCTAAGTCGCCCAGAATAAAAAAAACGGCCCGGTACTTAAGTTATGAGTTATCAATCTCAATATAACTAAGATAAGACAGAGTTTGAGGTGTACTTTGGATAATTTACATGCGTTTAACGTATAGCGTACTATATCTACACAAAGTTTCGAGATTACATTATAAAACGAAGATTTACGGAGACATAAAATTAAGTTTATCCGTTTTGAGGTCTCATTGATTTATACGCGATATAATAGTAATATATTTGATATAACTTTTACGCGTCTATGAAATGTGACGTTATCAAAAGAAAAAGAATTAGGTCAGTCGAGACCCCCCAAGTACAACAAAAGCGTATGATCTATGATCAGAAACTGATATATAAAGCCACGGTATGTACAATATAGAGTAGACCAACTTTGTACTAGAACGTCCAATCAAGCGCACGCGCGTTCTGATAATAAAAAAATATATGAATTATATTTTTGTAATGAAATGAACCAAGAAACTAGAGGACCATTGATGATATGTGATAACCGCCCTAGAGTCTAGACTCTAGACGCTCTGGCTTCCCTCCCTCTTCTCTTCTCTCCTCTCAGAGCTCTTTAGTCAGGCCCTCGGTTAGTTACATACACAGGCTTTCAGTGACGCTGTGGAAGTAATCCAGTCGAGCTGCAGTTTCGTGGCATGGCTCTTCCAAGTTCCACTCTTCCAGTTTCCACACTCAATTTGAAGGATGTACCATCGAGGAAATTAATTCCTGGGAAGTTGACAGACCAACGTCATTTGGTCGGATCATGTCAAAATGTTGATTGTGATCTGTCGGCTGGGATTGACGTATCACGTAACGCGACCAAACTACGTACCTACGTAGTTTGGTCGCGATTGGGAACCTCCCCATCTGCCTAGGAATCAACTTCTCTGATAGTACATAATATTAATTGTATTGTAATTACTTTTTGTTACGCCACTGTATGTATTTATATTGTGATGCTTCTGATCAAACTGTAATCATCCCCGACATGATAAATAACACGGAATCGCTTGTAAAACTCACAACTTCTAACTTCTCTCCTTTGTACACGTGTAATAATAGAGTTTAATCCGACTTAATGTTTAATAGCTTAGAGGTTTCAATAAACTCTGTGCGCTTCGAGAGTTAACTTTACTTTCAAAATTTAAACGAGTCGAGACTTATATACGCATAGAGTAGTTTAAGGTGATTTTATTTTGTACAGTATTGTGTAATCATATTTAATTTTTGAATTATAGCATCATAAAATTTGACTGCGATGTAAATGTAATAGTATTGAGACTTATAATTTTAAGAGTGACCCTTGCTATCGATCGTTTCGATCCATTATAAAGAAACTCTACCTTAAGATCGAAACGATAACAAATAAGAGGTCGCACTAAAGTTATGATTTGCAATTCAAAATCTTCAATAAACAGTGGAATAATTTCTTTTTCAATCAGAAGTACATCACGTATTTCAAAACAGTAGCCGTCTCTACTTAAAATAAAAACAACATTAACAAATTGATAAATGTATAGGTGAGGAGCGCGCGATAATTAAAGCTACTTGTTATTCAGGAGGCCGGTAGCCGATCGGCCGGAGTCGGCCAGCCGGTCCGACCGCTCGCGATTACCGGCCGATTGATATATACCCCCGCGACATGCGATCACATGTCAAAAAAAAAAAACATGTCAAGTCGCGCAACATAAATCTAGACGCGACAGCCGAGAAAAACGAACGCATGGCATATATTACATTTTATTCTCTATTAATTAGCGATTATGAAATTGTTAATCAATATGCTTAATCGATTACTGCGTTAGATGCAAATCACGTGTCGTAATTAAAATGAAAAATTAAATGTTTATATGCTTATCATAATATTATTGGCCGTAATTTCATCGTAAAAGTAGTAGGCGCTGCGCGAGGGTTTTATAGCGCGGTTAATTTATTAGGAAGCGGATCGAATTGACGAGGAAAATTCTTCGACTAATGCATAATGTTGTGATTAAGCCTTACCTTACCATCATTGAGTTGTTTTATTAGAAACAGCGATATAAGATACCTCTGGATTTTAAATTAAAAAAAATGTTTTACAATAGTTTAATACAAAAAACATAATAATTAATAATATTTAGACGGGGAAAATAGATCACTTCTCATTACGGAAAAAAGTGACCTTTGCTTATTGACAAGATTGACTTCCGAACCGTCGTTCAGCACTAGCTAGTATTACTTAACTTTCGTCGTAACCTTTTTCTTATGCCCAAAGAATCCATACTTTATAATCTAATGTTGATAGCAAAAAACGATATCAAAATGTAAAATATTGCGTATAATCTGTTTACGTATACTTTCAATGTAATTGTAGAACTATCGGGTAAAATATGGGTCCATTATGTTTTGCATCTTAATTATGTGCAGGATAGATGGGAACCACTATGTGATAATGATGCTCGTGAGTTGAGGAACAATCTGGAGAATGATGTTGTGATCTGTGGTATCGGTGCATTAGAGTGTGCCCGCGGCGCGGAATGGCCCGCATTTGTCAGGGGCTAGTTAGCGAATGCTATCCTAGTGGATTAATGTAATTAATGTTGTGTGTGTTATTGATCATTTTATTATATTTTGCGATATACTCGTAAAATTAAGTATACGTCAACATTTTCAGGGTTTCGTGTTTGGTCAACTTAATGCTAATTATACAGATTCATTTTAACAGCAATATAGATTTTTGATGATGTATTTCTGCGATAAAAATAACGGCTCAGGTTTTGGATTGACTGTGAATTGATTCCTAAACGAAAATGAGTCATCGTCTATGGTCCAAACCACATAATATATAACTCCTAGATTATACTTTTTATTTTGACAATTAATTTGAGCTTTTGTTAATTCGTTCGTAATATTTATGTAGGTACTTATATTATTATTACCGAAGAAATTAATCCATAGGCAAAACAACCCTACTACCTACATAGTTTGGTAAAGTTATATCTTTATGACTAGTGTTGATTTGTAGTTATCTTTTAATCAGAAGGCTTATGACTAGTGTTGATTTGCCCCTCTTATACACGTAGATAAGAATTGTTTTGCCACGTAAATTATTAAAGAAAAAATTATAAATTTAGCCTTTCAGATAGCATGTTCCATGTAATAATTTCTCCGATATTATAGAGCACTTGGTAAATGTATCAAAGTGCGTAACTGTAAGATAGCGATCAATTTGTTGGTTGTCATAGCGATATGGCCAGTATTGCGTATATCAGAGATCTAATGATTATGATCCTGTACATGACGCATGCACTTAATTGACTAATGATCTAGACAGGTGAATGCTTCGGTGCATATTCATACTAGAATTATAAATGCGAAAGTTTGTCTGTCTATCTGCTTTTTATTGATTCGATGAAGTTCGGACACTTTGATTCCTGGGAAAGAACATAGGATTTTTGTCTTGGAAAAACTACAGTTTATAAATACAAGTTATAAATGAAAGTTGCGGGTACACTCTTTAAAATTAAAATTTATCTCTTTTCTTTGTCATCCTATTAGGTACCCCCACAATTTGTATTACCTGCTATAAATATTCTACCTCTCAATAAATACTTTCTCCTTCACATAAAATAAGTTATTGTCTTAAATAAAGTTGTAAAAGAACAGCTACGTTTTAAGACGTAATCCTAATACGGGCATTTATAGTAATCCTTATTTTATCTCTCTTTAGGCCTATACGAGTAGATACAAACAAGCATAAATGAAGACGTAAATGAACAAAGTGAGTAACTAAAAATGTTCGTTTTTCCTGCATAAATGGAGGCTTTAGGCTGCTTTTCCAAAAGAGCTGAGTGGAGCCGTGTTGCGAGGGATGTGTTTTTGAAAACCAATTGAATTGCATCATTGACATGACTTTGCCATGACATCGCTCAGCGCGGCGATGCTATTGGTTCTCAAAAACACATTCCTCGCAACACAGCTCAGCTCTGGTGGAAATGCAGCCTTAGGATTGGGATGATGCTTTTCGCATAGCCAGATATACTAGCCAGATGATGACATGATGAAGTAGATAAGTTCCAAGAAAAATATGAGTAAATATTAGTTATCCACTTCATTCACTTACGTCTACAAATATGGACACTTGCATTTCCATACGAGGTAGTAATTTTACGAGCGCCAATTTCTCTGAGATATAATATTAAGCGAACGGTACTCGCTCATCCACAGTATAGTTTTGATTTATACATGCGGCATAAAAATTACTGATAAAGTATACGAGATCATTAATTTCAATTTTACTACTCGTGACGCGGCCGCGGGCTCCCAGAGTACATTAGCGGTAAATCACTCGGTTGTTCCCTGAAGGTTTTTAACTGTTTCAATTACGTGTTTACACCGAGTTTACACCGGCTAATTTGCGACGGCAGATGTTCCATTTTAGTCCTTGTTATCTCACATTTTATGTAAATTGTTACTACGTTGTCTACTGATTGAATTTTAAGAAATACTTAGTAGTCTTGTACTAGAGTTTCAAATCTCTATAAGAGAGTTCGTTATGCTATTTCCAGATTTATTAAGGTTTGTCTTTCCTGACCTAGATACTTGTAAGATACTTGCTAATTACTTGATGAGCTGACAAAAAAGATCTGTGCAGCATGCGTCGGGCGAGCTTGCAAAAAGTTCAGGGCACTGTGCCCAATCAGTAGACAGTATAGGACAATTCCAAAGCCTTGTCCTATACTGTCTACTAGGTTACCAGAGTTAAGGAAAAAGGGACGCGCACACACTTGGATACTCAAAAATTGTTGTCTTTGCGGCTGGCTCATCATAATATTGTGAGGCATCATTAATAGTCTGAATTGCTTGAATTCCTGTGACCTACAGCAATATTAAAAAGTATTTCATGAGGATGAAAACAATAAGCTTGGGATTTTGAACAAATTCAAAATACTTTATCAAATACCGACGTTCGACACCCACCACAAATATTCATTAACATAAAAGGTGTTGAGCATCGCGCGATAATCGTGCGAGTAGATAAGTATAAACAAATTGTAGCAACATTAGTCGTGCAATCAACAAATCATCGCGATGGTATCGCCCCGAAAGCGTATAATCAACTGTAGTGAATCGATATTTGGGCATCCATTGTTGTACAGTAATTGTAGGATTAGAAGGTGTAGCTGGAGTTTGTTTAAAATTGATTTCGGTCGATCGCCTGTGAGATATCGTCGCGGCACCGCTGCCCCGGGCAGCCGCCGATCTGATATTAACTATCTCTAAGTAGTAATGTCTATAATAAATGATAGCTGTATAAATATTTAAAACACTTTGTAATTTTTAATAACCTATAATAACAAGTTTATCGTTGGATATTTTATGTTAGATGAATTGGTGAGATTGTCAGTGGCAGCAAATTGCAAAAGACCTGGAAAATTGTTGCTCTGAGAGATAATGAAAATACAATTGGTCTACTAACGAATTTGTTACTTATCCTATCCTATAATTTAAATTTTGAAACATATACTTGGTGTATAAAAGCTTTAAAATTCTTAGCTACTCCTGCTTATACGTGTATAATATCTGCTACAAATGGACTCAATAGGTTGACCGATAGCAGCCATTGTAATGTTGTAGAAATAAATGCACTTGTCAGTAATGTATTTTATTTATAGGCGAAGTGGAAATTTCTTCATAAATTTAAAAGCGCATTGTTTCGGTGTGAATTACTGGCTGGAAGCGTCGAACTGCTGACATAGGCGATGGCGGATAAGCCTGACAGACCTTATGACTGAGGTACGAGAGAGAGTCTTGCTACACGCTCCGGCCTGCCTGAGGAATTGTCTGCAGGACTGTGCGCGTGGATCGTAGTCGCCAAGACTGATGCTCACACAAGATTATCGAAGCTTGTGTATTTAATTTGCTAAAGACTTCATCCAGCGAACGAAGTTCCTTTGAACACCAATACAAACTGCATAAACTTGCTCACGAAGACATTTTGGCCTTCGTCTTGTTCATTATACGCTTCGTCTTGCCTGATAGTTTGTCAGGCAAGTCGGAGCGTGTGGAGAGGGTGTAGAACAAATCGCGCGATCACGCTCGGAGCCGAACACAATGCTGATGTCCTCCTCGATCAGTGCGTACAGGGTTTTATACTTTTCCACCGCATTGTCCGCGGAGACAAGTTGAATATATGGGGAGATGATGCGATTTTTGTCTAGCGTCGCCGCGTGGGGTAGCAGCTTGATCTATAGACATGTACCAGGTGTTTTAAATGACTTTTATCGTTATACATGATGTTTACTGAATAAAGCAGTTTATTTTTACAGAGCAACCATTATTATAGGCTATCATATTATGTTTAACTAAAAAAGCTGGTGCAAGTAAAACGTACGTGAAGTAAAATTACTCACACGTTGTTTAGGCACACAATATTATGCACATAATTATTTAAAATTAGAACCAAACATTTAATTATTGGTTCAAAATAATCCGGAATATATCTTCAAGTTAATATTTTCCAGTTACACCATAATATTACCAAGAAGCCCCCGGCCGGCGGCAATCGCGCAAGAAGTTAATTATCGCCGATCAATATTTCTATGAGGTATAATATTCAGCGTAATTTAAATCTATTCTGCCTCAGTCGTAAACGCGTTTCGATTTATAAAGGCTTTTGAGGCCGCGGTCCAGTTTGCGCTAAATGGCAGTAATGACAGGTGAGGAGCGCAGGCGCATAACTCACTCCGACAATGTACGACAATTACAAGTCAGTGACGATGACAAATCGGTTTCCTCAAACACGGCACGAGTTACACGAGACAATAATAGTCGCGATATTAATTACACGCCCGTCCTACATGAGCTCGTGTTTCCAAAGGCATGTTTCCGCAGTGGTGCCATGTAAGCGATGATTCAAACTTGGGAATTGTTGAAATAAGCAGTGATTTAACGGAAAATTAGCACTTAGGACTAGCGTTATTTATGTCATTACAAGGTATCGCGAGTGAACAATATTTTTTTCGGAAAACTATACTATGTCCAGGGCTTAAAGTAACTGCATAACTTTAGTCTTTCAAGTCTATAAAATAGAGGTATGGAAGATCTTTACGATGTTTTGTGGTGCGCCTATTTCACTTACGTGGACTTTAAGGTGGGTAACAGTCTAATAAGTGTCCTAATAAAATCGTCGTTTGAAAGGCAACCTAAGCCTTCCCCGCGGTGGTCGTAAACTGGTGTTAATATTTCACCGTGGCATATTGTGATACCGGTTGCGGACTGGCGTATTACTTATACATGCACCCAGCAATCAGCATACATCAGGGAGATATGTCGCTGCTTGTCGCACTTGATTTGTTTTACCGGTGAATATTCGACGTGCCACTCAGCAAAATATTCTGACATTCAACTCGGTGAAACATTCAGACGTTCATAGGTTCTTCTTCTTATGTATTACGAGCTATTGCCCGCGGCTTCGCTCGCGTTAAGAAGTATTATTATATACAAACTTTCATCACCTATTTTAATCCCTTGGGGGTAGAATTGATCAAAATCCTTTCTTAGCGGATGCCTACGTCATAACAATATCTACCTGCATGGCAAATTTCAGCCTGATCGGTCCAGTGGTTTGGGCTGTGCGTTGATAGATCACCATGTCAGTCAGTCACCTTTGAGTTTTACATAATTATTTAGATGGCCGACTCGGTGAGTTGCCAATGCCTCATATTATGTGGTTTGGAGAGGAAGAATTCCTTCAGTTTTGACACTGTTACGTGTGTTTTAAAGTTCTTTCAGAGTTTCTTCTTTATTTTTATAAAATAAGGGGCAAACGAGTCACCTGATGGAAAGCAACTTCCGTCACCCATGGACATTCGCAATATCAGAAGAGCTGCAGGTAGGAGCGGCCATTCTAAAATGGTCCTTTTGTCGTTGGCATAAGTTTGAACCCTCTGGATGAGTAATTGTTGGCCGACATTTCCGTCTCCGATATTCTTTGTCGTTGTACCACAGATCACTTACACTACGAAAGTTTTACGCGCGGGAACATTTTAAATAGCCAACAACAATATTTTGACGTTCAGCGCGGGGCATAATTTTGAATTTTGACGTACAAAGGGGCATATTTTGTCATACTCAGGGCGATTATTGAAGTCAGCTCGAGATAAGAAGACAGGTTGTATAAACATTAACAATAAGCCGACACCAATGGATGGTTAACTCTAAATCTAACAAATGGTTATGTGTTAAGAGGCCTACATAAATTCGGTGCTCAATTTGTTTTCATATTGTAAACGCTGTTTAGTGCATGTTTTCGCTGTCATTCCTCGGTGCCGCTTAGCTGGAAATGTAAATACTGGTACCGAGAATAAACAGGTACCACGACCCAACATCACAAATAGTACATAATATGTAAATTACTCTTCGGTTTAAATTATTTTACTTACAAAATAAATACAAACACGAGTTAGCTTACCCTAGCAGCGGATTTTTTAATTTCCGTTTCTCAATGAAATAAATATTTCTAAACAGGTTTTGTTTGAATAGCCAGTATAAAGCTAATGAAGCTCAAGATACCATTAAGAAGTATAATATTTGGGGCTAGTTGTAAGTTAATATGCGGAGGTATTCGTGTAATAATATGTGACATAATAAAGATCACGTGATCAATATATTACGTCGAGCCGTCTCCCGCTGTCACCGATATAACGTAAGGAACACCGTACACTAGCCCATAAAAAACTACGTTGCTTAGCAAGGTTACAAATTCGGAAATTGAGGAATTTGGTCGTCCTTTATAAAACACATGTACTTTTTTTTAGAAAAACAGAGTTTGTGAAAAGCTGTTAGCAAATTGGTTTTAGATGAATCCTGATTTGAATTTTTACATGGAAATCTATTTATGCGACTAGTGTGCCATGTTCAATAAAATAGCATTAATTGTTTCGGTTGTATTTTCATTCTACATATATTTTACTCTTTTGATTCATAATAACAATAAATTTAGATAGTATTTTCTTATCATTTTACGTTTCGGGCTATGTAAACTTTAGGCAAGTGCACAAGTGTAAAATTAAAAAAAAGTTCATCATTTAATATACGTCTCACCTTAGTTTATAATTACAATAAAAATGCCTATCATGCGTTTATTTAGACGTATAGTTGTCAGGGGAGAGAAAGCGAGCGTGCGTTGACGCCTGATGTGTTATCGACCATGTCCCGAGTGGTCCAGTGGATGCGTTTAAGCGAGACCTCTACTTACGAATCATTTTGTTCACTTAGATAGGAGTAGAATTTTATTGGCACTGCGATAAATGTTACATTTCATAGACTTAAAAACATATTCTTTTTCTATTTTTTAAAAGCGACAATCTACGCAACGTATTAATTGTCAACGTATGTTGAGTTTATTTGGTTGTGCTTATTTTCCGTAAAATTTTTAAACCCCTACTAAGACACAAATTGTATAGTATTTCAGCTATAGGGGTCAAAAATCCCTGAACGACTGCTTAGGTAAGAATACCTAAGCCGTCGTTCAGGGAGTTAAAATGTTATGAAAGATTGTAATAAAAGTGTGCAGACCACAGAGTGTGAACAAGCCGTCTCTCGCATGCACCATGTTTTGCCCTCGTACCTTCATAAAACCCAACGAGATTGAGCAATAAAAAGTAATTTATTTGATTGTAATCTCAAACTAAGTTGATCTCATTCTATAATATGTTTCGCCTCGCGGTTTGAACGCACGTCCCTCCCCAGATGAGTACAGTTTACGGTTTAAATCAATTTCCCCTCGATTTCGGGACTGTTATTACACCTAAATAAGATATTATCTTATTCCGTGAACGATGTATTTTATCTGTAACTTTATGTTACCTAACGAATTTTATGGTACAGTTATGTGGTTATACACAACAAATGAATAACCGAAACATGAGTTTTTATTGCCTTAAAACAACGATCAAAAGCAACATTTTTTGTTTTTATCGTCTCAAAGTATTGTTATGATCTTTGTTATTATAGTTTTACATTGTTGATAAAAGATTTCAAAGTGTTTAGAGAGCTCATCATCATCAAACCGATTGAAATTATTTAGATACTAACAGATTAGTATCTGCAGATCAAGAATGTTATAATTTTAAATATCGGAGGTACAACTTGTTTACTAGTCCAAGGTATGCAAATTTTTACATTCACCAACAGCAATGAAAACTATTCCTTTACATAGCCACCTAAATCGTCGCTCCGATCATACAGAATCAATAACTCCTCCTTTACGACAACAAAGGTGTGATGTTTAGCTGGAATTGTTATGCCTACCCGGGCGATAGTATCGTCGAACCAATCAATTTGATTCACAAAAAGTTCCCAGTAGGCGACTGTAATGTTTCGTATCTCGATGCTACCTCGGACTTTCCGTATATTTATGTGAAAAGGATATGGGCATTGTTGCTGGGCTCCCCGCGGTGCGAGCGGGTAAACGCTCGAAATTACAACCGACTTCGGGAAACGCGCTTCCAATGTTACGCGCAAGATGTTGCCTGCAACTTTGCGTAAGTGTATCGCGCGGGAATTATTTTTTCCGGGGAAAAAACATATCCATACTTCCATATCATTCCATCATAAATGCGAAAGTGTATCTGTCTGTATGTCTATCTGTATGTCTGCTGTCTGTCTATCTGTCTGTCTGTTACATCTTCAAGACTAAACCACTGATCTGATTTTGCTGGGCATGCAGATTGCAGATACTTTATGTCCCGGGAAACTACATAGAATACTTTTTATAAGTATAGATTCGTTTCTGTGATAAAACCTCCTCCTTTTGTGATCTTTCCCTTGACTATTGAGTCAAGGGAAAGATCACAAGAGGAAGACCTATCTCCAAACCAAACTTAATCTAAATCAGTTCCATATAGCTTAGATTAGCGTGAGCGTCAAGAAGTAATCTAAGACAGACAAACTTTCGCTTAATAATATTAGTATGCACGGATAAAGTGTAGTAATAGAAGCTGTAACAACTTGTAACATATCGACACTGTTACTGCAAAAAGTCAAATGTAATATTTGTTCATCGAGGGTGGTCTACATGATTGAACATTATGAAGTTTAATCCGATATCATAATAATGTTCGATTTTTCATTGAACAAGCTGAAGCTGCTACTCGCTTCTTGTATACCATGTTTTTATTGAGTTTATTATTAACGTTTTTGCAAATACATATTATGATTTCGGTAGTAAGGTATCAATATCAAATGAAATCATTTTTGAAATCGCTTGAATATTATATAATATAATACAAAATTCTCTATTTAAATTATTATGCTGTCAAATATAATTATTAATTACATAATGCATTGTGCAAATCCGTTACAATATGCTTACTTTATGAAACGGCGATGAAGCATTCCAAAAAAAGAATCAACTTTTACTTTATCAAGGGCAAGGAACTTTTTTAACAAAAAGTTTCGAATTGAAAAAGCTTTTATATCCAAGTCGAGCTTTTTGGTAAAGCACTGGCTAAAGAAGTGGTATAAGAGCGGCGAGGAGCGAGGTGTTACTCGACGAGTATAAATAAAAAACCACTGTCTCTTAGGATCGCGGCCCATAACGCGCAGGTTTGTTCCACTACGCGCTACGAAGGATAATAACAATAATAATAATTTGTGAAGAAAAGTATTTTGTGTATTCTAGCATTTATAACGATTCTAAATACAAATGATTGTACAGTGAAACCAGAAAAAACATTATAGCTGCTTTTTTTAGGTTTCAAAAAACCAAACACAAAAAAACAAACCTTTAAAACATTCTATAGTAAAATTATGAACAAATAAAATATACCTACAGCCGGTCGTTAATATGCTAATGTAAGTATTTATCTTCTCGAGCAAATGGAACCTGAAAAATATAAAAAAATAATTCATTTTATGTAGCCATAAAGTTAATTATAAAATCCATTGTAAGTAGTTTTTTGCTGTTTCACAACAATTTTTGTTGCTTTCTTTTAAGTTTGATAGATACTATCAGACTTAAAAGAAAACAATAAAAAATTTAAAAACAAACACTAATACGAAGCTACCATGTGGAACAGACCAAAGCTCGCACGCTTACCTCCCCCCGCGCCGCCACACGCGCGCCCTCTAAATAAAAGCTGCGTTGTCGCGCGCCAGAATTACGACGCGAGCTTTTTTCTTTTTTAATTTTATGATAAGCTCGCGTTCTGTTGGTTTTGTCATAGATATAAACGGTGATAAATAACCGAACGCAATAAACTGACTTTACAACAATACATATTTTATTGTAACGCTGTTACTTTATTTTAGGGTATAGGGGTCATTAACCCTCTTGAATTATAACCGGAGTAAATAAGTTGACTGGTGCTGTGGCTCTAAGGATTTTTGACGGTATTTTATATATTCACTAGCAATTTTGATTGGCTATAAACACACTCGACATCGCTGTTAAATTGATAAACTATTATTTGTCAAAGTCGTTGAAAATTAAGGGAATACAGGATACTTTTTAAAGCTATTATTTTCAATTTACATATTTGTTAAGTTTTGTAAGCTCTCTTATAACTTAACAAATATGAAAGTCTTCAAAGTGATCATACAGTTATGAAATTGATTGAAATCAAAACTCATAAAATGGCGGTTGCATTAATCTCACTAATACTGACTAAATTAATTATTAGTAACGGTCTTTACCCGCAGTCGTAAAGATAGATTAAATGACCATTTTATAATTTTGATTAAGACATTTAAGGAAGGTACAAAAATTTTATCTTTTTATTACATTCTTTTAATAGTCCAAAATGTATTCGAATATATTCTAAGACTATTAAATTATAAAGCCTCTAAGGTTCAGGTGTAAATATTTAGATTGACAGTAATCTACATATCGTAAATTAATTGAATCTACGGTTAGTAAAACCCAATCTGTTGCTCGTTTTCTTTACTCTTCATTAGAATTTAAAGTCGTGGTTGTACTATGAATTTGTCATAAAAACTCAAAGAAAATCTTCTAAATGTTATTCTCAAATTGCCGAATCCTGTCCGTAACGGTCTAAGAGTTATCAAAATTTTGTCGATGAATCTATATAATCTAAGTATGTGACTTTATTAGATTTTTTTTTAAGTTAAAGGAATATAGTGCGAGCATTTTCCATATTATAGCTTCTAGACTAAAAGGTCAATGACCGCTGGGGACACCTAATTTCTTTTTGACTATACATTAACAAATTAATAAAACAGAATAACGAATCTATCTTCAACTTGAATATACGTCAGCAAAGTATATTAGGTCAACTGTAATAATATGCAGAATACTAGCAGAACTGACAGTTGTTATCCTGCCTGGCTGATTTACAAATCTCAACCATCTGGGGCGCCGCCCATATGCATACAAAAAAATTATTCCAATCGGTCCAACCGTTTAGGAGGATTTCAGTAAGTAACACACGTACAGTTGAATTTTACATTAAGTAAAGATTTATATTGACAAAGAAACATTTCCCTCATTAAAGAACTACTAAAAAATAAGGACATATTATATACGGTAGAATTAAGAAACCTCCTCCTTTTTGGAAGACGGTTAAAAATGGCACACCTAACTAACAAAGGCGCTAGTTTGCATACAAGCTTCGATTTGTGTATCGTTAATTAGAGCGGCCGCCATATTGTGAGTGTTATTCAAATGGCGATAGATTCAGATCAGTTGTCCATTGCCGCCATCGCCGGACCGTTGCCGAAAACGACATTATTTTGGGTTAGTAAAATTAATAAAATATTCTTTATTGTGCATACGAAACAGTATGAACACAGAAATATAAATAAAAAATACATAGGTCCCACAATGGCGGCCTTATGGCGCCTAGGTAAAAATCTATTCCAGGCACTCACGGGCAAATACATAATATTAAGACACCTATAATGTTGGCCTTATTACTACTAGGTAACAATCTCTTCCGGGCAACCACAGCTAGATGTAAAATTAAATATAAAAAAAAGACGGGTTGCACTCCGGGAGTGCCGGCAGAAGTGAAAACTTGTTATTAACGTTGTGCATTTTTTTACCTATTTTTTATGAAAATCGATTTTTAAAAAAATCGTTTTTTTTTTAATTAATCGAAACCCTTACAATCGATTAAATTTTTAACCCATTTTTTATGAAAATCGTTTTTTAAAAAATCGATTTATTTTATTAATCGAAACCCTTACAATTTTTTTAACACATTTTTTATGAAAATCGATTTAAAAAAAATCGATTTTTTAATTAATCGAAACCCTTACAATCGATTAAATTTTTAACCCATTTTTTATGAAAATCGATTTTAAAAAAATCGATTTTAATCGATTTCGATGTTACAACACTACTCTCCAACCGTCTTACGGTTTTTCGATCAGCACGAGAATCTGACGTGAGTTTCACAGTTTTTACCCATCCCACAAAAGTGCTCAACGCCGCTAAAGAAGTTTTCACTTCAAAAATGCCACTGTATGACTTACTTTCATTTTGCTCTATGCCCCTATAAAGCAGCGGTAGCGTAGTTCGCTAGACCAAAGTCGGTAGAAAATGAAAATAGCCTAGGCCCTAGCCCTAGTATCTAGGCCCTAGTATCTAGATCATAAAGTGGCTTTTTATTTGACGTCGGACTTTTTTCGGTGACGTCTTGGTGCCGGCGGCTGTGGACAAACGGCCTCAGTGAGAGAAACAATCCCGTGTCATTAGCATATAGTTATTTATGTCTTTATCCACTTATTAGCATTATCTTTAATTATTGCTTTGATTTGTACTCAATTATCATAGTCACAAATTATAGAGGTTGACGGCAACTTCGTTGCGTTTAATAGGAACAGGAACTGTACATTTTGCCACTTATAAACTTTCCGAGACTTCAAATATTTCGTAAAGACGTAGCACACGAAAACAACCCAAGAACCACTACGTTATAAGTATATTAGTATGAACTATGAATAACGACTGTATTATACTGATAAACTAAATTCACAAATGGCGTAAAACCAAAGAAGTTTTATCAAAATATTTATTTGTAGGACTTTTTTTCTATCCAGTGTAAATAACGTACTATTTTCATACAAACAGAACATCGTAGTTCTACACAATATTTACTAATACAAAAGACATCAACGCGCTCGCGCTCCGATGTTATATAAATAACCGCAGAATATATTTTACATTTCATTTTGATTTATTCTTACAAACCATTTACGTACTTCTTCCGCTAAATATTGTAACCTTTAATATTAAGTTAACTTAATATTATATAGGTAACCTTGTAAAATGAAGTATGAAAAAAATATCTTGGAATTTTTGTGTGCTATCGGAAAACAGGTACAGTGTCATCACAAACACTTGTATCGTAGTAAAATAAGGGTTCGATGGGAAACCCGAACGGACAGAGATACGGTGGAGTACACGCGTCCGAGTGTCCTCATAAATTCCTCCTAATACCTACCGCCGCGACCACAGACATAGCATAAGGACGAGAATGCCGCATTTGAGCGCATATTGTGACGGACTCGATAAACCCTTTTTGGTATCTTATATTTGAATTGAAAATATCAGTGATGTCATGATGAATTTCTATCTTTTAAGATGTGCACGTATTGTTTTAGTTGAACCTATCATACTTAAAAAATTGGTAATATCATGGCGTTTCCGCTGATATTTTAATAAGACGGTTTTTTTGCAGAAAGTATTATATAAAACTATGTATTTTATCTAATAACTATAATCACATAATCTACCTACGGGATATTTTAATTTACTTTGCTTATAAATTATTATTGTCAAGTTTAACGTTTACAGACGAGCCCCAGTATTTGTTATGCGGGTCGTCGCTTATACCAATTTTGATTTGAGTTAATTTAATTTTTTATTTAGTTCACATTATTTGTTATTTTACTGAAGTAAGTGTATGTATGATTTACTGTAAAAAATCTGTTTAAAAGAAATGCAATAATTTAACTACTCAATTTTAAGGACAAAAGATGCGTGATCTACTAAGATCTACTAATACATGTCTCTGTCCACATTGTCCGGTCAAAACCTGACTCCGATAAGTATTCCGTTATTTACGAGGACGCCTTTGTTTACATTCCCCTGACGTGTTGCCATTGTATCTAAATCGCTTAATTGGAAATCTTATTGATCGCGATAAAATCAGAAAAAGATATATATAATGTCGAATATTTTACATATCACACGATCAAGAATTGATAAACGAAACAATCTAAATTGGAGAGATTTTTAGAATTTTAAATAAAATTTAGTATTTTCGAATTTAAAATAAATTTTAAGTCTTAAATTTCAAGCCAATGTCTTTATTTCATATATTTATACATATACCGTAGTTGTTATAATGTAATATCATCATCGAATGACAGATAACATAGTATAAATTTGTATTTAGGCTAGTGCCTAAATTTCATTATACTATAGTATTATGTAAATTGAAAAATCAAAAACAGAATATATTATATTAAATTACATTATAATTATTTATTTAGCAATTAAAAGGCACAGATATACTATCAACAATATAAAACCAATTATAAAGTAGCTGATCTCAGTCAATGTGTTTTGAATATAATCTTAACTCTCAAAGATTACCGAATTTCGGAGATATAATGACTCAATCCAACTGTATCTCGATTCTGGTCGGACAAAATTATCTTAACTTCTAAGATACCAACTATTATAAGATACCACTGGAACGGTGATTGTCAAAATTACCATTCAAACAACGCACGCCATTCGGCTAATCTCAATCGTTAAACTTTAATAAATTGTAAAACCGTTTAATTTAAAATCCCTCATTAAACGAAATGCTCATTTCGAATGGACAATCTAAATGATAAGTTTTATCATAACGTGCACAGGGAGCGCGGCGGTTTAACATCTCAAAACGATTACCGCGAGTTAATAATTTAATTCTCAATAACGGAATGTAAATAAAAGAATAATAAACGTCCGTAATGTAATTTGCTTCGGAATGATTAAATAAAATGATTTTGCTCACGCACGGCGCGCGGCGCGGGCGCGGTTTCACAGAGTCGCAGTCGGTTGGAAGCGGACAACATGCAGTAACAGCAGACGACATAAATGTCGCAGCGACACGTTCAGTTTCTATAACTTCTTGTCACTTACTACGGTGGGAATTCCATACTCTAATTACCGCATTCAGAAACAAAATATATTAAATCATTAAATTAATTAAATTAAAAAAAATTACCTAAATGAAGAGTTTGACTGATAATGTAAGGGGTTTATGTCCAAATCTTCATTAATTCATTACAGTTAAGTAATAAATATTCGTCTTTCAGTGCGGTAGATATAAACCAGTGGTGAGGACTTCATATCTCGTCATTGCTGCTTCATGTTGCCCGTTTCCATCGCGACGCGTAGCTGATGTCGTGAGATGCATTTTTAAACAGTATTTTAAAAAGATAAAACCGACTTCAAATTGTACGTAAAACTTCCTATCTCCAAAACTACTGAACCGATTTTGATGAAACTTGCACTATTCCCTAAGTTCAACAATACTAGGTACAACAAAAAAAGAATAACTGAAATCGGAATGGTAATTCCAGAGATATCCGAACACAAACATAAAAACATACATACATACATACTTACACACATACACTTTTGAAATTTGGCACATTTGTTCAGACGCTGATATAGACTAACATATACGAAAACTGGACAATTCTGGAAATATTACATACATACGCGTCGAATTGATAACCTCCTTTTTTTTAAGTCGGTTATAAAATGCATCTCACGGCATCTACGCGTCGCGTTGCGGTCTGAATTGACCCTAAGTCGTTTAGCGGCGAGGGGCAATTGCCTCCACAGGTGATGGGACGAGAGCCATCAAACTGCCATAAAAGATAAATCGATCAACACCTCGACACTCGCCACTCGACCGCCATATTCGGACATTCCGCAATACAATTAACGTGCGACAGATTCCATGTTGTTTACTGCTGAAACTAAATGTTTTTTTTTTGTTGCAGGGAGGAGAAGTGGTGAGTGAATTTTTTTACTGCATGCACAGGATATTTTGATTGCGCTTAAGAATTATTAGGAAGACTTCAAGGAAGAAGTATCTCAAAAAACTTTCAAATTCAATAATATTTGCATACATACAGGTATTCACTGTTATATTACCAGGGAACCGTAATGTACAAGAGCATATTTTCACACTTGCCGTATGACGAAATTTAATTTAACGCGAACACTTTTGGTGAATTTCAATTTATGTCTCATTCTCGAGATCGGACGCGCAATATTTTTTTCACTTTAAGCTCTCGAGTGGGCTTGCACTTTGAATAAGACTTTAGAATTTTTAAATTCAAATAAAGTCTTTATAAGCAGTTTTTATGGAAGCATTGGGATTTTATTCGCGTGCAGAGCGGGGCTCGGGGCGCGTGCGAGCTAATAAGGACCGAATGGTCGATCTTAACGGCCTCATGCGCCGATATTGATGTCATGTTAAGGAACACACTCACCTTAAATTGGATTTGATGGCTGAGAATGTCCTTAACTCGGTATTTGCATTCCGAGAGATAAAATGAGGACTTTGTAGACGTTTATTGTTGCGGACCCTATTTTTAGATTGCATTTGGTATTTTGTTTACAGGTAATGCACTTTGTAGAGGTCATTTACAGCTGTTAAGCCTTAAGGGAACAAAGGTAGGGTTCCGAGTAGGCGCAAAAATACTTACGGTTGATAATTATTTAAGAGACATTCTCGTGTAAAAAAACGCTATTTTAGGAAAAAGTTTCTTGGTCCATTTTCGTCCATACAAGTCTGTGCCTACATAACTGCACCATTTTCTCTCTCTTTCCTTATGTTCACTACTATCTATTTTGAGTCTGAGTATGTTGTCTTCTGCGTCACGAGGGTGTGTCAGATAACTCCACAGTCCGTATTCATGAATTATGCAGATGTTGAGACGCGCCATTTCACTCAGCCGCTGATCTGTCTGTGTTGTTTTATTGCGAAGCTTGACTTGCTACCGTAAAAATAGCTGATGCAAAGTACGAAATGTAAAGGCTTAAATCACCATGGATGTGAAATAAAACCTTTTTTAAAAGGCTCTTTTGAAAATAATTTTTTGCCCTTTATATTATAAAGCAGCCTAATAATAATATTGATATGCGTAGAATATATTATTGAACATAATAACAATCATATATAGGGCAACAGCGGACATCACCAGTCCAATAAATGGCTCTTTACTTAGTTTAAAAATTAAAATATCTATTCCACTCATTTCGTATACGGTATCAAGTTAAAACGTATGTATATTTTTGAATTTAGAATATCAGCTCCTGATTCATAAATAAACGTAGCAGGAGTTAAATTTCGAACACTTCATTTTCAAATCGATTCTTTCAGAAATTAAAGAACAATGCTATCACATGTATGAAAAAAAAAAACCCAGAGCGAACAGATACAGGATGTAGCTCAGAATTTCAGTGATATTAAATGAAATAATTCTGTATATATTTCATTGTAAGATTTGATGGCTAAATGGGAGATATTGCTATTAACTTTTCGTAAGGAGTGATGTTTAATTTTTATTTATTTATGTTATTTTGCAGCTGAATTGTAGTTATAATAATAAAAATAATATCTATGAACGCTTCTGACCACGTCAGTCTGGCCCCGTGCTAAGTACCTGAAGGACTTGTGTTATGGGTACCAGACAACGGAAATATATTTAATACTTTTTATACTATAATATATTTAAGATTTTTATTATATGATACACATTTAACACACATCCATGACGCAGGAACTTTAAAAACCTTTACGTCGGCGGGATTCAAACCCGCGACCCCTGGCTTGAGCTACCTACGCACTCGTCCACTGAGCCACAGAGGTCGTCATACAGAATGCAGTGCATCTATTATCGTTTTATAAATCGATTACAAATCTCCGTTATAAAAACGATCTATTAATGGGCAACTAGGTATTTTGGCTTGCGTGATAAAAACACCGTTTAAATTATCACAAAGTATATTTCAAACAGTTTGATTACGTAGTACCTACCAGCTACCTTCTACATCTAATGTGACATTGTCTATACTTGATTTTTTTTATTCCCTCAGCTAACTCATGAGGATATTTTGATTTTGTTTGCATTGGGAACGTACCATGTCAAAATCACCCACCCGTTCCTGTTGCAGCGGGTGTATATAAAATGGGAGTTTTTAGACATCCGAAGCGTGTTCAACTACAAGAGCCTCAAGAAAATAATACATTAGTAGAAAATAATAAAATCAGGCATGTCAGGAGCAGGACGATACATACATTTTATGGCCGACGAGCCACATTTGAGCATTACTGCTCCTGCATACATGGAAGAATAACTTTGGGAAGTTGTGCCCGTATAATAAGTGTAATATTTTTCTTCATCATTCTTCATCTTTTTGGGGTGGGCCAGACAACCGTCCGATTTTTACACCCCGCTCACATTGTCACACAGGAAATGTCCCATTAGTTAATATGTAGTAGATAATATGTAAACTGTTTAATAATATATTTTGTGTTACTATGAACGATGTTTTTTATCACACAGCCTAAAATAGTTACCTATTTTTATGGACCGCTTTAATTACGGATATTTATAATTACTGTTATAAACCAATAAAAGATGAACTGCATTCTAACAACAATTCAGCTGCTAAGTACTATTATATATATTATAGTATATTAAAAAGCATAATATTGAAGAAAGTAAAAAAACTACCCCTGACGAAATGTTAATAGCAATATCTTCCATTTAGCCATCAAATCTTAAGTTGAAATATATACAGAATAATTTCATTTAATATCACTGAAATTCTGAGCTACATCCTGTATCTGTTCGCTCTGGGTTTTTTTTTAGCTTTGTCCTTTCGAACACTATATTTTTAAGTTGATTTTTTTTAAATATTTTGACACGGTACAGCAAATACTAAGGTCTAAGTACAATCTCTTTAGTACACGGCACAGTAAGTACAGAGTGTAGTCACAGGTGTCTCGACTGCGGTATGATCGATGTCGCTGATCGATCACGTTTTTTGTGTTCTGTCGCGTTTCGGAATGATTTACTTTCTATGTTGCGACTTACGGTACTTGTTATACTATAATTAATTATATAGTATTTATTACATAAATTTGTACGACTAATGTGTAAGGTTAAAAATATAGCTTTACAAACGCTCTACTTGCTAATAAATCATTAATAAATGATCAAACGAACTTACCAAGTGAAGTTCGATCATCATTATATGAGTCGCTTCATTCAAAGATATATTAATTAACCAGGTAGTCCTTTGTTTATTTGCTAGGCAATCGCGTTTTTTTAAAGACGTATGTGGGTACAAAAAAATATCATTCCGCTTGATATATAGTCTCAGCACGCTTCATTATGTTTAGAGAGAGGTAATGCAAAAAATATTTCTTTATTTCTTTGGGTACTGCAGCAAACAAAGTTTAGTGCAGACTGGGTGGGAGGGAGATTATATCTTCGAATGAAGCGACTCATATAATAATGATCGAACTTCACTTGGTAAGTTCGTTTGATCATTTATTATATTTCTTCGCTTCATTCTTCGATATATTAATTAACCAGGTAGATTTTCAGAGTAACGAAAGAAAGATTTTTTACAAAATACCATATAATATGATATATATACATTATGAATAGAAATCATTATGTTCGAGAAATAATTTAACATTATGCCCATAAATAATATTTTACGTTTCGCTGACGACATTGTCCTGTTCGCTTCCACAGCCTCTGAGTTACAAACAATGCTCCAAGACCTGAGCACTGCAAGCCTCGAGGTGGGACTGGCAATGAATAGGTCCAAAACCAAAATAATGACCAATAGCACGAAGCGTAGGGTCGAGGTAGACGAGCAAGAAATGCAATATGTCGACGAGTACATCTACTTGGGCCAGTTAGTTTCTTTTGAAAATAGACAAGGGAAGGAAGTCGGATCGTCGAATCGAAAACGCCTGGAAGAGCTAGTGGTCCATGAAGACGCTGATGAAGGGAAATTTACCGACCTCCCTGAAGCGCAGACTCGTCGACATGTGCATTCTGCCTGTCCTAACCTACGGTGCACAAACTTGGTCATTGACCGATTCACAAAAGTCCCAACTCGGGGTGTGCCAAAGAGGAATGGAGCGCAGTATGTTAGGAGTAAAACTACTGGACAAAATAAGGAACACCACACTGCGCTCCAAAACAGGTATCAAGGATGTAGGTGTCAAGGCTGCCAAGCTGAAGTGGGATTGGGCGGGTCACGTTGGCCGTATGCATTCCGACCGCTGGGCAAGGATTTCAACAGAGTGGGCACCTGAGGACGGACGCCGCCGCCGAGGCCAGCCTAGAAAAAGATGGCGTGATCAGCTGGAGGCATACCAGCCAGGCTGGCCAGCGGTGGCGCAGGAGAGAGATAGATGGAAGTCTTTGGGGGAGGCCTTTGCCCAGCAGTGGGACAGTTTAGGCTTGAAATAATAATAATAATAACAAGAAAATACATGTAAGTACTATTAAATACTTAGGCAGGCACTACCGAGGCCAAGACGAGCCAATTATTATATGCAATACTAATCGGCATGTACTGTGACCGCGAGCCAATAAACGTACAATGTGTTTGGAATGTGTAATGTGTTTGCTTTATCTGTTCTATAAATAGAATGTTTCAAGCCCCAAGCGGTCGCATGCGACCGCGATAACAATACAAATCTATTGTGTCTCGTTTATGCCACGATCGAGGGATTAAAGCACTATATGTTTGCAAACATGTAGTGCTTTAATCCCTCGATCGTGGCATAAACGAGACACAATAGATTTGTATTGTTATCGCGGTCGCATGCGCGGTCGCATGCGACCGCTTGGGGCTTGAAGCATTCTATTTATAGAACAGATAAAGCAAACACATTACACATTCCAAACACATTGTACGTTTATTGACTCGCGGTCACAGTACATACATGAAACGGAGGTTTGTTAGCCGTTTTCCGCCAACTTCAATGCCCTTCGCCGCCCATGGATCTTTCAGTTTTCTGAAGACTTCTTCAAGCACACAAGTTTTTTAAACAAGTTTTTTAAGAGTTTAGGAGAGAGCGGGTCACCCTGTTTGACACCCTTGAGTACTCGGAACTTAGGACCGGTAGTATTAAGTTTTATATCAGCTGTGCTATTGGCATAAATGATTCTGAGAAGTTCTATGTATGTTGGATCTATGTTTTGATTATATAGAGAATTAAAAATAGTGGGGTGTTTAATGCTGTCAAAGACTTTGGTGTAATCAACAAAGGCTAGATATAGAGGCTTGTTGAATTCCGAGTACTTTTCGAGGAGTTGGTTAATGGTCTGCAGGTGGTCTGTGGAAGAAAAACTGTGACGGAATCCGACTTGTTCTGGTGGCTGCTCTATGTCAAATTTATGCTCAATACGATTTAGTATTACTTTTATTAAAGTTTTGTAGAGGTGTGATGTTAGGCTAATTGGACGGTAGTTGGCAATATCGCTTTTGTCCCCATTTTTATGGAGTAGAATAATATTTGAGTGGCACATTTTGTCTGGGAGCTTGCCGGATTTAAGAATAGTATTGAAAAATGTCGTGATATGTGGTAATAAATTTGGTAAACCGATTTTTAACATATCAGTGCTGATGCCATCCTCTCCAGGGCTGCGGGTGTACGGCATACTATTTAAAGCTTTCTTTATTTCTTCTGGAGTTATGTTAGGAATGGTTTCTGGGCAAGAGTAATTGAAGTGTTGATTTTCAGATGGTGCGTTTTCAGAATAAAGTGATTTATAGAAGTTAGTAGCTATGCTAATTATTTTTTCTCTATTGTTATGCTTTTTTCCTTCGTTATCTTTAATACTACTAATCCACGATTTGCCTTTTATTATACCTTGCTTTAGTATTTTTAGAGACGAGCTATTCTCTAGGGCTACTTTGACCAAATGAGTATTGAGATCTCTTATATCTTTTCTGATGCTATGTTTAATTTTCTTATCTATTTCCCTGTATTCCTTGGATCCTATTATCATTTTCGTTCTTTTTTCTATTAAGTCTAAAGTTTTAATTGTAAGTTTACTTTTTTGTTTATGTTGTTTTTTTATACACTTTGTACTTTTAAGAATTTCTGTGGTGATAGCACTGTATTGGGTTTTATTTTTTATCGAAAAACGCAACTTTTTATCGAAAAACTAGTCAAGCGGCAACTTTGCCGATACTATGGTCTACATTACACAAATCATAGTATAATAATTTATCACAAATAAAAGGAAGTATAAGCGATTACAAATCTTGTTACATAACATAATTGATCGGTCGGGAATAAGCGCAATTACCCATAATTCAGATTCTGGTCGGCCTTTCAAATTGTCATAAATAGTCTCGGGTGTCAAACAATATTATACAGGCGGAGCTGTCGGCGACTGTACCTCAGGTACATTATGGTACAAACGACCCCGGGTCGCGGAAATTCATTTAAATTGTACCTAAGTACGAAATATGAAGGGACGACAATCGGTTCAATTACAATTTGCGAATTAAATGTACGAATTACGAATGAGAAAGTGTTATTTTTTAGGGTTCCGTACCCAAAGGATAAAAACGGGACCCTATTACTAAGACTTCGATGTCTGTCTGTCTGTCCGTCTGTCCGTCTGTCTGTCACCAGGCTGTAACTCAAGAACCGCTATAGCTAGACTTTTGAGATTTTCACAGATTGTGTATATTAGTTGCCGCTATAACAACAAATACTAAAAACAAAATAAATTAAATATTAAATATATCCTATACAACAAATGCGCTTTTTTCAATGCTATTTTTTGCTCTTAATCAATAACGGCAACACATAGGCAATTGAAATGTTTACAAAATACTTAATTATATTTGTACTTTAATAATAAATAATAAAAATTTAATAATTAAGGAGGGCTCCCATACAAAAAACACAATTTTTAGTCTATTTTTGCTCTGTAGTGATACGGAACCCTTCGTGCGCGAGTACAACTCGTACTTGGCCAATTTTTTTAAATTTTGAAACACATTTGTACATAAAGGTGGTTACAATGATAAGTATAATATTGTGATTTTATATCATATCAATCAGAATTTTGTGAATAATAATTTGTTTTTCCGACTATTTTCCCATAATAAATCAGACATAACAATAAATTTAATGTGGTAACCTATAAGCTCGAGAACAACAACAGTATAAATCTTGTAAATAGATGTAATAAAATAATAACATCACCAGAAAAGAGCAGAAAACACTGTTTTTTTTTGTTTTGGAAAAAAAACAGTTCATTACAAAAACATGACGCATTTTTTCATTTTTGTATTGCTTTTCTAGCGGGCTTACATTATTTCAATCCAGTTATCCAATCCAGCGCTGAATTATTGTAGGATTAAAATAATGTAAACTGGCCTGGTCTTAAATGATTATATTATATTCAAAAGTATTTTGTAACGTGATTAAAATCCAATAGCTTTCGTAAAAGCAGGCCACGATTTGCCACGTCCGTCGTTTCTTCGCTCCTGGCTTTATCCATTTACTTAATTTTGTTTGACATTTGAGGCAGTTCCAGTAGAGTACTGGAATGCCCTGGGGCTCGTATTACCATAGTCTAACATTAAACCTGTATAAATCTCGACAAGATTGAGCTGTAAGGTAGGTTTTCCAACTATTTCTTGTTGTTAACCAACTTTTCTTTTTAACGTAGTAGGCTGACGCCCCTAAAACCTCTGAAGCTTTTTTAACCGTAGTAAACCAATAACTAAATTTTCTTTGAAAGTTAGCTAATGCTCTGTTGAGAAATTTCAGAGGTTTAACAGGAGTTTATATTTCCAAGAGCATTGTTCTTTGTTTAACACGTTTGACGAAGCCAAATAAAAGTGATAGTGAACAGACAATCTTCGGTCAAAATATCTCAGAAACCAGGCGCCTTATGAAATTTTCTAAGTTTTGTATTTAATTTCTTAGGCCTGTTTCTCATCTTCCTGATGAGTGCCGAATAGGCTATCCACCACTTAACTTGACAGATGAAGTATGGAGAGTCTGTCAAAAAAGCTGTGAATAGCCTATTCGGCATTTTATCAGAAAGTGGTAAAACAGGATCTTAGTATTTTAAAACCTCAGCATTTAATTGGTCGATTCAAATTATCTACAGGACAATCTTTATGTGTATGTTTGTCACTTTCTTAACATAAAATATACAAATAACGATATAAATATGTTATCGATCGATCAATTAGATCATCATTCTTTTAAGTCTTTATATTTTCTGATATTTTATACCTCGTTATTTTCATGATATAAATGTCCTTTTATCTTTAATTTAATCCTTATGCTAATATTATGGACTAGCAAATGACTCAACACCTATCAATATCATCATAGAGACTTATTAGCTTATAAATAAAATATGTAAGTATTTTCTCCATTAAGACCTATTTGCACTGATATGGATTAAAGTTAACCATGTTTTATATATCATAAATTAACCTAAAGTTCACTTAATCAAATCTTTGCAACCAAAATGATATTCATCCAAATATGTACTTTCTTTTATTTTATAAAATAAATAATTCATTATTTACGAAACAGTCGTAGGCGCGTTAAGCCCTTGTCAAAATTAGTCTCAATGAAACGGCAACAAATTAAGCTAAGCCTACGTAGATTGAACTTGTGCCCTTTATAAATAATACTCCATTTGTATATCTAAATGTAGGGCTGCCAACCGTCCTGTTTTTCCAGAACAATTTTAGTTTTTGGAGTGTCCTGACCTGAGACGTCAGTCCTAAATAGTCCTAAATAGTTTTTAAGCAACGTCCTTTACTATATGATATGAAATTATTTTGAAATTTTCATATTAAAATAAGTATTCTTAAAATGTCTTTATGTTAATATGTACTAGCTGTTTGCAAGTCTATGCCTCCTGTTTTATAGGGAATTGTCCTGAGTTTTCCAGCTTCAAACGTGGCTTAAAAAACGATTTTTCATCAACAATTTGAGGTTGGCAACCCTACCTAAAAGAGGTGTCCTACGTAATCGCGCTAGTTCGGCAGGTGCCGGCGGGGGCGGGCGGGCGCGGGGCGGGGGCAGTTTCATTCATCAGCCTCCGTAAGGGCCTTTCATACTTTGCGGCTTCGTTGCAACTAACGACGACAAAGCATATTTTGTTTGCCAAAGCAATGTGTCTATGCTAAGTATGCTAAGTATTCACATACGGTTTTGCTTGATAGTTTTACTCCAAATCTAGTAATAATTACTGTGTGGACCGCAAAACTGACAGCTCAAAGGCTCGCATCGAGCCGCTCGAAGGATTGATGGAATCGGATCAAGCCGGATTGATGGAATGAAATGATATATCGATTTAGAATAAAACTATCGAGCAACGCTGAATGTGTGAACGAAAGCCCGAGCCGCGGGCGACGTTATTGCTCGATTGAGCAAAACCATAATATGTGAGTACTTAGCATTATATTTAATAGCAATTTTACAATATAGCTCATTATAAGAATATACAGAACTAAACTCTTCAATAAGAACTTCCACTTTAAGGAAAACCTTACGTTAACATTACGTTGCAAACAACCTTACTTTATAAATTAACCTAGAAGTTGTAGAGTCGCTACCGCGTTATTTATACGCCGTATTGAAATCGCAGCAAGGTGTGAAAGGGCCGTAAGTTCTAAACCTAATTCGACAGGCAACCTCGCAACATCCGCTCTTGCAAAACATTATTTCATTCATAAGTTTGAAACAAGCTTGTGGCACACTGGGCGTTAGTGTATGTTTTTAATTCAATTTAAAAACTTTTCAAAGAAATTGCATAATTTTATTTGGCTCCAGGAGCCGCGCGACGCCCGAAAGGATAACTCTTTCAGCGCTGCAGCTTTTACAGTGAAGAGTACAATAATATGATGGATGGATATTGTGTATGTGTTCATCATAATATTTAATATTTAAGGGCGTGCAAAGTAAACTCTATAACTAGAGAGTTTACTGCGCACGCCCTTAAATATTATCACTTTGTTTTATTACATCCATACTCATTTTATAAATCCGAAAGTGTATCTGTCAGTCTGTCTATCTGTCTATCTGTCTGTTCCCTCTTCATGCTTACACCGCTGAAACGATTTTGATAAAATTTGGTATGACAATAGTTTGAGTCCCGGAAAAATGCGCAACGGGGTTGTGGCCCTGTGGGTGTCATCTAATTCTATAATATAAGGGAACATACATGCCCTATTAACACTTTGTTTTGTTGCATCCTGTATATTGGGGAGCCTGCAGTTAGCTCGGTATGGCCCGGCCGAGCTGCGCCCACGCAGTATCGAAGGAGAACATTTAAGTCGATGACATCAGCCCGCCTCGCCCGCTACCGCGTTCTACATGATCGCTGGTCACAACTGTCATTAGAAAAAACAGGTGCAGGCAAACATAAGAAGCTCTTTGATGCCTTAAAAAGCCAAAAGTCTGCAGACTTTCTCCAGCTTCCAAGCTGGATAGAGAAAATTCAGCTATACCTATACTGTTGTTGTCGTTTTCACATGCACATGAAAATGTTGTGGTTCCGCTCACGTAGCATCTGCAAGAGAAAGAAGAAGTGATCGGTCAATAGACGAATTATATATCTTGCGATCGGACTATAGGTCAGCAATAAGCAAGAAAGCCTACCATGACAGTTTTCTCACAATACAATTTTAATTGTATATCTTATGCTGCTCTAATTTATATAATAAGTATAGCCTTCGAGTCTTCTTAACTATTCTTTTCTTATTTCAGATCTACGCGCTTAAAACATAATTTGAACTCCAAACTTCCCATTTATATGAGTCATTTAAAATAGGTAACATAAGTCCGTCTCCACTAATATATCTAATGAAACATCATCCGGCTATTACTTGTCATGATTTACTGGAGCCCATTTAATAACGCCGTTATAAGCTTTTAAGGAGATCCTCATAGACAAAACGGCTCGCTTTCCGGCGTAAGACAATACGGCCGATGAAAGAAGTATCCCCCTAAATCAACGTCAAATTACCACCTCTTAATCTTTTGTAGACGGTTCAGTTACAAGCACGTGTTCATAGTAACAAATACCTATTTAATATGCCTGCGGCTTTGTTTACGTGAGAGAAAATCCTGCGGAAACTCTTCATTTTGGCGCCATGTAAAGTAGCCTACGTATTTCTAGAATTTTTTCTCTAGTAGTTCGTCTAGAATTTTTACTCTCTGTAATGCTGCGGCTGTGTTATTCCGTTCTGACGACCCAACGTATCGAAGCAATGTACCTATCTACCTGACGACACTCAGCAATATTTTCGCGTGAATCTGGATTTTTCCTTCTTTAATATCAAGCGCTGCGGTTGCCTTATTCCGTTCTAACGATGCAACGTGTCGAAACAATATGGCCACGCTAGAGTCGACACTCAGAAATATTTTCGTATAAATCTGGATTTTCCCTCTATAATATTGATCGCTGCGGCTGCGTTATGCCGTGCTGACAACGCAACGAAACAGAGCAATGTGGCCATGCTTAGAGCCAATACCCAGCAATATTTTCGTATAAATCTGACGTTCGTATCCATGTCTTCGAATAATTGAAGCGTGCTGTCGTATTACTTTACAATTTACGAAGCGACTGCGATGTCATAAAGGGTACCTTTGTCCTTAGGAATTTTATTGTAACTTTTATTGCGGTACGATCTACGATCCGTTCACATTTATATTGCCTCTGCGTCTATCAGCCTGATCCTTATTATGAACGGCATAAAGATTCAAATAAAGTTTAAATAGTGCAGAGTGTATCGGGAAGTTAATTGTTGCACAAGGTACAATTCTCGGCGTTGACACATAGGTTTTATTGACAGTAAAGCTGGCTACGTAATGGGATTGCTAGAGACTGGTCTGTGGAGTCAAAGGTCGGCTGATGCTGATTACCTGGAATGTGCCCTTTGCACGACGACGGCAAATCGAACGAGACAGTTGTGGATCATAAGTTAGTTTTATGCTAAATTATGAGGCGCGCTCTACCTATACTTAGTTGAGTGCAGTGACTGTCTAGGCTTATGATTTTAGTCTCGACTTTGAATATTTGCCAGCAAATTTTTGAAAACTGTGCATTTTTCGTTAAATGAGTAGCTTATTTCCTTAAAACAAAGCCCAATCCATAATATTACTATTTGCTATTTCATCACAAAAGCTATGCATCTATCTTCCATACATATACAGCACTATCCACTTCAAAGCAACGAGTATATCCTAAAATAGGCCTCCAATAAGTTTTAACATAATTTTCGTCCAAAGCAATTTCTAATATCAGTAATATTGAACGGCTCGAGATGAGCGTTTTGATTATCTTCAGCGTAAGATGTTGATTGCTTGTGAAGATAATTGTAAGCTAAACAAAGCGCGCGTTAAGTCTATGACGGGCGTGAGCGGGGCCCCGGGCGAATGGGGATACGTATGGGAAACAGAATAAGTATATCTTAACAGCAACGTTCTATTAATTTATTAGATAACTTAAAAAGTCTAAGGCTTTGTTTTGGTTCGTAGACCACCGGGGTCAGTGCAGTCGTTGGCTTGGCTAGTTTGTGTTTGTTTGTTTAAGTTTGCAACGTTTTTTGTGTAAATGTAAAACTTAATATTTAAACCCGTGAGTCACTTGAAATTTAGCGCAAATATTAGTTATCTTAGATTTAAACTTTAAGGCATATTATGGTATTAAGTTCTAAAGAGACTCTTCGATCACTCAAGTACTTCTTTTAATTTCATAGGATGATAATATCATAAAGAACATGTTCAATTTTCAAGGAAATAATCAATAATGATTATTATATTTTTTAATTGTAAATAAATATTAATGGTTCAAGACCAACCCTATTTAAACGCATACATCTTTAGCCACACGTCTACATCTCGTTATAATTGTAAATCTCTGTAATAGTTAGCATAGCAAATGCTCGCAGTATTACCGGGATAAGTATAGAGAGTCCCGCCCTAAACACCGCTTACTACAACATTAGTATAATTACCTGCAGCTGTGCTGGTCTTATGACACAATGAAGTAATTGGATTAGTGGTAATGGTTGTTACAAGAAATGCGTAAAATTTACGTTGACGAGTTGAAATAGCTGCAGTTATAGAACTTACTATTAAGCTTACAAGGTATTATTAGGAATTAACGATTGAATATGATATGGGACCCAGAATTTAGTACAATTTATTGTAAGAAATTCTGATCCTAGTCTCGTTATTTTGATCACAGTAATGTTCGTCGCGAGACCACTAAAGTGGTCGGAACTACGTCGCAAACATAAAAGCAAAACCCAACTATTAACTGTAACTTCATCAATAAACTGTTGTCTAGGATTAAGATTAGGCTATCCACCTAATCATAAAAACTACCCTTTTTACAAAATTTATTCCAGCTAGAGCACACAGTTATTTAATTTCATTTAAATCCGTTGATACATTTAGGATAAATTGCTTGTCAGCGTATCGAGATTCACTTACTCCGAGTATGAGGTGCTTACTCATTTGCGCGTCGGCCTCGTTAGCGATTGGACATGGACGCCACGAAATATTTCAGCGATTGAAGCGGCGGTAAATTGCCACAACAATAGTGCCAAGAGCACTGCCCCTTTGAGCCTCTACGAGCCTTGGCGAGGCTCACTATGGTCCTAGCTACATACTGCAGTATAGGTGTTTAATAGACGGCTCCACACCTATAGGGTGATTATTTATTCTGATTTGAGGCTTTCCAAAATTAATACGCTTTACTAATTACTTCTTCTACTTTGGCTGATTCGTACTAAAGTACTAAGGCGGCAGTTAAAGGAGCTTATTAGTGCTAGTAACACAGCAGATTTTTTAGAAGTACGTTTCTGACTTAGAAAATTTGATTATATATTTTATGAGTGTGTTTATTATGCAAAGTCTTATAACGAAATGAATAAATCTGCAAAGTCTCGGAATGGAAACTTTTGTAGGTGTGGGAGAAGAGAAAATGATGAGGAACTTATCGCAAAAAATGTTCGAATGGTTTTCAAATAGCAGCATCTGCACGATTCGTGACAACCTCACGTCTTAAACTAGCTTGGGAGCAACAAGTTTGAGGTTTTAATGAGTGAGCTCAGTGACTCTTATTCGGAGCGGGAATTAATTACACCGTGATTCGGACGCGGGACGAGTGACGGTCGTATCCATCACTCGTACATCTGTACACGTAATTTGTACCACTGTCATCGTCTCTAAGACAAACATAAAGGATCGGCGTCGGAATGACGAGTGTCAGCGCCGCTGGTATTTTAAGAGGTTTTTATTTTACAGCTTCGATCGAGACAGGTTTGAAGTGTCGGGTAGACCCCAGCCCTCAGCCGTTCTCAGAAATGGAGACATGTGAATGAAGTGAGTAACTAACAATTTAAAAACTGTCTTTTTGCATAAATGGAGGACCGGGAAAGTGATTTGAAATTAAAAGAATGTGGATTCTATTTAAAACTAGATGTATTAGCTAGGTGATGAAGTAGCTAAAGGTTTGTTCAATTTATAAGGGAAAAACGAGTGATTGCTCCTATGTCGTAAAATGTTAGTTAACCACTTCATCCACTCATATGTTCATATGTCCTCGTGAGGACTGCGTTTTGAATGCATCATGTTTCGTTTTATACGCAGGAAAAATAAAAGACACGAGTATTTGTTCCTGTCACTGTTTTGTGAACGTCGCCTGTGATTAGAGTTTAGTCCTTTATTGTGTTGAGATATTGTAACGTTAAAATAAACAACATCTTAGAAATAGATACTTCATCTCAGCTTAGAAAAATAATAGTATGACGTTAGATTCTTATCAGAAAAACCCAATCGATATCGAAAAGATCAGCTCACCTTTAAAAGAATTTACACACAGTGTGGAAATTTCACGCTTTCCAAAACTCAACACGTTGTCGAATAACATGCGACGATACACCGCCAGTGAACCGGCTAATTAAAACGTTAAGACACGATATAATTATCGTGACCGACGACACGACGTTATCTGATGGGCCGTCGTCTCATTACACGCGCCGGGAGCGAACGAAATTATTGATATTCGCTACCACGAGATACGTATCGCATAACACTTCATAATTTGCCCCCAGCCCTGCTGTTCAACAAGGTACTTATAACTTATAAGTAAAATAAACAAAGTTTTAATCGAGATTTTATGGTAGCTGTAAGTGAAACTTCATAAGATTGATGTAAAACCTTAAAGTTTTTAACTGCTGTTAGTTACTATAGTTACGGATTGCTAATATTGTATACCTTCCTCGTACTCATGTTATTACGAACCATGGCACGTGTTACCTTAATTTACAAATATAATTACCGTATCAATTCAAATCAAAAGTAATACAAAAAACATTGAAGTCGCCCATGACTATTAACAATGTCGGATGTGAAAAACAGCAACTTTACAGGAAAGCGATTCAAAGTCTAAATTGTGAATAACTTTTTACTTATTTCAAGTAGAATCATGAAATTTCAGGGGTGTGCTCTATAAGTTATTTACGTTTAGTATATTATTAGAAGTATCCCGTATTTTATGAATAAATATGAGAAAAGTCACTTCTGACCTTTTTAACGGAGTACGAGTAATGCTGATTTGTCGGAAGTGCCAGAACCGACATTGTTGCTTGTACAAAATCAATGATTGCTTGTCGGAAGTGACACTTACGCCATTGTTAAGTGATAAATTTATACGTAAAATATGTCGTATGTAGAAATTACCAACAAAAATGACAACAATTTAAAGAAAATATATATTTTTTAAGGACTTCTGTCAAATAAAACGTAAAAATAATGTATGTATGAGAATACAAAATATTTCTTATGACGTAAATAGTTCAGAAAATCAAATTTTCATCCGAAATGTAAATTAACTGTAAATTAACTTAAGACATTGAAATTAAAAATTATTGCCATCACTATTTTGTTAACTTTTTGATACCATAACTTAAATTAACTTAACAAAATTAATATTTTTTTTATCAATGATTAAGAGGAAAAGTTTGTTTCGTGTTTAGAAAAGTCTTTATATTATTGTTTGTATTAAATAGGTTCAATAACTACTGAACTAAATTTAAAAATTATTTTACCCTTGATAAGCTACATTGTTTGCAAATAACATAGATAGTGTATTATTCAGAAAAATATTAGGGATCATACCGAAAATCGCAAAAATATAACCCAAAGTGGTAAAAATTTGCAATAAATTACATTATTTCGCTTGCGCTATGAAAAATACAGCTGATTATCTACAAAAATATCCAGGAGCACGTATGTATCTTTTAGGGTTAACGAATAATAACCATTTCCTTCATTAAAAAATTAACTTCAAATCATCTCCTACTAGCGTGGCTTGTTTTGCATATTAACAATTGATCCTTACCTAAATAAATATCAATTGTCTTCTAAATAATTACCATGGGGCAAATATTTTAGTAGTTAGGGCAGTTTGATTAAAGCTCAAAACAAGGCGCTGACGTGGCAACTGCGGTGGCTACCATGAATTTGTAATGCAAAATATTATATTTTCCAAGTGGACCAACTTGCTATAGATCTTATCGACATCTGCCAAATACGCTGGAGAGATTAATTTGCCTAAATATATGGGAAATACAGAAAATACTGACGAAGGACGGACTGTTTTGCAGGTCCATTAATTTGTCAGCGAAACGAAGTTTGCGTAATCGTAGTTCTTAAAAATCTCTACATTTTAGGGCACTTACGTACTACCACAGCCTTTATTTTCATGAAAAACATAGATGAATATTTATTAGATTAATTAATCAAAAGCAGTCTTCTTCATACGAGATTCTCTATGTATTCTATGGTATTTTTTGAAAATAATTTAACTTTTACACAATCTGAGTAAATCTATATGTTTGTTAAGACAAATTGCAAGCTCTGCATTTACAATGTCTACAAGATCAACAAGGATAATCAAACCAGCTACTCAACGAATTTGAGAAAATTATAATAATAGTATAGGAAAAAATGCTCATGGAAATCTTGTGACTGAAGTTAAACCTAGTGTGAAAAAAGGTCCTTTTAATACTTTTTTACGATTTCTAACAGTATAGCTTATGTTTTATTGCTATTATGTATTTAAAAAATGCCGAGAAAATCAGCTATTAGATACCAGATCGTCAAAACACGATTATTTAACTAAAAAATTATATTCATTCATTGTGTATGTGTGCCAACAAAAACTTAATTTTCGTACAAAAATTACCTATTTCGAAGCCTTCTGAAAATTGTTTAAAGTCGGTAAGCACCGACAGATATGAAACAAACTCCAAATGGAATTAAACCAATTAGAAAAATAAGTGAAATGATTATGATGTAATACTACCGACATTTTACCAATTTATAAATCCCCATAACAATGTCGGAAGTGGTACTACCGACAATTTAACCATTTATAAAACCAATTAAAAATGTCGTATGTGGTACAACCGACATTTGACACATTTAAAAAACCGGTTAAGAACGTTGGATGTGGCACATCCGACAATTTTAAATGACCTACGATAAAATGTTGATGAAGATAAATGTTTTTCTTATAATCAAATCTAAAGCAATAAAACATAAGCTGTACTGTTCAAAATATTTAAAGAATATAATAAAAAATAGTAAATACCATTTTCCGCACTAGTATTAGCTTCGATCTTAATATTTCCATCATCATTTTTTTCCCTATTACTATATTTTTCTTAATTTCGTTGAGTACCTAGTTTGATTAGCCGTGTTGATCTTGTAGACATTAAAAATGGCGTCTAAAATTAAAAAAATATAACTAAGGTTGCAAAAAAAAACAAGTGACAGCGTGACATCCATTTTCTCCGTTAAGATAGTCGGAAGTGGCACGGCACAACGAGCGCTCTCATTCGCCCCCGCGTCCAGTTAACAACGTAGGTAGTGACTATCCAACATTGTTAGCGGACTATCTTAGTACGACATTTTTAATGTAGCTATTTCAGAAACTATGCATAATATAGATTTTATCTTTTCAGCTAATTTCAGCCTTGGTTATAAGGACATGTTATATGGAATAAAATAAAAATGACGATTTTGCACATCCGACATTTTTAATAGTCATAGGCGATTATTTAGTTATAGTTTCGTTAGGTGAGGAACAATAACAAATCCTAGGACTCAAAAACAGTAGAAGTAGGTGAATAAGATATAAAAATGAATTATGTAATTAAAATATTCTCTATGTATTCTCCAAGATTATACAGAAAAAAAAATTCAATAAAGTAGAAAAGAACCTACGGAACCCAAAGCGCGTGTGGCCAGACGCACTCGACTTTTTACCTCGCTTATTAATGTAAACATTTCTGAGTGCACGATATTATCAGTAAAAGGTCGACCATTGTCGAGGGTTAATAAATTAATTCATATCATAACAATACCCATTAAGTACTTAATATACATATCACTGTAGAATTATATTTACAACTCATTATTGAGTGCTCGTATCTTTATCGAATCATCGCATTTGTTTTTATCACTGGAATAAACAATCGAATAAATTAGCGGTCAGAATTGTGCAGTGTCACTGGATTATAATTAAGCCAAGGATGTGTAATACCTCAATAAAGAGGTCACCCTTTGTTGTGACGGGTAAAGGTCAGTTTATATTGGATCATATTTCGCTGCATGTAGATTGTCTAATGTCTATAGATCTCCCATACTAATATTATACATGTGTATTGTGTAAACACTTGTATATTTGTTATTGTGTTTAGATTATGCCCGTAATTCTGGGATAAAAAACTATTCCATGTCCTTTTTTGGAACTAAAAGCTAATATGTATTCTGTGCTAAAAGTATCTGCATACCAAAAATTGAAAGTGAAGAGGTAACAGAGAATTAGTTTAGCCTATTATTATTACACATCTATTGAGTGGCATATCCATTATGTTCTTTTTCTCTTTAGTTGACTTTGACGAAACAGCAACACGTTTCTGTCATGATTTTATTGTTGCAAAATGATCGTTATCAGAGGAGTGGTCATGATTCACAACTGGTCATTCTAAGAACGGTAATGATTTTCATGAAGCTCTTTACATTTTTTTTGTTTTAATTGACACGTCCAGTGAATCATAGGCGTTACAGTCACGCCATATTGGGAGTTGTTTGAGTTTTTAATTACCCGTAACGTAAAGCTTTGGGGCGGATTTCGTTACGGACTCACAGGCTGTTGTTTTTTTCGCTTGAATTATATTTTATAAGCCTGTAATTACATTCGAACCAGAACTTTATTGAGCTTGGTTATATTTCGTAGATATTTCTTAGTTTAAAATATTAACACAAATATTTGATTATCTATACTTAATACTAGTTGCTCATAGCGAGTTGCATTAAAATATTAACGTCTGGTCGAGTTAAATGTTATCTAGTAAATGAATCAATCCATAATCCATAATAGATGCACGTCGTGTCACTAATTGAATTTTAAATGAATTAAAAAGGTATCGTAAACCGTATTATATGAACCGTTGACATCGGCCATCGGGATAGTTCATCCATCATTCGACGTCTGATATGAATAAAGTATTTGTTACGGCACAACTACACGCTCCGATTTAGAGCTTTACTAGTTTTCGTAGCTAAACGTGAGAAATGCACGAGTAGTTCATTTTACAACTTTTTCTTCTTGTGTGTTGTTCTGTTTATGAAGGCAAAAAAAACGATAAATAGCATAATATGGCTCATGATCCCTATGATCTTACCTAAATGAAAGCAAGCGCGACTATTTTTTAATGTATCATATTTTATTTTTACTGCGTCATCATGACTGTACATTATCATAATATCAGGCACCAGCTTATCAGTCTATATTTATATTCTGTGCTATTTTTATGATGGCAGCAAGGTTTCTGATGCACTACGGTCTCAATTGACACATGCAAATCGCACCGTCTAGCCATGGCATAACGCACTTGTGGCCCGAAGTGTTCCAATAAATCCAAGTGTCAGTTGTGCGTGTATAATGAGGAAATTATTAACAGACGGAAAACAGCTTGTCTTGTTTAAACTCTTGAGATTGATTTATGTTTGGCAAATGTGTGTTTCTTAGCACTTTAATATGAACGGCGGAAGTAATATTTATATCTGATATTTTAATGATATAATGTTATTGGAATATAATTATTTTAAATACAATATTTGTAATAATTTTAAATAAACAGCTTAGTATCAATATTATCATCAAATATAATAAACTGCAACACCATAAACCGTTACATTGTAGGTAATTTCCTTGATGTGTCGTCGATTCGACTGTATAAGTCAGGACTCAGGAGTGAACTCTCACCTCGGGGTACCACAAGGAACGATAACAACAATGAAGTCCCAGATAATCTAAATATGGCGGGCGAAGCGCCCCGCCGCGAGAGACGTGTCAGCGGAGCCCGACCTAAGACAAAAGACAAATTAATTTTGTACACGAGGCGTTTAATTTGAATGTGAATAGCATGAAGTGCGACGAATGGCCGAGAACAATGGCCGGCGCCGAGTTTTGTTTTAAAATAAAAACCTCAAGCGCAGACAATTCCGTGTTATGATATGGACACAGTAATAGAGGGCCGGCGAGCTAATGGCTTATAATATTAACGTGATGGCTACGAGAGGGCAGGCCGCTCGGGCCATCCGGAAATAATCGTTAAGTGTGAAACGTTCCGTCTGGAACATTAAAAACACACCCTTTATATGCGTTAATTTTTACTTTGTACGTAAATTTTAATATGGCAGATTTCGCTTTTTTCTATAAAATATTAATTTATTTAATTAAGTCACTCAGCACATCAATTATAAAATAAAATGAAGTAGGTAACTAACATTTTTGAAAAAAAAATGTTTTTTTGCACAGCATCGTAAGTACTTAATATGAGATATTTTTTCTTTACGATTAAAACTTAATTTGCCACATTTTGCAAGTTTTGGAAACTTTTCTGTACAGTTTACTTACTAGTTACTGTATTAAATTTTATTATTACTTACTTAAACCAGATTTTTCTTGCATTTTTTGTAAATTCGTAAAAATAATATTACTCACTATAAAATTGGAAACCGCCCACCTAAAATACCTTTAACAACTTCCTATTAAACATTGATTTTAAGTGGAGATTATACATAACAGGTTACTTTTTAAATATCATATAAAAATACTTAGAAAAAATATTCGTAGAAAATTACTCACATAAAAGAAGGAAAAGATTATGTAAAGTATTGTGTGACTAATTTTGACCTTTTAGAATTGATCTAAAAATCATAGTTTTTAATGATCAAACTACTTATCAGTTTTTCTTATGTCTTCTTATACCGTACAGGGATAAACTTTGAAAAAATTTACGGTTACATCTAAAAAGTCCTTATTTTTAGTTGTTACGATTGAAAATCACAATAAAATTATGTCAGTTGCCTGGAACAAACTACTCAAAGCGGTAAGGTCGTCATTTTGTATTTTTGTTCTATTTTAAAAAGCTGTAAGGCTGCTCTAGTATTTTTGGAGGGGTTTATGTTCTATTTTTAAACCTTCAATATTGTACGTTTGTTCTTGATAACGCCATCCTAGGCGTGGTCTTCTTTCTTTTCTTTTTTTTTCTTCTTTTTTGGCAACTTGACACAAAGGATGTGTATGTTGTGCCACAGACAAGGTAAAGAGGTAAGGAATATGGCGGGAAAACCATATTCCTCCTATTATAATTTTCATCATCGTTTTCATGTATCGTCAGGTCTAAAGTCTAGTCAAAGTCTAAGTAAAAGTCAATACAGTCAAGGAGTCAAGTCGGTCGATTCAGTTAAGTGGTAGACGCTTTACTGAAACTTTCAATGGAGTTTTGGAGGGAACACAAAATAGCACGTTTCTGGATATTACATCACTTTCCTACACTTGTGCATGAACACGAATATCTAATGGTTAATATTATACCAATATTACACACTAAAAACCCAGTTAACACAATTTTAGGAAAATAATATAAAAACACAACAGCACCCTTTTACATTCCCGGCAAAACTCCTAGGCGTGGTCCTGTTAACGTGGTATAACTTAACACTAGGGTAAATTACGAGTCATTAGAATTTTTCAGTACACTTTACACTTTGATCGTAAAAATAAAAGTTTGTGGTTTTTACACGATGTAAATAATAATGGAATGAATATTGAGGGGCATTCACGCTACAATAGAAATAGAGTATTTTTTATCAGGTTGCAGTGTAACCAAAATAAAATACCTTTTTGTCATCACGTGCGCCTTGGTTTTGCAAATGAAAAAAATAATATTTAGAAACATGCTAAAGTTTTTAATAATATTTTTTATGAAACACATTGTGTATGTCATTATAAACGTGTTATTGCATAAATAACAATCTATAGTATAATAAAAGGTTATTAATAATGTACTTTTTGTACATTATTAAAAACCTTTTATCTCATTTAAAGGTTTTTTTGGCCTGTCCTACTACTGGTATTGTAAAAGTGATGAAAAACAGTTATTGGACGTTATTAGATGAAATAATTCTGATCTACTTGATATAATATTCGAAAGATGAGAGTATTATTCAATACGAAAGCTAATTTGCAGCTGACTTGTGTCTTCTGAATACTTCAATGAAGTGTGACTTCTGAATACTTCAAAAACCTACTTGTTGCCGTTAGTTGTATTGTATGGAATGAATAAGGGAACGTTACGCAATTTGGGGGCCTTGTAAAATGCTACGGTGCGTTGCACAAGGGCTGATATTTAAACAACGCATTAATTTTTTGACGTGACAACGTCTTATAATTCGATATGAGCTGCGCGCACGAAAAAACATGACGCAATATGCGGTGTTACCTCGCTCTGAGGAGTTCCATTTGAGTTGTTTATCAGAAATGTACAGTCGGGGAAAATTGTGCTAAGCAGAAATGTACAGTCGGGGAAATGAGTTGCTTAGCAGAAATGTACAGTCGGGGAAATGAGTTGTTTAGCAGAAATGTACAGTCGGGGAAAATTGTGCTAAGCAGAAATGTACAGTCGGGGAAATGAGTTGTTTAGCAGAAATGTACAGTCGGGGAAAATTGTGCTAAGCAGAAATGTACAGTCGGGGAAATGAGTTGCTTAGCAGAAATGTACAGTCGGGGAAAATTGTGCTAAGCAGAAATGTACAGTCAGGGAAATGAGTTGTTTAGCAGAAATGTACAGTCGGGGAAAATTGTGCTAAGCAGAAATGTACAGTCGGGGAAATGAGTTGTTTAGCAGAAATGTACAGTCGGGGAAAATTGTGCTAAACAGAAATGTACAGTCGGGAAAATGAGTTGTTTAGCAGAAATGTACAGTCGGGGAAATGAGTTGTTTAGCAGAAATGTACAGTCGGGGAAAATTGTGCTAAGCAAAAATGTACAGTCGGGGAAATTAGTTGCTTAACAGAAATGTACAGTCGGGGAAAATTGTGCTAAGCAGAAATGTACAGTCGGGGAAATGAGTTGTTTAGCAGAAATGTACAGTCGGGGAAAATTGTGCTAAGCAGAAATGTACAATCGGGGAAATGAGTTGTTTAGCAGAAATGTATAGTCGGGGAAAATTGTGCTAAGCAGAAATGTACAGTCGGGGAAATGAGTTTTGACGTGACGTCTTATAATTCGATGGAGCCGGCTGCACGCATGAAAAAACATGACTCATGCGGCGTTACCTCGCTCTGAGGCGTTTCATTTCAGGCTTGAAATGCAAGCGAGAGCGTGGAACGAGCGACAAAGAGGCACGTTGTCATGTTCAACTATCGTCAGTAAACCGACTTTACAGACAACCTTTTTTTTCGGTTTTATAGAGGAATAAGAATTTTCAAAATCAGCTACCCTTTTCATTATGTTTTATTAGGAAATCCCTGGATTGTGTAGAACGTTCCTATTATTTTTGTCGCTGAAATAGGCAAATGGCAAGCCTTTAGTTTATATATTTTCATGAAATCCCTCGACTTTGTGTATAATGAATTAAATTAAACAAATGCCATAAATTTTTTGATACCCATCAGTATAATCCAGACTCAAGAACATGTGCAACCTGTGGGATCTATTAGACAAGCCCAACTTCCTCCTGAAAGTAGAGTACGACCACAGCGACAGGCAAATGAGCTGCTATGCATTGTGCTCCATATTGAAATATTGTCTGAGTATGCCGATTGGCTCGATGAGGACAATCTGAAATCTCTAACTATTTCAGTTACGTTTTACCTGAACAATGTAATATACAGACATACAGATAAAGAGACGGACATCCTTTCACATCTATATTATTAATATTATATGGCGGCCGTAGCTCCATTGACGACCTCTGTGGCTCAGTGGGTGGGCTGTTGGCAGCTCAAGCCGGGAGCCGCGGGTTCGAATCCCGCCGACGGAACAAAAAGTTTTCAAAGTTCCTGGGTCATGGATGTATATTAAATATGTGTATCATATAATAAAAATCTTAAATATATGTATTAGTTGTTACAATAGTACAGTACTATGTAATATTGGTAAGAATTTAAATTTTTTGAAGTAATTTTTTTGTTAAATATTTAATTAAAATACCTTATTTTACAATAAATTATAAAAATATATGTGAAAACAACAATTATTTATAATGTTTCCTACTTACAATACCAATTTTAACCAAATTTCAATCTAACTTTGCTTGTCCAACTACTGGTTTTGGGTGTCCCAACTACTGTAATTCCGTCCCATGACTGTGTTTTACTTACCATTCAGTTTTTACCAAAAAATTAATATAAACTGAAAAACCATCGCATTTTTATGTTTGCATATCTCAAGTTAGATAATTTATAAACACAAATTTGATATCTATTTCTATTTCATGCGAAGTATTTAATGTTTTAGAGCTTTTTCTTAAAAAAAAATCCTTAGCCGTCCAATGACTGGTAGTTTACGGTACGCGTGTTTACTTTGTGTTATTATTCCATCAATCAAGATCCAATTTGGCCGGATAGTGACTGTGAGTTAAACACTGAGTATTGTCGGATCAGTGACGCAGCCATCCATCCATCACACTGCTATGTCAGAGCCTGCGGCGCGATGCGTTTTTTAATAATATAGGCCAGGAGTCGGAGTGCATATTGCATACAATGTAATGTTAACATTTTAAGGTATGCGTTGCGTATTTATTTTTATAGTTATGCCTAATAATAATTATATAATGACTTGTTATTATGTATGTTTGTTACTTCTTTACGCAAAACCTACTGAACAGATTTTTCAGTACCTACTTTCTTGCAATATTCCAGTGGGACCGCGAGAAAAAGCTATATAAAACGGAATGTTAATAAGGTAAACACAACTATCTAGTTACAATAACTTTGGACAGTAAAATTTATATAGGGCAAACGGCAAACCTTAAATGCCAGTCTATTAAAGCAACAAATGGCGAAATTACAATAATAATCAATATAGCAATTGTTTATTTTATATTGACAACGAACGGTATAATACAGTATTTTTCAATTAATAACATTTAAAATATTTTACCTCACTTGTACCTAAATAGGAACACTTACCTATTATGCTGTGACTCCTTGCCTATAATCCCTACCCGACACATCCAATTCACATGTTAAATGGAATTCTCTTTGCGCCTTAAAATTATGGATTTTGGTATCATTAGGGTGTTTGTTTCTTTGAAGATTCTAAGTCATTTTTTGTCCAATTAGTGCTACCGTGTCGAAAGGATAATGCCGTGATGAATAAAACGTTTAGGGCACTCAAAACGGAGCCAGCGACATAAAACGGTATCCAAATTAAGGTTCTTGCGGGGCTATTCTAATTGTGACCTTATGGTATGAAAAAATTGGGATAGGCATTTGTTTTTTTTTTAATTCTACTTTAATACAAATTGTTAAATAACACTCTGGTGATATCTTCTATATACTTATTATAAAACAAAGTCGCTTTTTTTCCCTCATGTCCCTTTGTTCCCTTTAATCTTTAAAACTACGCAACGGATTTTGATGATTCTTTCAGTGTTAGATAGCCCATTTATCGATGAAGGTTATAGGCTATATTTTATCACGCTAAGATTAATAGAAGCGAAGAAATAGAAGAAAATGTGGAAAAAACGGGGAAAATTATTTGAAAGGGCTAACTTGAACGAGCTAATCTCAGGAACTACTGGTCCGATTTGAAAAATTCTTTCAGTGTTAGATAGCCCATTTATGGAGGAAGGCTATAGGCCTTATTTTATCACGCTAAGACTAATAGGAGAATGTGGAAAAAACGGGGGAAATTATTTGAAAGGGTTTATCTCGCGAACTACTGGAGCAATTTTTATGTTATTTGGCACAGATAAGAAGTAGACCACATGAAGGATCGTGATAGGCTATCGATTTTAATAAATTTTTTCAGTGGCTATAATATATTTTATACCCGTGCGACGCCGGGGCGGGTTAGGTAGTTAATAATATAACAGATTGAATTTCAATAATCAATAAAAAAAAAATTTGATTGTTTAGTCGCAGTCAGTCTCACACTCACAACTAAGAGGAATTTGCTACCTCTTATTAGCTCAAATTCGTTTGGATTCTAGAAAGACTGCTCTAAAAACATAACCCTCCTATTGCAGTCAGGCAAAAATGAAAGGTGTAATTTAAATGGCTACAAACTAAGATGACACTAAGTTAAAACAGTACAGAACAGTGTCTAGCAACAATTAATGTGTACACAGATGAGCAACGAGCAACAGTGTAGTGTCGACGCCTGTCGCATAACAAATACCTACGCCCGCACACCCCCGTTACACTCTCCTGCAAGTCGGACATAAGTAGTCTAAGTCCTAGAAATTATAAAATCGAATTTGTATAGTCCTAGAATGTATAAAACCTGAAAGTGAACGCTTGGCTTTTCGTCCAGTTGTAAACTGCGCAGTGTGTGCTTGTTAAAAAAATTTAAAACTATTTTTTGGGTCGGCGCATTAATTATGCAATGATAATGTAGCTTCTCATGAAAAAGCATCCTAAGGATCAGTCACAGTGACACGAGACGTAATGAAATGTGACATAACAACGCATACTACTGCAATACAAAATTCGCGCTATTTTTAAGCGACTTTCATAAAAAGGAGGAAATTGGTAAATTTTATGTTCGCGATTTAATGCAATGTCGAGCTGCGTATCGTTTTGAACATGTATTACAATATTATATCGTTACTAAGTTTTCGTCTGGCACATTTTCTTTCTGCATATTTTCTTCGTGCAAATTGTATCGTGTAGTGAATCTTTAACAGTTGACACCCGAGATTTAAGCAGACAATACTGCACTTTGTTAACACTCACCATAAACTTACACCCCGCTCGTAAACTTATCCTCAGCTCACTCAAATTATGAGATATCTCGCTAAATTTTAATAAAACAGTCCATTACTAATAGCTTTCTCGAAAATGTTTATTTTGTTAAATGTCAAAAGTTAATTAATGATAAAAAAGTCTTGACTTTGCCCTTGGTCTATACGGATATTTCAGGAAACTGTTCCTGAAATACCCGTGTAGCCCAAGGGCAAAGGCAAATTAACACTAGTTAATTACTGTCTGAAGAGGTTGTAATTGGGATTTTCATGATGTTTATTTTTTCTGAGTCTATTTTAGGACTTTTAGGTTGTTTTATTTTCCTTTGCACAAATTGATACGTCTGCAACGTTTTTCTTCCGAGAAAGTCGATGGTATACTTATTTAAATCTTTTAAATTGAAGAATAAATTGTACTAAATGTTGTCTGCAACTTCTACGCGCAGAAACCTGTTAAGAGCGAGCTGTCAAATTTTGCTGTGTTTTCAAATAAGTATTACAATCCCGGAAGACGATTGACTTAAATGAAATTGAGATTTATTTAATCATTGTATATTTATCTCTCTATACTCGATAGTTTTATTTTTCGAAATCATGAATATTTCTGGGCTTTTCAACAAATATCTGTTACACTTATTCAGTTACTAAAATTAAATAACTTACACTACTACAATCATACACTTTGTAAAATCATAGCTAAAAGAAATATTAGTATTGTATTTAGTTTTTAAGTAATCATCAAAAAACTGTTTTGGGATTTACGACCTTTACTTTCGTGCTATAATGCGGGAACCCTCGTTACGCGATATTGTTCACTACTAGCTGCGGCTCAAAGTACAATTCATGCGGGCACGATTCATGGAATCATTATATTACGATTGGAGGATAGCGGGGTATGTAGGCGGGGCTAGCGTGTTTTGATAATTTTGCCAGCCCGGTCTTAACAGCGCGGATTCCACACATTTTCCGCACCAAAAACTATCCGATGTCCATTGCCATTTGGCGGGAATCAAACAAATTTGGAGGATATATAATATAAGAAACTACCTTATATTATATATCCTCCAAATTTGTGAAGCGTAAGGTAACAGACAGAAAGGAAAGACTAGTAGAAAAGTAGACACAATTCGACATTTATACTCTCAGTATCGATATTATGTCTCGAGTTGATATCTTCGAGACATTAAATGCATTGCGATTAATGACCCAGCAGGACTAGAAACTATTTCAGTTTTATGTTCAAAGGCGGTTTCGTTAACGAAAAAAGAGATAAGCGGCCTACTTAAGTCCATACGTAATATCGCTATCTATGATTCGGTGATAAATCAACCATACAAATTACACAGCTATAAATAACAACATCCAGGCTACTTGGACAAGTCGCATTTGATAATTTCAACGGAGATTTCACAAGTAAGTGCATATTTGACATAGAACGATCGCGAGCGTCAAGTCATAGCGATGCGTTATGTCCAATGTCATACATTTCAGTTTTCGATAAACTGTCTAAGTACCTCTGATCTATGTGCCAACTGCCAACGCATAAGCATCACACGCAAAACAACTCAGCGTTAAAATCTGTGAACTTCGCTGTCGATAGTATCGTGGGCAATTTGTCTAAGTGCCCACCCATCATCGAGTAACCCGTAGTGATGGCCGGGGTTAAACACGCGGGATAAATCGTCGAGATTTGCGATAAGGTTAGTATTTATAGCGTTATTGGTGCGCCACCTGACGGCGCCCCGGGAGGCTCATAGAAGCTCATTCTCCCCGCGAACACGCATGCCCATCATCACATAAATCACGCGGTACACCCGTGATGGATCCCGCGCTGATACATATCGTGCTGATGCACACCGTGCTGATAAATACGGTGCTGAATACTGATACATCCCGTGCCTCGTGATCCAGTGGCTTAGAGTAGAGAAGAGGCTCTTGACTCGGAGTTCGATTCTCACGTTCGAAACGCGTTATTTCATATTTTAGGACAATACAGGCCGATCATCTGATTGTCTGACAAGTAAGATGACTCATGCGTCGGATGGGCATGTAAAAAGTCGGTCCTGCGCCTGATCTCTCGCCAGTCGTGTCGGTCATCCGTCCTACTGGATCTCATTGACTGGGCCTGATTTCAATGAAACCGGCCACCGTCGCCGAAACCGGTGTGGGGGTATCATTATTATCCCGTGCTGAACCCACCGGGTATAACGTACTGAAAATTAATTACTAATGTATTAATAAGATGCGTCTACACTTGTAATCGATTCTGCGGTCTTGTAGCGGTGGTGTAACACGTTACGCGCCGGTTTCGTCGATAAATTCAATTATTTATGAAAGCAGTAGCAGTGTGTATGTTATATTAAAATTGCGACATTTGCTCCGTGTTGTAATTAAATGTGCTGTCGTATTTCAATATTCTTACATGTTCTAGAAATCTAGATGCTGCTTTGAACTTATCATTTATTCATCAATATGATAAATAAATGATAAGTCAAAGAAGTCTTCTAAAATAATGAAAAATAAGAGGAAAAATATTACAACTGCGGGAAACACTTAAAGTTCTTGGAGACAAATATTTTCCTACCATTGTGCTCTATGCTAAGGGAAAAAATTGCTAGCCGGTTATTGATTTCTACAAATTTTATTCCAACCAGTCAAGTAACAAGTTATAAAACCTTAAATTTTATGTCTAAATTTGTATGAAATTTTGAAAAAAAGTGTTGTTTAGAATGTGGCAAAAGCTTGTCGACCGACTCTACCTCACTGCTCTCCTAATTGAACTTGTCGTTTGTTACTGAACATACAAATAGTTACCACAAATATTTATATATTCATTGCTTCGAAGACATTTCAAATGAATTAGTAATAAAGATATTCAGCGAGATAAACGCTGGAACCGAACCCGGTCCGCGCCCGCGGCGCCGATCCCGCGGACTAAAAATGTATAAATTATGAAGATTACAGGAAAAATAGAAATGTGTTACATTTAATTTTATTACGGCCGATAACTTTTGGACTAGCCTCGCCCGACGCGTCGCTCCCCGCGACTCGACCACCTTCTATTTTCATATTTATGTACTGAGAAATATGCTCCATATTATATCTCGGAGGCGCGAGCGTTAATACTTTGTGGAATATCTCGTAGTTACATACAGATCATTTGTGACATTAAAATATCAATAAATTTATGGTGTGGAGATAGGCGGACGTCTCGAGATGAGCTCTTATCTGCGTATGCAAAATCCTCGGCGCTACACGTTTGGCGGGATTTATATTTAATAACTTAACGAAATTACGATATGCGATATTAATATTTACGTGATTAGAGCGATTTTACGATGGCCATTAATTGATCGTATCGCGATCGCTCCGCCACGCGGCTACTGCACGCTTTATGCTGTATAATTTTAAATAAATTACACTTTCATCAATTCCTTATCGAAATTTAATAAATCGACGCGTTTTGCTATTCGACAGTCACTAAAAGTAATACCGATTTTATTGCTATTTCAAAGAGCGGCATTTCTAAATAATAAACACAAAATTGTGCAATATTGAGAAATTAATAGAGATAATAAATAAAACTTAAATGATTTTAAACTTTGAATTATAGTTACAGTCACTTACGTTCACTTACCTACTATCGTATATTATTAACTATAGACAACAACACATGATACATGATATTAACTATATTATAGAGCCCAATTGGCCAAAAGCTCAATTCTATAATAAAAGCTTTAAGGCCGTCACAGACAGAGCAGGTAATGTAAAGATGTATATTATAGCACGATACATCTTTCTATAGAAATCGTACACAACAGCTATAATGTAAAAATATACATTATAGCTGTTGTGTGTGGTCTCCTGACGATTTCTATAGAAAGATGTATCGAGATGTATCGTGCTATAATATACATCTTTACATTACCTGCTCTGTCTGTGACGGCCTTTATAGTCTAGCACGAATCGGCGCACGAGTACCGAAAACTATTCCACCTCAATTTTTTATGCGATCCTCTTCGAATTGCCCTCCTGATGATATAAATGCATGTTGTGGCGCAACCCGGTGCCATATTGTTTAAACAAACATTGTTTAAACAATTGCAAGGAATTGTTATTTTTCAACCGGATATTTTTTTATATTCTTTATTGAAATGCCAATAAAAAAGGTCCTATGACTTTTCACGATAAAGTTAATATTTTTAAAGATATGAATTTTTAAAGGTTCAAAAAATCTCAAATTTGGGTAATTTCGACCATGAAAAATATATTTAAAAAAATAATAATGTCTAAGCAATATACTTTTTTGAATTCTCTATACAATAGTTTATAATATCGTTAATAGAGATTTAAAAAAATTTCATTGTTTATATCTTTTTTTTGTCTTAGCAAAAGTACACATAAAATTGTGTTTTTTGTATGGGAGCCCCCCTTAAACATTTACTTTAATTTTATTATTAATTATTAAAATAAAAATATAATTAAGGATTTTGTGAAAATTTCAAGTGCTTAGCTGTTACTATTATTGATTACGAGCAAAAAAGGCCAAAAAAATCACGTTTCTTTTATGGGAGCCCCCCTTAAATATTAACTTTATTTTATTTTTAGTATTTGTTCTTATAGCCGCAACAGACATACACAATCTGTGAAAATTTCAGAAGTAGCTAATAGCGGTTTTTGAGATACAGCCTGGAGACATGCAGACAAACGGACAGAGAGTATCTCAAAAACCGCTATAGCTAGACACCCAAATTTGAGATTTTTTTAACCTTTAAAAATTCATATCTTTAAAAATATTAACTTTATCGTGAAAAATCATAGGACCTTTTTTATTGCTATTCCAATAAAGAATATTAAAAAAATTGTCCGGTTGAAAAATAACAATTCCTTGCAATTGTTTAAACAATGTTTGTTTAAACAATATGGCACCGGGTTGCGCCATGGCAACATGCATTTATATCATCAGAATTCGAAGAGGATCGCATAAAAAATTGAGGTGGAATAGTTTCCGGTACTCGTGCGCCGATTCGTGCTAGACTACCAAGCGTCATAGACTCTTTATCTCTTTGACTTCTTATTATAATATTACTTATATTAAATTGTTTTGTTTTTGGAAGGAAACATCGAAGCAAAATACATCTTAAACAAATGTAATGATCTTACTCTATCTGACCAACAAAGTCTCATATGCGATATATCACTTATTACAGATTAAGTGACATTAATATGCTATTACTTGTATACCTGATAACCGGGCCAGGGATACGCCACAAATTCCCGTCTTATTTCTTATCATGTTTATTTCTGTATTGCGTTGACTTTTATCAACATTATAACTACAGATAGCTTGTATCTTTGTACATAAAACTTGTACAAAACTATTGGTGTATTGTGGTCTTAAAGCGGTTAAAAACATGGTGTTAAAGTCTATTATTGTTAGTATAGCACTAAAAGTTGTAAAATGTTTGAGTTATATTTAGTGAATAAATAATATTTTCGAAGTATAGTTTCTCTATATACAATTTTGTATTCCACATAAGTAGTGTTCATAAAAACAAAGTTTAAAGAAAATTTTATTGAGGTTTAATTAAGGGATTATTGAAGCAACTAACAAGAGTTTAAGAGACTATAACTAGATATAGCCCTCCATCGAAAGCAAGATAAAGCATCTTTAATTTGGAGTAATAGTTACTTTGAACTGGATTTGAGTATTTATGACACAAAATCCCGAGAACTTAAGATGGGTATCCGCGATAGTAACAAACAAACATGAGTTTAAATTAATTATTTGTGTTCTATTAATTAATGATATTCTAACGATGGTATCTTTAGTAATTTGTAGCGAGGAGGCCAATCAAAATATACCTGAGAGGGCCCGATACCATCAGTGTTCATATGTCGCACGATATCTTATCAGACAGACCGAGAATCAGGTATTAATTTATCACGATTCAAAAACCGGCCAAGTGTGGTCGCGTAATTCCGGTAGCACGAGTCCTCAGGTGGACTAAAGTTTTAAATTAATTGATCTTGGCGATGCAAATGAATATGAGCAAAAGTGGGAGTCAGTCAGTCAGTCAGTCAGTCCAAAAGCTAACTCTACATTATCTCTAACTTAAGGTTTCACAGTCTGTAAAGGACACGCAAGAAACTGGTGATACACTTGGAATCTATCTGCACATTCATGTCTTAGATATAAATAAATATCAACTTTAAATTTTGTTAGTCTCGCTAAAACTCGAGAACCGCTGAACCGATCTAGCTGATTTTAATCTTGAATTAATATCCATAATATCAAAAGGAAAGTGATACGAAGTTTACCGGGCCATTTAGTAAATAATATTTTGATGTTGGTCGTGTCGGTATTATCATGATAATATTTTCCTTATTTCTAGTTTGCTCTATTCAAGCGAAATTTACAAAATAAACTCATAAATTATGAAAGCGCTGTCTATTGTTTAAATATATTGTTATTTCAATAATCATTTGATTATTATGTATATTGAATATGCATTATTCGTCTACTCTTTCATTTTGCATCTCTAATGAAGTTGTATTTTAATCTCAATATACGTTATGTTTTTATTTTAATTTTCAAGTTATTAGTGTAAATTAGTAGCTGTATAGTGTAATAAAAGTTAGAATGCTAAATGTTGAACTAGTCCATATAAAATAAATCTATGCGTTATGTTTACAATGGAAGCTTTTTGCAGGTGTTTAATTTGCTCATTTATAATCAAAGGAGGCAGGTGATAAAATTTCTTAAACATTTTGCCATAATGGAGATAAGCTGGTACTAAATTAAGCCATATGTTTTATGTTCCTTTTTTATTGAAATTCATTGATCATCATCATCATTAACAGCTAAAGATTTTTGCTCAACGTTTATTTTTCTACAAAATTTGTAGAAATACAAAAAAAAGTCCTTTCTTCAAAAACCTTTCCCAAGTCAACCTACAAGAGAAACGTACTCCGGGAGTGCCGGCAGAAGTGAAAACTTGATTATTAACGTTGTGCATAGGGATTGCAATCCCGCAAGAGAATTTCAATCCCGGTATTTGCGGGATTGAACCATCACAATCCCGCTGGATCCCGGTATTTGCGGGATCCCGCTGGGTGGACTTAAACTTTTAAAATAAATCGTTATAATGACTTTACTTGATAGACCCCGTTTTATTCTTAGAATCTCAAATAAAACAAACTTTGTCGGACACTTATTTCAAGGGTTTAATTATTATTAACACCTCCATACTTCAGACTTTCTAAAAAAATGAAAGAAAAACTAATCATTTTTTTGGAAATTGCTTCGTTATAATAATAGTTAAAAAAAAACTAAAAAAAATCGCTGATTTATGTCCATCTTTTATCGAATTTTTTTTCGAAATGTAGGTAAAAATTGTACCCAAAGATTCCGAAACGGTTCCTGATATTCGACACAAGGTAGCTAACAGCTGGAAATGCTCGCTCAGCATCCACGCTGGTTAGTTCAATTGTCATTTAAAGTGAATTATAGGTGAATTGAAGCTAAATTATTAAGCGGGCTGCCTGTAGCCAGTTCACGCACCCCCGCGCGCAAAGTTACGCATATGAATCACATTTCTTTGTAATCCCGCCAGTCCCGCGGGATCCCGCAAAATTTTCGACCGGGATTAGTCTCGCATAATGCATGCGGGATCCCGGTATTTCGGGATCCCGGTATCCCGGTATTGCATTCCCTAGTTGTGCATTTTTTAACCCATTTTTTATGAAAATCGATTATTAAAAAATCGATTTTTTTAATTAATCGAAACCCTTACAATCGATTCAATTTTTAACCCATTTTTTATGAAAATCGATTTTTAAAAAATCGTTTTTTTTAATTAATCGAAACCCTTACATCAATTCGAGTTCGAGTTCGAGTTCGACACAAAACACTACTCTCCAACCGTCTTACGGTTTTTCCAAAGTTTTTCGATCAGCACGAGAATCTGACGCGAGTTTCACAGTTTTTACCCATCCCACAAAAGTGCTCAACGCCGCTAAAGAAGTTTTCACTTCAAAAACTTCCAACCAGTTGCAGTCTACAAACATGTCATGACTCATGGCGTATAAATAGCGATCATGGGAAAACAAAAAAAATATTTGTGATGTCCGCTAATGTGTAACCAGCCAGTGTGACACGGAAACTCTCTTCACACACATGACCCCCAACAAAGGAGTTCTGTTTGTCCGCTCGCTACTAAAATATTGAACGTGCTTTCCTCTCCGTAAGTGTGCTGCTAGACTGTGCACCACTGAAAGATATAATAGCTGAAACTATGCTAGTACTATAAGTAGCTTAAATGTTAAATTTTAGACTGAAATCCTATGAAGATCGTCAACAGCATGCTTATAACGGCACGATTAGCAAAACAGCATAATATAATATATTATATTTTGAATATTTAGAGATATACTGTAAGCTTACTACATAAATATATTAAATCTATTATGATTTATGAATATTACTACAGAAATAACAATTTAAAAGATATTTTGTCCTAGTACCTAAAAAAAAACAGATTATGTGGGCTTATATTAATACCGTCAGAAATATGTGTATCACAGTTTTTATTGCTTCATAATCATATAATTAAGAGTACTAATGGGGCTTAAATAAGTTGTAAGTTAATTAAAAAAGTATAAACACAGAGTTACAATTTTATGTCTCCTACAGATTAAAGACTTTATAGCTCAAGTCGTGGATGGTGAAACAAAAATGTTGTTTTTACTTTATTTATATAATAATAATTAAATTATTATTAATACCTGTGCAGGATTTAATGACACATTAATTTCCATTAAATTTTTCCAATTATTAAGCCTTTGAGTGTTTCTATGTGATGTTTTACGCTTTTTTAATTCACATAATATTATAATATTATATTACTAAATAACTTGTAACTGCGTATGCATGTAATAATTATGTACCTTTTACCAATATGTAAACTTTATGTCTGTAATAATCTTTCGTAGCATAGAGTGCTGGCTGGCTCACGTTTAGTGGTATGCATGAATTTATACCTTTCATCAGGCACCTAATGTTATATGTCTGTAAAAATTAACTTCTTTCGTCAAATAGCTATAGCTATAGTATCCAACAGGTTCACAACCTTTATCACCGCGAAGCATCTCACGGTGGTGTTTGCTCGGTATTTCGGTTCACGACCACCGCGTCCGGTCACCGTCACCAACATAGAACACTGCAAAACAGTAATTGTCTGTTTAGAGAGCACTCACTAATTTACTTGTTTGAATACGGTACGCTTCATACGTGATGCTAAGTTACCTGGGAATTGTCATGTGGTGAGTTACGGTACTGCACTGATTAACTTTTGATTTGAGTCTTCACTATAAGTTGTAGAATTGAAGATGGAATCATGTTGTACCTCGCAGTGACATCACTACATTTTGCTGTAAGGGCGCGTGCTTATTTTGAGACACGTCGATAGTGATAAAGCAAGCCATCTTGTAGAGTAGAGTAAGACAGTAGTTGCAATAGTTTCCAATGCAAAATATCTGGATCTACATTAGTATGTCTTAAGACTGTCGTGTCAAGTGAACGCGCGCCCGAACCATGCTAAAATACTACCTCGTTATTTCCTTAAAAAAGCAAGTGCTTATGACAACATGGTTTAGGTCCGTTCAATAATTTACAAACGTCCATACATCTCAATATTACAATAGTCGGCGTGACACGGGCACGGTCACGCGAGCTGCCACCAATTAGCGCCAAGCAGTAAATCAATTAGGCGGCCATCTTGGATTTATGTCCGACCACGCTCCTGTATTATCCTGCCTGCCAATTAAAGGACACCAGAGCCCCAGCCAAGATGTTTTCTTTATGACTTCTTTATAGAATCTCCGATCAAAATGTATGGAATTGACATATTACATGATTCGAATGTCGACTTTATTTTATCGAAAGCTGATGTCCATTTCATAAATTTTGACTGGCGATTCTATAAAGAAGCGATAAAGAAAACGTCTTGGCTAAAGGGCCGGACTTACTATAAGCTTCGAAAGAATAGTTCCATGAATTAAACGTGAGCAGAGATGTGTCGCCATTTGCCAATTATTTTCGAGAAATATACTTGGAAAGTTTTTGAATGTTACCAACACATATTTTTTTAATTGTGTTGAAACTAACATTTATTGTTGAAGTAACCTGAATTTTTAGGGTACATGTTAAACTTTGAAGACTTGTCATGATCCTAAGTCCTGACCTTAATTTAAAAATTCTACTCTCGAATTTATTATTTCCAATTCAAACTAAAGGTCTTGTTCGTTGCGAAAAGGGCATTGTTTGATAGACAGACCATTTGATCCAGTGAGTAATGGGTACAATCGCAGGCGATTCAATAAAATGGACCACGTGCGATGTGGGCGTTTGATACAGACCCGACATTAAATGCTGGTTGTTGCAGATTTTCCCAACTTAACCACGAGACAAGCCACAAATTTTCATACAATCTTGTATATGAAGTTTTGTGTTTTTTTATTAACGCACATCGGCTACCTACATAAGTACATAAGCATGGCCAGTGTCAAGTAAATGGCGGGAAAACAATATTCTTGTATACAATTGTCAGCATCGTTTTTTCTATATCGTCAGGTCCAATGTCTAGTTAAAGTCTAAGTAGGAGATAAAGTCAAGTTTTGTGATTCGTATCGTAGTTTAGAGCATAATATGTTACATAGTAAATGCATTTTTACGATATTTTGCAAAGGACAAACAAGGACAATAATATGACTGACTCAGAAGCATAACATGTGTTTTGTAGATTTAATTTTGGATTGTCTACTAAAAACTAGTCGCAGAATTTGCTAGTAAAATATTATTAACCTGGTTCTATTGTAAACGTATTCGACGTAATAAATTGCTGGTTTTATGGGAAAATTATTGTAGTTTTGTAGCAGACTTTAGGATGGTTTTACAACAATAAAACTAATTTGTATGTCGGTTTATGACTACTCTACACATGGCGATTTACATTTAAACCGAGGACTTGTATGTAGTAAAGTTTAGAATGCTAGGCCAATGTGGTATTAAAATTACAAACAAACAAAATAATATAAGATACAGATATGTCGTGGTTTAGCTCGTTTTGCCATAATATACGTTATACTATAACAGTGGTTCTTAACCGGTGGTCCGCGGACCACAGGTGGTCCCTGGAGGCATTCCAAGTGGTCCGCAAAGCCATCCTAATAATATGTGAGAATTCTGAAGTTATTAAAGAGTATATACTATGCAGTCACAAAAATCACATTAAATTAAAATCTGTAACTTTTAGATATTTTCCAAATAAAAAAAGAGTGCTAATTATAAAGTTGTGCTTGTTTTTTTTAGCAAACAACTCTTAGTTTAGGTAAACCAACTGGGTAATCCCCGGCTAGACAAACATTTGGTAAAATGGTCCCTCGCGACTAAAAGGTTAAGAACCACTGTAGTTACTATAATATGCATGTTTTGCACTCTTAAACCTTCCTCTTGAAATAATACTCTGTCAATAAAAAATACATAAAAATCCGATTGAGTACTTTTTATGATCTAAGGTGACATTATCATCATAATATTTATTACATGCTAGGTCCTTCAAACTTAGGGAGTAGGGACAGATAGCAGGAAGCTACTTTGTTGTATACTATGTAGCAGTGAATAATAATTCCAATAACAATTGATCAATGTAAAAATAGAATGACTTGCCACAACTAGTCAGAACTGATGTGTTAGAAATAGGACATCTGAACTGGACGTCATATATTTATAAGCCGCCTACAGCCGTGCTATTAACTCAAGTAGCACTGCCTTATCTTTATTTTAACTTACAGCAGTAATATTCAGAGATGTGTAAGGAAGTTAGCAGTAAGCAGTAGCAGCTACGTTACACTTAATCGCATTTTTTTAGTTCAATTTAGCCTTATTCATGCCAAGTAATATGCCTAAATTCGTGTGTTTAGGATGTTGTGATGCAAAATGCAAAAAAATACAGATTTTATCCAAGAAATAATTTAATCAGGACTCTATTCTCTCTTCTTTATAGTTGGTTTTCCTTTGCCAATCTCTTCCAGTGTAGAGAGTTAAGATAGCCATAATCGTACTAGTATGAATGGAGCGCGTAAGTCTAATGTTTATATAGCCCTTCGTTGTTAATTTCACAACGAGTGGTAAATAAGAGGAGATTAGGATTTGTTTGCGTTGAACATTAACGGGAAATCTGATTTGTGCCGGGTTTCACACAATACTGTGTTTGCTGGGTGTGCCGCATGGGAAATGCCTTCAATGGAATTCTTCTGTTGAATCAACACTATGCAGTTTATTTGGACGACATATTTGGTTAAAACAACGATCATTCTTCAGACTCAATGGGCCAGCCTTTTCTTCAAATATTGGCTGTCATTTCACGAGCATCGAGTTCGATTCTATTGAAATATTTTTAATTGATAAACACCCATTGACCCGTCGGGTCGAAACGGATTGACGTGCGTGGAGTGCTCTCGGTGTGCCGTTACTTAAGTATTGGAAATTAATGTAAATTAAAGGCACGGACAACTATCTTACGCGCAGTGGCGTCGCCTCTCCGTCAGCACGAGGGCCCTTCAGTGCCCTGCGAGTGTTTTCATACTCTCGCAGCGGACGTGTTAATTCGTAGACACTGTTTTTTTTCCGCAGTGATCGACGACTGTGGGAACGTTTTCGGGTGCCTCCGTTAGACACTCCGAGGTAACGAGCAAACAGAGCTAAGTGGTTCAGGGAATTTACGGCCCGCGTTGTGATAATGCGTGGAAGCTATAAAGTTTTTCCAATTCGAGTATCGCTCGGGTCGCGACACGTGAAAGTTGTGATGGCGCCGACATCAATAAAACGCACGGCACGCGCGGCGCCGTCCTCGCGGGGCGGACGGGGACGCGGGGGGGACGCGGACTGGTTATCCGCGATGATAGCAGATACCATCACCCCGGCCTAGCCATATATAACCCTGACAGTCGAACAATAAACGTACCTGTTAGCGCCGACTCGCAATAAAGGTAGCGCGATAAATGGAAGCCGAGATGACCTTTGACCCTGCGGTTATTCTTCCCCGCGTAATTGATCATTTATTGACATGAGTGCAGTAAAAATACAGTTAACAGTGTTTAAAGTTTAATGGTTTAGTGTTTAGACTTTAGGGGAACGGTTTAAAAAAAGAAAGAAACGCTTCTTATGCCCTTTTTTGCATTGGACGCGTTTTTGACTGAAGTTTATGTTTTCAAAAGCGTTGCTGATTCTGCTTAGCACAAACCTACGCGACCACGCGACTGCGAAGCGGCAGCGTCAATACAAAACACACATTTGACAACTTGTCAAATGTGTGTTTTGTATTGACAACTTTGACAACTTGTCAAATGTGTGTTTTGTATTGACGCTGCCACTTCGCAGTCGCGTGGTCGCGTAGGTTTACCCTAAGCCTTATTGTTTTGATGTTAGCTACTTGAAAGCGCGTACAAATAGATGAACTCCTGTTAAAAAACCTCATAATCCAGGCATAAGTGAAGTATTTTCGTTCGGAGTATGATCGAATTGAATCACCAGACTTTACGTAACGGGAAGGTGTTATGAAGTTGTAAGACAATAGAGCTATGGGGTCGTCCCACCACCCACGGCCGGCGACTCTAATCACCACTAATCACGGTCCCGAATGACGCATCCGATCCTTGGGCCATTAGTCAAACTGCATTGGCTAGTTCCGATAGTGAAGTTAGAAATCAGAAATGTGTAGGGTTTAAAAAAATGCATCGCAATTCGCAAGCGCCGTGTAACTTAGCAAATAGCGATGCGTTTATAAGTTTAATCCAATGTACCATCTATACCTACTTTTTTATATTATAAAGCGGAAGAGTTTGTCAGTTTGTTTGTTTGTTTGAACGCGCTAATCTCAGGAACTACTGGTTTGATTTGAAAAATTCTTTCAGTGTTAGATAGCCTATTTATAGGCTATATTTTATCACGCTAAGACTAACGAAGAAATAGAGGAAAATGTGGAGCAATTTTTATGTTATTTGGCACACGTTAAAGAACATAGGTTTCTTTTTTGCGGAAAAATGTACGGTTTCCGCGACGTTCCTAAATTACACGGGCGAAGCTGCGCGGAACATCTAATTATTGATATTTATATTTGCAGGCGCCAACACTTAGTGTTTTTGATCTAGAACTACCCTGGGGCAGGGCAGGCCGAATGGATACGAAAATATCCGAAGCTTAAATTACCACATACTAGTACTACCTAATAGTTCTTATAGTCTTAGTCTTATAGTCCTAAGTGCTTCGTGGATCACCGGTTTTGTCCGGCTCATAGATATCAAACTTGTTTATTACCTCTGTGGTCCGGCTATTTCCATATCCATTTGGCCTGCCCTGCTTGCCCTACCCCGCGGGTAGTTCTAGATGCCGAAAAAGCTATTAGCGATGCATCATGTGATATCCTATACGTTTTTGACATCAACTTCCCTATCGGAACTAGCAAATGTATTTTGACTAGGGGCCCAGACAAAATCCTAGTTTATTTGCCGATCAAATTAATAAAGCCGCGACCATAAACGGTGAAATGCTCTGTCGCTCTCAATTAGTGGGTAGCGGTGAATGAGCGCCATATGTGGTCGTGGGTTCAACTTTGCTCCTCTAATAGTCAACTCAAATAAGATTATTAATTAATATTTACTCATCAGTTTAACCCACAAGACGTACACACGGAAGATAGCTATAAATCTAGGCAAATAGCGATATCAATCAATCGACAAACACACATAGATGGTGTAGATAGTGGTCACTTCTGAATTTTTAATATGTATTTCTATGTTTATTAGAGAACTAGCGACCCGCTCCGGCGTCGCACGGGTATAAAATATATAGCCACTGAATAAATGATTAAAATCGATAGCCTATCACGATCCTTAACGTGGTCTACTTCTTATCTGTGCCAAATAACATAAAAATTGCTCCAGTAGTTCGCGAGATAAACCCTTTCAAATAATTTCCCCCGTTTTTTCCACATTCTCCTATTAGTCTTAGCGTGATAAAATATAGCCTATAGCCTTCCTTAATAAATGGGCTATCTAACACTGAAAGAATTTTTCAAATCGGACCAGTAGTTCCTGAGATTAGCGCGTTCAAGTTAGCCCTTTCAAATAATTTTCCACGTTTTTTCCACATTTTCCTCCATTTCTTCGCTTCTATTAATCTTAGCGTGATAAAATATAGCCTATAACCTTCCTCGATAAATGGGCTATCTAACACTGAAAGAATCATTAAAATCCGTTGCGTAGTTTTAAAGATTAAAGGGAACAAAGGGACATGAGGGAAAAAAGTGACTTTGTTTTATAATAAGTATAGATAGATAAACATAGAAATACATATTAAAAATTCAGAAGTGTCTGCCCTGCCCCACGGCAGTTCTAGTATGTCATACATGCTTTATGATGTTGTTGTATATAGGTCTCTACCTACGTAGAGACTAAAGTATTTTCTTTAATTTACTGTAAAAAAATGTGTTCCAAATATACAACAACATCATAAAGCATGTATGACATGAAAAAAATACTTTTAACATACTTTCAAATTTCAATAGAACTGTAATAGATTAGAAATAAACACGCATTTTGGACCATGTAACATGTCCGCGTTAAAACAGAGCGAGTGTCTAATATCGGAACATAACTAATGTTTGTACATAAAAATTATATATTTTAATGATATAGACCAATAAAAATGTCACCTGCATAATATTCCGTTATTTATATCAGTCGAAGGCACATAATCGCTTGCGTCGTTTTATTTATGAGGATATTAGGAGTTCGCGGGCGGTTGGCGTTGCCAAATTTTTTGTGCGAATACCTTGCCTCTGCGCAGGTAGCCGGTGGTGGGGGAACCCCCTCATCCCCTCTAGGGGGAGGCGGAGAAAGGGGGAGGTGCCCCCAGTGGCCGATCCGCCCAACTCTTTGTTTACGTAACGCCCCCACTCATTAAGCGAATCAGACGTTGCATAATACATCATATTAGTAACACGTGATCATAATATATATTGCAGATTCGCAATAAATAATGTGGCTATTTTTGCATAATATTTAATCTACGTATTTGATCATATACCTGAAATGTTGATATGACAGTAGTGATATATGAAGTGGATATTATATAAAGTAATTAATTAAAGAAGTAGAGACAGTCATTTTGTGTGTAACAATTATTACTAACAACTAAAAAGTACCTGTATTAAACAGAATATGCAGTGTACTGTGCACGACAAACGTTTTTACTTTTTTGTTAATGTTGTGTTAAGTGGCGCCTCCGTAGTCCAGTGGTTAAGAGCGTGGCTCTTGAATCGGAAGTCGTGGGTCCGATTCCAGCGTTGGAAACATGTTATTTCAATGTTAGATTAGGACAATGCAGGCTGATCACCTGATTGTCTGACAAGTAAGATGATCCATGCGTCGGATGGGCATGTAAAAAGCAGGTCCTGCGCCTGATCTCTCTCCAGTCGTGTCGGTCTTCCTGTGCCACTGGGTTAGTTAGAGAAAAGGGAATAGAGAGTGCTCTTGTATACTGCGCACACACTTGGGCACTATAAAATGACTCCTGCGTAACAGGCCTGGTTTCAATGAAACCGGCCACCGTCACCGAAACCGGTGTGGGAGTTATTATTATTAAGTTAAGTATGTTCTGTGTGCCGAGTGTGAGTTTTTCGTTTCACATTCGATCGTGAACGCGTTTGGTGTTTACTAAGATTTTGTATGGGACTACTAGTGAGCGATGCTCATGGGAGTGCTCACTCCCGTGATAGCATCGCTAGGTTGTACAAATCCCATACAAAATCTTAGTAAACGCCAAACGCGTTCACGATCGAATGTGAAACAAAAACTCATACTCGCCACACAGAGTTCTGAATCCATTTAAGTATTACACCAAATAAGAAAAGTAAAGAGAAAAATCTATCAAAAGACTTAAAAACAAATATCCTTTTTGCTGACTTATCTTTGTTTTATGTCTTAACTCATAGTTAACTAAAATATAAAAATTATTAATTTTATGTATTAAGTGGATGCACAAAATTCAACATTATATTCTTCTTCTTTATATATAAAAATGGATTTTCAAATGTGTTAGTCGCGCTGAAACTCGAAAACAGGATTTTAGTCTTATTAGTTATAGATAGTTTAAAATATTCGTAGAAGTCCAGGGAAGGTTTTAAAGTGACACGAAGTTCACCGGGACAGCTAGTCTTCTTTATATTATATATAAAAATGGATTTTTAAATGTGTTAGTGGCGCTAAAACTCGAAAACGGCTGAACGGATTGGGCTGATTTTAGTCTTAAAATATTCGTAGAAGTCCAGGGAAGATTTTAAAGTGACACGAAGTTTACCGGGACAGCTAGTCTTATATATAAAAATGGATTTTCAAATGTGTTAGTGGCGCTAAAACTCGAAAACAGCTGAACGGATTGGGCTGATTTTAGTCTTAAAATATTCGTACAAGTCCAGGGAAGGTTTTAAAGTGACACGAAGTTCACCGGGACAGCTAATAATATCTATTTATATTCTCAAACTTAGCAACCTTAATCTAGATACAATAACTTTGTAACGTATGGAACGCAAAAAACGATCACGAAATAGTACCTACTTTAGGCGCCAATGATGATCAAATGATCACAGATTGCAAAACAGTATCGCACACGACGTAACGCTGGCGCCATGTCCCGTTGCCCGCCCACGTCCGACGTGGTCACTCGCCGATGACCACGAAATTTGTTTTTGATAACTCAATTAACTATTCCAATGAAAATGATCATTACAATTCAAGACGTGAGTGGATGAATAAGGTAAGTAACATGAAAAAACTTCCCGTTTTTTCGCTTAAATGGAGGCTTTAGGTCCGAAAAAATTATTTGAAATAGAAAAACTATGGATTATATGTGTAGCCAGATATATTAGCTAGGTTATGGAGTAGATAAGTTACAAGTTTTATAAAAATAATTAGGGAAAAAATTAGTTATTGTCCGTATGTTACGAAATGTTACTTGTTCGATTCTTCCACTCACGTCTTCAATTATGTCTTTAGAATGTGATTGGTTTTGTAAACACTTTTAAGTTTTAGGGTTCTCTAGTTAATGCCATAGGCTCAAGCGGAGTGGAACTTTAAAGCTGATTATCAATACTTATATTATAAATGTGAAAGTGTGGCTCAATATGTCTGTCTGTTACCTCTTTAAGCCCAAGCCGCTGAACCTATTTACCTAGCGAAGTATGTTAATACATACTTTGAGTGCCGGGAACGGCCAAAGGATACCTTTTATCCGGAAAAATATAGGTACGGTTCCCGCACTCTAAAAGTATAAAAGTTATGGCAGAATTGCGGGCGTCGTCTTGTATTACCTATTATGTATTTTAGCATAATGTAAGTAAAAAATACAAAAGCTAGAGGGACGTGAGATAAAAGGCGATCTCTAGTAGTGTGTCATGTGTGGTTGTTCAAGATTTTTTCAATTGTAACTTTCAAAATATGTGTTACCGTAAGATTGTAAACACCGCGAGATTGTAATATGACGAAGTGAAGGATTGTAAACAACCAGTTTTTCGGTGATTTTAAATTAATTATTTCGTATTTAAAATAACGTCAATGCCAAATGTTATGAGATGTATAACATAAATTAAAATTTAGATATACTTAAAGTGCTATTTGAGTGTTCGGTTATTAAAATTAACCTAATTTATAATTCAAACTGCACTTTAAATATATCTAAATTTTATTCAATGTTATACATCAAATATTCAGGCAATTGAAGTTATTTTAAATACGAAAATATAATTAATTTAAAATCACCGGAAAGCTGTTTGTTTACAATCCATCACTTCGTCATATTACAATCTCGCGGTGTTTACAATCTTACGGTGACATATACATACATACACGTTGAACTTTCAAAATAAGTATTTATATCCAAACAGTGACATGCAACTATAACATTTTCAGTTGTACTACATCGTCCGAATCCAGATATGTTCAACCATTTCCTTGTACACAGACTAGGTTAATTAATCACTGAAATGTCGGAACTTTCGAGAGCGGCGCCGCGCGTTTGGTCTGTGTCAAGTAAAATCGCAGATGCTAGGACTGGTTTCTACTGCATGGGCGTATTTGGATTAACAAAAAAGGTGTTTTAACCCTGAACTGGTACCATAAATTTGATGGAGTTAATTTGCATGGCGGGATATTTCCGGTCCGAATGAAACCCGATATGAGATTAACATAACTGTTAGCTGTCGCGCACAATAGCCATTGATCGAAGAAGTTTCGATTTTATCAAAGTTGAGAATTATAATGACGAAGGAGGCCGTCCATTAAGCACGTAAATACCAACAAACATTGTTAAACATCTCCTTATCAGAAACTGGATGACGCCTGGCATCCGCAACTCTGTTGCTCCACAATTCATATCATCACGCGGAAACCGTCCATTTTTTCTGGATAAAAAGTATCCTATGTCCTTTCCCGGGACTCAAAGTATCCCCATACCAAATTTCAGCAAAAGCGGTTCAGCGGTTTGGGCGTGAAGAGGTAACAAATGGACAGACACACATTTTAAATAATATCAGTATGGATACTCATTAGGCGGCCCCTACCAAAAATTCGTCATGCTTTAAAAAATTAAACATCACAGAATTGTTAAAGTGAACATCATCATCATCATCAGAATCAGCAAAGATATTTAGGAAACACCATCTCACACTTTCAAGTATTTCGCAATAAATGAAATAAATTTATCGCGAAAAATGTTATAAACCGTTTTTCGTTTTATAAATAACAAGGTATTATCCGGATTAAAACTCAATAATTAGCACGTCTTTTACGGAAACTCATTATAAGAACATCGTAAAATACTTTGAAACAAGGTGCCAAGATTGTCAAGTAAACAGAAGGTAAATAAAATCCGAAATTGGTAAGAAACTGGTCGATTAGTCATAGTAACGTGGGCGGTTTTATTGTTAATAAAAACAGAGCAATTTTGAAATCCAATATAATCATAATATTATTAAAATTTTAATTTTTAATATGCAACGGTAAACGGTTGAACACACCTTTTATTCTTTCTTCGGAATGGCACAAACCTCGGAAATATAATTAAATATTTTTTATAAAACTTTGTGCAGTTATTCAGCTCAATCGTCAAAATAATATGTAGGTAACAATTAACATTTTTATTCTTAATTATTTATCCCAAAAAACATAATATTAAATATAGCATTTATTAGCAAGTAGCAACATACAGCATTGTTTAAATACTCCTGGCACAAGTTTCTAAGAGTTGTCGAAAATGTCTACAGTATGGTTTTAAATGGACTGCCCACGTCCTAAGAAAGACTCCTGAGAAAGTCCTAGAAATCCAATCGCAATGTGGCAAATGTGTTGTTTTATTGATATCGGGAGAGACAAGTTCTGCCCCGCACTCCATACTATTTTGGATCATAATATTATACCATTTTATCCAAATCGACTCAGGATATGGTGCGTGAGGTAACTGACTACTGTTATACTAAATGTTGCTCGCAACTTGGTTGTGCAGAAATTTGTTTATCATACCTTTCATAAAAATGGCCTAGGAGCGTAAGTTAACAGTTACAAACTTTCGCGTTTATGATATACAATAGATTTACAAAATGCACATTACATTGTTTGCATTGTCAAACATTTTACATAAGAGCTATCAGGCATTATGTAAATCTGATCCGCCAACACAGAGCCTCGTGAGTCAGTGATGATTATAAATTAGCATCAAGTTGCGACACACCAGCGGAAATGACTTGTGCGTTGCTCATCCCCCTTCTACACACCATTCAGAGGTACTCAACCTGCGGCCCGCCGGGGCCGCGTGAAGTTAAACCACTTTGAAATTCACGCCCATCGGCAAAATAGTGCAGAGTCGTCGTGATTCGTGAAAATTTTTCCACTTTTGAATCGCTAATTTTGAAGAACTATATTTTTTAACCCTTCTAATCCTTAAAATTTTTTGTTGCGGCCCGCAACTCCAAGGCCGAAACGTGTTTGTTCACGAAACACTGTTCTGGTGGCTTATAGCGTGACTCTTGACGTGGGTCGCGGCTTCTATTCGCGCGTTCAAAAGATGGCGGGTCCAATGCAGGCCGATCCCGTGGTTTTCTGACAAGAAAGATGATCGATGCGTTGGATGGGGATGTAAAACCCACCAGAAAACGAAATCATTTCCTTCTTTCAGGGTTTTGATAAACAAGTAAAAAGATAGGCCAAACTTAATTACATCCCCTTTTGTAGGAAATTGTAAAAATAAAACGTTTACTGAGGTAATGTAGAAACTATAAAGTTAATTGAGTGGTTTTTGTCAGATATGCAAAACTTATATATAGAGATTAACAAAAATATTCCATTAGTTCCTCTTTCATATCTTTATTGATACCAGTTATTAGATTTTTATAAGCGGTGCGAAGATAAAGAAGATCGTAGCCGATAAAAGGAATTAAGAATATCATTAAATGATTTAATAGGTATAAAGCTATTATGAATAACGATAGTACCTGGAGGTATCATCCAAATAGTGTTCCGTCCAAATTCCAAGTTTGTTGTATCCAGAGTACGAAAATCAGAATAAAGTTACAAATCTTATATATAAAATTCTCGTGTCACAATGTTAGTCAGCGAACTCCTCCGAAACGGCTTTACTGATTTTTACCAAATTTTATATGCATAATTTATTCAGTAGGTCTGAGAATCGGCTACTGGGTACTTTGTATAGATAAGTGCATTTGTTGAATAAATAATAGTAAATTATTACAACCTGAGACTGACGGCGACCATTGTTTGTGCGATGGGATAGCGATCGACGTTGCCATGGCGACATACTTATTTAGTCACTTCAATAAAATAATATGGGCGAAATCACGGCGAAATACTTTATTATAATGGCAAAGCAACGTTTGCCGGGACAGCTAGTATAATATAAAATACAAAAAAATATATATATACAGACGAACATATAACCTCCTCCTTTTTGAAAGTCGGTTAAAATAGCATTAAGCCTCTATTTATAATGGAGTCTCAGTATAGCTGCTACTTTAATTATTATTAATTTATTAATTATTATCTTTTACTAGATGACCCAGTGAACTTCGTTTCACTTTCTTTCTCTTAATCCTTCAATTGCGGATTCTTGGAAATCTGTTGTTATTCTATTGTTGTCGCGGTCACCGGTGTCCTTATGGGGCTTGATGGGTTAAAGACCTTCCCAGGACTTCCACGAATATTTCAAGACTAAAATTAGCCAAATCGTTTCAGCCGGTCTCGAGTTTAAGTGAGACTAACAAAAATTAAAATTCAGTTATATTTATAAATATTACTAAGATATTATATTTAACGCTTGCCCTGTTGAAAACAATATTATCATATCGTGATCAATGGAACATAGGGTAGATTTTACAAATGACAAAAATAAGGCTTTATGTGCTTTTTAGCCTAGCCTATTCTAACTTTGATGGTCCTCCGAAAATCACACAGGTTTCATCACAATGTGTTCCAACACAAAATGGCCACACAAAACTTGGGACATTCCAGAATGTTTTAAAGTATACATAATACATTTTAAATGATGTATTAACAATATTAATGGCTGCTCAATATTCGGCATTAATTCTAATGAATGTATATCACGAATCTCGTCCGTCTGTGCGTTTGTCACTGTCGGCTGTCGGTCGGCGCCATACAAAACTAAAACTTCTGGTTTTGGAAACCGCTCGTTTGTGTATTAATTTTAATAGAGTACGACGGACGTGGAAATATCTAGAAACTTGCTCTTAATAAATAAGAAGATTATACTGTCGTATACACTATACCTGAATGGAATTAGCAAGTAGAGTTACTTTGTTCAATGTTTAATAGGAACATTGCAATATTAAAAAAAAAAAACATAATTAGATAATAATATTAAAAAAAAAACAGACAAAATATTAGGTAGGTACAGATGTATAGTCAAACAACTAAACTAGAAACTAGATAAGGCTAGTAAAGTAAACTCAGACAAGACTATTACAATAATAATTACACTTAATGGATATTGATGAAACAGTCAATCTAGTTAGACAGATATCGTTGTAAGCAACTGCTACTTAAAAATATCCACTGTTATTTAAAATACCTATAGAATATTCATTTTATAATTTTTCTAATTTATGTCTCGCATTAAGAATATAAAATATATTGAATGGATCACTTAATAGTCTGTTTGATAGCATCCATCATGTAGAGATAGATTAGAAATTACTCAAAATCAATCTTAAGAAATTATTATATCCTTATATTCCGAAGATGAAACGTTGTAGATTGGGCTACTTTAAAAATATTTTAATGTAGAAAAAAAATATTACCTACTAACCAGATTTACTTTGAATTAGCCAATGTACCATCGAGGAAATTGATTCCTATGCATTTGATAGACCAACGTTATTTGGTCGAATATGTCAATTCAATGTTAATTGTGACCTGTCGGCTGGGTTTGACGTAACGCAACCAAACTACGTAGGTCCCCCATCTGCATAGGAATCAACTTCTCTGATAGTACTTCGTAGATCCCTGCGGTCTGTCGCATCGGTTTTTACAATAATATAGCTAAATTTGATGTCTACACTTTTCTCAGAAATTATAATTGTATAGATGTAAAATTATTATAGGTATTATGTACTTGCAGTAGAGTCAACATGTGTACACTGTACTTTGTGTAGCATTACTTAATGTTTGTTGTTTTTAAATATAAAGCAAACTTTCTGCTGACAGTCCTACTCGTTGACGTTAAAGACACATTTTTATGGCCCTCATTACAGTCTCCTTGATCTAAACTATTGCATTTGACTTTCAAGCACAATTTACATTTTAACATCGTATATTAAAAAGGTAACTGCACGTGGCGCTCCTAAACGGGTATGCAAATCGTCTTGCGTGTGTGCTATACGCACAGCACACATACACGCTCATTCATAAGCCTATCTAGCCATGAATTAATCGCAACATTTGAATATGTTTACTCTGACAAAGGAAGCGCGGCCATTGAGAAAAACTCGCCCAAAACTGGTTCCGCACGTGTCAATGAACGAAGGCATTTCGGACGCTGGGTGGAGTCCGGACGGACGGCGGACGGCGGACGTGTGCCACCTCGATTGATGTAGAACCTGTCCGGGGACCGTAGAAGTCATTAGAATATCTTGGAACACGCCAGAAATGCTTAATCGTTTTCCTCAAAATTTCGCTATTATTAAACGTTAAGATGATATTAAAATAAATTGCAAAGCTTACTTACTTTTGATATTATTATCATGTAAATACTATGTATTCAGTTTACCTAGGAGTTTTAGGTACTCGAAATAGGATATAAAGTGTCTAAGTATGGCGACATTCTATAAGTTTACGGCGTTTTCTCACCAGACTCAAATTGCATATAAAATTGAAATCAAACATTGGTGTTCACATGGGAATGTGATAAACTCAATATTGACAGATTTTTCGACCTTAAAACAATATTAGTATAGATTACCAAATACTGTTAACACAACATTGCAGTCTGTGAAAGAGCCAAGTGCTAAAACGGTCATTCAAGCGATCTATTAGCACTGGTTACTTTATGTAATAATACAAGGTTAAAGTTTACACAGAAAATAGGGCTGCTAATTTTCATAAAATTTGGGTATGAGTTATGACCCATTCTTTCATTTCGTTCTTTTAATGTTTCTGTTAATTATTTTATTAGAGTATTAAAATAAAGTAAATTAATTATTTTGTGTAACAAAATATAAGCAGTAACTCTAACATATAATTTGCAGAGATTGCATTTTAAAGAAAGCAAAACAAATCAATCTTCGTTCAATATTCGACAACCCTAGTCGAGATGAAAAGAAATGATGAGTTTTGTTTCGTAGTATCTAGTCATTAGCGCGGGAAGCACTAACGAAGTAGACAAACTGTGAAAGTGGATTACGCTAATCTAAATGTTTTGCAATGTAGTTTATGTGCCGGCCTCATTAATACTGACACGTTAAAACTCTCTCTAAAAATGCAATCAATATTCTTATCGATCTATCAAACCAATCAACTGATAGTCTATCTGCGGATTGAAATGCTAGTCTGGTTTAAAATGTAAAACTGAAGTTTCAATTTTAAAATACATATTTATGTCTGTAGCAGCTACTCATACTGTAGAGTGTAGACTTTTTAAAAAGTAAAAAGTATACAGTATACTCTATCCTTCTTACTAAAATAAGGTCTACACAGTGTGTACAGATGTTATAAAAATATCCAAACGTCTTTCGTATGAAAATCTGTTCGTCGTTATATTGATTAAAGTATAATTAATAGAAGTACATCGTTAGGTCATATGATTTTTCTAGCGCATCGAACAAAGACATTATAAGACAGTTTAATTATAAACTTTGTAGATTTTTTATTAGTTAGGTCAATATGGTATGGCATGGAGGTCTGTTACATCACAATTAAATGACTGTATGCTTAACAAAATCTTCGAAAGATTCTCTGAATACTCTCAAGAGTTATGCTGGCCATTACACAAACATCTTGTTTTAAACGATAATCTTATCCCCCGTGATCGCGGCTTCCCATCTTACTTGCTTATTTATTTTGATGACCATCTGTTAATCTTCTGAGTCAGAATTCAAATGATAAATATGGCTTAGCCTCCAAATGTTTCCGCTTTTATTACCTGTAGGTACGGTTTGAATATTGTTAAAGGTTCAAAAATGTAGAGTTTCTAAGTCGAAGTTTTATATAGATGACTTAATGTTGCCCCACTGCAAAGGCCTCTCTAAGGGTCTTCTATTTTTGCTTAAGAAAGTTATTGTTATACATACTATAATATCAATAAAATATGTTTTTTTATCACAGACATCTTAGTACTAAAAGCAAGCTGTTAATAATAGTTAACGATATAACCATAAACATAAGCCAATCCTAAACTTGGCGGTAATTAAATAGATAAATAACCACACTATCTAGTATTTTGGCAAGACAATAAGTGGGCACGAATAATGAATGAAAGTTGGCGACCTCAGAGCGAACGTAGGCGGCTGTTGCAAGCCTCGGATAGCATCCATTCACAAAACCAGCGGTGTAGGTGTACCGCACACATACATCTATTGGCAGGGCGTGTGTGTGTGTGCTTGTTTTGATACGAAAATTAGGAAATCGATTGAAAATCTATTGTAAGGTCACGGCTTAGGAAGAGAACTATAATTCTAAACTACACAAGTGGTTTTGGCTTGAAAGATTTGTATGTTATGCAATGCAGCTTACTTTTATAATTACTAAAATATGATAAGTGAAAAACATAAAACAAAAGTAACATAACACTTAACAGTTATTTTTAAAGTATTTTGACTTGGACACACCGGGCACCGAATCGCATAAATTCCGAAGATTTCTGTGTTTAATATAAACTCGTAAATAAGGAGAGCTATTCGAATTCCACAGTTAGCTACTCAATATGGGTTTTTTAGGCTAATTCTGAATTCCAAACAAAAAATATTCGAAAGCCATACGGGGGGCCGGTCAATATAATAATTTATACAATAAATTGAACATAACGCGTACATAATTTTATTAAATCGCTTATTCAGAACAATAAAACTTGTATAACAATAATCATTTTCTTTTTATCTGCGTCATAATCTTATCCGAAATAGGTTAACCTCGTTGTGAGTAATAAAATAAGTGTATAGAATATAGGCAATGAATTCGTTAATAGCTAGTGTTTTAAGTGCCAACTTTACCAGCGCTTGTTAAAGTTAATAAGAGATTACAGATTAAGTAATACCTTTACTTTCTTATCTTTACAATGGGAATTACATCGCAACAAAATATAATGTATTGATTTTATCGATAAGAACAAAATACGTAGCATTTTGAATTAAGATGAAGTGTTCATATACGACATAACATTCAACTTAAATGGTGGTTGCTGAAATTGTCGCTCTATATCGCTACATTTGCTTACTGTTTATTTATACAGGCAAAGTAAAAAGCAATTTTCTAGCCTACATGCATTTTAAGTGGAAAAAGCGAGTGCAATAGAGATTGTACTGCGTCGCCCGTCGCCATTCCTGACAGCTAGTTACACGATAAACATCTTCCCCTGCTTCTTTATAGCCACTCACGATCATATTTCCAAATAGATGGACTTAATATAAACCAATTTAGTGGCAAAGCTTGAGTGAGATATTATGCAGTTTCTAGAGGTCAACATTTGGTTGACGCCGAAGCCGATTAAAAGGTTATCTTCGGCTAAAACTTGAGTCAATATCTAAAGTTTTAAAAGTGTTACGGCCGTAGTCGGAGATATTGAAAGATTACCTAACTTTTAATTAATAACGAGTTTGATAGAGAATGCAAGGAGCTTAAGTCTATTCTCTCAAATTAAGGTCTAATGAAATCATTAACATGTGTCTCTTAGTGTAATCGTTAGAAAGATTTTTTTCAGCATTTGTACAAGTGCCTAAATATTTTTAATTTGGGTAATTTGATAATTTTAATATTTATTCCTTTTATAAAATTTGTCACTGTTACTTTCATTACAACGTGTTTTGTTTTTGGAACCTTTGACGAGGGTGTCGGAGATTTTAGCCGAATTTGGATGAAGCCGAAGCCGATGTCGGTCGGACTCTACAATTATGAAAGTTTATAGTGCGGACTACCTTCGATGTCACGACCGAGCCAAAATCGTCGCGAACTCGGCTTCGGCAACCCGACTTTCTACGACAAACGGGTCAAACACATTCATACGGATTATCATTAAATTTATATTTATTACGGAGTTATGAAATGTACGATTTCAATTACAAACATTGTTGTTGCATGTCGTGATTACTTAATGAAATGTTGCCTTCGATTGGTAAAGATTTTTATGATGATGTATTTTTCTGACCTTTTTTTGCTTTCAACAATGTAACTGATATTTTTTTAATAATATTAATTTATGAATATGATTTCCAACTGCTTTACCTACTGCTGTAAGTTCATTACAACTTAAATGCCCAAGGATTTTAAAAGCTTTGCATTTTTACTGCTTTATTTGTGATTCCAAATTAGTTACAAATTACAAACGAAATAGCTTAATATATACTACAATAGTTCTAAACTATTTGGTGAATGTGAAGTTAAAATGAGTGTAACGAGGGTGGTAATAAATAAGAGATTATCCGTCGGCCACATCTAATCCGGTGTTTACTTTACCTCAGATTCCGAGCGTTTTAGGGCAACAGCTCTTACGCCCTTTTACATACAGGACATAATGTACCAAAGATTATTATACCTCTTTATTAAATCAGGGAGCTATCTTAGTGATTTAAAATTATTAAAACGTAAAAGTGCCAATGTAAATAGTTTTAGAAGTAATTAGGCACAAAAGTTGTGATTAAATTCATTACTTTAATGTAAGGACCTACATAGCAAGTGGATTTAAGTAATGTAGTGAAGTTATGTAGTAACCTATTTTTTTTTTAATACAAAAGCTATCCAAAAGGATAATATCCAAAGGAAGATAAGGAAAACACTTTGGTCTCGCAAAACCGAGACCAAAGTGTTTCCATACCTAATTTCCTCAAAATTGGTTTAGCGCCTTTGACGTGAAAAGTTATAGACATACAGTTTTCATTTATAATATTAGTATGAATATACACTTATACGATTGAATAAGCAAAGAGTAATACATTACTAGGCTTTTTAATCCATCAGCTGACAACCCTAACCAAGGGATTGTTATCAGAGCTAAACTGTTAACATATTGGACCGCCTGGTTACGCAATTTATTGTTTGACTATCGTTTATTTATCTACGCATTATATATGACAGATCTTGTTAGGCCGATATTGGCGGTTTCCGTCTAGGACGCGGTGCAGACGGACCGCAATCTAAGAAGCGCTGTTGCTGTTGCATGCAGTTTGAAGTTTTGGCTTAAAGTTTGACGCAGTCATAAGCCGATCGAATTTTATTTATACGCAAAATATGGCGAACCAAAATAACGAGGGTTCTCCATAAAAAATAAATCAATTTATTTTATGGCAGATAAGAAGTATTGGTCCTGTTGACCTAATGACCCTGTGGCCGCATGTGTCAACGATTAATGTGTGATGCTGCTAGCTACACGTATGGTGTATACTGTATAGGCTAGCGACTTGTCTATGTAAAACATAAACATTTTGACAAGCTGTCGCTGACCACGCGTCGCTACCTTAAGTCGCCCGTATGCACCGACCCTACTGTGATTGTTTGAATGCAAATGGCGGTCTGTAAATATACCGGCTGTCTGATTAGCTATCTAGAACTATCTAGAAGTTGCCATTTATCGGAGCCAATATGGTTTCGTTTTAATGTCGTAGACGGTTTTGGTAGTACTTAGTAGAGTTTATGATTTTCTGTTGCTCGGGATATCGAGTTCTTTGTAGGACCGTCTCTGCTTTAATGTCTGTCTGTGTGTCCCGCCCACCGGCGATTGTATTTTGGTATCTTGCTCTTGAAATAGCTATTAAATGGAATTATATTCGTTGAGAGTTATTTATAGACTACTTACAATCATTTCTACATAACAAAGTAAAATGCAGGGTGGACGTTGTTGGTTGCGTTCGCGTTTACGCTCAAGGTGGAGGTCTCAGATACAAATCCTATCCAACAAGAGCATAAGTCAATATTCGTAGCCCGTAGATCATGTACTCATATTGGTATCAAGGGTCTATATTTCCATTTCCATTATTATACAGCCGTGTCATTCACACTATTATATTTTGTTCTACGCGTGTAGCTATTAGCGGACTTATCTTAAAACCATTCCTATCCAAACCATATCTTTGGTATAGTGTGTAAAAACCAATAAATAAAATAGACTGGTCGTCCAGTAAACAATTATGCGTCTAGTTAAATGCTATCAGCAGATCTCCAGGTCAAAATCTCGTAACCTTTGCCTTCATGAGAAATAGGCTTAGCTGACTATACATAAATCTTATTTGTTTTTAGTTTGAGCCTAGTATTTACTTTACTGTTAAAGGTAATGAGTAGTAATGACTAATGAGTAATGGTAAGTTATATTTTGATTTGGTTAATACAGAATACTGTATATTTATACTTAATCCTTGGATCGCGGATTCTTGAAAATGCTATTGTATTCTGTTGTTGTCGCGATCACCCGTGCTCTTATGGGGCTTAAAGGATTAAACTGGATTGTTCAGACGCGTTCTTTCTAAGCTTTAATTTTAAGTAGAACTGCAAGATTCCTTAAAGAGAAGACCTCTGTAATAGGTAAGTTCATATCAGTTCGTCTATTTGTTCATGTTAACAATAATTAGTTTCTAACACTCAAGTAACGGTTGCAAAAAGTTACGAGCTAGAGTTAGTGGAATAAGCAAGCACAAGAAGTTCATTATCTTCCGTTTATTATAATAATACATTCAAGATATTATTGTCTCAAAATCGTTGATATCTGTGCTTTCAGTTTTATTATTGTCAACAATATAATAAAGTACTAACGAGAAAATGATCGTAATGTCTGTTATTATAGTCGGAACTCGGAAACAAAAAAGTTTTCTAAAAGTGACTGATGTAACGTTAATCGGCCCATATATTTTGATTTTGAACTTCCTTTTTTTAATAATTTACAAAAGGCATAATACTGCGTTCATGTGCTGCAGCGTGGATAGCAAATCTTTGTTTTGATCAAGATAAAGTGCTCATGATGCGCTGTTATGAATGAGACTCGACTGACTCACAGTCCATTCAACAGCCGCCCCCGCCGCTCGCGCCAATACTATTGTTTCATGCCTCTGCCCTCTCACTTCCTGCATAGCCTCATATTTAATACCGCTAATAACCATCGGCCACGGAAAGGTCAGATTTCTGGTGTAAGATTTCAGAGAATCAGGGGATAGTCAACTATAGCATTTTATTCGTTGCCATTAAAGTTAGAACTTTGAGATACCATTATCTCAATCTCTTAACTTTAATAGCTCGGAAACATGTGAAAATAATAAAATATTATGCTTTAATATGGCCATAATTCATAGTAAAATTCTAACGTGTTTAGCATCTACAAATCTCCAGCTCAACAGTTTTAAGGTTAGTTTTTACTCCAAAAAGGTATGTTTTTAAGGCCGTCCCCCGAGCAAACGACCTTGGCCATACATTTGCCGCGTTGCCGAGATCGCACCAAAACCCTATTATTTTTACTTATCTTAGTTCAAAATTGTCCTAAAAAAAATTTAAAACGGGGAATATGTAGTTTATGATATTGTCGATCTATTGGCGTGAGTTTCAAACAAAAGTAATTTGTAAATGCTAAGGAGATGCTGAATGTATGCTTGAATTTTAATAAATTGGCATTACTTTGGAAGCTGATATCATGAGTATAATAAACAAAAATAGAAAATTTAAAACGGGGAAAGGAATGTTGATATACTGAATATTATAACTTTGTAGCTTTCAGATTATGAGTTTATAAGGCTTTAAATACGGTCAATTACGGAATCTCCGGAGGGAACGCCCTTAAAGCCAAAAAAATGCTGCATCTTCTGCTGTTTTGGTACAATTATTTAATTTTATCATAATTTGTGTTCTTGTGTAGACGTCTGATTCAGCGGCGCTTAAGGTACAATTCCGTGCATCGCGATCGATCGCGGTCGTGCACGACCTACGACTGTCGTCGGACGCTCGCGACCATAGTCAACGTATGAAAATGTATGGCACCGCTTCCGAGGCCCGCGACTGACGCGCGCGGCCTACGACTGTCGTAAGCCGCGCGCGATCGTGTCTTGAAGTTATGACAGTCGCGCACGACCGACGACAGTCGTAGGCCCCGCGCGACCGTGTCAAAGTTATATGGCACGATCGCGCGCGGCTTACGACAGTCGTAGGCCGCACGCGTCAGCCGCGGGCCTCGGAAGCGGTGCCATACATTTTCATACGTTGACTATGGTCGCGAGCGTCCGACGACAGTCGTAGGTCGTGCACGACCGCGATCGATCGCGATGCACGGAATTGTACCTTTAGCAAACTTATAGTACGAGATCCCAATGTATCGAATGTCGATATTATTATCTTAAACTTGATTAATAATTTCTTAATAATCTTCTTCGACATCATTAAATCCTAATGCAATATTGGGACATAATATCATGTAAAATTATTGATATTATTTTATAATTATTATTCGACTTTTAAAAGGTAACATCAATTTTATGTCAACGTCTTCTTAAGTTGGGCTAATGTTGTAACTGATTCCGTTTCGACATTACTTTTCCATTGGCGTTTGGCGTTAAGCTAAAATTATGTTACACCCGTGTGCGCTTAACAAAAGATATGTAAATCGTCCATTTCGATATTGATATCGAATTTTAAATTTAGAAGCTTATTTTTTTAATAGTTTAGAAAGCAGCGAGACTAATGCGCGGTCAGCCTGATACGTATTATATTATCTGAGTCGTGGCAAATTATGGGCTTAATAGCATGGGGCAAAAACTTCTCCTTGACACGTTGTATAGTTCAGTGGGACGTGTAATGAACCGCTGGACAGTTTATTGAATAAATCATCCGACGGATATTACTTAACAAATAACGGTAATTATTTTACAGAGTTATTAAAATAATGAGTGCGAGCACTTAAGATGAGTTGACGGTTGGTGTCTTAATTGACAAGCTGATAGGACCAACGCTGACCTTTTGGCCTACAAATTAAAAAAAAAACTCATTTTTCACAACATTCTGCTCTTTGGTTATTATTAATTATTTTGACTTTTAACCCAAGCACACCTTCAAGAAGATCGCGTATTCTCTATTAAAAGGCCGGAAACGCACCTGCATTTCTTCTGATGTTGCGAGTGTCCATGGGTGACGGTAGTTGCTTTCCATCAGGTGACCCATACGCTCATTTGCCATTTTATTAAAAAATAAACCTTGTTATATCAAAATCATAAATTCCATTATCCTTTCTTCATATCGGAGGAGCACGTCATAAGGTTTCGTAGGACGATGGTTTAGAATGTAAGAGTTAAACCTGGAAAAAATAGTTAAATTAAAAAGTGTTTGTAGGTGTGTAGTGCTATAGAGTTTGCTAATCACTATAACTATAAATACTAGGAGTATGCTAGTGTCGTACTCACTATTGCTAATACTAGGAGTATGCTAGTGTCGTACTCACTATTGCTAATACTAGGAGTATGCTAGTGTCATACTCACTATTGCTAATACTAGGAGTATGCTAGTGTCGTACTCACTATTGCTAATACTAGGAGTATGCTAGTGTCGTACTCACTATTGCTAATACTAGGAGTATGCTAGTGTCGTACTCACTATTGCTAATACTAGGAGTATGCTAGTGTCGTACTCACTATTGCTAATACTAGGAGTATGCTAGTGTCGTACTCACTATTGCTATAAATGCTGGCTGTATACTAGTATTGTGTTCTTAAAAACTGTCGATGCTATATGCCAGTCTGCGTGACTTGTAGATGAGGAGCAGGCTGCGAGCATCTTATCGTCTGATCGTCCATTAAATATGAAATACACTCTCCAGACCTCCGCCACTCCGCCCACTATAGGTCAGGCTCCCACTTCTGACCTGAACTTATATTATGACTTATGAGGTATAACCCCCTTATTAGTAAAAAGACTAGACGGCGCCCACAACTCTGTTGCGCTAAAATTCGTTTATCGGAAACCGTACATTTTCCGGGATAAAAAGTATCCGATGTCCTTTCCCGGGGCTCAAAGTATCTCCATAAGTCCATACCGAATTTCAGCAAAATAGATTGAATAGTTTAGTCAGTCGAAAATCATAAAAGTTTATTGTGCGGGAACTGTACATTTTCCGGGACAAAAAGTATCCCTTGTCCTTTCCCGAGACTTGGATTTATAATATTTGTATTCAAATATTCATACTTACCTTATCTCTATAGTTATAAGTATGATTTTCCGACTCTGTCCTTGTTTGACAAGGGACTTGCAAGTTGTAACGTAAGAGCAAGGAAAACATTTTGTGACTATCATCTGCATACAATATGGATCTTAATGTTAATAAATAATAAAATAATAGGTAACACTTTTTTTCAAATTCAAATTATTTACTAAGCATACAATAGTATAAAAGCTAGGTAGCATACATCACGTCGTCTAATCCCATGCTAAGTAAAAACTTGTGTTCTGGTCAATGGATGCACGCCAAACAATATTTTTATCCTAATATATTATACTATTAACACAATATTCACACACACACTAACACTACACTTTATCACGTAAAGTCTGTTACGGCTACTATACGCGCTTCGTTCGGGAGCCTCCCCCGGAACCTCCGGTAAACTACACCGGCGGGCCAGAACGCCTCCACCTCGAAGATGGATAAATTTACCATTAAAAAGGCATAACAACAATAACTTAGCTTAAAGCAGTAGCTAAATGAAGTGTAGACTATTAGAAATCTAAAATCTAAATATAGAATTCACCGAATTTTCAATTTGCTACGATTCGCGCGATTCTACGAATGTACAATTTACCTAAATTTCTATATATCTAAATATCTGTCAAAGATACACTTCTATAATCTGATTAAAATGTCAATTTTACAGCATAAAAATCGTCACGGTGCTCAAAAAATTATGATACATAATGATATTATACATATTATTCACTGTGTTACCAACGCGTGGAAAGTTTTAACGATTTTTAATGAATTTAAATGTATTCTTAATTGAAAACTGGTTCAGACACATTCACTACGTCTAACTCTGACTATCACTGCGAGTTGAGTCGAAATGTATTCTAACTTTAATAGCGGGTTATATTCCAATCCAGTGGAATAATGTAAACGGGTACTGGATGTCCAGTTTCAGTATTACTACTGGATTGGATTGGAATAATGTAAGCCGCCCATTACTTTATTTTTTCCTGAATTCGACTGTTATTATGTAATTTATAGTTCAATTGTAATTGAAGACGCGACTGCAAGAACACGATAACTAAAATTTTGGAGCATACGGACATTTAATATTTTTTTCTATTATATTTGAACAAACCTTCAAATTTATCTATTTCATCACCTGGCTAATATATCTGGCTACACGTACAATGCACAGGTTTTTAATTCCAAAAATTTTTTTCCAATCCTACAGACTTAATTTTTGCAAAAAATTGTAATTTTTATTAGATATCGTGTTCATCTACTTACATGTTCAATAATTTATTTAATTAGTTATTAGAGCAATCATTTTTGTTAAATAAAATTGTGCTGTCAGCTGTGTAATTAACTAATGACTAATGTGTTACATGAAGCCTACTTGGGCTAATAGATTAAGTTAGCCCTGTGTTTTTATTATGTTACTAATATTAGTATAATGTTGTGAGTTGTCCCGTTTATAAATGCGAAGAGCTACAGAAATTACATATTACGCTTAGTATAACCCAGATTGATTTTTAACATGATAAGAAGGGCAAATCTAATATACTTACTTAGTTTTAAACGGGTAAAAAGTAAAAAGCCCATACTTAATATTATTATGATCTTTTTACCTTTTACCCGTCTACTATAGAAGGGTCATGATAACAATATGAACAAACTCTATTTTATACACTATACAGTATGCTGTATGAACCGTATCTATTTTTTCTTTGCTCTCCAGAGTTTATCATTACTTCATAGCTGGGTTTAATACATTTCTATCTGTATCAAATTATAACATCGATTCAATTATTGCATAACAAACAATTCCATGATCTGGAGTTATAAAATCCTGACGTAAGCTATTAAGCTTTACCGAGTAATGTGTTTTTATCCTTATCCGTTTCGCCTTGCATAAAAATCTACAATTTTATGATCTTTTAATTAAATTTCATTAATACGTAATCAGCAGTAAATTTGTGATATTATGGGCGCGAGGCCTCCGTATTTCAGGCACTAGGTGTTGTAAATTCACATAAATTGGACATCAATTAATGCGAGACCGAGCTGCGATCTGACTTTAATGTGATAGCGAAGCGACTCCCGCCACCGCGTGATATTATATTACGAACCGATAATCTCATTTCCAATCCTTTTCTTCGTTTTATTGGATATTACCCAGAAGTAATAGCGCTTATTACGGCAATATTTATATTTCTGATAGACCCGATAGGGGGAATGGTATAAAACGTGAAACGTATGCGCCCATTTAATGATTTAATGTAGGAGTAACTCGGTATTAAGTGAACCGGCATCGCGATACCGACCGGTCATATAATGTACTCGGGTCAGTCGTTAAAGTATATACCCGGTTAAATAGAAGTGAAGTGTACGCTTAATTTATTTGCGGATTAGATTCTACAATTATTTCCTTTGGTTTATAGCTAGAACACGTAGTTTTACGTCTTTAACTCCAGTAATTATAAATAATCATATACTTTAAACCACTTCCTAATGTTCCTACTTATGTACTAGATCCGAAATGTGTTTTTAACGAGAAGGAAAGTCCTAAACTAGGAGAAAATTGAAGCTTTCGAAACGAAAATGTGTAACTAACGTTGTAGACGAGAAGGTAAATTGTAGAACATAAAAACACCATTTAGATTGTAGTAAAATCATATATTTATTGCTCATATTGTTAAAACATTGAACGGCATTGCGTAACGTAAAAAGCAGCCTCATTGTTATCTTGAACTTTAGACGGTTACTGTAACTTCACTGTTATTGCCTAACGGTGTCCATCTCGAGAGATTGCGGACAAGTGACAACTGTTGCGGAAGGCTTCGAAGGTCCCCGGCGGGGGACGAGGGAACGACAGCCGAGGGGACGAAGGGGACAGAGGAGACGAAGTGGACGAGGGGGGAGGGGGACGGTTGCGCAACTCATGGCGCCGGTGAATGGAGGCTAGTGTGGGCGAAGTTTTTATCAATGGAAAGCGAATTTGTGTCGTACGCACGTGTCACGGCCGAGCGGGCTCGTAAAATATTAAATATGTATGCGTTAACCTTAATTATAGTTCAAGAACAATAAAGGATTTGCCTTGGAGTTGTGAATGAATGGACGTCACGCCGTTCGGGCTTCGCAATTTTCATATTGCCTTATGCGTCGCTAAGACTCATACGCTGAATGAATTTAACATGACTAGTTGATTTTATACGTTAGGATTTAGGATATTTGAAACATATTAATTGGCAACCGTTAAAATAATAAAACAAAACGAAAAACAAGAAATCCCCAACAAGTAAATCAGGCAAATTCAATATTCGTTGACTAAGACAAACGCTAATCATATTTTATAACTATCTAAGACGAATGAAATAATATGTAGTAAAAAGAAGTTTTTTTTATAAACGATCATAACTTGCGAATTAATTATCTAATTGGAAACAGAATCGGCGACGTGACACGCAATAAATATTCATATTATCTAATATTGAAGTAAATTTGAAAGGAAATATCAATTTGAATGGACGCCCCCACTCAACCTTCGCTCAGATTTAGACGTGATGTAATCATTTGAGCGTACACTGTTGTGATACTTGCATCTGGGACTTAATTAGACGATATTGCCCGATCCCAATATCTGTTATACCTATCTAACGACGTGACTTATTCTTACCAAAGCGGGGCGTCTAGGTAATCGCACTAAAAACAACCAAAATGGCATCTATTAGGACATAGAACTCTACGTCCTAATAGATTTTTCTGAGAATTCAGTAGATGTTTATCAATGGACAACATCGACTTCGTAGGACACGGGAACGAGTCGAAAAATGTGTTCCTCTGGCAAAAGATTTTGCTGAACGACCTCTACTTCTATATTACACTCGAAAACGGCCTATTAGCGACTCTTATAAGAAGCTCAATATATTATTGGATTATTCTTCCTTTATAGCGACAAGTGAGACACTTTCCGTCGTGCGGATCGACAAACGGACTAAAAACGACACTGTCTCGACGAAATCGAGACGGATGGTCACGCTAGTTATACCTGATGCTAAGGATCAATAAAGTAAAGTCCTAAGATACACATGAGGCTTAAAAATATATCATAACTCGTGACAATATTTCACCTATAAGGCTTTAGATTACCTCGTAAAAGTGTGATGTAACGTGGATGTAACTTTTCAAAAATGTAAAGACTCACCAAAATATACTGCCCAACTATTTGTAAAATCAACTACTAACTAGTAGACCGTATATTTACTGTTCCTTACTCAAATATGTTAAACTGTTTGTAGCCTTTACTGTGAAATACTGTGTGATACATCAATCATCGTACACATATCTAGTAGTTAAACGCTCTAAAATAAAATGCTTACTTAAGATCTTTTGCTTTAAACTATCTCAATGTCAATGCACTATTAAACTTTTGCCTGTAACTTTACTTCGAACATAAACAAACTCAATTAACACAAAATACGGAAGCTACAAGGCGTTCTGTCTGCGACTGCACATTTCCACAACCGCAACTCCTCTAAAAACAGCGGCAACCAATGAAGGAAATCTTTTGATAATTCCAGGGATGTGTCAATCTCTTTAATAATGCCAGGGTTACCTCAGTCCGCGGGGTGTATTCTGGAGACATTAACTTAAGTTATTCCTACCTCACGTGGCTTCTAAGGTGTGCTGGTCTCCTAACCACGGTGGCCACTTAGCCCCAGGTGGGCTACGCCGTAAAATAAAGAGTTACGGCTACTATACGTCAATATAAGATTATCGATATCTAAATGAATTTTATTGACTAGGTCGCATTAATATGCTGCGTGCTGTGAGACCAGTAAGTGCACCTAATTATAAACCTTTTTTGCGATATAATATGATTATAATCTAGATAAGCTACTTCGTGGCTTTGAAGGAAATTCCACGGAAACCATACAAGCAGTAAATTAGTCGCTTTTAGTATTAGCGAGAGCGTCAGGGACTCGCCTTAAATCTAGGTAATCTCAGGCTGCGACTGCGTAATTAGTATCAAAGTAACAAGGTCCAGAGTAGGTACATTTACACTTTACTTACATTAATCTCGACAAAGTACTTCTCTATGTTGGTCTAGCTGCAAAATTTCCCAAAAAAAAAAAAAAACAAATTCATAACTACTATTATGCGAACTGTTTGTATATAATAGCTAAGGCTGTAGTAGTAAATATGTCGTAGTACAGTAATTGACACGACAGCGGTACGGGGGCGGTCGTGGGCGACCGGAAGGAAACAGCTTTCCACACCGATGACATTTCGGAATACGACTATGAAATTAGCTGCTCAAATATAATAGATACTCGAGGGCGCTACTTGAGACAACAGTCTTGAGGCACTACAGTTTTATATAGAGGTAGAGACACGCACAAACATTATGTAATTGATTGTACTGTTCTTGGTGGAAATTCATGTTGAACACAAATAAAACACAATTTTTCGTGCACATTTTATTAGTGTTCAAAATTTTTAACAGCTCTGCTAGCGCAAAGATTGGCTAAAATGAAGAACTAGGCTCGACCAGTCTCCCGCGTGTCTAGATAAACATTTTTGGGCTTTTCGCAGTGTCACGGGCTTTTTTGCTCACTTAAGCAAAGCGTATAACAAGTATTAGTAAGTACTCAAAGCTAGTTGATTTTAAGGAACTTAGAATTTAAATAACAGAAATTCTAGCCAAACCAGTTCAGACAGTTAAGAAGCTCAACTAATCAGCGTGACGATTTTAGGAAGGCAGCAAATGGATGAGGACTACTTAGGGCAGAAGGATTACAAGATGTTCTTTGAACGAGGCATAATATGTTTAGCATAAGACGGCAAATGAAATAACGAAATAATATCTTCTGATATATAGTATTAGACCCGAAATAAAACATTAGAAAGCCGAAAGAGATATAGATAATTATATTACAGCAAGTTATAGTACGCGCTAATGAATAATAATACGCTACCAATATAGCTTACAGTTTCCCTCATCTTATTAAGCGTCTATGCAGCCCTTTCGCAATTTATCTCACCTCAATAAGAGTCCAACAATATAACCTAATTGATAACCCGGGCCGGGCGAGATTGCCAAAACTAGATAGTCCTGTGCATTGCTTCGTTACTGAAAAGTGATAGTGCATAAATTTCTTTACTTTCTACACTATTAAGGTGCATTGAGTAAGATTGTGCAGTCGTTATGTAGATCGGATCTAGTTTCTGAGTTCTGTAATTAAATGCTCAAGTTTATTATGATGGCCCAAGAGCCGGTGACGGCCAGACTTTCGTCATTTTATAAAAGCTGAAAGTTTATCTGACCTTTATACCTAGAGGTAAGAAGGACCAGCAACTATGTGGAGTTTCGGCCGCAGTTACTTTAGGAGTATCCAGTTCTGAAGGTCTATCTAACCTTTGATCAAATATGAAGCTCAATTTTTTATCTTACTTTCTTCGGGATACCTGTAGGAATCTCGTCTCCCAATGCCGGACACTTATGAAAGATGCTTCCCACTGCCAAACCACCTCAAAGTCTAACACTTTAGACTTTGAGGTCGTCTGGTCTAACACAAGAACTGGATACCTAAAGTAACCACGACCGAAACTCCATAGTTGCTGGTCTTACCTCTATAGGGGTCATAAACAGGTAAACTGTCAGCTTTTATAAAATGACGATAGCTTGGCTGTCGCTGGGTCTTATTCTATGAGAGTTGGCTTCCGGAGTCATGAGGACACTATATTACTATCTCGTTTATTTGCATTATGTATTCATTAGGTGCTGTAATGGTTATGTAAATCTGTGGCCAGTTGAAGAGTGCGGTGTCATAACACCTTATTAATGCAGGTTGTAATCAGGGTACATTGTAGATCATCAGATAAATTGATTCATAAAAATATGGTGTTGGATGTACTCCGACTTACGTTACTGTCTACTAACCCGACCAAATCACGTTCCATGCTTTTCTTCTGCTGATCTACTTCTCTAATTTTTCTCAGTAAAGTCTATATTATGAAAGCTATACAGTATTACACAATGTACTAAACGCTCCCACACAAAACTGCGAATTCGCATCGCATCGCATCGCATCGCAATGTCATTTTTGTATGAGTTTTGTTGCAGATTTTTGCTATGGAATTTCTTTATCTCTAGAAATGTATGCTTAATTTTAGTATCACCATTAACACCATTACCCATTAAACAGTACTATAAACTGCTAAACACCTAGCTCATTTCATCACTAGCTGTATTTTATGGCAGATAGATATTTTCATAACAATTACATTTAATGAATACTTCGGTTTGACCATTAGGTTTAAATTAAAACAACCCTGCGCCTCGAGGCTGACATTTGGCTTAGATTACCGCGAGATTGAAATAAACAGCTGATCGGACACTCCCCAGCTGATTGCGTCATCGAAATATTATACTGTATTTAAAATAAGGTAAAATACTGTATTAGAATATACTAGATGTCGCCTGTTGCAACTTCGTTTGCGGAAATATTCGTTTATCGCGCGGTAAACATACGTTTCTCTTTACCAGCCTTTCCCAAAGTGGGCGATAACGCCCCCTTGTGGGCGCTGAAGGTCTAAATGGTGTGGGAACCAGAAAAAAATAGGGGCGTTGTGTAAAGGCTTGGGGGGTTATTAGTAATTTTATTTCATCTGGATGCATTATAAAATATGGGCGCTAAAACATAATTTGTTCTCAAGATGGGCAGTAGACAAAATAAGTTTGGGAACCCCAGCTCTATACGAAGTATCAAATCGGAAATCCCAATACAGAGTATCGCTTTTTATTTGTTCAAATCAGTTCACCGACAGAGAGAGTTACAAGAGAGCTACAAGCAAACTTTTAACTTAGAGCAGAGCTTGAAATTAGTTGTTCTACGGCTAAGTTTTAAAAACTTTTGCTATGAATCTCCTAATTTTTGTAATAAATTAATTTGACAATCAATGTAATTTATGACAATATTACGCAGAAAAGAAAGTCCTAGAAATAATATTAACCCATCAGTCCTGGCAAAACGAGACACAATAGCTTTTTCATTGTTATCGCGGCCGGATGTGGCCGCTTGGGGCTTCATGAATTAATTAATTTCTCTACCTTTGGACAAGACTATATTAATAGATTGTTTTACATATTTGGCATAATTATTATTGATTCTATTAAATGATTAGCTCTGTCCATGACATTATGTTTGGTACAATAATAACTTGTTCAAATAAATATTCATCAACATTATTTGTCAGGCATAATTTTGCGTACCAGTTAGGTATAGTCAATAGTTTGTTTTCTATTAATTAGTACTTGTATTATGCTTCAGTTGCTTTATTTGGAACGAGCTTTTGCCCGCGGCTTCGCTCGCGTTAAAAAGTATTATTAATATTATTATATACAAACTTTGATCCCGTATTTTAACCCCTTGGAGGTAGAATTGATTAAAATCCTTTCTTAGCGGATGCCTACGTCATAACATCTACCTGCATGCCAAATTTCAGCCCGATCCGTCCAGTGGTTTGGGCTGTGCGTTGATAGATCACCATGTCAGTCAGTCACCTTTGAGTTTTATAATGTACTAGCTGTTGCCCGCGACTTCGTCCGCGTTAACATAGTATAATAACAAAGATGGATAGTTTTCCCCTTTTTGCGGTTCCATAAACAAAGGGTAAAAACGGGACCCTATTTAAGCAAACGTCAAACGCAAACGTCAATAAATTTTCATGTTTCTAACTCAAGAAATGACGGACTTTCATTGAAACTTTCTACCCCAATTTCACCCCCTTGGGGGTAGAATTAGCAGAAACGCTTAAATATACGTATCCATTCATTTTTAATCAGTAGCATAAAAATAAAGTTTCATGTTTCTAACTCAAGAAATGACGGACTTTTATTCAAACTTTCAACCCCAATTTCACCCCCTTGGGGGTAGAATTTCCAAAAGAGCTTAAATACCTATCCATTTATTTTTAATCAGCAGTCCAAAAATAGACTTTCATGTTTCTAACTTAAGAAATACGGACTTTCATTTAAACTTTCAACCCCTATTTCACCCCCTTGGGGGTAGATTTTCCAAAAACGCTTAAACACGTATCCAATCATTTTTAATCAGTAGCCCAAACACAAAATTTCATGTTTCTTACTCAAGAAATAACGGACTTTCATTAAAACTTTCAACCCCAATTTCACTCCCTTGGGGATAGAATTTCGAAAAACGCTTAAATACGTATCCATTCATTTTTAATCAGTAACCCAAAAATAAAGTTTTATGTTTCTAACTCAAGAAATGAAGGACTTTCATTCAAACTTTCAACCCCTATTTCACCCCCTTCGGGGTAAAATTTTCAAAATTCCTTCCTGAGTGGGTGTCTACTTAATAAAACAACCCTACTCACCAAATTTCGTGGCTGTAACTTTAACAGTTTTTGCGCAGCGATGATGAATCAGTCAGTCACTCAGTCAGTCAGTCAGGTAGTCAGTCAGGACATGTAATTTTATAAGTATTTTTATTAGTGATAGTGATAATTTATTTTTATTGAAGGATTCTTGTTTATTGATATGTCTACTTAGTACCAATTTTTTTTTATTCCTTAATATTAATATTTATTCAGTTAAAATATGTTTTTAGTTCACGTGGCAGATTCCGGCAAATCACACGAAACGCGAACTATGCGTTTTTACCGTTACTTTCCCCGCTCAATTAAAGTTATAAGGATTATTGATAAAGTTCCAAAAGTTAAGATTTGTTTTAGGAAATTTCCTGCTCTTTAAGGATCTATTTTCAAATTTTGACTATCTCAAATAGTTTATGAAATATTAAAAAAAAACCAAACCCTTCTTTTTTTGTTTACTTTATTGTTTATAACTTTTGCATTTTTTTTCAGCCCCTCTTGGAATTTTGATAGAATGTTCTAGATGGTATTTCGAATCGAATGCGACCAAAATCATAATTTTCGGTGAATGAGATCAGGTTTCGAGGAAAATGGCACTTGTTAATCAGACTACTAGTGTACACTACGTGTACGAAAGTGTTTCGCACTTCGGTCATCCACTTGAAGATTTTAAAAGTGATACTAATTATTGTATTAAAGAACATTGGGTAAATAAAGTGGTTTTCGAGCATTTGTGTGGTGTCCTAAGAGCTCACATGGATTTGAAATCTTCACAAAGAGTTTCCCTTCAAACGAAGGTAAGTCAGTACTTAGGTATACTTATACTTTTTCTATTTCGTTTATTGCGCAGGAACCGTACGTACCTTTTCAGGAACATATTATGTCCAAACCAAATTTCAGCAAAATCAGTTCAGCGGTTTGGGCATAGAGAGGTAACAAAGATACAAACAGACACACTTTCGCATTTATAATACATGTTAGTATGGATATTATTTATGAACTTATATTTGTAGACGCAATTCTTAATAAAAAATAATACAATTTTGATGTCTTATCCGTGTTATATCTTAACGAGTGTTGTTATTCATCAAGTTACACGTCTTTATTTACATTCACTATGCCTGCTATAATGCGTACAAGTTTACAAACATATTTGTTTCATATATTTACAATTAATAACAAGTCGCTCTTCAAATTGGTGGGGTTTTAAGGCCATATGCCGTGCCTTATACTCGAGCTAGAAAGAGAGAGCAAATTCAGTCGTGAAGTTAGCTACATTATGATTTTTGTATTATAATAAACACACGAGAACTACATAAACAATCGAGTTGTCGCTAGCGAGTCTGTACGGCTCATGGTACGGTTTTTATTGAAAAATATTCGACGCACGTTTGCTCAATATCGAGTACGGTAAAATCATATTCTTTTTCGATAGCAACTCATGGTAGAGCTACTGCAGTTGTACACTTATTTTTTCGGTCCTATTGATACAAGCGCTCGGACAAACGCGGCTTTTGGAAGACTCTACAATTTGCATCCTCTTACCTATAACTGCATATTACATAGTACAAGATGTCCTTATTTTTGACAGTTGTGTTAGGTAAAATCACAAAAGAACACATGATTTGGTCTAATTTGGATATGCCGGCAACACACCTGCAGCTCTTCTAAGTTGCGAGTGTAGTTTCCATCAGGTGACCCGTTTGCTCGTTTGCCTCATTATTAAAAAAAATTATCTCAACTGACTTCACAAGTAAGCTGTAAATGTATTCAGCAAATCGGCTAGGCAATTTGTGTAACACCGAGTCTGAGATTGCGGTGTCCGTTGGTGACTTACCTGCGGGCGATTATGATAATGCTCATTTAAACCTTGTCTGTGTACATTACAGGTCTGGAACACCGTTATTACAAGCCGTGACAGGTGTTTGTTTATAAATAATGGCATTAAAATTGCAAGCAATTTCTATTTCGTTGAAATATTTTGTAGGGCATGACGCTGAGACGCCTGCGTAATCTAGGTTTAGAGCTTTATTACTTCTCGATTCCAAAGGTAGCAGGTTTTTTTAAAATAGGAACAGCAAAACATCTAGTTTTCAACAGCGCAGCCTGATCACATGACTGACAAGACCAAATAGCCTAAACTTATTGCTCATCCAACGTTCACCATGGATTTATTCTAAAAAGTCAATTCTGCATCAGTCATGTTGGTCACCTGTTCCGTTTTTGTCGAGGCAGTAGAGAAAGAGAGAGCTCTAGTAGCTAGATTACTCACTCATTCTTTATTGCCTCGACTAGAGTCCATAGTGTATTGCGCATGCATTTGGACACTACATATTTAAATCCAGCGTTAAGGAAAGCGATGAGCAGATCTCTAAATACAAGACGTATAAATTTTATCGTAGTAATAGATAGTTTGGTGAAAAGAATAGAATAATCTAGCCCATTATAACTACCCTACATCATCCCATATTGTGTAGTTTCCCAACCTTCATCAGTATTTCTGCAAAATGACAGCAATCATGAGAAACATCGCTCCATTTGCCTCCATCACGGCGCTCTCGCAACAAAATCTCTGAATATTAAGCGCACCACGCCCAGATAAACGAGTAATTTATGTAGAGTTTTTGTCCATCAGTATTTCCGGCCGCAAGCACACGCCAAACCGGTCTCGGATCTCGGTTCGGTTAAATTTACGATGGCCCCGCTTCCTGCGATAAAACTTATAAACAACATCTAGCATCTAGGTTCAAGGTTTTTGGATAGAAAAATTGGCATATGTGATATGCCTACAGCCGTAAGGTTTTGTCACTTGTAACTTGTAAGGTTTAGGTACTGCGGACTGCCGCACTGACAGACGAATACTTAATTACTACCTATGTAATTAAATGAAGATGTTGACGTAAGCCCATACGTATACTCAATACTGTATACATTGTCTGTCACAATAGCTTTGTCCACACTGGGCCTTTTTTTGTTCATCAAGGGCATGCGTTATAGCGTAGTCAACAGCGAACGTGAGGCATGCCCGTGACGCGCGTTGAAATCGTAGCGCTCGCTATGACACTTTTCTTTCAACGCGGGTGGATTTTGACGCATTCAATTATTGAATATGCCAAACGAAAGTTGAATAAAAAGAAGATGACGAAAATTGAAGATGAAATTGCATAATGTGGACATAGCTAATCTTCATTTCAGTTAGGTGATTATAAAAATCATCCTCTCTGAGTGCAGCAGTAACGCAGTTTTGCAAAGCTTCCAGGCATGAGCCGAAAGTGTTTTAGCAGCGCCGTTGAAATTTGCGTACACACAAAATATTTTAAAAAATAAATAAGTACGTAGTCAAACTAATCCTGCAGTTGTTACGATTACTTCGTTTGTGGTTAAATAATTTGAGGCAGTTTAGTGCTAAATAAAAGTTTTAAGCATGGATGTTTTAATTGTTTACTTTAAAAGTTCTTCTTGGAACAACAACTTTGTCGATATTATATCTATCTAAGGATTGAGTGTGTTTGACTCTACAATGACATTTGACTTATCTAATAATAATATGTTCAAGTTGTAACAGAAGTTTATTCATTTAATAGCGCGTTTAATCGGCTAACGTTAAACACGTTACCGATACTATTGGTATTAAAGAGATATACTTCTTTCAAAAAGCCTTAGATACCAGGTATCAGTTAGTTAGTGCTTCGTCTAAAATATCTGTTTTAATTATAACCTGCGGTTAGAATCATTATTACTCACAAGTCCGTGTCAACAGGATGAATGGACACTTCCCAGAATACTATCAAACGAAATTATTCATTTGTTTGTCATTATATTAGATACTTAATACTAGTCACTAAATACTACCTTATTAAATCCTGACGGAAATAAAGAAGTATATTTCTGGTCTACCTGTAGGTATTATTATACCTATCCGTGGCGTTGTAGCTCCGAAATGGATAAGCATTTCATAAACAATTTTTACACTTAATGTTATCTTTTAAGGTATAATACTTGTTTTGATGTTGGTGACTGAATCGACTTCTTTTTATTCGTATCTATTCGAAAATTAATTAGGTATGTTAAATACCTAAGTCTACTTATTTGGGATCAAAAAAGACATTGATAGGCAGACTGTACTTTCTCATTGCAACTGTTAGGCTTCTTTACGAGAAATGAATAATTTTTTCGTCTACTTTTCTTAACAATTTTTTTGTAATAAGTAGGTATTTGACTTTTCTTATTTTCGTCCACCTTGTTAATTTAAAATTAATGAGATATTTTGCCGCCGCTTGAACAAGCCTCTTCTAAATATCAAATCGTCTGATCTAACATTTCATTTTAATTAGGCTTTATATAGGGCCGTGAGGTATTTTGTGAATTTTAAAACTTTTTATAGTAAGATTTTTCGTAGAGTAAAAAAACTTTAAGTGTACGAAATGTCATCCGCTAAGTAAGTAATAAAAATAAATCATTTTTGGCGCTTTAAAATATTTTACGACTTCATAAAAAACACAAAAAAAACATCTTATTTTTATTTCAGTCAATGTTTAACGGATATATCGCCATATTTAGGAGACAGAATAAGAAATAAAAGTGATATTTTGTATCGGTGGTGCAAGTACAAAATATTTCATTGCACCTATAAAACGTCAGGGACCACCCAGCAAAGTGTCACATTCAAAAGAAATGGTCTTGTTGTTTATATTTTTCCTTGAGACAGCAGAGTTTACAATAATAAATAATGACTCGACTCGTGCCTCCCTATGTTGCGTCCTACCAAATCCAGGACAGGTGAAAGTGAATTTTTGTCACCCAAAGCCAACTCAAGGCTCTTTTTCTTTTCATTGGTCTTTTTTGTTACGCCGTCTGTCATTTAAACAGAATAACTAGAGAAAAACATAGACTAGATTATCAAGCATTTAAATTGCTAATAAAATCTTTGAATCACTTTTAGCTGGATAGTTTTATGCTTGTCCTATACCTAGGAGGGATATTGTTCTTAATGTTGTTTTTTAGTATCCACTCATTTGAATTTCTGGACAAAATGTAAAAGAACACTTTCCCGTTTCAATCAAGAAGCAAGTAGTCTTAAACTGTAAAAATAATTTGTTGATATAAATTAGTCCCTGCGTGGGCTGTTGTCAGTAGGGACGTGGCGCGTGCGCAGCCTACGCTCGAAGCCTGTAGGGTTACCAGCTTTTAATATTAAATATTAATATCTATCTTTTTAATATGTAAGTCACTTTTTTTAGGAAATTATATATTTAAGTTGTGATGATGATGGCAGTTCTTGATTCTTGACTCACCTTCTCTTACTGACTGTAGAGCGGGAAAAAATGGGAAAGGCTGAGAGCCCTGCAGACTACAGGGCTTTTAGTCGAGCGTTAATTTGACCAAACTGGGGTTTATGTGCGCACCTGACACCTCATACAGATGTATGGCGTACGACGATTAAGCATGATGTAAGCAAAGAGTACAATCTGCGGAAGTTCTAGGGCTTAAACTATAGTCGCCTCAAAATCAATCACGACCCTCGACAAAATATAACCGCTGCTAATTAGAAACCCCATGTATCTATATCCTAATAATATTATTATAAAGGCGAAAGTTTGGATGTACGGATGTGTGGGTGTGTGGATGTCTCTTTCACGCAAAAACTACTGAACGGATTTTAATGAAACTTTACAATAATATACTCGTAGGCCTAGCTTATACCTAATATACTTCAGAATAACACATAGGCTACAATTTTAACCGACTTTTAAAATGCAGGTGTTATGCTCGTTTTTAGGGTTCCGTAGGTACCCAAAGGGTAAATACGGGACCCTATTACTATAGCTTCAATGTCCATCCGTCTGTCTGTCCGTCTGTCTGTCTGTCTCCAGGCTGTATCTCAAGAACCGGTATAGCTAGACTTCTGAAATTTTCACAGCTTGTGTATTTCTGGTGCCGCTATAACAACAAATACTAAAAACAAAATAAAGTTCATAGTTATTTAAGGTCCCATACAACAATTAATGTGATTTTTTTTTGGCCTTTTTTGCTTGTAATCCATAATGGCAACATGAGACACTTGAAATTTAAATAAAATAATTAAAATAAAATAAATAAATAAGGTGGACTCCCATACAAAAAATACATAGGTATCATTTTTTCCATACTTTCGCTCTCTCATTTGGCCGATTAGTATTTTTATGTTTATCATCCCAATTTGGTACCTACCATTTTCATAAAAGTGGCGAACTGATAAAGAGATCCATAAGTATTCGAGGGAACTCCTCAAAATTTATATGGAAACATGTGGCGACTTCCGACTTCGGTTTCGTGAGAACTGAGAAGTAGGTATTCTAAGCACATGCTACTGCCAACAAACTGTAAGATTTTGCACCACTGGTAGGTATACCTAATACCATGGTTATTGGTTCGGAAGGTTCTGAGAGAACTCCTGACTCTTTATAGATATGTCGCAGTCATCTAGTTCAATCTGCGATTCGATTGAATGACTAGTGTTTTCATTGAATGACATCATTCAATTGAATGACTCGGCCGAACGTCGATTGAACGATCTTCGCTCAACGTCCAACTAGTTAGCGATTTGTAATATCAGCCCTTTGAAGATAGCGGACATGAAATCAGTCAGGTAATTGAACGTATTTCACTTTTTTCCCACTGCGGTGCTAGTTGTCACTAAAACAAATATGGCGTCAAACAGCTCGCACAGCTGATTGCACTGTGTTGATATTTTGTCGATAAAATTTACTTTAAAGTGCTTTTTTTGTTATAAAATAATATGACAGCGTGGATTAACCTATTACTACCCCGTCAACGGCTGCTTAAAAACAATTATAGCATCCTATTTAACAACTTCACTATATGACTTTTAGTCAAAAGTCAAAACGTTAAACATCACAGTCAACGTCTTGACGAGTTGTCCTTTAGTCATTCAATTGAATGGTGTCATTCTATGAAAACGCTAGTCATTCAATCGAATCACATATTAAACCAGATGACTGCGACAGATACAAGTTTAGGAGTTTCGACGTTGTTTTAAGAACGCAAAGCATAATATCATATTATTATGCTACTATGCAAATTACATTCATCATCATCATCACCCGTTTTGACCCTATTATTGGTAAGTACCTACTTATGAAGTCCAGATTGAAGTAAGTACATGTTTTTATTATAATATTTCACTTAAACCGCGGGTAACACCGCGGAGCACAGCTAGTACTTGATATACTTTAAAATATAAATTATTTTTTGGTCAATAGCGTCAGACTGAATATCAAGTAACGATAGGGAATAGGGATAAAAAATAACGTACAATTATTATAGTAAGTATGTATTAACTTTTACATTCATGTTTCGTTAAAATTAAGTTCTACTACTCTACCAGCTAACCAAGCACTGAGCACACTATTCGCACCGGATTTTCAGGGTTACGGGAATCTCATGTCCCATCTTGCCTTGCTAACTCGGAACTTGAAAGAAAATAATATATTATTTATTACATATAATATTGTGGTTTCAGTAATAACTAAAAGCAAAGACGGCACGGCGTGGCGCTATTTTATATCTCATAATAAGTATAAATTTGAGACCAAAAGAAACGTAGAATATTTTTTTCAATAAAAAATCTTAATAATTTTCTAACGTGAAATGTAGTTAGTAGCGCCCTCTACATCTACAAACAATAAACTTATGAAGTGTCAGAATGCTAATCACTAATCAGTAATCGGTAACATTCAAGTTTACAGGACCATCACGAGATGGCGCTGGATATGGCGTTAAATATAAATCTTCATCAAATACGTTATTTAAACAAAGTAACTTGTTTGTGCATATAAATTAGTATTAAAATTACTATAGCACGTTGAATACAAATTATAGTAGTTATAAAATAATATTAAGTATATCAAAAATATTTCTTATCACACCAAAAACATCATCATCTTTTTCTTTTTTACATAAAAAAAATACGTCAATTATAATATAAATGTCAAAGTTGAGCGTTCCTTTACTAGTCCTAGTGCACTTACCGTGCGATTTGACGAAATTTAATTGGCTGTTGAGACGTCAGAGTTCAGACGGCCACAGGCCAGCTTGATTAGTAAAGGAACGCTTCAAATTAACAACAAAAGTCAAAATATAAAAATGAATAAAATACCAAAAATATAAAGTTATAACAAAGGAATAAACTTAATTAGACTCTATGTTATAATCATTAATTAAATAGTAAGATAAGAAGCATTGAAATGGATGATCACCCGTTGAATTTGGTAAAGTAAAATGAGTAATTTGTAGATAATAACTAGCTTCTAACATTCGGCCTAACGCATTAGAATTACGCTTTGTTTTTATTCTAGGCCCACCAACAGTATCGTAGAGCCGAAGCACACATGAAAAACAATAGATACGATGAAGCAATGCAATGTCATCAAAATGCTGCAGAGCTTTTACTGGACGCTATGAAGTCGACGTCATCAACTTTTGCCTTAGAATCCATCACTTTACAACATAGCTATCACCTGAAACAAAAAGATATCATTAAGTGTAAAAAAGAACAGTATGCACGAGTGAAAAAGGCTATGGAAAATATAAAATGTCTCAGCATAGATCCGAGCTTGAATGTTGGAGACAGTGATCACAATAAAATACAAATAGAAATTTATAAAAACTTAAACGAATCCGAGAACTTACTGAGTTTATTAAAAGACAAGGGGAAATCTAATGAAACACAAACAATAATCAAAGATTTCATTCCCGAAGGAGGAAAGACTGAAAAAAACCAGCAAACTGTTGTTGAAGAGTTGCAAATTCTTAGCCATAGCTTACACTCTCTAGTGGAACAACTTGTGCTACAAGTTGAAGTGTTGAAAGATGAAAACAACACATTGAAAGATAAACTAAGCTATTTGGAAAAGGAGAGAACGAAATATCTCAATATTTCTACGGCAGCTGATTTTAATTTTGGCTGTGATGTTTCAAGTAATAAAACTGGAACAGAAAGGAACCAAAACCCAAGTACTATTTTGAATCTAATGGACATTGAAAAACTTGCATTAAAAGATAGTAATCAATAAAAAAAATTGTATATATGTTTTACTGAAGAAAGCTACCAAGTATTATTTTTCATAATTCACATTCATTTCATTTTCAATTCACACAATATTAACTGTCATCAATATTATTAACAGTTAAAAATAATTTTATTTTGGACCATTTTGCTACTGTATTTATTTCATAGCTTGTGTTTTAATTAATATTAGAATAATAATTACAATGCTTAATCTCGTTATTATTTTGTAAATAGTACATACTATTGTTTTTGTTAACAAATAAACTATGTTGCTCACACAAAATTTTTAATCCTCTTTTGATGTGACAACGTCTTATAATTCGATATGGGCTGCGCGCACGAAAAAACATGACGCAATATGCGGCGTTACCTCGCTCTGAGGCGTTCCATTTGAGTTGTTTAGCAGAAATGTACAGTCGGGCAAAATTGTGCTCAGCAGAAATGTACAGTCGGGGAAATGAGTTGTTTAGCAGAAATATACAGTCGGGGAAATGAGTTGTTTAGCAGAAATGTACAGTCGGGGAAAATTGTGCTAAGCAGAAATGTACAGTCGGGGAAATGAGTTGTTTAGCAGAAATGTACAGTCGGGGAAATGAGTTGCTTAGCAGAAATGTAGTCGGGGAAAATTGTGCTAAGCAGTAATGTACAGTCGGGGAAATGAGTTGTTTAGCAGAAATGTACAGTCGGGGAAAATTGTGCTAAGCAGAAATGTACAGTCGTCAGTCGGGGAAATGAGTTGTTTAGCAGAAATGTACAGTCGGGGAAAATTGTGCTAAGCAGAAATGTACAGTCGGGGAAATGAGTTTTGACATGACAACGTCTTATAATTCGATGGAGCCGGCTGCCCGCACGAAAAAACATGACTCATGCGGCGTTACCTCGCTCTGAGGCGTTCCATTTAAGGCTTGAAGTGCAAGCGAGAGCGCGGAACGAGCGACAAAGAGGCACGTTGTCACGTTCAACTATCGTCAGTAAACCGACTTTGCAGACAACCGTTTTTATTAACACTTTGATTAGGTAGATGGTGGAATTTGAAAAAGTCTGCTTTGCCTTTTTACATTAAATTTTAACAACCTGTTGTGTGACAATTCCTTCTATACCTAATTATGATAATAATTTGCTATGTATGACATGTGTATGACATACAATGCTATGTTGCTCTAAAATATGTATTATGTACTGCCATAAATACTATTAGCTATATGACCGAGCTTCGCTCGGTATTCAAAAAATTCAAAAAACACACATATAATGACATTCTATGAAAATGATTCCTAGCAAGATCGATTTATCGCCCCCGAAACCCCCTATATATACTAAATTTCATGAAAATCGTTGAAACCGATTCCGAGATTCGATATATATATATATATATATATATATATATATATATATATATATATATATATATATATATATATATATATATATATATATATATATATATATATATATATATATATATATATATATATATATATATATATATATATATATATACAAGAATTGCTCGTTTAAAGATATAAGATACTTGAAAGGCAGGGCAGATGAAATAAAACCAGTTGATTTTTATTAGATATGTATTACATGTTGGTCTTACACAAAAATAAAATATTATCCATGTAAAAATAAATTTCCCAGTTACTATACCAGGAATAACTATGCTTAACTCTAGAAGGAATTTCAGTTTAACAAACAATATTAATACTAAAACTCTATATTTTTGGTAACACAAAATATACAGTGTAAATACAAAACTTTATAATACTATCAGCTCTACTAGTTTTAGTGCTAATCAGATCACGTTAGGCGACTTTGAAACAGAGATTATACAATTTTATATTTCTCTATATAAGCAGGAAAACATGGGTTAATTTTCTAGAAGTAGTAAATTTTTTCAATTAAATAAAATGTTAATAGTTCCACTATTTCATAATATAAAAAACAAAAATGTAAAAATGTTAATTAAAATTAGCTTGATGATAGTTATCATTCTTGGCCTAAAGAAATCAAAACCGGTAGTTTACAAAAAATATAAAACATAGTATGTTCATATTAAATGCAATGCAATGTAAAACTGAGTGCTAATGGTGTGAAATATTAAACAATCGTTTTTCAAACTTCACGTTTTCATACTTTTGAGTGAGCCCGTGTTTCCACCTGCAAGCAAACTCGCGGAAGACTTGCGTGAGTTTTTTGCAATATTGTTTACATTTCATACTAATTCCTGCAATAAATGTCGTACGAGAAGCTCGCAGATAAATGCTATACGAAACTAGACCGTATATCTGCGGTGACCCGCAGCGAGATCTGTCGCGAGTCCTCGCAGACATATTTAGACATGCTGTCGCAACTACTCGCAGGAAGCGCTTGACAAATTGTCGCGACAGCACTTGCTACGGGGTTTACACTTGCAAGCTGCTGTCAGACATTTCTCGCGACAGTTGTCTTGCAGGTGGAAACACGGCCTAAGAACATTTCATACAGACTACAGTATACAAAGTTAAGGTTTTTTAAAGAACAATTTGTAAGCACAAAAAATTATGTAATTTCTATAACGACCTATGAAATTATTATCTTATGGCTAAACACATAACATTAAACGCAAGATGTACTTGTTTATTAACAAGTAGGCACTGAAATGGCAAATCACATTTAAAATTATTACATAATGGTTAAAATTTTACTCACAACCACATAATATACAGAGAAAAAAATATTCAGAATTCGTAAAATGAAATTTACTAAAATGTACACCAAACAATCTTTAATTCACTATCTAATTAAGCAATAAGCATACTTTGATAAGGTACTTTAAAAATCCATACATAGGCAATCGGTGGACCAACATATTTGGCCGGGTTTTCCCAAACCTAGCTGGCTATAATTTACAAACAAGAAATTACCATTGACTTGACATAACTCGACCAAATAACGTAGGCCTGCCATCTAAAGAATACATTTTTCTGATAGTACATTTTAACAGTTTGCAATAAGTATTTGATAAGTGAATAGATTTCATCTAGCTAAGTATTTAAAAATCTATTACTGATTGTTTTTACTAAATTATTATTATGAAAGTATTTTATTACGACCAAATGTCATTTATATATTTTAATTATTTGAAAATACAATAAAATATATTACATACCTAGAATTAACAGTAAAATAAATAATCATCTTTAAGTATAGTCCGCGCGGAACTAGTTGGCCGCCCCTTAGGTAGGGACGGGGGTGAGGGGGCGGGTTGCTTGCTGCTCGCAATGCACATGAGATTAAACAATGACGACCAATCGCGCGATATCGTGAACAATAATATTATTTAATTAATGGAAAGAATAAATTAAAGACATTAGACAATTGATCAGTTTTGTATTCTAAACCCGCTATCCCCAAACCGCGGCCCGCGGGCCGCATGCGGCCCGTTGGGACTTTATTTGTGGCCCGCGTGATGTTAAACAATTTTGAAATTCACGCCCACCGGCAAAATAAAATAAAGTCTACGTGATAGTCGTTAAATTTTTTCAATTTTAAATATTTAATTTTGAAGAAAGTTATTTTTTAACCCAAAAATATTTTTGTTGCGGCCCGCGAGTCGCGACACCAAGACCAAAACATGTTTGTGGCCCGCATGCAAAAAAGGTTGGGGACCACTGTTCTAAACTATTGACATCGGCTTTCCGTTTTTTAAAAAACGTATGCACTTTAAATATTATTTCCTTAGATATTGTCTTTTTATCGGCGGACTCATCTTGCTATTGCAATCTCTTGTGCGAAGCGCCCCTGCCTCTCCGTCCCACCGCTCACATACCTCAGGCGCGGCCAACTAGTTCCGCGCGGACTATAGTCCTATTATGAAATGGAGTCCAAAATTAAGCATACGATAATTATTATTAATGAAGGCAAACAAAATTTCTACATAACTTTACTTAGGAAAGGGGTATGAAGATTTTGGCCGACCTACTGTCCGCCATTGTGATTTTTCGCGTTCACGAATATTTAAAATAATCGGTCAAGTGCGAGTCGGACTCACGCACGAAGGGTTCCGTACCATTATAGAGCAAAATTAGACCAAAAATTTCAACTCTCTAGCTATTACCGTTCTCGAGTTACAGCCTGGTGACAGACAGACGGACAGACAACGAAGTCTTAGTAATAGGGTCCCGTTTTTACCCTTTGGGTACGGAACCCTAAAAAAATGGATAGCTAACATCAATACAAACAAAAAATAATCTTGGACAAAATATTCGCGAATGCGGAAAAACACAATGGCGGACAGTAAGGTCAACCAGGCTCCAGAGAAAAATCTTCACAACCCTTTATATGATTTTTGTAGCAAACAGCTTCCAGTTTTAACCGGTGCCTTCATACTTCACACAATAAAATATTTGAATAATAATTATTAAAGCCGCACAAAATTTTATGATTTCAATTTTGTATCATAATAATTATTATGCATCTCTGCGTCGCGCATCGTCTTATCTCCTCACAGTGTGAACTGGCCTTTAGCATAATAATCGGCCAAGTGCGAGTCGGACTCACGCACAAAGGGTTCCGTACCGGTATAGAGCGAAAGTAGACAAAAAATTGTGTTTTTGTATGGGAGCCCCCCTTAAATATTAACTTTATTTTATTTTTAGTATTTGTTGTTATAGCGGCAACAGATATACACATTCTGTGAAAATTTCAGAAGTCTAGCTATAGTCGTTCTTGAGATACAGCCTGGAGACAGACAGACAGATGGACAGACAGACGGACAGACAGACGGACAGACATCGAAGTCTCAGTAATTGGGTCCCGTTTTTACCCTTTGGGTAAGGAACCCTAAAAAGTATGAGAAAATTCAACTGCGATACGCAAAAAAGTCTCATGTGTCACAACAATTATTTGGAGATTATTATTATTCATACGCATGTATAACAAGTTACATAGTTTTATCGCCGGTTTCTGAGTTTTTTTACAGGAGTTTAAATAGTGTGTCCAACAGAGTTTTTGATGGCTAACGTTATTTGATTGGCCAATTAAGAGCACTGTTGACCAGTTATAATACTCCTTAATAGACCTCAAAAACCTGGTTTAAGTCAAATAACCTGAACTGAAATTATTAGTAGAAGCAAAACTCATTTATAAACAAATACTAATCAGTAATCAATATCGTGTCACGCAAGTCACATTGCAACAATACTTAATTTTGAGATTCTCAACTTTCGATAAACTTTTGCGTAAAACTACAAGGCGTTCGATTGCTTATAGATTAAATACTATCACTAAGTCAATAATTATCTACGTTATGTACAAGCTAACTCTAAATATGTATTCGGAAAACATTAGCTGTTAAAGACAAAAGCTCTATAAAAATATATTTGGTTACCTATGGAGTATAGGGTGGAGGAGGGGGTAGTATGGAGAGGTCATCAAAGGGGAAGTATTGTTGGGAGCCCAGTACAGGTGCGGTGAACGTGGGTACATTGGGTACGTAGTCAGCGGTCGGTGTGTACGGAGGTAGTGTTGGTACCGCTGGTGTGGGTCCAACGCTGTGGGCCTCGTAGCCGTCCCAGTCCTCCATGAGGTTACGTCTCTGTATATCCTCGTCGTTGGACAGAGGAGCACCCCAGAGATTCGCTGCAGACGCCAACAGAGCCAGTGCGCCTGAAACATTTTAATAGGTTTTTTAATATTATGTGTTCAAAAATATATCTTGCAATTGAAATAACTAGAATAAAAAATTGAACTATATGTATTGCGCGTCATGCAAATAGTTAAAAATTTCAAAATAACATCAATCGTAAATACATACTGGGTAAAACCATTTTAGTATTAACAGGAAAGTTGATCAATAATAATAATAATTATTGCTTGTAAAACAATGTCTACAGCTGCAGTATGACTGATTGTTTGACGTTTGATACTCATTAGTTATTAACTCATTATTCATTAATTATTGAACTGGTTTTGATAAAATTTGGTATGGAGACACTTTATATCCCGGAAAGGAAATAGTTACATTGTTTTATCTCGAAAAAATGTACGGTTTCTATGCAATAAACAAATAACGGAAAGTTGTGGGCAATATCTTGTAGGCTATTTTTAATACTGTATAGCAAGTAGCAACACACAGTGAACAAAAATGGCAGCTGGGGCGACAGGTGTATTTGCACCTGCCTCTTTAGTATTTTAAAATATAGGCTTGTGTCAAGCACTAAATATCTACATAATCTGCAATACATATTCATATTCTACAAGCACAATTATTATTATAAAAAAAAAACTAACATAATAAAATCAAAATAGATCAAAATAGACCAGCACTACTACTGTTTGATTTTCGATATTTTTAAATTAAAAAAGATTGTGATTACTTATCAACTAATATGCTAGCTTTCAGATGCTTTTAAGCTTACAGCTTGTTAGAAGATCTTATAACTACAAATCAACAAACAAATCTCGCGAATTTTTAACAGAAAACATACCTGCACCGGTTATCGTGTAAAATCCATATTCATAATCAACTTGTATTGTATTCGGATCACTGTTGTTTTCATTACCAAGAACGACAGTTGTGTAATAACACACACCGACTATCGCAATAACCCAGAACACGCACATTATGCTCGGCACTGCATTTCTTCGCAGCATTTTGATAGCTTTACTGTTGAGACTGGTAAAGTTGATCAGTACACCGATACTCGAACAGAGCAATACCATAAAACACAGCAGAATTAGTATTCTCATAAGAGTTATAATCTCTATTGTGATGCATGGAGGCAAACCTGTAATGAGGTAAAAAGGACTTAAAATATCATCTAAGTATGTAATAATCCTTACTAATAAAATATGATCCACACTATGTACATATACAGACAGACAAGGAAAATAGTAAAAAAAATGTACTGATTTTCCTTGTGAGTTGTGTGTAAGGTCTCTTTTCTAACTTGCCAGACAAGAACAAAATATTGTTTAATCACAATGTCTGTATTTACACAGTGCGAATGTTTTTATTAAGGTATATTAATTAACAAACTAATAATTATTCTTGTATCACTCTACATAGAAATAGTTCATATCAGTTTTTTCATTGTCACTTTTCTTGTGCAGCTGCTACAATAGGGAATCTATACATATTATAAAACAAAGTCGCTTTTTTTTTTCCTCATTTCCCTTTAATCTTTAAAACTACGCATTGGATTTTGATGATTCCTTCAGTGCTAGATAGCCCATTTATCGAGGAAGGTTATAGGCTATATTTTATCACGTTAAGACTAATAGGAGCGAAGAAATATAGGAAATGTGGAAAAAACGGGGAAAATTATTTGAAAGGGCTAACTTGAATGCGCTAATCTCAGGAACTACTGGTCCGATTTGAAAAATTATTTCAGTGTTAGATAGCCCAGTTATCGAGGAAGGCTATGGCTATATTTGATCACGCTAAGACTAATAGGAGAATGTGGAAAAAACGGGGGAAATCATTTGAAAGGGCTTATCTCGCGAACTACTGGAGCAATTTTTATGTTATTTGGCACAGATAAGAAGTAGACCACGTGAAGGATCATAGGCTTTCGATTTTAATCATTTTTTCAGTGGCTTTAAATTTTATACCCGTGCGACGCCGGGGCGGGTCGCTAGTATTACATAAAGGTCTGAGCAGAGGGCGCTACTAGCACATACAGTAAATAATCCCAGCAAAATACAACTTGTGCATACATAGTAATATAAGAATATTGGCAGAAACATTGTCAAACGTCAAACAAAACTTTTTGTTTACTGTCCATGCTAGTACTGCTGTCTAGTGTGAAAACATTGCAATAATATAATATTCCTATTATGATAACTTTCATACAATAATATAGTATAGCTTACCACTGTCAGCAGTCTGGTCCATAGACCCAAATTCATTCTGATGTATAGTTATCTGGTCATTATCATCATCGTCATCATCATCAAAACTGAAAAACTGTGTCAAGGAAAGACTTTGGGTGCAGTGCAGCCCCTTGATGCGGAACCAACTTGGCTGGACCAACGCAGCACAAGTCAACAGAAATGTCGACACATTGAAGAATGCTGCAATTTTGTTTAGTTCCTTGTCTTTGAATGAACAGCTTAATTTAAAACCTGTAAATAACAAAATGTGAAGTGCTTAAAAGTTAGAATATCTTGATATGAAATCTTTTATTGGATCATCTGTTTTACAATACATTTTTTTTACTAACATGTCAAATTTTTAAAAAGTAAAATGCAGTCTTTGTTCTTAAATATAATACAATTTTTACAACAGGAATAATCCAATATTGACTATATTATTGTAACTTAAGCATTTCCTCTAGTAATTAAAAAGTCAATTGCTGTGCAAAGGTCTCATAAAAATAAACAAGGTAGTAAATTTCCTGATATGAAACTATTTTAATAAAAAATGTGGGTGGACACTGGTCATTACATATCAGGTTCCTAATGCAATACCAGCTCATGATAAAAGGTAATTTAATCTCAATTATCAATAACAGTAAAATCCTGGTAATGTGGTGATTTAGTAATTAAAATATATTACTTACTCATATTCATAAAAATAATATAGCACTATACAGTTTTTGCAATAATTGATCTACTTTAAAAAAATCAAACATTGAACTATAATTGAATTAATCCTTCGATCGCGGATTCTTGGAAATTTATTGTTATTCTATGAATACCTATAACTTATCAAACTTACAATTCACAAATACTTTTTCATTAACCCATCAAGCCCCATAAGGACAGGTGACTGCGACAACAAAAGAAAAACAATAGATTTCCAAGAATGCGCGATTGAAGGATTAAAATAAAATTTGATTGGTTTTGATAAACTTGCAGCAAATAATGCAGTTAGATAAAGTTAACTTGTGATAACTCATGAACACATTAGCTTTCTCAGCAGGGGGTTGTTATTATTAAACATCTGAAGGGTTAGGCTACAGCCATACAATAAAACAAAATTAAAAATAAAATCATTAGTATTATTAGCATCACATATACATTTTTACAGTGAAAATTACTGTTTATTCAAGTGAAAACATACGGAAATTAGTTATCAAATGCAATAAAATTTGTTCTAACAAACCTGTTCCAAAATTATTCAAGACCTACTGTTTGCCAAACAATAAGAGAAAAACTTATCATCTCTGCCTGAGTTGGCAATTACAAGAACCTATGATAAAAGCCAGTATAAGGAAGCTAAATGTAATAATTAGATCTATTTATAAGACGTCATACCTCGAATCCTTGTTATACAATCCATACTTCAGTCAGTTAAGTGCATGGATACAAGTTGTTGTTTCAAATAAAATATATTAAAACAGCTTGGTCACAACGCTTAACTCAGGTTTATCCAATCAATTGTTTCGGAAATTGGATACTACAAAAATAATTATTGAAAACAGCTCACAAGTGTCGTCTGTCACCACAAAAAACATACCAAACTGTCAAAAACAGAAATTAATGACAGTTTTTTTTTTCTTTTTTGGCAACTTGACACAAAGGATGTGTATGTTGTGCCACAGACAAGGTAAAAAGGTAAGGAATATGGCGGGAAAACCATATTCCTCCTATTATAATTTTCATCATCGTTTTCATGTATCGTCAGGTCTAAAGTCTAGTCAAAGTCTAAGTAAAAGTCAATACAGTCACAGGAGTCAAGTCGGTCGATTCAGTAAAGTGGTAGACGCTTTACTGAAACTTTCGATGGAGTTTTGGAGGGAACACAAAATAGCACGTTTCTGGATATTACATCACTTTCCTACACTTGTGCATGAACACGAATATCTAATGGTTAATATTCTACCAATATTACACATTAAAAACCCACTTAACACAATTTTAGGAAAATAATACAAAAGCACAACAGCACTCTTTCACATGCCCGCCAAAACTCTTAATGCACAGACTACTTAGAGATACTAATCTCTTAATGACAGCTGATACGTCTTGATGATATGACAGAACCGACAGATAAAAAACGGCACAGTCCACAGATTAAATTAAACGTAGTTTTTTTTAACGTGACTTTACGGCTATAGAATTTAGAAACCATATTTTAATAATTCTTAAATTAATTTTCGTCAATCTTCGTCTATTAAAATTTAAAACATGAAAATTAAAAGCGGGAAATAAAATTATCCTAAAAAGTTTTTAACGTCGTTAAGTCATAAGAAATTATCAGCAGTCAATGTTACATATTAAAGTGGTAGACGCTTTGTTAAAACTTTAGATTGAGTTTTTAACCGACTTCCAAAAAGGAGGAGCTTATTGTCGCCTGAGTGCTACATTGTCCTATAGACCATTGACTACATTTTTCACTAGACAGGTTTTTATGTTTATTTTTGTGATGCATGCGTAAGGCGACCAATTACTTAAATGACTATGTCTATATCGATAAGTGGAATCAAAAACTACTTCTTCAAAATCAAAATATGATGAGATTTCATTTATTCCGAAAATTTGAAAGGTGAGTACAACTCGGTCGAGTTAACTCCGTACTACTACGGCGTACGGCGGCCATACTATAAGTATGGCCGCCAGGTACGGAGTTAACTCGACCGATTGTGGCTCCTAAACTGGGGGCCTTCTTGTTGTGGTGTTGGTACAAGGGGGTGGTTTACCCGTGTATCAAAATCGTAGAGATGGCATTATTAAGCAGGGAATTAATATTTTTTCGCTGTGAACAAAAAAACTTTTAACTTAAAAAACAGCCCTTTTGTTTGGGAAATTTAACCTTATCTTTAGTGTAATAAAATCGATTTTTGTCCGTTAATCATCCTGCATTCATAACTCATTTTTGGTCAAAATGGTCGGTGCAACAATCTAGCACTCAGGCGACGTTATAATATGTTCGGCTATAGATTTTTTTAGTAAAACCTGGTACATAAAACTAAACAGTTAGCACGTTTCTTGAAATTGTAATAATGAATCACTTGACAACACTACCTAATAATTATACACGACAATAATTACTTTGAATTATGTACATCCAATATTTCATGATTTCACATTGAAAACAGAAATAAAATTAATTTGATTAAAATTTTTGGAAATTTGGTTTGGTTTTCTAGAAATATAATTAAATGATGGGTGGCGCTAGTGTCAAATTATGATAGTATGCGTCCGCCGTCCGGACGTAATATCTTGTACACGTCCGGACGGCAGACGATAAAAAAAAATCGAGCCAAATACGAGTTCGATTCGCGCACAAAAGGTTCCGTACCATTATAATAATATTATATATTAGAAAAATAGGCAAAAAATGAGTTTTTAGTATATGGTTAATTATTAAAGTACAAAATATAATTATTGAGGATTTCCCTTCCCCTCCGGACAGCAAGTCGAGTGCACGCGTTTATAGTTTTCGCAACAAAAATATTTAAATATCATAATATTATTAAAATCAAATTTTTACGCCAATAATTTAAAGTAAAATTATAATAGGAGTGCATAACGGCGCAGGAGTAAAGCGCATCACACACGGTGAAGATAATACAATATTTTATCTTAAGATACCCAAATATAAAATATTATAGTATCTTAAGCTATCACACACGGCTAAGATACGATAATATTAAAAATCTGTTCATTTCCTTACGAGTCTGCGTTGGTGCCACACGTATTCCTTGTTAGAGTTCTATATACAGGGTGATTGACTATGATAACTGATACTGCCTTACTTCTTGATTTGTTAGACAACTCCTCAGACGATGATTCTAATATAGAATATGAAATGCAGATTGCTGTAGCACATTCCAAAAGGAGAAACATTTGGATAGAGCCTCACATAAAAAAGAGAAAAACCTGCGGCGAATTTAACCTTTATCAATATCAGTCAACGAAGAAGTTTCAGGAGTATTTCAGAAATTCAAGAGAAACATTCATTTCGATTCATGAGCTTCTTATGCTAGCAATAAATTATAAGTCAATTTTATTTAAAATTATCCGAAATGTTACTTTTTCCCTCAAAATGTTACTTTTTGAATGAGAGTAAGTATGTAACTTTCTAACATACAGCACTGGCAACACTGCATCCACTAGTGCGTCCGATCACCGATGAGCCCGCTGCCCGACACAAAAACACTCTGTATTTATAAATCTGTATATATTTCGCATCTTAAGATAACATATTAAGATACGAAATATATATTTCGTATCATAAGATAACATCTTAAGATACGAAATATATATCCCACCAAAACATTAAATGTAAAAGGAGCCAGGCAAAATATTGCATAGCTATGCAATACTTCTGTCGTAAAAAGTTTCAGATCACATTCAAGCCAAGCCTTCAACTTATTTTGTAATTGAAATCAACATTCAGTGAATGTATCAATAGTTTTCTTTATTTTAAAATTATTATAGTGGCTCGGCAATGAGCACATAATTATTAAGAAACAAATATAAAACTGCATATTTGGAGGAGTTCATACTTACACAGACGGCAAGCGTAAAGAATTTTTTAAGTTTATCGTAACGACGCATCTGGGCGATGCAGGTACCCATATAAATCCAATTAGTCGCTGATTATTTCTCTAGTGCTCATTGCCGAGCCACTATAATAATTTTAAAATAAAGAAAACTATTGATACATTCACTGAATGTTGATTTCAATTACAAAATAAGTTGAAGGCTTGGCTTGAATGTGATCTGAAACTTTTTTACGACAGAAGTATTGCATAGCTATGCAATATTTTGCTTGGCTCCTTTTACATTTAATGTTTTGGTGGGATTTCATTTCTTTTTTTAAGGTTTTTTTCTTTTCAGGTCACGTTAAAACTATTCTACCATATTAACAAAGTCTTAAGACTTCGCTGTCTGTCTGTCACCAGGCTGGATCTCGAGAACCGCAATAGCTAGATAGTTGAATTTTTCACAAATTACGTATTTTTGCTGTCGCTATAAAATAGAATAGTCCTATTACAATAAAATAATTTAGGAATGGCGGGTCTCGTACAACAAACACGATTTTTTTGCTTTTTTTGCTCTATCTTCATAATGGTAACAGTAAGGTTTTTGGAAATTTCAGAAAATACTTAATTGTATTAAAACTTTAATAATAAATAATAAAAATTAAATAAACCTTTTATTTAAGGGGGGCTCCCATACAAATTTACGGTACAGAACTCTATCTACGCCAGTCCGACTCGAACTTGGCCGGTTTCATAATTTTTCCTTTCATTGTGAATAAAGACCTATCCGGGTACCAAATTTCAATGTTCTAAGTCTGCTAGAAGTACCTTAGAATTTTGATGATCTGTCAGTCAGTGACAAAACGTAGTAACTTTGACCATCCGTAACTAGTAAACTATTAATCAGAATATAATGTAATTTGGAGGTTAAGCTAGTTTTAATACTTGCTCCTAGTCATCGAAATTCTAAATCTCTAGCTTTGTTAACATCGAAGATAAGGAGGGTGTGAAATAGCCGCGAACCGCTTCGAGAAAAGTATGGTACGGCCGTGCCTTTGCTAAAAAGCTTGGCTGGGGCACTGCCGTGCCCCCAGATTTCCATATGGCTCGGTATCTTAAGATACAAAATATAAAATATAAATTAACTTCGTCGTGTGTGATGGTTCATAGAATTTGTATGGTGAGCGATATTCTAAAATATGCTCTAAGATAATATATATTTTATATTATCTTCACCGTCTGTGATGCGCTTAATCACGACGTGTATCTGTGCTACGGAATATTCACAGCTGTGCTACGATCCGCTACGTCTGCTACGAAACGTGACATCGGCTACGAGCCCCTTGCAAGACTTCTATTGCGTTCTGTGAGCTTAGTACTTTTTATCATGTCGCTCAGGCGTACTCCACCGGCCGCAATTCAAGCCCCGTCTCCAAACTATGTAATATCGGATGATGTTCGATTCCGGAACTGAGTTACGATACTACAAGTTTAATTCCGGAATTCCGGAATCAGTTCCGGAATTAGAGAATACTACAAAAAAAAAAAAACAATAAATCAGAATTCAAAATGTTTTATTTAATCAAATCTTAATGAGAAACAAGAGATCAACAAAAATCTGACCTGACAGATCAATTAAACAGTCTTTTTATAAAAAATAATCAACTTTTCCATAATATTTTAGTAAAATCAACATGACAATGTCTTTTCTATCTAAGATATAGATAGCTTATTCAATAACTACAAGCACAACTGTCTACTCTGCTACAAGTCTCAATAAACTAAACCATTAATTAAATACTCTTTCGCTCTCAACACTCGTGGGAAGAACACCTAAAATGAAATTGTACGCTTGTGTCAAATAAATACCACGTTCTCCGCCATTATCGTACTGTATGGCTTTCTCAACTTTTACAAATCCAGAAAGATCAAAATGTCGTTTCTGGTTCGTACAAGGTTCTTTGCATTTACTGCGTTCCTTATCTAGCTGTTTTTGAAGTGTCAATTCATTGACTGCTACTTCTTCAACGCCGCCGTCTTCATTAATTTCTTCTGCATCATCTTCTTCGTTGATTTCACTAGAAATGCCACTATCTTTGTACTTTATTTGTTTCAGCAAAGTGATGATCGTCTTCTCAATTTCTTCATTACTAGCTTTACGAAAAACATCATCATCGGTTTGTTTGAAGAAGTCTTCGATCATGTAAATAGTGAAATACACCAGCTAATAGCAGCCGTCTTTGTTTGATCCGGATTCTTAAATTTGTTGCGAGTTTAGTACTCAAGTAACTGTTCTGTTCATCAAGCTTTTTAAGCATAAATCTTAATGCAGTATCAGCAGTGTAAAGAGTTGCGTCGCGTCTACACAAAGACAGAACAGCCAATTTTACTACATTTAGACTCTGATGAATATCAGTCAGCGTCTGTACTTCGGCTTCTGAAAATGAAATCTCTGACTTCCAGTCTATCAAGCATTTGAATACAGAGTCCTTTATTTTGAGAAATACACCAATCATATCCTACATACTTGACCATCGCGTACGGCAATCAAGTTGCAGTTGTATGTCTTTTCCGTGTTCTTTCATGGCATATTCTCTTAGTGAGTCTGCTTTGAGAAGAGGTTTTCTTATTGTTTTAACAAGGCGTCGGAGTTTTTCAATAAGCTCCTTGTATAAGCTTGTACTTGGATAGGACTGCTGAAGACTAAGGTTCTTACCGTAAATTTCAAAACGACTCTGATCAGCTACAAGATTTTCTTCGTCATCTGATTCAGATTCAGAACCGTCGTTTGGTGTGTGCTGCGTGGAGACAGACCGTGCTGGTTGAAACTCTTTGGCATTTTTGTACAAAGTATCAATGACCGCTATCTGGACGCCGTGAGCAAGACATAGCTAATGGTGGTTTTCGCAATAAGTTCCCATTTTGACCATAACGCTGGCACCGTCGGTAGTTTGACTAACGACATCTTCATTTAACGTTACTTCAAATTTTGCATGATGGTCGCGTAGCATTTTAAACGCTGTAAGAGCCGGCATCGTACCAGTGATTTTAACAAGGCCAAGATTTTTAAAGTTGAAACCACCAAACCCCTTGCTGTGTAAGTTTATATTCATGTACCGCTTGTGTCGCAACGACGTCCATTCGTCTAGGCTGAGAGCGAATTTATATCCAGCTAGTTTCAGTTCTATGATTTTATTTTTCATCTCTGATTTAACTTTCTCGGCTTGAGTATGCACTATTTTTGCTATAGTTTTTGGTGAAGCAGGTAGTTCACAGCCACTTTTCTTGAATAAGTGCTTTAAATCTTGGCTCTCAGTAAAAAATCTGAAGGAACAGCCGTCCAGTGCCGCCATGCGAGAAAAACATGCGAGAAGAATAATAAATAATTAAATGAATATCGGATTGCGATATTATCTTCAATTCCGGAATTGTAATATTGAAAAAAACATTGCAAAATTCCGGAGTTACGAAATATCGGAATTCCGGGATCCATGCCCTACTCCAAACCCCTCCACCTCAAGCGTCTTGCTCGCCCAACCGACTATACCGCTACAACATGCGGGATCGGACTCCGCGCTAGACAACATCTCACAGCGAAACAAGCGCAAGTATATGAGCGAAGAGGAAAGTCTCATGACCTCATGTATGGAACAAATGAAGAAAATGTTTGAAAATTTCACAGAATTGCAAGATAAAAAGTTGACAATTATTCAATTCTATCACCGAAATTAAACAACAAAATGAAGAGATGATCAGTTCAATTGATTTTTTGGGACAAAAATATGACGAAATGCGCGAAGAACTAGATAGCTACAAAAGCGAAAATAAAGAAATTTGGAAGTACGTTAATTTTCTTGAAAATAAAATAGACCAGTTGGAAAAGAACATGGTCATGCGAGGTCGAAATACGATGTATCCCAAAAACCGCTGACTTAGAAACTAAACAAGAACTACATAAATGCTTCGAAAATATATGTACAACGATAGGGGTGGACATTAACCAAGACAAAATTAAAAATATATACAGAATTAACACTTAAAATCAGTCCAACATGCCAATTATTGTAGATTTTGTTAACACCAAATATAAACAAGAGTTAATGGCGGGAGTGAAGAAGTTTAATAATCAGTTTCCGGCCAACCGACTGAACACCAAGCACCTGCAGATAAATGGCCCTGTTAACCGTATATACATTTCGGAATCCTTAACTCCGAAAACTAGAAAATTATTCAGAAAAGCGCGTGATTTTGCGTCTAGAAATAAATACAAATTCTGCTTGACATTAAATGGAACCGTGCACCTAAGAGAAACAGAAGGAGCTAAAATATTAAAAATCTACTCAGAATCGGACCTCAAAATTAACTCCACACACCCAAAATGACTGGCCAGGTTAGCATGCACCAATTGTCTTTTTTTGTGTAATAGTTCGTTTTCTATTTTATATTCATTATACTACATAAGTATTAGCTATATAATGATTTTAGTTTTACCAAAATATATGAAATTTGTTTTTTAATGCTTATACTAGCTATAAATTTTGTTATACACCGCCTTAGACATAAACCTAGTTTATTTATACTAAAAATTCTAAACTTAATATTAAAACCTCATAAAATACTGCATTCGACTGTTAATGTAATTGTATTGAACTACGTTAGTACTTTTCACAAACTTATTTCTGTTGCATTGAAATATACAAAAATTGTACTTCTAACACTCAGACTAATTACTTCAGATCTTATTACACACTATTTATACCAAAGAAGCTTAGTAATAATAATTGTTAAATTCTTGCAATTTTTTATATTAATATTGATTAATCATGGGCAAACCTTCGAAATTCTTTTTGCACTTATTGGGCAAGATATGACTAGCTGGTTTCGAGTTTATTTCAATAAAAAATTATATAACTTTCAGATAATGTTTGTGCTCAGTTATGTAATATTTATTAAAATTCGATAATATAAATAACATACAAAACGAAATAGACAACATCAAAGTTTCTGACTCCAATACATGCTCAATAGAGGCCTGCAGGGATCTTTTTACAAAGCACTCAAACTCATTATCTATATTAACCCAGAATATTAGAAGTATCAATGCAAACTTTAATGATTTACAAATTCTGCTATCTAAAACCAATATCCGATGGGATATAGTAGTACTTACTGAGTGTCGCTTGCCCCAATGTCCGTTTGTTCCCTCACTAGAAGGATATAGATGTATCACCACCAACCACAATTATCTATAAAATGATGGAGTCACAGTCTGTTATAACAAAAACCTCACTATGGCAATTCAGGAACCAATTTTAACAAATGCAAACTGTCTTGTTCTTACCTTGGATGAAACGGCTATCGTGGCCGTGTATCGTTCACCGTCAGTGTACAACATTCAGGAATTTCTTAACTCTTTGAACCAAATCCCACAAAAATTAAAATCATATAAAACTGTCCTGCTAGTGGGCGACATAAATATTAATATTGCAGACGCATCCACAGATCCCCGTGCAGATGAATACCTTGACATGTTATCAAGTCACGGTATGCTGCCAGGTCACACGCTACCTACACGAGGAGGTGCATCTTGCCTCGACCACATTATTTTAAAAACTAGGAGACCGGCTGGATGTAACGTAGCGGATACTTCTATAACAGACCACGACAGTGTTATTGCTTTTATTGAAAATTCTGCTCATAAAATCAAAGTTCGTAAAACGAAGGTAGTTACAAACTTTGAAAATCTTGAATCTGACCTCAAACGACAAAATTTTGATCCTGTTTTCCAATCCCTAGATGTTAGCCAATCACTTTCAATTTTCGAAAATATAATAAAATCTGCCATTGCTTCCAATTCAGTAATTAAAATAATATCTAATCGTAACTATCTTATAAAACCCTGGATGACACCTGGACTGTTACGGTGCATTAAAACTAGGGATGCCCTCCATAAAAAACTTAAAAAAGATACAAATAATGAAATAATTAAAATATCATATATCAGGTACAGGAACTTTTGCAATAGAATTTTAAAAATGTTAAAAAAGAGTATGATAAAAGTCAATTTCACAGTGCAGGTAAAAACAATAGACTAGTATGGAACGCGATACGAAAAACTACTTTTACCGAGAAAGACAAAAGCGCACCCATGGAACTTCTTAAAAGTAAGTAAAGTAAGGAAGACATTAATAAAATTAATTCATATTTTGTTCAAGTAGGTGCAACTTTAGCAAATAAAATCCAGGAAAAACCCCAACCCACAATATACGATAGTCCTTCAAAACCGTAATTCTCTTTTTTTGTTACCTACTTCAGAAGAAGAAGTGAAATCGATTTTGTCTTCATTACGCCCAGACTCTGCTACCGGACATGATGGTATACCAAGTTTTGTACTAAAAAAAATTTCACATATTTTTATTCCCTCCCTAGTCCACATTTTAAACTTGTCCCTTTCAAATGGTGTCTTTCCCGATTCATTTAAGTTAGCTGAAATCATCCCAATCCACAAAAGTGAGTCTCGAGACCGTGTCGAAAACTACAGACCAATAGTCATCCTTCCTGCGATGTCAAAATTTTTAGAAAGAATATTAAACAATAGCTTTATAAATAAAAATAACATTCTCTCCCAATCACAATACGGTTTTAGAGCAGGTATATCGACTACTGATGCTGTGCATGATTTAACATATTTTATTGTGAAAGAGTTAGATAAGAAACTCAAAGTTCTTGGCATCTTCTTGGATCTGGCTAAAGCTTTCGACACGGTTTCCATACCCATTCTTGTATCGAAACTCGATAAAATTGGAGTCAGAGGTACACAACTTACGCTTTTTCAAAGCTAACTCACGAACGACGTCAAAGAGTCAGAATTGGAGAAACTGTAAGTGATGAGCTTCCGATTGAATATGGTGTCCCGCAAGGTAGTATCCTGGGCCCAACTCTATTCCTCATTTATATTAATAACCTTTGTAAATTAGCCCTACCTCATGGAAGAATTTTCACCTATGCCGACGATACAGCTCTTCTCTTTCAAACTGATTCATGGGAGGAAACATTTCACGTCGCTCAGCTAGGCCTTAATAAAGTCACAAAGTGGCTTCACAGCAACTACCTCACACTGAACGTAGACAAGACAAACTTTATTTGTTTTTCCCTAACTGGAGCAACGCAACCTCCACCCTGCCTAAATTTAATAGTACATTCATGTTCCGGAGAATCCACAAATGACTGTTCATGCCTGCTTCTAGCGCGTACTGAGAGTGTTAAGTATTTAGGAATTTTAATTGACAATAAAATGTCATTCGATAACCACATTAGCACTATTGTTAAAAAAGTCCGTAAACTATCACTTTTATTTTATAGAATCAGACACATTTGTGATGAAATTCTCATTAGAAAAATATATCTAGCACTCGTCCAATCTCTCATTTCCTACTGTATAGTTATTTGGGGTGGCATTCCGAAAACAAAATTGTTGCGCTTAGAAAGATCTCAGAGGTGTATACTAAAAGTTGGTTGGAATTTGCCAAGGCTATACCCAACAACTGAGTTATATAAAAAATGTAGAGTTTTAACCGTACGCCAGTTGTTTATTTTAGGAACTATAATTAAAAAACACACTTCTCTAGACTACGACAAGTATTTAAAACAAGCCAATCGCCGAAAATTTAAGATTTGCCCTATTGATCATATTTGTAAAACCACTTTTGCACAAAGATTCTTTTGCTTCCTTGGTATATTCTTATACAACAAAATAAATAATATTCTTTCACTATACCATGAAAATAAATTAAAATGTAAATTAAAACTAATAACTTGGTTAGCTGGTTTAAGTTACGAAGACACGGAAAACTTATTACATCGACAAAAATAAATAGTATTTAAAAAAAAGTTAATTCATGAAGCCCCAAGCGGCCACATCCGGCCGCGATAACAATGAAAAAGCTATTGTGTCTCGTTTTGCCACGACTGATGGGCCCATCCCATCCCAACCCATCGACTTCAAAATTGTACGTAACAGAGAATTAAAATTCACTATCTCGAAAACTACTGAACCGATTTTGGTGAAACTTGCATCATTTTCTAAGTTGAGTTGTTACATATTATACGTTTAGGTCAAATTGATAACGTCCTTTTTTAGAAGTCGGTTAAAATACCTCAAGTCCTTATATTATTTAACCTATAATTTTATACACACACACACACACACGTACGCACGTACACACACACACGCACACGCGCACACACACACACACCCACACACACACACACACTCACACACACACACACACACAGGAAACCATTATTATGTAGTAAAATATATGAACAAATAGTTCTAGATATTAGTTATTACTTTGTTAGTCCATTGTTTGTGAGGTATTGTATTATATATTGTTATATTGCCTGGGGTACCAATATACAGGCCTTGGCTTAGTTTGGGCTCCATGTCTCCCACAAATTGCATATGTAATTTTTGGGAGAAATAAACTTATTATTATTATTATATTTAAATTAATTTTTGTCTCGGCAAATATCCGGCGTATGATTCAGGTACGGGCATGTGCCAAGTACCTGATTCTATTTGTATGAAGGAAGAGTCATGATTGTGAAGTAGTAAAGGATGACGATGGATTTAGAAAGCGACAAACGATGGAACAGGTGTCAATTACGATGGATTTTTGTAAGTGGATGTATATGTTTTTGTTTAGATCGAGTGATTTCAAAGCAGCAATGAGGGTTTTGGGGATGACGCCAGTTGAGGAGATGACGATGGGTATGATTTTTACAGTATCCTGGCGCCACATTTGCTTTATTTCGTCTGCGAGAGGTATGTATTTTTGAATTTTTTCATTATGAAAGGTAGGTAGGTAAAGGTAGGTAGGTAGGTGTAGGTAGGAAAAGGGAGGTAGGTGACTTTTTAAGATTTTATTGTTAGGCATATATCAGGTCTATTACTTAGTATGGTTCGGTCGGTGATTATATCTCGATCCCAATAGAGCTTAGCGGCACTATTTTCTAGGACGTTGCAGGGTTTATATTTGTAATAAGGTGTGTGTGTGTCAATTAGTTTATATTTCAGGGCTAGCAATTGATGGATGTGTTTGGCTACGTTGTTGTGACGGTGCGTGTATTCTTTATTGGCGAGTGAGCTACATCCTCCTGTAATGTGGTCTATCGTTTCGGTGGTTTGGTGGCATTAATCAGTTTCTATATTTTCTTTGAGTATATATATGGAGTAGTTGCGGGTTTTAATTATTTGGTCCTGGATTGCTACTAGGAAGCCTTCTGTCTCACTATATATATTGCCTCTTGTTAGCCAACTAAACAATGCGAATTTACCGTGTAGTGCTTTACCTTTCCATTTAGCTATTTTATCGCAATAGTTTGTTATTTTATATTTCGGATTAAAATTACTATTGTTTAGCTGCAGAGGAGTTCCAGTGTGTATAAGATGTGTTAAGGCTTTGTGTAGGTGACTAGTTTGAGCTTTAACTTGAAAATATGTCCTCAAATTTTCTATTTGGCTATAGCATAGGTTTTTTATGTCGATGCAACCTCGGCCTCCTAGCTTTCTCTTAAGGGTGAATCGTTCGACTGCAGAGTGTATATGAAGGATATTATATTTGTAGCTTGCGGTACGGGTTGCGGTATAAAGTGCTTCAAGTTCTGTATCTGACCATTTTATAATTCCAAACGAGTAAGTTACTATAGGTATTGCGTATGTGTTAATTGCTTTTACTTTATTTCGACATGATAATTGAGTGGATAATAATTTATTTAATCTTAGTTTGTATTTCGATTTTAGAGTGTTTTTAATATCCTTGTGATTGATGGTGGTGTTTTGTATGTAACCCAAATATTTGTAAGTATCGTGTGCTTGCATGCTATCTATTATGTCTTCTTGTAGATCTAGGTTATGCGGGTTTATTTGTTGATGTTGGCCCTTTATTACACAGTTAATTCTACATTTATCGATTCCGAATGCCATTTTAATATCTATGCTAAATCTTTCAGTAAATTTAAGGAGATAATCTAGTTGTTGTCTGTCGGTTGCGTATATTTTGATATCGTCCATATATAACAGGTGGGTAAGCTTTATATTATTAGTTCTATCGATGGTATATCCATAGGAAGATTTATTAAGAATTTTGGATAACGGGTTGAGGGCCAAACAAAACCATAATGGGCTGACTTAATCGCCTTGAAAAATACCTCGTTTTATTTTAATTTGGGGTGTGGAGAATTGGGTATTAGTTATTCTTAGGAAAAGTTGGGTGGACCAGGTAGACATTAGATACTGAAGTAGCTGTATTAATTTGTTATTTACTTGATATATCTTTAAAACTTTAATTAACCATGAATGCGGAATACTGTCAAAGGCTTTTTGATAATCAATGTATGCAAAGTAAATGTTATTACGGTTTTGTTTAGCATTGTTGTGTATTTCGGCATCGATTACCAGCTGTTCTTTGCAACCCATAGACCCTTTCGCGCATCCCTTTTGCTCCTCAGGTATGATCTTATTTTGTGTGATATGTGCATTAAGCTTCTGCGTTATGATTGATGTAAATAATTTGTAAACGGTGGGTAGACAAGTGATCGGGCGGTATTTTGTTGGATTTGCAGTATCGTCTTTGTCTTTGGGCTTTAGATTCGTGATTCCCTGTGTAAAAAATAAGGGTATGGTTTCCGGAGTATGTATAAATGATTTAAATATGTTTGCAATGTGGCGATGTGTCGATGTGAAATACTTTAACCAGTAGTTTTGTATCTTATCAGGTCCGGGGCCTTCCAATTCAAAGTTTTCTTGATAGCGCGAGTTACATCATCTCTATCCACTGTAATGTCCGGCATTTGGTTTATGTTTTGGTAATCCTGTTCTTCAGACTCGATCCATGAGCAATCGCTATTATGTTGGACTGGTATAGACCACAAGTTTTCTCAATATTCTTGAACACTTTTATATCAGGTGGCTGCGTGACTTTAATGGTTTCGGAGTTAAGGTTTTGATAAAATAATTTTTGGTTGTTATTAAATTGTATATTGTCTTTTCTTCTAGCGTTACTAATTTTTAGTCGACGTAGGCAATTTGGATTGTGCTTTTAGTTTTTGTTTTAAATTATCTAGGTGATCGGTTAATTGATTTTCAGGGAGACTTTTTGGGTTTTTTTTCTGTTGTTTTCTGGGGTTGATATTTCCTTTTAAATATTGTCTTAACTGTCCTATATCTTTACGTAGCTTTTTGATTCTATTTTCTATTCGTATCTGCCATTTTGGATTAACATTGTCTATTGTATTTCTTTTTTCTTTTTTTTCATGATTAACAGTTTTAGTATGTAAGCTTGTTGTGGTCATAGCACCACAATATATAACGCTGTGAACTTCCTCCAAATTGGGTTCTTCTTTTTCTTCCAAACATTTTCCGATAGCATGGCTTAGTACGTTTACTGTTTTAATTACGTTGTGGGTAATCTGGAGCTTAGGTATCATAGGTCTTAGATTTGCGTCCATACCATTGTATTTTATCAACATTTCTTGAAAAACATTTTCAATCTCTTCAGTTTCTATTGGGTTGATATTTGTCGGTGGTCTCGGGGTTGCGTTTATTTGCGTTTCTACAGTCTGGGATAAGTTCGGCTGGATAATTGGTTCGTGTGATGATAACATAGAATTATGTGGCGGTATGATGTTGGTGACAATTTGATCATCAGTTTGTAGGTTACTTGAGCAGGTGCTTCGTTGTAGATCTGCATCATTTTGGCCATTGGATTCTACAAACGTTTCGGTTATTTCAGCTACAGATTTTTTTATTTGTTCTCTTATATGAGGTGCTATTCTATTATTACGATGGATTACTCGGATTTGATCGGCGAGTCTTTGTTCTGATAAGTGGCTCAGTTCCGGGAAATTGTCAATGAATTTTTGATGAAGTAATGGTCTGAAAGCTGTGAGGTTTGATTCGCATGATGTGACTATGTAGTAACAACGGAGAAGTTCTGTGTTAATTTCATCAGTCCATTTCATCCGTTGTCTACATTTTCCAGCTACTATGTATGCTAGTATGGTTGGAGGAAGCATTTCCTGCAAAACACTTCTAGTTGGTGTGTTGGTGAGATGTGATTGTGGGGTATTATGGTCTACGGGATGTCGTTCATTATTTTGCAATGTGAGCGTAGACTGCGTGTTGTCAACGATGGCCACAGGGTAAGTAGCAGTTGCTTCCCGTGTAACAACGTATGACATTGGTGACTGTGAAGTAGAACGAGATGATGACGATGATTTATCGAACATGTATGATCTCGGCGATGAGTGAGGAGATGGAAACAGGCTGATGGATGAAGTAGGTGATGTAGAGTGCGAGTGTGTGTTGCTCGTAGTTGGCACCATGTTCTCTGCAGCAGTACTAGCCTGGGCAGAATGAAGCGATACGTTACCCCCCCCAGAATACGAGGGACTGCCCGGGCCTGGGGGCCCGGGGCGGGATTCTCCATTGCATTTCACGCCGGTACCCGCCTGGGGTATATATCTATTACGTAGTCGCATATCATAGGTTTTAAAATGTAAACACAAGGAAGAGTTAACTAAAAAGGAAAGATAGTACGAGATGAAATAAAGGCGGTGAAAGATAGCAAAAACACAAACGAAAACATTGCTCAAACAAGGATTGATTAAAAAGGTGATGAAACGATAGTGAAGACAAGGATAGACCTGTTATTATTATTATTATTATTATTATTATTATATTTCTATGTATTATTATTGTCTCGGCATTTATGCCGGTAAATGATTCAGGTACGGGCATGTGCCAAGTACCTGACTCAATTTGTGTCAGGAAAGTATCATGATCGTGATGTATTGAAAGACGATGATGGATTTAGAAACCTCCGAACTATGGAGCAAGTGTCAATGACGATGGATTTTTGTATATTGATGTATGTGTTTTTGTTTAAGTCGAGTGCTTTCAGAGCAGCAGTGAGGGTCTTCGGGATGACGCCAGTGGAGGAGATGATGATGGGTATGATTTTTACAGTATCCTGGCGCCACATTTGTTTTATTTCATCTGCTAGAGGTATGTATTTTTGGATCTTTTCGTTATGTTTTTGTTTCAGATTATTGGTGTTTGGGACGGCTATATCTATGAGGTAAGTGGTGTTTTGAGATTTGATTGTCAAGGTTATATCAGGTCTATTACTCAATATGGTGCGATCGGTGACTATATCTCGATCCCAATAGAGTTTGGCGGAACTGTTTTCGAGGACATTGCTGGGTTTATATTGGTAATAAGGTGTGTGTGTGTCTATTAGTTTATATTTGATGGCTAGCAGTTGATGGATGTGTTTGGCGACGTTATTATGACGATGCGTATATTCTTTGTTGGCTAGTGAACAACATCCTCCTGTGATATGGTCTATTATTTTGGTTGTTTGGTGGCATAATCTACATTTATCTGTGTCTAAGTTTTCTTTGAGTATGTATTTGGAATAGTTGCGGGTTCTTCTTATTTGGTCCTGTATTGCTACGAGGAAGCCTTCTGTCTCACTGCATATATTGCCTTTTGTTAGCCAGCTAAAAGATGCAGTTTGGTCTATATGGTCCTGTTCCAGCTGATGGGGGAATTTACCGTGCAGCGCCTTGCCTTTCCATTTAGCTATTTTGTCGCAATCTTTTGTAATTTTAAGTTTTGGATTGAATTGACTATTGTTTAGTTGAAGGGGTGTTCCAGAGTAAGTAAGTTGTGTTAATGCTTTATGTAAGTCGCTAGTTTGTGCTTTAGTTTGAAAATATTTTCTTAAATTTTCTATTTGACTGTAACATAGATTTTTTATGTCAATGCAGCCCCGGCCTCCGAGGTTCCTCTTTAGGGTGAATCTTTCGACTGCTGAATGAATGTGATGGATATTGTGTTTGTAGCTAGCGGTACGGGTTGTGGTGTTAAGGGATTCAAGTTCTGTATCTGTCCATTTAATAATTCCAAATGAGTAGGTTAATATTGGTATTGCATATGTGTTGATTGCTTTTATTTTATTTCGTCCTGATAGTTGAGTAGATAGTATTTTATTTAATCTTACTTTATATTTAGATTTTAACGCGTTTTTCACTTCCTTATGGCTAATTGCAGTGTTTTGTATATATCCTAAATATTTGTAGGTATCGTTTATTTGCATGCTATCTATTATATCGTCCTGTGATTCTAGGTTATATGGATTTATTTGTTGGTGTTGACCCTTTACTAAGCAGTTAATTTTGCATTTATCGATGCCGGAAGCCATTTTGATATCGGTACTAAATCTTTCAGTAAGTTTGAGGAGATGTTCTAGTTGATGTCTGTCTGTTGCGTATAATTTTATGTCATCTATATATAGCAGATGGGTGAGCTTTATATTATTAAGTTTGTCAATAGTGTATCCATATGCTGATTTATTTAAAATTTTAGATAGTGGGTTGAGTGCCAGACAGAACCATAAAGGACTGAGGGAATCACCTTGGAATATGCCACGTTTGATTTCAATCGGAGCTGTTGAGAGTTCGGTATTAGTTGTTCTTAGATTAAGTTGAGTGGACCAGGTTGACATTAGATATTGTAGTAGCTGTATTAATTTGTTGTTAACTTTATATATATGTAAAACTTCTATTAACCATGAATGCGGAATACTGTCGAAAGCTTTTTGGTAGTCAATGTATGCAAAGTATAAGTTATTACGGTTTCGTTTAGCATTGTTGTGTATTTCGGCATCGATTACTAGCTGCTCCTTGCAGCCCATAGATCCCTTTGTACATCCTTTTTGCTCCTCAGGTATGATTTTATTTTTTGTGATGTGTATATTTAGCTTTTGTGTTAAAATTGATGTGAATAATTTGTATAATGTGGGCAGGCAAGTGATCGGGCGGTATTTTGTTGGATTAGTGGTATCGTTTTTATCTTAAGATAGGTAATTCCTTGTGTTAGAAATAACGGCATGGTTTGTGGAGTCTGTATAAATGAATTAAATATGTTTACTATGTAGTGATGTGTTGATGTAAAATACTTCAACCAGTAATTATGTATTTTATCGGGGCCCGGGGCTTTCCAATTTAAAGTTCTCTTTACAGCAGTAGTTACATCATATATATCCACTGTGATATCCGGCATCTGGTTAATGTCCTGATAATCCTGTTCTTCGGATTTTATCCATGAGCATTCATAGTTATGTTGGACTGGTATTGACCACAGATTTTCCCAATAACCTTTAACATCATTTATATCAGGCGGCTGCGTTATTTTAATCGTTTCAGAATTAAGATTTTGGTAGAATAATTTTTGGTTAGTATTAAATTGCATATTGTCTTTCCTTCTGGCGTTACTAATTTTAAGACGGCGCAGACGTTTGGATTGAGCTAGTAGTTTTTGTTTTAAGCTATCTAAGTGATCGAGTGATTGATTTTCTGTGAGATTTTTAGGGTTTAGTTTCCGTTGTTTCCTTAGGTTTAGATTTCCTTTTAAATATTGTGTTAGCTGACCTATTTCTTTTTGTAGTTGTTTGATTCTATTTTCTATTCGTATTTGCCATTTTGGGTTAGTATTATTTATTGCTTTTCTCGTTTCTTTTTCATTACGCTTTACAATTTTAGTGTGCAAGGTCACTGTAGTCATAGCTGCACAATATATAGTGCTATGAATTTCTTCCAAACCAGGTTGTTCTTTATCTTCTAAATATTTTGCAATAGCATGATTTAGTGTGTTTACTGTTTTAATAACATTGCGAGTGATCTGAAGTTTAGGTATATTTAATCAGCATTTCTTTAAAAACATTTTCTATCTTTTCAGTTTCTATCGGGTTTTGTGTTCTCGGAGTTCTCTGTGTGGCATTTAAAACTAGTTCGTTTGTATGTTCTATGGCGTCGGATGAGTTTTGTGTGTTATTTGGTTCATGTGAGGATAATATATATTGATGTGGAGATAAAATATTAACAGATTGATGATCTATTTGTAAGTTGCTCAAGCAAGTGCTTGGTTGTGGATCTGAATCCTGTATAGTATTTTGGTCGTTAGATTCTTCCGGGGTTTGGGTTATTTGAGCTACTGAGTTTTTTATTTGTTCTCTTATAGTAGGTGCTATTCTATTATTTCTATGGATTACTCTGATTTGATCGGCTAGTCTTTGCTCTGATAAGTGTCTTAGTTCCGGGTAAATTTCAATGAACTTTTGATGAAGTAATGGTCTGAAAGCGGTGAGGTTTGATTCACATGAGGTGACTATGTAATAACAACGGAGAAGTTCCTTGTTGATTTCGTCAGTCCATTTCATCCGTTGTCTACATTTTCCAGCGAGGGTGGTCAGAGGAAGCATTTCCTGCAAAACACTTCTTGCTGGTGTGTCGATGAGATTCGGTTGTTGAATATTATGGTCTACGGGATGTGTTTCATTATTTGCTAATGTACTGGTAGATGGCGTGATGTCAATGTTGGGCACAGGATAAGTAGCTATTGCTTCCCGTGTAACAACATTTGACATTGGTGACAAAGAAGTGGATCGAGATGATGATGATGATTGATCATTATCAAACATTGCAGCACCTACCGTTCAGGATAATGAAATACGGTGTTCAGCTAATAATTTATTATAATACAATACAACTATGATATTATGCCCGGTAGGTGAGTCACAAATTTATAAAACGTGGTACAGTGCCTACTTGCTCGTCACTAAGGAGTGTAGGGCTACTCCCCTGGTACAACCGTAGAAAGGGGGAGGGGGGGAAGGAGATCCAGAGCTGCCAGCTAGGGCACTGGAGGGACTCTGCTTCCACACGGTGACGACGGAAACAACAGCAGAATGGACTCCCGAAGACGGACGGTCACCCGCAGCGGAGACGAGGAACCAAACTCGGGGCAGGGTGATTCCACTCGGAGCAGGGAACCCTGGAATTGATCGAGTCTCCGTCTCAATGCACTGTCCACGAAAGCTTCTGGCGGCCTATCCACGATTCCCCAAGAGGAGCGCCCACTACCTACAGTGGCAGCGGTATTGTCGTGGTAGACCGTCAGGAAATAACAATTTACACAAAAAATGACCAAACAAGATATATTATTATATAATTTAAATATTACAATGTATTTTCAAGGGTTTCATCAAATAGGAACAAAGAAATTTACATTTAAGTACAAATAACGTCGGTAGGTGAATAAACTTTTTATCAACGAAATTTGGAAAATTTGTAAAAAATATCTTTTTAAATTGCTATGAAACAAGTATCTAACAATAGTTAATTATGATTAAGAATAATTAAACATATCTAATTACTTTTAAAGCTACTTATATATTGTGTGCAAACAAAACTTACCCTAAGACGGGGATTTATCCGGCTTAATTATATATGAAGCTGGTACAATTTGACCTACTGGTCGATTACTTTATTATGGTTTATTTAGTATGTTAATTTTCAAATTTTAGGCAAATAAAAGTATCGGCAGCGACGCGAGTATACTGCTAATTATTGTACACGTCTAGCCCGGCCTGTAGTCTAGCGCAGAATGGCGGAGCGAGGTGACAACGGCGCTCGAGTCGTTAATGACCGCCTATTGTTCTAGAATCGAAGTACAGTCGAGAACAGAACTGTCAGTAATAAATAATAAAAAATATATTATTTTTTTATATGGAAATTTATAAAATATAAGTGCAATGGCAAATCGATTGTTCGCTTTGTTTTAAACCTATTGTAATATTTAATAGTTAACTTAGACTACGTAAAAAAGACTTACTAAAACGCAGGTCATGTAACGTTCCGTTACATTACCCGCCTCGCCTCGCAAGGATTTTGACCTATGCTATATTATGTCAAAATCCAAACCTTAGGAGTGAAAGTAGGTAGGTAGGTGTTAATATTATTTTATGAAATAAGGGGGCAAACGAGCAAACGGGTCACCTGATGGAAAACAACTTCCGTCGCCCATGGACACTCACAACTCACTCAGAAGAGCTGCAAGTGCGTTGCCAGCCTTTTAAAAGGGAATAGGGTAATAGGGTAGGAGAGGGTAAGGAAGAGAATAGGGTAGCTTAGGGAAGGGAATAGGGTAGGGAATTGGGCCTCCGGTAAACTCACTCACTCGGCGAAACACAGCGCAAGCGCTGTTTCACGCCGGTTTTCTGTGAGCCCGTGGTATTTCACCGGTCGAGCCGGCCCATTCGTGCCGAAGCATGGCTCTACCACGTAAACGATGTATTATCTAATTTAAGTATTATGGCCTACAATTTTTAGGTCTTTAATGTGCCAAGTACCTAAATCTTTCCCTGGCATATTTTCTAGCACATAAGCGAGTGGAGACAGCTTTTTAGTCACGCGGCATTTTATGAATTTTGGAGCTAACTTCTTGCTGAAGTACTTGTCTTTGTCACTGAGTACATATGCTCGCTTATATACAATATCACCGACTTCGAACTCGAAAACTTTCCTCCTAAAATTGTAATGGGATGTATTTTTTAAATGTGCATGGTACAAAGATTTTTGGACCTTATCAAATATGGAACTAAGACAACCACGATTTTCCACATATTCTTCACGAGGCAAGAACAATACTTCCTTACCTAAATCAGTGTCTGTGTAATGAGTGCCACATAACACCAATTCTCGTCCAAATACAAGGAACGACGGGGAGAAACCAGTTGCCTCATTCACAGAATTATTTATCGCAAACTGTACCTTTAGAATAAATAAATCCCAAGTTCTATGATCACCCTCAACGAACGTGAAAAGACAAGTGATAATTGTTTTATTGTAACGTTCCACCGTATTGACCTGGGGCGTATATTTAGGCGTAAGGAACAGGTTCGGAATCCTATATTTATCGAAAAACGATTTGGTCTGTTCACTTATAAACTGGGTGCCGTTGTCCATAAAAATACTTTGAGGGACACCATGAACCAGGAAAACTTGCTCCTCAAGTAATTTGACAATAATGTCTGACGTGGCTCTCCTAATGGGGAAAATCAGACAAAACTTGGAGAAACAGCACGTAACTACTAGAATGTAGCTGTTTTGTTTACGTGTTACAGGAAGGGGACCCATCAAATCAATAGAAATCATTTGAAAAGGACGAGAACACTGCTTGGGACGTCCCATTTCTCCAAGTGTTGCATGATTTTGCGGTTTGTAAGCTAGGCAAACAGAGCAAGAACCTACAAATTGCGATATGTCACTGTGCATGTTGGGCCAGTAGTACCTGAGAGCAACACGCTTGTATGTTTTAAAAATGCCCATGTGACCCGCTGTAGGTTCACAATGGTTTTCGGCAATAATTTTATCGTGCAATTCTAATGGAACTACTTCTTTCCATGAGAACTCGTCCGTAAGCTGATGCTTATTTTTGCTTAACCGAAAGAGAGTATTATTTTTAATTAGGAAATTCGGAAAGTTCTCTGATTTGCTGAGGCAGCCATTATAAATATTCTTATACCAATCGTCACTAGTAGTCGCAACGGAATTGGCAGAAGACAAGGCCGAAACGGGGACAGCTCGGGATAAGGCGTCTGGAATAATATTGTCCACACCACGCCGGTGCTTCAAAACAAAGTTGAAGGACGAGAGCCGAACTCCCCAGCGCGCGAGCCTACCAGTTGGGTTATCCAGGGACAGAAACCATCCAAGCGCACTATGGTCTGTGTAAACTGTGTGAGTTTGACCATTCTCTAGATAGCATCGCCAATGTTCTAAGGCTACGAGAACGGCCAAAGTCTCACGTTCAGTAATGCTATAGTTCTTTTCTGGCCCAGTTAAAGATCTGCTCATGTAAGATATGGGGTGCTCCTTCCCATTTATAGTTTGAGTGAGCATAGCACCGACCCCATAGTTACTAGCATCCGTATGAACTTCAAATGAAAGGTCATAACTGGGACAGGAAAGAATAGGCGCCGAGACCAAACACTCTTTTAGTTTTTTAAATGCCACGTCAGCTTGCTCAGTCCACTGGAAAGGAGGTGCAGACCTTTTATTCGAAGTCAGCTTATTTAGCAGGCCAGCGATCGTGCTAAAATTTGGGACAAACCTGCGGTACCATGTTGCCGTACCTAAAAAACGTTTCAAATCTTTTCGGCACGTAGGAGTTGGATAATTTAAAATGGCTGCTACTTTTTCAGGGTCGGTACGCAAACCATTTGCATCGACCACATATCCCAAATATTTAAGCTGACTTCGAAAAAAATCGCATTTCTCCAGATTGACTGTGAGGTTAGCTTGACGCAGCTTCTCGAAGACACGTTGAAGAAGAGATACATGCTCTTCAAACGTGCTACTTATGAGGACAATGTCATCCAAATAAGCAAAGGCCTTATGGTCCATATTACCAAAAAGTCGGTCCACTAATCTTTGTTGTGTACAGGGCGCATTTGTAAGACCAAATGGAGTCGTTTTAAAACGGAATGTACCTCGACCCGGAACGTAAAATGCCGTCTTATCCCTATCCTCAGGACCTATTGGTATTTGCCAAAACGCTTTTGACAAATCGATACTACTCAAATACTTAGCGTCACGCAAATTGTCCAATATCTCCGAAATATAGGGCAAGTTATAGGCGTCCCGCTTTGTGACAGAATTTAGTTTTCTACTGTCTAAACAAAAACGGGGCTGCCCGCTCTTTTTGGTGACCAGAAGAACAGGAGACTGCCATGCACTTTCGCAGGGTTCCACAACATCAAGTTTTAGCATCTCATCTAGCTGATCAATTAAAATTTTCTGTTTGACCGGGGAAAGCCTATAATAACGTTGTCTTACAGGAGGTGAGTCACCAGTGTCGATATGGTGGGTTATTAAATGGGTACGGCCTAATCCTACACGCTCAAATGAAATTTCTTCAAACTGCTTAATAATTTTGTCTGCGATCGATTTTTGAGAATCTTCTAAATTTTCATAAGACTGAATGAAAGTTGAGGAGCAATCCATATTTAAGTCAGCTAGAGGAGTGCTTACTAAATTAAGGGAACCTAAATATTTTGGACATATTTTGAAAATGCGCCAGAAATCAATCCCTAATATAAGCGCAGATTGGACTTCTGGGACTACATAAGTTTTAATTATGTGAAACTGGCTATCAAAATAAATAGGCAAATTATTATAGCCTGTACTGCGTAAGCTTTGTCCGCCGGCTGCCACTATTGTCACTGAATCATCAGTGTGCATCTCCAAGCCACGGTCAACTAAAGTGGTATGAGCATTGTTGCCTAGAATGGTAACAGCTGATCCCGAGTCTAAAAGGCCTGTAACTGTCATATTATTAATTTTTATATTGACATAAGGTCGCGTGTCATTAAAGGTTTTGATTGCAGAATTGTGGCAACCTTATAGCCACTGAAAAATAAACGAACTGATTTTAACCAGGTATTCCACTCCTCCTAACTAGTTCTGATATTTTTATTAATGAGTGCTGAATTGCCACAATTCTGCCGAGTTAGTTTTTTTGAACTCTGACAGTTGAGGCAGTCTGGTTTCTTAACACTTTTATGGCCACATTTAAAACACATGACTTCTGTATTAGTGCATTGTCTCAAATTATGTGTATTGTTGCGACATCTAGGACAATATGGCATCTTTTTGTTAATTTGAGGTGTATTATTTGTAGATGTTATACTATGTAAATATTTTTCATTACTGTTTATATACTGTTTTAGATTACTATTAGTGTTAGTTTTATATTCATAATTGTTACTAGATTTAAGTTTTGGATGTTTATATGCAAATTCCGGTGCTAAAGTATCCGAAGTTGACGCTAAAGGTTCTCGAAAATGGGCAAGACGAGACTGCACAGTTTCGTAATTCCTACACAAAGTTCTCAATTGACCAATATCTTGGATATCAGTAGCAGAAGCTAACGTGCTTGCGTAACAAGGGCGTATATTGTGCAGAACAATATCAAGCTTGTCCTCCCTCGACAAAGGTTTTGAAAGTCGAGAAAACATTCCTGATAAAATCGATAAATAAATTGTAATATTTTCTGTCTCGCCCTGAGTTCTAGCGCGAATCTCAGATAATAGGCGATAACCCTGCCCCACGTTGGGCGCCAGTGCAGCACCTACCGTTCAGGATAATGAAATACGGTGTTCAGCTAATAATTTATTATAATACAATACAACTATGATATTATGCCCGGTAGGTGAGTCACAAATTTATAAAACGTGGTACAGTGCCTACTTGCTCGTCACTAAGGAGTGTAGGGCTACTTCCCTGGTACAACCGTAGAAAGGGGGGGGGGGAGGGGAAGGAGATCCAGAGCTGCCAGCTAGGGCGCTGGAGGGACTCTGCTTCCACACGGTGACAACGGAGACAACAGCAGAATGGACTCCCGAAGACGGACGGTCACCCGCAGCGGAGACGAGGAACCAAACTCGGGGCAGGGTGGTTCCACTAGGAGCAGGGAACCCTGGAATTGATCGAGTCTCCGTCTCAATGCACTGTCCATGAAAGCTTCTGGCGGCCTATCCACGATTCCCCAAGAGGAGCGCCCACTACCTACAGTGGCAGCGGTATTGTCGTGGTAGACCGTCAGGAAATAACAATTTTCACAAAAAATGACCAAACAAGATATATTATTATATAATTTAAATATTACAATGTATTTTCAAGGGTTTCATCAAATAGGAACAAAGAAATTTACATTTAAGTACAAATAACGTCGGTAGGTGAATAAACTTTTTATCAACGAAATTTGGAAAATTTGTAAAAAATATCTTTTTAAATTGCTATGAAACAAGTATCTAACAATAGTTAATTACGATTAAGAATAATTAAACATATCTAATTTCTTTTAAAGCTACTTATATATTGTGTGCAAACAAAACTTACCCTAAGACGGGGATTTATCCGGCTTAATTATATATGAAGCTGGTACAATTTGACCTACTGGTCGATTACTTTATTATGGTTTATTTAGTATGTTAATTTTCAAATTTTAGGCAAATAAAAGTATCGGCAGCGACGCGAGTATACTGCTAATTATTGTACACGTCTAGCCCGGCCTGTAACCCCGGCGGCGGAGCGAGGTGACAACGGCGCTCGAGTCGTTAATGACCGCCTATTGTTTTAGAATCGAAGTACAGTCGAGAACAGAACTGTCAGTAATAAATAATAAAAAATATATTATTTTTATATGAAAATTTATAAAATATAAGTGCAATGGAAAATCGATTGTTCGCTTTGTTTTAAACCTATTGTATTATTTAATAGTTAACTTAGACTACGTAAAAATGACTTACTAAAACGCAAGTCATGTAACGTTCCGTTACAACATGTATGATCTTGGCGATGAGTGTGGTGATGGGAACAAGCTGATGGATGAAGTAGGTGATGTGGAGTACGAGTGTGTGTTGTTCGTAGTTGAAACAATATTGTCTGCAGCAGTACCAGACTGGGCAGAATGAAGCGATACGTTGCCCCCCCAGAATACGAGGGACTGCCCGGGCCCGAAGGCCCGGGGCGGGATTCTCCATTGCATTTCGCGCCGGTACCCACCTGGGGTATATATCTATTACGTAGTCGCATATCATATGTTTTAAAATTATGTAAACAAAAAGTAAGAGTTAACTTAAAAGGAAAAATAGTACGAGATGAAACAAAGGTGGTGAAAGATAGCAAAAACACAAACAAAAATTGCTCAAAACAAGGATTGATCGATAAATAGGTGGTGAAAAGATAGTGAAGATAAGGATAGAACCGACGATCTGCCACATGGTTGCGCCACCCTGCAGTGGACAGGGTGGCGCAGCCATGTGTTGCCCGGGGACACTAACTAGGAAGAATCGGCTTCACCCTCTTATTATAATTATTATCATTATTATTATTATTATTATTTTATGGTATTCTCGATTTTCTCGGTTTTCACCGGCAAAATGGCATGTACAAGCCGAAGCCAAGTACACACCAGGTAAGTTAAAAATATAAATAAAATATAAGGTAATAAAAAGTAATGTATTAGGTGCATGATCATCTTGTAATGTATGTGATGTATGAATGTGTGAGTTTGGATGTGTTTGCGGTGTATGTAGTATTGTACGTTCCTCATCTATCTGTTAGAACTTTCGTACTATACGACACGTGTTGAGGATAACAGCCTTTGCATTAAATATGTTAAATTGGGAGGTAGTTGTAGGGTATCAAGAGATTTGTGAAGTTGTTTTGGTATGACTCCTGTAGTAGATAAGACTATTGGTACTATGGTTACTTTTTGCAGATTCCAAAGGCGGGCTATTTCATCTTTAAGGTCAATATACTTGGTGAGTTTTTCTGCTATTGTAGTTTGCAAGTTATGAGTGTTTGGTACGGCTATATCAATAAGGAATGCAGTTTTGTTGATTTTGTCTACTAGCGTTATATCAGGTCTATTGTAGTGAGTTGTTCTGTCAGTTAATATGGTTCGGTCAAAATAAAGTTTGGTAGAGGCGTTATCGAGGACATTTTCGGGCTTGTATTTGTAATAGGTTTCTATTTCAGTTATGAAGTTTCGTTGTTTAGCAAGTCTTTGATGTATTATACTGGCAACCTGGTCATGCCTATATTTATAGTCCGTCTGCACATTGTTTTACAGGCTCCAGTAATATGCTGTATGGTTTCTGAGCAACTATGGCATTTTCTACAACTATCAGTGGTTAGGGTTTTTGTGATGTATTTCTGGTAGTTTCTGGTCTCTATAGTTTGGTCCTGTATGGCAATCATGAATCCTTCAGTCTCCAGGAATAGATCTCCACGACTCAGCCATGCGTTCGACGCTTCCTTGTCGACATTTGTTTGGCATAAGTCATGCAGGTGTCTTCCGTGGAGAGATTTTCTAGCCCATTCGGATAGTTTGGTTATGTCTTCAGTTACTTTTAATTGGTTGCTTTGAGTATTTTTCAGATCTAAAGGGGTAAATTTATTGTCATTTTGAACTATTGTTTTGTGGAGAGTAGAAGATTCAGATTTAGTGATGAAATAGTGTCTTAAGTTTGTGACCTGTTTATTGTGTAGATTTGTTATGTCGGTAATGCCTCTACCTCCTTCTTTTCTAGGTAACGTAAGTCTCTGTATGCACGATCTTGGGTGGTGTTTGCGATACTTAGTCATCGTTGTATTAATTTTCCTTTGTATATTGATTAAATCTGTTTTGTTCCAGTTTATAACGCCAAAAGAATAGGTAAGTATTGGGATTGCGAATGAATTTATTGCTTTTGTTGTGTTTCGAGAGTATAGTTTAGATTTCATGATCGCATTGAGCCGTTGTTGAAATGTTTGTCTTAATTTACATTTCGTGTCTTTATAATTAATTTGTTGAGACTGATTAAACCCAAGGTATTTATAAGTTTCTTCTTCATCAAGAGGTTCTATTTTTTCTCCGGATCCTAGAGTGTAAGTATGTAAATATGTATGTCCTGCCTTTATAGAATTTATTTTTGTTTTGTCCACCCCAAAATTCATTTTTATGTCGTTTGTAAATTGTTCTGTCAATTCAGTCAGTTTGTATAGTTCAGATTCAGTGTCAGCATAAATTTTTATATCGTCCATGTAAAGTAGATGGTTAATAATCTCGGTATGTCTCTGTCTGTCATTGTAATTCATACGATATCCTGCATCTATAGAATTAAGTATATTAGAAAGTGGATTCAATGCTAGGCAAAACCACAATGGGCTCAATGCATCGCCTTGAATTATTATTATTATTATTATTATTATTATTTTGTAATTAATTTAAGTGGCCACCACTGTTGCCGTCATTGATAATTCGAGCAAAAAAGGCCAAAAAAATCATGTTCAAATATTCATTTTATTTTATTTTTAGTATTTGTTGTAATAGCGACTACAGAAATATATATTATTATTATCTGTGAAAAATTTCAAAGTCTAGCTATCAAACTTAGCGGTTTTTGAGACTGACAGACGCGACGGACAGACATCGAAGTCTCATAGTAATAGGGTCCCGTTTTTACATTTCGGGTACGGAACCCTAATTATTTGAAGTGCTATTAAAAAATAATGAAGAGTGTACTTAACCTGTGAGGAGGTAAGTACCTAACTTATTGTCAGGGCGAGCAAAGCGAGCCCTATAGTGTATCCCACAACCTGCACTTTTGTGGTACACTTTGCGGAAACTCAAATGTAGTATGTACCAAATAAATGAAAGTGGCCTGTACATCAAAACGCCAATTTCATAATATGTAAGGACCTAATATTTAGCTGTTGGGCTAAATGGTTGAAAAAGACATAATAGTATTGTGATAAATAGACACCTATCCATTGATATATCTATCAAACACAAATAAGAACTGTAAACATTATTTAAATATTCTGACTCGTATTATAATAAGGTAAGTAAGTACTTAATTGATTTCGTAAGCTCAATATTACAGCGGTAAATGTCTCGTAAAAGACTTCGAGAAAAAGTAATCATATGGAATTTGTCACGTCGGCAAGAATAATGGGCTAAATTGAATAGGGACAAGGGGAAACTTCCGTTGATATTTCACAGAAACTGACAATCTCAAAGTCTGTAACCTGAGGTACTGACTTGTGTTGAAAAGTCAAACAATATCTACGATGATTTATATTAAACATATTTGGCAACAAAGGCAGTGCCGTAAAAAGCCTTTTTTTGCGCCCTGTGCGAGCTTCTTATAACAACGCCCTTGGTTTTTCTTAGATATTATAGGTACCGAGAGCAACGTTCTGTTTAGACCTATTTTCTTCCATTCAGGGTGATAAAACGAAACTTGGTGTCGGTAGACCAATTACAATAATTATTGTCCATCAATCTCCTAGCAGCGCGCGCAGCGGGAACTTATCGGAAGAAAACAGAAAAAATAATAGTCCTGCCTGGTTTGGTCATTCTTGCGCCCCCCAGAGTCTACGCCCTGTGCCTGGGCACCGGTGGCACCGCCCTATTTACGGCACTGAACAAAGACCATAAAGTTGAGTGGTAGAGGTCCCAACTTTTTATTGTGTAAAATTGATTGCTTTACACTACTTCGTAGCTTGTTTGATGTAAGTACCTAGAAGCAACCTAGAAGTACCTGGTACCTGCCTATGCGGATATTAAATATTACACCCAACTAGTGTGACCTAGTGGTTGTCTATACCTACCTCAACTCTCGAAATATTCGTGGAAGTGATTGTTACTATTATTTATACCTATTTTGTAAAGTTAATTAAAAACATTTTATATATTGGAAAAAACAACCTTTAACGAAGCCTGTGTTACTAATTAGTATCTGCTGCTACTTTGAATCTGTATTTTTTTTGGCATCGTAAAAAGTGGGTGTGTGAAACAGTTGTCGGATAAACCATTAAATATTTGGTTCAAGCTGCAAAAGGTTTGCTCGTTATGTCTAGGAAAATGTTCAGTTTTAGGAAGTAGATCGTCATAAATATTAAATACCGGCGTGTTTCCTCCGTAAATGTTTTCAGCCAAAACGCAATAAAGTATGATTAAATAAATTCTAACCATTCCAGAATTTTTAATTCATTTATACGGTCGCCCACATCGGTTTCGATTTTTTTTAATTATAAGGTCGTAATGAGGCCCAAAAGTAATGTAATTAAGTAGCCCGTATAAATATACTAATTTGCAAAGCGAATTTTTCTTAGATTAAAAAAACAGCAGCTGGCCCGGTTTCAATCGGCAATTTCAATTCTATTGGAAAACATTAATGAAGCGGAAGGTTTACGAAGAAAGAAATCCGTACTAATATTATAAATGCGAAAGTGTGTCTTTCTGTCTATTTGTTACCTCATCACGCCCAAACCGCTGAACCAATTTTGCTGAAAGTATGTATAGAGATACTTTGAGTCCCGAGAAAGAACATAAGATACCTACTTTTTTTCCGGAAAATGTACGGTTCTCGCGCGATAAACGAGTTTTCTGCTGTTAATGCAATGGACATTAGCCGGGTCCACACTAAACGATCCAACGCGCTCCGATCGCGCGCGGCATGAAGCGCGCTCCACGGAGCGTTTGGTGTGAACGTGCTGCGCGCGATCCATGCGCAAGTTTTGGAGCGCGCGCTCCCTGGTGCTCGCGATCCGCACGTTGTCGGTTTTTTTGCCCGCTTCAAAGGTGCCTCAGTTCCATCACACCATGGATATTTCGCAAAGTCGCCGTCTGATATCGCTTTATAAGGAATTTAAATATTTATGGGATCCAAAAGACTCTACGTAAAGTTGAACCCCAGATTCCAAGCGATTTTTGTATATTTTTTTACCCGGAACCGTCTTTTTCGTTTTTGTAATTTTTTGCGCCATAATTTAAGCAAAATAAAGGTTACTGCTGCAACGGCAATTCGCCGCCGCTGTACGTGTGACTCCATATCGTGCAAGATACTGACTGACTTCAGAATAACGGATTGCCTTAGAATCGCTTGGAGCGCATATTTAGGATCGCAGTTCCAAATTCCTGGATCGGTCTAACGCGATCCGCGATCCACGCTTCACGATCCTGGATCGCGGATCGCGGGATCGCCGCTCCAAGACGGATCGTCCGGTGTGGACCCGGCTATTAACTATTCATATTTCATAATGCCCAACGGCAGACGAAACAGTATACGGTCTGGCATTAACATTATGGAGATTGCTACTTCACTGTAAGTCTGCGGAACAATCGCTCTGAGACTAGGTATGATTTTCTGTTTCTAAAATCCTGCAAGTTTATATACAATTATTATTTTTAACAAAACATTTAAACCGACTTCCAGAGTAAAAACAATAAGTAATAATTATTATAATGAACAAAAAAGTATGAAATAATTCTTACTCTTTATAGTGCCTTATGCAGAATACTCCTAAACCTCTACTATTTCTGTACACAATCTTCATTATTTTGAAGTTTGATACCAGCTAAGAATGGTGAGTTCTTAGACAAAATATTTTTAATTTTAAAGACTGGTACCTACTTCAAAATTATTATGAAGATTGTGTACAGATATAGTAGAGGTTTAGGAGTATTCTGCTTAAGGCACTATAAAGAGTAAGAATTATTTCATGCTTTTTTGTTCATTATAATAATTATTACTTATTGTTTTTACTCTGGAAGTCGGTTTTAAATTTTTTGTTAAAAATAATAATTTCACTCTTTTTAGTAATTTGAGTAATTTATAAGGTTTTCTGTAAATAGGTACTAATGTGTTCTACTAAGTGACTGGAGCCAGGATACACATTTGTGATATGAGAACCATAAAGTTAATATACCTAGCGCCCTCTCGGAATAGGGAATTGCATAAGCAACTCCAAGAATATACTCGTATCACTGTATAATTAATAATATAAGCTTGGCGTTAATCAAGCAATGATAAAATTAATGTTCATGCGCCTATCTCTAAAGGCTCCAAAGTTCTGTTCAGTGACTTTCTTTCTATCACAACACTCCTGGAAAGTTATTAGCTCACTACAATTATTGTTCATTTAATATTATGCTTAAACTACTTAGAACTACCTTAATATAAATATTTATTTTGTCCCAATAATGAGTTTCCTACATACGGACATACCTCATAATTCATAGATCTCATGGTCAAATTGCTAACTTGGTAACCTGATCACCAAGTTTGAATCATTTACTTTGATATAACAATATAACACCAATATAATTTTTGAAATCGTTCGGCAAATTAAGAGTTATGATTTAATGATTCATGGTGTGGTGACTGGTGGTAGTGGTGATGATGATGATGAATGTAACTTGCATAGTAGCATATGCTTTGAGTTCTTAAACCAAAGCCGAAACCCCCAAACTTGTATCAATAAGGAATCCGGAGTTCTCTTAGCACCTTCGGAACCAAGGTATATCTTAGTGCAAAATTTAGCTTTTTGGTAGCATATACTTAGGATACTTCTCATAAAATCGAAATCACCATATGTTTCCATATAAATTTTGAGGAGTTCCCTCGATCACTCATGGACCTTATCATCAGGTCGAAATAATAAAATAATTTTCAAAATAGCTTAACTTTCTACAGAACAATGCTTAAAGACATCCGTGATCCGTTTTGATCTAAAAATACTATGAAAAATACCTACCAATTATAATAGGGTCATAATGTGAAGGTGTATGGTGGAATGGTGGTGATGATGATGATGATGATTAATGTAATTAGCTTAGTAGTATATGCTTTCAGTTCTCAAAACAACGCCGAAACCCCCAAACATGTATCTATAAGGAGTAAGGAGTTCTGTTCACCACCTTCGAACCATGGTATATCCTGGTGCAAAATCTTACTTTTTGGTAACATATACTTCATATATACTTCATATATAATACTTCATATGAAACCAAAAAAAACATATGTTTCCATTTGAATTTTGAGGAGTTCCCTCGATTACTCATGGATCCCATCATCAGGTCACCACTTTTGTGAACATGGTACCAAATTGGAGTGAAACTTAATACAACAAAACAAAAATTTTGAAAATCGGTTCACAAACGGCGGAGTAATCGTTGAATATACATAAAAAAAAATATATCCACAGCCGAACGTATAACCTCCTCGTTTTTGGAAGTCGGTTAAAAATATGTCTGGACTCTGGTTTATGGTTTGCTTCATATGTCATGCTAAATTACTCTCGGTAATCACAATATCAGAGTAGATAGAATTATAGAGTATGTCGAAATTTTTGATGAAACTGATGTTGAAATTTTTAAATTGGTTGGTTGTTAACTAGTTACCTACGAATTTAAAACTATGACATATTCGCTGGATGTGTTCCTTTTTGGTCGTATTGTTGTTTGTGTTTTGGCACATGCGATTAAAATTGTCAGAATCCAATTTTGAAATCTTTATTTTAAATATTTAAAAATAAATTATATCAGCCAGCGCGAAGCACATTCCGTTCATAATCCTAGTGAAACCCGACGAATTTGACAGATATTGAAACCTGTCCGTTTCTTTGCAGTCGAACTACTGGTATTTATGTCTATTGTAACAATATGGTAGGCAAATAATCGGCCAAGTGCGAGTCGGACTCGAAAGGTTCCGTAGTCCGTACCGTTATAGAGCAAAAATAGGCCAAAAATTGTGTTTTTTCATTTTTGTATGGGAGCCCCCCTTACATTTTTATTTTATTTAAATATTATTAATAATCATTATCAAAATACACATAATAGGTATATTTAAGGCGTTTGTGAAAATTTGAAGTGCCTACCTGTTGCCATTATTGATATCGAGCAAAAAAGCCCAAAAAATCACGTTTGTTGTATGGCAGCCCCCCTTAAATATTAAAATGGGTGCGTGTACTTATGTACGCGCGTGAGAAGTTATAATTCTTTGGCATCATTAAATAGCAAATATTAAAAATTAATATTATAATTTGATGTTCAATTTTAATTTTTATCACAAACTTTTTATTAAATGTTTTATTAAATTTATTTCTTTATTTTGTGAATATTAAATAACCAATAATAAGTATTTAACATTAATAATTTAATAATATTTAGTGTTAATTATATTAAATAAAAGTATTTTAATTTATATCAATAAATAATACATACGGATAGTTAACCTCAATTATATTGGAGCACTTGAAAAAGTATATAAGCACAATTTTTTTCACTAATATTCACAAATAGTAAGTAATATCAATCAAAATATTCAATTTAAATCACTACTGAATATAATTTATTAGCAGATATATAATTCGCACTTGTATGAAACTCAAACACGTGTTGTGAATGTATAAACTAGAGACATGTTGATAAATATTATAAACATGAAAACAGTGATCAGAGGTGACGAGCGTACCAACATGCGCGACTAATATCGAGGTTCAATTCCTATTTTGTTGGTAGCTTTTTTTTCGAGACTTAATGAGCGGTTAAGCGGACGGCTTCATACTGTTAATTTTGTGTCACAGGTGCGCGCGCATCTTAAAATTTCACTCTCATCATTTTTTCATAACGCGCCTAAAGAAGTATAACTTCAAAAATTATTTTGTTTTTAGTATTTGTTATTATAGCGGCAACAGATATACACAATCTGTGAAAATTTCAGCAGTCTAGCTATAGCGGTTTTTGAGATACAGCCTGGCGACAGACAGACAGACGGACAGACAACGAAGTCTGAGTAATAGGGTCCCGTTTTAACCCTTTGGGTACGGAACCCTAAAAAGAGTGGCGCGGTGACAGCTATAATTACTAATAATTTTCATTTATCGCAACAGTAATGTACTTGTCAACAATACTCCTAGTTTTCAGTTGCCTGGAAGAGACTGCTTGTAATGTAAGGCCGCCAATTCAAACCGTTCGTTTTTAATTATTATATAAACCTTTTTAAATTGATTTATTAGGTTTGTTAAAAAAAAAGGACATTTTGTGTCAAAAATGCATTCAAGCGTAGAGTAGGGTTGTTATAAGAGAAAGGCATGTCATTTAAAACGTACTCTTTCTTGCCAAGCTGTAATTTAAATACTCTTGTCACGTCAGAACTCAGAAGACGAAGGAAACCAAATTATGAATATAACATTGGCTGAAAACATAAACAGACTCCGTTTCCACAATTTCAATTATATTTTTAGCTTTATAAATTGTTGGATCAAAACCACGTCAGAAATTAATTAATGGAACAAATGAACAAATGTCAGATAAAAACAATTTATGTTACGATACAATAATTTCACAATGTGTAATTAATTAGTTAGCAAAGGGTAACAAAGCGGTTTCTATCAAAACTCTTTAAAGGTTGGTGCACACAAATTTAAATCTATGATGTACATAAAAATTAATTTTCAATTTTACTAGTTTCAAAACTCAGGAACGGCTAAACCGATTTGGATAATTTTAGCCTTGAAAATAATATATTCATGGAAGTCCAGGGAAGGTTTATATTAGAAGGGGAAGTGAAACCTCACCGAGACATCTAGTTTTGTGTAGAAAGTATCTCCTAAAAATGAATCCGTATATCCCTTGGTCACGCCATCACGCGTAAAGGGTTGGACCGGTTTTGCTGAAATTTGGTAAAGAGATACTTTGAGTCCCGAGAAAGGATACATTTTGTCCCGGAAAAATGTACGGTTACTGCACAATATACTTTAATGATTTGCGCGCAAACTATTCAATCGATTTCGATGAATTTCGGTATGGAGATACTTTGAATCTCGGGCAAGGGATACTTTTTGTCCCGGAAAATGTACGGTTCCCGCACAATAAACTTTTATGATTTTCGCCGAAACTATTCAATCGATGTAGGGGAACAACTATAAACTAAAGTCGCGGGCAGCAGCTAGTATAAATTATAAATTATTGTAGTCGACGCTCTACAAAATGAGGCTACGCCGTAGACGCACTACGTCGTAGCGGATATTTTATATCTACATTAGCTTTGTCCACATTGTGCCTTTTTTCTGTTCAACAAGGGCATGCCTTATAGCGCTGTGAACGTGTGGCATGCCTCACGTTTGACGTTGACAGCGCTATAAGGCATGCCCAAAGCTGTTTTTACCCGACTGCCAGGAAGGGTTATGTTTTTAGCGCGTATCTTGTATTTAAACTGATATTATAATAAATTATAATATTAGGAATTGCGTAGTAAAATATACTTTTTTATTATAAGCTGTCTTATTATACTTACTAATATTATAATATTAGTTTATAATATTACTCATATTACTTATAATAAATTATAATATTATTAGTTGTGCAGTGAAATATACTATGGTACTTACATCAATTTTTTAGTTGTTTTTTCTTTACATAAAACTAAAATGAACTGAAATTCAAAACTGAATACACAATATACACCCATACAACAGATTTTCGCAGGGCAATTCAATGTCCGCTTTCTTTTTCTGTCAAGTTACTTTTTAGGGTTCCGTAGCCAAATAGCAAAAAACGGAACCCTTATAGATTCGTCATGTCTATCTGTCTGTCTGTCCGTCCGTATGTCACAGCCACTTTTCTCCGAAATTATAAGAGCTATACTATTGAAACTTGATATGTAGATGTAGTCTGTGAATCGCATTAAGATTTTGATACAAAAATGGAAAAATTATTAAAAATCATATTAAGGGTTTCTAATATCATTTTTTCTAACCTGAATAGTTTGCGAGAGAGACTTTTCCAAAGTGGTAAAATGTGTGTCCCCCCTCCTCTAACTTCTAAAGTAGGGGCATGATAAGTCTAAAAAAATATATATTAATATGATGGACATTACTATAAAAACTGCCAACGAAAATTGGTTTGAACTATATCTAGCAAGTAGTTTTTTATACGTCATAAATGGTAGACCCTAAATTAATTTTCATTAAATTAACTGAAACATAAAAATAAATCAAAAACATTTTAATTTAATAAAAATAAACCTTATTGCTGCTGCGGAACCCTTCATGGGCGAGTCCAACTCGCACTTGGCAGGTTTTTTTATATGCCAGACAAAAACAGGAAGACTGTTGTTTGTTGTACTTACTTATTTAAATATTTTTATTAGTCGGTTAGCAATTATAGGTTAGATCTCTTCGAATAGCTCAGTGTGTATATACCTTTACTTAGTATTAAATAAACAATAATTCGTTTGAAGCTTTCTACAGAATTAATATCGTTTGTCGTAATGAATTTATACAAGTGATAAATAACAGAAATTAATCTGTGTTACTTTTAAATCATGTCATGTTGTTAAACAAACGTAAATGAATATTTATAATCTTAAATCTAAATTTATATCTGTTTAGAGTTAATATTTTATTTCTTTGTTGTCTATTCTCTAATCGCTGAATTCTGTCCGTACCGGTCATTGACCCCCTGTCAAAAAACTTTGTCACATTTCATCGTTTTTTATACAAAACGGCAATTGACAATGTAGTGACAGATATTTCTAGTCTAAAGTACCCCGCAAACGATCTGTTTGACAAACATGTTTGATGTAATTTACGTTTTCATCAAACATCAGCGCAGACAAACAAACGTGCATCAAACAAGTTTGTCAAACAATTAGCTAGAATCGGTATGAGATCATGACATCTTGTTTGACAGAAACAGCGGAACACGTTCAAACACGTTTGTCAAACGCTACGCAAATCCAAATTTTCTTCAAACAGGTCAAACACGTAGTTTGTTTGACAAACGCTTCAAACAAAGCTGTACACTATCAAACTGTTTGACAAACACGTAAAATTTGACAAACAATTTGATCGTTTGCGGGCTACTTAAGGGTGATATCGTATTTTGCATACTCGATGTGGACACAATATATCACTTCGCACTCATAAATAGCTAAAATTATCATTCAAAGTTACCAAGAGATTTTCCAATGAGTATAATATAATAGTCTGTGTTTTAAAGAGTTCAATTCATATATTCTCAGTTAACAAAATACAGTAGGTACGAGCATTTCTCACCAAAATATATAGTTCATATTTTTTCTATTAAGTTCTATTAATAGAAAAAATAACGCACTTTGCGTTATTTGTATTAAAATAATAGTAGAGGAGGGGAGTCTCCTATGTCCTTTCCCGGCACTCAAAGTATCTCCATGTCAATTTTCAGCAAAATAAAAACAGAGTATAACTGTATTACATTCCTAGATATTATATCATGTAAATTTTGCAAATTTTATTCTTCAAGCTTGACCGTAATTCAAATAAATAATATATTAAATGCGATAACCGGCCTTATTTATTATGGATAAGGTAGTCCTTTGATGGCTCAGGTCAAGTCAAGCTCATGTATCGATATTTCGGTTCACAGAGTAACCAGGTTTTTAAATATTTATGAGGAATATAGAGCAAACATTATTACAGGCGGAAGGATAAAATATTCTGTGAGTAAAAAGTGCGTAACATGAGTGGCCTAATTGGGGCACTAGCTTTTGTAGGCATTTAGGCATTGGTCGCAGAAAATATGTGATTAGTGTTAGTTTTAGTCTGTAAGGTACAATAATATGGACCAAGACGCCTGTTATTAATGGTATAAAATAAGTAAATTGGTCAATTTAATAATTAATTATTAAAATATGTTCAATTACTACGACATTTAATTACTGCGTGAGCTTATGTTAGAAAAAAACTGATATAGCTCTTATAGACCTGGACCCCAAAAGGATAAGACATAACTTACTTTCTGATGGATGAAACCATAAGTTCTTGGTAGTGCCTCGTGTACTTAGAATACCTGCGAATTTGTGTAGCTCTAAGTGTGACACCTGGTCAGGTACCAGGTAACAAAGTTGACTAAAAATGAGTCTTACTTTACTTATTTTCTGATGGCTAATATTTATATATAATTTGTAGATTATTGTTCTGAACTAGTATCATGTAGTGTAAGACACTTCTCAATGATCAAAACTATTATAAGACGTTTTAAAAATAACTTTGTTGCAATTTTTTTCAAAGGCGTAATTTTTATCAGCATACTACATAGTATAATAACAAAGATGGATAATTTTCCCCTCTTTCCTTACCCAAAGGGTAAAAACGGGACCCAATAACAACAAAGATATTTCAGCCTGTCCGTCTGTCTGTCTATCCATATCCAGACTGTACCTCACCTTTGTAACATGTAGTGAAGTATGGATACAATTGAGTATTTTTTGGTCATATACCTAGTCAAGTGCCTACCTGTTAGACCCAGATCCTAGGCACTACCAAGAACCTATAGTTTCATCTATGAGAAAGTAAGTTATGTCTTATCCTTTTGGGATCCAGGTCTATTATAACTCCTCTGGTCAGACGAAACGCAAGGCAAACATCCTTTATTCCATTCCCATACGTAATTTTAATTGAAAAAAGCTGAGCGACATTAGCAAAATGGTGTTACCGCAATCTGTTGTAATGGAAAAAGTTTTATGAGAAATGTTCTCAAAGGCTTTAAATCCTCTTATTGAAATTATCGCGGAGACCACATTAAAGGTATTCCCATCTCTCACGACCCGTGTCATTGTATACAGTTTCGTATGTCACTAGTGTAATTTCTTTTCGTCTGAAAGCATAGAGAAGTATATTGTGTAACAGAGAAATTGATTCATATAGGCAAACTGCGGACCTGCGTAATTTGGTCGTGTTATGTCCAACCCAGCCGACATTTTGCGACTATACTATTGAAATGACATAAACCAACCAAATGTTTACCTTGGGAGAGCCATGCTTCGGTATGATTAGGCCGGCTCGACCGGAGAAATACCACGGGCTCACAGAAAACCGGCGTAAAACATCGCTTGCGTTGTGTATTGCGAGAGTGAGTTTACCGGAGGCCCAATCCCCTACCCCCCTAGAAATGGCGCAGTTAAGAGCGTATTCCCTCTTAAAAGGCCGGCAACGCAACTGCAGCTCTTCTGATGTTGCGAGTGTCCATGGGCGACGGTAGTTGTTTTCCATCAGGTGACCCGTTTGCTCGTTTGCCACCTTATTTCATAAAAAAAATGACGTAGGTCCGTCAACTGCCTATGAATCAATTTCTTCGATGGTACGTAGGTACTGCTCTGCGTCTGCAAATTATACTATGCACAGTCTACTTACACTATGATGACGCGAATTTCGCGTCGTGGCTGTTTCACTGTGACCACAACGCGTTGTGAGCTATTTTTTCGCTCACTGAGCGATTTCGGTCTTTGAGTGTAACATAATATACACGCTAGAAATCTATAATATAAAAATAATTTTAAATTTTGTTACTCTCGCTAAAACTCAAGAAAAGCTGCACCGATTTGGCTATAATTTTAAATGTAATGTCTTGAAATATTTGTGGAAGTCCAGGGAAGGTTTATATTAGGATGAAACTTGAAAGAGATAAAAAGTTCACCGACTCATCTAGTAGACTACTCGTAGTAGTACAAAAGGATTGTTTAATGCTTCATTACACTAAAATCTAAATTATTATAGCTTTGTTTTGTTACACCTTGTATGTTATATGGACGTTGTCAAGCATTAATTATTATTGTGTATCATCCCACAACAAAATACGTATTAAGTTATGAATGCAGTCATGTTCTTTAGATCATTTAGAACAAGACCAATGTCTACAGCGGGCTTTGTGGTAACACTGAAGTCTGAACGGACGGTATGCACGTGTAACCGAGACCTTAGTTGAACGAATTTTCAGTAGAGGCTTCAGTTACCCGAAAGACTTCGACGAAGCCGCGCGCGGGCCGCTTCGCTAAAACTTTCAGTTTCTCAATATAGTAGTGTTACAACTTCTATTGAAAATTATTGTTTGGGAGTTCAAAATGTTTTTGTTTTTGATTACCGGACTTCTCGTTGCAAGTAAGTGTATGCGAATAATTCGACTTTCGAATAATTTAATACTTTTATTTAATTAGTAGGATTTTATTAATATTTTTAGGGTAGGTTTCGAAATTAATAGCTATTCAGTATCACTTTCTATAGGCTTTTCTATAATTTTAATTTCTTCTGCGTAATTTTATTTTAATTAGATGTTTAGGTACTCGAGTCCAATTTCTGGTTTAAAAAATAATGAACTAAGAAATGAAACTCGTTATAAAATAAAATAAAATGTTAATTGTAACACACGTAAACTATTAACCTATTAGACTTTTCTAACATGCTAATAAAACTAAGATATACGTTTAATAATAATAATTAAAACATCACACCTATAATAGGGAACGTGCCCAACAAAGGTGCTGCGAGTGTCGTCAATCAGAAACTTGTGTTGTTTTCTTGACGCATCACCATTCACCACTCACCAGTCACCACCACCTATAGTTCCGACTTCCGGCTCGTTCCAAAACCACGGCGACCGATTTGTGGTTAATGTGGTAATAACAAAACACACCATTCATAAAGTTATTCAAATAAACCACATTTATCACTAACTTTTGATTACCTAAACAATGTTTCTGCCTTTGTCAGAATATTTCAACTATTTCCTACCCTACATAACAGAATATTATGATGGACTTGTCTACAGTCTACACCAATGATATTATATTTGGTCTACACTCAATTTCTATAAAAGCAGTGGAAAGCTTTGGAGCTTTAACCTAAAGGGCAAATAAAATAAAACAAAATTCAAAACGTAAAAAGCATGAAGCAGGGATAAAAAAATATAATTTTACTATGCCATTGTGTTAATTCATTTATTGTGAAGTGAGTAGGTGACATCTAAATTGGTATCACAAGCCCTCCTGATCTTGTTTGAAATTGGAAATAGCAACGAAGATTCACTAATGTTGCTTAAAATATTAGAGTAAGTACTGTCAAACTGCCAACTTGTTAGTTACCTAATGGTCAATACCCAGGTGTAAGGATTTTAAATATTCTAATGACCCCCGCAGCTCCGTTGCAGTTGCGCCAAAATTCGTTTATTGCGCTATCTTTCCGCGATGAAAAGTATTCTATCTCCATACCAAATTTCAGCAGCAGCAGCATTTGGGCGTTAAGAGGTAACAGACACGTACCTACTTTTGCACTTATACATATTATATTAGTATGCATTCGCCTTAATGATAAATAAACAGTCTACAACATCAGAATAAACTCTACCGCATAAGAAGTTATTGTTTAAAAGAGTTGCGACAATTGCCATGAAAAACGATATAATACCAATCACGTTTTTATTATATTTCTACTTTGATCAACATAAATTTTCTTGTCTTTATTAGAATTCATCAAACCAATTAAACTTTTCGACTATTCCAAGAATTCTGACCAGGCTTGGCTTCAATAAATTTCCTTTAGAGGGGCCCTTTTCACTGGTTGTTTGTGGTACCTCTTTAATTCATTAGAATTAATTTGGAAGTCCGCTTTAACCGAATCTAATTTGCGTGGGCTCATTTTAAATCCGGCCAATTTGCCGGAGACGGCAAAACTAACTGCAGAAGGGGAATTAATAAATAATTGCTCGTTAATAATTTCGTCTTCGTTTTAGAAACATCCCTTTTTGCTGCTAATAAAATATTTTGTGGTTTTTATTACAGCGCAAACAATCTGCAAACACTAGCGCCCACCCATAAATTAATTATATTTCTAGGAAACCGGACCAAATAAAATAAAAAAGTACTTTTACTATTTCTAGTGCAGTTGGGGTTGATTTAATTTACAATATAATATTATATTATTACGTTGAAGTACGATTTCGATACTCAACATTATTACCGCTATTGGCAGAGTATAGTTAGATCTCAAAGGTGACTTGACTGACTGACTGACATGGTGATCTATCAACGCACAGCCCCAACCACTGGACGGATCGGGCTGAAATTTGGCATGCAGGTAGGATTTTGATCAATTCTATCCCTAAGAGGGTGAAAGTTTGTATAGAACTTCTTAGATTTTCGACTGATTGAAATGAAATTAAAGATTGGAAGGTCCCGTTTTTACCCTTTGTATCTATAAGGAACCACAAAAAGGGGTAAAACTATCCATCTTTGTTATTATACTATGTTAAACACGGACGAAGTCGCGGGCAACAGCTAGTTAGGAGATAAAACTATCAGAATCGACCGGAACACGAACAGTAATATAAGTCCTGTGAGAGCAATTATTATTGGAACTTGGAAGAACGATTTGTTACTTTTGTTTGCCCTGGCGAGGAGTTGCGAACTCGTGAACTCGTGAAGCTCGTGAGCTTCGGTCAAAGTAGTGACAGCTGTAGTACTTGTGACATTAGTGTCACAAGTACTACTTACATAAAGGAATAAGCAAAGATCGGAGCAGCTGAGCGCGCTACAAGCACAAACAATAAAATAGTCCGACCAAAATCCGACATGTTGCACACGTCATATCGAATATTGACAGAAACGTTGTCAAACGTCGAACAAAACCCTTTTTACTGTCTATGCTGGTGCTCCTCTAGCATGAAAACATTGCAGTAATATATCGCTATAAATAACTATCAACTTTCATACAATAACAAACTCATTTCAAACAATGCAGTTGCAAATTAAACTGCTTCAATTTGCTATAACTGCACACAGCACAACTCACTGTGCTTCAAACTTTCATAACCGAGCATGGGCGCGGGCAGAAATAATTTCCAAGGGGTGCAGATTTTAGTTTTTTTTCTTTTCTTTTCTTTTTAATTTTTACCAACAACAGTGACTATCTATAAACGTCAACAGAATACATTTAGTGCCGAAAAATTACGAACTATCTTTGTACGGCATAGTAATAGGATTACAAACGGCTTTTTATTTCAATAATTCCTGTTGATCCCGAGATTCCCAAGGGGTGCAAGTGCACCCCCTGGCACCCCCCTGGCGGTGCCCATGTAACCGAGGTACCTTCATAAAAAGCGTTATTATATTTTAAGTATCATGTCAAAATTATTATACTTTTTATTGGTCAGCCAATTTGTGAAAATTTATTACGAGAGCTCGATTAGGGTGCGAGTATATTAATTATAACTTCGTTTAACTTTTAATACTTACGAGTATTTCATTTAATTAAATTCTTCTTGTGTTGTAGGGTAAAAGCGATATAATTGGCACAGCTGGTTGAATATGAATTCAAATTATTTCCTTAGCGACATTTCACATGAAGATATCGAGAGAATTTCATAGAAATGCATATAAACTAGTAGTGTCAGTTCACAAGTCGTTTGCTGACGCTTCATTTCTCCGTACCTTAAAGCTCAGACCCCATTCAGCAGATATATAACAAGTACATTCAAATTAATGCTTTATAATATCTGCTACAAAATTCTTGTTTAATGTTGATACTTAAGGTAAATGTTGTCGTATCTGTCTGTCTACAACAGAGGTTCCCAAACTTATTTTGTCTATCGCCCACTTTAAGAACAAATTATGTTTTAGCGTCCCCATTGTTTCAATTTAAAATGCATCCAGATGAAATAAATCACCCCCCAAGCCTCTACACAACGCCCCCATTTCTTTTCTGGGTTCCACACCGCCCAGACCTTCAGCCACTTTGGGAAAGGCTGGTCTACAAGGTGTAACGAAACTAAGCGATAATACTTTAGGCTGTGTTTGTGTCTCTTCTAAAGAAACTGTGAAAGTAGCAGCGCTGAAAGAGCAATTTTTTGTGATATGTATGGGCAAGCGTCTCCGTGTCATGAATTTTTCTGTACAAAGGTGAATAAAGTTACTCTTTCAGCGCTGCTACTTTTACAGCATACATTATAATAAGGGACCCATACACACCCTAAGTATTATCACATAGTTTTGTTACACCCTCTATACTGTCTGTAGGTACATAAGTCTAAACACTAAACCTTAGGTACCTACCTACTCAACCCATTCCTCTATTACGTCATGTGGTTGAAGCAACCACAGACCGCGGATATTATCGCCTAAGGCTGCACACTGTTGCTCGGTTCCATCATGAGACGGGAAATTTGATGGGCAAGTGGATTGTAATGAAAGTGTAATTTTGCTTCCGTAAAGTTTGTAGTTACGTATACTCTAAACAAAATTCGTTTATCCATAAACTTGATTTTTTTTTATGAAAAGTGACATAAGCCACAAATGTCACTTTTTATAAAAAAATCAATAGAAATGTGACTTCTGTGTGAAATAAAGTATTTTAAATATATTTCGCGGGAATGGTATTGCAAAATAAATAGATGTGCATATAAATTTATGTAGTAATAGTATGAAATTAGCTAATTAAAGTCGATTGTTTTTTTTGTATGGGAAACGAACCACCTTAACTTTTCATATCTCCCTTATGTATATATTTTGAATAAACATAAATCAAAGTTGAAAACTCATTTGAAACTGTAACTATAAACTAATTTATAAATTAGTCTATGCTGTAACGTATTTTTGAGAGTATTTCAGATTAGGCTAATTAGCGCCTTATAAGGGCTTCTCTTAACCCTATAAGAAAATAAAGTATGATGTTATTATCCCATGTAACGCTGCGAAAGTAATAATAAATAATTACTCGCAATGATATTACATGAAAAACTCAGAGCAGATATACGTTACTACCGCGCGCGTTGTGAAGATTCAAATACGGCCCAATTGGTATTTTATTTAGTCTGTCTCTTTTATGTAAATGGCATTTCGTATCTTTTGTTTCACTTATCTGTCAAATTTGACAATTGAATTTGAAAATTGCTCGGAAGAGATTTAAGCCGGAAAATAGTATGAACGTAACAAATCTGTATAAGTAGAATATCATTGATTACTCGTAGTTATAACATACATTTAGTAAGCCGACATTCAGCCTTCACACTAAACCAGGGCCCAATCTAAGGGGGGTCCAGCCGGATATTTGCCCAGAGCGACAAAAATGAGTGGCGGCAAAAATTACTAATTCCTGTCTTCCAACCTAGCTATGAGTCCCATCACCCAAGGTTGAGAATAATCCAACCTACTTCAGGTTGGATAGTGGAAATATTTAAGTATATTCCCCCCATTCCCAGAAAAAACCAGATTAAGACTTATATTATAGTTTTCTGTATGTAAAGGGCGGCGAAAATTATCTTTGACCGGAGCGGCTAAATAGCTAGATTGGGCCCTGCACTAAATTACCAGTTTATATATAAACTGATAAACACTTTACAATATTATCTTATATATAAAAATGGATTTTCAAATGTGTTAGTCGCGCTAAAACGTAAAAACGGCTGAACGGATTGGGCTGATTTTAGTCTTAAAATATTCCTAGAAGTACAGGGAAGGTTTTAAATTGACACGAAGTTCACCGGGACAGCTAGTAATATATAAAAATGGATCTTCAATTGTGTTAGTAACGATATATTTAACTCGATAACGGCTGAACCGATTCTGCTAATTTTAGGTCTTAAAATAATCCTTAAAGTCCAGGGAAGGTTTTTAAGTGACACGAAGTTCACCGGGACAGCTAGTCTTCTTCTTATATATAAAAATGGATTTTCAAATGTGTTAGTCGCGCTAAAACTCGAAAACGGCTGAACGGATTGGGCTGATTTTAGTCTTAAAATATTCGTAGAAGTCCAGGGAAGGTTTTAAAGTGGCACGAAGTTCACCGGGACAGCTAGTAATAATATAATATTAGATTACATATTGTACCTATAGAAATAATTCGTTTACAATTGACAATACGAGTTACGAGTACGTTATTATGCTTGTCTATTGCCTATTGAACCAGTGAGCCTGCTCACATAATATTACGGCTTACAGTTAGCTTGGTGTAAATGTAGCATAATAACTTAACCTACCTGCATAATCTATGACGCCTACACCTCGAATGTCATCTCAATGTGCATGTCATAATTTAACATTAATTAAATGAGTCATAACATTTACAGTTTACCTGATACATTACTTCAGCTTCATAATATTATGTAAGTTACCGACCAACAGTATTTAACCCACCAAGCGGCAAGCCCCATAAGAGCACCGGTGATCGCAATTTGCGACAACAATAGAATAACAAAAGATTTCCAAGAATCTGGAATCGAAGCATTAAACCATCAAGCCCCGTACGAGCACCGGTGATCGCGACAACAATAGAAAGGCTATATAATTGTTTAATTTCTAATTGTTTAAGCAACTACATTGTTAAAAATGAAAAATTCTGACATTTCATTGTAACTGAAAACTTATCAAAGAACAATGGCCAAATCGTACCAGGTGGCGTCCCGATATGCCATTAGTAGCAAAAATTCCTTAATATTTTAAGACATCGAAAATCATTAGAAATGTGTCTTTAAATAGCCACAAAAAAAAAGATCAATATATTTTAGTTTCGTTATGTTCTGAAAGCCGGCGATCACTCGCATTCGTTCTATTTTTTGGGTAATACTCTAGGCAAAATTAAAATAATTAGAAACGAGATCGCCGAATATACACTTGTAGGCTACACCGCAGTCGGGAAAAAGGTAGTTCTTAAGTCTAACCTCAAAATAATTGTAAACGTTATTAATTATTATAAAAAATCGTGGCTATTTAGACATAAATCTCAAACGGAATTATGTTTAGAGCATAAGAACAACCAAATCTAACTATAGTTTATTTTGGGACATCAAAAATAAAAGTCGAGTCCAGCTCCTATACAAAGACGAACACCCAAAAAAGCCCAAGCTCCGGCGCAAAAGTAAGGTATCTCAGTTTTTTGTATATTTTATTAGTAAAAGAAATTTATGTGTCATTGCCGCAAAAAGTGGCATAAGTAAAAAAAATGCTATTTTATTATTTTCAGGCGTATCTAACAATTTTAGTTTTAATTACTTTTATGAACTGTAATAAGCGTTCTATATTATCTTGGTTGGGCCCGTCCGTCATAACAATGAAATAGAGCATCCTGCGGCCTTTTTAGACGAAATATTGACACAGAATGTATAATATTATAATAATATATATACTAATAATTGGTAGTACCAAGTATTGATGGATATCGAGTTGTAACCAAATAAAATTATTAATGGTAAAATATTAATAGTTTTATTTTTTAATCATCATCTAAACAAAAAGTTACGAAACACACTTTTATATACTTATTTTTACTAAATCTAGTCATTCTGTTTATTTTCCCTACGTATAGGTATGTATAAAAAATATCGGTTTAATAATATAATAATAAAACACAAGTAATCGTGGGAGAGCCATGCTTCGGCACGAATGGGCCGGCTCGACCGGAGAAATACCACGGGCTCACAGAAAACCGGCGTGAAACAGCGCTTGCGCTGTGTTTCGCCGAGTGAGTGAGTTTACCGGAGACCCAATCCCCACCCTTTTCCCTTCCCTACCCTATCCTATTACCCTATTCCCTCTTAAAAGGCCGGCAACGCACCTGCAGCTCTTCTGATGCTACGAGTGTCCATGGACGACGGAAGTTGCTTTCAGTCAAGTGACCCGTTTGCTCGTTTGCCCCCTTATTTCATTAAAAAAAACCTTTACTAATGCGATGCCTCATATTAGTTAAATTGTATACTTACTGTGATTTTATTGAGAAATAAAGATTTATTATTATTGTTTATTATTATTATTAATATAAATATTATAGAAACATAATTCATTACCATTTTAAAACATTTTGGAGTCGATATGTTCAACGAAAAGTAATTTTCAATTAGCGCCTGAAAAAAATCTAAGAGCATTTTTTTCTATCTTAGCCACATCCTGCGGCAAACACGCCTATCAAAAAATGTTACACTTAAAATACACAAATGACTGAGATACATCTCTTCTGCGCCGGACCTTGGGTAATTTTCTATGGAGTTTGGGTGTTCTCCTTTGGCCATGATTCTTTTACTACAGTTAAGTACAAAATAAAATTCGTCTCTGAACATTAATGATAATGAGAATCGCTGACGATTTAGTAAAACATCGCGATCAAAGACGATTTTAAACGCTCAAGTCTATAATCGTCTGTAATTTATTATAATTTCGTCATTATAAAAGCTTGTCCCGAAGCGTCGTCGTTAGGGTAATGTTTGAACTTTGAGTTCTGCTCGTTATTGCACGCCCGTTTGGTTAATATTACAAAATGTTGATGGATAGCTTAAATTGCTTACTATTTTAACCGACTTAGAAAAGAAGGATGTTTTGTGTTCAGCTGTGGATATTTTTTGTGGTGTTATGTCATTGATCCCTTAAGGCCGTCCCCCGAGCAAACGACCTTGACCATACATTTGCCGCGTTGCCGAGATCGCACCAAAACCCTATTTTTTTACTTATCTTAGTTCAAAATTGTCCTAAAAAAATTAAAACGGGGAATATGTACCTAGTTTATGATTTTGTCGATCTATTGGCGTGTGTTTCAAATAAAAGTAATTTGTAAGTCCTAAAGAGATGCTGAATGTATGCTTGAATTTCAATAAATTGGTTTTACTTTGGAAGCTGATATCATGAGTATAATAAACAAAAATAGAAAATTTAAAACGGGGAAAGGAATGTTGATATACTGAAGATTATTGCTGTATTTTGATTATAACTTTGTAGCTTTCAAATTATGAGTTTATAAGGCTTGAAATACGGTAAATTACGGTATCTCCGTAAGGAATGCCCTTAACCTATCAAGCCCCATAAGACCACCGGTGATCAATAGAATAACAATGGATAGAATAACAATAGATTTCCTAAAATCCGCGATCGAAGGATTAATATGATATTCCTTTTACAAGAAAAAATATATAAGAGTGAAAGTAAAGTCACACTAAAACCACTCAACAGATTTTATCAAAAGCACGGAAGAAGTTTAAAGGCTCTAGAGTCTAGATTACCACGTCATATTAAGCTACTTTTTGTAATTTTGAGGTTGTAAAACATAGTAGATAATTTATAAATTCATTCAAACAAATTGGATACTGTAGATATTTCAGAATATTGGTTTCAATGCTTTCTTGAAGGCACTTTACGGGTATATTTCAATAAAGGCCGCAATTACCTGACGTAAAAACAATTTGTCTGAATGCTCCCCAAAGAGCTATAATATACAATATTCTTTTTGTTCTGTAATCGCAAAAGGCATTGATCTTAGTTATTTCTTTATTGTGTGACTAAAGATGATTATAAATAGGTACATGCAGTACAGAACTGTTTTACTTTAGTTTTCATGTTTCATGCCATAAATTTAAACGATGTACCTACCTAGACATCATTCAGAATTTTTTTTCGGAATCTCTATCAAACATACGTTTAAAAACCTACAATGTTTCTAATAAGTGTTTTGTTTGTTATTTAAATATTGAGTAGTGAGTACTTACCCAAAAAAATCTACAGTAAAAATATTAAAATCTTGTTTCTCGATTTTCACAATCAGAATGAATTTTCATTCGTTTTTAATATCATGCACCTCTCTTTATCCTGAAAATATTATAGGAAATGTAATAAGAAAACTCAGAAAAAGACATGCAATATCGTTGTTCCTGGAAAATGTATTCAAATAGGATCGAGTGCGGAGTGAGCTCTTCAAGCTAGATGACATAGCAACAAACTTAGCGTTAGAAAATAAATTGTAAAGTTAAACAAAGGCCTTTTATGACGCCACTTTATAACACATTCTACACTTAGCTTTTTGTTACTTGCATAACTCTGGCTTCGAGAACGATATTCATACTAATATTATAAATGCATGTGTCTGCCTGTATGTTACCTCTTCACGCCAAAACTGCTTTCATGCTGGAAAAATTTACGATTCCCGCGCGATACACAATCTTTGGCGCAAGTCGCAACGGAGTTAAGAGCGTCATCTGGCAATTTTAACAATTATTTTTAGGGTTCGTTACCCAAAGGGTAAAAACGGGACCCTATTCATGAGACTTCGATGTCTTCTGTCCGTTTGTCTGTCCGTCTGTCTGCCTGTCTCCAGGCTGTATCTCAAGAACCGCTATTGCTAGAGTTCTGAAATTTTCACAGATTGTGTATTTCCGGTGCCGCTATAACAACAAGTACTAAAATAAAAATAAAATTAATATTTGAGGGGGGGCTCCCATACAACAAACGTGATTTTTTACTCGTAATCAATAATGATAGGTGGTAGGCACTTGAAACTTTCACAAAGGCCTTAAATATAATTGTACTTTAATAATCAATAATAATATTTAAATTAAATAAAAAAATAAGGGGGGCTCCCATACAAAAAACGCAATTCGTGGCCTATTTTTGCTCTATAACGGTACGGAACCCTTTGTGCGCGAGTCCGACTCGCACTTGGCCGATTATTATGATTTAGGCCCGGTTTTGACAGAGGTTTACGTATTCACTAGCGCTTATTATAATCGAACGCCAAAACATCATACAATAATCAACTCTGTTGTCTGTTGAACAGATAAACTCCTGTAAAAAAAACCTCGGGAGATCTTTGAGTCCCAAAATACGTAGTCAACAACGTACGCTTAATATGCTGTCAAAGGCAACGCAAAAACGCGTGAATGGTCATGTTATATTGACGATGGATATATAATGGCTTTCAATCAGGTGATCCGTACACTAATTTGATTTCTATTAAAACTATTTACTTGCTGGAGTCGAGAAACTGGAAACACGTGGCCCAAATAAGATGCCAAAATAACTTTGATTAATATAATTAAGTAAGTAATAAGTATGTTTTAAACTTTTTAATTGTCACTAACTTTACTAACAACTCCGGCCAAAAAACAAAAAGTTTAGTGAAAAGTTTTTCTCACTGTTACGGTTGGTATAATGAGTCGGAACTCTGAACTTTCGGTGCCGGGCGAGTAAAGCCGGACATGTCCGGTTTTTAATTGCGAACAACGAACAACATGGCTGATGAAGCAGATATCTGTTGAAGGCTTGCGATGGCTGAAAATGCAATATCTCCGAAAGCTCTGCTATCCAGGCAGATCTATCGGAGATTCTCGGAAACGCCATTGTATTCTATTGTTGTCGCGATTACCGATGCTCGTACGAGGCTTGATGGGTTAGGACAAAACTTGCTCATGTTTCTGTCATGAATTACTCATATTTTACTGATTTGCTAATTTCTACTACCAAAAGTTCGTTTAAGCTTGGTTTTAAATTTTAATGAAATGAAGATTAGGCAATTAATCATAAAACGCTACGACGTAAGTAATTACTTAACGTTAGAATAATTAAATGAAGTAAACGGCTTAGTTCTTCATTTACAGGAGGTTTCATCTCAGATAACTCGTTTCATTAGGATTTTGGGAGTGATTGATAACAGACGTCTGAATTATTTATCTTACTGTGTCTGGGCTTTAAGTAGAGCAGGGTTCATGAGGAAAAGGTTCGTTAATATTGTTTCTTCGTTATTGTTTCCTTTAGTAAAATAATGTCAGTAAGTATAATGTTTTATTTTTAGGAACGAAGTTCTTTATCGCGCGTTGCGAAAGGGGGCTAGACGGAAAAAGTGGTAACGACACTTTTTGACCGACAATAATTTTAGCACCTGCGATTTGCAAAGTAGGGGCAGAGGGACGAGGGCGTTGATGTGGCGATGACGTCAACTGGCGGGAAATTTGAATTTTTTTAGCTGTGTGGGGTGATGAGCTCTTCATTTTTTTTATAACTTTGTTCCATCCGAGTGTCCCTTGACACCTCTCAAGTTTTATTATTAAATTATGTAACTAGATGACGCCCTCAACCCGCAACAATCGCGCTGGAACCATAATATATTAATTTGTCCGGGATAAAAACTTACCTAATTTATGTCCTTTTCGGGGACTCAATAATATCTCCATACCAAATTTCAGCGAAATTGATTCAGTGATTTGAGTAAGTAACGGACAGACAGACAGATAGACAGTAGACACACTTTCGCATTTATAATATTAGTAAGTATATTAAAAGTATGGATAATAATCAGCTGGATTTAATAACATTGTAATTAATCCAATATCCGTTATTACCATAATTAGTTTCTTAATTTACAGATGAGTATTTTGAAGCGGTTATATACTATTTAATTTTATACTATAATTTGAATGTGTATATTGCTTACAGCTACATTGTTAAGATACCTATTTACTAGGCATTGAAAAGGGTAACAGGCAAATTCATTAAAATACGGTATCATAATGACACGTACTTTAGGCCGAAGTTACGTAGTAATCTGTGGCCGAAGCTATTTTGTTCCGTTGTGTTACCGTGCGTTGGGACTTCGGTCACGGCAACAGCGCAGCGTGTCATCCCAACCACTTCATTTCCTGCGACTTGTCCGTTGTGCGGTCAAACCTCATCCGCAAGTCGCAACGCATGTTCTCTCAATCCAGAATATTATAAACTCATTGGCTTGGCTTATATATGTCGCAGTCCACTGGTTAAAATAGCCGTTCAATCAAACAGCTAGCCCTTTGACTGAACAACGCCATTCAATCACACGGCTATACGTCGTTTAGCCGACTTGTTGACTGCAACGTTCAATACTACAGCTAGACGACCGCTGCGTCGACGCATAGCAACACAACGAAGCAATGTGACCTAGCTGATAGGATGATTTCAATACAATAGCCCGTTTGAGACGTGATTTGCTGACGTCACTACTCTGTTTGTGCCAATCACCCCGTATCATCCAATCTGTACAATGTTTGAATAATCTATGATTGATGTCATGTGCAAATAACAGCTTAATCTGTGCGCGGGGGTAAAAAAAAATGGCGCTTAAAATGACATACGCAAATGACTATAACCTAGTTGAATACCTGCAGGTAGTTTTAAAATATGTCCCAATTGCTTAGGAAAAAACATTAATATAGTTTATATTATTTTCAACTTCAATTAGTAAGTTTAATGTTACTCATGCAGATAACTTATTTCGTTATTATTTTATATAGCTTATTCAAAATAATCGTGTTAGCTTAAAATTTCCATAATGATCCTTATATCGTTGGAATAAAGGTGCTATTAGAGGTAAAATAACAGTAAACGGAGTGCTGGTCGTGCTAATATAAATTACATCTCCAATATAACATCCGATAACCCAGTTATCTGAGCCAATTTCCGGAGACGGTTAGCTAAAGCTAAAATATACCTCAGCATGCTAGTTACGGTAAAACACCCAGTTATTGGCACTTTAAGAGCTCACACTAAATATAACACAACATATTTTATTTAAAATATTCTGAAAAATTAATAATTTTAATACTATGGACAATTCAATTAAATTATTGGTGATCTAATTGACAATTGTATCGTTAATAAGTTAGTTTGACATTGTGTATATTAATTTTTTGACATTTAATAATTTGATACTTAGTAATTTTGTGACATATTTTAATCGATATTTTGAAATTTAACAATGGCACCTGTATATTATATTACGTGACATAACTGTATTAATTAATATTTATCAATATAGAATAGCTAAACCAACTAAATATGTATTAATTTTAACATAAGTAGAAAAAAGTCGTATTCGGAAGAAAAATTCTACCAAATGGTATAAAATTTCATGATGCTGACAACCCTAATAGTGAGGGAGCCCTAGAACAATTTTTTTTGTGATTACTAACAAGCTAATTTTTTTAGCTACATTTTGATAAGACGAACAACATTTTTATTTTCGAAAAATCTCGAAAGTGGTAGCTAACAGAGATTGAAAAGATTTCATACTTTGACTTGATGGTCCTAAAATATGGATTGTTTTATTTTTCGGACAAGAAATTTAGCCAGCAGATTTTTTTGTATATTGGTAGGTTAATAGTTATATAATTTAAGAGTAACCTTGTCCTACAAATAAAACAATCCATTTTTTAGGACCATCAAGTCAAAGTATGAAATCCTTTCTATCTCTGTTAGCTACCACTTTCAAAAGTTTTTGAAAATAAAAATGTTGTTCGTCTTATCAAAATGTAGCTACTCACAAAAAAATTGCTTGTTAATAATCACAAAAAAATTTGCTCTAGGGCTCCCGTACTATAATATTTGTATTGATTATATTTAATTTTGTAAAACTATTCCTACACTAAGTACACATTTATTTCAAAACCGGTCGTGTAGGTAATTTCTTAAAAGTAATAATTTCTTAATATTATTATAGTGGAAAAATTGCACGAAAAATTGTGTTTTATTAGTGTTCAACATGAATTTCCACCAAAAACCATTCAGTACAAACAATTACATATTATATTCTGAAAAAATCTATGGAGTATGGTGCCGAAATAATAATAGTATACACAATTGACAGGTAACCTTTAATAAGCCATTAAAATATTATTCAGGCCAAAAGTCAACAGTGTAATAAATTAAAGTTCTGATTTGATAGGGTTCTTAAGTTTTAAAATGACGAAATGTATTCAAAATACTATTGCCATATACCCTCCAAAATTCTACTCCAAGAATATACTTCCTAATTTCCTATAGCTTAAACGAAAATATTTTTTTGGCGATTTATAAGAAAAAAATCTATAAATTTTATGTTAACTTTTACTTCACACGTCTATTTGTATACGAAACACAAAAAATACTGTATGAGCCGTATACATCGAATATCAATAAATAATTATTACAGTTCGCAAGCTGGCTCACCCCGTAAAAGTGATACAACTTGACATGGCACCCAATAGTGATACAACTTGACATGGCACCCTTTAGTGATACAACTTGACATGATATGCCCTTGTCAATTTAATGCCCGCCCTTTTCGCCCAACGTATCCGGCCCACTGCCTAATCGGGATGAAATAAGTGCCCATTCTCTGGCATTTCGATATTATGTTTTATTACGTACAAGGATGTTCTTAGAACTGTTCTGAGTGAAGGAGGTAATAAAATACCTTTGATAGTTCCTCTCTTCCTTTATATTATTTATGACTATAGTTTTCTGTAACTTTTTACACGTGATTTCCTTGATACAGTTTATTTCTTTTGTAATAAAATTTTTGTATTCTAGAATATCAATATAGTGATTCTGTAATCAACAAAACTTGCTTGACTACTGAACCCTAAAACGGAACCCTAACCACCTGTTTTTTTGTATATTGGTAGGTTTATCTAATATATATAAATCTCCTGTCACGATGTTTGTCCGCGATGGATTCCTAAACGACTTAACCGATTTTAATGTTTTTTTAAATGTGTGCTTTTTTCCAACTTGAGAGATAGGATAGCTTAGATCTTTAATTATAGTCGCAATTTTATTTTATTGCAAATTATTTGTCTATAAAGTACGACCATTGTTTATGCGACGCGGGTCACGGGATAGCGATGGACGTTGCCATGGTGACATACTTATTTATGGCGCATTTTCACTGGTCGATAGGGCCCGCATGCGGGGTGCGGGAGATTTCTGAAACGCATGCCACGACCAATGACAATGCGCCATTAGTTGTCAATTAGTTGTCATAGACTCCCCGCATGCTGTATACCGTACGAGCTAACGACTAATGAAAATGCGCCCTACGTCACTAATTCAATAAAATAATACGGGCGATATACTTTATAAAATAATATGGCAAAGAAACGTTTGCCGGGACAGCTAGTAGTTATATAATTTAAGAGTAACATTGTCCTACAAATAGAACAATCCATATTTTAGGACCATCAAATCAAAGTATGAAATCCTTCCTATCTCTGTTAGCTACCACTTTCAAGATTTTTCGCAGATAAAAAAAGTTGTTTGTCTTATCAAAATGAAGCTACTCACAAACATTTTTTTTTGTTAGTAATAAAAAAAAATAGTTCTAGGGCTCCCTGACTAATAGTATGTTTTGCCCAGGTTTTGTTTGTATGGAACAATTTGTGTCCTCAATCTTAATATTAAAACATCATTAGCCATTAAAAAGCGCTAATGAATAAAATTAAAACATATTATTACAAAAAACTCTTGAAACCAGGGAAAAGGTATTTACTATTTAGGTATTTAGTAATTTATTTTAACACAGTTCAACAGGCTAAAAATAAAAGCCTAGGTAATCTTTCTAAGTTCTAAATCTTTAAGTAGGATTAGAATTTCATTTACATTAAACAGATAAAATAAATAAAATATTATAACAAGCACTCAAAGTATTTCTAAGTGGGCCTCGAATTCTTTATTATTTAACCCTTTCAAGTAAAGTTAAAGGTGAAATAACAAAGTAGCCGATACAAAGTTGGTCCGTTAAAAGTTTTAAAAATCACGTTATTCAAGCATAAGGGAGCATACCCATACTACGTGACCTACTTTTAAAGATTTTTTGACCCCCTCCCTCCCCCTAGTGACCACGCGTAGTATATAAAAAAAATTTTTGGTCTTTCAGCGCTGCTACTTGCTTACATAGTGAACTCTATGTAAGGAACACATACACACCCTAAAGTATTATCACTTAGATTTATGTATGATATAATAATAATAGTCTAAAAATAAAATTACAATAGAATAATCAGAGAAATTAATTTCTAGGCGGATAATAATTTGTGATAAGTAATTTGGTCGCGTTTAAAGTTAAACCCAACCGACAGATTACAATCAACATTGAATTGACATGATCCGAGTACATGACGTTGGTCTGTCAACTACCTAGGAATCAATTTCCTCGATGGTACAAACTAGCTATTTTAGTCACGACTGTAGTTCAAATTGTAATCGAACACTAAAATTAAATATAGTAAATGATCACCAAACTTGACAGATTCACCAAACTTCAAAATGCCTGACAAGTGACAACAGTGCCTGTTTTTTTTAATGGCTGTTGACTGTAAATATCCATAATAAATGCCAGTGTCAAGTATTAAAAGGCGAGAAAAAAAATTCGTATGACGTTTCTCTCGGTGAAATTGACTACGTGACAAAACTCTAGACCCCCCCTCTTGTGACCAAGCGTAGTATTTTGAAGACCCCCTAAATGGGTCACGTAGTATGGGTATGCTCCCTAAGCCTTATTCAAATGATATTTTTATTTCGCACGAAATAAAAAAAGTATATTCACCATCTTTTAAAGTTGGTATTTTGAATTTCCACTTTTTAAATCCATTCTACCTTCAGCTTGTTAAAGAAACTAAAATAACAATCAATTGAAGCTTTAAAATTCGAGATGGGATTTTAAATGGTAGTTGAATTTCGGGAACAGGTGAAAAGGTAGTTTCGCAAATTATCTAAATTAGGCCCTTAATATAATAACTAATAATATGTATTTCAGATCGATAGACTACATACTTAATAGATTCCACATCTGGCAGGTTTTAGCCCCATGTTTTTTCTCGATACCTCCATTCCCGACGCCGGCGTACTTCTAGTAATGTAGTACTAGAAGTACGCCGGCGCGGCGTCGGGAATGCTTGTCTTCTTCTTTTTTAATATGGCTCGTTAATGCCGCTATTGTCAGAACAGAGAGCTGTCGGATCTTTATGACACGCTCTTATTAGTTTGTTTTTTTTTAGTTTTTTTTAGATGATCATTATTTATTTTATTTTTTTGTTTGCCAACAGCGGGCAGAGCCCAACTGCCGGAGGAAGCGTGTGACGCGGGCGAGCTGAAGAGGTGCGTGGAAATGACCCCCCGCACCCCCGTCGGCCTGCCCCGGACTAAGGAAGAGTTGGACGCGCGCTGCTTGTAAGTATCATCGAAGAAACAGACAGTTGACGGTTTTGGTCAGATTACGTCAATTTAATTTAAGAGTCAATTCAGACCGCAACGCGATGCGTAGATATGCCGTAAAATGCATTTCTAAATTTTATATGGAATTGACAGATTTCAATATAACTTGCATGACGTCTCAAACAATTAGTGAAGTCTGTCAAATCAATACAAATTTAGGGCCTGTCCACATATCCACGTTACGACGTCGTCAACGTGGAAAGGTGCGGTAACGTGGCACGGTACGTTGTCGTGACGTGAAAATTTACTTCAACATAACGTAAAAATCCACGTTATGATGTAGCAACATTTTACGTCTTTTTTTGTCTTAAATCTCTCTCTCCGTCTTCTGACGGAGAGAGAGGTTAGGGAAACTACCTAGCCGGCCTACCTGCCTCTAGGTTTTCATATAGAAATATGAAAACCTAGTAGGCACTTAAAACTTAAAATCTATATTATTAAGTCAGCAACGATAACAGAATAGCTTAGGTATATAATTTAGTAGCCGTAATGTAAGAAGAGGAATTAGAAGAAAAGGAATTTGTTAAGTATTTTATTTCCAACAAATTGATTACCCAGGTGTTCACAATATTATATAATATTGTGAACACCTACTACTACTGTGGTACTACAGTCTACAATCTCCATCTGATTAAATAGTCGGCAGTCGGCACGGCAGTCAAGAACATGAAGATCGAACTAACATTTAAATATTGTGCAATGTGTTCGAATTGTGTAGTTATTAATTATAGCTGTTATATCGTTGACGTATGCAGTAGCTTCCTCAAGTGTTACTACGTTCTGCTGCCTATGTAACGATAAAACTGCACAATTCCGTCACAGGCTCACAGCACATAAATCTTAATAAAATACCATTATTTGCCAAAACATAACACAAAAAAAGGATTGTCTGAACGGTTTTGAATCCAGGACAAACTCTTGCTAACTCAAATTAAGCAGGCTTACTTAACTGCAGGCAGTTTTCCAACCTAAAAACCCGACCGTGTTCCTGCTTCCGCGCTGGACGGGGACGCGAGAGTCTGTTACACGCCTTCCGTGGCTTCCGTCGGCGCTCACCTGCTTTCACCCAAAGCAGGACCACGCTGTTGGGGTTCTTTGAAGACCTCCTAGGCCAAACAGAGGCCCCACAGGGGGGGCTTGCTTAAGCCGTTCGTCTTCTTGGTATCGCGATGCGCAGGAACACAATGCGCATCGCGATCCTCTCGGGAACTCGGTGCAGTGGGTGGCGGTATCCCCATACCGTCACCCCAAGTGTAGGTGTGTAGCAAAGTGCAGTTTCCCAACCTACTACTCTAACATCAAAGTATGTATTAAATTTTTACTAACAAGGATGAATGAAACATCTCATCAATACCAAACGTCGCAGCGTGTTAGCTTCACTCAGGATTAAAGTATAATTAATTCAACCCTCATTTAAATAAGTCTCGGGCGATTTTGTTTACTGAACATTACAATATTATCTTGCCGTGTACATGTACATGAGGAATTTACTGAAACATTTTCTTAGGAAATTATTTAGCTATATCCTGAATACGGGGTTCTATAATACGGAACTATTCAGAGGGATAAGTTTCTCATTTCCGCCAATCTTCGCTAAAGCCGATAAAATATCTGAAATACTTCTCTTTTCTGGCCTTATAGAAACGCATCAATGGATTCGTTTCCTCTTTACTTATTGCGTGCTGCCCAGTGCCTAATTCATCAATGAATATTATTTTCCGCAATTTATTTCAAAGAAATTCCGTGAAGACAACTTTTTCTAGTTCCCACGAATAATTATCTGATGTTTGTAATTAGTAATTACTAATTACTAATTAGAGTTGATTTATTACAGTGCACAGTATTTACACAAAAAACATAAACAGGTTTAATGCGGACTTGCTGTAGAAGCGAGCGAGAAATATCTTCCTGAAATAAAGTGTGAACAGGCCCTTAAGGCGGGCATAAACCCCAATTTGTTATTCCATGACTCCCGGTTTACCTAGTTCCAATATAATAAAGAAATGTAAAAAAATATGAGATATAAAGCACAATATTGAAAAGACTTTAAACTATAAACATTTTTATAAAACGTAATACTTTGGCTGTAATTAATTTACAAACTCACATCCGAAAAAAATCTAATTCATCGAAATATAAGTATAAACAAGGATAATTATACATTTTATTTGAATAAATTGTTAGTAAATCTATTTTAAAATATCCTTAACCGAACAATTTTGTTTCTTAATGTTTATTTCCAAAGATATTTAAAAAAAACATGAAAAATAGAGAAGATCCGCCCCTAGTAACTACAGTTTTATGCTAAGCTAAAATGAATCTTATTGCGATGCGTATACCATGTGCGTGCATACCATGAAGGCAAAAATGCAGTGCCTACCTAATGCATGACTTGCCGTACACATATATTTTAATTTAACTTTCGTACGTTTTAGATGACTCATGACGTTAATTATTAAATATTAATAGTAAAAAATATAAAAGAAAAAATGAACGCATTTAAAACGCCTACATTTATAAAATAGCAACAATCAATTTGCGAGAAATTAAACATTAAGTTTGGTACACGCGCGAACCGCATGACTCAAGGTCAAGGCAAGCAGATCTCGTGCGGCAGGCTCTGGGGTCATGTGTGCGTAAAGATTTTTGTGTCCGTGAACAGTTCGCACACGCACACAGACATGCTATATTATAGGCGAACTCCTGCCGCAGTAGCTGAGGCGAGCACCGGCGCGTATAAAATACGTAACAATAGATGGCGTTTTTATTTATTTTAGCTTCGTTGAAACATCGATGAAATAAACTCTCATTGTAGTTCCAACGGGTGACAACAGATGGCGTTTTTTTATTTCTTTATAACAACGTAATTATACTAATAGTTTAGAAAACATAGTTTTTAATTTATATCCACACTATTATTATAATTTATGCGAAAATATCTCTTTCTGTCCGTTTGTCTGTCTGTTTTGCTTTCACACCAAAACTACTAAACCGATATCGCTGCATTACCAGTGTCAAAATCTTATGCACGCCGCTGGCGTATACGCTTGGTCTTAGGTTGTGTGCAAGGTTATCGTTTTGGATTGAGATTGATCCCTGCCTTAATGTGTGTAAAAGCCTTTAAGGTGGCATGTTGCACCTGAATAGAGGATTCCTATTGCATGCCGTCATACGTGCGGACAGGCCCCGGCCGGCGTTCCCTCCGGGCCTTTATAATATCAGCGGTATTTCACTCAACTTATTCTCTAGGAAATTGTTTTGTTTGCACGACTTGGCATTTTTATTTCATCTTGATTTTTATACTTCATCTATTTTTAGTTTTCACATTCTTTTACTGTGGACTTAATATTCTGTCAACAAAGAAACGCTGTTTCAGCGATAATTTTGTAAATATTTCTTCCTAAGACGGAAAAACGTTTACTTAAAAAGACAATAATAGTATTTTAAAAAGATAAAACCGACTTCAAATTTTTGTACGTAATTAAGAATTATTAAAATTCCCTATCTCAAAAACTACTGAACCGATTTTGATGAAACTTGCTGTTTTCCCTAAGTTGAACAATACCTAGTGCAATAAAAAAATCACTAAAATCGGACTTATGGAACCGAAGATATGCGTGCACAAACATAAAAACATTATACATACATACATACATACATACATACACTTTTGAAATTTGGCACATTTGTTCAGAAGCTGTCATAGATTAACATATGCAAAAACTGGGCAGTTCTGGAAATATTACATACATACGCGTCGAATTGATAACCACCTTTTTTTGAAGTCGGTTAAAAATGGCGTTATATCTTCACTTAAAGAATTACAACAGCCGAAGTGATATTAAAATGGCGCATCGTACCCTCTTCAATCAACTTATGGTAATGTAATAAGACCTCGATATTAAAAGTTCAATATTCGCGACATGTAAGGTTTTAAGTGAATTCTTTTTTAATTTGACTATGGGTAGAGGTCGTAAGAATCTCACCAAGGACTAAAAATTATCTTTGTTTGCTTTCTTGGGCAAATACTTCGGATGCTATAAGATATGATAGAATATAGGTTGACCTGGCTAGGGTGTGTCTCTGGCAAGTGGCATGCCGTGACTATGACTGAACAAACAGCCGTTCAGCTTTGTCCACATCTACATTATGCTTCAGCTATGCTACACTGTATCATTTTCGCGATCAGATCTCCGATCATCTCCGTCGCGTAGCATCGAAGCGTATCATGATCGCTAGTGTGAACGCAAAATGATCGCGATCATGATACACTTCGTATCATGATACGCCCCGATGATCGCGATCATTTTGCGTTCACACTAGCGATCATGATACGCTTCGATGCTACGCGACGGAGATCTGATCGCGAAAATGATACAGATGTGGACAAAGCCTTAAAATGGACCGCTCAGAAATCGTACCAACACTGTTCTATAATATCCCAGTGCAGTGTAACGGTCGCACTCGCAGAGACATATTGATAAATAAACTACAACTTAATGAAGAGTTTGCCAGAAAATATATTATACAGTGTGTTAGTGTAAACACCGTTATCCTTGAAATTATCAAATAAGCCCGTCAAAATGAAGTCAATGTCTATGAGAACAATGCTGGGAACTCAAAAATAATGCCGGTCTTCATACCCATACGGATGCCCGGATCGGCAATTTGTATGGGTATGAAGACGGCTTTTTTGAGTTCCCAGCATTGTTGTCATAGAAAAAGTTGTTCACTTTGACGGGATCATAATATTATGATGGTTTCAAGGATAACGGTGTTTACACTTTACACTAACATCTTGTACAATTATAGAGTTTGTTTCAGAATCTTTTCAAAACTCAGCTGTTAATTAATGATGAATTGATAAGTCATCATTCATTAATATTACTCATTGCGGCCGATAGACGCGACTAATTAATCGTACCACTCTATTGAAATTGATTCATAGGCAGATGACGGTCCTTCGTCAGTCGTATTGTGTCAATTCAATAGTCGTGATCTGTCGGCTGGGTTTGACATAACGCAACCAAATTACATAGGTCCGCCATCTGCCCATGAATCAATTACTTCTCTTGTAGTACAAAACAAAAACGATCATCGTTTTTCTCTTTGCGTTAAGGCGTGATTTCACCGCACCGTACTCAGAGACTATGCACGTGCGTCAAGCTTCGCTTTGCAAGAAAATATTATAATATGTGACTGTGTCCACTGCAACCCACGGACACGCTACGTGCGAATTGACTCACGTAGCTTGCTCGAATATGGTGCACACGTAGCTCAACGCTGGCCACGCTACGCATGCTGTGCACGGGATACACGGAAGCTAAGAATTGTGTACATAGTCGTGAGTAACATGTTTGTATAGCGTGTGCTGCAGTGGAAACGTTGACCCACGTAGTCAAAGAAATAAATTCGTGCACCGCGTAGCCGTGCCCATCGTGCGCCGCAGTGGATCGCCGCCTTTATTGAAGTAGTTACTTGTTTCAGGGCATACCAGACTGGAATGGCGTGCATGGATGCCTGGATAAAGCGGTGCTTACCCACAGACGGCCAGAAATTAATTCAGCAACAGATCGGCGGCGCTAGAGCCCTTATGCGCTTTTTATGCACCAACGAAACTGCGCTGCGGCGGGGTGAGTTAAAACGCTTTTTGCTACAGTGTTTAAACTTTAAAATATATACCCTCGTATTTTGTAATGTTACACTCTTATGTGAAACTGTGTTCGTAAATTAAAATAAATGGGTGCTTTTTAGTTAAAAGTTTCAGTTTGTCCAAAAATATGGCCAGATTTTTAGATTAACGTTAACCTCTTTTGGAAAAGCGTATTTTTAATAATATCTAATAAAGATTTTTTTTGCATTTTATTTATGTTTTGCGATCCGAAATGTAAAAATATTCGAAATAACATAAATTTTTATTAGGTTAACATAAAAATCTATTACTTTTGCTTATGAGATCAAAATAAGTGAGTGCGAACATTGTTTTTTACGACATTTCTACTGCTGATCTTTTTACCAAACGACCGTTTTTATCGCGTCTAGACATTTACCGTGATTCCTGCAAAGTTGCATTTCATGTAAAATTAATACTAAAATTATTATTATTAAACTAAGTATTATTAAACTAAGTACTACTTAGTTTAATAATATAACTTAAGTAGTACAACGTTTATGTAGCCACTTTGTGCTACGGGCTGTAAACTTAGTGTACCATTGGTACATTATCGTTGAAGGAGTAAATTAAACACATAATACTGTATCACTGAACACCCTACTCCCGGCCGCGGCTGGTAAGCAAGTGGTCGACAGCTCTCACTCTGGCGACCATCTTGTCACAGCCTCAACCTGATTGGTAGTAAGGCGGCCATCTTTATTTATCAATACACTACATCTACCTTTCACAATTTTTTTTTAATTACACAATTACTACTATTTTTTTTTCATAAAGTTAACATTTTAGAACGTTGTCTATATGAGGCTTACCACCGGTTCGGAAACTAACCCGGCGAGAAGAACCGGCGTAAGAAACTCGCACGGGCCACCTTTTACCAAAAAGGTGGAAAATTACAATAATAGCTTAAGCTAAATTACACACAGTATGTAGAAATGTGGTACATTTATATAGAAGCGGCCTATGGTTTGTCAGCTTATTTTTTCCAGATGTGCTATCATTTAGAAAATCAATTACCTTATAGTAAGCCTTAGCACACAGACGTTTTCTTGGATTTTATTGTATAGGCGTATACAAATTAAATTAAATGAGCTAAAATATCAAAACTGAAAATATGCATTGCAATTTGCAATCAATTACAAGTTAACAGCTTCTAAACCATCACTTCCTCTCTTATTTAATTATGTATTTTTTATTTCAGAGTCCATTTCACAAAGTTCTATAATATCAATTATTATAATATTTTAACATATTGATGACAATTTATCTCTAAAGTCTAAACAACTGACATCTGTAAAACAATTCTGCTGGAGATTTTCGTGTAACTAAAAGAGGTGCACTATTTCAACAAATCATTTTGCCAATAAAATTTCTCAGTTTGACTGATACAAAGTTTTTAAATTTAGCAATTTTGTATTTCAACCTTGCCATTTTGTTGAGGCCCACAAGGCATATGGAATAACTGAATACTAAAATCTTTACAAAAATTTACAAACCATAAATACCTATAAATTTCGGACCATTGTCAGCTGTTATACTTACTGGTATCCCTAATTATAGAAAACATTTCTTTTAGCGCGTCTGCCACTTAAGTGGCATCTAAAGTTTAAGTAATTTCTTATTTTGAATACCAGTACGTATTAAGACACTATGCGTCGGCTTGATCTTTAGGCCAAAAGCATGCTATGTGTATATCCGTTCATCTGTCACGCACAGCTGTCAAATCATTTTCAAAAATTTTTCAATTTTCAATTACTCTCATTAAACTGAATATATTATTATCTAAACAAACTACCATGAAAGCCATATACAACTTTTATAAAATTAGAATTTTCAATAAATAAGCCATTACACACAGTTTTATATTTGAAACAAAATACTAAATTGGTGGTCAAAGTAGAAATAGCTACTTTTGAATAGTTCCAGAGTAAGACACCCATTTTGGGCGCTTGACAGACGAGCATTAGCTCGTCTGTCAAGCGCCCATTATATATTAATATACAAGAAGTTTTACTGGGCTTTAGCTTTATAAATCCAATCCATGTTGCTAAGCTAGTGATTCATTCACCTACGTAGTTCACCAGTCCCAAAAACTCTTAAGCTCTTCAAACGTTAAAAGCTCCCAAAATTTCCCTGTAGTTTTATTAATATATTTATCGAAAATTCTTATATTGGAACGAAGTTCCTTATCGCGCTTTCGGCGTAAAAAGGCTAGACAGAACGATATTTGACCTCGACACTTTTTATTAGTACCTGCATGGCGCAGAGGGCGTTTATTGATGTCTTTTTTTATATATATTATATTTTTGTGTATATGTATACAGGTTTTTTGAACATAAGAAATAACTTCGTTTTATTTGGGTGTCCTTTGACACCTCTCAAATTTTTATATTTATCCAAAGGTCTTCATGTGCTAAATTATATTCAAGAAATTCTATACTCGGAACTTAGATGTCCCGGTTAACTTCTTGTCGCTTATAAACCTTGACTTCCAGGAATATTTTGAGACTAAAATTAGCCAAATCGGTTTAGCCGTTATCGAGTTCTATATAATTTTTAAAATTTGGATCCATTAGAGGTCATGTTCAGCCTCATTGCATCCAAAAAAAAAACAATATAGTTACTAAAATTAATATATAGTCATTTAGATCTATTAGAGGTCATGTTCAGTATCATTGTATCCAAAAAAATTAAAACCGACTTCCAAGGTAAAAACAATAGTAATATGAACTAAAAAGTATTAAATAACTCTTACTCTTTAATAGTTCCTTTTTCAGAATTCGTCTAAATCTCAACTATTTCTGTACATCCTACAGTCTTCATTATTTTGAAGTCAGTACCAGCTAATTTAATCGTGAGTTCAGTAATGTCAGAATATCAAAACTTTTGGGACTGGTACCGACTTCAAAGTAATGAAGACTGTAGGATGTACAGAAATAGTTGAGATTTAGACGAATTCTGAAAAAGGCACTATTAATAAGTAAGAGTTATTTAATACTTTTTAGTTCATATTACTATTGTTTTTACCTTGGAAGTTGGTTTTAATTTTTTTGTTAAAAATAATAATTTCACTCTTTTTAGTTACTTATCTACAATTTTAGGAAAATTACCTTCGAATTTATTTTTCATGGGATTCTAATCTCAACACTTCTATTTTTATTGGAATATCCTGGCCAAGTAAATTTTGTACCGGTTTTTTAACAATGTCGCTTTCATTTTCAATTGTTTAAAACTACTATGGGCATAATATAGGCCATTGACCTTTTGTCCGGATTTGCAACTTGGTTTTTAAACGGATACTATTGGACTTAATAGTTACCTAAATTGGTAGCTTCAATCATAGATAATACAATATACATTGTACGTTATATATAATTATGCTCCAATAACATTTGCAATAAGTTTTAAATTGAACAATCTAAATTCTAACCTGTTGTGTTGAAGATCTTCGGGTTCATTCACGAGTTTTATTATTAATGCAAACACAACATAATGAAACACCATTTTCTATGCACTTATTCCACTTCAATATTATGGTATTATTATTAACGAAATGCACAACCGATTCTAAAATAATTCATTATTAGGTGCCTTTATGTCGGTAGTTCGAAATTACTAAATATCATCAAAACAAATATTAGGGTTAACAGCTTCATAGAAGTTTATACAATTTGGTAGAACTACTAATAATTTGGTAAAACTATTTTCTACTAATTCAGAAGTCTTAATTTTTTATCATAATATTATTATTCTTGCTGCCAGCCGGTATCAATAACCATGTTTACTGGTTGACAATGCAGAAATAGCCAATACATTTATATTTCAAAGTTCAAACATATTGGATGAATGTTAGTTTTTGTGGTAACAATAATTTTTGTTCACCGTCTCCACGTTGAAAGTTCTTTGGGAGCTAACTTTTTTAAAGCTGGCAATTTATTGTTTCTAAACTATTGGCTACTGAATTAATTTTATTAAAAGTAACATAGTTGCCAAGAATATTTTTCCTCTTTTTATTTAATAGATTATTCTGAATCACACGGCTTTTTAGGATAAAAGTAATTATCTAATTGCCCTACAGGCTACAGCACTCAAACTTTGCCATCTACTGCTATGCCAGGTCAATTATAATAGGCCTCTTTTTTCCCATTTACTTTTGCGAGGGTCTCACGAGTAGCAGCAGTGACATACGATTTCAGCCCTCGTTTTATTTTTACTAGTCTAGACTTTATACATTGGAATTATAGCCGACCAATTTTTTCAACTATTAGTAAGGGTACCCGTTTGAATTTTAACCAAACTTCATCCTAATCTCTCGATCACCAATTCCAGGAAATCTTTTGTTGTTGCGGCCCATATGGGCCTTACGGAGCTTAAGGGATTAATTTACTTTTACCTTTAAACTTTCTAACCATTTGTAGGTCTCTTTATTTTAACCCAACTACGTCTTTAATCAGCAGGTACCGTTTGTCTATCCAAACGACCTCTAAAGCATTTGTAGGTATCTTTATTTTAACCAACTACATCTTATAATAATGGTCAATTTGTATTTACCGTTTGGACTTTCACAAAACTGCCTTTTAAAGTAATTAAGCATTTGTAGGTACCGTTTGGCTTTCGCCAAACTACCCGTTATAATAATCAGCCATTTGTGGGTATTTACCGTTGGGACTTTTTCCCAAACTGCCTTTCATAATCATAATAAATATCATAATTATATTATAAGTTAGGCATTTGTAGGTACCATCTGGTTTTCATCAAATTACCTCTAAACTTCTCATTTTAGACAGGTAGCAATTTTATTTTTACTTTGTTACCACGCAATAATACATACGAACTATGAGTTCTCCTGTTATGGCGAGACATTTGGTAAAGAAGAGTAAAATCATTAATTTTACAATAATAATATGACAAGATAATTTCATTACAAAGTTTTTATATGCCACTTTACTAACTTGAGCAGATTAAATTCATTAGGATTATGCAATAATATTTTAATAATTAAAAATTATTCAATTAATTTATTTCAATAAACTAAAGGGTGCGATGATAGCAACACTGAGCGTATACACTCGTAAGTCGTAACGGCTATGTTAGATATAGGACGTCGCCGTCCATCTATCATCAACACTATCAGTTATCGGTTATTAAAAGATCGTATTATATCATAGTGGATTTGGCGCTTATGAAAGTGTTTATATAGACTCAAGAGACACTGAGTGTAGTGTGATGAGAAAATTAGGCTCATCAACACCAGTTAATTATCAGGTACCCACCCACCCGCGCGAGCACCGGTGATCGCGAGAACAAAAGAATACAATGGGAATTCCTAGAACCTCCGATCGAAGGATTAATATTTAGGTTTTGTCATTTCTTTATTTTCCATAATATATTTTCCTCATACACAGAAAAATTATAGCATGTTATTCTATGAACAATTCTTACTAAAGTGTGTGGTTTATTGCTGTACAATGTATTTGCTGTTGTAACATAAGCAAGCTTATTATAGGTACCAATCAACGAAACCAGCGCTATTTTATATGCATATTCAGTAGGTCTAAGAATCGGCTACTGTCTACATTTTATATTGCATTTGTTGAATAAGTGATAGTAAATAATAAATTACGAATTTTAACTCGAGACTGATGGCGACCTTTGTTTGTGCATTTTGCAACGGGACAGCTCGACGCCGCGCTGCCGCAATGGCGCCATACAGTTATTTAGTCACTTCAATAAAATAATATTCTTTACAAATAAAGAAATACGTTACAACTTTAAATACTTTATATGGCAATAGAAAATTTGCCGGGACAACTAGTTTAGTAAGGCACTTCCGTTTCAATAGTGCTCGTTAAATGTTATTTCAAGTTTTGTACCAAACTTTTAGCCATATCTAATTTTTAAAATGTTATTAAACTAAATTTTGATTTTGTTATTCTGCTCGGAAATTTAAATTTAACTGTAACGGAAAACAAAATTAGCCGATGATATTAGGTATTTGATTACAAATAACGTTTCTAATTCATCCTTTTCCAAATTTTGTTTCTTTTTGTTTCGAAATTACTAAGCTTTGGCTGGTTTTGTCAATTTACCTCTAAAATTTAAAGTGAAAACTTTCACATTACCTTTGGTTGGTTCTGAGTCTGGCCGGGTCGCCAATATGTACCATTGGTACACTATCGTTGAAGGAGTAAATTAAACACAGAATCACTGAGCACTCTACTCCCGGCCGCGGCTGGTAAGCAAGTGGTCGACAGCTCTCACTCTGGCGACCATCTTGTCACAGCCTCAACCTGATTGGTAGTAAGGCGGCCATCTTTATTTATCAATACACTACACTTAGTACATAACTATCATAGGTAGGAGAGTATTGCGGCTTCTCTTTACATTGTGGCTTGTGTTATCATGATTCATGGTCCATGGGTAACCATGATTTTATTTATACAATAAGGGGGCAAACGAGCAAACGGGTCACCTGATGGAAAGCAACTACCGTCGCCCATGGACAAATTGTCACCATGATTGTGATCTATGGTACGTATTATTACAACGTTGATCGTGGGAAATAATTAAAAACGAATAACCCATCAATCTATTGTGTCTGCGATTCCCACGATCGAGGTAATAATTACATCTCTGCAATGAACTAACGTGGCGATGTCACCAGTCACAGTATTGAAAATTGTGAAATAATTTTTATTCTGATCGCAAAAATTCGAAAAACCCACTTATTCACGGTTTATGAAATAATTTTATTGTATTAAAAGTGACTGGCTTACCGAAAAACAAAGACCGTTAAATTAAATTATCCTGTTACTGTCTATAACCGTATAAAAGCTTTTACCAAATTATGGAGCTTTGCTATAAAATAAAAATAAAATTCTTTAATTTGTCCATTTGTAAAAACGCCTAGTAACCACTATAGTAAAATTATTTTATTTAATTGTAGTTTAAATGGAACTAGATAAAAAAAATACTGCCACATGTAAGTAAAAGCAAAATAAATTATATCCTTATTTACTGTTCACGATCTACAGATGAGTGTTTCATATTTTGTTTTATTACCCAAAAATGGGAAACCGATTTAGTAATCTATATATATATATACCGATTTAGTAATCTATATATATATATATATATATATATATCGGTTTCCCATTTTTGGGTAATAAAACAAAATATGAAACACTCATCTGTAGATCGTGAACAGTAAATAAGGATATAATTTATTTTGCTTTTACTTAGATGTGGCAGTATTTTTTTTATCTAGTATATATATATATATATATATATATATATATATATATAGTACTATAACTCAAATACCATGTCAGTCAAGTCACCTTTGAGTTAAATATATATATATATATATATATATATATATATATATATATATATATATATATATATATATATATATATATATATATATATATATATAACTCAAAGGTGACTTGACTGACATGGTATCTATCAACGCACAGCCCAAACCACTGGACGGATCGGGCTGAAATTTGGCATGCAGATAGATGTTATGACGTAGGCATCCGCTAAGAAAGGATTTTGATAAATTACAACCCCAAGGGGTTAAAATAGGGGATGAAAGTTTATATATAATAATACTTCTTAACGCGAGCGAAGCCGCGGGAAACAGCTCGTGATCAATATGTATGTATGAGTGCGCAGCGGCTGCACTACTGGTACGATTTCAACAAATTAGGTTTCAATGGCTTAGTTACTTTTTTACCGCGAGTAAAACAGTCGTATTATAGTTTTAAAAGTTATTACGCTTGTTTTAGTAAACATTCGGATATGCGTCGCATATGCGAATATGAATCGCTCCTAACAAAAATGGTCAAAAAGTCGCTCTTTTTGACGCAGAAAAAAAACTTTGTATTCAAAAGAAACCTTTTAAAATTGCCAGCAATGCGGGCACCTAGGCAATTCCGATGGTAAATTGAGATTGGCGACTCACTCAGCAAAAGGTGGTGAGTTACAGTATTGGCACCTCTCCAGTTCACTCCCAGTTCTCCATTGAACTGTGATAGCAGAAACAAATGGTTCGGTCTTACAAAGGACACTGATATTGAATTATCTGAACCATATTTTAAAGTGCACTTTTACGTAAATTATGTATGGTATTAAATATAGGGAAAATTTAATGAATTAACACTGGGGTAGAAAACACCTACTTTTAATGCCCATAACACTAAGACATAATATTATTAGAAACGTCCATAAATGGATGATTACTTACCTTTTTAATGCTTGATGAAAACTAAAATTAAAATAAATTAGGGGTAAGGAACCCTAAAAAGGGAAATCAGTTTTGTTATTATAATTATTGTTATGTTGACGCGGACAAAGTCGCGAGCAACAGCCAGTAATGAAATAAAATTACTGTCTACAAACAAGCTTCATTATAAAATTTTAGAAATTGTAATTCTGAAATAGAAATTACTATTTCGTGACTTATTATAATATAGGAACCAGAACAATCTCTATTGTATTCTCACTTCAATTCATTGTTACGGACTCCGGACTCTAAAGATTTTACTTAAGTACTGAGAAAACTTTAGAAGCAAAATAATTGTAGTAAAAGTAATTTAGATACTTATTATATTTAATGTTTATTTTTCTAGGGCGGCAAAATTTGGTAGTTTATTTTTTTTACCATTAATTTTTTTTATTATTCATAATTATATTATTTATTGGATAGGTAATTCAAGAAATTCGAGTCATAATATTTGTGAAATTGAAATTTTGTAAATCATAATTTTAACACCTTATAATTTGCACCGAACATGTAAAGCTATTTGTTAATTTGTTACAGTTAAGGATATTATAACGATGACCACAGAACTTTACAAATATTTGTTGCACCATGATCATTTGATTTGGACTATTCCCATAAAATGGAAATGTTCTCATGTACGGCAAATTACGCTGCGTGCGTTGGTTTGACCAAGACGTGTATTCGGAGCGTGCGAAGTGGGTGGAGGGGATACAGAAAGCGATTGCCGCGCTTGCCGCGGCAAAAATATGCAACCACAAGGGCTCAGCTAATAGTCAAACAAACTTGTCAATCTTGTTTTGAAATTTTTAGAAATTGGTCTTAATTGTTTTTGTATCGTAGACTGCAAAAATAACAGCAGAAATAGGTAGTCAGTATACAAATTTAATGTTTTTCCTAAATCCACTAGGAAATTAGATCAGATATAAAAGGATAGCTGCTGTAAAAATGAAAAAGTATGTGATTCGATATAACCTAAAATTGCATTATGAGTCAAGTAAATTTTATTTGAGTTGCATTTTATAAATATATTAATTGAGTACCTAACTATTGTTTTAGTGTTGATGGATCACCATGGTCTCCAAAACCCGACGACAAAACTTGAGTTATAGTTTCATAGAATATTTAATTTAAATCCATAGTATCAGGTGGAAGAAACAGTGACTTACAAATGACGATAAACCAGATAATACATCTGGTTTAACTGATCTTTTAGAAGCTGGAGATAGAGTTTTGAATGGAAAAGGTTTTTCAATTAAGCAAGTTTTAGATGAAAGGTGTAAAAAAGGTTAAATTATTATGCCCCCATTTTGAGCAAAACAAAATGAGTACTCTCAAGAGGAAACCGAAATTTATTTTGATACCTATTGGTCGAGTAAGAATCCATATTGAAAGTGTATTAATGCTTCAAAGACTCAGAAACATGAAGAATGTTTGCAGTGTTTTAGTAAATTAAAAATTTATAGACTCCAATTTTCTTCAGGAGTATTAATGTTGTAAAAAATAAATAAAAACAAGATTTTTAATAAAATTACTTTTTATTTTTTTCAAGTAGTTATAACCCTAGAAAGATAACCATATTTTACCTTACACGAAAGATAACCATACGCTTAAGAAGCGCACAAATTCCCAATGCGATTTTTATTACTTTACAGTTAAAATATCTACAATTTATTTAGTTGTTTAAAAAGTATATAATATGTGTATAAATAAAATGCATTGTTTTTATACTGGTAAAATTTTTAATATTATTAAACTGAAATTACAAAATTCTCAATTAAAACCTCACAAAAATGACTGTCTTCTGTTTAAAAGAACAAATCTTATAAATTTTCACAAAACATCATAGTTTTTTTTCTACAATTAATTAGGCAATAGTATAATCAGTCTTAAAAATCACAATAAAAAAGAATTAGCAAAATTTAAAGACATTTGTGGCAAAAGTCAACTTTGTGTTGCACTTTTGCATTTCGCGCTAGATATGTTGGACATTCTTTTCTTTTTATACGTACAGAAGTTGCTAAAACGGCTTTTTTAGATGGAGGTTCTTCTATGAAGCCCTCTTCATAATCACTCTGTACCTCATCTTCCGACAGGTGATCCTCCGCCTCGCTATCACTTTTTCAGCATACGTCGTCTTCAATTTCCTCTCACCTGTCCAATATTTGTCTTATTTCGTTGTTTTTAAAGGCCGTCTACTAGTCATGATATTCCTTTTATGTTTTGCCTAAAACAAAACAATAATACGCTTTATACATAAAAAAAGAAAAGAACAAAATATGGCTGCTGTTTAGCATTGGTGATCTATTCCACATAAAATCGGGGTTTGAGTTAATAATGCAGTTTTATTTTTTAGAACATAAGGTTTACGACAATGAAATCCATTTTTTTGAAAACCCACTGTAGCATATTCTAGAGTACAAAAATGGTTAATGCTTATTCCTCTAAGTGAGGTTTTGTATATAACATTTATGTTCTATGTTTCTAAAATGATTTGCGCTTAAACCGCTGAGCCGATTTTGATAAAATTTTGCATGCAGATACTTTGAATCAATTAAAATGACATTAGATACTTTTTGTCCCGGAAAATGTACGGTTCCCGCGCAGTCAACAAAAATGAATTTGGCTTAAATGATATCGATATTGAGTACATGTAGATATTACGTAAGGTTTTGGAGAAGGACATAGGGTAATATTTTTTTATATCATGGAAAATGTTCGGTTTTCACGCAATGAACTTTATTAATTTGCGTTTAAGCTGCTGAACCGATTTTGATTAAATTTAGTTAATGTAGAAAATTAGTTTATCACGTGCAGAGTTGAGCAAAAAGTAATTAGTAATTTTAATCAGATTACAAATTAATCAGATTGATGAAGTAATTGTGCATCTGAAATTACCCGTCATAATATGTATAAAATGTATTCTAATTTTAGTTTGCAATTAGATTAATAATTTAATTAGACTAACGAGTATTTCATTAATTATGCCCAATATTGGGCATAATTATTATAATAAAGTACCAGCATTGGACATATGTCCAATGCTGGTACTTAATTATAATAAATAAAAAAACCGGTTTCGGTGGCGGTGGCCGGTTTCAATGAAACCAGGCCAGTTACGCAGGAGTAATATCATAGTGCCCAAGTGTGTGCAATACACAAGAGCACTCTGGGTTCAATGAAACCAGGCCAGTTAAGAAGGAGTAATTTTATAGTGCCCAAGTGTGTGCGCAATACACAAGAGCACTCTGGTTTCAATGTAAACAGGCCAGTTATGTAGGAGTTATTTTATAGTGCCCAAGTGTGTGCGCAATATACAAGAGCACTCTGCGGGAAGTACGGGAAGGGAAGAAGAAGCGGGAACTCTCTGTCCTTTCCCGAGACAACGTATCTGCATACCAAATATCATCAAAATCCATTGTAGCGGTATAAGCAGAAATCATTTTATTTAACGCCTGGGAACCGTACATTTTTCCGAGATAAAAAGGATCCTATGGCCTTTTCCGGGACTCAAAGTATCTCCATTCTCCATACAAAGATTCATCAAAATCTGTTCAGCGGTTTAGGCGCAAAATAGGAAACTTTATAACGCGGTAACCGTACATTTTTCAAGACAATAATTATCTCATGTCCTTTCACGAGAGTCAATGTATGTGCACACCAATTTTCATCAAAATCGGTTCAGCGATTTAGGCGCAAATCATTTTGACGTGACAACGTCTTATAATTCGATATGGGCTGCGCGCACGAAAAAACATGACGCAATATGCGGCGTTACCTCGCTCTGAGGCGTTCCATTTGAGTTGTTTAGCAAAAATGTACAGTCGGGGAAAATTGTGCTAAGCAGAAATGTACAGTCGGGGAAATGAATTGTTTAGCAGAAATGTACAGTCGGGGAAAATTGTCCTAAGCAGAAATGTACAGTCGAGGAAATGAGTTGTTTAGCGGAAATGTACAGTCGGGGAAAATTGTGCTAAGCAGAAATATACAGTCGGGGAAATTAGTTGTTTAGCAGAAACGTACAGTCGGGGAAGTGAGTTGTTTAGCAGAAATGTACAGTCGGGGAAAATTGTGCTAAGCAGAAATGTACAGTCGGGGAAATGAGTTGTTTAGCAGAAATGTACAGTCGGGGAAAATTGTGATAAGCAGAAATGTACAGTCGGGGAAATGAGTTGCTTAGCAGAAATGTACAGTCGGGGAAATGAGTTGTTAAGCAGAAATGTACAGTCGGGGAAAATTGTGCTAAGCAAAAATGTACAGTCGGGGAAATGAGTTGCTTAGCAGAAATGTACAGTCGGGGAAATGAGTTGTTTAGCAGAAATGTACAGTCGGGGAAAATTGTGCTAAGCAGAAATGTACAGTCGGGGAAATGAGTTGTTTAGCAGAAATGTACAGTCGGGTAAAATTGTGCTAAGCAGAAATGTATAGTCGGGGAAATGAGTTGCTTAGCAGAAATGTACAGTCGGGGAAAATTGTGCTAAGCAGAAATGTACAGTCGGGGAAATGAGTTTTGACGTGACAACGTCTTATAATTCGATGGAGCCGGCTGCACGCACGAAAAACATGACTCATGCGGCGTTACCTCGCTCTGAAGCGTTCCATTTAAGGCTTGAAGTGCAAGCGAGAGCGCGGAACGAGCGACAAAGAGGCACGTTGTCACGTTCAACTATCGTCAGTAAACCGACTTTACAGACAACCGTTTTTGACGTGACAACGTCTTATAATTCGATGGAGCCGGCTGCACGCACAAAAAACATGACTCATGCGGCGTTACCTCGTTCTGAGGCGTTCCATTTAAGGCTTGAAGTGCAAGCGAGAGCGCGGAACGAGCGACAAAGAGGCACGTTGTCAAGTTCAACTATCGTCAGTAAACCGACTTTACAGACAACCGTTTTTACCCGACTGCCAGGAGGGTTATGTGTTTAGCGCGTATCTTCTATGTATGTAATATTCTTTATTACCTCGTATCTTCAGAACGGCTAAACGGATTTTCACATTTGAGGTATCGTTAGATTTGTCTTAATATCCCGAGTGTTCTTAGATAGGTGACATTAAGAAAAAACTAAAATGGCGAATGTTTGACGCCATTTCGTGAGGTAAACAAAAATAAAAATTTACCAAGCATATCGAGTGGGGTATCAAAATAAAGAATTTAAACACTGATTCTAAATATGTATATAACTTGCAGTTTTAATATTAAATCGAACGATAAATCTACACTAATAGTATAAAGAGGAAAGATTAGATTTTTTGTTTGTTGGGCTCGGAAACTGCAGAACCGATTTGAAAAATTCTTTTACCATTGGAATTCTACATTATTTTTGCTGAACATAGGCTGAATTTTATTTTGGAAAAAATAAGGTTCCGTAAGACATTTGGGTTCTTCGGACGCAAGGTGTAAAAAATCAACCAGAAAAGTTACTTATTTTACGTACGCTGCCTAAACTATAAAGATAGAACCATAAAATTCTAAGTACTTGTAGAACTTACAAATATCTACAAAAATGTCCGCGACACACTATACCTATCTATGTCGAGTAAGGCACAATAACCATTTTTTTATTTAAAAATCTTGAAATTTTCTTGGACTACATTTAAACGCATTTATTTTACTCATTCTTTTAATCCTTATCAAAATGAATTAAGGGAAAAGACCTAATGCTAGACACTGAACTAACAGATGACACTTATGACAAAAATACCATAAAAATAAGAATTACTCTAATTATTTCTCACCACTGTAAATTTTATAAGCTTCTCAAGCTATCTGTTGAATTGAAAAAATATATTAAAGAAGCCTTCGGGAACAAAATTTTAAAATGGGATCAGTTTTCGTAAATAATATGACCGCGTCAACACGCGCTCGGCAATTTCTTAGCAAATAGGTTAAGGAAGGCGAAATTTTGCACGTAAGTTTTGAATACATTTATTTGATTTTTTGTAATTTCTATTGATTTCATTGGATTAATGGTCATGTTGTATACACTAATTAATGTTTATTTAAGATTTTTTATCCATTTTTCCTAACAATATAAAGGATGTCTACTATTAGTTCTTGAAAATGTAAAAAACCTAATAGATGACATGGATCTCATCTTTGAGTTTTCCAATACATAATAAAGTTATTTTGTACTTTATTCTACTGCAAAAATCATTACTATTCTCTCAAAATATAATTCTATTAACAACCTAAGGACTTAGAACTACTGCACCTAAAAATGGACATGGTGTCTAATATTAGACCTTGTACTGATCTAAAAATCGATTGCTTTAGTTTTTAAGCAGTAAAAAGAAGAAAAAGGAGAGCTGAAAAAAGAAAGAAGAAAAAAGAAGAGGCAAAAGAAGCATAGAGACTAAAGACTGAAAATAAATTTGTTAGGAAAAAAATATGAAAAATAAAAATAAAAGGAAAGATAGTTTCAGCATGGAAGAAGAATGAATAGAATCTGGAGACAACGTGGATAATATTTCTGATGCATGTAGTTACTATGATGAAGTAAATGAAATCTTTTGAAAAATGGCAAATAAATACCTAATAATAGGAAAAATGTAAAATGTAATGTAATGTTCTATGTCAACTATTAGTTCATATTGGTGTCTACTATTAGTGATGTTCGTTTTTTGTGATGTCATTTATTAGTACTTATGACTAAGTTTACAAAAAGACCAATAATATATTTTTTAATTGATTTGTCAGAGAATAATTATAATAGTTTTATTTTGTAAGAGTTACTGAAGACATGGAAGAATTTATCAATCCTTTATTTTCATAAATATATATTTTATAACATTCAAATGTTTCATGTTTCCTTAAAGTGTCTGCCATTAGGTCTTTTCCCTTATTCCATTATTAAGTACAGTTTATGTAGATAATATTTGGTCTTTGAATAAAATTGGACATTTGTTTTTGAAATTATGGCGAAATTAAAATATTACGATAGGGTAAATGACTAGTAGATTGGACAGTACTAGTAATTGGAAAAAGCACAAAAACACCATATTTATTAATGTTGCTTTAAAAACTGACTGTTTTTCTTAAAAAACAGGCGTTCTTTTACTTTAAAAACCGGAAACTTTTCAAGCAACATTAATTATTATTGTGTTTTTGTGCTCTTTCCAATGACTGGTACTGTCCAATCTACTAGTCATTTACCTGTTGGCGTCACAAGGCGGGTGCACGTGCGGGAGGAAGACAATCTGTGCAGGGTGCAGCCTGCGTATAATAACTGCGTCGTCGATGTTAGTGTCGGAGTATGTGAATTGACCTGGGAATCATTTTGCTGACCGAGTCTTTCCTGGGTATGCTTTTTGCAGAGCTCACCGACATCCACGTGGGCGGAGCCGCGGCCGACCGCTAGTAATAAAATAAGAAAAAACCAAAATCCGCCTGCATGGATCAATCCAATATTAATTAAAAATTAACTGACATTACTATAGATCGGAATCTGGGTGTAATTTTCAATGTAAAGAATAATATGGATAAGAGTTGTAATCCCGGGAATCCCGGAAATTCCAGGAAAATCAGAAAATGTCCGAGTACGTAATTTTAAATTAATAAATGAATCAAAATTATGTTAATTTGTTTATAATATATGTGGTATTTATGTATAATATGTGGTACTCGTGTGAAGCTAGAGTGGGTCGCTAATATAAACAATAAAGTAATTAAAATACAATTTCTGTCAAAACCCCACTCCTCAGGTGAATGTCGTCATACTCACAGAAATAAGATCTAGATAGAGATCTGTGGTCATACTAAATAATTATCAGCGTGGCAAAAGCTATTAACTGAGATAGGTTTAAAATCTATTGGGAGGGTGGGGACGGTTTTTTGCAATACAGTATTAATAACTAGTTGTTGTTCGTTTTTGTACTTTATTGGTTGTTTGTTTGTATGAAAAATTTTATTATGTTTCGAATGATTATTTTTCTGTTTATTTGTAATTATCAGTTTTGTTAAGAAAACAATATAATGATATACTACAAAAAATCCTTGTTTTAATTTTGGTTACTCGTTTTAGTAATCTATTTTCGTTGCCCAGATTTGAAACAAAATAATAATGTTATACAGATTTTTTTGTGAAATCACTGTAAAATCATGCATGTTCCTAGTAATGTGTTTAATCCTAGTAATGTGTTTAATTCTTTTACTACGGTTCTGGATCCCGGAGTCCGAAAAATCTGATTCCGGGAAATCCCGGATTTTTGTGGTCATATCCATATTATTCATATCAATCACACCCACGATTCCGATCACTGCAGTGTCATTACTGAAACAAGATGAAAATTCAATGACAAAATATAAAAAAAAAAGAATGATTTGGTACTTAAAACTAGAAACATACATTGAAACAGTACCAAACCTATGTATAGACCTATTATATAACGTATTGTAGGTACACTTTTCTAAGTGTACCGACGATATATTATGGTTATATCAGCACGGTAGTTTTTCAATTTTTTATTAGATTGATTGTCGAATTGGTTAGATGACTACAACTAAAAAGTCGCAAATAAAATAAATTAATTAAAAATCAAAAAACCCGACTGCAAAAAATGTTAACTAAAAAGAACGAAACAAGACCTAATTCTGCCGGAGGCATCGAATCCATGTTTTATTTGATACGACTCTTGCTTACGAGTTTCATGCCAGGATAAATAGAAGGTTACATAGAAAAATGTAGAAGAAGAAAGTGGATAATAAAATGCAGTCGGAGGCATAAGGGCAGTTCCATGTAAAAGTCTACCATAAACTAAGAAAATAAATACCTGATTTTGGTATTAAAAATATTTAATTATAGTCACAACATTATGGTACTATTAAGATTAAATAGAAGCAACAATTTCTAAGCATTACTTTTCTAGCAAAGCTGATATTTATGAGATGATGTCGTGAGCTCGGCTGAGTATGGTTTTGTGTGATGAAGTTCTGACTTAGTTTTCACGTTATGTATTTTAAATTCTTGTCATATTTTGTTACACACTGATTATTCACACAATTAAGTACCGATATAGCTTTTGAGATTCGGGAAAAATCATTTTAAAAAAGATATAATATGCTTGTAAGATCACAGTGTCGAGTTGTAGTGTCGGTCACATAAAAAACATTACTTTTGTCTTTAACTACAGTAAAATTACTTTTACATCAATAAAATGAGAAACTTTCCTACGTGACGGCGTTACTCAAATGATACTGGCATTAAAATTTTGTCATCTTTTTTTATAACACCGAAACTCTAAAAAATATTTTTGTAGTGTCAGTCACATTATAGAGTTGATCACGCCCAAAAGTAGCGTTTTGTTTGTTAGTTTTGCTGATAGATGGCGAAAATAGCTATAGAAAGCAGAGAGAGAGAAGCAGAAAGCTAAATTATTATTTTAAGAACCTGCCAGACCACCTCAAAGTCAATTAAAATCCAAAATTTTGCGATGTCTGGAAATGGGAAGCAATTGTCACAAAAATTTGGCAGTAGAATATTATATTCTTACAACATATCGCAAGAAAATAAGATAAAATTATTGATCTTTAAACTTAATTGAACTTAAGGTAGACCTGCAGAACTGGAAACCTTTTCAAGTAGTAGCGACCGAAACTCCATAGTGTCTGGTCGTTCTTACCTCTATAGGGCTCATATAAAGGAAAATTTTTAGCTTAAAAAAATTACGAAATTCTGCCTATCGCTGGCTCTTGGGTTAGTATGTTAATAGTTTTTGAGAAGATTTCGTGTTGTGTTATTTTTTGACAAATTATGAGTGATTTCGTTTTTGTGATGTTTAAGTTAAAAAAAGCATTTTAATGAATTAACTAATTACTGATTAGCTTTTATAGTTCATATTGTACGTGCTGAGATACATAAATTTTAAGGTGTCATGTAAAGCTACCGACTTTTACCTGCACAAAGTGAGTGTAGTGTCGGTCACGTTTTGGGCTGTAGTGTCGGTCACAATTTCTTTTGCTAATAAATATATTTTTAAATAACTTACAGGTTATAGGTAACCATTTTATAATAGTTTGTTTCGTGCACTTTCGATAAAAATACAAAGTAGAGCTATTTAGCACACAGAGAGGAAGATTATTGGTGTTTACAAACACTCTCGGAAACGACTTCCTTTTGCATGTAGTGTCGGTCACGTTTATGTTTGAGTAAATAAATGCTATTTGAAAACAACAGTGTATACCATTTTTTCTGCATAAGTTAACTTGTTTAATCTGCTACAAAGCCATCTTAAAATTGATATTAACAACATAATAGTAACCATAATATATGACAAAATAAAACGCAAGTCGTATCAAATGTAGAGTCAGTCACATATGGAATTGCCCATAATATTTTATGATTTATGAATTAATGTTAAACTTGGTGCGACATGCCTCCGACTGCATTTTATTATCCACTTTCTTCTTCTAAATTTTTCTATGTAACCTTCTATTTATCCTGGCATGAAACTCGTAAGCAAGAGTCGTATCAAATAAAACATGGATTCGATGCCTCCGGCAGAATTAGGTCTTGTTTCGTTCTTTTTAGTTAACATTTTTTGCAGTCGGGTTTTTTTATTTTTAATTAATTTATTTTATTTTGTTTATCATACGGGTACCATTAACCTTTTTCCCGGATTTAAAGTATCCTATGTCCTTTCCCGACACATAACGTACCTACATACGTTATGTGTCGGGATACATATTATCATTGAAATCCATGTAGCGGTATAAGCAGAAATCATTTTTATTGAATACCTGGGAACCGTACATATTTTCGGAATAAAAAGGACCCTATGTCCTTTCCCGGGACTCAAAGTATCTCCATACCAAATTTCAGAAGAATCGGTTCATCGGTTTGGGCGTGACGAGGTAATTTTATAATATTTTGTTAAAATAAGCACTTTAATTTGTATCAATGAAAGAACAAATCAGAATTTTGCACTTATGTTAAATATCACAAAGGACATTAATGCTATGTAATAAGCCCTATAGCATATGGCATTAACCATTTTTATACGTTTTCTCTTAAAACTGAATGTAAAATTAAAATGTTTTTTCATAATCATAATCTACGCATTTCAACAAAAAAAAGATACCGCACAATAACATTTTTTTGCTTAAAATAAGCAGAAAATAAAGATTATTCGAAAACAAACTTAAAACGCCGATTACTCAAAACTAGTCCGATGTGGGATGGAACACGAACGTTTAACAGCATCCATATATCGTCAAAAGTTACGCAAAAGATAATCATACGCCTCGCGAGCGCACGTCAAACTCATAACTAAGAAACTATGTTACTTACCACTATGTAACAGCCGTTCCGCGAAAGGATAGATCGGCGACTTGGTTGGCCGGAACGCACACGCAAATTCGCCCGCTAATTAAAAAAAATACAGCATTTTGTTTTCTGCGCGGGCGCCTCTGCGACGTAGGTTATCTTTCTAGGGATATTGCACGTAGTTTTGTTGTTAATGAAACATTTAAATGTTAAAGTAGCAATATCAATATGTTTGCACTTGCCGCTCTGGTTATAAACGCAGTTGCATTTCACTCCAGCAACAATCCCAAGCATTATTATCTATCTGTAAGAATGAATAAAAATGTTTAGATTTGCTTTATCCAAATGTTTAGTTACGTTTTTTGGTTGGTTCAGTACTTACGTTTAAACTTGTTTTATAGGGTGCTAAAGTCACCGATGTTCGGCGAATTATATTGGCTCGTATTAAATAACATTGCCATTAGTTCTTAGCTCTTCTACATCCCCTACATGTCCTGCTAACACCAATTTATTTCCTTTTAGCATAGATTGGGCCTTGAAACTTATTGAGTGTTTTACAGAGTGTAAAACCAGTTTTTTTATGATTATATTCATTTTCCACAAGTAGTTTTTAACTAAATATAACCGAAATACCATTAATTATTGTTCTAAATATATTTTATTTGCTATAATATTTACAAAATAAACAAACTCTTGTTGTTTATTTTTTGACACAAGCCCCTGAAACTTTGTTTGAAATATGTCACTACTGACTTGCACGTTCCGAATAAACACACTAGGCCGAAGTTACGCGGCGTAAATGACGCAAAATTACGCCCGCAATGTCAAACGCATACAAAATACGGACGGAACGCGAATAGTGTAATCATCAGTAATTTAAAATACATTGCGGTGGATGGATAAACACACTATGCCGAAGTTCCGCGGCGGTAATTCCGCATGATTACATCAGCAATGTCAAACGCATACAATATGACGCGACAGAATTTCGGCTTAGTGTGTCATCGGTAATCTAAAATACATTGCAGGCGGAATCATGCGGAAATTCCGCTGCGGAACTTTAGCATAGTGTGCTTAGACACTTAAACACGAGGTTGTCATTATGCTGTTTGACAAAAACGGTCTAAATCGAGTAAATAACAAAGATTTACATTCCATTTCATTTCATTAAAATAATAGAATCTGTGTACTGCACATACCTTTATTGGTTTTAGTAACGAGTAGGTAACGACTAACGAGGTATCAGGCAACTCTATGCATACTAGATCACTCGGTTATCCCATGCGACAATTACGTATGATATAATATTATGATTTCGTAACGTTCTGTTCATAATATTTTTTGCATATAGCCTCGATATTTATTATTAAATCTTGCCGTTTTAAGCGAAATCAGAGATATTTCATAGTTTTTATTATTCGTAGTAAGTATTTCATATATTACTTAAATTGATGTAAAGTTTACAAAAAACTTAAAGAGCTTTTAAGTGAATAATTTTTTAATAATTAAAATGAAATAATTCTTTAATTTCATCATAATCCCAACAAAGTAATTGTTACAAGTGTATCTTTGTAATAAAATGCCGAACAAAACTGTCCTGAATAAGAATAAGGACCAACGAAGTTATTCCATGTTCAACGCCTGGATTTTAACCCCCTGCTTTACATAATTTTACGGCCGACGGCACGGTTGAAAAAAAGGTTTAAAATATTGCATGGATTACCTGATGAATCTTTAAAAATGTTTAATTCCAATTACAAAATTCTCGATTTGAATAATAGTATATTATACTACTAATATGCTCTATAATATTTTAACTTCATATTATATACTATAAATCGGTAGTGGGCAAAATAAAATGTAATTTTGAAACTAATTAATCTATGGTTCCGAGAAATAATTATTGCGCATAAAATGTTTGGGTACAAAATAAACAGAATATTCAGTAATTAAGCGATTTGTACAAAATAATATTTAAGTTGTATTAATTAGCAAAAATGAAAATTCCGTGAAAATTAATCAAAATAACATGAATTTTTTCAATAAACTTCCACCCCCTTTTAGGGGGGGGGGGTGAAAGTTATAAGTTTATGAACTTTTTAGTTGGTTGTACACATATACTTAGATATTACATACCAAATTTCAGCTTTCTAGCACTTCAGGAAGTAGCCAAACATTTTGATGACCATCAGTGTGCCAGTGAGTCAGTGACGAAATCGGTGTATTTTAGATATCAATAAAATCTAAAGTATTAGAGATACAAAAGTGAGACTTTGTACGTTTGATTAGTTTATAATTGAAATCATATCCTGAGAATATGAACTATCTGGTACATCGGAGGGTTTCGAACTCTCGATCGAACTTTATGAGGGTTATAAAAACCTTCCAGAATAGGTAGGCTTGGCTCATCTTGGTGGGGGCACTTACCACATTTTAGTTTTAGCAGTTTAAGATAGAGTTCCTCTAATTTTGACTAAAAAAAGCTGCTACTTTCAACGCACGTGCATATTTTGTATTTGAGACACAAAAGGCGATTAATTCAACCGTCTGTTCGTTCAGTCACTTCCTCGTCAGCTGCCTCCGCTTAATTAAACTTGAAATACCAACTGAAGACCTAAGTGGATGGAGCGGGTAAATAACAATTTGAAAATTTCCATTTTTTTTATAAATGGAGGATTTAGGACCGAGAAAATGATTTGAAATCAAGAAAATGTGGATTTTATGTATAGCTAGATATATTAGCAAGATGATGAAGTAGGTAAGTTGGAAGTTTTGTTCAAAAAATAAGGGGAAAAATGAGTCCTTTTGTTATACAGGGTGTAACAAAAACAAGTGGTACTTAAGGGTGTGTACGTGTTCCCTGTAGAGAGTTCACTGTGAAAGTAGCAGTGCTGAAAGACCAAAAATTTTTTTCACTTTTGTATGGGCAAGGGCCCGAGCGTCACGAGTTTCCCCATACAAAAGTTAAAAAAATTTTTAGTCTTTCAGCGCTGCTACTTTCACAGTGAACTCTCTACACACACACCCTTAAAAGTATTATCACTTGTTTTTGTTACACCCTGTATATAATAATTAAGGTGACGCCGCGTTAAAGTAAAAAATCGTTTTGGATAATTTATGTTTTAGATCGCTTGTTTTCTATGAGAGGTCGGGCCGGCTTCTCATAGAAAACAAGAAATGGAACAGCAAGAAATGGAAAGGGCGTAAGCGATAAAATGGTTTTTGTCGCGTAATTTAAAAACCATAAATATGTTTCATATAAGCTATGGGCAAATTATAGTGTATGCTTGAACTAATTCATGTACAAATTTTTGAAGCTTAAATCACTCTCCTCTGTTGGCAAAATTAGAATCCCTGTTTTTATAGAGGCCTTTTTGATTAATTATTCTGTGTTATAAAAGTTGACCAATCGTGTTATGCTATAGGTAATTCAAAAATAAAGACATGATGAATACTGACAATGAACTTTAATTTCTTAGCTTTAGTCATTGTTGAGAAAAATCGATATCGCTGCAGCCAAATTATCAAGGCGTCACCTTAATAATATTAGAACTACCTTCTTCATTCACTCATGTCTTTAACTGCGGGCGTCATGAGCACGATACATATTTCATCCATTTAACGCAATGCCTAAATCATGTACTAATCCATGTGAAAGTGTCTGTCTATTCACTATTGTATAAATACTATTATGTCCGTAACTTTATTGTGGAAAAATTATTAGACATGTACATTTTTTTGTAATAAAAACCATCCTAATATTATGTTGTTACAGTACTTTTTTGCCCACCAACGTTTATGCGTGAGCAGCCTACAGACCAACGTACATATTTTGCATATTTACAATACCTAATTATATTTTGTATGCATGTCGTACGAGTGATTATAGGTAGGTATTTGTTGGTCGATTTTTATTTGCGTCTGATAATGATAATAATTGTTGTGAGTTAAATGTTAAATAAATAAATAGATTTTCCTAAAGAAAGAATCAATTATTTGTGAATGAAAAGCGAGCCTTATAATACCGCCTTGCATTTCTAAAATAGGAGACCTCACGAAAGCTAAATAGAATGAAAATAAGTTATTTCAAATACTTTTCTAAAATATTCATTCACTTCCACAGAGAATAAAATATATATTTTTAATTGGACTTTATTTCAAATTCCTACTCGTAATGATGAACTAAAAACAGATTTCACAACTTACTTGGGAGCTAATTGCTTTAAAACTCTGCCAAACTTTTAGTACGAAATTTTTAAATCATTCAAATTTCGTTTCGCGCAAATTTTGTATACTTAAGAATATTTAATTTTCCTTCGGGATTCCATTTATTTGATTTTAAGCTTAATAAACTGGGTTCTATCTGCCTTAACACCAATTTTCCTTTCAATTTCAAATCGTTAGCGACTTTCTAAAAGCGACAGCCGACAATATTGAAAAGGGATGTCGCTTTCCATTTTTGTTGCACTATTGTATGCAGATTGCAGACGGATTAAATTCGTGATACAGTGAGATTGGATTTTCAACAGAGTAAACTTAATTTATAGTTGTTTTTTTTAAGTGCACTTTTTTTTGGGTTCTGTACCACAGGGTAAAACGGGACCCGAGACTTCGATGCCTGTCCGTCTATCTGTCTGCCTCCTGGCTGTATCTCAAGAATCGCTATAATTGGACTTCTAAAATTTTCACGGATTGTGTAGGTATTTCTGTTGCCGCTATAACAGCAAATGCTAAAAACAAAATAAATAAAGGGGGGCTCCGATACGACAGACCATAGAATTTGCGACAAACGTGATTTTATTGCCCTTTTTGCTCGTAATCAATAATGGCAACTGAGCCTGTAGCCAAGACCTTTTCTTTATCGCTTCTTTAAAGAATCGCCGATCAAAATGTACGATCAAATTTACATTTGACGAGTCGAACGTCAACGTTAAATTAAGGCGAAGATAGCTGCCAATTCGACATCTTTGTGCAGTTTTCTAGACGTATTTATTTCATTGATTGGCACAAAAAAATATATGTGATTTTTGATTATATTTGGAAAAGCTTGTCCAACTTAAATAATAAAATAATGTACTCCTACTGGATGAAAAAAAATACCAAAGTCACATCTTTCAGGAACTTTAAACAGTTCTAACTAAAGTAATAATACAATCTATGCTTTAAAAATTTGTTTATTTTGCCCGATTTATTTTTCGGTTCTGACATCTAGATTTCCCATAGTATTTATTTTTTCCTCTAACAAACGAAAAATGTATCCACGCTACCGAGTGAACACTTCACATCTCTGTCTCTCTGGCATGAAAATCGACAGTGGTGCGAGAGTGATGCGAGATCAAGGTCATTGGCAGTTGTCAACGCCTTAACGAAAACTTTTGTCAATTCCATACATTTTGATGGGCGATTCTATAAAAAAGCGACAAAGAAAAGGTATTGGCTAAAGGGCCAGGCAGGCACTTGCAATATTCACAATTATACAAATTACGTAACATTATTATACTTTTACGTATCCGAATTCTTGTACAACAAATTCGCACGCTTGCGGGATCATCTTGTAGTTGATAATAATATAATATGAGACTCTGTTTCGTTATAGTTGAGGTTTAACAGCCATTTTTGCATTTATTCCATATTTTATTATATATGTTCAGTATTATATTTATTTTCTTATATAATATGTAGGAAATCAAGTTGTATTCAGAACACCAGCGCCATCTCTCGGCGTTCGATGGAGTTAGTGCAGCGCGCGCGTGCCCGCGACGGAGTCACGGAGAGGACTCATCAGTCATCAGTCATCACTCACTTCACTAATAGGCTTGATGACTAATTTTTTTTCTTATTGGTAATTGAATGACCCTTAAAAAATTGAAACATCGCTGAAAGAATGACTCTGATAGCTTAAAAATTCACCAAGATAATTATTATGAACAATTCAAACATCTCATAAAATAGACCTGCCCGAAACGCTCCATACAAAGTGTTACGAAAGACTGACGTCACTCTTTCGTAGTTTGTACGGATCGGGAGAGAACTTTGTTCGATAGGTATATTAAATATTGCGTTTATGAAAGTGGTTTTATACCAAAAGTTGCTTTTAATTGCATAAGTTATCGAATGGTATACAAATATTAAGAAATTTAATTGAAAAAAAAAACGACTTGGTTATCCAATTTTGAATCCGCATAACAAAAAAAAAATACAAATGCTATCGAGCTGAAATTTTGGTAACACTTATTTTTTACCGTGATTTCTTTATTTAATTAACAAAATTCGCTTATCTTTGACCTTGTCATCATCCCTATTCTCGGGAGCGGCACGTGCAGATGGTTGCAACTTGCAACTAAACCATCCTGCGTTCTAAAAATAGATTGTGTGGCCTAGATTCTGTGATTTAATAGTGATTGCTTATTTTAATATTATTAGCTTTGTAATTATTCGAATATAGGTAGTTTGTGATTGGACTAAAGTATTTTCCAACATTAAACACAACTGCCCACAATTCGTACAAAACAGTCGTTAATTTCAAAAGTGACCAGACGAAAATCAGCCTTCACCGTTATATTATAATACCTATATTATGTATGGTGCAATGAATGGTTGTTGTGTCGAGTGAAGAATGTTTTATTAGTTATTAGTTTACGCTACTATCTGTTTTTGCAGGATGGTCGGATCAAAAATGATTTCGGAGTGTTTGTATAGTGTAGCAATAATACAGGGTGCAATTAAACCTTCCTGCCAAATTTTGATATATTGATCCTTGTTAAAAATAAAAATACATGTATTTTTTCTTTTATAGTCACTTAGTACTAACATGTTGAGAAATAGCTTCCGAAAGTTATCCTAAAAAACACTACAATTAATGGACACAATACGTCGGCCGCGCGTGACGTACTCCCGCGCGCGCGCTTCATCCCGCGTCACCCGCCGCGAGTGACCGTTCTGCAACGATTTTAAATGGGATAAAATATGTCATTGAAAAAAAATAACATCCAATTTTTTTTTGGTTAAATGGACTCTCCTAATGATACCTAGCCCTGGAAAAAAATTGGCAGGAAGGTTTAATTGCACCCTGTATATTGTAAGAAGATATAAATTAGCCTTCTGAGTTCGTTCTGACTGACAGCTAGTACTTGCGAGTCAAGGTAGAGGTTGTTAGTTGGATATCGAAATGACTTTTTTAGCATTAAGTACATTACTTTGAGTATTATGTTTTCTGTGGGAAAGGCTGTAATAGAGTAAAGCTAACCATTTTGTCTTATTATTTATTTTATATTACTTATTTAACATTGCTTGACGAAACGGGGCTTACCGCTTAATCGACTGTAAATTGTAATTGCTGCTTTAATTTACCATACTTTTATTTTTAATAAATATATTATTATTAAGTTAAAATCACTATGCTTATAAGTTAAAATTGTGTTCTTTTATTTTAGTCAACGTAAAAGTTATTTTTAATACTAACTCAACTTGCATTCGATTATTTTATTTTACAGCGAAAGTGGAAATCAAAAATGTACAGGATTTAACATTGCAAGCACTATTCACAAAACAATATTTTATATCATGTAACACACAATATGTACTTAGTACTTACCCCATCGAAATACCAGTTGGCTAATTAAACTAACCAATTTTTTTATCCTTTTACGCTTTATCCTTTTAAACATGTTATTAAATTCATTTTTCTAGACATTTAATGACCAATGTCACATTGAACTATTTTGTAGTGTAAATATGTATGTAAGAAGAAAGTAAAACTTGACATGTTATTCGAATTCTATTTATACGTTTAAATTAACACACGAGAAGTGTTAATTTAAACGTACTTATGTAAAGCTTTTTGGCTTTTTGTAATGTAAGACTCGAAATGACAACCGTTCGAAAAGAGGATTAAGTGGACTTTTTTCGTATTTTGTAATTCACTCCCCCTTAAAGGGTATTCCCTGCCCCTATAAAGTGGTTACAGTTGGAGCACCGTGTATGCTAGTTGTATCACGTCTTGTAAGAACGATGTAAATATCCTGCCATAAATCATTGTATTTCATATTATAATAAAATTGAACAGACCGCATTGTTGCAGTTTTATTTTGTGTGACTTATTTTTCCCAAAACTATATACTTTGTAGGTATTTTTTAAAGAATTTTGCGAAATTTTTTTGCCGAATTTTTTTATTGTGGGTAAAAAAATATATTTTGTTGATACTTACCAAAAAAGTTATGTGGGTAATTTTAAATGTCCTTCCCAGATTTATAAAAGTACAAGAAGAAAAAACGGCAAAAAGTGGGTATGACTGAAAAAAATGTCAAAAAGTACTAGGAACACAGAAACAGCTAACAGGTACGATTGCAAAAAAAAAACTTAAAAAGATTTAAAAAAATAACTTTGCTGGTAGTCGAATGCTCATACTATTACAAATATTTACACAGCAAATTAATATGGTCATATCTTTATAATGGTTTAGAAATTTGTTGTAATTGATTGTTTCTTATAACATTTAAAAAAAACATTTCTTTTTAATAAAGGAGTAGGTTTGGCAAATAAAACGACACATGAATTAATCGTCTATTTAAAATAATATAACATAAAAATAATATAACTATGTCACATAAAATAAAATAAAAAATTAAATTAATTCAAGGGGTATCACCCCAGAAAAACATAAACGGAAAAACAAACAAAGACTTGTAATATTAATTAAGTATCATCAGGGAGTAGGTTCGTGCTACGCTAGTTTTAGCCGTCTGTGTACTCGGAGGGTATGGGAGAACGTCTAGGACCACATGGCACGTAAGCAATGGTAAGCAAGCCAGTTAGAAGCTCAGCCCCTTCATACTGTCCGAACTCCGAAGGTGGTCGCTGGTGTTCGGACGTCCCGGTGTGTACAGCAGCCGGTGTTCGCAGGTGTTCGGACGTCCCGGTGTGTACAGCAGCCGGTGTTCGCAGCTGTTCGGACGTCCCGGTGTGTACAGCAGCCGGTGTTCGTAGGTGTTCGGACGTCCCGGTGTGTACAGCAGCCGGTGTTCGCAGGTGTTCGGACGTCCCGGTGTGTACAGCAGCCGGTGTTCGCAGGTGTTCGGACGTCCCGGTGTGTACAGCAGCCGGTGTTCGCAGCTGTTCGGACGTCCCGGTGTGTACAGCAGCCGGTGTTCGTAGGTGTTCGGACGTCCCGGTGTGTACAGCAGCCGGTGTTCGCAGGTGTTCGGACGTCCCGGTGTGTACAGCAGCCGGTATTCGCAGGATGTTCAGCTGGTAGAAGAAAAATAATAATTATTAAAACTTATTTATATATTTATTCAAATATTTTAGTTTAAAATTTAAATCGTAAGTAATACTATAAAAAGGTCAATTAACCTATCAATCCCCGTAAGGCCCAAGTGGGCCGCGATAACAAAAGATTTCCAAGAATTGGCGATAGAAGGATTAAAGATTATTAAGATATGAGAAATCTATATGACAACTTTCATTCTAAAATGTGTCAAGAGAATGAATATAATATAATTACTGCGTATAAAATGTTTGGGTACAAAATAAACAGAATATTCAGTAAAAGCGATATTTTGTACAAAATAATATTTATGTTGTATTAGCAAAAATGGAAATTCCGTGAAAATTAATCAAAAGAACATTTTGATACCGATATATTTATTTACAATAATAATTAATTAATTATTGTCCCAAATAGCTTTTCCCCAAGTAAGATTTTAATGCTTCTTTCTCATCAATTGTATTATATTGAAATTGAAATTCAATGGCTTAAAAATATTGGTAGAAAATTCAGCACTTTGAATAAAACAAAATTGATAAAATAAAGATATTTTGTAAATGACTTTAATAATTCAAATATCTGACTGAGGCTTTTAGTCGGCCGACCGCATACTATCGGTGCTGATGGCCCGAGATGTATGAAATTCTTTAAAATTTACGCTTTCTAAAGCGTATTTGAACAATGCAGCGCGTAGCGGTCAACGCTGATAATAATAATTCATATAAATAGTTACGCCGTCGTCGTCGTCAACGGTCTGCGAGCGGTCACCGCGACAGTAAAATCTGCGAACACTTTGCTAAAGTTTCTGAAACTTTCTTGCAGACTTTCTGAAAAAGCCGAACGTTGGAGCTGATGACATATAATGAAATTCTAGGAGGCGCTTTTAACACGTCTGCTACGTAACGCAGATAATTTATTCTAATTAGACAGTAAACCTAATAGTAAAATCACCAGCTATAGACACTCTGATAAAGTTTCTAAAACTTTTTCGCAGACTTTCTGAAAGAGCCGACCTGCTGGGCGATGGTGTCGCCGGACTGGTCGCGGTGCGCGGACGAGCTGCAGCAGGCGGTGCGAGACATCTCCGAGCGGTCGCACCACATCACCTACTTCAATAGAAACGCTGAGCTGTGCTGGTAAGTTTCTGAACACTGAAAGTTTCTGAAACAGCCGACCTGCTGGGCGATGGTGTCGCCGGACTGGTCGCGGTGCGCGGACGAGCTGCAGCAGGCGGTGCGAGACATCTCCGAGCGGTCGCACCACATCACCTACTTCAATAGAAACTCTGAGCTGTGCTGGTAAGTTTCTGAAAACTGAAATTTTCTGAAACAGCCGACCTGCTGGGCGATGGTGTCGCCGGACTAGTCGCGGTGCGCGGACGAGTTGCAGCAGGCGGTGCGAGACATCTCCGAGCGGTCGCACCCCATCACCTACTTCAATAGAAACGCTGAGCTGTGCTGGTAAGTTTCTGAGCACTGAAAGTTTCTGAAACAGCCGACCTGCTGGGCGATTGTGTCGCCGGACTGGTTGCGGTGCGCGGACGAGCTGCAGCAGGCGGTGCGAGACATCTCCGAGCGGTCGCACCACATCACCTACTTCAATAGAAACGCCGAGCTGTGCTGGTATGTTTCTGACACAGAGTTTCTGAAACTTTCTGAAAGAGCCGACCTGCTGGGCGATGGTGTCGCCGGACTGGTCACGCTGCGCGGACGAGCTGCAGCAGGCGGTGCGAGACATCTCCGAGCGGTCGCACCACATCACCTACTTCAATAGAAACGCTGAGCTGTGCTGGTAAATTTCTGAACACTGAAAGTTTCTGAAACAGCCGACCTGCTGGGCGATGGTGTCGCCGGACTGGTCGCGGTGCGCGGACGAGCTGCAGCAGGCGGTGCGAAACATCTCCGAGCGGTCGCACCACATCACCTACTTCAATAGAAATGCCGAGCTGTGCTGGTAAGTTTTTGAACACTGAGAGTTTTTGAAAGAGCCGACCTGCTGGGCGATGGTGTCGCCGGACTGGTCGCGCTGCGCGGACGAGCTGCAGCAGGCGGTGCGAATCATCTCCGAGCGGTCGCCCCACATCACCTACTTCAATAGAAACGCCGAGCTGCGCTGGTATGTTTCTGAATATGACAGTTTCAGAGATTCTTGGCGGGAATTTGAAAGAGCGCGGTTCCAAATTTTTTTCAAAATTGAAAAAATAATTAAATTATAATTATTTATTGATAAAAGTTGTGTAAATACAAGTATTTAGACTATAGTGTGTAAATAATAAAAATGGACGGAGATGAAGCGGGCGGGGAGATCCCGCCTACCTCGAAAAAAAGACCCCGGCCCCCCGATGATCTTGGGGAGGCTTCTAGTGCTGGCGGCGGAGGTGGTGAGGACATATATTTACCATTTCGTAAACCCAATTATAAAAGACTGTATTCTGAAAATTCTATTAATACAGATTTCAAGGTATATATAGATAGCAAAAATGTGCAAGAAAGGTTGAGAAATAAAAGCCCAATTTATTTAAACAGTATATTCTCAAACATAAAAGGTGTAGTAGCAATTCGGCGTATTAACGCAAACAAAATTGTTGTGATTTTCAAACAACATAACACGGCCAATAACTTTATAAGTAATATTAGCTTTCTTGAAAAATATAATATGAAGGCATACATCCCGGCAGCTCAAATTGAAAAAACAGGAATAATTAGATTTGTACCAGCGAATATATCAAACAAGGATCTTTTTACAAATTTAACTTCTACATATGAAATAATTGCAGTGCGAAGATTCATGAGAAAAGTCGGTAATGAATTAGTCGGTACACAAACTGTCAGTATAACTTTTTTGTCAAATAGCCTACCTGATAATGTGCAATATGAGTTATTTTCTTATAGAGCAGCAATGTTATAAATGTTTCAAGTTTAATCACTCAGCCAAAATATGCAACGGAAAGCAGCGCTGCTCAATTTGTTCTGGTGAACATTTTTATAAAGAATGTAGTAAGCCAAATGAGATTTGCTGTACTAATTGTGGTGGACCTCACTTGGCTATTTCTAAACAATGTCCAGTTAAAATAAAGAAATTATTAGAAAAGAAAAATAAAATATCATATGCAAGCGTTGCTGTTTCCAAAGAAAGTTTTGATTTCCCTCCTCTGCCAACTCGCACCACACCTGTAAATAAAAATGTAAATAATGTAAATAATACATTCAAATTTGTAAATAAACCTGTAAATAATAAGCCTATTTCAAGAGATGTAAATATACCAAACATAAAGTCGCTTATCGTTGGAAATGATGATGTACTAATGGCCCTGGTACACACATTGGTCCAAGTAGCAAATAAGAGTGATGAAGTACCTGTTACAACATCATTCATTAAAGATGTTCTTCTTAAGAGTCTGTCAAAATAATGGATTCACAAACCCAAAAAATATCTTCTCTACGTATTGCGCAATTTAATGTTCAAGGGATGAATAACAAAAAACCTCTTCTTACAAAATTTTTAAATGATAAAGATATTGATATTTGCCTACTTAATGAGACATGATTAAAAGAACACCAGTCTGTTCGAATTTCTGGATACAATTTTTATAGCAAAATTTCTAAGAATCCTCGTAATGGTGTAGGAATTTTAGTAAAACCATATTTGAAGTACAATATTATAAATACCAACTTTTATGAAGATATACAGACAATAGCCATATCTGTATATACAGACAATACATCTTTGACTATTCTCTGCGTATACTGTCCTCCATCCGCTGGGCACATACGAATGAACAGATTGCGCAATATCATAAGAGATCTACCAAAACCTTTGTTTATTAGTGGAGATTTCAATGCACATCACATTGCTTTCGGATATTTATCCACCAAAAGTCGAAGCCAAAGTTTATATGATATAATTGATGAATTAGATTTATGCATTTTGAATAATGGCAGCTTTACAACAGTAAATTATCCTACACGCAACCCTTCAGCAATAGATGTAAGTTTTGTTAGCCCTCACTTGGCACCCTTGTGCGAATGGTTTGTGCATGGGAAGTTATCATTATCCAACAATAACAAACATTACTATGTGCATTGAAAGGTACACAATAAATCAATATGATGACAGATTTTTATACCATAAAACTGACTGGAATAAGTATAGGGAATCATCTAGTACAGTCTTCCATGAAATGATGGTTAATGAAGAGGATCCAATGAAATCTTATGAGGAGTTTTGTACTCGACTTAATGAACTTAAACAAATGGTAGTTCCTAGATTTACTAGAGCAAACTTTAGGAGTAGGCCACCCGCACCGTGGCGGAATAGTACGTGTGAACAAGTAGTTATGAAATCATATGAAGCACTTAAACTTTATAGAAATGATCCAACATTAGAAAATCACATTAGCTATAAAAGAATAGACGCTATTAAAAAGCGTACCATAAAGGAAGAAAAACGTAAAAGTTGGAACAATTTTTGTAACAATTTCAATAGAACTACACCTGTAAGTAAAATCTGGAATCTTATTAAAAGATTTAAGGGTATTAGAACCAATAATAAGTCTTATCAAAATGATTTTGTACAACCGTTATTAGATAAGTTGTCAGACAATTCTGATTTAGTTAATCCTGATTCGTTAGAAAATTATTTTAATATAAACAATGAGAATCCGCAATCAAGATTCCTATTGGATCCTTTCTCATGGTCGGAATTTTTAGCAAGCACAAAATCTAGAAAAAATACTAGCCCTGGTTTGGACGATTTTCCATATATATTTATAAAAGAACTACCAGAATCTATCCAAAAAATATTACTGTGCATTTTAAATGGTCTTTGGCTTAAAAAACAGATACCAATATCATGGAAGACTCAATGTGTGATACCCATACTTAAACAAGATAAACCACCGGAGCAGGCCAGTTCTTATCGGCCATCTTTATCTTCGTGTATTGGTAAGATATTTGAAAATATGCTAAAAAACCGCCTGGATTGGTACGCAGAATCTCATAACATCATTCCTCAAATTCAGTATGGGTTTCGTAGAGGACGAAGTTGTTCAGACAGCTTAATTCTCTCATTCACGATCTGAAAAATGCAAAGGGCAATAAATTACATACTGTTTGTGTATTTTTAGATGTCCAGGGCGCATTTGATAATGTGGACCCTGGTATACTAGTTAAGGTACTTAGTAATGCTAGAGTACCCGGAAATGTATGTAAATGGATTTATGATTTCCTCACTGACAGAGTATTATATGTTAAGCATAATAATATTTAACATGGGCCCCGAACTGTATCTAAGGGCACAATGCAAGGTGCAACATTATTACTTTTGTTATATATATATATATATATATATATATATATATATATATATATATGTAAATATTAAAAATGTAAATATCCTTCAATTTGCAGATGACTTAGTTTTGTATTGTTCAGATGTAAATTTGTCAGTAGCTATAGAAAAGATTAATGCTTGTTTAATCCAATTGAGAAAATATTATCAGCAAAAATTAAATTTAAAAATTAATGCTAGTAAAAGTAATGTAATGATATTTGGAAAAGACACACCATGTACTGATTTAACATATAATGGTGAGATTATTCAAAGAGTAACCTCACATAAATTCCTGGGTGTCAACATTGATCAGAAATTATCTTTTGAGGATCATATTAAACATGTGTCTAGAAATGCCATCAAGCGGATTAATATTTTAAGATGTCTTGCAGGTGTTTCATGGGGAGCAGATCCCAAAATACTTTCAGTTTTGTACAAGTCTATTGTAAGAAGCCTTTTTGATTACAGTACTTTAGCCTATCTGAATAGCACTCATACTTATAAGTTAGATGTAATACAGAATAGAGCTTTGAGGATTATATCAGGGGCAATGTGTTCGACTCCCATAAGGGCCATGGAGGTCGGAACAAGTATTATGCCTCTGATATTAAGGCGCCTTTATCTTGCAGAAAGATATTGTCTTAAGCTTCTTTCATCAAATAACTATCAAATTATAAATAGAATCATACCTCACCCAATCATCACAGACGGTCCATTAGCTTCACCTCACGATCTTCTAACTGGGGTGACCCCAACTTTGTGTCGGATTTTCCTGGAAATACAATATCTTTATTCAAATATCAAAAAGTATACACATTGGTCATGTTATATGCATTCGTATAGAAGTATTAATACACCCTATTCTGGTTATAACAAAACCCATCAATAACAATTCAGACATCCTTGCATTTTTAGATGAAGATAACAAGTACTATACAATCTATACTGATGGTAGTAAGGGTGATGATTATGTGAGAAGTGCTATATATGATTCTCAAAGGGACTTCGCTCAAAGTTTTGTTCTAGATAAACAATGTTCTATTTTTACAGCAGAGGTATATGCAGTTTTTGAAGCCTTAAAATCGATAAGCGGTGTAAATAATTGTAAATATTTTCTGATCTTAACAGTAATTAAGTGTCTTCAGAATGTCAATTTTAATTTTAAAAGTAACTGTATCATTTTTTTTATCAAAGATTTCGTGTGTGGCGACTGGAAAATAAAGGTATAACAATAGCCTTTATGCGGGGAAATGAAATAGCAGACAAAACTGCATATGATGGGGTCAATGCCCTAGATGTCAAAAGTATTGTAAATGTTCGTATGACCGACTTTTATTGTAATGTGAAAATATCTGTAAGAAACGTTTGGGAAGATTTTTGGAAAGAAGACCAAAAACTCAAAGGCAAGTGGTATGGACAAATTCAAGAAAAATTACCAACAAATCAATAGTACAATGAGCTGAAGATAGCTAGCCGTGACTTTATCACAACAATAAACAGACTCAGATTTGGTCATACCTAATACTGCACCTGCACACCTTGCGAGATTGAACATAATAAGCAGCAATAATTGCACTTTTTGTAACGAAGAGAACGCCGACATGAACCACATTTTCTTCAACTGTTCAAGATTCACCTTTCATAGACTAGTGTTGGCAACTGAAATTATTGAAGAAAGTGATATCTCCCGCCGCCAATTAAGTGATTTCCTAAAAAACCAAAAGTGTTATAGTGCCTTATATAAATATATTAAAAATACAGTGGGAACTATATAAATATGAAATAAATTAAAAACCCTTTAAAAAGACTTGGCTTAAAGGTCTCGTTACCAGGCCATTAAATCTTATAAAAAAAAGACAGTTCCAGAAACTTCCTGAAAGATCCAACTCACTGGGCGAGGGTATCGAACAAATCGCCAGATTAAATACTACAAAAAGAAACCCGAGCTGGTATGTTCTATTATCTGTACAATTTCTAAAAAAATATAAGAGTTTCTGAAGATATTTTGAGAGCAGTATCCTTTATTGTGGTATGGTTTTGTATTTTTATTATTTAGGTGAGGTTAGAAATACGAACGACAACTCCACTGAACCCTCCATATTATGATATTATGGATGGCCTAGCTCTATTCAACTTCAAGAAACAGGTGTCTGGCATTAGATTACTACACGCAAGGCTCGACTGTAGATAAACTGCATCCACGTGCAAGAAAACGGACGCAGACTTATGTCTTTCTATGCATCGTATCACCTCTTCAATCAAAGCGTATAGTGCTATAATATATTGTGCTATCATCGACCGACTATAATTGTAGAAAGTCGTTTGAACTACAATATCACTAGATTTAAATTCACATATTATTATCACGATTTACGCGTACTTTTTCGGGGTAAAAACTACTTATGTTTATATTTTCTTGGACTCACGGTAACCCCATGCGATATTTTGTTGAAATTGGTTTAGCAGCTTCGGCGTAAACAGTATTGTTTATTTATAGGTATTAGAGGACTAGTAAATACAGACAGATAGACTTTATGATAGTAAATAATAATTACATATTAATTACATAATAATATTCAACAATGGTCAAACAAAATATCAAATAAGCATAAAACTCTAGTAAATTATAATTTTGAAACAAGTTAGACCAAAAGCCGTGTCCACATGTCTCGATCGTAACTCGCGAAGTTTAGAGCGAGTTTGGTTTTAATGCGAGCATAATTTGTCGCATCGTGTCGCCCCCAGCATCAAACTACAACTTGTAAATGTGTTTGAACTTTGTTAAACTTTGTTAACTATTAAAATGGAACTAGTCGATCATTTTATAACGTATGGGTTTAAAGGCGTTAAAAGCGTTGTTAAAAACTATACAAGGTGTAACAAAACTAAGTGATAATATTTTAGGGTTTGTAGTGCCCCTTATATAGAGTTCACTATGAAAGTAGCAGCGCTAAAGAAGAAATACACACTGAGCCCGCCGGGCTGCCGACACGTGTCGGCAACTTTTTGTCGGCGGTCTAGTTGGCGGCTTCACATAATACAAGTCGGAAAAGGTCGGCGGCATGTCGGCGGCTTGAGGTGAGAAATTTATTTGGCAGTCAGTGATTGCCGCGTGTCTATTAAGGTTGTGTCGCCGGGCAACTGAGCGCAAGCGTACCCAAGCCGCCAACATGTCGGCGGGTAACACGCGCGGGCGCATGTTGCCGACATCATTATTTTCATACAGGCCGCCGGGTTGTGTCGCCGGGCTTTGTCGGCGGCCCGGCGGGCTCAGTGTGTATTGCGCTTAAAGAAATAATATTTTTTTGTTATTTGTATGGGCAAGTGCCCGAGCGTCATCAGTTTTCCCATACAAATTAAAAAAATAAGTTACTATTTCAGCGCTGATATTTTTACAGCGAACTCGATGAAACCTACCCATACACTGTACACACCCTAAAGTATTTTCACTTAGTTTTGTTACACCCTGTATAGCGACCTATTAAACCTATAAGGGAATAGAAGTGCTGGCAAGTCTACATGTAGGCGTAGGTCACTTACCATCAGGCGATCCGCTTTCTCTTTTACCCCCAACTTTCATAAAAATCATTTCGAAGTCACCTAAATGTTGTTAAATAATAATTAAAGTGAAACATAGGTCAAAACCCTCGTTTTATATAATAAAATATGCTATTGTTACTTATAATAATTGTATAAAAATACAAAAACAAAACACACCTTATTGTTCTTATACAATACTAGCTGTCCCGGCAAACATTGTTTTGCCATTTTTGACACAAAATCTTACCCCCTCTTTTGTCCCCTAAGAGAGGTGGGGGGAAAAATTTTATACACCAGATGTTAAGTTGGAAAAACAGTTAATAATATGAAGTAAGTCCATTAAAGGAAAAAGTTTGATACAAAACCCCTCTTTGGTCCCCTTAGAGGGGTGGGGGGGTGGTAATTTTTATACACCAGATGTTGAGTTGGAAGGAGGCAAATATATCTGCGAAAACCGTGTGCAAATCGGATCAGTAGTTTTCGTGTTAAAGCAAAAGTCTTATACAAAACCTGACCCCCTCTTTCGTCCCTTTAGAGGGGTGGGGGGAAAATTTTTATACACCAGATATTAATTTGGAAGAAGACAAATATATCTGTGAAAACCGTATTCAAATCGGATCAGTAGTTTTCGTGTTAAAGCAAAAGTCTTACACAAAATCTGATCCCCTCTTTCGTCCCTTTAGAGGGGTGGGGAGAATTTTTTTTACACACCAGATGTTAAGTTGGAAGAAGACAAATATATCTGCGAAAACCGCATTCAAATCGGATCAGTAGTTTTCGTGTGATGCCGGAACAAACATACAGACAGACAGATAGACAGACAGACAGACAGACAGACAGACAAAAAAACTAACTAACTTTTCGGCTTCTATAGCGATATTGTGACACCCTCCGCTTATTATTTTTTGAATATCTTTAATGTACAGAATTGACATTTCTACAGATTTATTATATGTATAGATGCTGTGCATATAATTTAAAACACAAATAGAATTTCCCTTCTCCGGCTTCATATCTCGATTTTATAATCAAGACAAACACAGGTGTTCCAGATAGGAAATTAGATTGGCGTGGCCCGAGCTGGTGCAGGGTTTATAATATTATTGATTATAGTAATTAAAAATATGTATTCTAGTGAACAACCATTGTCTACCATTTACCACAGCTGTCCTTTTATTGGGATTTAAATTTAAAATAAAAGTTTACGTCTAAAAATATTATGATTCCATTTAGCTACGTCATAGTTATTAAGCGAACGAAAACCGCGAGTAACATAGTTATCCAACTTCGATAGTATAATATAAACTCGAAAGTGTGTCTGTCTGTCTGCTATCTTTTCAAGCTTGAACAGCTGAACCAATTGAGATAACATTTGGTATGAGTTTCATGAAGGACATATTATACGATAATTTATTGTGAGAACCGTTAAAGTACGGTTCATGTATAGATTTGAGGGCAAACGATGTTTTGGGAAACGTCTAGGGGCTTAGCCAACACGTTTTCTTTTTTCTTGATTTTGATCCAAATGTGTGGAAATTACACGACTTGAGTCGAATATCAAGTTAATATTATAATATCGTAAGGTTCAGTCAATCCCGTACATTTTTGATCATCCATTCTATTAAAAAGTGACAAAGAAAATGTGTTGGCTAAGCCCCCTGGTTAAAAATTTATAATAAGCATACCAATGCTATTTTTTTTATCTTTTATGTCAAGATTAGAAGCGTCTGTTGAAGACTGACGAGTAAAAGCCAGTATCTTAGAACATTGGCATTTGGCGCCTTGTCTCTTATATTTACGTAGAGAGCCGTTATATAAGATTTCAAGCAAACCATTATAATATTATTATTACGTAGCATGGCATGTAAATTTTGTAAAAGTATTAGGTGCACAAAAAATGTGTCTATATATGTACATATATCTATATCTATATGTAGTACATAAAAGAAAGTGGTGTTAGTTACACTACTTATAACTCAAGAACGGATGAACCGATTTGGCTGAAAATTGGTGGAGAGATACTTTGAGTCCCGGAAAAGGACATAGGATACATTTTGTCCCGGAAAAATGTACGGTTACTGCACAATATACTTTTATGATTTGCGCGTAAACTACTCAATCGATTTTGATGAATTTTGGTATGGAGATACTTTGAGTCTCGGGAAAGGACAAGGGATACTTTTTATCCCGGAAAATGTACGGTTCCTGCACAATAAACTTTTATGATTTTCGCCTGAGCTATTCAATCCATTTTGATGAAATTTGGTATGTAGATACTTTGAGTCTCGGGTAAGGACAAGGGATACTTTTTGTCCCGGGAAATGTACGGTTCCCGCACAATAAACTTTTATGTTTTCGCCTAAACTGTTCAGTCTATTTTTATGAAATTTGGTATGAAGATAATTTGAGTCTCGGGAAAGGACAAGGGATATGTTTTGTCCCGGAAAATGTACGGTTCCCGCACAATAAACTTTTATGATTTTCGCCTAAACTATTCAATCTATTTTGATGAAATTTGGTATGAAGATACTTTGAGTCTCGGGAAAGGACAAGGGATACTTTTTATCCCGGAAAATGTACGGTTCCCGCACAATAAACTTTTATTATTTTCGCCTAAACTATTCAATCTATTTTGATGAAATTTGGTATGTAGATACTTTGAGTCTCGGGAAATGACAGGGGATACTTTTTATCCCGGAAAATGTACGGTGCCCGCACAACAAACTTTTGTGATTTTCGCCTAAATTATTCAATCTATTTTGATGAAATTTGGTATGGAGATACTTTGAGTCTCGGGAAAGGACTTGGGATACTTTTTGTCCCGGAAAATGTACGGTTCCCGCACAATAAACTTTTATGATTTTCGCCTAAACTATTCAATCTATTTTGATGAAATTTGGTATGGAGATACTTTGAGTCTCGGGAAAGGACAAGGGATACTTTTTATCCCGGAAAATGTACGGTTCCCGCACAACAAACTTTTATGATTTTTGCCTAAGCTATTCAATCTATTTTGATGAAATTTGGTATGGAGATACTTTAAGTCTCCGGAAAGGACAAGGGATACTTTTTGTCCCGGAAAATGTACGGCTCCCACACAATAAACTTTTATGATTTTTGTCTAATCTATTTAATCTATTTTGATGAAATTTGGTATGGAGATACTAATTTTAATCTATCTATATATCAATATAATATATAAAAATGAATCCACAAATAAATGAAACACCAACTTGAAACCTTTCGAGAAATTGTGTGATGGCCAAAGTGTTGCAGTAGAGCAAACTAATAGTTTGGGATGAGTGCACGATGGCACTCAAAAATAAACACACTTTTTTATTAATTATGCCAATTCGAATTAAATAATCATCGTTAAGACAGGACAACGTCTGTCGGGTCAGCTAGTACTTATTTAAAGGACAAAGCTAAAAAAAGCCCAGAGCGAACAGATACAGGATGTAGCTCAGAATATCAGTGTTAATAAATGAAATTATTCTGCATATATTTCAACTTAAGATTTGATGGGTAAATAGAAGATATTGCTATTAACATTTCGTCAGGGGTAGTTTTTTCACTTTTTTTAATGTTATGTTTTTAATGATTTTTTGCAGTACTTAGCAGCTTTATTGTTGTTAGAATGCAGTTCATCTTTTATTGTTTTATAACAATAATTATAAATATCCGTAATTAAAGCGGTCCATAAAAATAGGTAACTACACACACTGGCAAAATTAGTGGAACATAGGTAAAAAAGGCCACAACTGTCGGGCTGTGTGAAATCCTTTTTTATAGTTTCTAAGCTCATTTAAGAAATAAAATATTGAACAAAACTGGCAAGTTGACAGATTTTTATTGCAATTATGCCCTACTAAGTATTTTTCGATGATTGACGTTGTAAGTGTTTCTGATAAGAATGGCGTTTTTAGTGGGGTGCAAGGTATGCCAGCTCATTTGATTGTTTGGTTTTTGGAAGAACACATTGCTTAGATACAAAATAGTGATTTTCCAGCATCTACGACAGCTAGAGCTGTAACCACGATAGAGAAAGGTCACACCTACCGTTCGGTCAGTCAGGCCATAGGTGTGTCGGCTTTCGTGGTCCATCGTAACTTTCAACGCTACAGAGAGACTGAACCTTACGTTCAGATGAGAACAAGGCAGATATCGGGTGGCAATGGTTCAGGATGACCGTTTTGTAAGGGTACAAGCCTTAAGAAATCGACCTCGAACTGCTTTGCAGAGACGAAACCTATCGGGACAGGTCCCAGATGTACGTGTAAGTGATTGTACAGTAAGAAGAAGACTCAAAGAAGTTAAATTAAACTCAAAGGTGCCAGCAAGGGCACCAAAACTTGAGACAGGACAGCAAAGAGCCAGGCTAAGATTTGCGCGTGAACATCAAAATTTGACAAGTGAGTGAAATCGTGTGCTGTACAGTGATGGGGGCAAATTCTATGTAAATTTTGTTGACAGGCAATAAAGAATGTGAATGAATCGTAAGGAACGCTATAGACCATCAAACTTAACGGAAACAGTGGCCTATCATGCGGCTTCGTTGATTTGGGGTGGTATATGATTTGGAGCCCGCACAGAGCTGATGATTGTTAATGATTGTACTTTGACAGTATTGGGCTATAGCACAGATATCCTAGAACTGCATGTTGTGCCTCTTACACAGTTTTAGGCAGTAACTTCAATTTTATGCGCGTCCATAGAGTAAAAAAATCGGGCATTATTACCTAAATGATGCTGACGTAGCCCAGGTGGAGAGGTCAGCACGGTCTACGGATGTGGATCCGATTGAGGACGTGTGGCACATCAATGGGTGAACGGTACGAGTTAAAACTCCAGCTCCAAAATGTGTTCAGGAGCTCGAGTTGGCGCTACTGGAGGAGTAGAAGAATATCCCACAGGAAATGATTGACAATCAAAATTCAAGCATGGAATGGCATATCCAGACTTTTTGAGATCCATAGAAGGCATTACACGATTTTAACATGGCATTTTGTAAGTAAAAATGAAAAATTTTACTTAAAAACTTACTACTGAAATTTCAAAAAATTTTCTTAATTTTTGATTTTTGCAAATTTTTTCTACTTTACACGTTTTTATGCCCTAAATTTATATAAGTTTTATTTTTTAATCATCAATTACTAAATTAATAAATAAATATATAAAAAATAGCGAATAATTTTCAAAAATAAAATAAAATTTTGTTATGTTCCTCTAATTTTGCCGGTGTGTTTATTTTAGGTTGTGTGATAAAAAACATCGTTTATGGTAACACAAAATATATTTTTAAACAGTTTACGTATTATCTACAACTAATGTGACATTTTCTAACGTAAGAGCGGGGTGTAAAAAATCGGACTGATGTCTGGCCCACCCCAAAAAGATGAAGAATGATGAAGAAAAATATTACACTTATTATATGGGCACAACTTCCCAAAGTTATTCTTCCATGTATGCAGGAGCAGCTCAAATGTGGCTCGTCGGCCATAAAATGTATGTATCGTCCTGCTCCTGACATGCCTGATTGTATTCTACATCTACTAATGTATTATTTTTTTGAGGCCCTTGTAGTTGAACATGCTCCGGATGTCTAAAACTCCCATTTTATATACACCCGTTCTCTTAATATGCTGCCCTGCAATAGGAACGGGCGATTTTGACATGGTACGTTCCCAATGCAAACGAAATCAAAATATCCTCATGAGTTAGCCGAGGGAATAAAATAAAAAGAAAATAAAATCGAGTGCGTATAGACAATGTCACATTCAATGTAAAAGGTAGCTGGTAGGTACTATGTAATTAAACTGTTTGAAATATATTTTGTGTTACTTTAAATGGTGTTTTTATCACACAATCCAAAATACCTAGTTGCCCAATGCCCATTAATAGATCGTTTTTATAACGGAGATTTGTAATTACATATTATAAAACGATAATAGATGCACTGCATTCTGTATAACGACCTCTGTGGCTCAGTGGATGAGTGCGTAGGTAACTCATGCCAGGGGTCGCGGGTTTGAATCCCACCGACGGAACAAAAGGTTTTCAAAGTTCCTGGGTCTTACATATGTGTTAAATGTATATCATATAATAAAAATCTGAAATATATTATAGTAAAAAAAGTATTAAATATATTTCCGTTGTCCGGTACCCATAACACAAGTTCTTCAGGTACTTAGCAAGCGCCCAGACTGACGTGGTATGAAGCGTTCATAGATATTATTATTTTTATTATTATTATTCTAACTACAATTAGCTGCAAAATGTCGCAAAATAACATCAATTAAAAAAAAATTAAACATCACTCCTTACGAAAAGTTAATAGCAATATCTCCCATTTAGCCATCAAATCTTACAATGAAATATATACAGAATTATTTCATTTAAATATCACTGAAATTCTGAGCTACATCCTGTATCTGTTCACTCTGGGTTTTTTTTTCATACATGTGATAGCATTGTCTTTTAGTAACTTTGGTTTTTCACAATCCAAATTTTAAAAAATAATACTAAAAGTATTATTTAATTTCATTAATATTTTTATTAGCAACAGAGTAACTGTTGCTAATAAATTCTTGTGTATATATACACAATTATATATATATATATATATATATATATATATATATATATATATATATATATATATATATATATAATTGGAATCTCGGAATCGGCTCCAACGATTTTCATGAAATTTAGTATATAGGGGTTTTCGGGGGCGATAAATCGATCTAGCTAGGAATCATTTTCATAAAATGTCATTTTATGCTATTGTAACAGCAATTGTATACGAGCCCAGGGACCAATTTATGCAGTTATTTGTATACGTATATTGTATAGGGAATTCAAAGGCATACAACAAATACCTAGTACACAAAGACGCCAGCTGCATACAAGCTGGTGCGATGCCATTGTTGATTGATCGTGGAATCAATCATATGGTTAAAAAACCATTACGGCTCTCACACTCATTGGAAAATTGAAAAAGACATTTTATTAACATCACCGAGGATACAAAACCACGTTTGGATAAATATAACAGTGAACTTATTTGGGACTACAAAATTAAACACTCTTTCGAATCATAATAATATTATGTTCTAAGCGACCCGAATAAACAAAATGTATTTCATGTTTAGAAATCGTCTAGAATAGGATTTATATTTTTGATAAATGTTTTTTACGGTGCTCGACATTTAAGTAGCTTTGTTTTATTTTTTATCTCATCATTAACCTTTGAGGGCAAACAAGGATGTTTACATTTTTCCCTGAAAGCCGAGATGAAAAACTTTTTGTTTAGATAAAAGTTAAAACATAATTATATTTTACAGACAGAAAATACTTTGCTTTATCAACACACAACAAACAACTAACACAACATTTACAGTATTTACAGTATTTTTGAATACAGTTTTTCTTTGTTTGGCAGGTTGTATAATTTGGCTCAAATGTTTGTATCAAAGGCCTTTGTATGTAATAAGGCCATTAGCCCATGACACATTGAAGATGTCAATGTGTCATGGGGTAATGTGTGATTTATACGTGGGAGAGCCATGCTTCGGCACGAATGGGCCGGCTCGACCGGAGAAATACCACGTTCTCACAGAAAACCGGCGTGAAACAGCGCTTGCGCTGTGTTTCGCCGAGTGAGTGAGTTTACCGCCCAATCCCCTACCCAATCCCTTCCCTACCCTCCCCTATTCCCTTTCTTTCCCATCCCTACCCTCCCCTATTACCCTATTCCCTATATTATTATTATAGGCCGGCAACGCACCTGCAGCTCTTCTGATGCTGCGAGTGTCCATAGGCGACAGAAGTTGCTTTCCATCAGGTGACCCGTTTGCTCGTTTGCCCCCTTATTACATAAAAAAAAAAGATTATGATTTACTCTACACGTCTTATTTAACTTAAATATAAAATCATGACATCTAAATTAAAAAATCCATACTATCGACACATTACAAAAAAATGTTAACATTTTTTTTTCTTTTCTAGCGCTCGCGACGCGTTCATATTGTGCGTCGCACACGCTGGCCGATCGTGTTCGGCGGGTGCGGGCAACTTGTTGCGCAAGATGGCGTGGGTGCTCGCGCAAGATGTTGCCGCTTGCTCGCAACAACCGCGCGCTTATTGCTCAGCGCCGCACACACACATTGCGGCGCCATTGCTCACTGCTCTTTCTGGCGTACTACTGTATCCTAATAGGATATAAGCATGTGGTTTGATGTGACTATTCGTGAACACGAAATCTAGTGTAGTGTAAATAATTAAAATGTAACGATTTTTTTTTTCATCCGGATTAAGAATCTGGAAGATGATACTTTGTGTAGTGAATAAATAAAAGTATCTTCAATATAGATAAAGTAATTAATGTCATAAATTCTAGTCAATAGTCGTATTTTTTATCATTGTACAACGAATGTTATTCTGTTTCGCCTGTTCTATATCTACTAATCCTATTTATTATGATTATCTTTGTAGTTTATGTAAATATCCAGAATTGAATTATAAGTGTGTGATAAGAATTTTATGTAGAAGTAGAGATACCATTAATGTAATATTTATTTTACTAGCGTGTGAGTCCGTTAGAAATGCGATAGTGTGTCTGTCCTTACCTTAAAAGCTTAAACCGCTATAAATTAATATTTTCATTCTGATGATCATATTTTGATCAATTGATGAAGTCGTGGGAAAGGACTTAAAATATATTTTTTTCCCTGAAATTTTAACGCAACGAGAATACGATGACGTAGATCAACATGTATTATGATTTTATCGGATTTATATTCATAATATTAATGTCCTATATTGAACACGATTACTCGTTTCTCTTCCCAACGCAGTTGAGTTAATATTTGCACAGTTAAAATGTTTCCATTTATCCGTCATGTGCGTATACTATGATTTATATTTATGTCCCTCCCGGGGCTACAAATGTATATTTATTGGGGTTGTTTAAGGAAATTTAGTTTTGCGACGCGAGTAACTAAGCTTGGGAACTAGCGATATAAGACGTTGGATCAAAATTAGAGGTACATTAGAGACGTTCTTAAAGGGCTGAAAATAATTATGGGACCCATCTGTCTAATTAGGTCAAAAGGTTTCCACTGTCCAGTTTCGTCCCTGCCACCTTGAAAGGGCTTTGGGGATTTTCTTAGAGGTCATAATATACCACAGAATATCTCACTTCAAAGAAATTTGGATATATGTAAATGGTTGGCTAGTTTACAAATTCGAAAATCATATGATTTTTTATTGTGTTATTCTATGAATCAAAATTTAAATTGATATTTCTAGTAACACTGAAAACACCTTAGATACTTTATAAAAAAGGATGTAACAAGGAGTCAAAAATGTAAGAAAAAGTGAGTCTGGTAGAACGTAATATTTACATACTTGTAAGAGAAGAAACGCCGTTATTATCTGTTTATATTACAAAGTAAAGGTGCTCACCGGGAGCATTCGCTTGTAATATAACGTCACAGAGTTGAGCATTACAATGCGCACCTTGTAATGATACAGTGTGTAATACCTTGATACAACTTGTAACATTAACTAGCTATGGAATGCTCAAAGTCGAATGTTAAATTACACGCGAATGCTCGTCAGTCAGGGAGGTAATATTGTAATGTAATGTAATGTCTAAGTCGAATATTTAATGTAATGCTCAAAAACGAATCTATAATGTTACATTATAAGTGAATGCTCGCGGTGAGGGAGCACCTTGCCATAGTTTCGTTACCTGGGTGTGTGTGGTAGGTACATGGTTTGGCCGACATTTTTATTTTTTCTGAAAATCTATTTTTTTTAATTCGCATGAAATAAAAATTGTAAATAGTTTAGACTTAGATATAACATTAGGGCAAACTTAGTGATATGTGTATTTATATTGCTGTCGAGGAAAACAATGTTTATATACCATTCAATGTATTTTGTGTCCCAAAAGTGAATTTATTATGTTGACATAAAATTAAAAGTTTATTTTGAATATCATTTTATTATTTTAAATGCCTCCAATTAGTACATTAAGGATTCTTAATTGGCAAAGTCGTTTGTAAAATTACAGACTACTTTAGTCTTCAATTTACAATAAGAGATTTAATAAGACTATTGTTATAGACCTTGTCTGGAGCTTAGAATTGAAACACAATACAACTGATTGCTGGGTATTAGCATCGATAAGGTTTCTTGTGAAATTACGTCATGGATTAATAATTATTATTTATTAGTGATTATATAATTTTCTAACTGCAAATATAATTTAAAACGCAATGGTGATTGATAGATCAAGACAGAGAACGCCTGATAAACTTGAAACGTAAGAGCCTCCTATACATATTACAAAGCATAATATCTGTGATAATATTCTATGATGTAGGCGTCTATTTAAATAAAAAAGAATATTCTCCTTTTTTTGCTGAAAGATGCCGTTTCGCATTTTGCGCAGGATTGTTGACGCCAACCTATACTCGACGAGATGGTAAGTAGACCTTCGTACCTTTTTCGTTCGTTCCCTACCTAAAACTCGGCGGTATTCCATTAAATATGAAATAATATTTATTTTATTAGTCCATCGAAATTGACACGGGAACGATAGAGCCGCAAAGCATGTTAAATAAGTTTAAAGTTTTCATATTAGAAATACTTTTCTACCAAAAAAAAAATAGTTATCAATAACTTTGAGTGTAGTTAGTAATTTTGGTAAAAAAAATTATATATATTACGAAACATTTGTTGTTGTAAAGGTCTCAAAGTTTTGATTTGTTTTAAGACAAGAGTAAAGCATGGAGTCAAATAGTTAATAATTACTGTTTGTTTTAAGCTTTCGAAAGTTTGGTCGAGTTTGGCTTAACCCGGCCAAATAATGTAAGTCTTCTATCTGCCTATTAAACATTTTTGATGGCTTAATACTGAACATATTTTATGTTAAAACTATATTCTTCGAGGAAAAAAAATTATACTGTTCAAATTATTATAAAGTACCTTTGATGTAAATTTCATAAAATCAGTAATTTTCCGCTGACGAATTGTTCAGTCTGAATAATCTCTGGAGTAGGAGCTGATTACATTATACTTACAAATTGTTATTTAGGGAGAATAGGGCTAGTGCTTGTCAAACTGGATCAAGACAATACATAGTTACAAAGTTGTACCCTCGTCACTGATCAAGCTTTAATTTAAATCACAGTGCGAAATGATGGAAAGCATTCTGTTGTCTATGGATAATATGGATAATATTATTATATTTAAAGTAAATAATATTACATTTCATAGAATACAATCATTCACTATTTGTTTTAAGCTGTCGAAAGATTATTTGGTCGAGTTTGGCTTAACCCGCCCAAATTATGTCTTCTTCCATCTGCCTATTAAACATTTTTTCAAATAGAAAGTTTTACGTAACACGTAGCTTAACTGACGCACCACGTAGCTGACGTAGCACATAGTCGCCGTAGCACGTAGCCGACGTAGCACGTAGCTGACGTAGCACGTAGCTGGCGTAGCACATAGTCGCCGTAGCACGTAGCCGACGTAGCACGTAGCTGACGTAGCACGTAGCTGGCGTAGCACATAGTCGCCGTAGCATGTAGCTGACGTAGCACGTAGCTGGAGTAGCACAATATGTATCTGTATTATTACGTACATAATATAATGTACTATGTAGGCTAAAATGCACCTAAAAATGTTTTATTACTTTTAATAAACTCGTAATTTCGTACATAATAGTGTATCAGTATACTTGTAAAGTATGACTTATATTTAATGAATATTTTATGTTACATGTTCAATGGCAAAGGCAAATATCAATGTGCGATTAACATTTACAGTGAATTCACTGAATAAATAAAGTAGAAGGTCTTGTCATTGTGTACACATAATCTTGTAATATTTCTTATTGTTGAAGAAGTACGACGAATTTCTTTTTCCCTTGAGAGTGGTAAGTGGCTTATGTCACCTACGTGAAAATATTCCTTAGTATTATAATTTGCAACACACTATGGAGAAAAGAGTGCAAAGATTTCAAAGTCTTGTAAACAGCTAGAGTGGTTTCATATTATATCTGATTCGAATCCGATCCATGCTCGTAAAAATGTGATCCGGATAGACACAGATTTTTCCCACGATTTCGAATAGCTTATTCAAAATTGTATATCATCTCCTCATTACGTTATAATGTGAACAAGCCTCATAATGTACATACTTCGTTTCGTCAAATGCTGCGTATGCCGCAGCATCAATAAAACATACTTATTATAATTATTATTTCTTAACAAAAAATTAAAACCGACTTCCAAGGTAAAAACAAAAGTAGTACTTATGTATTATTCATAATCTAAAACGAATCAAATAATTCTTATTCCTTATTATAGTGGCGTCTTCAGACTTCGCCTAAACCTCAACTATTTCTGTACTCAATCTTCGTACTTCTGAAGTCGGTACCAGCCCGGAAAAGTTCTGATATCCTTGACATAGCAATTACGCTAAGGTAAGCTGACTTTTGCTTTAACAAAAGCAAAAGTCTTATACAAAATCTGACCCACTCTTTCGTCCTTTTAGAGGGGTGGAAGGAATTTTTTTTACACACCAGATGTTAAGTTGGAAGAAGACAAATATATCTGCGTAAACCGCATTCAAATCGGATCAGTAGTTTTCGTGTTAAAGCAAAAGTCTTATACAAAATCTGACCCCCTCTCTTGTCCCTTTAGAGGGGTGGGGGGAAAATTTTTTATACACCAGATGTTAAGTTGGAAGAAGACAAATATATCTGCGAAAACCGCATTCAAATCGGATCAGTAGTTTTCGTGTGATGCTGGAAAAAACATACAGACAGACAGACAGACAGACAGACAGACAGACAGACAAAAAAACTGACCACATTTTTGGCTTGTATAGCGATGTAGTGACACCCTCCGCTTTTTATTTTTTGAATATCTTTAATGTACAGAATCGTCATGTCTACAGTTTTATTATATGTATAGATTGTAACTCAAACAGATTTTCGTGGAACTACGAATTATTTGCCCTACGTTTTTTATCTCACGTACCGGGTATCAGGCACGTTCACTAGTTATTTTTCCTTTTTCCATACAAACTATTTTATTTTAAAAATAAAAAACCGGCCAAGTGCGAGTTGGACTCGCCCATGAAGGGTTCCGCAGCAGTAAGGTTTATTTGTATGAAATTAAAAGGTTTTTGGTTTATTTTTATATTTCCGTTGATTTAATGAAAGTTAAATTAAGGTTTACCATTTATGACGTATAAAAAAAAACTACCTGCTAGATCTCGTTCAAACCAATTTTCGTTGGTAGTTTTTATAGTAATGTACATCATATATTTTTTTTAGAATTATCATGCCCCTACTTTAGAAGTTAGAGGGGGGGGGGGGCACACATTTTACCACTTTGGAAGAGTCTCTCTCGCAAACTATTCAGGTTAGAAAAAAATGATATTAGAAACCTCAATATGATTTTTGAAGACCTATCCATAGATACCCCACAAGCATAGGTTAGTTGTAAAAAATTTTTTTGTTTCAGTTGTACCTATTGGGACCCCTAAAATTTTTAATAATTTTTCCATTTTTGTATCAAAATCTAAATGCGGTTCACAGACTACATGTACTTACCAAGTTTCAATAGTGTAGCCCTTATAGTTTCGGAGAAAAGTGGCTGTGACATACGGACGGACAGACAGACAGACAGACAGACATGACGAATCTAGAAGGGTTCCGTTTTTGGCCATTTGGCTACGGAACCCTAACTAGGAGATGTCACGCAGATTTAAAAGTTTATTTTTTCTGTGCAACAATTTTACGATTGTTTTATGAGGCTCGAAGTAGAATATCATTGGGCTTGGGTGAACTCCACATTCAGCCGTGGATTTTACCATGATAAAATGCAGCCTATATACTTCTTTGTGGTCTACACTATTTAAATGCAACATTTCATCAAAATTTATCAGTTTTAAATCAAATTTGATTCAAAAACATACAATACTATTATAATAAAATAATAATTAAGAAAATAATATAACCTTTATCTTTTACAGTTTAATTAAATATTCCCTCAAGCCCCGTAAGGCCCATATGGGCCGCGACAACAAAAGATTTCCTGGAATTGGTGATCGAGGGAATATACTATATCAAGTGAACTAATAAGAGCCTCCTAATTAGACAAAGTATACAAAGCATATTAAATCGTTGAAGATTGTTTACGTAATTTGTAATTACAGCGGCAGAGTAGACAGAATTAACAGCGGTATACGTAACAATGGCGCTATAGTAGGGGAGCCCAGAGTACTATTCATGTGTTAGTTAGTTACTCAAGCGTCATAGAGACCTAGTAAGTAGGTTTTCTAGGTTAGGTAAAATTGATAAGATCATTTTTTTGCAGTGAGTTCAGAAACTGCAGCCATTTTAAAGTTATTCGGGAAATTGCTTATTTAGGTAAATTATAACAAGATTTTAGACAACAACGACTAAATAATTTAGTTTAGTTGTAACATAAATTAATATCTGCGAAGCTTAGTTGGGATAAATAAAAAACAAAGCTTAATGTTTGAGCTTTATTTTTTATATTTTAAAATATCCCTACAGGCTCAACTTAACTTTAAATCGTCAGTGCTTTACGTAGAAGCTTCTTTAAGCATCCCCTATCTTAATGTGACAGATCCGGTGATATTTTAATACTCTAAAATAACTTTTTTTTAACCCACACGTGAGAAATCTGATTTCTATGCCATGATAACTAGGCACATGCCGGAAGCCTATAAAAGCTTAATCTGACACGCTCGAGAATTTTGCGAAATCCCCTCTTCGCGGCTCCCCTACTACTAGTCTTGCTAATCGAATCTCATCAATCATAGCCTACTCTTGATATATAACCTCATAACTTTATGTTTATATATCACGCATACAGAATTTGCGAGTGTTCTCAACTCATAATCACAAAATAATAAGTTGCGTGTAGCCTCGTGAACACAACAGGACCCTTAACTGTACTGACTCTTACTGACCCTTAATTGTACCATCAGAACTGATTCAAGAGTATGATGAATCTACGTTATTTGGTTAGGTTATAATAAGTTATGCATCGTAAACTGCAATTTATGCATATTAATTAATAATAATAATATGTTATGTTATGTACATAAAGTATGTAATATGTATAATCCGACTACATCACGTAGGTTCATTATCTGCATAATATGAATAAATTTCTCTGATACTCTCACCGCTGTACTCAGAGTCATTTAATTATGATTAACCTTCAATGAAGAATTTGACGGATAATGTATAGGGCTTAAGTCGAAATTTTGAATTAATTACATTTAAGTAATTAATGTTCCACTCTGAGTGCGGCAGTTAGTGCTTTTAATTACGAAAATAATAACATAATATTATCTAACTTTGTCAATCATGAAAAACTTTTTTCCTAGAAAATGTTACCGATACAACAGAAAATGAAAAACGGAAATTTAAGTGTTGTATTACATATTTTTACGGTTTTAATTATTAAAAAAATCAACCCTGCATTGATGTATGCGAGGTACCGAATTTTTTTTTTTTTAAATAATTTTATATGTCATTTTGTCGGCATCATTTAGGTGTGCATTCATGCCGAATTACAGCTTTGTAGCTCTGAGCAAAACCGCGGACAGACGGACGGACAGACGGACCGGACAGACAGACAGACGGAGAGACCGAAACTATAATAGTTCCTTGTTGACTACGGAACCCTAAAAAATCTGTATCTATTTTGAATATTATTATGACTCGTTTATAATTAAGTGTAATATAAATTACTAATATTAAGTATGTTAAAGAGGTAAAGTTTTTTTGTTGGTAGGAGCCAGGAGGTAATAATATAATTATATGAAACTACTGGTCCGATTGCAAAAATTAGAAAGCTGGTGTGTTTGTGAGTGACATAGGCATTATTTTCAGAATGAATAGCTGTTTTTCTTGTTTTCCTGAAATTATTTCGTTCTCAGAATTCCACGCAGCCGAAGCCTAGCTAAAAGCTAGTAAATAATAATTACAAACACCCATCTTTATGATTTTTGACGATACTACGAGTATTATTCTTATTATGTTACATGAAATGCCGAAACAAAATATGATTGCTACAGTTTTTTGGGTTCCGTACCCAAAGTGTGAAAAGGGGGCAGTTGAATTAAGACTTCTGCCTGTCCGTCTGTCTGTTATTCCGATGTATTTTCTTGATCGTGATAGCAGACCGGGCTGAAAAAAATATCAAAACACGCTAGCCCCGCCTACATACCCCGCTATCTTCCAATCGTGTTATAATGATTCCATGAATCGTGCCCGCATGAATTCTTCTTTGAGCTGCAGCTAGTAGTGAACAATATCGCGTAACAAGAGTTCCCGCATTATAGAACGAAAGTAAAGGTCGTAAGTCCCAAAACAGTTTTTTGATGATTACTTAAAAACTAAATACAATACTAATATTTCCTTTAGCTATGATTTTACAAAGTGTATGATTGTAGTAGTGCAAGTTATTTAATGATAGTAACTGAATAAGTGTAACAGATATTTGTTGAAAAGCCCAGAAATATTCATAATTTCGAAAAATAAAACTATCGAGTCAATATAAGTGAATCGTGTTTTCCGTTAGGCTAGTATCGGATAAATATACAATGATTAAATAAATCTCAATTTCATTTAAGTCAATCGTCTTCCGGGATCGTAATACTTATTAGAAAACACAGCAAAATTTGACAGCTCGCTTCTTATCAGAAAAAAGAAGTCTATAAAACACAATATTTAAGAGGAACCCTTCGTGGCCCACTCGCACTTAACCAGTTTCATATTACAATAATTTATAAAGAAAGAACGAGTTTCGTTCAATTTATTCGCGAAATTGGTATTGATATTCAATTATCTTGTATTTAAATAACTCCCACACTCCTGTATTTTAAAATATAGGACTTTACATGCGTTTCGCCCTCACCGGAAGTATTCGCTTGTAATGTGACGTTACAGAGTCGAGCATTACATCAGCGAGGGAGGAGAACCGAGCATTACAATGCGTACCTTGTAATGAAACAATGTGTAATATATTGATACAACTTGTAACATCAATGCTACGTGAAAGTGAAGTCAACTTGCTATGGAATGCTCAAAGTCGAATCTTTAATGTTACATTACACGCGAATGCTCCCGGTGAGGGAGCACCTTATAATAATATCACTATACAGCATGACTGTTGAGACATGACCGATACTAAAGGTGAGTACTCGTTACTCGATTCTCATTATAATTATGTAATAAAATTAGGTACTTACTTAATTTTGCCGCGTGCGTACTCAAACGTGCGCCCCGCGCCCCTCGCTACCCCTTCCGCGTGCGGTGTCCATGCGTTGGGTAAATAATTATCTAACTAAGCTATATTTACTCAGTTATCAATTGATATTATTTTTTTATATTTTTTTTTCAACTACTATAATAGCCTAATATCACGTCCTCGAGTATTGAACATGTCTCACCAGTCATGCTGTATTATCTAGTGTCAAGTTAGTTAAGGTGACGCAGCGTTAAAGTAATAAACCGTGTTGGATATGTTTTAGATTGCTTGTTTTCTATGAGAGGCCGGCCCGGCCTCTCATAGAAAACAAGCAATGGAACAGCAAAAAATGGAAAGGGCGTAAGCGACAAAATGGTTTTTGTCGCATAATTTAAAAACCATAAATACATTTCATATAAGCTATGCACAAATTAAAGTGCATGCTTGAACCAATTTATGTACAAATTTTGGAACCTTAAATCACTCTCCTCTGTTGGAAAAATAGGAATCCCTTTTTTTACAGAGGTCTTTTCGATTGATTATTCTGTGCTATAAAAGTTGTCCAATCGTGTTATGCTATGGGCAATTCAAAGACAAAGACATGATGAATACTGACAATGAACTTCAATTTCTTAGCTTTAGTCATTGCTGAGAAAAATCGGCATTCTGAGAAAAGTCGCCTTAAGTTCACGCGTTGGAATGAAGCGTACATAGATATTATGATTACTAATATAACCCCCTAGTACTTAGTAGAGTCATAGGGTGTGTATGTGTCCCATATAAATAAATATTAGAGTTCACTGTTGAAGTAGTAGTGCATTTTTTTTTAATTTATAATGGGCAAGCACTCAGCGTCGTGAATTTACCCATACGAAAATTAACAAAAAAGTTGCTCTTTCAGCGTTGCTTCTTTTACAGTAAACTTTATACAGATCATTCATACACAGCGTAAAGTATTATCACTTTTTACACCCTGTATTTTATAAGGAACACCTAGAAGCACACACTTAGTTTTAATATACCGTTTATTAAATAATTTCTAAGACCTAAATTTTCCAGTTTTAGATTATTCCCATTTCGGTATTAATAGATTTGAAATGTAATAACCTATAAGAAAGTAATAATGTAGTTTGTTGATTTGTTGAGTGTAGGCGGGGCCGTCTCATCTCCTTAGCTTCATAACGTCTAGTCTTATTAATAGTAACTTACGTATAATTTTCTATCCGAATGACCGTGATTGAATAAATTATTATCTGGAAAAGCCTACAAGGTGTCAGTATATCAATAAAAGATTTCTGAGAAAACATTGATTTTAAAGTAGGTGGCATTTATTTACTACGCAATATATTCACTAATTATAAGGGATCTATGCCTAGGGTCACATTGAATGTAAAGTTGAGTATATATTCCAGCCCCTTTAGCATGGCCACATTAGAAATGCAAAAGTATAGAAACACTGTGGAGATAAACTGAAGGTACCATTCCGATCTTTTCCGCGGCTAACCGCGACCGACAAAAATTCAAATAAAATGTTACTTTATGACATACCTAGTCTATGTCAAATTAAGTGTCATTTTATTTGAATTTATAGACTATAGTCTATTTTGACAGGGGTCAATGACCGCTACGGACATAATTCGACAATTTGAGAATACAAAGTTATTTGCAAGTCCCTACCCGTCCTCAGCAAGGTGCTTAAAAGTATTTTTCGGCGCAAAAAAATAACACCGAACTGTTTCGTTTCGGTGTAAACGGACCCTTACAAACACAAACATCCTGCATATTACACTGGTGTAAGTATTTCAAATATTGATCAAACAGCCTTTTTTAAGAACCGTGAGTTATATCGTTGTGCAAGCAGTGAAAATATTTTTTAGATTTTTGTATTTTTGCGACAAAAATGCAATAATTGGACAGCCTGAAATATCAAGTTTTGTACTGTTTATTACTGTAGAATGTAGATCAAAAAACTACTACACTGTTGAATAAAAGCACATTCTGTTCAAAAGTGTACTATAGTTAGTATATATATTTTTTCTGTGTAGCGAAGCGACGTGTTTTTTTTAATAAAGCTAAATAAATGGCTAGCGTGTAAATCAAACAAGAAATAATATATTCGAACCGCAATACTATTTTGTAAATTCATTTTTTTTTACCTCTTTACATCGAAACCGCTAAACGCATCTTTACTACAATTTGGTAAAAATACACCATGAGACTTGGTAAAGGACGTATGTGACAGGATGATTTTATCACATCATAATGTACAGTTTCAGCACGATATATGAATTTCAACGCAGTTACGGGCAACATCTAGTATTATAGTGTACATACAGTTTAAGGGGGCGACTAACCCTAAATTGTCGATTTTATAATTCAATTTTATAGTTGAAAATAAGCCCCGAATTGTTTCATTTTCTAAACATAGATACAACAATATATTTCCGAGGATCCGACCTAGCGAAAACACGATAACTTAAAAATTTCTCTATAGGAAAAAATCACAAAGTTGCGTCTAATTTTCACGAATTTTTCATATAATTATTGCCATAACCGCGTGCATTAAACTAAGATAATATTTTAACACATTGTATAAAATTCTATCATTAAGAATCTGACCTAGCGGATTTTCAAAATGCTGTGAGTATATTTATCGAGTTATTGAGAAAAAACTAATTTGGCGATAAATCCGCGTCGTCCTTTTTCACCTGGCATATGAAAGAAAGTGAGTGTGGAGAGAGAAGGACAATGTTTGATTTTAATCTCTTAATATATTAATCTCTTAATATCATATTAGTTATTACCTACTATCGCACAATGCCCCCGAGGCAAAGAAAATCTACCTGTTACGTATTACTTTTATATTAGTTTAGACTTTAGATACATCATAATATTTCCCGAACAAAAACTTGCTTATCCTCTTGTCAGGTAAACGATAGGGAATCTAATTTACTTGTATTTTAAATGAGCTCGCTGCACAGTGCACATGTAGTTTTTTAATTAGTTTTAAGTTACAAAATGTATTTCTCGTAAGCGATTTTGTAATCTTTTGAGAAATAAAGAAATTACTTTTATTTGAAACACACGCCAATATATCGGCAATATCATAAACTTACAATATAATATATTACTTAAATATAAAACAAGCGGAAAAAAAAGAAAAACTATATATAAAAAACTAAATCTAAGTCGGAGGCTGCGGGCAATGTACCCAAGAGGCTGGCAGCATTACCTCGCTGTATCGCAAGACTGATACGTTGGCCGAGGTAAGCGCCAGCTCTGGGATCGTTGGTTTTCTCAACCAGTCTTTGGGATAACTCTTTGAACAGTAGCTTGGCACCAGGGCCCCACGGGCCCAGGGTTTCAACGCCGAAAGGTACAAAAAAGTAATCATACCCCAGTGCTTCATATTTTCTTCTTTTGTTTGTCTCCGCTTGTGCCGCCGCAGCTCCCGCCTCTCTTGTTGTGGCCGTCACGTACGACGCCGCGAGCGTATCAACGCAGGTGGCGTCCCAAACAAGAGGCCTCCCGCGGCTCCATGGAACGAGCGTCATTCCGTCGGGCCTTTTGCCGTCGTCACGTGCGATACCGTTCGGCTCGAGAGTGGCCGGCACGTTGACGGAGACAAGGGCCCTGCGGATCACGTCATTCAAGGAAGCATGGCGGGACTGGCGGCCGGCGCTGCGTCGACAAGACAGACCGTGGTGACCCTGGCGGTCTACTGCGGCGCCGCAGTGGCAGCGGTGGGGTTCGCTGATATTGGCTCCTAGTCGCAAACTGAGTGATAGATTGAATGTATGATTGTCTAATAGTGTTCCGGTATTGGATGATGGGTTTGCCTGGAGCCAGTAGCCTGATTCCGGCTCAGCGGACGCTAGGAGACGTGCGCGATCTGTAGTGGACGAAGAATTTAGTATGTCTGTTTGTGCCAAATTGATTAAGGATTCATCCCAACTCTTTTGGAGGTTGGGGTTAACTGGAACGTCACTGAGACAAACACGTTTCCAAGCGTTGATCGCCTCAGCTAGTGACTCAATGCCTATGTTTCCAAAAGAATTGGTGATGATTTTGATGAAAAGAGGATGTATGCTGTGAGCTGAAGAAAGGAAGGCGGGAAGAGACACGCTGGACACATTTGTAAGACCCAAGCCACCGAAACGAATGGGGAGAGTAGCTTGGGCCCAGGAGGTGTCAGAGATTTGGCAGTTGAAAATATTCATTACTGTGTCTTTTAAAATAGTGTCTAGATGGGAAAGAAGGTTGGGATACTCCCATAGAGGGCAGCACCTCAGGACATATGTAAATTGATGCACAAACAAACAAAAACGAATTATTTGGTATGCCATATGGGATTTTATTGCGACGAGTTTGCCAGAAGACTCTACGAAGTTTTGTTTTTGTTCCGAAACGTAAGGCTCAAAACCGTCGTTGAATATGGGGGCACCTAAAAGGCGGAGGATTTCTTTACTGAGAATTTTGATACTAGGGGCCAAATTGTTAAATTTAGACATTATTACGTCGTGCGGCTGTGCGATTGGGCTATTCACAAAAAGCTCACATTTGGAGAAATTTAAATCCAAATCAATTGCTTTAAATTTCTCTATTAATAATTGCAAATCGTGGAGAACTGTAGCCGGGTCTCCACCGAGGGTGCCATCATCCAAATACCAGACGTTAAATTCAGATTGGAGGGATGTAATTGTAAAATGTATGGCAAGGCTGAAAATAGCGGGGCCCAGAGGATCGCCTTGCTGGCAACCAAAGAAATAAAGAATCTTTAAACCTAACCTAATTAACTTTTTAGGGTTCCGTAACCAAATCACAAAAAATCGGAACCTTTATATATTCGTCATTCGTCTGTCTGTCGTTCTGTCCGTATGTTAGAGCAACTTTTCTCTGAAACTATAAAACTTGTACTGTTGAAACTTGAAAGCACTTGTGAAACACTTCGTTCGAGGGTCCGACTCGCACTTGGCCAATTTTTTGTTGTATTGGTATTTGGTATTATAGTGCGATCGTGGAGGACGTACAAATTCGTACATTGCCCCACAACCACGTAGGTCAGCACTAGGCGGGTTGATGAACATTCATCGTCATATTAACTTTCAAACAATAAAAACTAGATCGAAATCGGTCAGCCTGTTTAGATGCTACGATGCCACGGACAGACACACACAGACACGTCAAAGTTATAACATCCATCTTTTTTGGTCGGGGATTAAAAAGTCATTTCATCCAAAGACCTAAAGTCAGCAACTTTAAGTTTGTCCTTGTATGGACAGTCAAGTTTAGGCTTAAGTGTTTAAGTACATAATCCTAGAAACTTAATCCATCGACATAGGTTTTCCATTAACCTACAGTGTCGAAGTTTAAACTAAGTACAGTGAAGTTGCAAACTCTAAGGAATTTGCTTGTGCATAAACTTAGAATTAACCATTTTATCAGGCATTAACGTTATGGATGTAAGTTTTAACAATAACCTGTAATTATAATGCAAGATCGTTCCTAAGAAATAATCTACACTAATCTATACTAATATTATGGCCCATTTATCGAGGAAGGCTATCTATATTATAATATTAAGCTGAGATCAATTGGAGCGAAGAAACAGAGGAAAATGTGGAAAAAACGAGGAAAATTATATGAAATTGCTTAATAACTTAACCCATCAAGCCCCATAAGCTCACCGGTGAGCGAGACACAATAGAATAACAATAGATTTCCAAGAATCAACGATCGAAGGATTAGAAGTTACTGGGGCAATTTTTATGTTCGTTGGCACACATGAAGAATAGACCACGTAAAGGGACAAAGGCTATTTTTTGCGGAAAAATGTACGGTTTCCGTGAAATTCCTAAATTAAGCGGGCCACAACAGAAGTTATACAGTTAACTTAGATAAAATATATTTTTTTTTTATTAAATACTTTTAAAGAGGTAAAGTTCTGTATTTCATATTGTATGTGAAAAAGAGTGCGGGCATTAAACCGCCACTTAATATTATTGTAAAATATAAAAATAACGTCTGGAAAGCTTAATAATATTTTCATCTCCGTGGCAGAATAAACGAATCATTTGGGAGCAGTTTTCTTTCCAAGATAATATTACTTTCTTGTGAGTAACAACGTACGAACGTAGTAATTTTCGTACTAATTAATACAATAACAAGGGTTATAACAAGGTTAATCATATTTATCTGACATTACAGAAACATCTACTCGTTTTGTTATACTAACATAGTGAATATAAGATTTATTAGAGGAGTAAATAATATTGTAATTATAATATTTTGTGGTATATTGATCATAGAGGCGTTCAAATAGTTTCAAAATTATATAATAGCAGATAACAAGGTGAACTTCCCATCACTTTCCTCCTAAACAAATAAACCTTCCTTAGACTTCCAAGATTAAAATTAACCAAATCGGCTAAGCCGTTCTCAAGTTTTAGCAAGACTTACAAAACTTAAAATTCATTTTTATTTACACAGGGTGTAACAAAACAAAGTAATACCACTTCAGCTGGGTTTGTCCTCTGTATTAAGTTCACTGTGAAAATAGCAGCGCTGAAAGAGTTACCTTTTTAAAAACTTTGTATGACACCGCACTGCAAACACAAACTACAAAACATAACCTTTTAGCGACGCTACTTTCACAGTTAACTCTTTTTAAAGGACACATATTACACACACCCTAAAGTGTTATCACTTTTTTTGTTAGAACCTGTATATTAAGTTATACCGTGAGAGAAAATACGACATTCAATAACAATATTATTATGTTAATTGTAATTGCTATTTAGTATTACATGGATAATATTGATACAATATACAATATAATAAATTGATATAATATAATTATTATTATAATATTCTAATAACAGTCAGTCTATGATGATTCGTAGAAATGTTGAAGCGTGGTTGAAGCTAATAATTCCACGAATACGGGCCGATAACTCGATCACGGCTTCATGGCTCTTAATGAAACGTTTGTTGCTGTGTGTTACTTATTATTCCTATCAAAGATAGCTTCTAAAATATGGTTCAGTAAGACGAAAATACTTTTTATACAAAGGTCTAGTGTAGACTTATTTAGTAGTTTCAAATACAAATATCTTTATATCAGACTACTGTGGTCCATTAAAAATTTAGGGTTAGTTAAATATCAAAAACATAACTTAAAATAAATATTTAAAAACTAAATCATGCACCCAATCTGAACTAAGAGCGGATGTATCCTAGAGGCCTGCTCTCGAATTCGTTCATCATCCGCACATAGTTCCTCAGTATGGGTGCATGCGAATCATCTACCACAATCATCAGGATGCTGTTGACACTTCCCCTTACGCGATTTATTATAGACGCAGCTTTTTTGCGCATGAGTGCCCGGAAAGCGGAAACCGTCAGTTCTTGCTTGCGCAAACATCTCAGACACACTACAAAATCTTAGACTCAGACACACTACAAAATTACTTAGTCCAATTCAACCCCGCCAAGACACAAGTCTGCGCGTTCACCGCTAAAAAGTCGCCTATGGTCGTATATCCTCGTTTTGAGGGCACATCTTTAACCATCTCCTCTAGCATTGAAATACTTGGCGTTAACATATCGAGCGAAGTCCAGTTCCGATATCATCTAGAGGGTAAGGCTAAGTTAGCCTCGAAGAAGCTTGGTGTTCTTAACAGAGCGAGACAGTACTTCAGTCCGGACCAACGCCTACAACTTTACAAGGCGCAGGTTCGGCCTCATATGGAATATTGTTCTCATCTCTGGGCAGGAGCGCCAAAATACCAACTGCTCCCTCTGGATCGTATCCAACGAAGGGCCGCTCGAATTGTTAACTGCCATAGTGCTTCAAACAGCTTGGACCCCTTGCAATGACGCCGAGATGTAGCTTCACTCTGCATCCTCTATCGGTTGTATCACGGGGCGTGCTCTGAGGAATTGTTCGGAATCATACCACCTGCAACTTTTCGCCATCGTCCCACGCGAAAAATATACCATCGCCTCTTCACCTTGATGAGTGGCAGTCTTCTACGGTGCGTTTCTCGCGTAACTTTCTGCCGCGCACTGTAAAACTCTGGAACGAACTGTCACCAGCAGTTTTTCCGGACCTATACGACCTGCAAACCTTAAAAGGCCGGCAACGCACCTGCAGCTCTTCTGATGTTACGAGTGTCCATGGGCGACGGTAGTTGCTTTCCATCAGGTGACCCGTTTGCTCGTTTGGCCCCTTATTTTATAAAAAAAAATCGGGGAAGTTTAACTTAAAATTTTAAGCATCATCCTGAAGATAGGATATGTTGGATGCGATGAGTGTTCTGGGGTGATTTGGTGTAGCTGATCCACAGGCCGTACGTGCGTAGATTGGTCGCGTTGTGTCAATCCCAGCAGAAAGATCAAAACTAACATTAAATTGACATATACTGAACAAATGAGAGCCACGGCCTAAACCTCTGGACCACGTAGGTGTTACAATATAATATAATCTATATAAATAAAAATTAATTTCAAATTTTGTTAGTCTCGCTTAAACTCCGGAAATGCTTAACCAATTTGGCTAATTTTAGTCTTGAAATATTTGTGGAAATCCAGGAAAGGTTTATATTAGAATAGAATGATACAAAGTTCACTGGGTCATCTACTTCATATCTAATATAATATATAATAATAATTATTATGTCTATTAGAAGATATATACGTATATTGTACAGTAACATGTTAGCTGAAATTCAAAGCTATTAGTTTGTAAAGCTCAAAGCGGTAAGCGTCAAAAGTAACCATAAGCAATTTGTGAAGCCAATTTCAGAAGGACCACGTATCTGATATACTGTCGTGACGTAGATGTGCCAATTTAAACCTTACTTACTTCATAAAAGTTAAAGTCGAAATACTATTTGGCAAACACTGTATTATTTAATTGCTAAATACTTTAAAATTATACATATTTTTTACTCGTTTTATGCTCCTATTACATACTAAGAATATAAAAAACAATAAGAAACTAAATCAGAAGCTTTTGTCCTTTTTATTGTGTCCGCCTAGTTCAAAGTATTGCAAGAAACATTTGCAACTAAAATTACCGATATTAGTTTAAAGGATATTGTGTGATCACACCTACACAGTATAAATATCACACAGTAGCTCAGCTTAGCCGTCTTCTTGGAGGTAAATTCGTTCAATACAGAGAGAGAGACAACTTTTGCTAGCGAAGATGCAACGCATTACGCAGTGTCTAGGTGCCTTAATGCCCCCATAGTTATTATCAGATAGGGCGATCGAATCCGGTCAGAATGACACAGGCCGATCTAACCGGAACTGAACTCGTGGACACGCGAATGCATACCTAAAACAATTAGTATCGTCAGATCGACTTGTAACCAGTCCGATCAAATTCAATTTTATATTTTTCGACCGCATTTACGTAAGTAATTAAAAAAAAATAAGGTAGAAAGTAGGTAGTAGACTATTATCATCTAACACCTTGATACTAGACTGCCCGAATTGCTTGGTATTTTATTTGATAATTTGAATTCTACTGTATACTATTTACATTGTGGTGTCTAACTCACAAATTGTTGATACGGCCTGAGGGAATCATTACCGTAATATACGGGGGAGCGAAGTAATCGTGTGTGCTTACTGGGTGGAATCGTATTCGTTATTTTTACTCTAATTACATTTTCACCCACTCCCAAAAACAGGCTACATTCGTAACTATAGAAACTCCTTTTTACCAAAATTCGTTTATCGCGAAGGAACCGTACATTATTCCGGGATATAAAAAAAATTCTTTTCCGGGACTCCAAGTATCTCTAATACCAGTTTTCAGCGGTTATGGATATGGATCATGGATATACTTACTTTTAGAAGTATCCATGATCCATAATTTTAAGTTATAGCTCAGGTGTGTCTACAATATTATTAATTATTTTATACAAATATACAACGTCACAAACTATGCGACGCTTGGCTAAATGAGGTATTTTATATTTACTGCAGTCGCCAGAGGTTTTAACCTCCGAAAATTGTAATAGTGAATGGATTTTAGTTTTTGAGGTGTCATTTTCTTTTTTACCCTATAACTTGCAAAGTTTACCAAAATTTTTTTTGTGCTTTTAATTTTTTAGTTACCTAATTAAAAATCAATATTTCGCCATAGAAAATCGGTCCAGAAAAAATTTTTTTTTCTTGTTCCTGTTATTAAATGACTCTTATCCGATTGTTTACTTTGAAAATTAACCAAATACACAATTTTTAAAAAGAAAGTTTGCTTTGCTAAGCTAAATACAACTATAAGGTTTTTGCAAAGTTTTTAGAGATTAACGCTCGTCGTAACCAAGATAAAAGGGTTTGGGTGGATTTAAGGGTTGTAACAAAAAGTGTGTTAAACTTACTTGTTGTGCGTATTTAATTTTTAGAGAAATGATAACTTTTAAGTACTTAAAAACGTTTAAATATCTCTAAAAATGTGTAAAATAGACCGAAAATATTTTTTTATATTTGTTGAGAATTTATTTAAGTGAGAGCTAAAACATTAAATGTATCGACAAATGAAAGACTTTTTCTAGTCTTTGAAATATATATAAACTTCCTACTTAAAGGTAGAAAAAAATTGGGTGCTACAAATCTCGCGTACATACTAAAGACGCATGCTGCGACCTATGTTTGGAAAATGCTTACCTGAATACAAAATATATCAGTTCTTAACCTAATTTGTATTTTTTTCTTTTAAGTATGTTTAAGCAAATATAATTAATGAAAAAATAAAAATAAATAATCAATTTTATTCTGTAAAAATCTAACCAAAAGAAATAAAATACAGATTTTCTTCGAAATATCCGTGAAAAGTTTGTGCTACATTTTCAGAAAATTTAATAAAGTAAGAGCTAAAAAGTTATACACATTAAGAAATAGAAGGCTTTGTTAAGCCTAAAAAATAATTTTAAACTTCCTATTTAAAACCGAAGAAAAATTGGAACGCTATTTACCTGGCGAGGCACACAACAAGCACATTTGGAGGTATGCTCATCTACATACAAAAATATTAATTTTAAATATAAATTATATATTTTTTTCAACTTTTTTTCTTACTATGGAATATAAGCAACGATACAAATCAAAAAAATAATGAAATATTTTATTATTTTGCTATATATTTAAAAGAAAGAAATATGCAAATTTTCTTCAAAATTTTACAGTTTATGAGTTTACTTGAAGTGGAAGAGAATAATTTAAAAATCAAAAGCACAACTTTTCAATAGGTAAACATTATTATTTATGTTATCAGCTACACATTCCTTTTTTTCTTTTCAATTTTCATCCACTATTGCAAAAATCGGAGGTTTGCACGATTTTTACGCTCTGGGAACTCCACTAATTTGGAAATTGACAGTTCGTAATTACTTACCCATTCTAAATTCTAGACACTTTACAAATTTTTTCTGCAGTGTTTCTATTCTTTCACAGTGAAATTTATATTGTGGAGACCACACTGTACTAGCAAACTCTAGGTGACTGCGAACATAACTATAATACAATATTTTATAAGTAAATAAATTTTGAAATGGCTTAGAAACACGTAGAATAAATTCCATTTGTTAAATATATTAAATATATAATTTAAGAGTAACACTGTCCTACAAATTATAGAAGAATCCATATTTTAGGACCATCAAATCAAAGTATGAAATCCTTTCTATCTCTGTTAGCTACCACTTTCAAGATTTTTCGCAGATAAAAATGTTGTTTGTCTTATCAAAATGAAGCTACTAACAAAAATTTTCTTGATAGTAACCAAAAAACAATATGTTCTTGGGCTCCACAACATAATACCTAGCTACGAATATGAGGTTTGTGTTACTGTACAAACCTCATACTCTTTGACTTTATTAAGTGTTGTGACTTGTGTGAATATGAGCTCCAGACTGTAGCTAAAAGTTTTTGCGTAGATATTAAAAACGTGCTCACTTATTCTCGCATTTCTCATACCTAACACATAATATTAATCTTGGGAATTATTAAATAATTCACAATATAATATTATTATTTATTTTTGTACAGTTTCTTAAAGACTTCTCTTTTTGATTTAAAATCGTTATTTTTTCTTCTAGGTCCTTTATTCTATAATAAATATTTATACACAGCGAAAGGCTTCACAAGCGAAAGGAGATCACAAGCAATTAATTGTATGTGAATGACGACGCGACCGCGACGCTATTTAAATAGGCGAGTGCCTCCGTCATCAGTAATGGGAACCGGCGCGGCGCGGCGGTAAGTATTTAGTATACTGCCGGCAGTCGAGATTTAAAACAACGGCTGCCGGCACCGGCACTCAAAATGGGAACCGGTGATAATGCGTAAAACGCTAGGTTGCAGTGCTAATAAATAAATTTTAAAAATAAATATTTATAATCTCAAACATTCGACTTCTTAACCGACTTCTAAAGGTGGAGGTTATAATGTGTTCGGCTGTGGCATGTAGATATTTTAGTTTTTTGTGATGCATTTTCATCTACCTTACCTTTACTACCTTTTTCAGCTACCATAAAGTAAGATAAAAATCTTATACACATACAGTATACCTCAGGTAGGTACTGAACAGAACTTCGGACTCCTAAATACAATATGTTACAGAGTTTCAGAGTTGTTTAAAGAAGCAAATGTAATTATTATGGTGCTACTATGCAGATCACATTTATCATCATCATCATCATGTAACCAACCATTAAAATATGCATCTTCACATTATGACCTTATTACTTGTACTATTCATATTCTTCTAGCTGTCTGCTCAAGACTGATGTTTTTGGTCATTATTCTGTCATTTGACAAGTGATGAACTTGCCGAATAGGCGCCGGCAGCCTATTCGGCAAACATCGCGTGACTTCCGAAAACTTCGGAAAACGGCACCGGCAGCGGAGGCACTCCCTATTTAATCTCTATCTCTATCTTATATATAAAATTCTCGTGTCACAATGTTAGTCCACGAACTCCTCCGAAACGGCTTTACTGATTTTAACCAAATTTTATATGCATATTCAGTAGGTCTGAGAATCGGCTACTCGGTACTTTATATATTGATAAGTGCATTTGTTGAATAAATAATAGTAAATTATTACAACCTGAGACTGACGGCGACCATTGTTTGTGCGACGAGATAGCGATCGACGTTGCCATAGTGACATACTTATTAAGTCACTTCAATAAAATAATATGGGCGAAATACTTTATATGGCAAAGAAACGTTTGCCGGGACAGCTAGTAATATATAAAATTGAATCCATATTCGCGTGGTCACGACATCACGCCTGAACGGCTGGACCGATTTCGCTGAAATTTGGCATAGAGATACTTTGAGTCCTGAAGACCAAAGCTGTCCCGGAAAATGTACGGTTACTGCATAATATAATTTTATGATTTGCGCGTAAAATATTCAATCGATTTTGATGAATTTTGGTATGGAGATACATTGAGTCTCGGGAAAGGACAAGGGATACTTTTTGTCCCGGAAAATGTACGGTTCCCGCACAATAAACTTTTATGACTTTCGCCTAAGCCCTAAACTATTCAATCTATTTTGATGAAATTTGGTATGGAGATACTTTGAGTTTTGGAAAATACTTTTTGTCCCGGAAAATGTACGGTTCCCGCACAATAAACTTTTATGATTTTCGCCTAAACTGTTCAATTTATTTTGATGAAATTTGGTATGGAGATACTTTGAATCTCGGGAAAAGACAAGGGATACTTTTTGTCCCGGAAAATGGACGGTTCCTGCACAATAAACTTTTATGATTTTCGCTTATACTATTTAATCTATTGATGAAATTTGGCATGGAGATACTAATTTTAATCTATTGTTTACTTAATTATACTAAGTCGAATTAAATAATCATCGTTAAGACAGGACAACATCTGTCGGGTCAGCTAGTTAAATATACTATCATCACATACATTTGCTTGTGATCTCGCGGTGTACTGAGTACCGACCAAACCAGCCTAAAAGCCCATATTATAAATCCAGCCTAAGCAATAAGCATACAAGGCCTGCTTGTTTTTGACTAGTATAAACGTTACATAGACACAATTTAGCAATGAAACAAACATAAGCTAGTCTGTGGTAAGACATTTGTAATCCCAAGATTACCGTCAGCTGTGAATGTCGTTTCGCAAATCACCCAATAAACAATATTGATAGCTCAATGGACGCACAAATGTATGTTTGGGGGTAAAAAGTTGCTATAATATTCGGAAATTCCCGTAGATGTGTTTTTGACATTTCTGCTATTTTAATACAATACTTTTTTCGCTCGAACTTGATTCAGCCCTGAATATTAGGCTGAAGTCGGAGCAGAGGGCGCTACTAGGACATACAGTTGTTAATGTGACATATTGCATAATGCTAAGTCAGACATACGGTTATGCTCGATTGAGCAATAACGTCGAGCAAAACCCGCGGCTCGGGTTTTCGTCCACACATTCAGCATAGCTCGATAGTTTTACTCTAAAGTCTAAATCGATACATTTAATTCCATCAAGCTGGCTCGATGCGAGCCTTCGAGCTGTCAGTTTTGCGGTCCACACAGTAATTATTACTCGATTTGGAGTAAAACTATCGAGCAAAACCGTATGTGAGTACTTAGCATTATGCATATATATGTGGCAGTCCACTGGTTAAAATAGCTGTTCAATCAAACAGCTAGCCCTTTGACTGAACAACGCCATTCAATCACACGGCTATACGTCGTTTAGCCGACTTGTTGACTGCAACGTTCAACACTACAGCTAGACGACGCTTAGCTAACTGGTTAAATGGCAAATTAACTAAGTTGACCATTAGTTTAGTGTTATTATTAATACACAAGCGTAATGATAACAAGTAGAATAAATTTTATTCTAACTCATTTTGAACACAATTGCAACAATAAATACCTTGGTGATGCATTGCATAATCCCGTAATTTTATACGTGGGAGAGGCATGCTTCGGCACGAATGGGCCGGCTCGGCCGGTGAAATACCACGTTCTCACAGAAAACCGGCGTGAAACAGCGCTTGCACTGTGTTTCGCCGAGTGAGTGAGTTTACCGGAGGCCCAATCCCCCACCCTATTCTCTTCCCTACACTCCCCTATTCCCTTCCCTTCCTATCCCTACCCTCCCCTATTACCCTATTCCCTCTTAAAAGGCCGGCAACGCACCTGCAGCTCTTCTGATGCTGCGAGTGTCCATGGGCGACGGAAGTTGCTTTCCATCAGGCGACCCGTTTGCTCGTTAGCCCCCTTATTTCATAAAAACAAAAACGAATATTTGTTTAAATTTTGATTCACTCGTAATATGTGCCCCCCATAATTTCTGTCACTTTAATAACACTTGTAACGTAACATAATTACGAATTATTTTTTAACAAAAAATTAAAACCGACTTCCAAGGTAAAAACAACAGTAATACTTATTCATAATCTAAAAAGAATCAAATAATTCTTATTCCTTATTATAGTGGCGTCTTCAGACTTCGCCTAAACCTCAACTATTTCTGTACTCAATCTTCGTACTTTTGAAGTCGCTACCAGCCCGGAAAAGTTCTGAGATCCTTGACATAGCAATTACGCTAAGGTAAGCTGGTACCGACTTCAAAAGCATGAATATTGAGTACAGAAATAGTTGAGGTTTAGGCGAAGTCTGAAGACGCCACTGTAATAAGGAATAAGAATTATTTGATTCTTTTTAGATTATGAATATACTGCAGTCGCCAGAGGTTCTAACCTCCGAAAATTGTAATAGTGAATGGATTTTTGTTTTTGAGGTGTCATTTTCTTTTTTACACTATAACTTGCAAAGTTTACCAAAAATTTTTTTGTGCTTTTAATTTTTTAGTAACTTAATTAAAAATTAATATTTCACCATATAAAAACGGTCCAGAAAATTTTTTTTTTCTTGTTCCTGTTATTTAATTACTCTTATCAGATTGTTTACGTCGAAAATTAACCAAATACACAATTTTTAAAGGTCAGATATCAAAATAATAATAATTATGTACTTAATCATCCAGACCACGTCAAACTGCGCTGCTGACACAACAGGCAGTTGCCGGAAACGTCACGTCACGGAGTTAACCCGTCAATTACCCGTATTACTTGAAGCGTATACTATATAAAACTTTAGAGTGTGTATGTGTCCTTTTGTATAGAGTTCACTGTGAAAGTGGCAGCGCTGAAAGAGAAAATTTTTTTGGCGAGAGATTTTTGTCTAAATTGGCTCTTAGCGTAGCTAAATTATAGTCATAGTAACTTATTGTGGCACATATAAACGATACTTTGTGTATTACACCATTAAAGAAATTGATTCATAGGCAGTTGACGGATCTACGTCATTTGGTTGTATGTTGGTATGTCAATTCAATGTAAGTCGTAATTTGACATAACGCGACCAAACTACGTAGGTCCGCCGTCTGCCTATGAATCAACTTTTCTAGTGCAGTCGCCAGAGGTTTTAACCTCCGAAAATTGTAATAGTGAATGGATTTTTGTTTTTGATGTGTCATTTTCTTTTTTACACTATAACTTGCAAAGTTTACCATAAATTTTTTGTGCTTTTAATTTTTTAGTTACTCAATTAAAAATTAATATTTCACCATATAAAACCGGTCCAGAAAAAAATTTTTTTCTTGTTCCTGTTATTAAATGACTCTTATGCGATTGTTTACGTTGAAAATTAACCAAATACACAATTTTTAAAAAAGAAAGTTTGCTTTGCTAAGCTAAATACAACTATAAGGTTTTTGCAAAGTTTTTAGAGATTAACGCTCGTCGTAACCAAGATAAAAGGGTTTGGGTGGATTTAAGGGTTGTAACAAAAAGTGTGTTAAGCTTACTTGTTGTGCGTATTTAATTTTTAGAGAAATGATAACTTTTAAGTACTTAAAAACGTTTAAATATCTCCAAAAATGTGTAAAATAGACCGAAAATATTTTTCTATATTTGTTGAAAATTTATTTAAGTGAGAGCTAAAACATTAAATGCATCGACAAATGAAAGACTTTTTCTAGTCTTTGAAATATATTTAAACTTCCTACTTAAAGCCAGAAAAAAAATTGGGTGCTACAAATCTCACGTACATACTAAAGACGCATGCTGCGACCTATGTTTAGAAAAAGGTTACCTGAATACAAAAAATATCAGTTATTAACCTATTTTGTACTTTTTTACTTTAAGTATGTTTTAGCAAATATAATTAATGAAAAAAATTTACTTAAAAAATCAATTTTATTCTGTTAAAACCTAACTAAAAGAAATAAAGTACAGATTTTCTTCGAAATATCCGTGAAAAGTTTGTGCTACATTTTCAGAAAATTTAATAAAGTAAGAGCTAAAAAGTTATACACATTAAGAAATAGAAGGCTTTGTTCAGCCTAAAAAATAATTTTAAACTTCCTATTTAAAACCAAAGAAAAATAGGAACGCCATTTACCTGGCAAGGCACACAACAAGCACATTTGGAGGTATGCTCATCTACATACAAAAATATTAATTTTAAATCTAAATTATATATTTTTTCAACTTATTTTCTTTCTTTGGAATATAAGCAACGATACAAATCAAAAAAATAATAATATATTTTATTATTTTGCTATATATTTAAAAGAAAGGAATATGCAAATTTTCTTCAAAATTTTGCAGTTTATGAGTTTACTTGAAGTGGAAGAGAATAATTTAAAAATCAAAAGCACAACTTTTCAATAGATAAACTTTATTATTTATATTATCAGCTACACATTCCTTTTTTTCTTTTCAATTTTCATCCACTATTGCAAAAATCGAAGGTTAGCACGATTTTTACGCTCTGGGAACTAATAAGTATTACTGTTGTTTTTACCTTGGAAGTCGGTTTTAATTTTTTGATAAAAAATAATAATTTTACCCTTTTTAGTTACTTAAGAGTCGACAATGCTATATTATAGCTTATATATAGTCTTAGAGTTGTACATATTACTAGCGGTCGCCCGCGGCTCCGCCCGCGTAGATATGCAATACGGCTGCAAAAAGCCTACCCAGGAAAGACTCGGTCAGCAAAATGATTCCCAGGTCAATTCACAGACTCTGACACTGGCATCGACGACGCGGACGCAGTCATTATCCGAAGGGTGCACACTTGCACAGTGCACACTGCACAGATTGTCTTCCTCCCGCACGCTTGGTGACGTCCACTACGAGTATCATAATATTTTAATTTCGCCATAATTTCAAAACCAAACGTCCAATTTTAATCATTCGAAGACCAAATTTTATCTACATAAACTGTACTTAGTGATGAAATAATTTATTTTGATAAGGATTAATAGCATGAGTAAAATAAACGCGTTTAAATGTAGTCCAAAAAAATTCAATTTTTTTAAATAAAAAAATGGTTATTGTGCCTCACTCGACCTAGATAAGTATAGTGTGTCGACTTTTTTGTAGATATTTATAAGATCTGCAATTATTAGAACATTTTATGGTTCTATCTTTTATAGTTTCGGCAGCGTACGCAAAATAAGTAACTTTTCTGGTTGATTTTTTCACCTGGCGTCCGAAAAACCCAAATATCTTACGAAACCCAATTTTTCCAAAATAAAATTTAGCTTATGTTCAGCAGAAATAATGTAGGATTCATTGGCTTTTGCTTGGAGTAGTTGAAATAAAGCCAAAATCCTCAAACTTGTATCTATAAGGATTCAAAAGTTCTGTTGGGTACCTTCAGAACCAGGGTACATCCTGGTACAAAATCTTACTTTTTGGTAGTATATGCCTGAAATACTTCAGAAAAAATCAAAATCACCATATGCTCCCATATAAATTTCAAGGAGGCTCCTCGATTCTTCATAGATCCCATGATCAGATCACCACTTTTGTGAACATGGTACTAACCTCGGATTCAACCCTGTACAACAACAAAAGAATCATGAAAATCGGTCCATAAACGGCGAAGTTATGGTTGAACATACAAAAAAAATATATATATATAAACAGACGAACATATAACCTCCCCCTTTTTGGAAGTCGGTTAAAAATATCTTAATACAATCACAAAATACCGGCTGGTTGACGCCATATTGTAAACAAAACGCACCTGGCGCCGCGGTGGTGAGCGCTGAACTAATTCAATCAAACGGCTGCTTTTGAATCAGCTGTAGTGTTGAACGTTTTGAGTGACTGAAATATTCAATTAAAAAGCTAGACGTGTGATTGAATGGCGTTGTTCAGTCAAAGTGCTAGCTGTCTGATTGAACGGCTATATTAACCAGTTGGCTGCGACATATATATATACATATATTTATTGACAGAAACGTCAAATGTCGAACAAGACTTTTAGTTTGCTGTCTATGCTGGTGCTGCCTCTATCGTGAACATATTGCCGTAATATAACTTAGCAAAACTCATAAAAATATTGCCGTAATATAACTTAGCAAAACTCATAAAAATCGTATAAAATTTAAACTTTTGAAGGCGATATCGCTTTTCAACTTAAATTTCATAGCTGTTTTATGGTGTGTGGACGGTGATATGAAACATGGCTGACATAATTCGCGCTAACTGCTCTTAAATAGTTATAGGATATTTTGCAGAGTGTTTTGTAGACACTTCGTCTAGAATTCTTACAGTCAATATTGTTTATAATTTATATGCTTTAGGAGATGTTAGGAAGTTATGTTACAAAGATTTAAACATTGAATTTAAAACACGAATTATAAAATAAATATAACTGGATGACGTCCGCAAAATTTCTTTGTCACGCGGGAACCGTACATTTTTCCGGGATAAAAAGTATGCTATGTCCTGTCTCGGGGCCGGGACTCAAAGTATATCTGTCGCAGTCATCTGGTTTAATCTGCGATTCGATTGAATGACTAGCGTATTCATTGAATGACTCCATTCAATTGAATGACTCGGCCGAACGTCGATTGAACAATCGTCATCCAACGTCCAACTAGTTCGCGGATTGTAACATAGCCCTTTGAAAAGAGCGGACATAAAATCAGTCAGGCTATTAAATAATTTAAGTTCATTTTTTTCCACTGCGGCGCTAGTAGTGGCCAATACCAATATGGTCTCAAACAACTTGCGCAAAGAACACTGTTGATATTTTTTCCGATTGAGTTTTCTTAAAGTGCTTTATCTAATATACATAAATCTCCTGTCACGATGTTTGTCCGCGATGGATTCCTAAACTACTTAACCGATTTTAATGTTTTTTTTAATGTGTGCTTATTTCCAACTTGAGAGATAGGATGGCTTAGATCTTTAATTATAGTCGCAATTTTATTTTATTGCAAACTATTTGTCTATAAAGAGCGACCATTGTTTATGCGACGCGGGTCACGGGATAGCGATGGACGTTGCCATGGTGACATACTTATTTAGTCACTAATTCAATAAAATAATACGGGCGATATACTTTATATAATAATATGGCAAAGAAACGTTTGCCGGGACAGCTAGTTGATTATAAAATAGTGTGACAAATGGATTTCACGATTATTACTCCGCGCTGGCTACTCTTAAAGAAAAAATTTGAGGCGAAACTGGCCGAATACGAACAACAAAATCAAGGTTAGTATATTGTTATTGTTTATACTTTGTGATATTTAGGGGTTTGTGTTTTAGTGTTCTTGATTGCTTGAACACAAAATACAATAAGTAGGTACCTATAGAATCATAATATATTATGGCCGTGTCCTCAATCGTTATTTTATATCACTAATTATTGTTATTCAAAATAAGGTTGCAAACTCTTGGTCACCCTAAACAAGCATTACAAAGTCGGCTATATCGCCTATATACCATTCAACGTCTTCACTATAATGACGTTTAGTCAAGACGTTAAACGTTTCAGTCAACGTCTTGACTAGTTGTCCTTCAGTCATTCAATTGAATAAAATCGCAGATTAAACCAGATGACTGCGACATTTCTAATCTCTATATCAAATTTCAACAAAATCGATTCAGCGGATTGGTGTCAAGAGGTAACAGATAGACATACAGAATATGTGATACAGACATAATTTATAATATTAGTATGGACTGTTCCTGCACATTTAATTAAGTATTGAGTAGGCACTGTTAAGGCCAAACTACTATTATTAACCCTACAGTGCACTCCGATTTTACCTCCACGAGGTGGGCTTCGACAGGTTGATCCCAGTTATCTAGCGCAATACAGATTATAGACACAATCAGGTACGATTGGCCATAATCCAAAATTGAACACGGAAATTTTATTAGGGGACATGTGAGTCCGAGGTAATTATTTTTTATTATTATTATTCATATTTATTAAATCATTAAAATATTAATTAAATCATTAAATGATTTTGGCTATAATACTGATAAGATTTTTGCAATCCTTTTCCCACAAAAGCTAATTAAATCATTAAATGATTTTGGTTAAAATACTGATAAAAATTTTGCAATCCTTAGAAAACTTAGAAAGTATTTCTACATTTTAGTAATACCTACCAAATATATAATAGATACCAAACGGCAAAGTTACAAAAAATATTTATTTTACCTTTGAGTTCTCTGAAAAAACACTTTTGGGATTCCGAAAAGTCAATTACTGGAACTGCTCTGGTTGTTTCAAAGAAACTGTATTTAGTAAAAAATACTCTTGGAGGAGATAATAAAACGATGAATACCCAAACGAGGGGATTCATCTTTTTTTAACCGACTTCCAAAAGGAGGTTATAATAATATCGATGGCCCCAACGAATAAACTTGCAATTGAAAAAAGACAACTTTTCAGGAAGACAAGAAAACGTTTGGAACCACATAACTTTGTCTACATAATAAATAGACAAATTTATCGTATGATCAAATTAAAGGTAAAAAAAATATCTTTCAGCTCATATATTTATTAAAAATCAAATATTAACGATTTACTACATATTTAAGAAAAACCATATTAAATTATTATTCTAGAGAATAATATGTGACATGTTACGAGTAACACTATTGTATCAATGCACGTTTTTTCGTGTCATTAATGAAGTTTTAACAAGTGCAGTGAAATTTTACATGGTTATTCCACGTATTTTTTTTTTCTCCTGAGCCATGCTCTGGTCATTTACACGCTTATTCTTGTATATTCAGTTGCTTTTACATGTTTGTAAAAATAAAAGCCCGTATATTAGTGTTAAGAAGTTGATTCATTATTTATGTAATACAACCTTATTAGTGTATGGTATAAAATATAAATCTATACTAATATTATGAAGTAGAAGAGTTTGTTTGTTTGAACGCACCAATCTCAGGAACTACTGGTCCGATTTGAAAAATTCTTTCGTTGTTAGATGGTTCATTTATCGAGGAAGGCTATAAACTATAAATTATCACTCTAAAACGAATAGAAGCGAAGAAACTGTAGAAAAAACCGGGAAAATTATTTGAGGGCGTTTATCTCGCGAACTACTGGATGGATTTTTAAGTTATTTGGCACAGATGTAGAATAGATCATGATGTAAAAGAACATAGGCTATTTTTTGCGGGAAAATCTACGGTTTTCGTAAAATTTCTCATTTATGCGGGCGAAGCCGCGTGGAACGTCTAGTTAGTTAATATTTTCTTGTTGACGGTTCAGTAAAAAATATTGTTGACCTATTGTTGTTGTTGATAAATATTGACCTACCTCGCGTCTATGCGTGGACACATACATATAAAATGGAGTACAACCTTGCCTATAGATCCTTCAAGAGAGAGAGATCGGGCAAAGAAACAGCACGTCAATACTATTAATGAGAGACTCGAGTGCCTTCCTTTGGGAACCCGTGAATTCTGATCTCTGGCCTAAGCTATTAAAAAGTATTTTTGAAAGCCATCCTACCATCCCTACAAGTAGGAAATGGATCGTTGGCCCACGACGCAAAATACAAAGACGATCTTCTGGATAAGCTCCTTGCGTCAAACTTGACCCTTGATGACCTTGGGATAAAAACCGCCGACCATACCACGATGCAGGGGCACCATGTCGGATATTAGGTCACATCAGCGCTTAGAGTGAATAGCCCTGCGTGCCTTTGATATCCAAGTCGAGTGGGCCTGACGGAATCCCTCCTATTGTGTTGAAAAAGTGTGCTCCAGAGTTGGCTCCGGCCTTCATGGGCGTGCGTACCATGAAGGCATAAAAGCACTGCTTACCTAATGATAAATACTTGCTATACACATATTTTAATTTAACTTTCGCACGTTTTTGATGACGTTAGTTATTATATAAAGTAAAAAATGAATACACTTAAAACGCCTAAATTTATAAAATAGCAAAAACTAATTTGCAAAACTTCATAAAAACATTATTATTTAATCGCAACGGCCCGCCGAGCGGAGATATATGCATTTGAGGCCTCGCAGACCTCGGGCATATGTGTGCGATGAGATTTTTGTATCGGTGCACAGATTGCAAACGCACACAGACATGAAGTAGTAGATGCCTAGTACGGGCAAGTAGCTTCAAGGACTGCGGCAGCCGGCAGGTCTTCCGATTTCCGAACTTATCCGAGCGCCTCCGACGCGGCGTTCGGTTCGGGTTCGTTGCACTTCACACTTCGTTGCCTATTATAATCCGAGTAAAAATAATGGACGGAAAGATTTCCGTAATTAGATAATTACGCGTATGCATGTATAATGCATTTTTGTTTAGTAAGGGTTATATTTGTTTACATTACAATGTTTAGTATTTTTGGAACGCCATTTTCTTTTTTCATGTGATGAGCACTGTTAAGATAATTTTTGTTTGCGCAAGTTTATAGTTTTCTAAAACGACTTTTTTGTTTTAACATTTAAAAGTTTGCACATTTTAACAGTTTAATAGTTATTACTGAGTTTCTATATTAAGTGCGTTTTTGATTTCTTAAAAATGTTATTTGACTGTGAGGTCTGTGTTGAGAATGTGTGTTTGATAAAAATTAAAAATAACAAGTTTTCACAATTGTCATTCAGTGAAAAGGTTCAAATTGTGTCGAAAGGTAGGTGTGTACCCGAGTTACAATTAAACCAGCAAAAAGGCAATGTAACTCGGAAGTTTCATGTTCAAAGTTATGAATCATATAACTGGCTGTGTGGTTGTGTGCACACGATTAAATTATATTGTTTTCCTTGCATATTGTTTAATAATTGTAGTTCAGTGTGGACTGATTCAGGATATTCAGATTTAAATAATTTCTATAACGCGGCAAAGAAGCATGACCATACAGAAAAACATCTGGAGGCCTGCTTAAAATTAAATACTTTTGGTAAATCTCGTATTGAAATGAGTATCAACAGTCAGTTACGATTAGATATTGAGAGGCATAATGCTAAAGTCGATCGCAATAGAAACATTTTTCGTAGACTGATCGATGTTGTTTGCTTTCTGGGAAAACAAGAATTAGCTTTTCGCGGTCACGATGAGTCAGTATCGTCGTTAAATAGGGGCAATTATTTAGAAATAGTAAATTTATTAGCCAAGTATGATGGAGTTTTAGAAACCCATTTACAGTATGCGAGTACCTCGTTCACGGGCATGTCGAACCGTACGCAGAATGATTTGATCTCGAGCCTTGCATCTGTGATGATCGATCGCGTTAAAGCCGAAATTAAACAGTCCGATTTTGTCGCCGTCATGGTAGATGAGACTCCTGATGTTAGCGGCCGTGGACAATTAGTATTAATTTTGAGATATTTTCGTGATTCAGAAGTAGTTGATCGATTTATCAAATATGTTGATGTCAGCGCGGATCGGACCGCTGTAGCCTTGAGTTCTATAATTTTGGAAGTTTTAGAAGAGTTCGATTGTGTATCCAAATTAGTTGCACAAACTTACGACGGGGCAGCAGTTTTATCCTCACAAATTAATGGCGTGCAGGCTTTGGTGAGGCAAAAATGTCCACAAGCTATGTACGTTTGGTGTTCAGCACATGTATTAAATTTAGTTTTATCGAAATCTTTCGAACGAGTTGCTGAAACAAAACGCTTTTTTAGTATTATAAAATCAATCGCGGCTTTTTTTCACACTAGTACAAAGCGAATGGCCCATTACAACAACTTTGCCGATATGAAAAAGCTGCCTCGTGTCGCGGAAACAAGGTGGACGTATCACTCGCGCACGGTTAATGTAATTAATAATGAGTCCACCCACCTCCTAGAATTGTTTGAAAATATGAACGAAAATACACAAGACTGGGATGGTGAAACACTGACACAAGTCAGTTCATTTTTATTTAATATGAAAGAATTTGAATTTAATTTTCTATTAAAATCTTTCGCAGATATTTTTGCAGAAACGGATATTCTGTACGATATTTTGCAAAAAAAAACTAGTGACATCGCGAATTGTGTAAGAAAGATAAAAGAGTTAGAGTCATTTTTAGAACGTTTCAGAGAGAAGTTCGAGATCTATTATGATGCCGCTGTTCACATAACCGGACCACCTAAAAGAAAGCGCAATGTTGATGATGTAAAAATACATTATCGGCGAATTTTTGTTGAAATAATTGATAATGTAGTGAGTGAATTAAGAAATCGTTATAAAAACACTAAAGATTTAAAGTTTGTTGAGCTACTTTCTTGTGAGAATTTTAGAAAATATAGTGAATGTTTCCCTGAAAATGAAATCAGAGAATTCACTAGTAAATATCAGGCAAATTTTAATTTTGATAAATTGAAAAATGAATTGCGCTGTATTTATAGATCACCTCAATTTGCAAATAGTTGTGTATTACGTATTATTCAAAATTTGTATAATGACAATTTGAATAAAGTTTTTTTCTGAAGTGTTACGGTTAGCGAAATTCATTGTGACTATCCCAGCAAGCAGCGCATCGGCAGAGCGTTCATTTTCGAGTTTAAAACGTATCAACACATATTTGAGAAACACACAAAATCAACAACGACTCACAGATCTTTCCATGATTTCTATAGAAAAGGCATTAATGATAGAATTAAAACGCAATCCAACTTTCTATGACGATATCCTAAAATTATATTTAAAAAAGGATAGGCGCATAGATTTAATCTATAAATGAATGAGTAGTTTGTTTTTTACGAACCCATAGTTTTATTATTAAGTTTATTTATATATTTTGCGAATCACATGAAAATCGGCCTTTTTAACGGCCACATCGGATATCTTGCGAGGGACGTGTTCTGTAACTATCACTCACTTGCATAAGATATTTGAGGTGGCCGAAATCTTGCATCTATAGTATTTACATCAGAATATAGTAAATCTCAAGTAACCGGAGTCCGGAACCATGAGTATGTGAAAATTGAAGCCGATTAGGTGAGTACTTAAAATAGTTCTCGATGTTCTCGATAGATGGCGCTGGCAATATTGCTGTCGCTGGCTACATTGCGCTATTAAGATTTTTTCCGACCATATAATATAGGCCATCCAACTACTCCGCTGGGCCCCGCATACCCTGTGTCATATTGCTCTGCACGCCACTGCCGGCCTTAATGCGTCATTTTTGGTTCTCCTACTCTTCTTGTATTGTCCCAGCTTCTTAGAAGACAGCCTTAGTGTACCCAATCCCAAAAAAGGTGCCCGCTCAAATCATTTCAACTACAGACCAATTGCTAAAACCTTCGTCTTCTCGAAGATAATGGAATCCATTATCAGCTCTTCGATACTTGGGCGGCCAGACATTACTAAGCAACAAACACGACAAACAGTACGAATTCCGTAAGGGTCGCTTGGCTGGTTATCTCTTGGCTTACCAAACTCATCGTTGGGCTCAGGTGATTGTGTGGAGAGGAGAGGCATTGGCTGTTAGTTTGGACATTGCGAAGGCCTTTGATCGGGTTTGGCTCAAAGCGCTACTATCAAAGCTTCCATCATAATATGGGCTTCCCGAGAATTTATGCAAATAGTTCACAAGTTTTTTGGCATATCAATGATATGCTACATTCCAATGGCATTTATTGCTATGCGGCTACCGGCTTCCACCATATTTCTGAGCTAAATGTCAAGGCGAAACGAACTTATGTCTAAAATAGAGAATTCACAGAAAGTCTCTGAATGGGGTAGACGATACTTTTCTGATTCTGTTCTTAACAGGACGAGACAGTATTTCAGTCTGGACCAATGCCTGCAATTCTACAAGGTGCAGGTTCAGCCTCATAGTGTATACTGTTCTCATATGTGGGCAGGGACCCCAAAATACCAAGAAATCCCTTTGGATCGTATCCAATCCAAGGGCCGCTCGAATGACTGCCATAATGTTTTAAACAGGCTGGACCCCTTGAAATTACGCCAAGATGTAAATAGCTTCATTCTGCATCCTCAATCGGTTGCATCACGGGGAGTGCTGTGAGGAATTGTTCGGAATCATACCTCCTGCAACTTTTCGCCATCGTTCCACGTTAAAAATATAGTATCCTCATAACCTTGATGAGTGGCAGACTTCCACCGTGCTTTTTTTGCGTAACTTTCTACCACGCACTGTAAAATTTGGAATGAACTGTCACCAGCAGTATTTCCGGACCTATGCGACGTGCAAACCTTCAAGGAGAGAGCGTATTCCCTCTTAAAAACCACCAGCAGCTCTTGTGATAAACTTTACAATTGCTCTTCGAATAACCTTTACAAAAGCTGAAAAGACAAGAGAAGTTGGTAAAAGATAATAGAATAGCTGTGATTATTATGTTCAAAGTTTCGCCATCTGCAATGAGGCATTAGTGATAGAAGTCGCTTGCATTTTTACACGAATAATCGTGCAAGAGTTATAACCCAAAGGAAAATATATAGACACGAGCGCCAGATTGTTTAAACACGTTTATTCTGGTGAACTCAAATAAACAAATAATCTGCAATAAGCGCATGTTTTATTATTAATGTGATATATGTTATTATTTTTTCCGTACAATAAAGGTTTACATTGCTATAAAATCGTTATTTTAAGTCAAAAAAATTCAAAAAAAATTACATAGGTGTATCATAGTCCATGCAAACGAAAAATCAAAAAAAAAATTTTTTGGGTAAGAGGGTAATACTCTAGAAAAAATTTAAATAATTAGAAACGAGATCGCCGAATATACACTTGTAGGCTACACCGCAGTCGGGAAAAAGGTAGTTCTTAAGTCTAACCTCAAAATAATTGTAAACGTTATTAATTATTATAAAAAATCGTGGCAGAGGCACGCTTATTCGTTGGGGCCATCGATATATTCGGCTGTTGATATTTTTTTTATCTCCTCTATTTATCAACATTAAAAAGAACCAGCTTAATATGCTAGGTTTTTCGCAAAAAGCCAATGACCAAAAAGAATCACAAAAAACCCTAAAGAATCATGGCCAAATTTGTATAGGAGCTGGACTCGGCTTTTATTTTTGATGTCCCAAAATAAACTATAGTTAGATTTGGTTGTTCTTATGCTCTAAACATAATTCCGTTTGAGAATTATGTCTAAATGGCCACGATTTTTTATAATAATTAATAACGTTTACAATTATTTTGAGGTTAGACTTAAGAACTACCTTTTTCCCGACTGCGGTGTAGCCTACAAGTGTATATTCGGCGATCTCGTTTCTAATTATTTAAATTTTTCCTAGAGTATTACCCAAAAAATAGAACGAATGCGAATGATCGCCGGCTGTCAGAACATAACGAAACTAAAATATATTGATCTTTTTTTTTGTGGCTATTTATAGACACATTTCTAATGATTTTCGATGCCTTAAAATATTAGGGAATTTTTGCTACTAATGGCATATCGGGACGCCACCGCCCACCTGGTACGATTTGGCCATTGTTCTTTATTCCTTCAACTTTTGTTTAAATTATACGTTTAATTCCACGAAAATCATAACATAATATCTGTATGATTGTAGTCTACGTTTCTAGTCATCAAATGCGACCTTTTATAATAATATGTTCATACCTAGGATATTTACATGAGAAGTATTGGTCAAATTAGTTTAAGAGAGTTTGGTCAAATTAATATTTAAGAGAGTTAGTAACTATAAGAGTTAGTAACTATAAGATTTGGTCGATAAAAAATGCCATGTTTCATTAATGATTAAGGGATCGGACACCGTGCCGGTGTTGGGACAAATTTTCCATTAAAATATTTAGGGTGTAACAAAAATAAGTGATAATACTTTAGGGTGTGTATGTATGTATTCCTTGTAGAGAGTTCACTGTGAAAGTAGTAGCGCTGAAAGACCATATTTTTTTTCACTTTTGTATGGGGAAACTCGTGACGCTCGGGCCCTTGCCCATACAAAAGTGAAAAAAAAAATCATCTTTCAGCGCTGCTACTTTCACAGTGAACTCTCTACAAGGAACACGTACACACCCTAAAGTATTATCACTTATTTTTGTTACACAGTATATACAGAATGTAACAAAACTAAGCGGTAGTACTTTAGGCTGTGTATGGTTCCCCTAACAATTATAGAGTTCGCTGTGAAAGTAGCAGCGCTAAGAGAGTAACTTTTTTCACCTTTGTATGAAAAAGTTCATGACACGCTTGCCCATACAAATCACAAAAAATGCTCTTTCAGCGCTGCTACTTTCACAGTGAACACTAAACACATGCACATTGCACACCCTAAAGTACATAATATTATCACTTAGTTTTTAAATCAAGTGGCTTAAGCGTAAAGAGGTAATAGACAGACACACTAAGTATATCATTTATAATATTAGTATGGATTGACATTCTCAAGTGATATTGCCTTTAATAGCTACTTTATATTGCAGTCAAGAGTTGCGAGAAAGCTCGCCTTGACTGCTAATGCCACAGAATTCTCTTTATGTGTGAATTTAAGTCTTACAATAAATTCAATTTAAACTAAGCTTATTATGTGTGATGAAAATAAAATTTTAAATTTTATGGATATTACATTTTTCTCTCCTTAATCCTTCAAGCCCCATAAGAGCACCGGTGATCGCGACAACAATAGAATACAATATCATTTCCAAGAATCCCCGATCAAGAATCAAGAATCAAGATCATTTATTCACAGATATGTAGTCAAAAGGGTAACAAAGGTTAACAAAGGGTAACAAGTTCTTACATATCCTACCATAACAATGGTGTGTGAATGTCATTAGTCATTACTGTATAGTGTATGACAGAACAAAATATTAAAATTTTAACATTCTTCATAAATCGAAGGATTAAAGTATAATTTACACAGAGCCAGTACTGGCAGCCAATAAGACTGGCAACCAGTATTGGCTTGACATATGCCGCGTGTGAACAGTTTTTCAAGCCAGGCCAAACTGTTCACAAGCGGCATATGCCAAGCCAATACTGGCTGCCAGTCTTATTGGCAGCCAGTACTGGCTCTGTGTAAATTATACTTAATTCTCCTTTCTGTATCACGTAAGAAATTTACTACTCTACTACAATAATTATTATTATTGCTATAATTGTAGAGTACCTATATTGGACTACACTGAAGGAAACGTAATTTAGATATGTAGTTGGTTTAGTTTTAAGGTTATATTGACATTTCGCAAAATTATGTCTTCAAAAATGTATAAATAACTTTACAATAATTAATTTTATATAAATTTAATAATTTCATTGCACGCCATTATTAGAACCATAAGAAGTTAGTTAATAAGACCTTTACATCAACATTCTGGCAATAAAAACATTTGAATTTGAATTAATTAGATAACGGTTACAGAGAGAAAATAATGAAATAGAAAAAGAAATCATGAAGCTTTTCTCGACAGCAGTAAACACCGGCACCTTATGCTTACCGGTGTCGACAAAAGTGTGGTAGGAAATTAAAAAGTTAGTTTTCTTTTATTTCGTTAAAAATCTTCTTCATCATACAAAAGTTCTTCAAACATTGCAGTTTTGTTATAGCATGCCTGAAAAGGGTTGTAAAGTGTTCCCAGTCATGTTGGCTAACGTCCAGAGTCCGAACTAACAAGTCTTTATACAAACTCACCCATCCACAGCCACTCACATGAAAAGCACAATGGATGAAAAGGAGATTCATCAAATGGTCTTTGTTCAAGTTTAGAAGCAACTTACAACGAAATCAAAGCGGTTTTCTTTTATGTTTAACGTCATTGTACAAAGTTTTTGATCCTCAAAGGCTGTATCACCACTTCCTGATAAGTATCCACAAGTTATCTAACAGATAGAGTATGGAGTATATGTCAGATAAGTTGTTATAAGATAGCCTATCCTGCATTTATCGGGAAATGGTGAAAGATGCCCTTAGTGTCTTTTATTATTATACTTAATTTACGCGGACGGAAGTTCCGCGGCTGATTTTATGGTCGGAATATTCGGCGTTTATGACATGCTTTAAGCTTTAATTACATTATTTCAATTCAGTGATCCAATGAAGTGATGAAGTATAAACGGGTACAGCTGGAATGCACTGAATTGCATTTCAGTGCTCGTTTTCATTATTCCAGTTACAATCCAGTGCTAGATTGGATCACTGGAGTGGAATAATGTGAACCCGCTATAAGTGTCGAAGTTACATTTATTTTACAAAAGAACCTGACAAATACGCAATATAATTTCGGCAATAAGTGTCGTCATTTATTCAAGTAGCTTTGCAGTTACTTCGGCATATTATGGTGTTAAGCCACATTAAAAAGACGTTATATTTTATACAATATTATGTTATGACTTCCCAAGTAACAAAATTCTCCTATAGTGCACAGTTTAAAGGCTTGCAGCACTAGTACCTCTCGCTTAGTGGTTCCCGGTGCTACTACCAAGCTTATAACAGTTTACACGGAGTTTGTTTGGGTTTGTAGTAAACATGTTCTTATAAGTTGACTTATAGTCGTGTATAGAACGAGATTATAGGCGCAGGAAAGGCTAAGATGGCCTATACGAGTGTTTCAAAGGTGTAAATATACTTGAGAAAACTTGCTCCAGAAAGTTACATTTGTAATAGACTACAAGAAGTAATTATAAATCCGCTATAAGGTCACACGCCAGTAATAGTAATTTATATTGCCAATTTAAATTGTATAAGAAAAATAGTTTCATGTTGTTTTCACTAGATGTCGCGGAGGTGCTTCTACATCGCGCTATCGCTTGCACGAATGCCATTTATATAGTTGTAACAGATTTTTTTTATTGTCAGAACAGAAATTTAGTGAGTGGTAATTAATTTCGTGTTGTTACGTGCTAGGGTTCGTTGGATTCGGAGAGAAAGACCTGGTGACTCGCTTGAAGACTTTATTCACAAACACTAGGTCACACTAATCACTAAGTCCAAACACTAAGCACTAAGTCTAAACACTAAGCACTAGATCCAAATCACTGAGCACTATCACTGTCCTAGGTCGTAGCCGAGTCACTATCACAATCACAATCACTCACTATTGATCACTTGTTTTCGCTTCGAAGTCGCCTCGAAGATCGCTCAGACGAAACTGAACTGCCGGCTGGACTGTCTGCGACTATTTGTACGGGCCGGATCGAATCTCAGAAAATTCCGGAACATCCCAGAATAAACCCGATATGCGTAAACAAGTATGAGATATTTCTAGAAACCACTCGTAGGTACATACACCTAGCGCCATCTAGTATCGAGTAGGGGATTTACGTTGCCTGTGTTCCCTTGGTAAGTTCGCTGGTCCGACGCTAGATGGCACCACGTGTCCGTATCCGTAACAGTATTATTAATTAACCCTCCAAGTTGACCTCCGCGAGTGAGTAGATTAACTTACCTTTTCTTAGTATTTTATTTTTTTCATCCACCTCACAACACAATTCACAAAATTAATGTTTGAAGTAGCTAGTAATAGAAGCGCGGAGTACGTAACAGGCCTGCCTGGGGTTCTATAAGATGCTCATAGTTGGCTTCGTGGGAGCAGATTATTCTGCGTAGTCCAACAATAAGTGTATTATTTTTCTAAGTAGTGCTAGGCAAGTCTACTATGAGTGCTTTATTAGCAAAAGTACGCGTATAAAATGGGCCCTTTTCCGTGGTTATAAACGTTTACTAGCCTGTTATAGTCCTGGCCCCGGAACCACTACAAGACCAGATTTTGTTACTTGGGTTTACTATAAAAATAAACAAATAGACAAACCACGAAACAATACGGCGGACGAGGCCGCAAGAAAAGCTAGTTTAATATCGGAGAGTAATTATAAGCTATGCCGTGCAGACTGATTGATGAATGTATAAAAGATATTCGCTTCAAAATATTGTGAATTATTTCAAAGGGTTTTATGTATAATAGCTGATTGAAAATTCTAAAATTATTTTTTCACGACGTATATTTTATTTTACAAAATATGGATAACATGATTCAAGTAAAATATTCCACATGTTGGGTGGGTCAGTGTTTGTCGTGGAAGAAGTGGTACACATCATTGGCCGTGCTTGCGATGTTCAATCCTTGCTGAAAAATACAATAACATTATATATATCTATGTAAATAAAAATGAATATCAATTTTGTTATTCTCACAAAAACTCGAGAACGTCTAAACCGATTTGCCAAGTCTGTAATATTCGTGTACGTCCAGGGAAGGTTTATAGTTTACACGGTGAGAAAATTTAGTTTCTTACATAATATTATTACCTCGATCGTGGGAATCGCAGACACAATAGATTTTCAATTGTTATGCGGCAGCCGGCTGTCGCTTGGGGATTGATGGGTTATAAATTATAATCGATTTCAAACCTACTATAAGTTCATGCCAGTTTCACTGTCATATTATTCAACATAGCTACAGTTAATTATAGTACACAGTTGTCAAAAATGGTTAGGGTATGAAACCTTGGAGGATTATGGTGGGTATCCACTGACGCGGAGCGGGGCGGAGAGGAGCTTAGCGGTGCCGAATTGACCAATCACCATGCTTGAAATCTCCGCTCCGCTTCAACGGAACAGCACGATTGGTCAATTCGGGCACCGGCCACCGCTAAGCTCCTCTCCGCCGCGCTCCGTGTCAGTGGAAACCCGACCTTATACTAGGGTCGTGTACTTAGTACTTAAGGTTTCTCTCGACCCTTTTGTTTATATTACTTACTTTGAAAGCCCCAACATACTGATAACCCTTGAGAATAAACAGGATAATATGTGAAATATTACTTTTACAATTTTTAATAACTTTTTAATCGACATCAAAAAAGGAGGTTATCATTTCGACCCGTAGGTAAAGTGCGACCAACTGTGGCGACAAAGCTTTAAATGAACGTGGGCGGGGGCGCTGCTGGTAAAGGAAAACTGTCAAAAATGGAGTTTTTGTATGACGGCAGCGTTAGTTCCTTTTTTCGCCACGTTCATTTAAAAGCCTTGTCGAGCTCTGTGTAATATATTTTCTAAGAACTGCCCTGTTTTCGTGCATGTTAATTTAAATCAGCGTATGAACAAATGTGTCAAGTTTCAAGTGTATATCTATATAATATAATATTTATGTTTGTGTTCGCATATCTCCGATCATTGTACTTCAAGGGAGGGCAAAGGAAAAAACTAAATTAAGTAAGAATAAAATTTCCCTGTACTTACTAAGGAATCCTAAAACATACTTTATTTTTAAACATGATAATCACGAAACACAGCACCAAAGAATGAATAGTACAATAATAATTAGACTTACTATAACTTTAGCTCCTTTCTTGATAAGTCCCAGTTTTCCAGGTCGGGCTTGGCTTAACGTCATAAAAGCCAACAAGCTCAAAACTAATAAGAATAAGTTAACAAATTTCATTTTGCCGGTTGTTTCTTGAACTCAAAGGTGAGTATGATACTAGTTTAATAGAGGACAAGTCCTTTTATATTAGGAGTTATCGCGCGGGGAGGTACCTTGTGTGAAACACACTTCATGCAATGGCCAATGTAAATAATTAGTGTTACAATATTGCAAAAAAATGTTGTCTTAGCGATTCATTTGTTTGCTGTTATCAGTGCAGATAATGAACATAATTATACGTCAGCAAGCATCGAAACGAGGCGAGAGACGGTGATCGACAATCATTCAAATAAAATGCCACTTTATGATAAAGGTTTTAGGGTTTCATTTTGCTCTACCGACTACCTCACTACAATTTTTTGACGACCTCTGTGACTCAGTGGTGAGCGCGTTGGTAGCTCAAGCCGGGGGTCGCGGGTTCGAATCCCGCCGACGGAACAAAAAGTTTTTCAATGTTCCCGGGTCTGGATGTGTATTAAATATGTGTTTTATATAATAAAAATCTTAAATATATGCATAGTATAAAAGTATTAAATATATTTCCGTTGTCTGGTACCTGTAACACAAGTCCTTTAGGTACTTAGCACGGGGCCAGACTGACGTGGTGTGAAGCGTCCATAGATATTATTATTATTATTATTATTATTACAATGCGACTGAACCGATTTTAATGAAATTTGATATGAAGATACTTTGAGTCCCAGGAAAGTACATAGGATAGTTTTTATCCAGGATTAATGTACGGTTCCCGTGCGATTAACCAAACCTGTCGCAGCGGGTATCATCTAGTTCATTAAAGGAGAATGATCATAACTCTATGGTACCCTGCACCATTTTGCGTCATTATGAAACTTGGTTTTTTTAAAGTCTATAATTATCATTTTAGCTCCTATGAAAATTTCTTTGTAAACAAAACCGGGGTTTCAGAGTAATTTGATAAAATCGAAAATAACCTCAAAATCTTCAAAGCACCTATTTTATTGACAAGTCATACACGAGCGAACGTTATTGCTCTAAAAAATAGAGTAAGGCGCTTATATTAGAAATAAATCACCACCGAAATCTTCCGCATACTGTGTTGTGACTAAAAACCGCCGCTATAATATCTACTATCTAGATTCTATGGGTATTATTGAATATATTCTCATAAGCTATTTAAGCATAAATGTAAACTTAACATTTTGCCATGCAGACCAGTATGACGCAGTATGTGCGCCGCAGACTCGATCACACAAAAAGTGTGCCGTCTGCGATCTCCCTACTTTTCACAATGGACACATTAGCCCAATAGGTAATAGCGCACTAGCGGCCTTAGGTGTGGCCGCCTGGCCAGCGGCCGCTTGGTTGCCAGGTGCGCGCGTGGTCTATGGCGGTTTCATACTATCTATCTCGATGGCCACCGCGACCTGGCCGCTATTGCGCTATTGGGCTATGCTCATGCTGTTGACTGGAGTCAAAAATAAAACAAACAATGTATTTTTATTTTATCCAACCAGTGTCACAACAATTACAAATATATACTTACGTCAAACTTCCAGCGGCTCGGTTTCATTTATAACATGAACATTAACTTGATTCAATAAACTATTTCATTTCATTTCATTAACAAAGAAAAGAGTTGTATTATAAACTAAAAAAGAAAAGGGCAAACACAAAGGGCTTAATTCTACTCTTACTTACTCTAATATTACATATAAATTAAGCCTCATATAGTGTATGAATTAATACACATAATTCAGTAAGAAATTCACATATTGCAGTACATATTATGGAACATGTTATATACTGCAAAATGTGAACATGATCACACAAACATTTAAATAAGATTCATTTTTATTTACATAAAAGAAAAAACCTATTTAAATCATTCATCATACTCCTGCAAAGTCATCTAAATCATACAACATGGTGGGACATAGAACTTAGAATTAAGTACATAATATATATAACTGTTCCTTTAGGCTGGTTTTACTGTCACGCGGACCGTCGGTACGGATCGCTTCTTATAGACCGATCTAAGCGGAGCGATCTGTACCAACGGTCCGCATGACATTAAAACCAGTCTCATACATAAAAGAACCAGTAAACATCCGTTTCAAAACAATTAACAAATATACAGTGATTAGATGTACTTGCAGCTCGTTTGTACACAGAAGAAATCATTTTTTGGTTTGTATAGTTTGGAGGTATATCACTTGATCCAGCATCTGTCAGAATACCGCTTAATCTTTCAGGCCCCGCGCGAGCACCGGTGATCGCGAGAACAAAAGAATACAATGGGAATTCCTAGAACCTCCGATCGAAGGATTAACATGGGCGATTGGAGTCTTGCTCATCATAACGTCGCACTTCTCTTTCAGCTCCAGCAAGCAGCACAAACTCTTTTCAATCTTGAGATCTAAAAAGTGATATGTAATATAGTAATACATTCATTGTATTGTTAAATCTTACAAATAATAGTGACAAGAAATAAAAATGTTTCAAGAAATTATTTGTGAAAACATGTTTATTATGACACAATAATAAAAGCACTACCAGCAGTATCCAATATTGGAAAATGAAAAATATTAATAGGATATAACTTAAAATAAACAAAAATTATTACCAAGTCCAACGGAAATATAGTCTAAAATTGTAATGTTTCCCTCATGTCGATCTTGTATTACAGGATATTTTGTTCTTGTAGTAGGTAGAAAAGACTACTCTTCTATGACCAAAAGCAGGTTAAAAGAGCCTTCACTGGTTCTGTTTGCTCTGTACAGAATCTGAAGTCAGCTGTAATAAAACAATGAATTAAATAGTGTTTGTAATATGTATATTCATAGAAATATCTAAATAAAATAAAATAAAAAATAAAATATATTTTTATTCAAAATGGGTATCATGATACTCTTTTTGAAAGTCGAACGAAGAAACTACGTTGCCTACCCCGCCGAGAAGAACCGAGAAATATTACTTAACTTTAATAATTACTTAACTTTATATATATGTATATATATAAAGTTAAGTAATACTTAAAGTGAAGTATATATATATATATATATATATATATATATATATATATATATATATATATATATATATATATATATATATATATATATATATATATATATATATATATATAAACTGTTATTCCCATATTCTCGCCTATTAGGAATTTCGAAAATTTTACCCCGAACTAGGTTTTTAGTTTCAGGTTCGATTTATCGCCCCCGAAACCCCCCTATATACTAAATTTCATGAAAATCGTTGGAGCCGATTCCGAGATTCCAATTATATATATATATACAAGAATTGCTCGTTTAAAGATATAAGATATAGGCGAGAATATGGGAATAACAGTTTACTGTATTCACCCTTGTAGTTCCTGTGTTGAGCACCTACGAAACACAACATCGACACGACTTCACTCGCGAGGCAGCTACCGATCGAGGGATGCAACATCAATCTTGGCTGCAGAACGAAACGCGCACAAAAGTCCGAAAAGTCTGGGCTCATCATGGGATGAGTCCGGACTCATCATCACGACCACGCAACACAGCCTCGAGAGTCGAGATTCGAGACGCGAATAAAATGGCGAACTGAGGTGACGGATTACGGAAATGTTCAACTCGCTGAAGTTTTATAAACTACCCGAAATGTATTATCGCATTTATTTTTAATGTTGCTAGTAAGGAATAAATTTGTGGAAAGTAGTCGTATATGGCAAAGTGATGAAAAGTGTTGTTTTTTAATATATTTTTTCATATACTTATTTAAAAGAAATATATAAGAAAAAATTAATATAATGCTGAATATCAAATCTTTGATATTCAGCATTATTTCTATCTCTAATAAAAGCGTGTCAATACACGCTTTTATTAGCTTCAAGTAACTATGTAAGAAAATCTTGGAATTTTATTTGACCCACTTTCCGGTCTTCGATTATGATGAAACGCACACGGTCTGAGTTCTAATGACAATACATGACTAGCTAAGAAACGTCATTACAAATCCAATATGGCGGCCTCCCCAAAATGGCGGACAGGCTATTTGAAATGTACTCCCATGATATTGGTATCGAATGAAAGGGTTTAAATTGTCACGTGACTCAAATCCAACATGGCGGACATCCAAGATGGCGGATGAAAAATAATAAATTAAAAACCTTAGAAGATTACATCTGACATAATCAAACACAAACGTACAGGGCCCTATAATAAGAACATTCATCTTACACCTTTCAACATATTTTTTTCTTTCGCCAGATCAAGGCTTTCATCCCGAAACGAAGACACGCAACGGACACATTTAACATTTTTTATCAAACTACATCCTATTATGTAATATGCAATAAGGATTTGAATACCATACATGTACGCAATGTTTGACAATCTTTACCGCAATAAATATAGAAATATTTAGTAGACTCACATACTTCCCTAAACTTGGACCTTTTCGGTCTGATTAAAATATTATGTAAGCAATAGTCGCTAAAGTAGGTAGGTAAGCTTTTTTTCTTTGTATTTTTCTTGGGCACCTATATAACATATTATTTGACTTTTGTAATTGATTAGCCAAGTATGTATAGGATTTTTACAATAGAGTCCAACTAGAAAAATAACTCATCTTTTTTATAGTCTTGAATCTTGATAGTAGATATCATACGTATATGCGGTACGAGTATGGATCAACGAAGACAGAGGTTTCCTCTGATATTTCCTTCACCGCTCGACTGCAACGATGTCAATACTGGATATGGCATACCTACGCCATCAAAACTGTAGAATGTTTTTGCATGCAAAATGTGTAAGTATCGAGAAAATATTGTTGTCCTTTTTGTGTTACAGTAATAGCATATACTACTTTCTCTTTCACTCATTTTACGCTTTCAATGCATATTTTACGTATTCAATGCATTAAACACGTCCGACTGTCACCGCGATCTATGGCACACTGCTCTCAGATGAGTGAGCTCACTCATTTCGAGGATAGCACATTTTCGCGCTGACGATTGTATGGAGTGCCTTTTCTAAAGGTTATAATTCTATATTCGACTGTGCCTCCGTGTGTTTATGGGGAAATCTAATGAGTCCATATCACATAGGTACCTTAATTCGAACCCTTCATTGTCAAACGTTCAAACACTAGCAGAGATTACTTAGATTACGAAATACCTAACAGCATCTACTTACTACATGCTACTAAGTCACGGCTTAATTCGTCTTTGCCCACACACGCCCAGATAAAAAGTAAAGTTCACTTTATAAAATATATTGAGTATATTCCAGCGGAATCTTCGCTTAGGTCAAACGATAATCTCCTTCCCCATATACCCCGGGGGATTTTAAACATAATATTTCAATTTTATAGAAAATATAGCGCCTTGAATCTTACGTAACGAAGATTTGAGAAAATATTGTGCAAAATAAGTGCGCTTTTATATAGGAACTAGCTTTTGCCCGCGGCTTCGCTCGCGTTAAGAAGTAATATATAATTAGGTATCAAAGTCTCAGCCCGATCGGTATAAATTGACAAAGTTTCATACAAACATTCACTTTTATCTCTTGAGGGTAGAATTGATCAAAATCCTTTCTTCGCGGATGCCTACGACATCTACCTGCATGAACTTTTAAACTTTCGCGTTGCATTATAATTGAAAATTATTATTCGGGTCTTAACGTGACTTATTCTAGTAGTAATGGTACCTACCAAAGAGAATATAATCACTACTTACCTACTACATACTTTTTTTTCTCGACGTTTCGACGGCGTAAAAGTCTAATAGGATGTGAGTCAATAAGAATAGTAGGTACGAGTAGAATCACTTGAAACAGAATATCAAACATTTTCCTTAATAGGAACCGCCGCCTTATTAGGTGGTTTGTAAGGACCCTCCCGAGTTATTGTTACGTAAGAGGACTTAAGGCCGGGAAGACCAAAGAAAGAAAAGTATTCGTAGCGCCGAAGCTCCGTTTGAAATACTCCGATCGGGCCGAGGTGCGGGGCAACTTACTGCGGGGGGAACTCGTGACTACACCGCCCGAGCGCACCACAGTATACAAAAAATGAGCCGTAGTCTAATTAGATATTTCATTTAAAATAGAATTTTGTTTCTTTTATTCATTTACTCCTTTATAGTGATAATGTTAATAAGTACCTCTATAAATCATATAATATCATGCTGCATGCATAAAAATAACAGTTGAATTGGTTTATCCAATATTGTACTTATTTCGCTAATGTTAATTTTTTTTTTTTTTTTTTTTTTCATACCTCTATTACATATTATAAAACAAAGTCGCTTTTTTCCCTCATGTCCCTTTGTTCCCTTTAATCTTTAAAACTACGCAACGGATTTCGATGATTCTTTCAATGTTAGATAGCCCATTTATCTAGGAAGACTATAGGCTATATTTTATCACGTTAAGACTAATAGGAGCGAAGATATTTCTTCGCTCCTATTAGTCTTAGCGTGATAAAATATAGCCTGTTTTTTTCACATTTTTCTCTATTGAGAAAAATGTGAAAAAAACAGGGAAAATTATTTGAAAGGACTAACTTGAACTCGCTAATCTCAGGAACTACTGGTCCGATTTGAAAAATTATTTCAGTGTTAGATAGCCCATTTGTTGCGGAAGGCTATAGGCTATACTTTATCACGCTAAGACTAATAGGAGAATGTGGAAAAAACAGGGGAATTTTTTTGAAAGCGCTTATCTCGCGAACTACTGGAGCAATTTTTATGTTATTTGGCATAGATAAGAAGTAGACCACGTGAAGGATCATAGGCTATCGATTTTAATCATTTTTTCAGTGGCTATATATTTTATACCCGTGCGACGCCGAGGCGGGTCGCTAGTCTTCTTATATATAAAATTCTCGTGTCACAATGTTAGTTACCGTACTCCGCCGAAACGGCTTTACTGATTTTTACCTAATTTTATATGCATATTCAGTAGGTCTGAGAATCGGCTACTGGCTACTTTTTATATTGATAATTGCATTTGTTGAATAAATAATAGTAAATTATTATAACTCGAGACTGACGGCGACCATTGTTTGTGCGACGGGATAGCGTTGGACGTTGCCATGGTGAAATACTTATTTAGTAACTTCAATAAAATAACATGGGCGAAATGTTATTTTATTGAAGTGTCGACTAAATAAGTATGGCACCAAATAGTGCTAAACTAGTTCTTTTGCGCACTGATACCTAGTTAACAATAATAAATCGATGGTCCCGTTTTTTTCAGTTTCGATACTTTACCTAAAGTATCGAAACTGAAAAATCGCTACCGTACTTTATAGGAGAGCGATTTAAAGTTTTTTTTTTTTGCATTTTTTTTGCAACGGGTGATTAAATATTTATAAAAACCAGCCAGGTGCGTGTCGGGCCACGCGCAATATAGGGTTAAGTACTCAGTAGTACCGCTAGTTTTTGATAATTTTTGTATAGTCAATGAATGTACATTTATAACGTGTTTTACACTACTACAACAACAACATCATCTCAGTTATGTTCTAAGGAATTTGTTAAACTTACACCCGGTTTCTGAAAGGTCTGTCAAATCACTGATCAACTAACACTGCTGTTAATTTAGCATGGATGTCAAATCAATTTGAGTTTCTGATACATTGATCAGCCGAAAATTAACTAATCTATGATCATTTTTAATTTGACTAGCGATTTGTTATTTTTCGTTCACTACTTCACTATTAACTATCAAAAATGCCAATGAAATGTCAAAAGAAGGAATTGCAGACTGTCATTGCTATCAAAAATGTTCTGGGAATTTCAAATCTGATGTTTTCTGAATCATTGATCAGACGAAAATTAACTTATCTGTGATCATTTTGATTTGACATGCGATTTGTTTATTTTCGTTCATTTGTCAGAATTTTGATTTTCAATTTTTCAGACGTTATCGATTCCTAAATTCTTCTTCATTATAGAAATGAAATTGATTATAATATACATTTTTTGAAAATAAAACAAGCATTGCAAATAAAACAGTTTATTTGCATTATCGACGTATTTATTACAAAGTTTTATTAAAACTTCATAATAAATGTGTTTACAAACCTTATAGTAACGTAGGTTCAAAAAGAAAATGTAGATTTACATAAAAAATCAATTGAATTCATAAGTTAATTCACCCACAATTACCGATTAGTTGACACAGCTTTTGACAAACGTTTAATCTATGATCACGGCTTGACATGCGTTTCGGAAACCCAAAATGGCGGTTGACATATGATTCTCGAGTCAAATTGATCAGCCGTGTCAACTGACGCGCTGATCAAATTAAACTAACTAATCATGCTTCTAGCAACCCAATTGGTACTTGACAAGAGATTTAACAGGCGATTAGTTAATTTTGGTGTTGATCAGCCTTTCAGAAACCGGGTGTTAAAGTTCCTTTATACTTCACCGAATACTATTTTTTTGGTGATCACCTATTATGAAGTATTCTTAGCCGTGATAGTTTTCCATTTAAATTCAGCATATTTTCTACTTCCGTAAATTTTTTCACATTTTCAGAAGCAACCGCTTAGCTGGTAGAAAGGGGGAGACTCGTAACGATTTTTCCACTTTAAAACTTCATATTTCACAAATCGATCCCTAAATCGAAAAATGATCTACGAATACTCATATTATTTACAAAACCTATCCCACAACATGTACCTTCTTTTAAAGCTTATTCGAAAACGGTAAAGCTAAATACAGAATATTCTTGAAAGTTAAATGTAGTTATTGTACCACATAAAGTTAACCATTTAATTCAATCTGAAGTCGGCTGTCAACAGGGCGACCCTCTAGGTCCAGCAATTTTCAGCTTAGCTATTCACCCGGTCATCGAACTCCTAAATTCCAAATTCAACGTGTGGTACCTAGATGACGGGACTCTCGCCAGTGACCCATCTACAGTTCTTTCGGATTTTCAGACCCTGATTCGCGAATTCAAAATTATAGGTCTAGATGTGAACCTAGGGAAGTGTGAGCTCTTCGTCCCTGATGATTGCGAGAATAGAAACGAAATAATTTCCAATTTTAAGGCAGTCGCCCCAGAATTATCGGTGACTGAGAAGAGTTCACTTTTTCTCTTAGGTTCACCTATTCTAGCCGATTCGTTTCCGGACAATATAAATGAAAAAATTCAAAATTTTTGTGAAAGTTTAGACCGTCTTCTGCAAATCAACAGTCACATGGCATTTACTTTGATTCGGCATTGTTTATTCGTTCCCAAATTTACGAATGTTTTGCGGTGTTGTCAGCTCTGGAAGTTTCCACAACTTCTCCATAGCTTAGATGACACCCTAAAACATATGCTCTCCACAATTTTAAACATCAAATTTGATGAACGTTCCTGGACCCAAGCCACGCTACCCGTAAGGTTCGGTGGCCTGGGAATACGGAAAACTTTTGACGTAGCATTACCGGCGTTCTTGTCCTCAGTTCACGCAAATCGACAAGTAATAGCCAACATTTTAGAGCCCTCATCTTGCCCATTAGACATTCCCTTTGCGGACGAGGCCAAGGACGCCTGGGATATTGCTAGTGCCGGCAGCGAGGTCCCCGAGAACACATCTTCACAGAGGCTCTGGGACGGGCCCGTCTGCGGACTGGTGCGTAATAAACTCTTAAACACGTCTACCAGCGTCGCAGAACGGGCTCAACTTTTGGCCGTGGAGAGGTGGGAGTTGGGAGCTTGGCTGCAGGCACTACCATCCAAAAACACAGGAACATTGCTGGACCGAAATACATTCCGCCTAGCCACTGCTCTGCGTCTTGGTGCTCCCCACGTCGTCCCCCATCAATGTGTTTGTGGCACGCACGTAGATAGCTACGGTCATCACGGGTTGTGCTGCTCGCGAAGCGCTGGACGCTTCTCTCGACATCACAGCCTAGCGACCTCATTCGTCGGGCTCTTGTCACTGCCGGCGTGCCAGCGATACTGGAGCCCTCCGGTTTGGTTCGCGACGATGGCAAGAGACCCGATGGAATGACCCTGGTTCCCTGGAATGTGGGACGGGCCCTTGTGTGGGACGCTACTTGTGTCGACACACTCGCCCCGTCCCATGTTCAGGGCACCTCGAGCTGTGCGGGTGCTGCCGCCAACCAAGCAGATAACCTCAAGCGGCGCAAATATGAGAACCTCGGCGGAGATCTCATATTTGAACCTACAACGTTTGGGGTAGAAACCCTAGGCGCATGGGGTCCGGGGGCACATAAGCTTTTTAGAGAAATATCTAAGAGGCTTATTGAAGCCACCCGAGATCCCAGAGCCGGGAGCTACCTAGCACAGCGAATAGCAATTGCAATTCAACGTGGCAATGCTGTCAGCTTGCTGGGCACTCTGCCAGATGGAGACGACCTGGGAAAGTTTTTCTTTTTATAATTTTATATTCTAAGTTTGTATATATTTGTATATTTTTATATTTTATTTTAGTTTTTATTTTTAGTACTTAATGAATTTGTGATTTTAAGTTTATATTATTTCAGAAAGTAATTTGACAATTAAATTGGTTTATAATATATATATAATTATTATAATAATAATAATAAACATATTTTATTCAACAAATATTCACACCACACTACACTTAAATACACATATTACACAGACAGATACAAGGTACAAAAAAAAATACAAGGAGTAAAAAAATGACATACCTAAGTAAAAAAAAATAAGAACGAGACTTTTTGAAATTGGTGGACCATGTGCTACATTTGACTTTCGAAAAATTTTAATTGTCAACATGGAGACGTAGGTTTATTTTATTATAAACGAAAACCGTCTGTGTTTAATTTTACCGTTTTCGATTTAGAATGTCATTAAAAATTAAACATAGACTCAGTGTATCGCGCTTCCCTTGGGAAAATGAAGTTTTTCGAAACCAAAAGAAGCCTATTTTATTCTTTGTCCTTTTAAATAAGTCTATGACAAAAATCAAGTCGATTGGTTACTTCGTTAGGGTGTGAGAGAAGGACAAATACAATATAATATTAATATCGTTAAAAAAAGATGAAATTTCATACAAAAAATATTATTTCATTAAAAATCCAGGTTTAAAAATCACTAGATGACGCCCGTAACTTCTTTTGTTAAAAAAATATTTATTGCGTAGGAACCGTACATTTTTATTTTTGAAAAAAGTATCCTATATCCTTTCCCGGCACTAAAAGTATCTCCATAACAAATTTCAGCAAAATTGGTGCAGTGGTTTGGGCATGAAGAGGACAAACAGACAGACAGGACCACAGATATATTTACTTTTGCATATTATATAATCTATACTTATTATTTATTATTAATATTATAATTGGGAAGAGTTTGTTTGTTTGAACGCGCTAATCTCAGGAACTACTGGTCCGAATTAAAAAAAAATCAGTGTTAGATAGCCCATTTATCGAAGAAGGCTATAACAGGCTATATAGTATTACGCTTAGACTAATAGGAGCGAAGAAATAGAGGAAAATGGGGAAAAAACGGGCGAAATTATATGAAATTGCTTATTTACTTAAGAACTACTGGAGAAATTTTATGTTATTTAGCAAACATGAAGGATAGACCACGTGAAGGGATATAGGCTATTTTTTTGCGGAAAAATGTACGGTTGCGTGAAATTCCTAAATGACGCGGGCGAAGCCGCGCGGATTATCTATATCTATATAATCTATACTAATATTATAAAGTGGAAGAGTTTGTCAGTTAGTTTGTTTGTTTGTTTGTTTGAACGCGCTAATCTCAAGAACTACTGGTCCGATTTTAAGTGTTAGATAGTCCATTTATCAAGGAAGGCTATAGGCTATATTTTGTCACGCTAAGACTAATAGGAGCGAAGAAATAGAGGAAAATGCGAAAAAACGGGAGAAATTATTTGTAAGGGCTTATCTCAAGAACTACTAGAGCATTTTTTCTGCTATTTGGAGCAGATAAGAAGTAGACCACGTGAAGGATCATAGGCTTTTTTGATGACAATTTTTTCTGTGAAACATCTAATTTACGCGGGCGAAGCCGCGCGGAACGTCTAGTAAAATCATAGGAAAGTCAATTCTGTACATTGAATATTTGAAAGGGCTTATTTGAACGCGCTAATCTCAGGAACTACTGGTCCGATTTAAAAAATTCTATCAGTAGATAGCCCATTGATTGCGAAAGGCTATCGGCTATATTTTATCACGCTAAGATTAATATAAGCGAAGAAATAGAGGAAAATGTAAAAAAAACCGGGAAAATTATATGAAAGGGCTTATTTGAACGCGCTTATCTCAGGAACTACTGGTCCGATTTTAAAAATTATTTCAGTGTTAGATAGCCCATTTATCTAGGAAGACTATAGGCTATATTTTATTATGCTAAGACTAGTAGGAGCAAATAAATAGAGGAAAATGTGAAAAAAGCGGAGTAAATTATATAAAAGGGCTTATTTGAACTTTCTTTCATTGTTAGATAGCCGAGTTATCGAGGAAAGCTATAGGCTATATATTATATATCAAATAGAGGAAAATGTGGAAAAAACGGCGGAAATTATTAGAAAAGGGCTTATCTGACGAAGTACTAAAGCATTTTTTCTGTTATTTGGATCAGATAAGAAGTAGACCACGTGAAAGATCATAGGCTTTTTTGTGAACTAATTTTTCTGTGAAATATCTAATTCACGCGGGCGAAGCCGCGCGGAACGTCTAGTTATTTATAATACCACGTATATAATCGAAACGGTCATTTTCGACAGAAATTATTTATGAAAAAACAGCGTACATACTACATAATCGAAACTGGTACGTTCGATACTATTGAGAAACGAAAACACGCCCTAAACAATCAAATCTGCCCGTTTTGATAATTATAAACTTTTTTATTGAGTCCTACCGCACAAAGATAAAGTAAAATCAAATTTCGATAAACCTATTTTTGACAACAGATTTTCAAAAAATATCCTTGATCATTGGATAAATTTTTATATTTTCATATACATTACACACAAAATAAGCCGCTAAAGGAATAAAAAGAGATGAAAATGTTTTATTCCTATTACCCCGGTATTGCTAGAATCAATTTATTTTCTCACTTTTTGCCATCAGATTCTGGTAGACCTCTATATAAAGTGTCATTTGCTAACGACAAAATGTACAGTCGCGATAGTGCTAGTTTCGTCCTATTTTTACGCTCACCGATACAGCGTAATCTCACGTACTTTGACTTTCTTTATTATGTAACGTCGCATAGACTATTACGTTCAAATAATATTATACATCTCTAAGTATAGGAAACTTTCCAAAATTTTTGAAGCTGTATTAAAAAATATCCTGTAAAAAAAGACCAAAACAGAGGCGCGCACGAAGGATTCCGTACCGAAAGCAAAAAGAAGCCAAAAAATGAGTTTTTTGTATGGGTATTATTTATTTTTAGTATTTGTTATTATAGCTAATAGCGGCAACAGATATACACAATCTGTAAAAAAATCAGAAGTCTAGCTATAGCGGTTCTTGAGACATACAGACCGACATACAGACACAGACAGACAGACAGACGAAGTCTTAGTAATAGGGTCCCGTTTTTAACCTTTGGGTACGGGACCATAACAAGTATCTAGCCGATTTCAAATTGTACGTAATAATAATTGAGATCCCCACAGAATCTATCCCCTATCTCATAATGAACCGACTTAGAGGAAACTTGCCGTATTTAAATACCTAAGTTGAACAATATCTTGAACAACATAGGAATTACAGTTCCGTAGGTATATGCGAACACAAACATAAAAAAATGTACATACATACATACACCAACCCACACGTTGAAAAACACTGCCCTAAATTGAGCTAGTGCAACAAAAGGAAAATTACTTACAAGTCAAAGTAAGAGTGAGTAATTCAGGAGATAAAACATAAAAATTAAAAACATACATACATGCACTTCCCAGATACGGCACATTTGTTCAGACCCTGATATTACATGGAAATATTACATTGATACCCGGTCGAATAACCACCTTATTTAAAAGTCGGTTAAAAATAACCATGTCATTATAAAAGTAGTTAGACAGTCAAAGATGCAAAGAAAAATATGTTGCAGGTGGGCATTAGGCATGCCTCCGCAGGTGAACGTATTGCGAGTCTATAATATAAATACAAAATCAAAATACGGTGGAGTTATCTACAAATTACAATACTGTATGATAGACGATAGTATTACCTACGGTTGTTGTTGTGCTAATTCTAAGGTACTTCTATCGAGCCTATTTTGGACTTGGTTTGCGTCACTTGTTAGCAATGATCAACCACTTGCATAATATGTTAAAATTATTTCTCAAATTGTAAAAATACGTATTCAAAATGTTGCGAGAAAAAGTTGTACGGTCCGTCCTCGACGAGCGCCTTAGCGGGACTAAACCACGAGCAGAGGCCTTTGCGCCTGCAATTTTATAGTTTTTTGATCGTCGTTATTTTATACATAATTCAATCGAGTCAAAAAAAGAAGACTCCCTAGATATATTATTTGTTTTTCGTTCAGTACAAAAATTACCTGAAAATTCCAAGTAATTTGGACATAGTATGGCAATTTCGTTCAAAGAAGAGGTAACTTTGGGATTTTTTTCTATCGAGTGAAGTTCATGATATTGTGTAATTGAATATACATTCCACTGTGTTAGATCCTTAACTAACACATATATTTTTTTCAGAATTTAAATTACTATATTTGTATGTCTCCTTTCACTTTTAAATCTTGAAAATCGTCCGTTTCTCGAACTAGATCCCCTTAAATGGCTTTTACTTACAATTTTCTCGTAAATGTACTGTATGTATATGTATTTTGAGAACACAACATTATTTTGCATTATATGAACGTACAAACAATGTTTTGTGAAGAGAGGTTTTGAATTCTGGATGAATTTTGCATTGTGGGTTGGATATTGGATGTACGTTATAGGTATGCTGACTACCCTGTTGCTGTTAAATCGGACTTCTTTATAATATGTGAATTCAGGACTTCATAAAATGGAGATGATATTTTATTGAATTCTAACTAGATGAAGTATCAATTTTTGTCAGCAAACTACAAATTACCTACACCTACGACCATTTTAAATTGTGATACGGTAAAATTAAAAAGTGAAAGCCTTGTTGCAGCCAGGAAACACTGACTGTAAAATATGGGTCTCTATCACAGATATCAGATGGTCTCTATACTCTCTTCTCGCCCGTGGCTTGCATCTACCTTTGACCAACTTTTAACCAACCTTTGACAACCAACGACTTTGACCCTTTAACTTCTGCTAGGTCGTCTATAGTATCCATGTAGCCGAGAACCTAAACTTGGAGAAGAAAAAATTTGCCGCAAGCAGTGATTGAGCGATAAAAAATTGTAACTATTTCAGAAAAATAACAAAATATATTATACAAAATCCATAATATAAAATAATTATTATTTATAAACTAGATGACACCCGCAACTCCGTTGCGCCAAAATTCGTTAATCGCGTGGGAACCGTACATTTTCCGGGAAAAAAAGTATCATATTATAATAATAAGTATGTCCTTTCCCGGGACTCAAAGTATGTCCGTCTGAATAACTTTTCACGCTTTAACCGCTTAACCGATTTTAATGAAATTTGGTACACTTATACTTTGAGTCCCGGGAAAGGACATAATATCACATAGGATAGTTTTTATCCCGGAAAAATATACGGTTCCCGCTAAACTAATTTCGACGCAACGGAGTTGCATGCGTCATATTCTAGTTTTTAATATATTTTAATTGCATCGCCATCGTAAAATACATAGATATACCTACTAATTCTACATATTTACGGATTAAAATTCAGAAGGTGTGCAAGCTACGTGCAACTTAACTATTCACGTTGGATTTTACGGCGTACATTTTGTTAAGGTAAAACGATATTACAATTGAATTTATTACTTGCTTATTAAAATATATTAATGCTTGTTTTTATCTAACTTAAGGCTTGCTGTCAGAGATCCATTTGCATAAAACTGGATTTAAGACTGCCTAGTGCCTTCACATTAAGTCGCGCGGCTGCCGCACTATTGGCGACTGTGAAGGCAGCCTAACCCATCAAGCCCCATAAGGACTACGTGCACCGGTGACCGCGACAACAATAGATTTCCAAGAATCCGCGATCGAAGGATTGAAGCTTATCATGTGCTAAAATATGCCTTTTTCATTAACATATCTGAAGAAAAAGAGAGGGATAACAATATGATGTACTTAATAAACATACTCGTAATCATGATGTTTTTTTAACCTTTACGCTGATTGATGCAAACGTGGGCCTAATTTTCTTTTCAGTTAGAGCAATTAAAATCGTTTTCATAATTTTCTTATTTAATTTACCTATTATTTTCTTATTCACCGAGAGATTATTTTTATAAATTACTTAAAAGTTTTCTCGGTGAATATGAAATTTTCTCTAACTCGGCGTTGAATTCAATTTGGAAGTTTGTAACAATTGCGTGCAAACACCAAGCGTCTAATTTAAAGTTTGAGAACATTTTTACATAATAAACATTGGGAATTAAGAACTTTACTAAACGTGGAATAAACTATTTGATAGAATTTGAAATTGCCGCCTTTTTCAGTTCATAATACCTTGTAGTCATTTTCGTATCACTGCAATTAAAAAAATAATATGTAAGTTGTCACTTCCGGGTTCCTCTATGTTCCGCCATTCTCTTTGTGCTGTGTAATCTATGTTCCGACTTCCGAGTTCGTTTCCAAGTTCTTTTTCTGTAACCGGCTTACGGCTACACAATAAATCAAGTTAAAGTAAAAATATTGTTTAATTTCTACACTATTCAAGACAGGACAACTAGAACGCCGCGCCGTCGCATCAACAAAAACATCTAGAACATTGTAGATTGTAGAAAATAGTAGATTTAAGAAAATATTAGTAGAGAACCTAGGGCAGGAAAATAAGAAATGTCTCAGATCACATGTAATTGTTGGCCGATGCGAAACCGAGGTCAACAAACATGTGATCTGAGGCGGCTTTCTTATTTACTGCCCATGGTGCGTATACTATTTTTCTCATCGATGGAGGCGGAAAACGGCAACATCGGTAAGCGCAGCGGGAAGAAAGCTGACGTTTTCCGCCCGGAGGTGAGGAAAATCTTTTTTACGAGCTTAACATGTGCGCAATAGAAATAAAAAAAAATGTTTGGAACAAAAATAGATTTTGCATCCCTTCTAACTATATAGGCTTTTCCTATTCTGAAAGAGTGGCATAGAAAGCGCTGTAAATTTAAAAATATCAAAATATTTCAAAGAATGTACTTATGTGTAGGTAAAATGTAAATACTATAAGAACGAGTGTTTATGCTTGTATATTAAAAACATTTATTTATACAGGGTGTAACAAAACTAAGTGATAATACCTTAGGGTGTGTGGGTATATTGTGTTCGTTGCAGAGAGTTCACTGTGAAAGTAGCAGCGCTGAAAGATCAATTTTGTTTTTTTCACTTTTGTATGGGCAAGCGCTCCAGTGTGGCATCAATAGTTTTCCCATACAAAAGTGAAAAATAGTTTTGGTCTTTCAGCGCTGCTACTTTTACAGTGAACTCTCTTCGTGGAACACAATAGGCTGTTTTTATTGTTCTGTGGTACACACCCCATAGTATTATCACTTAGTTTTGTTTTGTTTAGCATGACGAAAACTATCAACGATTTTACTACAGCTCATAATAGATGACACAGTAATCCGTCCCTTAGATCGCTAATAAAAATTCCTCACTTTATTGAAGCTATAAATGGAAGTGTTCTGAAGAATATTGTGTTGACAGTTGACACTTATTGTAATAAAATTAGTTGGGACGTCAAACTAACATTATTTCTTCGAGCATAATATACTTACCGAAAAGCTTGGTGCAGACTGATGTCGACCGATTGAGCTTATTTGTGGCTTTATAGTTTATAGCCACAAATAAGCTCAATAAGTCGTATGAAAAAGTAAATGGTATCGACTACGCCTCTCTGTGAACACAGAGTCACCCACAAGCCAACACATATAACGAAACTACGCTTGACTCTGTACCTATGTCGAATTATAGCGGTGTTTTCTATGTAATGCTTAAATCACGCATACATACAAGTGCACAAAATTGCGTCTTCAATTTTTGTTTGAGACAAACTTTAGAAAGTATTATTTTTATTATTACCTTACGCTAGTATAATAAATGCGAACTTGCGTCCGTTTGTATGTCTGTTGCCTCTTCACGCCCAAATTAACCGCTGAACCGATTTTGCTGAAAAATATGGAGATACTTTGATTCCTCGGGAAAGGATATAGGATACTTTTAAGCTCAAAAAATGTAGTTCACGCGCGATAAACGAATTTTGTTGCAACGGAGTTGTGGGCATGTCTAATAGAAAATAAATACTTCTCTATGTCTCAGCTGCCTTAATCAATTCCAGGAAAGTTTTAACTTGGGGTGTAGTTGTTTGTATGAAGCCTGTAAAGTAATTATTGTGCGAGTAATACGATACTTGTTGTTACCAATACTTGATCGTGATTCGCGACTCGTGATAGCTTCGCCAACTCTTTATGCTACGTCCGCACGTTTGGCGTTTGCTACAAACTCCAAATCGCCACAAATGGACACAAACGTTTGGCTTGATTTCGAAATCCATTCACACGCTTGCGAGTGAGTTAGTTTGTTCAGACGCGGCAAGCATGACGGACGTCGAAGTTGCTGTATCTGCTATAAACATTTGGCAGTTATTTTTATCTATACTTACCTACATGTAAATAAAATTACAGTGTCTGTTTGTAATATTGAAAGAATATATTATATACACTACATACACCAAAACAATTTTTTTTTAATTTTTGTCTGTTTGTCTGTCTGTCTGTTTGTTCCGGCTAATCTCTGAAACAGCTGAAGCTATTTTGACGGGACTTTTTTTGGTAGATATAGCTTATGTAGTAAGGAGTAACTTAGGCTACTTTTCAACCGACTTCCAAAAAAGTCGCGGGCAACAGCTAGTTATAAATATAAGAAAACTATATAATTAATATAATATGTTTTCATTTGACCACCAGTCATTCATTTTTCGAAAGCACACACAGACATACTACGTACGTATAGCACGTCTGTTCGCTTACAGAGCATCGACAAGAATGAACGCGCACAGACGTGTGGACGGGTGGCAAACGCTTGCAACAAATTCCCTTTGATTTGTGTTCAAAAACCGATACTGAGTCGGATCGGCTACAAGTCTTTGCAAACCTAAACAAACCAAGCCAAACTCCCTATCCACACGTTTGTTTTTGTGACCGTTTGTGACGATTTGTTGAGGTTTGGCAAACGTGCGGATGGGCCTTTAAAGTTTAAAGTTTCGATTTACTTTAAGTACTACAGTAGCGGGTGCCAACTTGCCAAGCCAGCACCACTATGCGTAGCTATTGCGGCGCAGCAGTTACGTAGTGACTACTCGTATAGTGACTATTCATTATAGTAATCTAGTAGCCACCTTCAAAATTTTATAGCAGGTTAGTAACAATTCTAGTCTCATTGAACGATATTTGTAGTAAAACTTCCTGACTAAAACCAATATCCTAAATTCCGTAATTTGTTCTACCACCGCCCTCGCCCAAGTATCAAAGCCGTGTCAAAACCAAAAACACAAAAAATATATCATACAAAAGCTTAGAATGTTCTACGTACAGTACTCCAAAATTAATAATCCGCATGAGTGACCGTGAATAATGACCGTGTTACAAAAGCTACAGGAATATCACGACGAACTTTGACTAATACATGTATCTTAAACGCAATGCAATTGAATCGCATTGCGTTTAAGATACATGTAAATTAGTCAAAATCCGAAAAATTACGAAAATGTCTATGCGCATTATCACTTTTGGAGCACTGTACAACTTTGACGAAGATACTTTACAATCACGTAACAGCTTGATAGAATTGTTACAAAAACCACCAGGGAAATATAATATTAGGCTATATATTATATTATCCATATCCATATAATAATATAAGTGCGAAAGTGTGTCTGTCTGTCTATCTGTCTGTTACCTCTTAACGTCCAAACCACTGATCCGCTGGGTATGAAGATACTTTGAGTCCCAGGAGAGGACAAAGTATACTTACTTTTTATTCCGGAATGTACGGTTTACTGTCTAGATTCTAGACTTTTATATTCATTCTAGCTTTAGTGGTTTTATATTATTCATGACTCTAGAATGAATATAAAACCACTAAACCAGGGTAACATTGTAATCATAATTTTACTGCTGACAAAGTTGAGAGGATATTGTGTTTCCTGATTAAAACATTTGTTTGTTGATAATTCAAGTTAGACGAAGGCTTTTGCGCGTTTAAACACGCAATAAAATACTCTCAACACCTCATTTCACTTTTGTAATGGGTTTGTTTTGGCAGTACATCTTCCTTGGCAAAATTTCATCGCTATTGCGTTTAAAAGCCTATATTATAAGTGGCCATAAAAATGCAGATGCAGATTGCTTGTCCTAGCTACTGCTGTCTAGATACAGACATCCAGGAACGCTTTGGCGCGTTGATGATATTGTCATGCAATGGCATTAATCTAACAATAATTATTATTAACAGTATTTTTCGCCTATTTAGAGATAAAGAGATTAGATTCATAATTACATTATTATATCTATAAACTCAACAAAAAACTGAAATCCAAAATAAATGAAACAATCACGGCGCGGCATAGAGAACTTTATTTGACTCCATTTCCTGCTCACGTGGTTGTTTTATATCCGTTTAAATTATTTTGCCTTAGAGTTTATGAGAATGATCCTTATAACGTTAGTTTTAAAGGTGCTGTCAAGGGTAAAATATGCTTGAACGGACTAAATAAATTCAAAAAAGCTCTAGTTTCATTGTTAGAACTAGCTGCAGTTTAACTTTTTAAAACGTCAGAGAAGAAAAAATAACTCATACAATATTATTAACGGTTAACCAGAAATGTTTGAAATACTTAAATATTCGTTCCGTCGAAATTTTTTTATCGTGCGGGAACCGTCCATTTTGCCAGAAAGATCACTACCGGTACAGAAAGTGTCCATCCCAAAGTGTTATCATAATTAGTTCAGAAGTTTGAATGTAATAAAAAGGTAACAGACACCAGTTCACATTTTTTTATAATAGGTATGAATAAAATTAAAAGATGTGACTATGTCTGCTATATTATGGCAGCTCCTTAATCATTATCATTATTAAATTCGTAATTTAAATCCCTGTCATTTTTTAGGCTAACCTATATAATGCTACTTTATTAAAAATGTGATAGAGGATAATACGGGGCCTTCCCATCCATAATCGTTAAAATATTCCTACGAGAAAGGAAATCTTCTTTTATTCGCACGAAATTATGACCACGTAGATATGCAACTTAAAATTGAAGGCGTAACAGGATGAAGTGGATAACTAACATTTTATAACATCGGGCATCTACTCATTTTTGCCCTTAAAATTAGAAAAAACCTTGTAACTTTCCTACTAATCATCTGGCTAATATCTGGCTATACATAAAATCCACTTTTTTATTACAAATTATTTTCCCGGTCCTAAAGTCTCCATTTATGCAAAATACAAACATTTTCCAATTGTTACTTACGTATATCATCCAATGTCTTGAAATGATATCGAAAGTACAAGCTTATGACATCATTGAAAGTTTATACCAGGTTTATACAGAGATCGGTTAGATACAAATAGTGTAGCAATTTGTAACCATTCCGAAATTTATTACCTGAGAACCCCATTACTTTGTACAGAGCTCGCCAATAAATCTCTGATTCGTTTCAACTCTCTCCGAGTCGGGAATCATATAATTTATGGCCCAATCGCACAGCAGGCTTGCAAACCATCTATATGGAAATCATCTTTAAATTTAGGCAATTGCTTCTATGTAATTATCAATGGAAAGACGAAGAAATAGTACATTACATTACATCCTTACACCTATTACACCTAGGGTAGGAAAATAAGAAATGTCGGCTTCGCCTCGGCCAACAATTACATCGGTAAGCGCAGCGGGAAGAAAGTTGACGTTTTCCGCCCGGAGGTGAGAAAACTTCTTTGCAACAGCGCGGGATTTTGGTAGACGTTGAGGTTAAAAACCATAGCTAGATTATGCTTAGAAAACTTAAAATAAATCTATATATATAACTCAAAGGTGGCACATCCCGTTTTTAACGTGTTTAACAATGTTTAACATCCCAGAGAAATACAGTAATAGGAAACCCTAATGCCTGCGGGGCTAAAATGGTCACATTTAGCAATTCCTCTTCAATAAATTCAGCAAATGAATTGTTAAAACTGTCAAACTGACAAATGTCAAATCAGTACAAAAATACAGAAATGAATTGCAAGCAGAGTTGCATTTTGCGATTTTAGAACAATGAATCATATTATGATTCATATCATGATTCTTCAAAGCGACCATTTTAGCCCCGCTGTAATATATCATAGTTTTAATTTCGTAGTGACAAGTTAACAACCCTAGCGATTTTCGTCATAGTACGTCAAATTTAAAAATTTGTAACTTCTAAGTCAGCATACTCTATAAGAATAAGAATAAGAACGTTTATTTGCAAAAACATGGCATTGACAATAAGATGGTACAATGTAAGATAACGCTCATGTTTTGTCGGAGACATCTCGACGTGCAAATCTATACTTATAATATTATAAAGCGGAAGAGTTTGTTAGTTAGTTTGTTTGTTTGTTTGTTTGAACGCGCTAATCTAAGGAACTACTGGTCCGATTTGAAAAATTCTTTCAGTGTTAGATAGCCCATTCATAGAGGAAGGCTATAGGCTATACTTTATTACGTTATGGCTAATAGGAGCAAAGAAAATGAGGAAAATGTGGATAAAACGGGGAAATTATATGAAAGGGCTTATTTGAACGCGCTAATATCAGGAACTACTGATCCGATTTGAAAAATCATGTCAGTGATAGATAGCCCATTTATCGAGGAAGGCAATAAGCTATATTTTATCACGTTAAAACTAATGGGAGCGAAGAAATAGAGGAAAATGTGGAAAACACGGGGGAAATTATGAGAAATTGCTTATTATCTTAAGAACTACTGGAGCAATTTTTATGTTATTTGGCAAACACTAAGAATAGACCACGTGAAGGGACATAGGCAATTTTTTGCGGAAAAATGTAAGGTTGTGTGAAATTCCTAAATAACGCGGGCGAAGCCGCGCGGAACAGCTAGTATTTTAATCTATACTAATATTATAAAGCGGAAGAGTTTGTTAGTTTGTTTGTTTGATTGTTTGTTTGTTTGTTTGTTTGAACGCGCTAATCTCAGGAACTACTGGTCCGATTTGAAAAATTCTTTTAGTGTTAGATAGCCCATTTATCAAGGAAGGCTATAGGCTATATTTTATCACGCTGAGACTAATAGGAGCGAAGAAATAGAGGAAAATGTGGAAAAAACGGGGGAAATTATTTGAAAGGGCTTATTTGAACGCGATAATCCCAGGAACTACTGGTTCTTTCAGTGTTAGATAGCCCATTTATCGAGGAAGGCTATAAGCTATATTTTATCACGCTAAGACTAATAGGAGCTAAGAAATAGGGGAAAATGTGGAAAAAACGGGGGAAATTATATGAAATTGCTTATTATCAGAACTACTGGAGCAATTTTTATGTTGTTCAGCAAACATGAATAATAGACCACGTGAAGGGACATAGGCTATTTTTTGCGGAAAAATGTACGGTTGCGTGAAATTCCTAAATCACGCGGGCGAAGCCGCGCGGAACATCTAGTAAAACTATAATTGAGTATTTCAACAAAAAAAATTTTTGTGATAAATGGAAAGATCTTAAATAAGTTTTATAACAAAACAATTTTCTTTTATTGTTTTTCGCAATAATTCAAAAATTATTTCAAAATAAAAATACCGAAGACACGGCGGCAGCTCCCGCACTAATCCTAGCGCGTGTGACGTCACATTGTTAATGTTCACCACAGAACACTAAAAACAGTAGAACTGACATACCACGTATTATTTACCAAACAAATGTTTTGATTGGACGCGTACTTCTGAACTCAAATAAGCCTTAAATTTATTAAAACTGAAAACCAAAACACATCTTCAACACTTAAAATAGAGTTTGTTTTACAATAAACAAAACGGGCACTAGCCACATTTCTCATTTCGAGTCATAGGAGTATCAGTTTGTGGATTTACTAAAAAGTTTAGCTACGTAGATTGGTATTATAGTTAGCCCAAACAATTTTGACCTTAAACGTCAACGAAATAATGTAAATATTGGCGTATACTATTGAAATGTATACATTGTGACGTCACATCTCAATCATGGCGCGTTTATAAGTCACGTGATTTTATTTAAATTTCATGAATTTTTAATTGTTTATAATTAATTGAAAAAACATTTTTAAAAGGTTTTTGCATTAAATATCAATATTATTAATATTAAGGTTTTAAAATACATAAAAAAAACTTTTTTTAAAAATACTAAATTCTGTCTACTCTGTCCGGGCGTTCTCTACTGTTTAATATACGATTGTATGCGTTGCGTCATCGTAGTCAAGACTGTTTCTCTTTAATCGTAAGTGCCAAAACACACTAGGCTGAATTACGCCGGCGTTATTTCCGCCGCAAATGTCAAACGCATACAAAATACGGACGGAACGCGACGTAATAATGTGTCACCCCTCGCGTTCGGCCCGTATTTTGTATGCAATTTAAACGCGGCGTAAACGCGGCGTAATTCAGCCTTGTGTGTTTAGACCTTAAGACTGACTTGTCTATGTGAAACAAGACTGTCTAACTACAGTCGTGTCTCCAATGTGCGGACGCACTTAGCGGGAATCGATATTTTTCGAAACTTTGAATGTCTACAAAATCAAAACTAGGTATTTTTGACTGCAACAAAAACTAGTGTATTTGTATACATACAGGATTTACTGTGACAAAATTTCAAGCAATTTGGCATACTTAGTAACATTCTCCATTGACATCACTCTAAATCCAATGTGGCCGACCATCCAAGATGGCGAAATAATTATTTTCTATGTAGTCCTGCATTATGGATATTAAATGAAAGGGCGTTTTGAGAGTAACTCGAAAACGAATGTAATTTTATTCTACGTCCAATATGGCGGCTCATCCAAGATAGGGGAATAGTTATTTTTAATGCACTTCTGCAGCATGGGTATTGGGTATCAAATGAAAGGGCTCATTGAAAGTAACTCGAAAACGAATGTAACGTCACTCTACATCCAATATGGCGGCTCATCCAAGATACTGGAAGAGTTATTTTTAATGCACTTAGGTATGCAATATGGGTATTAAATTAAAGGTCTTACTGAGAATAACTCGGAAACGAATGTAATGTCATGCTATATCCAATATGGCGGCTTAGCCAAGATAGGGGAATATGTAGTTATTTTAAAGCACATCTGCAATATGGGTATCAAATAAAAGGGCTCGTAATAGTCAAGTCGTGTCGTGTCATGACGTGACGTTACGTGTCGTGTCGTGACTTAACGTACGTAACATGACGCGACGCGGCGCAACGTCACGTCACATAACGTCCCATACGTTATGTGACGTGACGTTACGTGTCGTGTCGAGTCGTGACTTTACGTGATGTTACGTGAACTCACGTGACGTGACGTGAATTGACGTGACTGACAGCCGGGTTTCATAAAATGCCCGGTTGAATCCGGTCACTTTTAGTCATGCAGAAATCTAGCCAGAGATAACTAAAAAACAAAAAATAAATTAACAAAAAACTTTTTGAAAAAAAGCTTCTATTTAAATAGTCTACAAAGAAGAAAATAAATTTCTCCTTGAAAATTTAACTATTAAGTTATAATCCTCAAAATATTATACAATTTGCATGAAAATAAAAGCTTGTCGCAAGACTTAACAAGCTATCTAAATTGGTACTAGACCAGGGCCCCCGCTACCATATATGCAATGTGTGCAATGCACACGGGCGCCATCCTCTAGGGGCGCCAAATTGCCATCTTTAGGGGCGCCAAAACCAAGGTCCCAAAAAATTTGCCTAAAGGGGCGCCAAAATCCTTTTTTTGCACACGGGTGCCAGTAGCCCTTACGGAGGCCCTGGTACTAGTTTAGTGACAAATCGCGCGACAAGCTTTTATTATCATGCAAATTGTATAATATTATATTGAGGATTATAACTTAATAGTTAAATTTTCAAGGAGAAATTTATTTTCTTCTTTTTAAACTATTTAAATAAAAGCTCTTTTTCAAAAAGTTTTTTGTTAATTTATTTTTGTTCTAAGTCCTGGCTCTTGTTCACTTCTCTTTTAAATAATTATTATGTATTCCAATTTCTAAATAATGGGAACTAAAAAGTATAAAATAATTATCACTCTATTATACCTATATTTTATCTAATGGTCTAAATAATTATACCTATTTATCTAATGGTCAGTACTCAATATCGGTATTCGCTCGTTAGTTTTACTCAAAATCGAGTAAATATTATCGTATGGATAGCCGGCTAGATGGAATTAAATAAATCTAATTTCCTTCGAACTTACTCGACGCGAGCCGTCGATCTTTACTCAAGCGTGTGAGTTTTGCGATAATTTTTACTCGATTTGGAGTAAAACTATCGGCTATCGAGTAATGCAGAATGTGTGAATGAAAGCCCAAGCCGTGGTTTTTACTCTACGACCTACGTGATTACTCGATCGAGTAAAACCGTATGTGAGTACTTAGCATAATAGTGCCTTTTTAGGGTTCTGTAGTCAATAAGGAACCCTTATGGTTTCGGTCTGTCCGTCCGTCCGTCCGTCCGTCCGACTGTCCGCGGTTTTGCTCAGAGCAATTAATTGGTCGGCATCATCATCAAATGGTATAATAAAGTCTTAAAAAAATGTTTTTTTTGCGGCACCTCCCCTACACATCAATAATTCGAGGTGATTTTTTTTCATCCAACGAAATGTATTCGTAGAATACAAATGAACTTTTCGTTCAAATTCCTTTAAATTGTTAGTAGTGTAAAACACGTTATAAATGTGCATTCATTGACCATACAAAAATTATCAAAAACTAGCGATACTACGGAACCCTATATTGCGCGTGGCACGACACGCACTTGGCCGGTCTTTTAGAATTCGCCTTAACCTAAGGCTACATAGCGATTAGCGGCACCTGGTGGCAAATATAATATCAAACACCCTTATTGAAATATGTCAAATTCATACAAAGTGTAGTAGTATAAAATGTATGATTAAGTATTATGCACACATGATACATTAAACTATATTTAAATACTTACTATAAATCAAAATAATATTATTACGATTTACGATAGCCATACACATTTATTTCAATCGGTACTTTTAAATAAAAAATTAAGCATAAACATGCGTATTTCCAAGTTTTTGTGTTTAGGGCTTCGGTCCCGGGGAGTCCAGGGGCTGGTCGAGGGCGAAGGCCGAGATGAGGGCGAGGGCCTCCGCGGGCTTGTCCTTCGGCACCATGTGACCGGCGCCCCGCACCATCACCTCCAGGAATCTACCGGCAGACTTGTAGTACCTGGATGAAAGAAAAAATTAGAGGTGGAACGAAGTTCTCGGAGAAATCCGTATAATACACTTACTCAAATTTTTTTTTTAAAATAAAACGCCATCTATTGACTAGACACCAGGAATACTAACAACGCGTCGCTGTTTACTCTCAAAAAACGCCATCTAGTTGACGCACAGGAGTACTATCAACGCCTTCTGCCCCTAACATGCAGGTACTAGTAAATAAGTGTCGTTACAATTTTTCCGGCTAGCCCCCTTTCGCAACGCGCGAAAAGGAACTCCGTTCCAATTGTATCAACGTGCCGCGGGGCGGTGGCGTAATACACCGCCCCCTCTGTCGCAATATAAATAAGTTGTATACTCTATGTGTCTGTGGTCTAAACTAAACTGGCGTCCCGGAGGGGGCGGTGGCTTATTCCGCCAGGATGTATTAGGCTTTTAAACATTTTACAGATTCCACGTGCCACGCGGGGCGGTGGCATACTAATCATACTATACACGTCCGCCACCTCTGTCGCAATAAGTTGTATATAATAATATGTGTATGGACTATGGAGTCTAAACTAAACTGGCATCCCGGAGAGGGTGGTGGCTTATTCCACCATGAAGTAAGCGTATTAAAAATGTGTCAGGTTTTCTCCAGCCAAGAATTCTACATCAGGGTGCCTTCTTACCGCGGGGCGGTAGCGTACCCCACTGCCCCCTCGAATACCAACGGGTGTGAGCTATACGCATGTCAGGACTTACCCAGCTACTTCCACGTCAGGGTATCGCCACACGTGCCGCGGGGCGGTGGCGTACTCCGCCGCCCCCTCGAACACCAGTGACTTGTAGCTGTAGACAGATGCGTGGTACGGCACTGTTACGTCCAGGTGACCACTAAAATCATTAGCAATATGGAAAGACTAAGGTTAAACTTGTCAACATTTTTCACAAGAAATAAGCATCCGAAACATGCGCAGCACATTAGTGGCAACTGGCAAGACTTTATGTTAAGACCGAGAAGGAAGATCATACGACCGAGCGAGATAGCATGCTCGGTCAGGCCGAAGCCCACTAACGTCATTTCAGACGTTGTTTATAATCTTGCCGTTCAGTTCTCCGAAACTTCGATAGCGCGATTATGAGGATATTTGTGTGTACCGCCATATGCTGAGCCTGATGCATTTATATTGCTATACATACATCATCTCACCTGTAAGTCATGATCCTGTAATGATTGAGCAGCTCCTCTAGCCAGGGCTTGGCGCTGTTCAGAAAGTCTAGGTCGAGTTTCGTGTATACCACGTTGTTTAAACTGTCAAAGGTCGTGTTCCCCACGTGTATGGCCTTTCGGATGTGATGCTGCTGCAGAAACGCTACGTAGCGAGGGTTAGCTGCAAACTCTTCAGTGTTGCTCAAGAAGTTGTAACAGTTTTTTATTCTAGAAACCTGCTGCGCCATGGTCATTCCAGACTTGTACGACTGAAAAATTTGTCTCTGTGATATGCATTTTGTAGACAGTTGGAAAATTTTCATTCGGTCATTAGTGGATATTCCAAATTCAAGGCTTTAATTATGTAATTGATTAAAGTTCGAATGGCTCACTATTGATTTTGATAGAACTTAGGTATATTGATAATATACTAGAATTTTTAGATATAGTCCGCGCGGAACTAGTTGGCCGCTCTGCCGGTATGCTCACATACTGGCAGGGCGGCCAACTAGTTCCGCGCGGACTATAGACATCTCGTGTACTTGCTGACTGCTGACTTTCACTCACAAATAGTCCCATTTCTGTGTCTCCTTCCTCCAAAAACTTTCCAGTCATCTCCTCTATCTGCCTCAACTTGTCGGCTGTGGCATCGTCTACTAGTCCGAGCTCTCGCAGCAGAAAACTGTGCCTCATCAGCCTAGGCGGGTCGATGAAGCCGTTTCCAATAGACATGCCCTAAAAAGAGCTTATAATGGATTCTGGTAGTGATAAACTTTATCATTCAGTTTATTTCAATTTAATTTTATATATTCGGGAAGGAAAAATCTTTCGTTCGGACCCAATAACAAAATTACCATCGTTAATTGTTGGATTTATATCTAACCTGCAGGTTTATAGGCCTCTCAGACTGGTCAGTCTTCCGGTGCCAGTGTATCTGGATACCCAGGGAGGGGATGTGTTTGCCCGCGTAGGACTCGCCCGCTATGAAGAGTGGAGCTGGCCTGAGCTCGGGGAAAACTGTTAGAAACTGTTGCAGGGCGAAGTAAAGGCTCGAACCGATCTATAAAAGGTATAATGTAACTATAAACAAAAAACTAAATAGATCCTTTCATTAGTTTTCAAGACTCTTCGAGTTCATCGTTTGAATTTCGTCTTATGATGGAATAATATAATATACCATCCAAAAAGTTGGGCCTAAAACGCAACATTGATTGGTTATGTTAATTGCAGGGGTTCTAACCAATAATCTTCTGAATACCTGTGTCTGGTTGGTGGCATAACCGTCATCGTTGTCGGCGAAGCTGAATCCGGTACCAACAGGGTTGTCAATGAACAACAGCGAGTGGTTTGTCCCCCACGAGTGCGGCATCTCTGTAACACTATCGTCAGTACAGCAGTTGAACTAAATACAGGCAATATTGGTCTTCTATTTAAGAAAACTATACATTTTGGAACGAAGTTCCTTATCGCACGTTGCGAAAGGGGGCTTGTCGGAAAAAATTGAGACCAAAAGTTGTAACGACACATTTTGCTATATTTGGTATGCGTGTGTTTCTCTGCCTGTCTCTCTCTCTCATAGGAAGCAACTTCGTTCCATCCGGGTGTCCTTTGAGACCTCTTGAGTTTGTTTCTTTATCCGAATAAACTGGAGACAGTAAACGAAACATGACATGGTGAGTAAGTTCAAGAAACATACCTTCCAAATGCCCGCTCCCGTTAACGTAGAAAGGGCCGATTTCGACAAACAGACCATACAGGGACGAAGCCCCCGGCCCCCCCTGCAACCACAGGATGAGGGGCGTCTCCCCCGCAGCCCTGCCCGGCGCCGGGAAGTACCAAAAGAACAAGTTGCTGTTGTATTTCTTGTTGACCTAAGCAAATGGAGCATAGTTAATCAGATGTTCCTGGAAAATTTTAACCCTTGCTTTTAGCTGCTTTGGATTTTTTTTATGAAATAAGGGGGCAAAGGAGCAAACGGGTCACCTGATGGACAGCAACTACCGTCGCCCATGTACACTCGCAACATCAGAAGAGCTGCAGAGCGTTGCCGGTTTAATTTGATGGAAATGGATCGTTGGCCCAGGACGCAAAAGACAAAACCGATCTTCTGGGCAAGCTCTTTGCGTTGCCGGTTTAATTTGATGGAAATGGATCGTTGGCCAAGGACGCAAAAGACAAAGCCGATCTTCTGGGCAAGCTCTTTGCGTCAAACTCGACCCTGGATGACGGAGAGCAGAAACCGCCGACCATACCGCGATACACGAGCATCATGTCGGATATTCGGTTTCATCAGCGCTCAGTGCGAAAAGCCCTCCGTTCCCTTGATATCCAAAAGTCGAGTGGGCCTGACAGAATCCCGCCTATTGTGTTGAAAAAGTGTATTCCAGAGTTGGCTCCGGTCTTGACGCGTCTTTTTTGGCTCTCCTATTCCACTGGCATTGTTCCGGCTTCCTGGAAGGCAGCCTTGGTGCACCCGATCCCCAAAAAAGGTGATCGCTCAAATCCTTACAACTACAGACCAATCGCTATAACCTCTCTCTTCTCGAAGATAATGGAATCCATTATCAATAGCCAGCTTCTTCGATACTTGGATGGCCAGGGATTACTAAGCGACAAACAATACGGGTTCCATAAGGGTCGCTCGGCTGGTGATCTCTTGCTGTACCTGACTCATCGTTGGGCTCAGGCAATTGAGTCGAAGGGAGAGGCATTGGCTGTTAGTTTGGACATTGCGAAGGCCTTTGATCGGGTTTGGCATAAAGCGCAGCTATAAAAGCTTCCATCATACGGGCTGCCCGAGAAATTATGTAAGTGGGTCACTAGTTTCTTAGCAGACAGAAGCATAAAGGTCGTAGTTGACGGCGAATGCTCGAAAATTCTGTCTGTTGATGCTGGTGTCCCTCAGGGCTGTGTGCTATCTCTATTCATACTGCATATCAATGACATGTTACAGACCAACGGCATTCATTGCTATGCGGATGATACAGGTGATGCTGTATATACCGGCTCCCCCAATATGTCTCGGCAAAATGTCCCTGAGAGTCGAAACGAACTTGTGTCTAAGGTGGAGAATTCATTGGAGAAGGTCACTGAATGGGGTAGACGTAACTTGGTCCAATTCAACCCCGCCAAGACACAAGTCTGCGCGTTCACCACTAAAAAGTCACCAATGGTCGTATATCCTCGTTTCGAGGGACATCTTTAACCATCTCCCCTAGCATTGAGATACTTGGTGTCAACATATCAAGCGAAGTCCAGTTCCGATATCACTTAGAGTGTAAGGCCAAATTAGCCTCGAAGAAGCTTGGTGTTCTTAACAGAGCGAGACAGTACTTCAGTCCGGACCAACGCCTACATCTCTACAAGGCGCAGGTTCGGCCTCATATGGAATATTGTTCTCATCTCTGGGCAGGGGCGCCTAAATACCAACTGCTCCCTCTGGATCGTATCCAACGAAGGGCCGCTCGAATTGTTGACTGCCATAGTGTTTCAAACAGCTTGGACCCCTTGGAATTGCGCCGAGATGTGGCTTCAATCTGCATCCTCTATCAGTTGTATCATTTTTCGCGTAACTTTCTGCCGCGCACTGTAAAACTCTGGAACGAACTGTCACCAGCAGTATTTCCGGACCTATACGACCTGCAAACCTTCGAGAAAAGAGCGTATTCCCTCTTAAAAGGCCGGCAACGCACCTGCAGCTCTTCTGATGTTGCGAGTGTCCATGGGCGACGGTAGTTGCTGCATCAGGTGACCCGTTTGCTCGTTTGCCCCCTTATTTAATTTAAAAAAATTATAGGGTGTATAGGCCATAGTCTATGGGCGGCAGTGTCCTATGTTCGTACATAGGGGCGGCAAAATGAAAGTCATAAAAATATTATTGCGATTTGTGATGTGGTTCAGAAAAACGTTATAGTTCACCATCAGATAGCCCAAGTAACTCGCCCGGCCCATGAAGATTGGTGGATCGACCTTAGCAGCGTTTCTGGCTTCCACAAGCTTGTTGGCTTCTATCAGTGGTGTGAAAAGCCAAAAGCAACTTTGGCTAAAAACTACAATAATTATTGTGACCTGAAGTGTGCCTTTTTAACCGACTCCCAAAAAGGAGGAGGTTATAATTATGTTCGGCTGTGGATATTTTTTTTATTTTTATTTGTGTATGTTCAACGATTACTCTGCCGTTAGTGAACCGATTTTCAAAATTTTTATTTTGTTGTATTAGGTTTCACTCCAATTTGGTACCATGTTCACAAAAGTGGTGACCTGATGATGGAATCCATGAGTAATCGAGGGAACTCCTCAAAATTTGTATGGAAACATATGGTGATTTTGGTTTTATGAGAAGTATCCTAAGCATATATGCTACCAAAACACAAGATTTTGCACCAAGGTATACTATGGTTCCGAAGAAACTAAGAGAACTCCGGATTCATTTGGATTACACTTGGAATTTCTCATACATACGTAATTCCAAAATCATTTTCTCATACGAAAATATTTAACATGTTTGAGTTGTTTTTCAGTTTATAATAGTAATTACCTGGGTTCCTGCACAAAAATTTACTTCAAAATATTTAAACACAAATTTTTTTTTTGCTTTAAAATTTTTTTTAGTAAATTTACTACTAAATATTTAAACACTAAAAAATAGAGTAAAACACTAAAAAATATATAAATAAATAGTTAATTTACTACAAAATATTTAAACTCTAAAAAATATTTTTTAGTATTAAAATATATTAAATATTTTAATACTAAAAAATATTAAATATTTTGTAGTAAATTTACTATTTATTTATATATTTTTTAGTGTTTTACTCTATTTTTTAGTGTTTAAATATTAAGTACTAAATTTACAAAAAAAAAATTAAAAACAAAAAAAAAAAATTTATGTTTAAATATTTTGAAGTAAATTTTTGTGCAGGAACCTAGATAATTACTATTTTAAACTGAAAAACAACTCAAACATGTTAAATATTTTCGTATGAGAAAATGATTTTGGAATTACGTATGTATGAGAATTTCGAGGGTACCCGGCCCCTTAAGGCGCTGTTTTAAGAACTGAAAGCATATGCTTCTATGCAAATTACATTCATCATCATCATCATCATCATCATCATTACCACATCAGGGTCAAAAAAAAACTGGGTCACCAATGTCACATGGTTGTATTATATACTTATATTATATGAATAAATATGACCACAACAACAAAAGTATTAAATAATTAATATATTTCCGTTGTCTGGTAACTACCTGTAACACAAGTCCTTCAGGTATTTAGCACGGGGCCAGACTGACGTGATGTGAAGCGTCCATAGATATATTAGATACTAACTAGCTGTTGCCCGCGACTTCGTCCACGTGGACTTTAGTTTATAGCGCGTGGTGTCAATAAAATTGTTGTAAAATTTAAAAGCTTTTTAAAACCCCCCTGGTACCCCTTAAATCAAAATACTCAAAAACAGCTGTGCAGTGTGCACATAATATTTCATTATTTGAAATTAAACTTTATTTGTGCCAAATTTTAAAGCTTATTTAGCCCTCCATTACACAAATTTACCCATAAAGTATATTTTTTTTATTTCATCATTGATAGGTTTAAGGTTACGTCACTGCATAGATAAACTATAAAGTACTGAGCAGTCATGAGTTATACAACGTATATAACAAACAAAAGAATTGAAAAATGTGATAAGAGATGGTACCACCTCTTATAGAAACACGCAAGAGCAAGCGATAGCGCGATCTAACTCTTAGCGCCATCTGTTATGAATTTTTGGAACTAACTTAATTTGAACAAATTGACGAGATTGATTTACAACCCCATTTAGATTTGACATTTCGCACTGTAGTTAAAGTTACAGTTATAGTTAAAGTAAGTTGGTGCAACCCACCCTTAACAAAATATTATAATAACTGATAAGATACGTAGAATATACTCGATGGTTTACCTACTAGGTAACTAAAAAGAGTGAAATTATTATTTTTAACAAAAAATTAAAACCGACTTCCAAGGTAAAAACAATAATATCATTCTTTTTATATGAACTAAAAATTATTAAATAATTTTTCCTACCTAATAGTGCCTTTTCCGAGTTCGGTTAAACCTCAACTACATATTTCTGTACTCAATCTTCATAATTTTGAAGTCGGTGCCAGTTCCAAAAGTTTCAAATATTATTTCAGAGAACTGAAGATTCAGCTATATCTGGTACCGACTTCAAAATAATGAAAATTGAGTACATAAATAGTTGAGGTTTAGCCGAACTTTGAAAAGGCACTATTAGGTAGGAAAAATTATTTAATACTTTTTAGTTCATATTAAAAGGATGATATTATTGTTTTTGCCTTGGAAGTCGGTTTTAATTTTTTGTTAAAAATAATCAGAATAATGTAATAGCTCATCGTTAGATAGCCCGAGTAGCTCTCCCGACCCATGAAGAGTGCTGAATCGACCTTAGCAGCGTTTCTGGCTTCTTGTAGCTTATTAGCCTCTATCACTGGTGTCAAAAGCCAAAAGCAACTTTGGCTAAAAACTGCAATAATTATTGTGACGTGCCTTTTCAGAATAATGTAGGTACTTAATAGCTCACCGTCAGATAGCCCGAGTAGCTCTCCCGACCCACGAAGAGTGCTGGATCGACCTTAGCAGCGTTTCTGGCTTCTTGTAGCTTATTAGCCTCTATCACTGGTGTCAAAAGCCAAAAGCAACTTTGGCTAAAAACTGCAATAATTATTGTGATGTGCCTTTTCAGAATAATGTAGGTACTTAATAGCTCACCGTCAGATAGCCCGAGTAGCTCTCCCGACCCACGAAGAGTGCTGGATCGACCTTAGCAGCGTTTCTGGCTTCTTGTAGCTTATTAGCCTCTATCACTGGTGTCAAAAGCCAAAAGCAACTTTGGCTAAAAACTGCAATAATTATTGTGACGTGCCTATTCAGAATAATGTAGGTACTTAATAGCTCACCGTCAGATAGCCCGAGTAGCTCTCCCGACCCACGAAGAGTGCTGGATCGACCTTAGCAGCGTTTCTGGCTTCTTGTAGCTTATTAGCCTCTATCACTGGTGTCAAAAGCCAAAAGCAACTTTGGCTAAAAACTACAATAATTATTGTGACGTGCCTTTTCAGAATAATGTAGGTACTTAATAGCTCACCGTCAGATAGCCCGAGTAGCTCTCCCGACCCACGAAGAGTGCTGGATCGACCTTAGCAGCGTTTCTGGCTTCTTGTAGCTTATTAGCCTCTATCACTGGTGTCAAAAGCCAAAAGCAACTTTGGCTAAAAACTACAATAATTATTGTGACGTGCCTTTTCAGAATAATGTAGGTACTTAATAGCTCACCGTCAGATAGCCCGAGTAGCTCTCCCGGCCCACGAAGAGTGCTGGATCGACCTTAGCAGCGTTTCTGGCTTCCACCAGCTTGTCGGCTTCTATCAGTGGTGACAACAGCAGTGGATCACCGCAACCAGCGCAGTCGCCGGCGGTCGCGGCTGATTCGTAACGATTCACCAACGAGTAGAGGTACGGGTCCGACCTCAGTATGGTACCGCAGAGGGCCTTGTCTATTAGACATCTAAAAAAAATAGATTATCTGATAAGCTTTGTCCACACTGTGCCTTTTTTTTTGTTCATCAAGGGCATGCGTTATAGCGCAGTCAACAGCGAACGTGAGGCATGCCCGTGACGCGCGTTGAAAACGTAGAGCTCGCTATGATACTTTTCTTTCAACCCGGGTGGATTTTGACGCATTCAATTATTGAATATGCCAAACAAAAGTTGAATAAAAAGAAGATGACGAAAATTGAAGATGAAATTGCATAATGTGGACATAGCTATTCAGTAATTTTTGGTAAAAACAATTATTGCAAAATAATAAATCATGTTTGAACTTTGAGGAATTCTCCAAAAATAGCCGATAGTTAACAAGTACGACTGTTTGTCGTAAGCAATTATTATTCTAATAAAACACAAAATAAGTTAATTCGTATTTGTACTAATTATTGTTTTATGCCGGTTTCCTTTAAAAATGCAATGTGAAAATGGGAAAACTTACTGTAAACTCAAGACGAATGATATTTTCAGCAGCATGTTGACTATTCTCAATAGGTTTGTACTTTGTATCTAAATACTTATTTTTGATTTACATTTTATACCCCACTCAATTAGTTATTATTCTAATATCAATAGAACTAATGAGTTATTAGGTACTTGTTATAAATAATGTTATTATGTTAAATCTTATCAAAACTATCAGAACATTATGAAAATATATTTAATGATCAATACTTTTATGTTGATATTATATTAGATACAATATTACGATTAATATTTAAGGCCGTCCCCCGAGCAAACGACCTTGGCCATACATTTGCCGCGTTGCCGGGATCGCGCCAAAGCCCTATTATTTTTAACCGACTTCCAAAAAGGAGGAGGTTATATGTTCGTCTATTTATATATATATTTTTTTGTATGTTCAACCATAACTTCGCCGTTTCTGGACCGATTTTCATGATTCTTTTGTTGTTGTACAGGGTTGAATTTGAGGTTGGTACCATGTTCACAAAAGCGGTGATCTGATGATGGGATCCATGAGGAATCGAGGGGACTCCTTGAAATTTATATGAGAACATATAGTGATTTCGATTTTTTCTGAAGTATTTCAGGCATATACTACCAAAAAGTAAGATTTTGCACCAGGATATATCCTGGTTTTGAAGGTACCCAACAAAACTTTTGAATCCTTATAGATACAAGTTTGAAGATTTTGGCTTTATTTAAACTACTCCAAGTAAATCCTACATTATTTGTCCTGAACATAGGCTAAATTTTATTTTGGACAAAATAGGGTTTCGTAAGATATTTGGGTTTTTCGGACGCCAGGTGAAAAAATCAACCAGAAAAGTTACTTATTTTGCGTACGCTGCCAAAACTATAAAAGATAGAACCATAAAATGTTCTAAGTATTGTAGATCTTATAAATATCTACAAAAAAGTCCGCGACACACTATACTTATCTATGTCGAGTGAGGCACAATAACCATTTTTTTATTTAAAAATCTTGAATTTTTTTGGACAACATTTAAACGCGTTTATTTTACTTATGCCATTAATCCTTATCAAAATAAATTATTTCATCACTAAGTACAGTGTAGATAAAAGGTCTTTGAATGATTAAAATTGGACGTTTGGTTTTGAAATTGTGTCTGGGAATCATTTTGCTGACCGAGTCTTTCCTGGGTAGGCTTTTTGCAGCCGTAACCGACATCCACGCGGGCAGCGGCATAAAATATGTTGTCACGGTGTATCGGGGGACCGCCAAGTAAATTACCAAAACAGTGACTTTTGCATTTTGTATCGTCATAATAGTCGCTGATTGTCTCGATTCGGGTCGCTGTGACTGACCCTAAAATTATAATGTTTAAATGTGAAATCAAACATCTACATTAGCGGTCCCCCGACACACCTTGACAATATTTGTGGACTTAAATATTACTTTACTCTTAGAAATTATTTAAACTTAAGTCAGTAAGTAAATAATATTATTATTTCATTACTTTTTAAAGTTTCTTGGCGGGGGTTTTTTAAAATTTCTTAATTTAATTTTTATATTTTATTTATTAAGACGACGCCCATTTTGGGCGCCTTGACAGATGAGGGGACAGTAATAGGAAACCCTAATGCCTGTAATATTTCATGCTGCGTTTTGATGCTTGCCGGGCCTCGGCAAGACTCCACAAGCCACAAGCCTCCACAAATCTCGCTTTGCATTTGGAAGTCGTTTTCACGCTCGTGAACGCGTCAGGGTATTACATACATCCAAGCATGGCGGACACCGAACTTGTGTCGGCTATTACGTTTGGTTTCCTATTATTTTTAATGCTTTTATAACCAAATCGCCTCATTATGTTTAGAGAGAGGTAATGCAAAAATCTTTCTTTCTTTCTTTGGGTACTGCAGCAAACATAGTTTCTTGCAGACTGGGAGGGAGGGAGATTATATCTTCGAATGAAGCGACTCATATAATAATGATCGAACTTCATTTGGTAAGTTCGTTTGATCATTTATTATATTATTTCTTCGCTTCATTCTTCGATATATTAACCCATCAGTCGTGGCAAAACGAGACACAATAGCTTTTTCGTTGTTATCGCGGCCGGATGTGGCCGCTTGGGGCTTCATGAATTAATTAACCCAGTAGATTTTCAGAGTAACGAAAGAAAGATTTTTTACAAAATACATTGTGTCTTGAAGTTATGACAGTCGCACACGACCGACGACAGTCGTAGGCCCCCCGCGACCGTGTCAAAGTTATATGGCACGATCGCGCGCGGCTTACGACAGTCGTAGGCCGCGCGCGTCAGTCGCGGGCCTCGGAAGCGGTGCCATACATTTTCATACGTTGACTATGGTCGCGAGCGTCCGACGACAGTCGTAGGTCGTGCACGACCGCGATCGATCGCGATGCACGGAATTGTACCTTAATCGTGTCCAGTTTCAGTCCCCATGTCGACGCTCGTGTCGCCGCCGCGCCGCTCTCGCACAGCACCTGCTTTATCCAGCGGCTAACCAACTGGGAGTTGGCTGTTCTATGTAGAGCGTTAAACGTTAGCAATAATAACCCGTACTGTCGCATTATCCTATTTAATATAATCTTGAATAACCATCGCACGGCGTAATAACTTAAATATAACTTGAAACTTCTTCTTTTGTAATAAAAAAGAATTACATAATTTAATAACATCACCGATCCGGTCACGCCCGGGAGTTGATGTTTTTGTAATATAAATTTCGATACCGCTATTTAAAACCGTAATTTTTTATTTTGCCGAGTTTTATTAGGCAGAAAGTTTTAAGTCAATGACTCAATGAAAGTTATAACTCAGTTCAGTAGGTACAGAGTGCAAGAAAAAACAAATAATTTATAAGTGGATCCCGGGTACTATACTACTCAGGTATGTATTTATTATACAGGTATATTTACCGGAAAGCTTCTTTCGAAAGACGCTTCAGTCTTCACACATTCATCTGAGCCAATGTCACCAACCCATAATATCAACATTGTTCATAAACAATGACAGTGCACAGTGATGGTTGTAGAAGTTATCGTAATTCGTATTACAGCCATTGTCAAATTGTTTGGCTAAGGTTCCGATGGAGCGGACGAAGATCTCTGTAATAACTAATAAGTCTATTAACTTATAAGATTGAACCAGAGTATTTATCTAAAATCTAAGTCGAAGTAAAGTATTTTAGAATAAATTTTAAGGAGTCTACTGCTTTAACTGGGTCCGGCTCTGTGGTCGTCGATAATGTGATTATTGCATATTAATATGATTGAAAGTCGCGAACATTGTGTTCTCGGTTCACCAGGCTGAATATTTTAACATTTTAACAATTATTATTCAAGAATAAGTGTGATTCTGTTATCGTATTTATCATTGCATATTTTATTTAGTATTAAATATTTAAATCACTGAAAACCAGTTGCATTCCGCGGCGGGAGTCAGGAATCAGGATATGAAGGTGTCAAAACACCTATCAGTTGAGCTAGCTCACGAATAGTACACTGATTTAACTGTTTTATATTATTCCGTTTTTAATAGGCATATATTATTATATAATATATCTAATATATAAAATTCTCGTGTCACGGTGTGGGTGGTTGAACTCCTCTGAAACGGCCCGACCGATTTTCGTGAATCTTAGCGAGCTAGGGTTGAGAATCGGACAACATCTACTCTTTTATCTTTATATTGATAAGTGTATTCATTTGTTGAATAAATAATAGTAAATTGTTACAACTCGAGACTGACGGCGACCATTGTTTGTGCGACGGGATAGCAATCATGGACTTTGCCATGGTGACATACTTATTTAGTCACTTCAATAAAATAATAATATTATGGGCGAAATACTTTATATGGCAAAACAACGTTTGCCGGGACAGCTAGTTATGTTATAATAATATATATTATAAACATTAAGACTCAAGACTTAAATATTTACATATTTGTTGTGGGTTTAATACACCCATGGCACTATTAACAATAAAACGTTAACAAAAAAGCCTGATACTGAGACTGAGGCTGAAGAATTGTCGCCTAGAACACTGATATTGTTAAAGCATGGTAAGTCTAGTAGTGATAAAGCTTACGCCTGGTCTAGTTTCCTTCTTTATATTTTTTGTGAAAAAAATGTTAGCGCGTCTGATAGTCTGTACGTTAAGACTTAAGGCTCTTAATCCGTAAATTAAAATCTTTCGATCGACAAGTGAGTTACTAGGAACCAAGAAGTAGGCTTTTAAATCTATTTTTGCTAGATATCCACTTTGGGTATTGGCTTGAAAGCCTTAAAAGTTAATTTTCCAAATTAACATGTACCTTCGAAAAAACTTACGAAGTAGTTTCAAATTTAAAATAATTAAAAAATTGTATTTAAAATATAATACAATATTTTCCGCCGCTTTGTTTGGGGAAAAGAAAATCTTCGAAATAAGGTAACCTTCGGTAGGGGTACACGAAGATATAGTTTTAAATATAATATTTTGCCCGTGGGCGTGAATTTCAAAATGGTTTAACATCACGCGGGCTACAAATAAAGTCCCGGTGGCCCGCATGCGGCCCGCGGGCCGCGGGTTGGGGATAGCTGTGTAAAGCCCACAATAATAATAATAGTAACATCTATAAAATATATATATATATATATATATATATATATATATATATAAGGTTATTTCTTGATTTTCGACGATTACGTAGTAAATAGTAACACAATTAGGTTTCTGGAAAAAAACAAAGAAACGACATTTAGTGTTATTAAATTAACAATCGCCGAAATCAATGATAATACTTTCTAGTTTTTAGTCCATTCGGCCATCTTTTCTTTTCATAGATTACATAGAAGTCGTAGAGCAGAAGGATATGTCAAATAATCATCTAAATGGCGGCAAAATGAAAATAAAGAAAAATACATTTTTCTTTACATCTCCCCCCCCAAAAGAAAATATAATCAGGTGTTTAGTCACGCAAACTCTCAGACTAGATGCCATCAGGAGCTGGGGTTAGTTTTGAGATGTGAAAAAAATTTGACTCCGACTTCTTATGATCAGTACTTATCTTGTAGATTGTATTTGATATTTTTTCTATAATTTGATAAGGTCCGAGTTTCAATTCATCCAGATTTTTTCTATTAAGTCTGTTACCATTCTCTACAAAGACAATAACACCAACTTTAAAGTCTATGCATATTCGATTCCTATCATAGATTTCTTTGTTGTAATTATGTGATTTCATTGTGTTTTCTAAAGCTTTTTGCCTGTCTTTTATAAAACCATTCTCAGTCTTTTTCAGCTTCATCTCATTCGGCAAAAGAGATACATCTGTGCTGTGCCATGCCATATAGCATATCCATGGAGCATATCCAGTAACCGAGTGTTTCGTCTCATTATAGTTTTTTACACAGTTTTGAGCAATGGTTGTCCATGCAACTTTTTTAACATTTTCATTTGCTTTGCATCGGATTTTGTTGACTAATGTCTGATTAAGTCTTTCATTTAGACCATTTGAGTAAGGCGAGTTAACTGCTGTAAAGATTATACAGATATTTTCCTGGTCCAAAAATCCTTTAAATTCTTTAGAATTAATACCTGGATACTGATCCGATAGAATCAATTCAATATTATGAATTTCTCCACAGTTTTTTATGAGTTTGATGAAGTCATTTGAGTTTTGTGTACTTGAAGTTAAAATATGTGCATACCTAGTAAAATGGTCCACTAGCAGATGTAAATACTTCTTCGTCGACCGTGTACCTCCAAAGCCTCCAATTGTATCAATAGAACATATTTGAAACGGTTTTGTGGCAGGTCCCAAATGTGACATTAATCCATATTTGTTCTGTCCTCTTGATTTGTTTTTTATACACACTAAGCAATTTTCACAAATTCTTTTTATGTTCTTTGTGATGTTCTCCGCTGTATACAATGGACTAATCATACTTTGCATCTGCCTAATTCCTAAGTGACCCATGTCTTTATGTATTTTATTTATGAATTGTATGCTTAATTTTTCAGATAAAATTATTTTGTCTTTGTTCTTTACTCTCTTATAATATATGTCGTCTTTTGATATTAATTTATCTTTCTTGCACTGTATATTTTAATTTTTTTCTTGTTCTTCTAAGATTTCTTGTAGCTTTATTGTGTTTACTATTTTTAATTGTTCATCTTGATTTTCATTTGGTCCAAGGACAGGCTTTCTACTCAGACAATCAGCTGCAATGTTATATCTGCCGGGCGAGTACTTAATTCGGAAATCATATTGTGACAGATAGAATGTAAGTTCACCCAATTCCTCATCTGTCCTTGATTTAATGTTCATAGTTTCTAACGGTTTGTGGTCAGTAAATACAGTAAATTTTCTACCTATTAATAAATACTGCCAATACTTAACACATTCCTTAATCGCTAGGCATTCCAGATATATTGCTTTCTTCCTTTTTTGAACTCCATTTAGCTTTTTAGAGAAGTATGCAACAGGTTTTTCTTCATTATTGTCTTGTGGCTGCTTCAAAACTGCTCCCAGTCCCTGTATACTGGCATCTGTATATAATATGTGAATAGGGAGATTTGGATCAAAGATTGTTAATATTGGTTGAGAACATAACATTTGTTTCATTTCATCGAATGACTGTTGACATTTTTCAGTCCAGTTAAATATTTGTCCTTTTCTTAAAAGATTATGCAAAGGCTCTAGTTTTATTGCTATATTTGGCACATACTTATGGTAAAAGTTTATTATCCCTAAACATTGCCTTACCTGTTTCTGTGTTTTTGGAATTGGGAAATTTTGTATTGATAACAAATTATCCTTCAGCGGTCTGACTGAGTTATTCTGTATTATATGACCCAAGTATTTGACTGATTGTGCTGCAAACATACATATTTTAGAAAATTTGAGTTTCAGGCCTCCATTTTTTATGGCTTCAAATAATTGTTTTAGGTGTCTTATATGGTCTAAAAATGTTTTTGAAAATACTAATAAGTCGTCTATAAAACTTACTGCAAATTCTCCTAGCTTATTTTTTCGTATAATGTTACACATTATTCTTTGAAAAATGGCCGGTGCTGTCTTTAGACCGAACGGCAAACAGGTCCATTGGTAGTCCCTCCTGTGTGTCGAATGCAGTTTTGTATCTGTCAGTAATACGCAATGGTATGGACCAGAAAGCGGAGTTCAAATCTAGCGTAGAGAAAAATTTGCAGTTTCTTGTTTGCACTATAAGGTCTTCAATAAGAGGGAATGGTTGCGATTGCGGAACAACTATCTTATTAAGTTCTCGGAAATCTATGCATAATCTGGACTTTTTATTTTCATCTCTTTTGTAAGCGAGTGTAACAGGCACAGATTAATATATTATGTAGCAAGCTACGCAAAACAAACTGTCCTAACTGTATAGGACAGCTTGTTTTGCGTAGTTCCATCAAAGTAGTTTTGGCGCTGCGATCGCCGATTTTATCAAAGGTGTCAAAATGAGAAGCACAGATAAAAAATAAGTAGTGCATAGATAAATGAAAAAAAAAGTGGGACCATGAAATCGATATTTAGGGAATATATTCAGAACCGATAAATTTTGATATTTCAAGTCGAGTTACAAAAAATAATAAAACAACACATTATTATTATATTATCATTTATTTAACTTTGATTTTCTTAACATTGGAGTCTCAATATTAATGCAATCATATAATATGTTTGTATATAACAATTTACATACTTTTTTTGTAGTTTTTCTACATATTATATAGCCAGCAGTATATGTGCATATATTTGAACCCTGACCTTTTCAGCAAAGACATTCGAAATATCTAATGTTTTAGAAGACAATGGTGACGGCGAGACTAATTTATTTAGTGCGATATTTTCTTTATCAACACCAATATTTTCTTCTGAAAATAAATGACTTATATCATTGATTAATTCACCATTGTCTTCTTCACAATTTTGCAAATTCCGAGTGTGGACTTAATATTATATTTGACGTAATTATTAAATAAGGATTTGAATGCATATTATCTGTCACAGGTTACACGGTCAAATTTTCATCAAGCCGGTACAGATTGACGAAAATTTGATCGTCTAACCCACTGATTGATAGAGTGATCATATTTTTATTATGAACTTTTTATAACCATCAATATTCCGTTAATCAGATTGATGGATCAGATCTAGGATCAGATTGATGAAAATTTGACTGTCTAACCTGTGACTATGTATTCATGTCAGGGTTCCTCCTGACGTTTATGCTGCCAAACAGGTCGTCAAATAATTCTACTTCCTCTGCAGTATTTTTCATGGTGTCATGGTTTAATGAGCTATCACGGTTTTTATATGAAATAAAATAAAAAACACTTCAAGTAAAATGTCTTCCTACGTGTAAATATTTTGTTAATATGTAATTACGAATTCAAACGATTCCTAAGTTCTTTCCCAGAACTCCAACTATCTCCATACCAGAGAAGAGGTAACAGACAGACACACCTTCGCATAGCTGACCCAACAAAATAGAAATAATTTATATTGTAGAACATACAATATAAATTATTTCTAAGGTAACAACATCGTGATGAGAGAATTTTATATAATATAAGAAGTTATAGTAGTTTATAGTATGAAAGTATGGATTTATTACATCCTAACTATGGAAGTATAGATACAAAAGCCACACATATTTTGACAACCTTTGATATGGCTTTTCAATAGATACACACACAATGTGTAGGTACTGAATACTGTGTATTTTATAATTAAAGTGAGAAGAAAACTTACCTTCACTCTACCCTTCACTATTAAGTGGCACACCATGAGCTATCTCTGATGCAGTAAACAGGCAAGGATACGAATACCGGATCCTAGAACCAGCTTCATCAAATTGTGTACGGTCAAAATGTTTAGCACAAACACGGTTTATGGTTTAACATCACGCGGGCTACAAATAAAGTCCCGGTGGCCCGCATGCGGCCCGCGGGCCGCGGGTTGGGGATAGCTGTGTAAAGCCCACAATAATAATAATAGTAACATCTATAAAATATATATATATATATATATATATATATATATATATATATATATATATATATATATATATATATATATATATATATATATATATATATATATATATATATATATATATATAAGGTTATTTCTTGATTTTCGACGATTACGTAGTAAATAGTAACACAATTAGGTTTCTGGAAAAAAACAAAGAAACGACATTTAGTGTTATTAAATTAACAATCGCCGAAATCAATGATAATACTTTCTAGTTTTTAGTCCATTCGGCCATCTTTTCTTTTCATAGATTACATAGAAGTCGTAGAGCAGAAGGATATGTCAAATAATCATCTAAATGGCGGCAAAATGAAAATAAAGAAAAATACATTTTTCTTTACATCTCCCCCCCCAAAAGAAAATATAATCAGGTGTTTAGTCACGCAAACTCTCAGACTAGATGCCATCAGGAGCTGGGGTTAGTTTTGAGATGTGAAAAAAATTTGACTCCGACTTCTTATGATCAGTACTTATCTTGTAGATTGTATTTGATATTTTTTCTATAATTTGATAAGGTCCGAGTTTCAATTCATCCAGATTTTTTCTATTAAGTCTGTTACCATTCTCTACAAAGACAATAACACCAACTTTAAAGTCTATGCATATTCGATTCCTATCATAGATTTCTTTGTTGTAATTATGTGATTTCATTGTGTTTTCTAAAGCTTTTTGCCTGTCTTTTATAAAACCATTCTCAGTCTTTTTCAGCTTCATCTCATTCGGCAAAAGAGATACATCTGTGCTGTGCCATGCCATATAGCATATCCATGGAGCATATCCAGTAACCGAGTGTTTCGTCTCATTATAGTTTTTTACACAGTTTTGAGCAATGGTTGTCCATGCAACTTTTTTAACATTTTCATTTGCTTTGCATCGGATTTTGTTGACTAATGTCTGATTAAGTCTTTCATTTAGACCATTTGAGTAAGGCGAGTTAACTGCTGTAAAGATTATACAGATATTTTCCTGGTCCAAAAATCCTTTAAATTCTTTAGAATTAATACCTGGATACTGATCCGATAGAATCAATTCAATATTATGAATTTCTCCACAGTTTTTTATGAGTTTGATGAAGTCATTTGAGTTTTGTGTACTTGAAGTTAAAATATGTGCATACCTAGTAAAATGGTCCACTAGCAGATGTAAATACTTCTTCGTCGACCGTGTACCTCCAAAGCCTCCAATTGTATCAATAGAACATATTTGAAACGGTTTTGTGGCAGGTCCCAAATGTGACATTAATCCATATTTGTTCTGTCCTCTTGATTTGTTTTTTATACACACTAAGCAATTTTCACAAATTCTTTTTATGTTCTTTGTGATGTTCTCCGCTGTATACAATGGACTAATCATACTTTGCATCTGCCTAATTCCTAAGTGACCCATGTCTTTATGTATTTTATTTATGAATTGTATGCTTAATTTTTCAGATAAAATTATTTTGTCTTTGTTCTTTACTCTCTTATAATATATGTCGTCTTTTGATATTAATTTATCTTTCTTGCACTGTATATTTTAATTTTTTTCTTGTTCTTCTAAGATTTCTTGTAGCTTTATTGTGTTTACTATTTTTAATTGTTCATCTTGATTTTCATTTGGTCCAAGGACAGGCTTTCTACTCAGACAATCAGCTGCAATGTTATATCTGCCGGGCGAGTACTTAATTCGGAAATCATATTGTGACAGATAGAATGTAAGTTCACCCAATTCCTCATCTGTCCTTGATTTAATGTTCATAGTTTCTAACGGTTTGTGGTCAGTAAATACAGTAAATTTTCTACCTATTAATAAATACTGCCAATACTTAACACATTCCTTAATCGCTAGGCATTCCAGATATATTGCTTTCTTCCTTTTTTGAACTCCATTTAGCTTTTTAGAGAAGTATGCAACAGGTTTTTCTTCATTATTGTCTTGTGGCTGCTTCAAAACTGCTCCCAGTCCCTGTATACTGGCATCTGTATATAATATGTGAATAGGGAGATTTGGATCAAAGATTGTTAATATTGGTTGAGAACATAACATTTGTTTCATTTCATCGAATGACTGTTGACATTTTTCAGTCCAGTTAAATATTTGTCCTTTTCTTAAAAGATTATGCAAAGGCTCTAGTTTTATTGCTATATTTGGCACATACTTATGGTAAAAGTTTATTATCCCTAAACATTGCCTTACCTGTTTCTGTGTTTTTGGAATTGGGAAATTTTGTATTGATAACAAATTATCCTTCAGCGGTCTGACTGAGTTATTCTGTATTATATGACCCAAGTATTTGACTGATTGTGCTGCAAACATACATATTTTAGAAAATTTGAGTTTCAGGCCTCCATTTTTTATGGCTTCAAATAATTGTTTTAGGTGTCTTATATGGTCTAAAAATGTTTTTGAAAATACTAATAAGTCGTCTATAAAACTTACTGCAAATTCTCCTAGCTTATTTTTTCGTATAATGTTACACATTATTCTTTGAAAAATGGCCGGTGCTGTCTTTAGACCGAACGGCAAACAGGTCCATTGGTAGTCCCTCCTGTGTGTCGAATGCAGTTTTGTATCTGTCAGTAATACGCAATGGTATGGACCAGAAAGCGGAGTTCAAATCTAGCGTAGAGAAAAATTTGCAGTTTCTTGTTTGCACTATAAGGTCTTCAATAAGAGGGAATGGTTGCGATTGCGGAACAACTATCTTATTAAGTTCTCGGAAATCTATGCATAATCTGGACTTTTTATTTTCATCTCTTTTGTAAGCGAGTGTAACAGGCACAGATTAATATATTATGTAGCAAGCTACGCAAAACAAACTGTCCTAACTGTATAGGACAGCTTGTTTTGCGTAGTTCCATCAAAGTAGTTTTGGCGCTGCGATCGCCGATTTTATCAAAGGTGTCAAAATGAGAAGCACAGATAAAAAATAAGTAGTGCATAGATAAATGAAAAAAAAAGTGGGACCATGAAATCGATATTTAGGGAATATATTCAGAACCGATAAATTTTGATATTTCAAGTCGAGTTACAAAAAATAATAAAACAACACATTATTATTATATTATCATTTATTTAACTTTGATTTTCTTAACATTGGAGTCTCAATATTAATGCAATCATATAATATGTTTGTATATAACAATTTACATACTTTTTTTGTAGTTTTTCTACATATTATATAGCCAGCAGTATATGTGCATATATTTGAACCCTGACCTTTTCAGCAAAGACATTCGAAATATCTAATGTTTTAGAAGACAATGGTGACGGCGAGACTAATTTATTTAGTGCGATATTTTCTTTATCAACACCAATATTTTCTTCTGAAAATAAATGACTTATATCATTGATTAATTCACCATTGTCTTCTTCACAATTTTGCAAATTCCGAGTGTGGACTTAATATTATATTTGACGTAATTATTAAATAAGGATTTGAATGCATATTATCTGTCACAGGTTACACGGTCAAATTTTCATCAAGCCGGTACAGATTGACGAAAATTTGATCGTCTAACCCACTGATTGATAGAGTGATCATATTTTTATTATGAACTTTTTATAACCATCAATATTCCGTTAATCAGATTGATGGATCAGATCTAGGATCAGATTGATGAAAATTTGACTGTCTAACCTGTGACTATGTATTCATGTCAGGGTTCCTCCTGACGTTTATGCTGCCAAACAGGTCGTCAAATAATTCTACTTCCTCTGCAGTATTTTTCATGGTGTCATGGTTTAATGAGCTATCACGGTTTTTATATGAAATAAAATAAAAAACACTTCAAGTAAAATGTCTTCCTACGTGTAAATATTTTGTTAATATGTAATTACGAATTCAAACGATTCCTAAGTTCTTTCCCAGAACTCCAACTATCTCCATACCAGAGAAGAGGTAACAGACAGACACACCTTCGCATAGCTGACCCAACAAAATAGAAATAATTTATATTGTAGAACATACAATATAAATTATTTCTAAGGTAACAACATCGTGATGAGAGAATTTTATATAATATAAGAAGTTATAGTAGTTTATAGTATGAAAGTATGGATTTATTACATCCTAACTATGGAAGTATAGATACAAAAGCCACACATATTTTGACAACCTTTGATATGGCTTTTCAATAGATACACACACAATGTGTAGGTACTGAATACTGTGTATTTTATAATTAAAGTGAGAAGAAAACTTACCTTCACTCTACCCTTCACTATTAAGTGGCACACCATGAGCTATCTCTGATGCAGTAAACAGGCAAGGATACGAATACCGGATCCTAGAACCAGCTTCATCAAATTGTGTACGGTCAAAATGTTTAGCACAAACACGGTAGTTCAAGAACTGGCTCTGCTCATGGTACGTGACACGTGCTTACACGATGAATATTGCACTGAGGACAGAGGCGGCTGGCTTCACAAATATCTCAACTGAACTCGAAAGGAGGAGAACACAAGATTAACCGGCACTCAACTCGAAAATATAACCAAACAAACAAACAATGGCGGTGCCTTCAATGACATTTACATTTACCATGACATTTACAAAAATGACCAACGATTAAAGTACGATCTACAAGGAGAAAATGACATTGACGGATTATGCCCACAGATAAAAACACTTCCGTAGCGACACTAGCGCCAAAACTTCTTAGGGGGAACTAAAGCTGTCACCCCCCTGGTAACAGGTACTGAAAAAGGGCTATATGATTCCTCGATTATATTTTTTTCCAATAACTTTGCAACCTGTTTTTCTATTTCCTTCTTATCTCGAATGGTGCAACGATATGGTCTTTTACTGCAATATTTTTCCACTTGTAAATCGATGTGTACCTCATAACCCGTTACTCTCCCTATGTCATATTTATCTTTTGCAAAAACAGATTTATATTTTGATATCAACTCCTCAATCTGTGCTTGATCCTTGAAATCTAGATGATTTATGTAAATTTGAAAGTTTTCTTCACATAAGTGTTCATTAAAGTTCATTATATTTGAATAAATTTTTTCTTCAAAAAACCGTTGAATTTTAGAACCAGGCAGTTTCTGATGTACTTTCAAATTTTCATCTTGACACAAGTAAATTTTTTTTATGCAGTCTAGTCCTATTAAGTCATAGTCAAAATTCTTTCTGTCTATCACAAAAACATTCATTTCCTTTTCCATATCAAAAATGTTTATATTAACTTTGATTATGCCGTTCGCTTTTTTAACGCCATTAATTGTTTACAAATTAGTATTGTTACTAAAGTTAGGATCTTTATTATTTATCTTTAATAACTTTGAATTGATCAATGATACATTAGAACCAGAGTCCTAGATTCCAAATATCTCAATATTGTTATTAAGAACTAATTTTACTTTAATTAATGGCGGCACAGTTAGTTTTTTTGGTCTTCACACTGTAGTTCACATTCTAGCTCTGAATTATTGATGAGTTTTATTTCCTTTTTATCCTTTTCATTATTTATCTTAGGATTAAACCAACATAAATCTTCCGAGTGGTAACGTACACCTTTTTTTAATTTTTCACAAATGCTACACTTTTCTTTTATTATATTTGGTTTAGTATCTTCTCTCTTTTTGAAAATTCTTCTTTTTAAAACTAGATGCTCTAACTTCCTCAGTTCATTGAATAAATCTTTTACATACACAACCTCCTCCTTGTTAATTCTGTCTGTTATAAAGTCTGGCAAGCTCGCAGCTATTATATCAATTAATGTCCCTTCATCAATTGTTTTTCTTACTTCTAGCAATAGTTTTTCTTTTCTTACAGCATAGTCCAACAAAGAACCTGATTGATACTTAAAAGACAATGCATACTTGCTTGTTGACCAACCTTTAATGGCATAGGTTTGTAAAAAACTTGATTTCCATTCGGACCACTCTGATTGTAAGCTATGTTTGATCATCATGGCGGCATACCAATCTGTGCAAGATTTTTCAAGAAATAATCTGAAAATTTCAATTTTTTCATCTTCGTTTACTATTCCAAACCTTTCACATTCCTTTTCAAATGTCTCCATCCAATATGATGCACTAATTGTATTTCGTCCATCAAACTTTTCAATAACCAATTTGTCAGCCAGTTTTTTCATATTTTGTTTTTCTTTTCTTTCCTGACTTTCAATCAATTTTTCCAAAATCTTTACAATTGGGTCGACTTCTGTTACTTTTGTATTGGTTTTAGCAAATTGTTCTTGACTTATCTCCTCGCGAAATTGGTCCTGGAAAATCATATTTTTATCCTCATCCACATAAGTATTTAAAAATATGTCCTCCGTAGTTTTTATCCAGACATTTCTGGATTGGTGTCTTTTTTTCAGTGTATTTTTCACTGTACTAAAGGTTTTACTGGCTTGTATATGTTTGTGGAGTGACACTGCTTGATATTCTTCAGGAATTAGAAAAATCTTGTCATCTTGTGTACTGATTGAGGTTATGGCAATGTGGTTCGACTTTCCGTCTGATGTTGGTTTTACTTGGAATGCGAATTTCAACCTTTCCATATTTTCATTTCTTGACAATAAATGTTGTTTTATAAGGTTATTTCTTGATTTTCGACGATTACGTAGTAAATAATAACACAATTGGGTTTCTGGAAAAAACAAAGAAACGACATTTAGTGTTATTAAATTAACAATCGCCGAAATCAATGATAATACTTTCTAGTTTTTAGTCCATTCGGCCATCTTTTCTTTTCATATATTACATAGAAGTCGTAGAGCAGAAGGATATGTCAAATAATCATCTAAATGGCGGCAAAATGCAAATAAAGAAAAATACATTTTTCTTTACATGTATGTATAAAATAACTGTCAGCACTACTGCTGCGGTGTTGAGCGTTTAGTCGCCTCAACGCTCTTCGAACTCGAAAGAGGTTGATTGTAGCGGTACAGTACTAGCGGCGCCAGCCGACGGATACCAGCTGTAGAGCCCAAAAGGTACCCGATTGATGGGATGTACTAATTTGTCTCTGAGAACAAATACTGGAATTATCCAGTGAAACAATAATATTCTAGGTCTGATATTGAGACAAGACTTATCGAGTCTGAGTGTTATAGGTTTCCGTTACGAAGTTGTTTTGTCTGATAATTTATTATCTGATAAGTTTGAAAATAATTTATATCGAGATACTGATACTGTTGATAAGTTTGATAATATCGAGACTTTTTCAGGTGAAATCTATAATGATAATAATCGATCGAAATGGAATTGATCTGCAACACTTATTATATACAGTAAAACCCGTTTAAGACGATTTCACAGGGACTCAACCAAAAACGCGTCTTATGCGGGAAAACGTGTTATGCGGGATATAGGGAAATAAAAAACGAACCCATTACATACGTATGTATTAATATTTATTATGTTTTTTCGGATGTAGGTGTTCCTATCAATGAAGATTATGCGTCTACATTTAATCTGGAAGTGATAATCTAGAGCTTTAAACCAATCGAATTGAATCGTTTCAACGAATGCCGTCATCCAAGCTCGAGATTGTGCACAGTTGTGTTACAGGAAGCGATTTTAAGTTTTTGAAACAACGTGAATTTTTCGCCTTTCCAATCACCAGCAAACGTAACTTTTCTGACCCATCAGAATTGGCACAGGCCAGGACAGTCAGTCTCTCTTTATTTGCTTTGCCACCATGACAAGTATCTCCCTTGAAAACATAGGATTTTTCTGGCATCAATTTAAAAAATAAACCAAATTCGTCTGCGCCAAAAATGTCTCGCGGTTCGTAATTTTGCAACAATTCGGGAAGTGTTGCCACTTGCCATCCATCGTATCAACTGTCAACATCTCAATTCCCACTGATTTGACGGTACACAATGTCGTGGTGATGAGGTAAGAGGTGATATTTTAGGGGGTTCGGGCGTATTAATTCATGAAGCCCCAAGCGGCCACATCCGGCCACGATAACAATGAAAAAGCTATTGTGTCTCGTTTTGCCACGACTGATGGGTTAAACGGGATGACGATCGTATTAAGCGTTAAAGAATGTATGAAAACATTACTCAAGTTGCAGGGACTCATGCAAAATGGCGTATTATGCGGGAAATCGTATTAAGCGTGATCGTCTTAAACGGGTTCTACTGTACTTTAAAGAAAAGGTGGAAAGTTTTTAACCTTTATGAACATTGGAAACAACTTAAAAGTTAACCTCTGTGAAGCTTCATAATATATACCTCTGAGGTACTTAACTTTCGCACTTTAAGCCAAAGTAAGACTATTTTTCTTTTAAAGGGAATGAAACTAATTGTAGTAAAACAGTTTTAAAGGATAAAAGACAATAATATATAAGGCCGTCGCCACTGTAATGTATTACCTAAGTTGATAAAAGTTTACTCAAGCCACTGAACGATAATCCAATAAAATGCGTTATCGATGATTTAATGTAGCCGAGTCACAGTGGTTTTGCCACTATGTGACTCGGCTGCGTTTATCACATAGGCAGATATTAATGTATACTGTAGACTTTATTAATTCTGCTTGAAAGACCAATGCATTAATGTTGCATTAAAATAGTAAACTGTAGAGGTAGAATTCAGAATTTCAAAATATTATATGATTACTATCTACTTGATGACATGGTGAACTTCGAATCACTTTCCTCCACATGTATTATATAAACTTTCCTGGCCTTCCACGAACATTCCAAGATTAAAATCAGCCAAATCGGTTCAGCCGTTCTCAACATTTATCAAGACTAACTAAATTTTTAATTACATAATTTTTTTTATACAAGATGTAACAAAACTTCAAGGAGTGAATGTGCCCCTTCTATAGAGTTAACTGTTAAAGATCTACTTTTTTATTTGTATGGGCAAGCGCCCCAGCGTCACGAATTTTCCCATACAAAAGTATAAAAAAATTATTATTTCAGCGCTGTTACTTTACAGTTAACTCTATATTATAAGGGACACATTCACACCTAAAGTATTATCAGTTATCACATAGTTTTGTTACACCTTGTATGAATTATAGTTGAAATCCCAGAATATTAATCTGGGGGCACGGCAGTGCCTTCGCTCCGTGCCTTTGCTATTTATTTAATTTTTATTATTTATTATTAAAGTTGAAATACAATTGAGTATTTTCTGAAATTTCCAAAAACCTTACTGTTACCATTATGAAGATAGAGCAAAAAAAGCAAAAAAATCGTGTTTGTTGTACGAGACCCGCCATTCCTAAATTATTTTATTATAATAGGACTATTCTATTTTATAGCGACAACAAAAATACATAATTTGTGAAAAATTCAACTATCTAGCTATTGCGGTTCTCGAGATCCAGCCTGGTGACAGACAGACAGCGAAGTCTTAAGACTTTTAAAACTTATTATTCGGGACTTAACGCGACTTATTTAAATAGTAGTGCTACAACGAGTACATGGCTGTGAGGCTTGGACGCTGACACAAAAGGAGGAGAACAAACTTCTAGTCGCTGAAAGGAAAGTCCTCAGAAAAATCCTGGGCCCAGCCAAAACAATTAATGACGGCTGTTGGCGAATCCGGAAGAGTGCCGAAATTGAAGAACTGGTGGCCCAACCCAGTATGATCGGAGAAACAAAGGCTAACCGACTCCGTTGGCTGGGACACGTGGAAAGAATGGGAGAGGATCGGTAAAAAGAGCGTACAAGGGCCATCCAACAGGACGTCGTCCTGTTGGACGCCCCAGGTATCGCTGGAGAGATGCTTTTGAGGCTGACCTGCGTGACCTTCAAGTCAGTAACTGGCAGGAGGTAGCGCAGGACAGGGCTCAATGGCGGAAGCTCATTTCGGAGGCCAAGATCCACTTTGGGTCGCTGAGCCAGCGGAGTTAGTTAGTTAGTTTATTACGAGTACATACTTTTTCTCGACGTTTCGGCCGTGTTGCAACGGCCGTGGTCACGAGGGGACTGCAGGAGCGCGACGTCTTCGCTTGCACCGGGCCGTCTGATCTTCGACTACCCTCGAGTTGTCCAACATTTGTGTTCCAGTATATTTACACGTGTTTAGTGCGACACACAACACGAACTGTATTCGGGTTTACATTTATTGATAAAGGTGATACACGCGGCTTGCACTTATTAATCACTGGATTCCAGGTTGGAGATAATTTAAATCCGTCCTCACGATTGTAATTCTTGTACTTTTTAATTTCAATGGCTTCACGTATTACTCTCGTGTGGTAATGACGATCCGTAGAGAGGATTTTGGGGTCGTGTAGTTCCATCCAGTGATTAGTCCCCATATCATGCAGATGTTCTGCTACCGCGGATTTATTTATCTGGCGATTCTTCACTGTGGCCTATGTGTTCTTTCACTCTTTCGCCAATAGTCCGTTTCGTTTGGCCAATGTACGAACTACCATAGCTACAATCTATTTTATAAACCCCAGGAGTTTGGAAAGGTAAGGAATCCTTTGGTGACCGCAGTACTTGTGATATTTTACGTAACGGAGTATACACAGTCTAAATGGAGTATTTTTTCAGTTTTGTTCCAATTTTGTCCGTTACGCCTTTGATGTATGGTAAAAATGCTGCTTGACGGCTCACCTCCGGATACCTCGTTCTCTCCTTCCGCCTTGTTAATCCCCTCGACATGTTAAGTCCCGAATAATAAGTTTTAATTATAATGCAACGCGAAAGTTTAAAATGTTGTCTTAAGACTTTGTTAATATGGTAGAATAGTTTTAACGTGACCTGAAAAGAAAAAACCTTAAAAAAATAAATGAAATCCCACCAAAACATTAAATGTAAAAGGAGCCAAGCAAAATATTGCATAGCTATGCAATACTTCTGTCGTCAAAAGTTTTCAGATTACATTCAAGCCAAGCCTTCAACTTATTTTGTAATTGAAGTCAACATTCAGTGAATGTATCAATAGTTTTCTTTATTTTAAAATTATTATAGTGGCTTGGCAATGAGCACTAGAGAAATAATCAGCGACTAATTGGATTTATATGGGTAGTTATATGGGGACGACCAGATGCGTCGTTACGATAAACTAAAAAAACACTTTACGCTTGCCGTCTGTGTAAGTATGAACTCATCCAAATATGCAGTTTTATATTTGTTTCTTAATAATTATGTGCTCATTGCCGAGCCACTATAATAATTTTAAAATAAAGAAAACTTGTTGACTTCAATTGCAAAATAAGTTGAAGGCTTGGCTTGAATGTGATCTGAAAACTTTTGACGACAGAAGTATTGCATAGCTATGCAATATTTTGCTTGGCTCCTTTTACATTTAATGTTTTGGTGGGATATGTATTTCCATCTTAACATCACAATTTGATATGACAAGCATGCCTTAGAATATATGCAGACGTCATATTTGTATACTGTATGCCACAAGCTCATAAGTTATGCCCGACTTGCCGCTTTCATGTGCACTGAGTAGTGAGTAGCATTTAGTTATAGGTAGACGAACTCCATCCGCATTCAGCTATTTGGGGTCAAACACGTACTACAATCAGCATAAGTTCTAAAACTAACCAAGTTTAGCCAGAACTTTAAGGTGCTCCCTCACCGCGAGCATTCACGTGTAATGTAACATTTTAGATTCAACTTTGAGCATTACATTACATACTACCTCCCTGACTGACGAGCATTCGCGTGTAATGTAACATTATAGATACGATTTTGAGATTCCATAGCAAGCTGACTTCACTATCACGTAGCATTATCAAGATATTACATTGTATCATTACAAGGTGCACATTCTAATGCTCGGTTCTACTCCCTCACTGATGTAATGCTCAACTCTGTAACGTTACATTACAAGCGAATGCTCCCGGTGAAGGAGTACCTTTACATGAAACATTTCAAAAAGTTTCTCTTACAAGGCTATCCAAAATTCCTAGTTCGAACATAGTAACTACCTATTTATTAATCCGTGGTTCGACTAGGATTTGTATATGTCACCGTAAAATTGTAAACACCGCGAGATTGCAATATGACGAAGTGATGGATTGTAAACAAACAGTTTTCCGGTGATTTAAAATTAATTATTTCGTATTTAAAATAACTTCAATGCCAAATGGTATGAGATGTATAACATAAAATAAAATTATATATATTTAAAGTGCTGTTTGAATGTTCGGTTATTAAAATTAACCTAATTTATAATTCAAACTGCACTTTAAATATATGTAAATTTTATTCAATGTAATACATCAAATATTCAGGCAATTTAAGTTATTTTAAATACGAAATAATTAATTGAAAATCACCGGAAAACTGTTTGTTTACAATCCATCACTTCGTCATACTACAATCTCGCGGTGTTTACAATCTTACGGTGACATATATATAATTTGCCGCGCAGTAATTGGTCAGCGTTAGTATAGCCAGATGATGAAGTAGGTAAGTTAAAGGTTTGTTCAAATTATCAGGGAAAACACGAGTAATAATAATTACTCTTATGCTGTAAAATGTTAGTTACCCGGTTCATTCACTCAAGTTATGAAAATTATGAATACCCCGATGCGTAGAAATTATAAGGAAAAATAATTTATTTGTTAGCGTTGAATAAACTCGCAAACAACCATTTTAATACAATTTGTCACAGACATAAAAATAAGTAACAAAGGAAAGCACAAGGGAGTTGGATTTTCCTTTGAAACATTAGTTGGACGGTTGGATACATATAAAAGAGGACATTGTTTTTAAATAGAATATAATAAGGGATTTTAAGTAAAGAGATTTTGTGATAATATTTTGCATCAGGATTCAAGTCCCATCCACCTTTGTACTATCATAGAAAATTCATAATAATATGTAGACAGTGGACCTGTTTAATTTAGTCGGGTTAAATCAAATGTTAGACGTGATCTGTCGGCTGAGCTTGACATAAACCTACCAAAAAACGAAGGCTCTTTGCAATCGAAATAATTAAAAGCTTAACTAAAGGGATACTTTACCGGGTACAGTAAGTAACAGCACGCTTAACGGCTTTACACTCTATTTCTTCCAGTTCATTTTCTTGAGTGCTTCCTTAACTACTTAATAAAACCAGTTTTATCGCTATTTTTAAGTAGTGAAGCTATTAAAAACTTTTTGAAATTATTTCTAAAATACCTTATTCCAGTTTAACTTACTTTATTTAATGACATTTTGAGTTATTTTACTAATAACATAAACTATTAAGAAAAAAATAAATACCATTTAAATTATATTTTTTACATTAAGTATAATATATGTATATTGCAGGCAGGTAAGTGGTAACGTAATTTATTTGTTATATTTTTTTGATAGCAAGATAATAATAAAATTATTATTTACTATGCCAATAAAAGATAAGTCTGTCCTTGTACAAAATATATTATTACAAGTTCCATTACTCTTGTCCTAGTCTTTTCTAAAAAAAGTTATTCGTATATTCATTACCTTTCCATGATTTGCAATCACACAAATTTACCCTTTGGGTACGGAACCCTAAAAACGGAATTTGACGACTTGACAAAGCGGAATTAACATTTCTTTCCCTATCCCAAATCCCAATTCACAGAAACATAATAAAATCACAGCAGATAAATTTAATTTGTTCATTTAAATTACTAACTGCCTTTGTAATATGATATACTTTTAGATGAAATGTGACAGATACAATTATAATTAAAAACTTCCTCGTTTTATTTGCTTCAATTTGCTGAGATAATCAATAGACAATTTAATGATTTTTTTCGTGTTTTTTGTCCTTTAAGTGATTATACATGTCGTGTAATTTTCCCGCTGCGTTGATGATGTTCACACCTTCCTTCTGAAACCAAAAACATATTAAACTAGCTGTCCCGGTGAACTTCGTGTCACTTTAAAACCTTCCCTGGACTTCTATGAATATTTTAAGACTAAAATCAGCCCAATCCGTTCAGCCGTTTTCGAGTTTTAGCGCGACTAACACATTTGGAAATCCATTTATATATACAGGATGCAATTAAACCTTCCTCCCAAATTTTGATATATTGATCCTTGTTAAAAATTAAAAAAAAAGGTATTTTTTCTTTTATAATCACTCAATACTAAAATGTTGAGAAATAGCTTCCGAAAGTTATCCTAAAAAACACTACAATTAATAGACACGACGCGTCGCCCGCGCGTGATGTGACCCCGCGCGCGCGTCTCCCCCCGCGTTACCCCCGATTATTCCCCCGCGCCGCGAGTGACCATTCTGCAACGATTTTAAATGGGATAAATATGTCAATAAAAAAAATATAACACCCAATTTTTTTTGGTTAAATGGTCTCTCCTAACGATACCTAAGCCCTGGAAAAAATTTGGCAGGAAGGTTTAATTGCACCCTGTTTAGGAGAAGAAGAAGATAGATCAATAATTATTCAGACCACAACGCGAATCGTAGATGCATTTATTAATGGATTGAATTGACATATTTGCATGACGTCTCTCGCAATTGAACTAATAAAGGCTCCTACGCAAGTTTTGATTGTTTGGTAAGAGCTAAGGCTCTAAAACTACTGTACCGATAATCGATATGCATGAAGTATGGCACAAAATGTAGAAGAATACCACGCTGCCATCTATTATAAATCATAACATAAAAGATCGGTGAGTTTTGTAACGACTGAATAACTCAGCGGCTTCTTAGAAGATATGTCAGAACGGGAAAGATTCACTTGGGTGTTCACGCACAATTTGTTTTCGAACGGGTCTAAGCTACTACTTAAGTTAAGAATTAGGTAGTTTAATCGTGGCTATAACTAGTCTGTTACGAGTTGATTTGGATCGTACAAAGTCGTGAATATCTAGTTATATAGGTAGGGTTGTAGGTATAAAAGGATTTTAATTAACCCCTAGGGTAACCCCTGGGCTGGTGGTTAAATTCATTTCATTTAATTAAGCGATGGCTTCGGGGCAATTAGATGTGTCTTCTGTTTCGTGGATAAATGAGTGTTTAAATTATTCCAATAATTTAAGGAGAAGGGGGAAAGAGGGAGAAAAGGAAGTAAAATAGGTACCTTTTCAACGCCTGGAAACCTTTCCGGGAAATTCGTTACTTTTTAATTACTTTTTTTATTTGAGAGATTGACAAGTTAGTATAAAGTTACATTATAATTTACTCACAATGACTTTGCCTCCGTTTTTAATGGTATTCTTGTTTAATTTTGCCTCGCTCGTCCCAAATACTGCGAAGATGGCGACCATCATCAAAAACAAAACTTTGAGATTCATTTTTTATTATATCTTTTTTTGTTAGGTATGATACTAATATAATAATAACGTATGCGCTAGTTAACAATAATATGTTTTTACTAGGACACTCTTTGCTGTTTTATATCTTTTTATTGCAATATTTTATTTGCATTATTGCCTAAGAGATAACGATTAAGTAACCTACTTAATCGTTATCTCTTAGGCTTATCAAAGTGATCAAAATAAACAGTGTAAGTAGGTACCATCGAGGAAATTGATTCCTAGGCAGTTGACAGACCAAAGCGCCGTCATTTGGTCGGATCATGTCAATTCAATGATAATTATTGTGATCTGTCGGCTGGGTTTGACGTAACGCGACCAAACTACATATGTCCCCCATCTTGAATCAACTTCTTTGATAGTACATGCTTTAGCCCCAAACCACAAGACATAATATTTAAATTATTGTAGCAATAAAAGATATTATGCTAAAATACTTATTAAATTAATTAGTATACACACTGTAGAGTCGGATTTTAATTTTTTTTATTTAATCATCCATTTTTATTTTATTTTTAATCATCCATTGTAAAATTAATTAGCTTTCAGAAACATCTTTTTTTAATAAAACAAGGGGGAAAACGAGCAAACGGGTCACCTGATGGAAAGCAACTACCGTCGTCCATGGACACTCGCAACATCAGAAGAGCTGCAGGTGCGTTGCCGGCCTTTTAAGAGGGAATACGCTCTCTTCTTGAAGGTTTGCAAGTCGTATAGGTCCGGAATAACTGCTGGTGACAGTATATCTAACAATAAGTATGGCCGATTGAAATGTCAAAAAAGAATATAATATCTTAATATTATTATTTAGGTCAGATATCAAAATAATAATAATTATGTACTTACTTAATCATCCAGACCACGTCAAACTGCGCTGCTGACACAACAGGCAGTTGCCGGAAACGTCACATCACGGAGTTAACCCGTCAATTACCCGTATTACTTGAAGCGTATACTATATAAAACTTTAGAGTGTGTATGTGTCCTTTTGTATAGAGTTCACTGTGAAAGTGGCAGCGCTGAAAGAGAAAAATTTTTTGGCGAGAGATTTTTTGTCTAAATTGGCTCTTAGCGTAGCTAAATTATAGTCATAGTAACTTATTGTGGCACATATAAACGATACTATGTGTATTACACCATTAAAGAAATTGATTCACAGGCAGTTGACGGATCTACGTCATTTGGTTGGATTATGTCAATTCAATGTAAGTCGTAATTTGACATAACGCGACCAAACTACGTAGGTCGGCCGTCTGCCTATGAATCAACTTTTCTAGTGCAGTCGCCAGAGGTTTTAACCTCCGAAAATTGTAATAGTGAATGGATTTTTGTTTTTGAGGTGTCATTTTCTTTTTTACACTATAACTTGCAAAGTTTACCATAAATTTTTTGTGCTTTTAATTTTTTAGTTACTTAATTAAAAATTAATATTTCACCATATAAAACCGGTCCAGAAAAAAAAATCTTGTTCCTGTTATTTAATGACTCTTATGCGATTGTTTACGTTGAAAATTAACCAAATACACAATTTTTAAAAAAGAAAGTTTGCTTTGCTAAGCTAAATACAACTATAAGGTTTTTGCAAAGTTTTTAGAGATTAACGCTCGTCGTAACCAAGATAAAAGGGTTTGGGTGGATTTAAGGGTTGTAACGAAAAGTGTGTTGAACTTACTAGTTGTGCGTATTTAATTTTTAGAGAAATGATAACTTTTATGTACTTAAAAACGTTTAAATATCTCCAAAAATGTGTAAAATAGACCGTAAATATTTTTCTATATTTGTTGAGAATTTATTTAAGTGAAAGCTAAAACATTAAATGCATCGACAAATGGAAGACTTTTTCTTGTCTTTGAAATATATTTAAACTTCCTACTTAAAGCCAGAAAAAAAATTGGGTGCTACAAATCTCACGTACATACTAAAGACGCATGCTGCGACCTATGTTTGGAAAATGCTTACCTGAATACAAAAAATATCAGTTCTTAACCTAATTTGTATTTTTTTCCTTTAAGTATGTTTTAGCAAATATAATAATGAAAAAAAAAATAAAAATCAATTTTATTCTGTAAAAACCTAACCAAAAGAAATAAAATACAGATTTTCTTCGAAATATCCGTGAAAAGTTTGTGCCACATTTTCAGAAAATTTAATAAAGTAAGAGCTAAAAAGTTATGCACACTAAGAAATAGAAGGCTTTGTTAAGCCTAAAAAATAATTTTAAACTTCCTATTTAAAACCAAAGAAAAATAGGAACGCCATTTACCTGGCGAGGCACACAACAAGCACATTTGGAGGTATGCTCATCTACATACAAAAATATTAATTTTAAATCTAAATTATATATTTTTTCAACTTTTTTTCTTTCTTTGGAATATAAGCAACGATAGAAATCAAAAAAAATTAATATATTTTATTATTTTGCTGTATATTTAAAAGAAAGAAATATGCAAATTTTCTTCAAAATTTTACAGTTTATGAGTTTACCTGAAGTGGAAGAGAATAATTTAAAAATCAAAAGCACAACTTTTCAATAGGTAAACTTTATTGTTTATGTTATCAGCTACACATTCCTTTTTTTCTTTTCAATTTTCATCCACTACTGCAAAAATCGGAGGTTTGCACGATTTTTACGCTCTGGGAACTCCACTATTCTGATAGCCCAGTTTTCGAGGTATTTTTATGAGCGCTTAAACATTAGCCAAACCACAACGCCGTGTTGTAAGATACTGTGAAAAACCTTTGAAACCGAACGAGATAAAATTATGCTGCGACCTCTGTATTTCATAGTAATGGTTTGTGAAACGCTTTTCAATTTTTTTACTACCAAATACATAATCGAACCGTGTCAAAAGGTTTGCTCGTAAAATACGGCCGCATCGATTCGAAGATTTTAATTTTAGATACGCATGAAAGATTTTTATGAACAAACTGGAAATATCAAAATAGTTTTTGGAAATATCGCAATAGTTTTAGTTTGTCATAATAAGCTATCGAGACATGTTTTTATTTTATTAGCCAGTTTACATTATTCCAATCCAGAAATCTAATGTATTATCCAATAGCAATATAGCGCTGGATTTGGATTGGAATAATGGAATAATAGTAAGTATTTTTAAACGTATGATAAAAAACTTAAACAACATAAATAATTGTTTATGATTTTTGAAATATCATTTTAAATAATATCGTCTTTCGGTAAAGTCTCTTAATACCAAAATTCATCGAAATCGGTTCAGCGGTTGAAAGATAAACAGGACTTAAAATTTTCCGTGGCTCAAAGTCTTTCGATACTAAAATTAATCAGAATCTTCTTGGCGGTTTAAGTGTAAAGTGGTAACAGATAAACAGAAAATTTGAATTTCTTTAATAAAAGACAGACACACTTCGCATTTCTAGTATTAGTTTGTATAATATTTTCATTACATTTTCAGACTAAACTACAGCATCAGTATTCATTACGTACAAAAAATTATATCTCAGAGGCGGTGGTGTGTTTTTGTTAAAAAATATAATAAGGAGAATAATCTACGCACAGGTAGGCAGCCTGACGAAAATTAAACTTTTTGCGGGGAAAAATTTTACGTAAGGGAATCGTGACAGAAATACAAATACGTATGGAAATGTTTAAACGCGCTCGTACACTCAAATCAAATATTATCAAATATGTGAATATGTCTTATGTAGAGCGGGCTGTGCAATTTTGCTGTGTTTTCTAATAAGTATTACGATCCCGGAAGACGATTGACTCAAATGAAATTGAGATTTATTTAATCATTGTATATTTATCTGATATTTAGCTGACGGAAAACACGATTCACTTATTTTGACTCGATAGTTTTATTTTTCGAAATTATAAATCTTTTTGGGTATTTCAACAAATGATTCTTATATTCATGTATTATTTATTCAACAAAGTTAAAACCTTAAAATCCATTAATAATGAAAATACAACAACAACAAATATCTGTTAAAATTATTGAGTTACTATCATTAAAATATAACTTGCACTACTACAATCACACACTTTATAAAATAATAGCTAAAGGAAATATTAGTATTGTATTTAGTTTTTAAGTAAGTAATCATAAAAAAACAGTTTTGGGACTTACGACCTTTACTTTCGTGCTATAATGCGGGAACCGTTGTTACCTAGCCTAAAGCACATTGTCCGGGAGCACGATTCATGGAATTATTGTATTGTCGGCACTACATATAGGCGTACGCGTTGGCCGACGCGTTGGCCAACGCGTTGGCCCAATGTGTAGAACGGGTGACTCGCGCGTTGGCGGTAGGTATTTAGACGTTGGCCGACGCGTTTTGTCAGCTCTACATATAGGCGAACGCGTTGGCCGACGCGTTGGCCAATGCGTCGGCCAACGCGTTCGCCTATATGTAGTGCCGTCTTAACACGATTGGATGATAGCGTTGTGTGTAGGTGGGGCTAGCGTTTTCACAGTAAGCTCTTAACGCTTAAACCGATGAACCGATGTCGATGATACTCGAAGGTCTTTGGGGGAAAAAATAATACCACGTATAATAGGATAGGTCTTGTCTCAAGACCTATCCTATTATACGTAGTAAGAAGAATACTTATAAAAGCAATCTACTTATACTAATCTTATAAATGCGAAAGTGTGTCTGTCTGCCTGTTACCTCTTCACGCCCAAACTGCTGGACCGATTTAGTTGAGTATGGAGATACTTTGAGTCCCGGGAAAGCACATAGGATACTTTTCATCCCGGAAAAATTTACGGTTCCCAATCCCGCGCGATAAACAAATTTTGGCGCGACGGAGTTGTGGGCGTCATCTAGTTTAATAATATAATATTCGGAAAACAAGACAGGTTTTCATTCCTTGTTAGCACGCCCACGGAGTGTAATGGGTAGATGAGAAACAAACGTTAATCGGAACGACGCGCCACCTTTGCGGCTTGTCACGACAATTTGCCGAATACAAGTGAAATGCTTATTTATTTAATTACATCTCACAAACGAGCAAGACTATTATATATTTTACCATAGAGGAGTTATACATGTAGAGATTCTAATTATTACGCAATGTCCATTACTGTGACTTAGAGCACATCTTTAAGTCTATTTTTCATTAAAAGTCTGCTTCTTGATGTTATGAATTTTGTTGTAGATGGACATAGTCCATCTACAACAAAATTCATAATATCAAGAATACAAGTATTTTTATTTTATATTTTAAAATACAAGTATTTTTTTAAGGTTGTGTATAGACACAACCTTAAAAAAATACTTGTATTTTTTGCCCAAAAGTTCGACCCATATAAAAGTTGTTTCATTTAAATCTTGGCTCAGAAATTGGCGTGTGTATTGCATTTATTAAGCCCATGTGTCTTATTGGACCATGTCTAGTGTGTGCTACATACTCTTTATTTATAGCTAGTGTTAACTATTTAGCATAAAATGAAACCAGACAAGTTTTGTAGATTTGTGTCTTTAGTTAGACTTTACAACTACCTCTAGATATTATGGCAAGCATTTTTTTGGCGCTGAGTTTTTTTTACCCCCTACTTACCCAAAAATACGCGGTTATTATAAGTATGATGTGTCTGTATGTCTGTGGTATCACAGCTTCCATAAGGACGAAACGATTTCATGTCACAGGGAAATTTGTTCCGCATTTTTTACATTAATTTATTTATAATGAAGTATGAATATTATTCCGCAATAATATAATTAATTATGAATAAAAACTTCTGGAGGAAACTAACTAAAAAAAAGGCTCACTTTTGCACAATACGGATAAGGTGTGATCCGACCCTTACAAACAATTGTGAAGTTACAGACGGCTATAAAGAACAAACACAAGTCGTAAACAAAAAGTTTCGTAATATTCACAGTTTAATAAAGCTCCCGTCAGGAAAGATAAAATAACTTACTCAAGTATGTTAAAAGATATTTATTGTGACATATCAATTTTGTTTATCTTTATAATAAGAACAAGAATATTTAACCGTCGTCGTAACTATATTTTATAACTTTTTTTTTCGATTTGATTCGATTTGATTTTCCGATAAAAGCCAGCTTTGATCTCAAAGAGAAGAGACTATTCCTAGATTAATATAAAAAAGTGGTCTGAATACTTTTACGTTGCCCATAAACTATTGAAGATTCCATATTCAAATGATTGATTGATCGTTTGAACATACAAGATATACAATATTGTTGTGACAGTTAGACCAAGATCCAGGATCCAGAATTCATCAAAATACCCCCTGTATTATGACGAATTCTGGATCCCGGTACGGTTCTGTTTGTACATTTGAATAGATAGCCTCGCCGGCCAAGAGCACGTTCCACAGTAATGTGCTAGTTCCTAGGTCCCGGAATATTCTACATTCTGCCAGATGCAATTGAGCCTTTAATGAACTAACGCCCACAGAATTGACAATGCTCTGTCTTGGTGAATTCTGTATTGTTTGTAAGTACTGTTTATCGAAGGACTAGACTACAAGCAAGGTAATAATCAGTCATTGAAATGTAAGACAATATTAGTTAATGAACAACTCAAATAATATATTTGATGGTTACAACTTACAAATAAGTAACTTATTTATCCTTTTTAGAAGCGGAAATAATTTTGATGAAAACATAGTTCCTAAAGCAAATTAAATTAAAATTGACAATAATATCTCAAACACAACATAATAAATTAAAAATACTCAACTTACTAAAAGATTCTGCAGTCACTATTTTCATTTTATTGTTTTCTCTTCGTTAATGATATTATCAACAGAACATTTACACAAAGCGAAAATGCCAGAATATCCATGCAAAAAACTATAATTTTCAACGTCGTTTTACCAACATAGAACTGATAAAAATATTACTGTCTCTACAATTTTAATATTAATAAGGAAATTCATTTCCAGTTAAGTCGAAACATGAGGAAACCAAGGTACAAAACTATAATTGAAAAAGGCCCCTAATATTGAAAGGAATAGGCCTCAGAGATCGTGCTCAGTATTCACAATATGACCACACCGGGGGATCCCAAAACTTAAAATTTTATTATATATTATATAACGTTATATTATTTTTATATTATATAACGTTATGTTATATTATATAACGGTTATTGAGGAGGAAAATGTTTTGTGTGTATATAAGAACTTGGCACGCGAAGGAAAAATTATAAGCAACTCTTCGTTGACGCTGAGACAAGCTAAAGAAGTGAAAAAAAATATTCAAACGTCTCTTCCTTCAGCTAAGTTATAGCTAACTAAGCAACTCTTGAAGCTAATACAAGCTAATCCAATATGAAGCTTTCTGGTCTGTTCGTATTAATAATGGCAATCATCGCCATGTTTGCTGGTCAAAGTGAGGCCAAGGTACCCATCGGCACTATCAAGAAAGGAGGCAGTGTTATAGTAAGTTATCACTTTTATATACAATGTGTCCCGACACCGGTGTCCCCGATCCTTTAATGTCATGAACTATGGCATATTTTATCGACGAATTGGCTCTAAAATTTTTTCTCTCTCTCACGGTTGTAAAATGACAGCCATTTTAATTTTTCTCTGGCTTTTACACTACTCTGACCAGTACTTCTCATGTAAATATCTTATGAAAATAAAAAAGGTCACATTTGATAGCTGAATTTATGGACTACGCTTACATAGGCAAAGTGTTATAAATTTCGTGGAATTAAACATAGAAAAACCCAAGTTTAAGATAAAAAAAGTGTTTTTTTTATTAATGGGTTTTTGTAAAAAATCTAGCAGATTAATGCTTAGCACAAACCTACGCGACCACGCGACTGCGAAGCGGCAGCGTTAATACAAAACACACATTTGACAAGTTGTCAAAGTTGTCAATACAAAACACACATTTGACAAGTTGTCAAATGTGTGTTTTGTATTGACGCTGCCGCTTCGCAGTCGCGTGGTCGCGTAGGTTTGTGCAAAGCATAAATTGGTTCTTTTTTACTTTAAAAAGATAGAGGAAGTTTTCATCTTCTAAAATTCTTTTACTTCAATGCTCTAAGTCAGATAGTTTAGAAGTTATAACGATTTTCTTATGATGAGGTGGTCAGATTAGTATGAAGCCAGAGAATTTTTGTTTTCAAAAGTTGGAGAAAAAAAATTGAACTCATGATGTATGGCTTATATTAGTGACAAATTAGCTTTCAAATTATTTTTTTCTCCAACTTTTGAAAAAAAAAATTCTCTGGCTTCATACTAATCTGACCACCTCATCATAAGAAAATCGTTATAACTTCTAAACTATCTGACTTAGAGCATTGAAGTAAAAGAATTTTAGAAGATGAAAACTTCCTCTATCTTTTTAAAGTAAAAAAGAACCAATTTATGCTTTGCACAAACCTACGCGACCACGCGACTGCGACTCATCATAAGAAAATCGTTATAACTACTAAACTATTTGACTTAGAGCATTGAAGTAAAAGAATTTTAGAAGATGAATACTTCCTCTATCTTTAAAAAATAAAAAAGAACCAGTTTAATTTGCTAGATTTTTCACAAAAAGCCATTAATAAAAAATACACAATTTTTTTTCCTTAACTTGGGTTTTTCTATTTTCAATTCCACGAAGTTTATAACATATTGCCTGTATAAGTATAGTCCACAAATTTAGCTATCAAATGAGACCTTTTTTATCTTCATAGGAAATTTACAAGAGCAGTTCTGGTCAGATTAGTGTGAAAGCCCGAGAAAAACTAAAATGGCTGCCATTTTACAACCTTGAGAGAGAAAAAAAATTTGAGGGCCAATTTGTCGATAAAATATGCCATAGATCATGACATTAAAGGATCGGACACCGGTGTCGGGACACATTGTATAATACTAGCTGTCCCGGCAAACGTTGCTTTGCCATAATAATATAAAGTATTTCGAGCATATTATTATTTTATTGAAGTGACTAAATAAGTATGTTACCATGGTAACGTCCCGTCCCGTCGCACAATCAATGGTCGCCGTCAGTCTCGAGTTGTAATAATTTACTATTATTTATTCAACAAATGCACTTATCAATATAAAAAGTACTCAGTAGCCGATTCTCAGACCCACTGAATATGCATATAAAATTTGGTTAAAATCAGTAAAGCCGTTTCGGAAGAGTAGGTACGCTATCTAATGCTAAGTAATCACATTTTGCTCGATAGTTTTACTCCAAATCGAGTAATAATTACTGTGTGGACCGCAAAACTGAAGGCTCGAAGGCTTGCTTCGAGCCGCTCGAAGGATTGATGAAACCGGATCGAGTGTCTACGGGGTGATTCACTAAGCGATTCCGCGCGGAATCTTCCCGCTGGCGGAAACTATTTCACTTTCAAGCAAATGACAAGTGAATACTTTCCGATTTTGCTGTCATTTTGACAGTAGTGACATTTCTTTTGTATGAGTGAAATAGTTTCCGCCACGGAATCGAGAAGATCTCACCGCGGATGGGAGTTTGACATCCGACGGCGGGAAATTATCCGAGGATTAGAGTCGATTTTGCGGAATGTTCCCGCCACCTCCGAGACTCGTGAAATCTTTTCACGAGATCCGTGTCATGGCGGATATTATTAGATGAAATTATTTAATGATAAGAATAAAACAAAGCAATTATTAATACTTAGTCGTGTCTTGTTTAAAATATTAAATAAATGTCGTACTGTAATAATTATGTGTTAAATCTTTAGGAAGTATTCATTGAACAATAAATATTTTTTATTTATAAATGCAGTATATGTATTAATATTCGGTACTTAAAGATTTAGAAATAAGTATAATAATTTTTAAATTTTGTATTAACTATTAATCCTTCAATCGGGGATTCTTGGAAATGATATTGTATTCTATTGTTGTCGCGGTCACTGCACCGGTGTCCTTATGGGGCTTGAAGGATTTATACTTTAGTATTATGTTAAACCATTATTGTGCTTTTACAATAATTTTAAATAGTTATTTAAGTATGTATATAATATTATCATTATAATTCCAAGGTCATACTCACCACCGTGGAAGTTCCATAGTATATATTGTAATAAAAACTAATATTAAATGAAAAACAAATTTAAAACAAAAAAAACTTAAGTATATAACATTTAAAGTAAGTAATAAGTTTGTTTTACACATAAATAAAAGGTATTCTCACACAACAAGATTTACCGATATAATATAATAAAGTACTCTGTGATTTATCGGAGCTCAACACACTAGTCAACACACGACTTACAGATTTGACAGATTGTCATTGTTACTCGGCAGTCGGCACATAAACAATATTTTTTGTTTTAATTCCACTCAAGCCCCAAGCGGCCGCGGCAGTCGGTAGCCGCGCTATTTGTACTTTGTACTGCGCGGTACGCCATTCACTCAAGAGTCAAGACTCAAGCCCCAAGCGGCAGCCGGTTACCGCGCTCTTTTATTCAATTATGTAACATATTTCGCTGACTTACAGACTACTTTTGTATAATCCTTCCATCGGGGATTCTTGGAAATGCTATTGTATACTATTGTTGTCGCGGTCACCTGTGTCCTTATGGGGCTTGATGGGATAAAGAAGTTTCATTAGACGTATGATCTTTGATATATTGGCTACATTCTGAATGAAAAATACTACAATATAGACTATGGGCGATTAGTATCTTTTCGGCTATTGTGCGTTATTTAGAGTGTGTTGCTATAACGTGTACTTTTTCGAAGTTTTTTTACTGGATTTCACGAATGTAAGTTGTAGTGTTTTGTATTAATTTCTTTAATGAGTAGCTTTTTAATATTCAATGAAATACTCAAAATCATTCGTTGATTAAAACGCAGCTGAAATATATTTTTTTGTAAGGTAAGACTAATCTTAATTTTAAAAATTTTGTTCATTAAATTAAGAGGTGCAGGAAAAAAAGACAATTATTTTCCTGTCTGATGAATAACCAAGGCTATATATGCCGTAGCACTTATTGCCAAAAAAAAACTAGTGTCAATTATTCTCTTTGGTTTCGGATTCATTCCGTCGCGGAAGTTTGTGAATCGCTGTAATACTGACAGAATATGAGATCTTTTCACGTGAAAACTTTCCGACGATCGTGAATCGGGCAGAGATTTGAAATAAAACTATCGAGCAATGCTGAATGTGTGGACGAAATCCCGAGCCGCGGGTTTTGCTCGACGTTATTGCTCGATCGAGCAAAACCGTGTGTGAGTACTTAGCATAACATTGTGACACGAGAATTTTATATATTAGACTAGCTGTCCCGGTGAACTTCGTGTCACTTTAAAACCTTCCCTGGACTTCTACGAATATTTTAAGACTAAAATCAGCCCAATCCGCTCAGCCGTTTTCGAGTTTTAGCGCGACTAACACATTAGAAAATCCATTTTTATATATATAGATTTTAATTTTCCTTATAAATAAAAACATTTTAAGACAAATAATACAATGTGTCCTTGTCTGTGCCTGCCACATTAGATTGGTTTCCATTTTCTGATCTCAATTACTCTACAGTCTACACTCTACCCTAATAATTCGCTACGTAAAAGTTATGTCTAAAAATTGGAACCAAAGCTGAACTAGAAGCCTACTATGTGCCTTAATAGAACCTTCGCGTACTCTCTGTTTATAAGTTTAACTTCATATTTTTGCTAATTTTGTCTCATTTTGGTTTGTTTGACCAGTAAATTATTATAGTAAATGCAAAATTCGTAAATTTAATGTTGTTTAAAAATGTCTCTATCCTTTGTTACAGAAAAAGGGCCTAGGAATCGCTGGAGCAGCTGGGACGGCTCACGATATTTATTCACACATTAAAAATAGGCATAAATAGTACAATATACATTAATAAAAATATTAATATATTTAATAGTTTATCTTACATGACGTTCCATGACAAAATTAAATATACAAATAATAAATGATATGTTATATTTATTTAACTTTTCTTTTCTTTGATAATCCACACTCTAATAAAAATACGGCATAAAAATATCTCATAAATAAAAGCATCACAGTGAAACAGTCTATTTAGTTGTAACCGGATTGCAAAGTAACGCAATGCATACAAATTACTCAGACAATAAGTAACTGCCTTATTGGCTTGTTGCTCAATTAAAATTCACAACAGATGCTTACAAATTGGAAAATTCAAGCTATAAAATATTCCTTTCTGAGACCTTTGGCTTTAGGGTAAATAGCTGTTGTTGTTTATAATATTGTGCTAAATAAAAAGGTACTATAAGGGTCACCGCAGATATACAATTTCAAGTTGGCCGACTACCGTACAACTAAATTGCGTAGTTTCACAATTTAATTGGACAACTTTTTAATTTGTAGGTAATCGGAAAGGAATCGTGGTTCTTATACGATCAGTGTCCAATTATGTAGTTGTACAATTTAGTTGGATGCAATGTGCGAGCTCTCATAATTCGCTATAGCTATTGGTATACTATACGATTTAGTTGGCCAACTTGAAATTATTGTAAGTCTGCGGTCGCTGTAAGCCTCCTAGGATTCTCCCCTATAATATTTAGTAGTATAAGGTTGTTAAATTAACTGCGAATATTTTTGGAATAGTTGATCTTCCATTGATCATACCATTCATATCATAAAAAGTTTGAAAAACACTGTTCTACATGGACGCATTCTGATTAGAAAAATAGTTGTCATACTCAAATCTCCGCAACTTTTACCAAAAGTTAAGTAAATAACGACTTTTTGACGTAACTATAGTGAGTGTGGCAAAGCGTGCCAGCCCGGCAAGTTGAAGTTGAAGGAAAATCCGCAGACTAATAATTACGCATCTTGCGACAGCAATGCAACAAGCCTTTGACAGCAGGTATATGCATTAATAATTATTATCTGGTATAATATAATCACCCGTACAGTAGCTGGATCAAACAAGTCATGAAGCTACATTATTTATTAAATTGAGGTACAGTACAGGTCAGAAGCTTCGCCGTTGATTCTGACATGACTTAATAATTACATTCCACGTCACGAGTAACGTTTCACTAATATATATCTCTCTCATATTAATTAGTTGTGGGATCAATAAAATTAATTACAAATCGTGACATAATATTATACATATTTTATGATTGCTGATAATTAAAATGGTTTTTATATACATAATATGTAGTTAATTACAATGTATTTTAATGTGTCATATTTGAAAACGTAAGTAGATTAAGTGGATAACTAATAATTTGAAAGTTTTATTACGTAAATGGAGGCTTTAGAACCGGGAAAATGTTTTTAAATAAAAAAAATGCATTTTATGTAGAGCCAGACATTTTAGCCAGTTAGTGTAGCAGGTAAGTTACTTACAAGGTTTGTCCAAATTATAAGGGTAAAAATTTATAACTATCCTTACGTTCGCGTTATTAAAATGTTAGTAATTATAAACTTTATCCACTTACGTAATACCTCTTCATTATTACTTATATTATGGAAATTTAGTAGAGGCAACGCTATGAAACTATTGTGCGATTTTATAATTTTGGACGTGACGGTATCACGGTAATAATATTATCGTGTACGTCCGCGGCATAACGGACACAGGGAACTGGGAAGTAAAATGTATGGATTTATTATGAAGACGATTTTAAGTTGCCGACAACGATAACGTTATTATGGGCCATGTCGACGTCTACATTCTTCTGAACCGCAAAAAACGTCCGCGGTGCGTAAAATTAAAAGACGTCCAGAAGTATAAAAGCGCATATTAAGTTAAAAATAGGTATCTAAAGTTCAACAATAAGGAGAAAAAAATAACGTTTATATCAAGATTCACACGAATATTTTCACGTTAAATATTTTAATAAAGTGACTCGTTTATTAAATCATTTTATTAGACACTGAAACAAGCTCGGAGTAAATTTAATAACGCCGGAATAAATTAAAGTTACAGGTGGTGCAAACGAGATTATACGATATTGTTTAGCTAATAATAAAGGTTCTAATAATATCAATTAACCTTGAAACTTAAATAAAGATACCTACTAATAATATCCACACTACTTATAATATAGATATCTATATTCTACTTATACTTTACTATACTATAGAATATAGATAGATATTAATTACTAGCTGACCCGGCAAACGTTGTTTTGCCATATAAATAATTTTTGGTATGAAAAATAGATGTTGGCCGATTTTCAGAGACCTACTCAATATGCTCACAAATTTTCATGAGAATCAGTCAAGCCGTTTCGGAGGTGATGTTGTATGTGGACATTATCATTATATACTAAACTTATAAAGCGGAATACTTATATACTACTACAGTTTACTACATAGAGCTTTACATAGCTCTGTAATCTGTATATTGACTGTATATTGACAGTACCTACTGAAATTATAGTAAATAAACGTGTATTAAGTGTACCCACGAAGATTTGACAAGGGAATTTTCTATATTACTGGATAATAATTAAATTACAAAAACAATTTCAACAAAAAACATTTATATTCTGATAAAAAATAATACCATTATTAAGTCTACATTTTCACTTATCCCAAAATAAATTGGAACAGTGTTTTTGAACAAGGAATGGCGGAATATTAAAAAGAAATCGGCCTCAATCTGGCTAAAAGAATTTCTTCGATGCTATTTCTTTATTAAATATCTTCATCAAGATATTGTCATACAAATAAAGAGAAATAAACACTCATTATTTTAGTATAAGCTACGGAAGAATAAAACACGGAATAAACAGAAACCGTGAACCGTGAATTTATTGATGATAAAAAAAATGTACATATTTTTCCTATTTTTATTAATATTTGCCTCTAGGCTTATTCATAATTTTGTCCTGGTTTTGAAGTCTAAATTTACTATTTCTAGCAATATAGAGGGTTAACTTAGATAAGTTGAAATTACGAATTTATTGTTTTATAGATATTATGCACTAAAATCGTGATTCCATCGTTGTGAATTTTTCCTATGACGTGGCATAATGACGTAACGTACAGCAACGCACCCGAACGTTTTGACCACATTTTTACTTTTTTAACAGAATTTTGTCTATTGTTCTCACGTATTGTATTTAAGATGACCAACACCCCTGTCGCCCCTTTTCAGTTGGAACTTATTTATTTACGGGTTTTCCTAAGCAAATGCCTACGTTTACCAAAGGGCCTGTCCACAATATGTACACGTTACGACTTCGTCAACGTGGAACGGTGCGGTAACATGGCACGGTACGTTCTCGTGACGTGAAAATGTACGTCAACGTAACGTAAAAAGCACGTCACGATGTAGCAACTTTTTTTTCTTAAATCTCTCTCTCCGTCTTGTTAACAATAGCAGAAGCAGAATACGTATTGTGCGGTCCATATCTAGATAAGTAGTGAGGAATGTAGCAGTTAAACACCGCTTCCGTTACCGCATCGTTCCACGTTGACGACGTCGCGTCGTGAGTCGTGACGTGGAGATGTGGACAGGCCGTTAAAGGGTGCTGACTGCTGGCTACATTGGAATTTAGGCGTAAAGGTCTGTATTTTTTAAAGACAATATAATATTTAAGAAAACTATTTCACTCGCTATTGGAAAACATTGTGTAGCTATCGCTTAGTCACGACGTTTAAGAAACAAAGAAGTTTTAGAAGCAAAGATAAGTTTTACAACATTTCTGTTAACAGTTTAAGTTTTTAGTTAGGTATGTAACTTTAGCAGTTTTTGTATGCCTTTTTGGCTACATTACAACCTAATGGAAAATGTATTAATTATAAAGACAGAAACAGTAATAAATACATGCCTATCATATTATTGTTATGTTTCATTCTCCTGAGATATTTGTAGAGCAAACTAAGAACGAAGTATGGAGCTGGTGGTGTGGCTATACTGAAATTACGCGACCGAAATTCTGCGACTCATGAGCAGGGCTGGGAACCGGTACTTTTTTAACCAGGTTATAACGCTCTTTAACCAGGTTTTTGGATAAGTGTTCGCTCGGAGCGAAACCGAGATGCGAGCGGTATTGCTTATGAAATTAACCTGGTTAATTCCGCGCGGAAAGTTACTAGTGCAGTGATATCTTTTATCCCTTTCTAGTGCACCATCTAATAGCCAATAGGCCATTTGTTTTGAATGTGTGGACAATGGGTGAGGGTCGTGGTGTGTGTGAGTGGGCGGGGCGAACATAATCGCGAACGGTTCTAACCAGTATTTTGAGCAGGAGCAGTTTCATTTTGCTCTTTGAACAAAACCAGAAATAATTTCGGTCCGTTCAGAGCGGAATCGAAATGAAAACGCTCTTTTGGAAATGTATGGTGCTTCTAACGAACAGGATCGCGAAGATTAACCAGGTTTCCGAGCCCTGCTCACGAGTCACAAAATTACGCACGTTTGGCCTCACCCTAAGTTTCTTACTAACGTAGTCGGGCCTGTAGAGGTAATATTTTCGTTTATTATATTTTACAATGTAATAACAAGCGACAGCTTGAACCACACTAAAATTTTCTCTCAAAGTTTACGAAATACCGTAATTTTATATTTACAGCTAAAACTTACAGTTATTACCTCTCCTTGACTAAGTAGGTACTTTCTTTCTTTCATATATTTTTCATAATTATACCTAATTATTATTATTCTAAATTGAAGTACAGTGCAGTAGGTATGACATTGATTCACAACAAAATATAATAATAATTATCATCACAAACTACTCACAATTTCCTTTCAAAAAGTAAATTTAAATAATATCATTAAATCAGCAATATACATTTCACAATAAAATGTGTTATGTTGCATTATTAAAAAGAAGTTGTAAAGAAATGAATTTTAAAAAATTTTCTTTGAAAGGAGAAAGAAGTAGAGCATAACAGTTGAAGGCTTTCGTAGCAACATCGTTCTAGAATTTAAAATGGAGATATAATTCAGACTACGGACAACTCGGACAGACCAATTATTATTTGTACGCCCCGCTCCGGGGCGTACCTGGCCCAACACGTCTCCCTAGCCATTCGCGCGGTAACGCGGCCAGTGTGATGGGGACGTTTGAGCATGGTACGCTGCGGGGTGGCCTTTTTAATTAACATCCTTAGTTTTCCTTTTTTTTATTCTAATTATTATCATTGTTAAATAATTTTTTATTTAAGTATATATTATGTACTTAGATTATTGCATTGGATTATTGTTAATTAATAGTTAACTGAATATGTTAATTTAGTATATTTAATAATTAATTGATTTCATTAGGTATAATAAGTGAAACCCTAGCTCAACTATAAACAATATAATATTTTTATATGTATAATATAATGAATAATTCAACTTAATAATATCTCGTTACATGCTGATTTCAATTTCGTATATTTTATCAGTCGAAAACGAAAACTTTGATTAAATGATTTAGCATAGCTTTTTAAAAATATATTAACACAATATGATAATTGATAATCTATTTCTAGACCAACAGTATAGGTAATGTTCCCTTGGGATATTATAATAAATAGGTCTAGCATTTAACGGGCTAGGAGCAAAAACTAGTTACAACTTTTTGTTCCTTTTTTTCTTGAATTTAACACTTCTGTGATATATGCTTAAAAATGATGAGTTATGCCATAGAAAAATATAATTCCAACAGACAATACGAGCTGTATCACTATCATGTATGTGAGCACTTTCATTTAAAAGCATTAGCTTGTACTGCGATGTGTCATAATCTTTAAAAAGTTAAGCTAGGACGGCTATGAATTAAGATTCACCTTATACAATCTTAAGGAATATCTTTTATAACAAAGTCTGTCACAACTTTTGAAGTGACAAAAGAATAGTAACGACTTCATAATATTGCGTGCTATTTTCTTTTCATTTTTCATTTACAAACTTTACTTCAACCATCACTCTCTCTCAGCTTAATTTAATTTTTCCACATAATATTGGAATACTTGGTCAGTTTAAATTTTGATTAAAGAAAAAAGAAAATCGTTGTTCAATGTGCTCGTATCTTGAAAATCATTTGTTGTTGTTCCGTACCCAAAGGGTAAAAACTTGACCCTATTACTAAGACTTCGATGTCTGTCTGTCCGTCTGTCTGTCTCCAGGCTGTAACTCAAGAACGGTAATAGCTATAATAGAGATGAAATATTCACAGATTATGTATTTCTGTTGCCGCTATAACAGCAAAAAATAGAAATAAAATAAAATAAATATTTAAGGGGAGGCTCCCATACAACAAACGAGATTTTTTGCTAATTTTTGCTCGATATAAATGATGGCAATAGATAGGCACCTGAAATATTCACAAAATAATATTTTTTTTATACTTTAATAATTAATAAGTAATAAAGTTTTAATAAAATAAATAATTAATTAAATTTTGCACACGTGACGATACATGACTAGCTAAGAAACATCATTACAAATCCAATGTGGCGGCCTCCCCAAGATGGCGATAGGCTATTTGAAATTTTTGTAAAATAAAAGGCTATTTAAAATTCCTCCATGAGATAATACGTGTATGAAATGAAAGGATCTCTGTCAGCAATGCGAAAAAAATTGTCACGTGACTTAAATCCAACATGGCGGATATCCAAGATGGCGGATTGGGTTAGTGCGTGCTAAAAGCGTGTTTTTTGTTTAAGTTTTTTAAGCTATTGATTATTATTTTATAAAATCATGTTTTGCTTTACAAACATATTTTTGTATCTACCTCTGCATACTACCCACGCTGAATCGCAAAGATAGTGTTATAACTGACAGTGAAAATAGTATGAAAAACCCTTTGTACTCTTTGGCTTTTTGTGTAAGTATAAAAAACTACACATTGATCAAATTCAATTTCATGGACAATGGATTTGTGCGGGCTCGACTACTTCAGGCTTCACCAGACATTTTAATAGAATGTCAGCGAAGTAAAATATTATCTTGTGGCCTACGAATAATAAAAACTAAGGAAGAGTAACTCCGTCAAAAAACATGCTCCAAAATACTTGTCAAAAAAGTGTACCTTAGGTACACATTTCAATAAATTTGCAATATTTAGGTAGCCTTGAGCGGTATAAAGGCTGACGTTACATGACAGTTCGAAAGGAACCATAAACGGTAATAGTATGGAAGTTACGTTTCCTTTGTTTTTATTATTCGTACCTTGTGGCCCATAATAAACTTTATTCTATGAACAAATAAAGAAAAACCCTCTTGAAAATGGTGCGTCGCATCTTGTAACATAACAAAATTTCTTCCAATTGTATATTAGGTATATTAATATGTCTAACTGCCGCACTCAGAGATGGAAATTAATTACTCAATTCTCATTAAATAAAGATTTTGATGTGAGCCCCATACATTAGCCGTCGAACTCTTCATTAAATTGAAGTTTAATCATTATTAAATGTCTCTGAATACGGCAGTTAAGGCGACGCCTTGATAATTTGGCTGTAGCGATATCGATTTTTTTTTCAGCAATGACTAAAGCTAAGAAATTCAAGTTCATTGTCAGTATTCATCATATCTTTGTCTTTGAATTATCCATAGCATATTAACACGATTGTTCAACTTTTATAACACAGAATAATCAATCAAAAAGACCTCTGTAAAAAAAAGGGATTCCTATTTTGCCAACAGAGGAGAGTGATTTAAGCTTCCAAAATTTGTACATAGATTGTTTCAAGCATACACTTTAATTTGCCCACAGCTTACATGAATTGTATTTATGGCTTTTAAATTACGCGACAAAAACCATTTTGTCGCTACGCCCTTTCCATTTTTTTCTGTTCCATTGCTTGTTTTCTATCTTTTTTTTATTTCTATCTAAAACATATCCAACACGGTTTTTTACTTTAACGCGGTGTCACTTTAATAAATGGCAAGCAATCATAAGTACTGCCTTGTAACTAAGCATCTGATTATTAGTGAAAGCAATAATTGATATTATACAAAAGGATTTTTATATTTAATTAAAAATTCCGCTCCTGAGGGTGAAATGCGATACATAGCAAATTAAATATATAATATTAGTATTAATTTCATACGGACTTAACCGCAGGCAAAAGATAGTAATGCAAAATATATTTTTACATATTTTCTTATAAGAGCCTAATAAGAAATATAGTCTTGTTCTATTAGCACAACAAATGTACACGAAGTTATGTAGCAAAGCTTTTTTAAAAGCATACATATACATTACCCAAAGTGTATCACTCCCTAATATCTGTACATTTGTCCGTTTGTATGTAAATGGGGCGTTATTATCGTCGTTTACGAGTCAGACACAAAAGACGCCGTCTACTGCTCCTCGTAAATCCAGTTCAATATTGCTCGTAACGCTGCCTTAGAATGTTAGCAATTCCAATCCTTTATTACTGCAGTAGCTTTAGCTGTTAATCTTTTAAGGTTCCGCGACTAAATTACTTTCGAATTCAATCTAAACTAGTAACTGAACCTTTATATTTTGACGATAGGGCTCGATTTTAATGCGTCCGCCCGAGCGCGCGGTTTGCTATAATAATAAGTACTATTGTAGATCCAGTGTAAAAAAAGAATTATTTCCAGAATTTATAAAACTGTTTTTTATTCATGCTTTTTAATGGTAAAACTAAAATATCCCATTTCTACGAAACCTCATACAACGCGTTACCTGATACGCTCAATTTTTTCATAAATACGAAATTGATAATTTAATTTTCTGAATAGCTACGAGTATAAAATTTCGTATATATATATAAAGCAAAGCCAAAACAATATCTATAGTATGTAGCAGAAGTTTGTAAATTAAGTTTGGGAACTGTAAGTTAAGCAACCATGTTGATTCGGTTTTGGCTGCGACCCAAGCCGAGTATTATTTCACGATGCGAAACTAAAGATTTCGTATTCAGAGAAATGGGGGACATTATGATAATTGTATTATCTGATACTGTTCGAAAATCGTTTTCGCCTTGAATTGAAAATGTGCAGCAAAATATAAAAGTTAATAAGATGGTCAAATACATTCCATAACTCGTCAAATACATTCTATTCACTAATTTATACAATACGAGTATATTGATGATACATGATACAGTATCATTAACATGTATAAAATGAAGCTAAAAGTAAAACCATAAAAGCAATCTGCCGATAGTTGGAGCCTGGAGGAATCTCATGCGAAGTGTAGAACCAATGTTTCCTCTACATGCTTAGACACAACACAACTCTACTGTCTACACTTATGACTCAAGGCCCCCTATGGAGATTCCGTAATTTACCGTATTTAGAGCCTTATAAACTCATAATTTGAAAGCTACAAAGTTATAATAAAAATACAGCAATAATATTCAGTATCTCAACATTCCTGTCCCCGTTTTAAATTTTCAAAGTAATACCAATCCCACCAAAAACATACCTGTTAAAATAGGGCCTAGTTCCTATAGGCTGATTTTTGGCCTAAAAAAAAGAGTTGAAATCTAATCCAATGCCAAGTTCAGATGCACTTCACCGATCATAATCATCTTCATCAACAGCCTGATCCATAATACTTCTAATTTAAACTTGACAGGCTAATTGAATACTATAAATATTATTTAATTATATAATTAATCAAGTGTTTCGTATAGCACAAAAACCTGCCAAGTTCAAATTTAGAAGTATTATGGATCAGGCTGTTAATGAAGATGATTATGACCGGTGAAGTGCATCTGAACTTGGCATTGGATTAGATTTCAACTCTTTTTTAGGCCAGAAATCAGCCTATAGGAACTAGGCCCTATTTTAACAGGTATGTTTTTGGTGGGATTTCAATACTTTTTTTCAAGAAATCATACCTATGTTTATTGTTTTCTTTTTGTGCCACGCCCGATATAAATAATAGTTTCGATAGATGCCGCTAGTGGTATTTGTTAAACTGTCAGTAGAAGCAAAATTTTTAAGTAAACAGTATTTATTTATTAAGCTATACAGTGTGCATTATACATGACAATATTTTATACCCCCCCTCTCCTCCTCGCACCATCACTAGTCACTAGTACATAAGAATTTTTATCTCAAGTTCGTAGATGTGTGTGTTCGCACCTGTGTGCCTATCATAACGCTAGGACATATTTTGGAAGTAGCCTTTTATAGTTCGTAGATGAGCCGACTCACGCTTGACCGATTTCTTAAATGTCTTAATTTTTTGTTAATCTACATATATAATACACGACCTGTGTGCCAAATTACATTACGCTAGGATATTTAGCAGTACCTAGCCTCTTAAGTTCGTAGATGAGCCGACTCACGCTTGACCGATTTCTAAAATTTCTTAATTTTTTGTTAATCTACATATAACACACGACCTGTGTGCCAAATTTCATAACGCTAGGACATTTGGAAGTAGCCTTTTATAGTTCGTAGGTGAGCCGACTCACGCTTGACCGATTTCTAAAATTTCTTAATTTTCTGTTAATCTACATAATAATTAATAATATAATACACGACCTGTGTGCCAAATTTCATAACGCTAGGACATTTGGAAGTAGCCTCTTAAGTTCGTAGATGTGCCGACTCACGCTTGACCGATTTCTAAAATTTCTTAATTTTTTGTTAATCTACATATAACACACGAACTATGTGCCAAATTTCATAAAGCTAAGACAATTGGAAGTGGCCTAGAGGTTTTGATTATCGGTCAGTGAGTGAGTGAATGGGTGAGTGAGTGAGTGAGTGCCAAAATTAGCTATTTTTACAGGGAGATATTTCAGGATCTACCGAAGCTATATCTATGAAATTTGGTATACTGTGTAAGTACTAGTATATAATTACGTAGGTATAATTTTATCTTTGCACCTGCAATAGACACTGAGCTAGAGGGGGGTCAAAAGTGCGTCGAAACGGTTCGTGTAAATAGTGCACGGCATGCGCGCGGCCTGCTGGAACTAAGCCTGCGCACTTCCGTGCGCTTTGATTTATTAAAATTGAAGCATACTTTCAGCATCTCCTTAGTATTTACAAATTACGTTTATTTGAAACACACGACAATAGATAGACAATTTTATTAACTACATATTCCCCATTTTAATTTTTTTAGATCAATTTTGAACTAAGTATGATAAGTAAAAAAAAATGGATTTTTGTGCGATCTCGGCAACGCGTCAAATGTACGGTCAAGGTCATTTGCTCGGGGTATGGCCTGATGTTGCGTAGCGCTACGCTAAGCTCGTCTTGGCGGAAATTTAATATTTTGAGTTACGTTTTAACCACTACAAAACACATAAAATAGCTGTTTCTTTGTCATATTAATTGACATTGCTAACATTGAAACCGTCATCGTCTGGTACAATTTTAACGTGACAGGTACGTTGGATTTTGTTTGATAAACGAGTTTCTAGCTCCACTCGTATTTCGCATAATATTATTATTATCGGTCCGCCCAGACCTATAAATTATTCACTTCTGGCGGCTTCGGCACTTCACCAAATTCGCAATTTGCTCATTTGTTTAATTTCAATAGCAAAGCCAAACCAACCCATTAATATTATCATTTATGCGCTTAATTCGCAAGTATCGAACAAATCATATGCGTATCTTATAGGTCTTTTTCTTTAATTAGCCTATAGTGTCCCACTGCTGGGCAAAGGCCTCCCCCAGGATCTTCGACTGTTCTCCCTCCTGCGCCACCGATATATATATAGCCAGCCTGGTTGGTATGCCTTATTATTAAAAGAGTATTTTTGTTGGAAAACTAAGGATAGACTCTAGCTATGTCCACATTATGCAATTTCATCTTCTTTTTATTCCACTTTCGTTTGGCATAATATTCAATAATTAAATGCGTCAAAATCCACCCGCGTTGAAAGAAAAGTGTCATAGCGAGCGCTACGATTTCAACGCGCGTCACGGGCATGCCTCACGTTCGCTGTTGACTGCGCTATAACGCATGCCCTTGATGAACAAAAAAAGACCCAGTGTGGACAAAGCTATTGACAACTACATGGTTTTGTCCTTCATCTAATATAGTAATTATAATCATAATATAATCAGTAGTATAATCGTACTAAATGTACGATTATACTACTGATTATAATCGTACATTTAGTACGATTATAATCAGTAGTAAGTACTCAAACATTTTATACGGGCCACAAACACGTTTCGGTCTTGGTCTCGGGATATTACGGAATAGTTACTAGATACGTAAATTGGCACAACCAAATAGATACTAGATAGTATTGATATTTAAAAATCGATGCCGGAGCAGAGAGATGAATAGTTTAAAGTGGAGATGAGTGCTACGTGCACGATTTCCCGGAAATTCACTTGAACCATTTAAAATGATCGCCAGGAAAATCGGAAATATAAGAGACTGAAATAAAACTTCAAACATATCGCATCACATAACATCCAAAAACACTTAAGTGTGAAGCCAAACGAGCGTAATTTGTGAGTTGCATTTCGCAGAATTTCGTCTGGCAGAAATTCTGCTGCATTCAGTTTCATACAAAAGTCCTGTTTGATTCACACGAGCGTAATTGTGTTAGTCATGATTTGTATGAAAAGATATTTACGCGACCGAAATTCTGCGACTCACAAATTATGCTCGTTGGGACGCTCTTTAACCAGCGACAAAACTGCAGGATGGGTGTTATGATGACGCTTGTGTCTGTCTGTCCGTAGCATCGTAACGATTCTTATAATTTTTTGCTAAAATACAATATATTTAATCTAAAACCGAGAATAACATTTTATTGTGTCTGGTATTGCTTCGGGGCGTAACGTTTAGGGTCGTTACACCGAACGGCCGGATAAACGAACTCCCACATTAAGAACACAGCTGATAAACCTTTATTACATGGCGGCGTTGATGATCGTGTTGTATTCATCATAATCAGCTAATTTACTTGCCTTTAGTATGATTGTAAGTCCCATTTTTATCATGTTTTTTGTATGCTGTAAGTTGGCACCCGATTTAATTTTACTAAGCAGCCAGATTCAGAAATATCATGCAGGGCCTGCCTGTATCAGATCTTTTTTTTTTTTTGGGGGGAGTACATCAAAAGTGACTTTAAAGGGCCACCAAAAAAGTTTGAGAACCGCTGAACATCTAGAGAACATCTAGATATACATATAGAAACACTAAACAATAAACATACATTAATATGTTCGTAATAGTAGTCCTTATAAAATATAAGATACTCGTATTATAAATTATTAAATTATTGAGTGCCAAACAGAATTATTGGAACGATATACTTAGCCAGTAGCGACTATGATATTAAATTAATTAATACTATTAATATATTCTCAAACAAAGTTACTACATTAATATTATATAGGCTCTAGACAAATGAGTTTTACGTTAATTAAATCATAACACTAACACCACACCTTAATATGACTTATGAGTAGCGAGATTGTTTTGACAGCAATAATAAATTGTCATTTTGTTTCTTCACCAGTCCTGCATTAAGCAAAGTCTTCCCAAAATCCAAAACCAAAATAAAAATAAAAAGTAGAAGAATCATTGATTCCCAAAGTGGTCCAGTCGGACCCCCATTATTTTAGTAAATATTACTTTACACTTAGGAATTATTTAAACTTAAAGTCAGTAAATATTATTTCATTACTTTTCAAAGTTTTTTTGTGGGGTTTTTTTTAAATTTCTTAATTTAATTTTATTTCATGCTTTTTAAACTTTTGTTGGTTATAGTGCAGAATAATAAGCAAAAAATACCGGCTATGAATGTCCTCTTGGACGAGCCCGTCAATATGAGCCCAAACATGAAACTTCCACTTTGGGTTCATACGGAGCTCGGCTCCTATAGAATCCAGGTGATGCTGCAGCAGCAGCATGCAAATATTTACTATTTATCCACGTCTTACTGGTTATCGCAATTAAAATGAGCCCAAACACGAAACCTCTACTCCAAGTTGGTGAGGAGTTGGGTATCCTATTGATTACCAGGTGATGCTGCAGCACCAGGTCAACTTTCCATTAATGTGTATATATTCATAAGTGTCACAAACCAGAATGCAAAATATAAAACCCATCAAACTACTGCAAGCTACGAATCGGCCTACCACGAACCAGATAAACCATGATATTCCAGCAATGAGCAGGCTGATGATGATGAACTATAGCTAAAAACACGTCATGTCAGCTTTCAAACAAAAAAACGACGGTCATGTCAGCTTTCAAACAAAAAAAACTAGAACAAAATCGGTCCAACCGTTTGGATGCTACGATGCCACGGACAGATACACACACAGACAGACAAACAGACAGACAGACAGACATACAGACAGACAGACAGACAGACACGTCAAACTTATAACACCCCTCTTTTTTGTCGGGGGTTAGAAATACCTAAATAATATAGTGAATTATACTAGATCTGAATCTGGCATATTGGAAATGACATGACGCACAAAAAGATAAATAGTATAAACTATAATTCCATGCTGATGACTGGAGATTTTCAATCAGCAATAGCTATATGGCGTACCGGGGTGGCGCGCTTTGACACCCTCACTATAATATTAAATAGGTACTAGCGACCCGTCCCAGCTTCGCACGGGTATAAAATATATAGCCTATGTCACTCACTGAAAAAATGATTAAAATCGATTCAGTAGTCTTGATTTATATTCATTAACTACCCGTAATTTTGTCAAAGTCTATCTTTAATTTATACCAACCAAATAAAAAGTCAGAACATTTGGTGACCGTGCAAAATACGAAACTACAATTATTCGCAATCGGAGGATTACCTACAAGGAATTTCAACGAGGAATAAGCAATATTACGTTCGGCGGTCATTCGACGATCCAACTATTGAATCATCCTGGTCAGAGTGGCTCCAGCTGGAAAGTAATACTTATTTCTGGAAGAAGAAAGACGAAAATGAGGACATTGTGGAGTGATTTAGCTACGACTCGGCGTTTTCAGATAAGTGTCTTCCCATTCTTCAACCTCACAAGTCATAACCAATTCCCTAACCCTAATTATTACCCTAATAACCTTATTTCCTATCTAGATATCATATATTCCTTTGTTCTACAATACATTACATCAATATTTTATAATTTTATTGCCCAATCAGTTCAAATTAACTATTTTAAGGGAACTGAATGTAAAAACCAGTTAGTTACATTCAGTTTCCTTAAGCTCTTAATCCCCAAGCGGTCGCATGCGACCGCCCCAACTATCAAGAGCTATTCTACAATCGTTATTGGTCGATTGAATTTATAGGAAACATAAACTTACTGTTATTTGCCGACTATTTCAGGCCATTTCAGGCAAAATGTGGAAAACCACTGCAAATACATAATTATCAATTAAAGCGCTTGGAAATACATAAGGTCAGTGCGGGGAAATGTAGCTGGGGGGCAAGTGTCACTGCTTTAATTTTTCGAAAAACTGTTTGAGCTTATGTTGGCAGCGACTTCTGTTGTTGTGCGTAAAACTAATTTCAATGTACACAATCTCAATCCAGATTGAACTGTCAAGCACTTTTGAAGTTCTCGCCATTTTAAAATGTGTCACATTTTTTAGGACGAACTCGAATTCACATGGGTTTTTTCAATCAATAAAAATCTTGGTTATTTTGAAGAACCTGATAATTGTATACCGGTAAGTTGCTTTTTTACTAACTAAACTTATTATTTCTTTTATAATTTTGTTGGAATTTGTTGCAAATAAGAGATTTATGTCCATTAGAAAAATCTGACCTCAAAATTTTAGTGCTGGGGAAGTGTGCCTACTTTGCATGAGGCAAGTGTGTCTATGTGTCACACTTGCCCCAAGTCAGGGTTTACAAACATTTGGTCTAATATTAGTGATTATGTAATTTCTGATTGCTTATATTTTGTTTACTTTTTAGTAATTAAAAATAAAACTTAGCAACTTCACTATTCAGGCTTCTGTAACCCAAATAAGTAAACTGTATCATATTTTTGAAATTAACAATAAAATAAAAGAATTAACTCATTCAATAATTTTTACTTAAAAATATTTTTTAACCCTCTCCAACGTAGTATGCCACACTTACCTCATAACTTTTGCTCCTTTAACCTATCCTCAGAAACTATATAATGTAATATAGTCGTCATATGATTAGTTCCGATATCAGGTAGTATACTTTGCATTTTCAAATTTGAAATAACTATCTATTGTACACTTACGATATAGTCACACTTGCCTCACTTTCTTGGGTAAGTGTGACTACCACAGCACTTTATAAAAGACCTTAAAAACAAGTGATTATTAGGCAATATTGTGTAGAGCACTTTGTTACCGGTCAATTATGAACTTTATCGTATTTTGATTTCACAGAGAGTGAGAAATTAAACCTTAAACTACTTGATTTTTACGTTCAAAGTAAACTTGAAAAAAAGTATGACGCACTTACCCGTATCGACCTTACCTAATTATATCAATTAAGGCCAAGTTTAACGCGAGCCGCCATTTTGTGGAGATCCAGGTGACACTGAATTAAGGAGCGTGAGCATTTTTATTTTACTTTCTTTTGCTTATAAAGCTATTACAAAAATAATTTCACATTTAAGGCGAAGGCTTTCGATGATGAACTTCTTTAAAAATCGGTGTCGACTTACTGATTAACCTCTCCTGGATTTAATGTCAATAGCTTGCACCAATTTCATATTTTTCACATTTCCAAACAAGCAACAAAAATTGTCACTAAGAAATATTTATTTTACAAAATGTGCGGAACGCGGCGAAGGTCATTTCATTTCTTAAAATGGACCCCGAGCGAAACTAATTGGTGATCTCTGTTATAGAATATAGATTATTAAGAAATTAAATTAATCAAATTATGTCTTCAAAACTAATTGGCAATATCGCAAATTGATAGACGAGATCTGAATCTGGCATATTGGAAACGGCATGACACACAAAAAAATTAATAGTATTAACTAAAATTCCATGCTGATGACTGGAGATTTCCAATCAGCAATATGGAATAATATAGCTATATGGCGCACTTGCCAGGGTGGCGCGCTTTGCCACACTCACTATATAATTATAATTATTATGTGTAGAGTCACAGAATACATATTAGTTGGTAGAGTGATGATATTCACCACGTAAATTAATGTCTGCTTTGAAACTATTTGATGTATAGGAGAAGGTGGTAATGTGGCCCCCCACTTTGTTTATCAAGCATTATTTAAAAAATATAGGAGTCAGAAACCTAAACAATACATTAAGGGACTTCTTATTCATTTGTTTAGATATGTCTTATTAGGGAATAAATAAAACTCGTGCAGGATAATCGAAAGTTTTAATTATTCATAATCAATCACATTTGGTATTTTGAGATCAAGTGATGGTAATGTGCCCCCCCGGGGATATCACATTAAGGCCGTCCCCCGAGCAAACGACCTTGGCCATACATTTGCCGCGTTGCCGAGATCGCACCAAACCCTATTTTTTTTACTTATCTTAGTTCAAAATTGTCCTAAAAAAAATTTCAAACGGGGAATATGTAGTTTATGATATTGTCGATCTATTGGCGTGTGTTTCAAATAAAAGTAATTTGTAAATAATGAGGAGATGCTGAATGTATGCTTGAATTTTAATAAATTGGCATTACTTTGGAAGCTGATATCATGAGTATAATAAACAAAAATAGAAAATTTAAAACGGGTAAAGGAATGTTTATATACTGAAAATTATTGCTGTATTTTTATTATAACTTTGTAGCTTTCAAATTATGAGTTTATAAATCTCCGTAAGGAACGCCTTTAAATGTATTGCACAAGTGAAACTTAACGGCAAAAATCACAAATGTAATAGTCACCTTTGGAGCCTCCACAGGCTACATAGCCCATTAGTCAAAAATTTGATACTGTACCCATGGCTCTCTAGCTCTGTCATTGGAACAACATTACGACCAATGTGAGGGGGCCAAATTACAATCATTGCTAATATTTGAACAAACGTACCAAAAACATTTATTAAATGTATAATTATATTTTTACCTTTTAAATTCCGTAGGAGAACAGTTTGATGTATCCAATGTTTGAACACAAAAGCCAAATATTTCTGTTTCTTAACAACTATCGAAATAAAATCACACACACACTTTAAAGTTTCGCAGGTCCCAAGTTTAACTTGATCGAATGACAATCGAACTTGACAGCCTCTGTTGGATTTGTACGGTGCTAAATTAGAAGCATGCCGCGAGCATCCCGTTCCACCAAAATTATACTGGATAGCGTTGTTAAAACATTAAATATTGAGGGGGGCCAATATATATGCAGGGGCCACATTACCACCCTTTCCCTGTACAATATAATTATATTATTAAAATGGACGATAAAAAATCGCAGCTATAACTTATACTTATAAGGAAACCTTTCTAAAGAATATTTTTGCATTCTACAAAAGAAATACAAAACCTTTAGTTAAGAAAGTGTATGAATTGAAGCCAACAAAATAAAAAATTATTATTAAGTATAAGGTTTTCAATTTTGACAAAAGTATCATTAATAAGTCTCTAAGAAAGGAAGCTTCCATTATAATAATTATGATTTTAATTAATTAATGATTAGCTTTGTCCACACTGTGCCTTTTTCTGTTCGTCAAAGGCATGCGTTATATCGCAGTCAACTGCGAACGTGAGGCATGCCCGCGACGCATGCCCACTGATCGTCCAAAACTTTCGCTAAATGACAGTTGGCGTTGCGTTCTTTGACGCATTCAATTATTATTGAATGCGCCAAAACGAAATTTGAATGAAATAAGATGACGAAAATTTAAGACGAAAGCACATAATGTGGACATAGCTATTGTTTGTAATATAACTTCTTTAGAGCAATACGACGTGCTCTTTATTTTTCTAAGTTTATTGCGTACAGACATGGTTCATACAAATAGCATTCATTTAACTACGCATTTTACTTCAAAATCCAAGTATTTTACATCTGGTACGTAGTTTACTTTATCCAAAAAATATTTTAGCTAAAGGTATGTATGTATATTGTTCACGTTACAAATATATCTACGATAAACAGGCTCGATTTAGAAATTATAAAACAAATAGTTTCCCATATTATGCTATTACAAAGTTTCTCTAAACAAGTAACAACAGTAGGCAATATCGACCTGGAATAAACTCCGAAGCAGGCTTTATTCAAATCAAATACCTTTTATTTTTTACTGCGAAATACCGAATCAAAATAGCCTGGATTCTGGAACCGAAAGCCAAATTAGCTTTTATTGCTGAATCCTTAAAATTTTAGGGAAACAAATGAAATTATTTTCGTTTATTGCGTTTCCGTTATTTTCATAATAATTATTATTTAAGTACTTACGTCATGTTTAATTAAACCTGTCAAATTGTGGTTGACTGAAAGATGAAGAAATTGTTACTTACATAATAATAGGGCCGCCATTGTGACACCAATTTATATTACTTTGTTCTTTCTGCCTTGTGTGCATAGTTAGCATATTATTAAGAATATTTCATTCATTCATTCATTCAAATTATGCGGCCTATAGTCTTCATAACTTCAAATGACATTTGAAGTTATGAAATGAAATGAAAAAATGGCCCTAAACAACATTTTTTGGGACACACTTTTGCCTCAATATGCATATTTTATATACGGGGCAGTTCCATGTAAAAGTCTACCATAAACTAAGAAAATAAATACCTGATTTGGGTATTAAAAATACTTAATTATAGTCACAACATTATGGTACTATTAAGATTTTATAGAAGCAACAATTTCTAAGCATTACTTTTCTAGCAAAACTGCCATTTATGAGATGATGTCGTGAGCTCGGCTGAGTGTGGTTTTGTGTGATGAAGTTCTGACTTAGTTTTCACGTTATGTATTTTAAATTGTTGTCATATTTTGTAACACACTGATTGTTCAAACAATTAAATACCGATATAGCGTTTGAGATTCGAGAAAATTCATTTTTACAAAGATATAATAGGCTTGTAAGATCACAGTGTCGAGTTGTAGTGTCGGTCACATAAAAAACATTACTTTTGTCTTTAACTACAGTAAAATTACTTTTACGTCAATAAAATTTGAAACTTTCCTGCGTGACGGCGTTACTCAAATGATACTGGCACTAAAAATTTGTCATCTTTTTCTAAAACACCTAAACTCTAAAAAATATTTTTGTAGTGTCAGTCACATTATAGAGTCGAGCACGCCCAAAAGTAGCGTTTTGTTTGTTATTTTTCCTGATAGATGGCGAAAATAGGTATAGAAAGCAGAGAGAGAAGCAGAAAGCTAAATTATTATTTTAAGAACCTGCCAGATCACCTCAAAGTCAAATAAAATCCAAAATTTAGCGATGTCTGGAAATGGGAAGCAATTGTCACAAAAATCTGGCAGTAGAATATGAGATTCTTACAGATATCGCAAGAAAATAAGATAAAATTATTGATCTTTTAACTTTATTGAACGTAAGGTAGACCTGCAGAACTGGAAACCTTCTAAAGTAATAGCGACCGAAACTCCATAGTGTCTGGTCGTTCTTACCTCTATAGGGCTCATATAAAGGAAATTTTTTAGCTTAAAAAAATGACGAAAGTCTGCCTATCGCTGGCTCTTGGGTTATTATGTTAATAGTTTTTCAGAAGATTTCGTGTTGAGTTATTTTTTGACAAATTATTAGTGATTTCGTTTTAGTGATGTTTAAGTTCAAAAAAAGCATTTTAATGAATTAACTAATTACTGATTTGCTTGTATATAATTTTAGAGTTCGTTTTGTACGTGCTGAGATACATAAATTTTAAGGTTTCATGTAAAACTACCGACTTTTACCTCCACAAAGTGAGTGTAGTGACGGTAACGTTTTGGGCTGTAGTGTCGGTCACAATTTCTTTTGCCAATAAATATTTTTTTAAATAACTTACAGGTTATAGGTAACCATTTTATAATAGTTTGTTTCATGCACTTCCGATAAAAATATAAAGTTGAGTTATTTAGCACACAGAGAGGAAGATTATTGGTGTTTACAAACACTCTCGGAAATGACTTCCTTTTGCATGTAGTCGGTCACGTTTATGTTTGACTAAATAAATGCTATTTGAAAACAACAGTGTATACCATTTTTTTACATAAGTTAACTTGTTTAATCTGCTACAAAGCCATCTTAAAATTGATACTAACAACATGATAGTAACCATAATATATGACAAAATAAAACGCAAGTCGTATCAAATGTAGAGTCAGTCACATATGGAATTTCCCTACGGATATAGTTCAACTCACAGGGGTTGTACCCAAGAGAAAAAAACGCGAGCGCGATATTTCAACGCAAGTGACGTTACAATGAGACTGAAACAATTTATGCGGCCTTGGCTAGCTCCACCTTCCTTTTGTATGAAACCAAAAGAAATGTAAATGATTATGGCTCTGGCGAATGCAAAATTGCAATCTGAAAAATATTCACATCAATCTTTTCACGGAGGGATGAGTGATAGCCCGCAAAAGTCTCATTTGCTGTTGTTTTTGTCATGATGAAAAATAAAATGAAAACTTGCTTAAAATATTTTGAAAGTTTGTACTGCTCGGCTCAGAAAATAGATGAAGAATTTATTTATTAGTTTTTATTATTCGTAGATTTTACCAATACAAATAAGTCCATAATATTTTTAAATATCGATAAATCTGACAGCTTAGTACATGGAATGGGGATTGTCCATTTTTTTTTTTAATTTTGCTCATTACAAAAACATTTCGAGGAATAAGGTCAGTGATCGTTTTTCTATATATAAACGAAAAAAAAAATACCCATTAGTTACTTATATTTTTGAACAAATATGTTTAACCTTAGTTTGACCTTCAATGGCGTTAAATTAGCAATAAATTCGACCAACATTACGTTTCGAACTTTTGGTAAGCTTCTCGTATCAGCTTTCACATAATGAGAACTTGCATTTGACGAACCAGCCATTATATATAAGATTGAAAGGAATTAAAAGATACTGCAGAGGTCAATTGGCCGCCGATGATGACGTTAGAGCGAAACTTTAAAAATTCATTGAGAAAAAACTAGCCAATGAATTTCAAAATTATTTAATTTATATTCTTAAAATACCCTATTTTAACGAAAAAATATATAAAAAGTACATGTGATTTTTTTGGACAATGCCCATTGGTACTTTTTGGTTTGCATCAAATGGGGTAGTCCTGATTTTTTTATATGTTTTATGTGATGATGTGGTAATGTCAAATATAATTTTTCCACCTCGAAATCCTTCCGGAACATTGGAAAATTCATGAGAAACCATTAAATTTTTGATCAGTTTTCAGTTTTTGCCATTTTTTACCACTAAGAACCTGTTTAATGGTAGAAGTTATCGGAATTACTTTAAAGTAGACAAAATTTTCAACAAAATGAGAATAGTTAGGTATAAACTGAATAGTTTCAAAGGTACAGCTGTTCAAATGTTTGTAAATTTTCCAAAAAAACATTTATTTTTCGAATTTTTACAAATTCTCGTCAATGTGGTCAATTACTGATCTATTTGACGGCATAAATTAATATACGTTATTAAAGAAGACAATTTTTTCAACAAAACGAGACCAATTTGGTCTATTAAAATCTGATAGTTCCCTAGTTACAGCTGTTCAAATTTGCTGGGGTGAGTAAACAAAATGAAATAATATGACTAGGTTTCGCCCGCGTAAATTAGATATTTAACAGACAAATTAGTCCACAAAAAATAGCCTATGAACCTTTACGTGCTCTACTTCTTATCTGTGCCAAATAACAGAAAAATTGCTCCAGTAGTTCGTGAGATAAGCCCTTTCAAATAATTTCCCCCGTTTTTTCCACATTTTCCTCTATTTCTTCGCTTTTATTAGTCGTAGCGTGATAAAATATAGCCTATAGCCTTTCTCGATAAATGAGCTATCTAAAACTGAAATAATTTTTCAAATCGGGCCAAGTAGTTCCTGAGATTAGCGCGTTCAAATAAGCCCTTTGAAATAATTTAACCCGTTTTTTCAACATTTTCCACTATTTCTTCGTTTCTATTAGTTTTAGCGTAATAAAATATAGCCTCTAGCCTTTCTCGATAAATGGGCTATCTAACACTAAAAAATTTTTCAAATTGGACCAGTAGTTCCTGAGATTAGCGCGTTCAAATAAGTTAAAGTTTCAAATTCATTTATCGAGAAAGGCTATAGGCTATATTTTATCACGCTACGACTAATAAAAGCGAAGAAATAGAGGAAAATGTGGAAAAAACGGGGGAAATTATTTGAAAGGGTTTATCTCACGAACTACTGGAGCAATTTTTCTGTTATTTGGCACAGATAAGAAGTAGAGCACGTAAAGGTTCATATGCTAATTTTTGTGGACTAATTTGTCTGTGAAATATCTAATTTACGCGAGCGAAGCCTAGTAAGTCATATTATTTCATTTTGTTTACTCACCTCAGCAACTTTGAACAGCTGTAGCTAGGGAACTATCAGATTTTAATAGACCAAATTGGTCTCATTTTGTTGAAAAATTTGTCTTCTTTAATAACGTATATTAATTTATGCCGTCAAATAGATCAATAATTGACCACATTGACGAGAACTTGTAAAAACTCGAAAAATAAATGGTTTTTTGGAAAATTTACAAACATTTGAACAGCTGTACCTTTGAAACTATTCAGTTTATCGAGACCTAACTATTCTCATTTTATTGAAAATTTTGTCTACTTTAAAGTAATTTCTGACAACTTCTACCATTAAACAGGTCCTTGGTGGTAAAAAATGGCAAAAACTGAAAACTGATCAAAAATTTAATGGTTTTCCATAAATTTTACAATGTTCCGGAAGGATTCCGAGGTGGAAAAATTATATTTGACATTACCACCTCATCACATACAACATATGAAAAAATCATAACTACCCCATTTGATGCAAGTGAAGAATTGTACGATTTTAATGGACTAAGCTCGATTGTAATAATTTTTAAAAAGAAAACGTTCTAAATTTGAATCAAGTTTAAAATTTTTAGAATCAAATCTGGAATTCTTTTCTAGCGTTTTCGGCATCTAGAACTGCCCCGGGGCAGGGCAGGTAGGGCGGGCTGAACGGATACAAAAATATTCGAAGTTTAAATTAAGAACATAAACTACGTATTGCAATTTTCACTAGTACCACAGAATATATTATATTAGTAGTGCTAGTACTAAGTCCACGTGCTTCGTGAATCATCGGTTTTGTTCGGCTATTTCCGTATCCATTCGGCCTGTCTTGCCTGCCTTAAACGGCCCATTCACTATCCTGCATTGCAGTCTTGCTGCAGTCCGCCGTGCAGGCCTGCAACACCATTCACTATCCTGCATAAGCCGTCGTGCAGTCCGCCGGCTTATGCGGGATAGTGAATGGTGTTGCAGGCCTGCACGGCGGACTGCAATGCAGGATAGTGAATGGACCGTTTTACTTGTTATTGCATGAAGATTTCATGTTCGTCGTTCGTCGTGTCTTAAGATATGAAATGCTTGACCCATTACAAAATGTTGTTCAAACATTAGCCAGACACTTTGGCACCGATTCGCCTTTTGAATCGCGATTTGCGAGCGTCATTTGATGGATGATATACGGCCTCAACGGTTTATACTGCGTGCATAATTTTACACTCAATTAAGCAACTCCATGAACTGAAAATTCAGCAAATAAACGACTGAATGAAAAATATACAATGTCCGAACAGTTGAAGTAAATTAACGTGTTTTTCAACATTTTATTTTAATTTATTAAACCTAAAATAAAAATATGTTCTATTGAGTGTGTTTAGACACTCAGAGAAGTTAGAATATTATGTCAATTCAATGTTGTTCGTAATCAATCGGCTTGGTTTGACATAACACAACTAAATTACGTAGGCCCGCCATCTGCCTATGAATCAATTTCCTCGACGGTACATAATTGTTTCATATTCTTTTCAGAGTTGAGGATTGAAATAATAATAATAATATTGCGTCACGTCACGTGACGACGCCGATCACGAATTTAGACCATAAAGTTAATATACCTAGGTAGATATTACCTTTATGATTTAGACAGAGATTTCACTTCTGACACGTGTACTCGTAGACACTCTTTTTAGGGTTCCGTACCCAAAGGGTAAAATTGGGACTCTCTACAGCTGAGACTTCGATGTCTGTGCAGACGCACAGACATCGAAGTCTGTCTGTGTTCAGGCTGTATCTCATGAACCGCTATAGCTAGATTTCTGAAATTTTCACAGTTTAAGTATTTATGTTGCCGCTATGACAAGAAATACACAATACATAAAAAATACATAAAAACACAAAATATAATTAATATTTAAAGGGGGCTCTCAAACTACGAACGTGATTTATTTGGCCTTTTTTTCCCGAAGTCGTAATCAATAATCAACATACGGCGACAGATAGGAACTTCCAATTAAGTATTCACAAAATCCTAATAATATATTTTTACTTTAACAATTAGGTATTAGAAAAATTAATATTTAATGGGAGCCCCATACCAAAAAAAACCGTTGTCTGTAAAGTCGGTTTACTGACGATAGTTGAACGTGACAACGTGCCTCTTTGTCGCTCGTTCCGCGCTCTTGCTTGCACTTCAAGCCTTAAATGGAACGCCTCAGAGCGAGGTAACGCCGCATGAGTCATGTTTTTTCGTGCGTGCAGCCGGCTCCATCGAATTATAAGACGTTGTCACGTCAAAACTCATTTCCCCGACTGTACATTTCTACTTAGCACAATTTTCCCCGACTGTACATTTCTGCTAAACAACTCATTTCCCCGACTGTACATTTCTGCTAAACAACTAATTTCCCCGACTGTATATTTCTGCTTAGCACAATTTTCCCCGATTGTACATTTCTGCTAAACAACTCATTTCCCCGACTGTACATTTCTGCTTAGCACAATTTTCCCCGACTGTACATTTCTGCATAGCACATTTTTACCCGACTGTACATTTCTGCTAAACAACTCATTTCCCCGACTGTACATTTCTGCTTAGCACAATTTTCCCCGACTGTACATTTCTGCTAAACAACTCATTTCCCCGACTGTACATTTCTGCTTAGCACAATTTTCCCCGACTGTACATTTCTGCTTAGCACAATTTTCCCCGACTGTACGGTGCTCTGTGCGGTGTACTGACGATAGTTGAATGTGACAACGTCATAGCCTTAAATGGAACGCCTCAGAGCGAGGTAACGCCGCATATTGCGTCATGTTTATTCGTGCGCGCAGTCGGCTATCGAATTATAAGACGTTCTCACGTCAAAACACATATTTTTTGCCTGCATTCGCTTTTAACGGTAAGGAACACGCCGTGCGCGAGTCCGACTCGCACTTCGCCGATTTTGTATCTTTAAAGTCGTACAATTAATGCTTAGACTTTTCCTATTATTAACGGCATCAAATAAATCAGAAGAGAGAAATTAATGTGCTTCTGAATTGTAGGTACATAATAATATTTATAACAAAAGTTTTGTAATATTCTTAATTCAAATTAAATCTAACCTCAAAACCGCGGATAAATCCTCTCATTCCATCCTTGCGGCTATTATTTCGTGAGTAAACATTGAATAAACTAAGTCCTAACCGCCATTATTAAATTGCAAACTACTGTAATTGGATTTTGGAGTATTCTGTAACTTCTGTATATCGTTGGTAGCTGAAAGGAAACTCAACTTCCCTGTAAGTTATAGTGGATAAAAGCCATGAGTTACTGTGAAACTTGTATAATACAAACTATAACTCATAAGTACTAGATAGGGGTTCAATAGTTCTTGAAAAGAGTTGCTGAATAAAATGTTGGGTACATTATGTTATTATTATGTATGATATATTATATGTATATGTTGAATCATAGGCATATTGTGGACCTACATATCGTAATTTGGTCGCGTTGTCAATCCCAGCCTAACATATTGAATAATTGAGATGATCATGAATCATTACTAACATTGAATTGACAGAACCCGACCAAAATATAACGTACGGGCCATTTAGCCGAAACTTTTTCGTTTTTGCTTCGTTATATAATCGCCGATCATAATGTATCTATGGAATTGACATAAGACGAGTCGAACGTCAACGTCATATCAACGAACAATTCCATACATTTTCATCGGCGATTCTATTGCTAAGTACTCACATACGGTTTTGCTCGATAGTTTTACTCCAAATCGAAGGAAATGATATATTTGACATATTTAATTCCATTGAGCCGGCTCGAAGCGAGCCTCCGAGCTGTCAGTTTTGGCGGTCCACACGGTGGTTATTGCTCGATTTGGAGTAAAACTATCGATCAAAACCGTATGTCAGTACTTAGCATAAAACGAAGCGAAAACGAAAACATTTTGGCACACCCCCCAGGTCTGCCATCTACCTATGAAATATGAATCAATTTATTCTATGGTACAGCATACCGACGCGTTTGGATACATACTCAGACCAAATAAAAAGTCTGAGGGTACATAGTACTTAGTACGAGTAGTACTTACGTAGTAACTATTTAGTAATCTGTGGTAGTACATAGTAGAACACACGGTACTTATGTTGTACCCCACGGGAATTATACCAAACCGATTAATACATAGGTAGGTAGGTACCTAATATCTACGATACTTACATAATATAATACATACTTAATTCCTTGCTCGGAAAATGTCCTAAAATGTTGGGCAGTATTTTGGCTTTTCATTCGTCAAAACGCTTAAAAAGGTCGTGTTTAAATGAATATTAATTGTCTGGACTCTGGATTAAAGTAGGTATGAAATAAAATTTATGACTTAGAAAAATACGAACCTTTTCTCGTTAAAAAACAACTAGCATGGCAGAAGTTGTTATTTCATTTAATAACTACTTTACATTTTAATCGCAGACAAGTAAAACTTCTCAGCTCTATCTTTTGACGATATTAATCTAATTTACTAAAATCAGCACTTAAATAATTGATTACTTACCTAATTTATTAGCGACTTTAAATAATTAATGTATTGGGAAAAGGTGGTAATGTGGCCCCTGCATATACTTAATATATTGGCCCCCTTCAATATTGTAATGTTTTAACAACGCTATCTAATATAATTTTGGTGCTACGGGATGCTCGCGGCATGCTGATAATTTAGTGCCGTACAAATCCAACAGAGGCTGTCACGTTCGATTGTCATTTGATCGAGTTCAAACTTGCGACCGGCGAAACTTTTAAGTGTGTGTAATTTTGTTTCGATAGTTGTTAAAAAATAGAAAGATTTGGCTTTTGGGTTCGAACAACGGATACATCTAACTCTTCTCCTACGGAATTTAAAAGGTAAATATAAAATTAGACATTTAATAAATATTTTTGGAACGTTTGTTTAAATGTTATCAATACTTGTAATTCGGCCCCCTCACATTGGTCGTAATGTGGCCCTGGGGGTCACATTACATGTAAGAGAGTTTCATGACGTGGAAGACATAACAACTATGGAGAAGGTTTTGGTAGGAATGCCGTTTGACGACAGAGAGACACTACAATATCCAGCAGTAGCTCTGAAAGTGACGAAGACGCCGTAAATACCGATTATGACGACTCGTATTAGTCGTATAAAAATATGGTTCCTGAAAACGCGGACGTGCCATGTATGTTCTGCGACACAATTTGTTCCAATAACAGAGCTGGAAAGCTATGGGTACAGTGTCGAAGTTGTGACTTATGGCGTACTATTATGTATTCTGTGCTTATGGGCTTATGTAACCTGTATAGGTTCTGAAGGTGGCTATTACTTTTGTGATATTTGCCGTGATATTTGTGAAGTTTCACTTCTGCAATACATTTAATGTGACCCCCCCAGGGGGCCACATTACCATCACTTGATCTCAAGATACCAAATGTGATTAGTCAAGAATAAATATTTTTTTAGATAATCCTGTACGTTTGTAGTTTTATTTATTCCCTAATAAGACATGTTTAAACAAATAAATGAGAAGTCCCATAATGTATTTTTTAGGTTTCTGACTCCTGTATTTTTTTAATAAAGCTTGATAAACAAAGTGTTGGGCCACATTACCACCTTCTCCTATACTATGTAGTAATTTAGTAAGGCACTATCGGTACTATTTGGTTAGGTACCAAAGAGTACGTGAATACCAAATGAATAATATTATTACTACGCATATCAATAATATCCTCTTTGTAATCAACATCGTAACTTTTTTTTTATTTCCAGTACATAAAATTCCTGTCTGCACTGCTTTGATTTCAGTATTAGTTAAACTTTAATCTTAAAACTAAAACGATAAGATTATAAACTAAACGTTTTAATAATTATTTTGGTAGGTACATGTCTTGTTTTCATTTAACCAACAAATTATAACGCGTAATTTAGTTATGGTTATTAAACTGAAGCAGTACATACAGAATTTTTGTGCAACAAATGTTAATTTTAATAAAAAAAAGTTACAGGTTTGAAAATGGAACGGCGCGATAAATTTTTCACCAATTTTTAACACATCGCTATCGTCAACTTTTTGTATTTAATATCTCATTAAATAAATACAAACTTAACATTTTGTGTTTTCAATTGGTTTGTTGTAATTAACGAAACGAATTTTTTTCGAAGCAAACATGTTTTCTCCCGAGCAACAACAAATTGAAATATGTTTACTAAAATCTAACTTAGAGGAAATAGAAAATGATTTAGTTGTGCAAGTAAGTCATAAAATATAACTTTTCTTGTAATTTTTTACGTGAATCATGTTATAATAAACTTTATTTACTTAAACATTTTCATACAATATTTCGTTTAAACATTTACAGCGATCCGCATTACCGGCATTAGATGCTGAAAATGAGCAAAAATATAGAGAAACGATGTCTATGCTCCGTGTAGCGCGCTCACTTAATTCGGAAATAGAGCGACTCAAGCAGGAAAATGGTATTTTGTTTTTTACATTATAGATTATATTATAATACAGTATTAGAGATTTTTGGATGAAAATCTCTAAATCTCTCTCTCTACCGTAATGAGTTATAATGACTCTACCGTATTCTAAAATTATTTTTCGGGGCCGGAGGCCTCAATACAATGATGGCCTTATCCAAACAAATTTTCTCGTCCTTCTACAAAACATTTTTGATATTTAATTAAGTACATATTTTTTCTCCCTCAGTTGTACTAAGTACTTTATAATACTTTATTAAAGTTATTATACGTGAAGATCGTGAATTATTTACTAAGCAATGTTTGTAAATAAAGTAACATAATATGAATTCAAGTATCGTAAATCTTGATAAGTAAGTAGGTACTAAATATTATAATTTTCGTGTCACGGTGTTTGTAACAGATCTTTGAAATGGCTCGAGCTTTAGCATTTATTTTTAAATAACTAGTTTTTTGCACGTCTACTGTTGAGTGTAGCTTTAATGTGGCAAACATGATACTGTATGACAACTTTAGCGAAATGTATCTAAATAAAAATTTTGGTAAAATCCGTGGGGGAAGCTCCGAGGAAATTTATTGTAATAGTATACAGCTCATTTTATATCTTTCGCTTTGTTTTGGTTATAAATCTGATTTTACTACATACTTTTTATGATTTTTATACGCACATACTCATCGCTTGTTGTAATAACGAGAATTGTGTTAAAACGGTTACGGATATACCGTAAACTGAAAATTCCAATACTTTTGGCTTGTCCTAAATACTACTAAATATAAAAAAAAATTACATGCGTACGAAGTGGATAAAAATTAAAAATATACCAAGTGACAGTAATTTCCATAATCCATACCCAAAGGGCAGATTTTAAGGCATTTATTTCAATTTGTTTCAATTTAAGAACATTGTAGCAAATTTCCTGGAAATGTATAATATAAACTGTTCTCCATAAAGTTTTAACAGGTTAGCTCGTATTGAATATTAAATATGGAAGCATTTGAAACATTAATCTATGCATTTTGGCTTAGAGCGATAAATTGATGCATGACAAAGTAGTTTGTTTGTTGGGTCGTGCGCTTGAATTTATGTTGCACGACTTTAGTTGTGATTAAGGCCACAAGCACACTGCGCGACCAATACACGATATGGGAGGAACGATGTGACCCAACATTACTGTATTTTGTTGGGATTTTAAGTTTTAACATAATATTTGTTTTAAACTAGTTAAAAGCCGAACTTTGTGAGGGCTCGCGTCGTCACACATTGACTGATGATAACACATCTAGATAATACTAGCTGTTGCCAGCGACTTCGTCCGCGTTAGCATAGTTAGATCACGTCCCAAATATTATTTTTCAAAAATATTCAATGTACAAAATTGACTTAATTTCCTACGATTTTATTCAGTAACCCAAATCCTATTGAAGCGAACGCCTTCATCATAGAAGCTCAAATCTTAAATAATTTCAGTTCAATCAGTCGAAAGTCTAAGAAAATTTCTAAAAACTTTCATGCCCTATTTCATCCCGTTAGGGGTGGAATTTATTAAATTCCTTTCTGAGGGAATGCCTACGTCATAGTATCTTTGTGCATAATACACAGTTTCAGCCCGATCGGTTTAAAATTGACAACGTTTCATACAAACTGTCAACCCTAATTTCACCCTCTTGGGGGTAGAATTTCCAAAAACGCCTAAATTATATCCATTCAATTTTAATTAGTAACCCAATAATAAAGTTTTATGTTTCTAACTTAAGAAATGACGGACATTCATTCAAACTTTCAACCCCAATTTCACCCCCTTGGGGTAGAATTTCCAAAAACGCTTAAATACGTGTCTATTCATTTTTAATCAGTGGCACAAAAATTAAGTTTTATGTTTCTAACTCAAGAAATGATGGACTTTCATTCAAACTTTCAACCCCAATTTCACCCCCTTGGGGGTAGAATTTCCAAAAAAACTTAAACACGTATTCAGTCATTTTTATTCAGTAACCTAAAAATAAAGTTCATGTTTCTAACTTAAGAAATGACGGACTTTCATACAAACTTTCAACCCCTATTTCACCCCCTTCGGGTTAAAATTTCCAAAATTCCTTCCTCAGTGGGTGTCTACTTAATAAAATAATCCTGCTCACCAAATTTCGTGGCTGTAACTTCAACAGTTTTTGCTCTGCGATGATGAATCAGTCAGTCAGTCAGTCAGTCAGTCAGTCAGTCAGGACTTATAATTTTATATGTATAGATAATTAAAAATACTATGTTAAATCACAAATCAATCTAAGGCGTGATAGATTTTCCGTAAAATGTACCACAAAATGTACATTGTACAGGTTGTGGGATATACTAGGGCTCGCTTCGCTCGCCCTGACAACACATAAAGTATTTCTAATACTACTAAATACACTAACAAAAGGCCGACAATAAGTAGATAAAATGGTTGTATCTCTATACAATTTAGCCGCGCGGAACATCTAAATATAATAAAATCGTAGGAAGGTCAATTCTGTACATTACATACAAAATTATAATACTTGGGACGTGGTCTACTATGCTAACGCGGACGAAGTCGCGGGCAACAGCTAGTTAATAATAATATTTAAATAAAATTAAAAATTAAGGGGGGCTCCCATACAAAAAAAAACACTATTTTTGGCCTATTTCATTTATTTATATTATATTATTTATTTATAGTACCTCTGTACTGGCCAGAAAATCTGTATAGTCAATAGTGTATGTGTAATATGATACTTCCAATATTATTAATTAAATGTCTAAATAAGAAAAAAAATATAAAAATTTGTATACTTATTTTTAAAAAATCTTTCTTAACGACGCGCGACGGGTGACTGCATAGGATAGCCAATGGGCATTGTCCAAAAAAAATCACATGTACTTTTTATATTTTTTTTCGTTAAAATAGGGTATTTTAAGAATATAAATCAAATAATTTTGAAATTCATTAGCTAGTTTTTTCTCAATAAATTTTTAAAGTTTCGCTCTGACGTCATCATCGGCGGCCAATTGACCTCACAGTATATTTTAAATTTCCTTTCAATCTTATTTATAATGGCTGGTTCGTCAAATGCAAGTTTTCATTATGTGAAAGCTGATACGAGAAGCTTACCAAAAGTTCGAAACGTAATGTTGGTCGAATTTATTGCTAATTTAACGCCATTGAAGGTCAAACTAAGGTTAAACATATTTGTTTAAAAATATAAGTAACCAATGGGTATTTTTTTCGTTTACATACAGAAAAACGATCACTGACCTTATTCCTCGAAATGTTTTTGTAATGAGCAAAATTAAAAAAAAAATGGACAATCCCCATTTGTGACAAGCGTCCCAGTGGCTGCAGAAAATACTCTACCTAACAAATTGTCTGCTATATTCCCAGATTCTACCCAAATTCAGAGTTCAGACTCACCCAAGTTACATTATGTCCTTATCATTTGAAAGGAAACAGATGTACCTGTGATTCAGTGGGACTCAACTTAGTGTGTACATTAAGTCTCTTCTCTACGTTGAATCTTGATGATTAACAGAATATAGGGAAATATTCGTCTTTAATTGCCCTTCGATCATGGGCGATTAAAGATGACTATTCCTCTCTAGACGATTGTATAGGTCCATCATGGATCAACGTGAAGTGGAGTGGCCACATAACGGGATTTTTGCGAAATAACGCTCAGTGCGTTCGTGGCCTTATTATCGAATGTTTGTAGTGCGATTAACGGCTAAGCGTATGCAACTACAGCGGCGCTGCGAGGAGCTAGACGGCGCGGTGGAGCGAGCGCAGCGCACGCGCCGCGAACTAGACGCCCAGTGCAGGCAGGAGGATAAAGATATCGAGATTGAGATGTATGACCTAGATTTATAGCTACTTTAGGGTTTATGTTGGCTAAGATACAATGAGTAGAGTATGACCTACTTAGATACATAGTTACTTTTAGGTTTAAGTATATTAGTAGTTTCAACATAGAGTGAGTAGAGTAAGTAGATGGCTGACTAGACGCTGAACTAAATTTTCTTAAATTAGTAATCCCGATCGAATAGTAGTATATTTTACCGCCACGTGTTCATTTTAATTTTAATGTCATTTTAATCAAGTTGTTTTACTTATATAGTGGGTAGTGTTTTAAGCTGGTTTCAGACTACGTTATAATATAAAAGCATATTATAATATAGCACAAAAATATCGCGCACTACTTAATGCTATTTATTAGTGAAGTCTGAAACCAGCTTTAGGCGTGGATAAAGGGCTTTTATCCACGCGCTGTCAAAGAAAATATTTATTTTGATGAAAACCATTTATATATCTATCTATGAGCTATGGCCTATGACTGTCTGTCAAAAGGCTTTTCCGACTTATAAGACAAAGAGAGTAACACGGAAATTAGTTCTTAAGAGCATACGCTAACACTGAAAATATAATAATTATTAATTTATAATAATTATTATATTTTCAAAAAGGTGAATTTACATACGATAATCTCTGTGGCTTTCAACAATCGTCGCTTTTATACAAAGTTTGTATTTCCATAGAAAACAACGATTTCGAGGGCCATCCATTACCAACTCGAATTTTACCCGCTATTTTAATTCATTGTGGTTTTCACTTTATTTTGGACGATTATACGGCATTTCTTTGTCTGTGTGTCCTTTACATAATATTATGATTGTTTAATGTAATAATATTAATGTGATAATGGATTCATAGGTTCATGGGTTCTTTTCACCTGGTTAGTTTCCGAACCGGTGGTAGGTCAACAAGTAGACATTCGGATAATATTCGATTCTTTACTCAGAAATAAAACAATATTTATTTATTTATTATTATTTATTATAGACACAATCCCTAATAAGAAAAAGTCCAAATCATCACGACCTTGTAAGCTGATTCAGCGAAATATTTCGTAGAATTAAAAACTTTCTGTAGCACATTATCAGATGATGTATCGCTTGTTTCTTCCGCTTGGATCTGTTCTGCGAATTCTCAGCAAACTTGTGAAATTATAGCATCGTACTATGCTTATTAGATAGATACCTGGAAAATATAATGTACCATCAGAGAAAATTATTCATAGGCAGATGACGGACCTAGCTTGTTAAAAAAGAGTAGATGCTGTACACAATTTTGAAATCACATAAACATTTGAAAACCTAAAATGTGCAAGGAGGTATTTAAAGTGTATAAGCGTTCTCTGTGGAAATACAAAGAGAAAAAACCATATTTTGAGCGGGATGTTGTACTGCGTCTACTCTTTCTTGACAGACTGTACGTTATTTAGTTGTGTAATGTCAAGTCAATGTTAATCTTGGTCTGTCAGCTGGGTTGACATAATACGGCCAAAATTCATAGGTCCGCCATCTGCCTGGGATTTCTCTGATACTACGCACTAATCCTGATCTTTAATTATTTGGTTTATATTTCCAGACGTAAATACGAAGACACTCTTCGTGACATAGCAGATCGTTTTAGAAACTCACGGGTTTTCTATGTAAGTTTTTTGTTTTATTTTAAGTATATTTAGAAATGGACTGAGAAATTGTCCTGACTCCTGATGGAAAGCACCTGTTACTTCTCTGGAGTCTGGACATCACCTAGGTTTCACGCAATTATTTTACTGGTCCATGAAGTCTTGAGTATTAATTTTAACCTTCGTAGGCCTGAACTTGGAACTAACCACCAAATATGTAACGTAATAATATATTTGGTGGTTGGTGTCACTGTCTTACAAAATAGGGTCAAAACGTAGCTTCATCATAAAATGATGCGTGTTACTATATTATTGTTGCTTGCCTTAGTTTATCTGTAAGCAGCTTCTTCAGAATTTTAATATATTTAAACCTCTTTATGTCACAGTGCGAAGAAGACATGAAGAGTGAGTTGATAATAATCGAGGGTGTGATATCGGATTTGAAGACAGAAGAACAAAGACGTTCGGACGAAGTAGGGGAGTTATCCAACACTCTGAAGGATCTACGTAGCGATATCCCAGAAGATATTCTGAGCATTGTGTAAGAACTAATTTTCAGTTAAAACACTTTTTGTGTTTTCTATGAGCATTTTTCCTTTTGATTTTGATATACAATTTGACTATATTGTGTGTGTAAATAAATGTAAATTTTACATGATACGTCATCTACATAATTAATATCACGTTTAACTAGAAAAAAGTAATTTAATTAATTCGGTTCAGGCGGTTTAACCCATTAAGCCCCATAAGCTCACCGGTGAGCGAAACACAATAGAATAACAATAGATTTCCAAGAATCCACGATCGAAGGACAGTGAAACAATCTGCAAAACAGAAATACTCTGTAAACTCTAACGGCCCAATTAACAAACGAAGAATGGGCTAACTAAGCTATCTATGAGCTATGGCCTATGACTGTCTGTCAAAAGGCTTTTCCGACTTATAAGACAAAGAGAGTAACACGGAAATTAGTTCTTAAGAGCATATGCTAACACTGTATTTCCATACAAACGTTTTCTTCAATTTACTCCCTGGACAATGCGTCTAGACTACTCTAGACAAATGGTTTTTTTATGCAATATTGGGATCTATTAAAACTATGCCTCTACGTTCGATTTTTTTAAATTTTCTAATAGATATAAAAAAATATGACCATTCGAAAATCGCCAAAAACGAATGCCGCGTACCCCGCCAATCAACCGACCATAAAATAAATTTGAAAGATGTTTACGATAAAATAAAAAAAAGGCATAAGAGTCATTATTTCTGAAGATATTTAAAAAAAATAATTAGATATTTTGAAGGAGGAATCAGAGGAATACGTAACCTCGATTTACTGTATCTGTCTCTATCAAAATACACGTGCCGGCGCAGGGTGAAGCGTGATGGCAATAGTTTCTTCGTTTAAATTCTACTGTACCCGCGTTCCCTCTTAATTTGTTAAGAAGGCTGTTAGCTTTTGAATTTTATATCTTCGTGTTCCATTAAGATAATTATCTAAAAATAATATTTTTTACTGAGGCCATACACTTTTATTTTACAGCGGAAAAACCGAGTTGGACAATAAACTGAAGAGTCTGTCGGCTGAATGTGATACATTACAAAGGCAGAGCGATTACGTGATCAAGACGCGCGGTCATTTGAGAATGTTTTAGATAAATGATGATGAATTAAAAAACTATAGTTAAAGATACGCGAACAGCTTGAACATTATGATGGGGTTGCATTTGGATTAATCCGCGATATTATGTCGTAAAATGCGGCCCCTCTCGAATCTCGATGCGCCCCGTCACAATGTACGCGTACTTTCAAAGGTAGTCACTCATAATTAATTTAAAGATTGCAAAATGTAACTGAAATAAACATTACTTCAAGAAAATATTATGATTTACGTTACAGAACCGTAAAAATAAATTGGTAGTATTTGCGTTCCGCGCTCCATACAAATATACTTTGAATAATTGTCAAGCTACATTATCCTTTCTCTACTTATTAAGAAATAAATGTTCAAAATAATGTTGTTTAATTCCCTCTTACCTCTCCGTCCATTTAATATTATTTTAACCTTTCATCTGTTTTATTTTTACCTCTGAATAAGACATGCAATTATTGAATTAACGTTATCGTGTGCTCGCAGTGATGAGTTCAAAGGATTTGCGAGCACGAAGCTTCGAAATAATTAAGGTCTGTTTCACCTCGCTTTGATAGAATTATATTAAAAACTAGAAGCGAGCGAACAATTAGGGTTTATTGCATGTAGACCTTTGTATCACTCAAAGGGTTGAGAGATCTGAGTGATTCTTCAAAAATGATTCTCCGCCTTACTTTCGTGGGTTCTTCATAAATGAGTGAACCCACGAAAGTTACGCGGAGAATCATTTTTGAAGAATCACTCTAAATGAGTGAACCCACGAAAGTTACGCGGAGAATCATTTTTGAAGAATCACTCATCTTTTACAGGCTGGACACTGGATGTTTAATATTTTATACTAGATGACGCCCGCAACTCCGTTGCGCCAAAATTAGTGTATCGTGCGGGAACCGTACATTTTTCCGGGATAAAAACTATCCTATGTCCTTTCTCGGGACTCAAAGTATCTCCATGCCAAATTTCAACAAAGTCGGTTCAGCGGTTCGAGCGTGAAGAGGTAACAGACAGACAGACACACTTTCGCATTTATAATATTAGTATGGATTGTACACGTTGCCCACATGACAACCTATTAACAAGATAATATCTCAATTATAATGCCCTAGGTTTCTGGGGCTTTTTATTTATTCCCTAGCGGCTATCGCGTTTGATTAGCGTCATATAACATTGATGGCTGGTTTACACGTGTTAAGTTGATAAGTAGTTAACTAAATTTTAACTTAATTTTAAGTTATTTATTGTATGTAAACATGTTTATTTAGTAGCAAGTAGCAAGTTAATATTTAGTTAAGTACTAAACAAGGAAATTAGAATTTTGACTATTTTCTGTTGAGTTGGCTGGCGGGGCTTGTCACTTGACACATTTCGGGCAGGCACTTCAAATTAAGTTAAAGTTTAGTTACTACTTATCTACTTAATACGTGTAAACCAGCCCCTGAGTTAAACAACTAACAACATAGTTGAACAGACTGTCCAAAAACTCACATAATGCTCATTTGCAAAGTCATAAAATAATTATGTTCATTTGCCAGGGCAGCCTGAAAGAAAATTAAACGTTACTCAAAGTAATACCAAAGCTTTTGTAGCTAACAAAACATAGCAATAATAGACAAAACCAATGTAAGGGAGCCCGATTTACTTACAATACAATGGCTTTGATAACAAAACATTAGAACCTCATTCTACTGAACCCTACGTGCTCAATGCTCATATTTTAACCCTAGATCCTATTGTTACGAGCAATAGATTCGTAAAAGATTGTTACCGGTATTTCTATTGGCCGCTGTCCAGATTCAAAGATCGCCTTTTGTTTTGTCGGTTTCTTGTCTGGCCTCGGACTATTGAAACATGTCAGAACTCAGAAGTGAAATAAATAAAAATTGAGTACCGGAGTTCCGTTACGGAGAATTTCGCTGATAAATACTTTTATTCTCTAGTATCGCTTTTGTCTGTGGTAAATTGGTAAAGAAATTATAATATTGTGTTACCGTACTTAGTTTCTTTTAAAAAGAAGAAACTGTATTTTTAATACAAAGTATAATAGAAATTACAATAAAGGTTGGTACAAAGTCATTGTACATTAATCTAATTTTCTTTATTGGTACACGGAATATAATAATTTATACCGTGTTTAGCATTAAAATATAAGAAATGGCATAGCCCAAATATCCAGGGCCCGATCTAGGGGGGGGCAAACCGGGCAATTGCCCAGGGCGGCAAAAATGAGGGGCGGCAAATTTAGAGCGGCGCGGCGTCGGTGGCAAAAATTTGAAAAATGGTTAAACAAAAATAATAACCACACCCTATAAATAAACTACGATAACATGGCGCGCCCCTCCAAATTACTGTTTCAATGTGTGTAGTCACATCCTTATGAAAGAGTTTGTATGTAGTAAGTATTCAACCAATCAACCAGTACTCGTAATATTTCACTTAATGTCACTTATTACCAAGATTTGTTGGTCAACTAATCATAACTAGCCGATCGCGCAAGACAACGCACTTCAAAGCCATGGGCGTATATAAGGGGGGGGAGTCCTGGAGACAATATAATAATATGTACCACACTGATTTTCATCGGCGAGGTACATGTGTTTTTTTTCTATTCACAGTATAAAATAATAATTATTATACTGTGGAGCGTGTCCGTACTCCGTAGGCAGGGCTGTAGGTACCGCGATGCGTTCGTTGTTCGTCGCAGGGGCGCGGGGAAATGTGCAGTGGTGCATCTAAACTTGCATGAAAGACTCACTGAATTTAATGAGCGTACACCGAGATCTGGCGGCGCAGCTGATTCTGAAGAAATTATTAATCAATTAGCAATAAAACATAAAAGACTAAAGGATAAGGTCCAAATTGGGCTAATTTTAAAAGTGCCAACGCAAATAAACCCATTATTTAAATCAGTGTTTTTCAATCTGTGGGTCGCAACCCCTAGGGGGGTCGCGAAGCCTTACTTACTCGAAAGAAAAAGTTAATGTATAATAGAAAAATTTAAAATATGTCATACCAAACTATAAAAAATCATTACCTAACGTAGGTAGCCTTTTAATAGAATTATTTCTTTGGCTTTCTATGACACGAGGGGGTCGCCAGTATATTTCAATCTGTAAAGGGGTCGCGAAATCAAAAAGATTGAAAAACACTGATTTAAATAGAACATAATCTAAGGAATAATTTTTATTATTACACCAAAGTTCTAAATCAAGTCTCCGAGTTGTTATTCAAGGTCAAACAATTTCTTATAACATATGTAATAATACTTATTTTATTAATTAAAAGCAATAAGTAATCGATCCCAACGTCCCTATCCGAATCATAGAACAGATTAGAGGCCAAATACCTACAAATGATTTGGAAAAACTCAAAGGAAGAGGGAACCTCTACAGTCTACGTGCTTGGGGGTAAGCACGGCATCTGCCTGGTATTCCAAGTAAGCAATGAGTTGTGGCCTGGGATTTGGAAGCTGCCTCACTGGCCGAAGTGGCTCCCATGGCTCCGTCAATGATGGTTGTGGAGGAGTATCGCCAAGTTTTAGTGAACGCCACGCTAAAAGCCCGCGATAAAAGCTATGCAATAGTTAAAAAATTATTGTTTTTTGTAATAGGGTATTTGACAGATTTTTAATTTCTATCTTGAATTACTTGGTTGCGATTAAGTTCATCGAAAGTAAGGGAAAAGACCTAATGCTAGACACTGAACTAATAGATGACACTTATGACAAAAATACCATAAAAATAAGAATTACTCTAATTATTTCTCACCGCTGTAAATTTTATAAGCTTCTCAAGCTATCTGTTGAATTTAAAAAATATATTAGAGACGCCTTCGGGAACAAAATTTTAAAATGGGATCAGTTTTCGTAAATAATATGACCGCGTCAACACGCGCTCGGCAATTTCTTAGCAAATAGGTTAAGGAAGGCGAAATTTTGCACGTAAGTTTTGAATACATTTATTTAATTTTTTGTAATTTCTATTGATTTCATTGGATTAATGGTCATGTTGTATACACTAATTAATGTTTATTTAAGATTTTTTATCCATTTTCCCTAACAATATAAAGGATGTCTACTATTAGTTCTTGAAAATGTAAAAAACCTAATAGATGACATGGATCTCATCTTTGAGTTTTGCAATACATACTAAAGTTATTTTGTACTTTATTCTACTGCAAAAATCATCACTATTCTCTGAAAATATAATTCTATTAACAATCTAAGAACTTAGAACTACTGCACCTAAAAATGGACATGGTGTCTAATAGTAGACCTTGTACTGATCTAAAAATCGATTGCTTTAGTTTTTTAGCAGTAAAAAGAAGAAAAAGGAGAGCTGAGAAAAAAAAGAAGAAAAAAGAAGAGGCAAAAGAAGCATGGAGACTAAAGACTGAAAATAAATTTGCTAGGAAAAAAATATGAAAAATAAAAATAAAAGGAGAGATAGTTTCAGCATGGAAGAAGAATGAATAGAATCTGGAGACAACTCACAACGTGGATAATATTTCTGATGCATGTAGTTACTATGATGAAGTAAATGAAATCTTTTGAAAAATGGCAAATAAAGACCTAATAATAGGAAAAATGTAAAATGTAATGTAATGTTCTGTGTCAACTATTAGTTCATATTGGTGTCTACTATTAGTGATGTTCGTTTTTTGTGATGTCTTCTATTAGTACTTATGACTAAGTCTACAAAAAGACCAATAATATATTTTATAATTGATTTGTCAGAGAATAATTATAATAGTTTTATTTTGTAAGAGTTACTGAAGACATGGAAGAAGTTATCAATCCTTTATTTTCATAAATATATATTTTTTAACATTCAAATTTTTCATGTTTCCTTAAAGTGTCTGCCATTAGGTCTTTTCCCTTATTTCTTTTATTTTAAAATACATATTTCGTTTCGAAACATGTACAAATAAAAATTCAAAATTCGAATAAGCCGCCGAAACGCTTTATTCAGCAATATGGCGTCGCGCTTTGAAAGTGACGTCACCAGCGTGTAAGCCAATGTATATTTCAATCTGTTGTGTAAACGACATTACTCGCCTATGACGTCATCATGACATTAACCAATCCGGATCGTTTTCGAATAAGTGGCGCGAGAAACAAAAAGCCAAATATATTTTTGTGTTTTTGGAGATATTAGTTGTTGTTATTTTTATTAAAACTTATGTAAATCACATAAAAACTATCATTTTAGGCATTTAAAGCAAATAATCACAAAAAAATTCTTACTGTCAAATAGCCTGTTAAAAACCCGGCTTAGTAAATCTACATGAACATCAAACTCTTTGCTAACTTTTTTTTTACGCGAAAAAAATACCGTTCTGCGGGGGATGGGGTATCCTACCGCGGATATGTGGACTAGCTGCGTCTTAAGATGATAGTAACGCAGCCTCTACCCACTAAAAACTTGGCGGAACTCCTCCACAACCACCATTGACGGAGCCACAGGAGCCATAACATTACGTCCGCGACTCCATCGGCGGTCGCCTGCTGTTTGGGCTATAGCAGGCTCGTCTTGGAGGAAGGTTTATTTACCTTCCAGGTCCAACAGATGTTCCTTTGGGCCTTGCTTGCGCTATCCTTTCTGAGTTCACGATATTCAGGAGTACGATGCGCATCGCAACCAACTCGGAGACACGTGCAATGGGCGATAGCATCCCCAAGCAGCCGCCCCGAGTACTCCAGCTATGGCGGGACGTTGTGATCATTTCTGATCCTACGTCTTCGCCTCGGGCGGTTTCGGGGGTTGAACGCGTCCCGCTCTCTTAGACGCTCAGCGTCCTCTTTAGCAGAGACCACCTGTTGTGTAAAAGTTTCCACTGCTTGCCACTTATGTCCACTCTCCAGCAAGGCGCAAAATATCGCTGAGAGTGTAATATCACGTCCGAGACAGTACGTCAATTCCGAGCGTTGTGTGTCTCCCATGCGGAACATGTCATAATCGTGTGCTACGCCGTGTCACATACTTTACTGCAGTGGTGACAAGTCGTTGTTTCCTCTCGTCCTACTATCTCACATAGGTGCCAACCGAAGCAACAGGTTGAACAATGAACTGACTTGCGGCTGCTGTAGTCTCTCAGCCCAAAGCTCAAGCGCTCGTTCTTTGGCGCTTTTCCGCCATCGCTGGATAATGTCAGGTGACGGGTCCTGCCCCGAGTCTCGTCTCCAAATCCCAGGACACAACTCATTGCTTACTTGGAATACTAGGCAAATGCCGTGCATACCCCAAGTACGTAGAGTTTCCCCCTTCCTTTGAGTTTTTTCAAATCATTTGTAGGTATTTGGCCTCCAATCGGTTCTCTCGGATAGGGACGTTGGGATCGATCACTTATTGCTTTTAATTAATAAAATAAGTTTTATATGTTATAAAAAATTGTTTGACCTTGAATAACAACTCGGAGACTTGACTTAGAACTTTGGTGTAATAATAAAAATTATTCCTTAGATTATGTTCTATTTAAATAATGGATATATTTGCGTTGGCCGGCACTTTTAAAACTAGCCCAAAATTGTACGGACATTGGATCTTGTCCTTTATTACTTTAGAATTAATTAACCTTTGTCACTTTTTAATAAATATATTCAACATTCCGATATTAAAATAAAAAAAAATACTTTTGATTTCCTAAACACGTTACCTATTTGCTGCTGCGGACCCCTTCATGGGCGAGTCCACTCGCACTTGGCCGTTTTTTAGGTTAGGGACCCCCCCCCCCCTCCCCTTATCAAAGCTATATATACGCCCGTGCTTCAAACGTTTTGACAACGCACTTCAAACGTTTTGAATTTTGGAGGGGCGCGCCATGTTATCGTAGTTTATCTCTACACAAAAGTGGTTAGAATATAAAATATATTAGTTGTTACTCTGCGTTCAAGAGGAACACTTATGTACCTACATAAGTGTTCCGCTAGATGGTTCTTTATTAAATTACGCGATGATTATGCATCTTTTAATTGGTAAAATAGTGGTAAAACAGTACATAGGGCGACGGGTGAACATTATAAAAAAATTGTTTACAAACTTTGGTCAAAGTGGTTTTAAAGTGTCTGTGAGTGCTGACATAAGCAAATAAGACATTAAAATTTAGTTTTTTTTTATATATAATTTGTTTTATTAATATCGACAGGGAAAATTTGTCTTTTTAGGGTTTCGACGTACACCAAGGGTAAAAACGGGACCCTATTACTAAGACAGACAGTCATAACTCATAGGACATCGAAACCCGGGTTTTCGGGTTTTTGTTGAATAAAAACCGAGTACCCGGGTTTTTCGGGTTTTGTCGGGTTTTTTTTTACAATTCAAAAATTAATAATGGGAAAATACTTTACATAATATGATATTCTGCGATTACCAGGACCTATCCAGTAAAATACTATTTAAATAACATAGTCTGGGGTCACGGCAGGGCCGTATCATACTTTTATCGATGCGACTATTTTACCTGAGCTCCTATATTTTGGATCTTATCAAAGCTAGGGATTTAGATTTTCGGACCCAGATTAAGTATTAGAACAAGCTTCACCCCCAAATTACATGTATTATTAAAATGTATTTGTATTTTATGAAATATATATAAAAATAATGTATCAGGAATTTTCGAAGACAGTAAATGGAAAAATAAGAAGAAATATCCCTAGACTCTGTTGATGCGTGTATTTTGTCAACAACGGTCGAATCCGAGTTACAACGTTTTGTCACTAACTAGTGGCTGACTCGCCTATAATCAAAACTCTAAGGTACTTTCAGCAGACTTAGAAGTTAGAACCCTTTGAAGCTGTCAACACTTTTCTTTATTTTGTAAGTAAATAAAGAAAACTGTGGTCAATGTCAATGAATGTTGATTGAAAACTATTATACTTCTGTAAGATTTTTTGAGATGGATGTAATGCTTGAAGAGACTTTGCTTTTATACATTGAATAGTTTTGGTAGGATTTTCAAAATATTAGTAAGTAAATGTTTTTGTGACAATTAGTATTTAATTCCCTAAAACGAAACTTGCAAGTACTTTAAAATATTCTATTTTGTTTATTTATGAACAATAGAAGTAATTAAATCTTTACTTATGTTATAAAGATGAAGAATTTGTATGTTAGTGTGTTATAAATACCTTAAATTAGATCTTGCCTTTAAAAATTATCAAAAAAACAAAAAACCCGAAAAGCTCGAAAAACCCGGGTATCAATTTTGAAACCCGGTTTTTTTCGTGATGCCCAATGTTTTTTGTATTTTCTTTCTTTTGATAATAGATGTCGCTGCTGGTCATCTACATCGCTTCCATGACGTGGTCTGTTATATAGTTGTTTAACTTTCAGAAACATGTTTACCCAATTTTTTGCTCCATTCTAGTATGGAACCCTTGTTGCGCGAGTCCAACTCGCACTTGGCCGGTTTTTGGGGCGGCAATTATTATTTTGCCCGGAGCGGCGAAATAGCTGGATCGGGCGCTGCAAATATAAAACTTTTCTGTAGGCAAATATAACCTAGGTCTATAATAATATGTTGATATTGTTACGTGCTAGGGTTCGAGGATTCGGAGAGAAAGACCTGGTGACTCTCTTGAAGACTTTATTCACAAACCTAGCTCACACAAATCACTAAGTCCAAACACTAAGCACTAGATCCAAATCACTAAGCACTATCACTGTCCTAGGTCGTAGCCGAGTTTTAGGTTCACTGGTTCACTCACTATTGATCACTTGTTTTCACTTCGAAGTCGCCTTGAAGATCGCTTGTATCGAACTGAACTCGGCTTGTTTACCTGCGGCTATTTATACGGGTTGAGGCGAGGCCTAGACTGTACGAGAACATTCCATAAACACGTAAACAACACTTGTTTACTTGAATCACTTGTTTACGTAAACATGTGCGGAATGTTCGAGCATGTAATCGTACACCTCACGCCATCTAGTATCGATTAGGGGATTCGTCTGCGTTTTCTCGACATGTTGCGCTAGCTTGACGCTAGATGGCACTATGTGTCCTTTTTCGTAACAATATCATCAAAATACCACATAAAACCACATCCTATTTCATTTATCTTTAACGTGAGTCGTGACGTTACCCGCTACTACATTAATCGTTATGCGTATGTGCTAAAATCTAAATCATAAGCCGGGTGACCATACCTTTTTCAGCAGTCACTTTTTTATATATTATATGGGTTGTCTTTCCACATGGTCTACTCTGTTAGTCTCAACTTTTGGACTCTTTTTGTTACAAACAAGCAAACATTAACTCTATATTGTGTAGGTAAAATTTGAAACTACAGTGAAGTATGTGAGTTTTTATTATGAACTGGGTTGTGATGGGCCAGCTTGTTCTTCCCTTTTCCATTGTGTAACGCGTTCTGTACTGAAGTCGCTACAGCTACGCCGGCGAAGAATTTGTCCTGAAAAAAAAACAGTAGGTAAGTACTGTTGTAACGGCATAACATAAGGTAAATGACTAGTAGATTGGACAGTACCAGTCATTGGAAAGACCACAAAAACACAATATTTATTAATGTTGCTTTAAAAGTTTCCTGTTTTTAAAGTAAAAGAACGCCTGTTTTTTAAGAAAAACAGTCAGCCTAAATTTAAATACTACACTTTTATTGTGCAATGTCCTTGTCTAATACGTTAGATAAGTCATTGACAAGCAAAACCTTGGTCGAAGTTATCCGCAGTGTAGAGACTAGAGGTATGTATATTTTTATTAGCAAGGAAGTCTTAAGAATTTGGTATGTTTAATACGTCAATAATAAGTCCTCTGTTAAAAAATTAGAATTTATGTTTTTTTGGGGTTAGGAGCAAATGCCTCATTTAAGCTATCCTACAGACATAGAATTATAACCAATATATAGACCACCTATAATAAACTTTCCCAAAATAGAGACCAATCCACACATAACATTCTGGGCCGTAATATAAACAATCCTTATCTCACGATTTACTTAGCTCCGAACTGTTTATTAACGAACTGTTTATGAAGTACAAACCAGGCCATCTCTAAATGTCTGAGTCCAGGGTCTCTGCGTCGTAACAGTAACCGGCGGAACCGTTCGCTCTCCCCAAACGCCACATAACACAGTAACAACTAGAATTAATGTTATCTTCATCGTTACTTCGTTGCTGAGGAAATGGATACGATTATTGTCGTGACGAGACTTTTATAGTGATAAGTGACTAACAGGAAAATGGTTATAGGCCAGTCATTAAAGCCAAAACCCGAAAGAAATTAGTAACTTGATAAAATTTTAGGGGGTTGTTAAAGAAGGTAAAATAACTTACCGTGTGATTTTGCAGCCTTCTGGGGTGTACGGAAAGGGTTGAAAGGGGGTGAAAAAGGTTTTTTGTTAATATCATTGCGTAAAAAATTAGTAACACGCTGCAAATTTGGAATTAGGTTGTTCTTACCGTTTTGTAACGTGTATTAAATTTGCAGCGTTTTGCAATACACGGAACATTGTTTCTTATTAAAAACAATAAAATTTGTTAATAACAGGGGTAAAAAAATTAGTAACACGCTGCAAATTTGGAATTAGGTTGTTCTTACCGTTTTCTAACGTGTATTAAATTTGCAGCGTTTTGCAACATACGGAACATTGTTTATTATTAAAAAACAATGAAATTTGTTATTAACAAGGTTAAAAAATGTAGTAACACGCTGCAAATTTATAATTCAGTTGTTTTTACCGTTTTCTAACGTATATCAAATTTACAGCAATTTAGTAATAAACAATGTTCCGTATGTCGCAAGACGCTGCAAAATTAATACACTTTACAAAACGGTAAGAACAACTTAATTCTAAATTTACACCGAGTTACTAATTTTTTTTTACCCCTGTTATTAACAAATTTTTTTTTTTTTAATAATAAACAATGTTCCGTATGTTGCAAAACGCTGCAAATTTAATACACGTTAGAAAACGGTAAGAAAAACCTAATTCCAAATTTGCAGCGTGTTACTAATTTTTTTACCCCTGTTATTAACAAATTTTATTGTTTTTTAATAATAAACAATGTTCCGTATGTTGCAAAACGCTGCAAATTTAATACACGTTACAAAACGGTAAGAACAACCTAATTCCAAATTTGCAGCGTGTTACTAATTTTTTACGCAATGTTATTAACAAAAAACCTTTTTCACCCCTTTTCAACCCTTTCCGTACACCCCAGAACGCTGCAAAATCACACGGTAAGTTATTTTACCTTCTTTAACAACCCTCTAAAATTTTATCAAGTTACTAATTTCTTTCGGGTTTTGGCTTTAATGACTGGCCTATTAGGTTTTTACCCGCGCGTGTGGTTACTACAAAACTTTAAAGTTATTGTTCTAGGGGGATTTTTAGTGTAATGTTAAATTGTTTGTCCGAAAAGTATGTTACGTATGTCTGTCTGTTATCTGATAAAGTTTACGCCGCCAATAATAATATTTGTGTTGTAAAAATTTACCTATTCATAAATACACAAAATCCTGCGGGACCAAAGTTTAAAAACGTTAACGTGTAGTTGTTTTGTATAAATCCAAAACAAACAAAATATAGACAGTGCAAATTTTGCTTTTGCAGAAAATTATCGCTATTCGCAAGAAGGCAGGTCGCTGGAGCCCTGACGTCACTGCGACCCATAAGGATCTATTGTGACTCCTTCGCACTAGAGTAGTGATTCTCAAAGTGGTCCAGGTGGACCCCCAGGGGTCCACGTGAGACTAGGCGGGGGTCTACGTTGGCCCTGACAAAAAATTGGGGTCCACAATTGTAGGCGGGGTCATAAATTGAACGATATGGTTGGGGTTGGTGCCACGAATTTCCTCTGTGGATGAGAATTCGTGGCGACCTGTTCCTGCTCTGTAGTAGAGCAGGACAGACGCGACGCGTAAAAGCATTTCTAAATTTGTATGGATTCAACAGATTTGCAGTCTTCACAAGACCTTCACGCTTACGAAACCTGTCAGAAGTACAAATTTAGAAATGCATTTATGCGCCGCGTTGAGGTTTGTATCTATATTCTATACATATTATAAAACAAAGTCGCTTTTTTCCCTCATGTCCCTTTGTTCCCTTTAATCTTTAAAACTACGCAACGGATTTTGATGATTCTTTTAGTGTTAGATAGCCCATTTATCGAGGATGGCTATAGGCTATATTTTATCACGCTAAAACTAATAGGAGCGAAGAAATAGAGGAAAATGTGGAAAAAACGGGGAAAATTATTTGAAAGGGCTAACTTGAACGCGCTAATCTCAGGAACTACTGGTCCGATTTGAAAAATTGTTTCAGTGTTAGATAGCCCATTTATTGAGGAAGGCTATAGGCTATATTTTATAAAAATTGGGAAATTATTTGAAAGGGCTTATCTCGCGAACTACTGGAGCAATTTTTATGTTATTTGGCACAGATAAGAAGTAGACCACGTGAAGGATCACATTATAGGATCATAGGCTATATAAGGATCACATTATAGGATTTTAATCATTTTTTCAGTGGCTATATATTTTATACCCGTGCTACGCCGGGGCGGGTCGCTAGTTGACTCTAAAAGAAACGATGCCTTTACATTCGTTGTGTGTGATATTTTCAGAACGAAGTAACCACTCTTCGAATGCGAACCAACTGACGTCTACCTACTAGCGTCTACTACAGCGTCCGTGGAAAGCTGTTTTTGACCGACTTCCAAAAAGGAGGAGTAATACATTCGGCTGTATGTATCTTTTTTTTTTGTATGTTCAACGATTACTCAGCCGTTTGTGGTCCGATTTTCAAAATTCTTTTTTTGTTGTATAGAGCTTAACTCGAATTTAGTACCATGTTTACAAAAGTAGTGATTTGATGATGGGATCCTTGAGGAATCGAGGGGACTCCTTGAAATTTGTATAGAAACATATAGTGATTTTGAATTTTTCTGAAGCATTCGAGGTAAATGCTATCAAAAAGTGAGACTTTGCACCAGGTTATACCCTGGATCCGAAGGTACCGAACAGAACTTTTGAATGCTTATAGGTACAGGTTCGGGGATTTCGGCGTTGTTTAAACAACTGAAAGCATAAGCAAACACATCAATTTGATTGATCATCATCATCACAATCATAATTATACCATGGGTCATCACACTATGACCCAATTATTGGTACCTACTTTTTGTGATATTTTGCATCTAAACAGAATATGTTTTTGATAATGATTTCGCTGTTTGTGGACCGATTTTCAAAATTCTCGTGTTGTTGTATAGTCGGTACCAGTCCCAAAAGTTTCAGATATTCTGACATTACTGAACTCACAATTAAATTAGCTGGTACCGTCTTTAAAATAATGAAGACTGTAGTATGTAGGTACAGAAATAGTTGAGATTTAGACCAATTCTGAAAAAGGCACTATTAAAGAGTAAGATTTATTTAATACTTTTTAGTTCATATTAAGTACTATTGTTTTTACCTTGGAAGTCGATTTTAATTTTTTTGTTAAAAATAATAATTCTTTTTTTCTTTTCGATTTTAACTTAAACAACATAATAATTAAGTATCTAGGTGTCGCTTAAAATGAGGTGATGATAATCCCGATGCAAAATTTTGTAATTTGTCACGTAGCTAAATAAAGCACAAATCGCTTCATGAATACTAAATTGATTGAGCTAATATGTTTATGGATAACAAAAGTTTATGCTGAGCTACCGATTACCGATATGATATTATTTAGGTAGGTATTTTACAGTGTTAATACGTAATAGTTGGGGAGGTGAAGAGGGGATTTCGAGATTAGCTCGAGCGTGTCAGATTAAGCTTGTATAGGCCTCCGACATGTGTCTCTTATCTCTTATCCTGGTATAGAAATCAGATTTCTCACGTGGTGGGTTAATTTTTTTTTAAATATTGAAATGTCATCGGATCTGTCAGATTAAGATATGAGATGTTTAGTATACCCCAAGAAGCTTCCATATAAAGCAAAGACGATTCAAATGTTAGGTAAGCTTGTAGGGACATTTTAAAATATAAAAAATAAAGCTTCATAATATTTTCCGAACTAGGCTTCGCAGATATTTTATTTTACACTAAACTAAATGATTTAGTCATTTTTGTCTTAAATATATTTATAATTTACCTAAATAAGCAATTTTGTGAATATATTTTCTTTTTCACAACTTTAAAATGGCTGCTGTTTCTGAACCCACCGCTTAAATAAAAAACGCTCTTACTATTTTTTTATCAGTTTTATCTAATTGTAAAAAACCTACTAGGTCTCCATGACGCTCCAGTGACTACAAAAATAGCACCTTCCTCTCCTCTACTTTAATATCTATGGGTATTTGCAGAGTGCAGAGGGCTTAGACAACACGTTTTCTTTATCGCCTACCTCTCTCCTCGATCTTCTATTTTCAGATCATAATATAAACGGAAAAACGACAATCTTTGAATAACGAGGTCCTAACTTTGTCCTAACTGGTCAAAAAGCCGTTGAAAATGATAGACGACGTATAGTAAATTCTACTCTCTAAATCAAACAACGCCATAGACGCAGCATCCTATTTCAATAGAATTTTCCGTTTTTGTTTCGCACTTTTGTTTATGTATGTTATTTAGGGCTATATTGACATACATTGTTAATAAGTAATAATAATAATAATAAGTAATGGAATATGTAATTGAGTTAATAATAAATTATAAATCACTTGATGGTCATTGTTATTACGAAATATTAAATACTAGATGTTCCGCGCGGCTTCGCCGTACATTTTTCCGCAAAAAAAGAAACCTATGTCCTTTCACGTGGTATATTCTTCATGTGTGCCAAATAACATAAAAATTGCTCCAGTACGTTCAAATAAGCCCTTTCAAATAATTTCCCCCGTTTTTTTCACACTTTTCTCTATTTCTTCGCTCCTATTAGTCTTAGCGGTAAAAAATATAACCTATAGCCTTTCTCGATAAATAGGCTATCTAACACTGAAAGAATTTTTCAAATCGGACCAGTAGTTCCTAATATTAGCGCGTTCAAATAAGTCATTTCAAATAATTTCTCCCGTTTTTCCATACTTTCCTCTATTTCTTCGCTCCTATTAGTCTTAGCACAATAAAATATAGCATTTAGCCTTCCTCGATAAATAGGCTATCTAATACTGAAAGATTTTTTTTAAATCAAACCAGTAGTTCCTGAGATTAGCGCGTTCAAATAAGCCTTTCAAATAATTTCCCCCGTTTTTTCCACACTTTCCTCTATTTCTTCGCTCTTATTAGTTTTAGCGTGATAAAATATAGCTTATAGCCTTCTTCGATGAATGGGCTATCTAACAATGAAAGAACTTTTCAAATCGGACCGGTAGTTCCTGAGATTAGCGCGTTCTAATAAGCCCTTTCAAATAATTTCCTCCCGTTTTTTCTACACTTTCCTCTATTTCTTCGCTCCTATTAGTATTAGCGTGATAAAATAAATCCTATAGCCTTCCTCGATAAAAGAGCTATCTAACACTGAAATAATTTTTCAAATCGGACCAGTAGTTCCTGAGATTAGCGAGTTCAAACAAACAAACAAACTCTTCCCAATTAAACTGTTGCAAACTCTGTTTCACTTATCTATGTTTTGCACAATAAGTATAATAATAAATATTATTGCAGACAGTTCAATGTGTACATGACACTTACTCGTAAATTGCACCATATAAAAAGTAAACCCAATTAAAAAAAAGAACACAGTTAATTTAAAAAAGGTTTATTGTACAAAAATAGGTAAGTATACTTACTATAATATGTATTTTTGGAATATCTTACAACGCTTGCTTATTTTATTGATTGAGTAAATATATTTTGCTATCTAGAACGTAGAAGTTTTTAAGTATTTGGTTATAGCTTATAAGGCTTGGGTCTAAACCAGCCTTTCCCAAAGTGGGCAATAACGCCCCCTTGTGGGCGCTGAAGGTCTAAAGGGGAGCGGTGTGAAACCCAGAAAAAAATGGGTGCGTTGTGTAGAAGTTTGGGGGGTGATTTATTTAATCTGGATGCATTTTAAATTTAAACCAAGGGGGCGCTAAAACAATTAGTTCTCAAAGTGGGCAGTAGACAAAATAAGTTTGGGAACCTCTGGTCTAAACTCTAATGCTTCTTGTGGTGAAAGAACTTGTAGACGTCGTTGGCTGTAGCCGCGATGTTTAGCGCCTTGATGCCTTTGCCCTGAAAAAAAGTAAATTAATTATGATTAAATCTGATTACCAAAGAGAACATAATTTCACTATGCTGATTTACTTCGATAAATTGTACTAAAACTATAATAATATATTTTTATCTAATTAACGAGGATTAAAAGTTTTTTAATTACTTTTAGAACAGGCCTAAAGAAGGTGGAGCTTATTAATTATTATTTATTCATCATCAATTACATCAATTCCACATAATTATTATGATCATAATCTTACTCAACTTAGTTACATGCTGTCGATATTAATTATTATGATCATAATCTTACTCAACTTAGTTACATGCTGTCGATATTAATTATTATGATCATAATCTTACTCAACTTAGTTACATGCTGTCGATATTAATTATTATGATCATAATCTTACTCAACTTAGTTACATGCTGTCGATATTAATTATTATGATCATAATCTTACTCAACTTAGTTACATGCTGTCGATATTAATTATTATGATCATAATCTTACTCAACTTAGTTACATGCTGTCGATATTAATTATTATGATCATAATCTTACTCAACTTAGTTACATGCTGTCGATATTAATTATTATGATCATAATCTTACTCAACTTAGTTACATGCTGTCGATATTAATTATTGATTATAAATTCTGTTTAATCCATTTCGTTAAAGATTCAGTTAAGTATTTTCTAACCCACTTGTGTACTCATAAAGATTAAAGAGAATACTTAAGTACATACTTCAAAGGACAGATCATTGATAATAATAATTAAAATTTAATTAATTATGTATCATCGGGTACCTTAATACACAATCTTTCAGACAATACTCGTATCTAGGTTATTCCTCATAGCTATCAAAATTCTTAGAAAACCCATCACATTTTGGGTTTTGCCGCCACAATCAGACAAAGATTTAAGTTTTAACTGCTTCATAAAATTTGATACACGGACAGTAATAGGTATACTTACAACCACCTCTGCTCCTTTCTTGATAACACCTAATTTGCCAGGCTTAGCCTCGGTGTAACTGAAGACTGCTAATAGACTTAGCACTACCAACAATTGGATGAGCCACTTCATCTTGTCTACTGTCTTCTCGTCTCGAGTGTGAAGAGTATAATAATTTGCATATTGGTGAAATGTCTTTATATACTGAATATTTATCATCGGGACTCTACCGCATCCCGAGAGATTTGCTATGTTTGCGACCAATGACGCGTACGTACGTACTTACTTAAGCTACAGATCTGTAATTCGTGACTTAATTATTATAACTTCTGCTACGTACTTGTTACCTTTATCTGAGTATTTAAAAAAAATACGTGTGCATCTCAGTTTTCCCACTTTCCAAAAGTGGATTATAGCTGAATCGAGCTGTTAAATAGCCTGATGGATTACCTGTATGACGCAGTACCTTAGTAGTGATTAAATATTAGTTAAAAAGCAATAAAGACAGGCGTAGCCTGAAATTTTGGGTCACAAATAGTATAACAATAGCACAATATAACAGGCAGGACTTGATTAATTAAACGAATACAATTTTGAAGACAGTCTTGAATTTCACCTGAATATTAAATTAATTATAATTGGTGGATTATGTATTTTGTAAACATGTCTACTATTTTTAAATAGGCTGCTTCAATCACAAACTGTAATTGAATATAAACATTATCTAGTGGAGATAATTGCGAATTTGCCTTAAGTCATTCTTGAACCCACTTTAACTAAGACAAAAAAAACATCAAAATCAGTTAACTGAGTTCTTCCAAACAAACAGGAATTTATTCAACAACACGAACAAAATACACATACCTACATATTATTTATTTATTTTCTTGGCCCATATTATATATAAATTATTATATGCCTTATAGACTAACATACATAACATTTATACTAACACTAAACACGTATTGTCTGCGACGTGGGGCGCGACGTGTTCGGAAGTCGTCCTCGTAACCTCCTGTAGACGACTCCAATCGGCCAGAATTAACTCCTCCTTCTCGAAGGTCGGTAGATGATGCGTCGGGACCCTCGCCACAAAGGAGCTGAAATTGACTTTGTGGCGGGACTCCAAACGCTCGAGACTCATATTAGACCGTAGGTGATAGGATAGCTGTTGATACTTTTCTGGACAGAACACAAACAGCAGCCGAAAATGAGTCGCTTGAATATTTACTGCAATGTTTTGCAGCACCAGCATATACAGGTGTAACAAAAATAAGTGATAATAATTTAGGGTGTGTACGTGTTCCTTGTAGAGAGTTGACTGTGAAAGTAGCAGTGCTGAAAGACCAAAATTTTTTTTCACTTTTGTATGGGCAAGCGCCCCAGCGTTACGAGTTTCTCCATTCAAAAGTGAAAAAAAAATTGGTCTTTCAGCGCTGCTACTTTCACAGTGAACTCTCTACAAGGAACACGTACCCACCCTAAATTATTATCACTTATTTTTGTTACACCTTTGACCTTGTATACAATAAACAAAAAGTTTTGTTCGACGTTTGACAACGTTTCTGTCAATCTTCTGATATGACGTGGAGAACATGTCGGATTTTGGTCGGATTGTTGACTGTATGTGCCAGTAACGCCCTCTGCTGCGACCTTTGCGTAATATTCACTATTAAATGTGATTTTGCACACATTGAGTATTGTTTGAGTATTTGTTAAAATTGAATGACATTGAGTAATCTCTTGTCTCCAGCACGTGTTTTGTATTATCAGATAACGGTTAGCACTCTGAATTAACAACTGACCTGAGGTCAACTGTATTAGTTTACCTAGTGAATGTCGTAATTTAAACCTATCGAGCCCCATAAGAGCACCGGTGATCGCGACAACAATAGAATAACAATAGATTTCCAAGAATCCGTGATCGAAGGATTAATAAACCATTTTCACTTGTGTTCATATATACAATAGATTTTTAACAATTGAGTATCACAAAATCTATTATTAAATTATGAATGTAGGTAAGTACCTAATCAATCTTTTTTTTTAATTAAATAAGGGGGCAAACGAGCAAACGGGTCACCTGATGGTAAGCAGTTCTACCGTCGCCCATGGACACTCGCAACATCAGAAGAGCTGCAGGTGCGTTGCCGGCTTTTTAAGAGGGAATACGCTCTTTTCTTGAAGGTTTGCAGGTCGTATAGGTCCGGAAATACTGCTGGTGACAGTTCGTTCCAGAGTTTTACAGTGTGCGCGAAAAACGCACTGTGGAAGACTGCCACTCATCAAGGTGATGAGGATGGTATGTTTTTCGCGTGGGACGATTGCGAAAAGTTGCAGGTGGTATGATTCCGAACAATTCCTCAGAGCACTCCCCGTGATACAACCGATAGAGGATGCAGAGTGAAGCTACATCTCGGCGTAATTCCAAGGGGTCCAAGCTGTTTGAAACACTATGGCAGTCAACAATTCGAGCGGCCCTTCGTTGGATACGATCCAGAGGGAGCAGTTGGTATTTTGGCGCCCCTGCCCAGAGATGAAAACAATATTCCATATGAGGCCGAACCTGCGCCTTGTAGAGTTGTAGGCGTTGGTCCGGACTGAAGTACTGTCTCGCTGTTTTGCGTACCGAGAAATATAAACTCGCTTTATTAGGTATACGGCCCGTATACCATATTATAATGTTGGTGAGTAGAAAAAGGTATGTTTTAAACTAACTAGCTACTAATTTGTAAATTGTAAATAGAAGGTAAAAGAACCCGTCTAAAAGTTAGAGCCAAAAATTGTGATTAGGTAACAGACGCAATTTATCCCATAGTAAGTATATTTTTATTATATTACTTATCTAGACGAGTGTACAGATGCTAACTATATGTTTATACAAGTGAAAATTCATCGTCTGTTTGGTCTGCAATCATTTGAATTTGGAACGGGTAAATCGCCTGCATTTGGAGCGAGTGGTAAGCGTTTCACATTACCCGGTACGATATCGTGCCGATTTGTGAGAGGGAAAAGATTTAAACACCTGTTGAACAGTTTATTAGAGAAAAATTCAGTACAAAATGGTCTCAAAACAACTGTTCAACAGATGTTTAGTTTTTTGTGGTAAGACCGATTGTGTTTTAGTATAAAACATAATTATTATACTGTCTTTATCATTTCTGTGCAATATCTTATAAAATTTAGATATACTGAATAAGTGCTCAAGTTGAAGTCAAAAAGATGTTTTCGTTTTATCGTATCGTATAATAATACTTAGGGGGTATGCTGGGTAAGCTCAGTTTACTCAGACCCTCTGCTACAGAACTACAGGTGGAAGTTCGCATGCTAAACGATTTCAGATATTCCAAAATATGCTGTTTGAAGTTGGAACTTAGGTATTTGTAGGTAGTACCGAAGTAAAGTTTCCTTCATTCATCAAATAGACACAACATTGTGCAATTTTTTGATTACTTTTAAACGATTGTCGTGTTATATTATAATTAGTTATACTTATAACAAACCCGAAGTTAATAACTAAATAATAACGCTTCGCACATTACAAAGCCCAATTCACTTGGTGGATATAAATGAAAAATTTTAGCAAAAGTGTTCACAGTAAAAAAATATTTATTCAATAAATACTTAATCTAATGCATAAGCTAATATAATTAAAATTAGAACCTATAGTTATGCTAAACTAGTGGTGTTTATTTTTAATGTTATTGTAGATCTCATGGGCAGTCCCCGCAGCCCCGGCGACTCCTAGGCCATTTTTCTGTAAAAAAATATTAAAATATCAAACATAAACGATATGACAATAATATACTGTAACAAAGTTAAGTGATGATACTTTAGGATGTGTATGAGTCCCCTGTATAGAGTTCACTGTGAAAGTAGCAGCGCTGAAAGAGCAAAACTTTTTTTGTGATTAGTATGGGCAAGCACCCCAGCGCGGCGTCGTGAGTTTGCCCATACAAAAGTTTAAAAAAGTTACTCTTTCAGCGCTGCTTCTTATATAGTTAAGTCTATTGTATTGGGAACTCATGAGTGGATGAAGTGGACTAACAATTTGAAAACTAACGTTTTTTTAGCATTTAAAATGGAGGCTTTAAGACCGGGAAAATAATTTGAAATAATTGAAATCAAAAAAATGTGGATTCTATGTATAGCTAATAACTATACATAGAATCCACATTTTTTTTACTTATACAGACAAACCTGGATAAGCTAGAGTTCAAGGGAACACGATTTCATTCTCGCTCATAGAGGTTTCTCAATAACCCGAGTTTCTCGCTTATTCAGGTACTAGATGATGAAGTAGGTAAGTTACAAGTTTTGTTCAAACTTATACGGGAGAAAATGAGTAATTGCTCTGATGTTGTAAAATGTTAGAAGCCCACTTCTTCCACTAATGTTTTTAAATTAGAAAATAAGAGAACAAAAAACAAAAAAATTAAGGGAAAAAATCTGGAAAAGATTTCTGTGGAAAAATACCCTTTCTAATTTCTATGGTGTTCGTGCTAAGCAAGGGGGCACGCAAGCATTTTCTAGTTATGTGCCAGTATGTAGAGATCTCTATACGGGGTGTTACACCCTGTATAAAGATAAACTTGCACCCAAACTCTCGAGTCAAGATATTCATTTGTCACAGAAATAAATGTATTTTATCTGGTAGTGATTGATATTAATTAGTTTAGGAGTTTGGCTTCATTATTTACACAGGCGTACCGCGCATCTACTTATCAAAACAGGAAACTTTTTAAGTTATTACTTGCTAAAGCAATTAACCTACCTCGACAAAAATTTTTGTTAAAAAAAATACTTACAATAATCTTGCCTCCTTTCTTGATGGCTCCAATGGGTACTTTGGGTTTCGCCTCAGCCTGACCAGCAAATATGGCGAAGATAGCCATGATCAAAACGAAAAACGCCGACAGTTTCATTTTGTTATTACTTTTATATATTTTTTTACTAGTAGGTAAATGCTGCTACAACGGTAGATTGTGGTATGAATGCTGTACAGAAGAAGCCGTATTTAAATACTGTCTTGAAGTGTTTTCCTTATGATAGACGTAAGTTTTGGTTTAACCCAACTTTACTACTGGCTCGGTAGCGGAATCCCATCACATTTGTATTCTAAGCACCTATCAAGTTCCACGGTAAGTAGGTACGTTTATTATTTTCAGTGACTAAGATTGTTAGATAAAGGATTTTATGAATCGCCGAAATTTAGGAATCCCCGATTTTCCTGACTTCTTTTATTTCATGACTAGCTGTTGCCCGCGACTTCGTCCGCATTAGCATAGTAGGTCACGTCCCAAGTATTATTTTTCAAAAATAGTCAATGCACAGTATAGATGACTTAATTTGTTCTTACAAAGGAGAAATAAGACGTGTCATGAGAGGGAAGGGTGGGGGGGTTTGGGGGGGGCGCACACCCCCCCCCCCCCCCCCCCCCCCACCGCATAGTAATAAAACGACACATTTTATGAGCTTTCTTTTTGTATGGAACCTTTTTTCTCTACAACTAACCGTTTAAGCGATATGAGCAAAAAAACTAAAAATATTGAAACTTGAGCCCCTTCTTCCCACCCTGGGTGATATTTGACCCGACCTCTAACTAATATTCGTGCAAAATTTGAAGTAAATCCGTTCAGTACTTTCTGAGTTTATCCCGGACGTACATACAGACAAACAGACAAAAATTCTAAAAACTATATTTTCGGCTTCCATGTCGATCGCAGATCACATTCCAAGTATTATTGACGACCTCTGTGGCTCAATGGTTAAGAGTGTGTGGCAGCTCAAGCCGGGGGTCGCGGGTTCGAATCCCGCCGAGGGAACAAAAAGTTTTTCTATGTTCCTGGGTCATGGATGTGTATTAAATATGTGTATGATATAATAAAAATATTAAATATATGTATAGTAAGTATAAAAGTATTAAATATATTTCCGTTGTCTGGTACCTGTAACACAAGTCCTTCAGGTACTTAGCACGGGGCCAGACTGACGTGGTGTGAAGCGTCCATAGATATTTTTTTTTTTTTTCAAAAATAGTCAATGTACAGAATTGACTTTTCTACGATTTTATTATATGTATAGATGACTTACTTTGTTCTTACAAAGGAGAAATAAGACGTGTCATTGCCCCCCCCCCCCCCCCCCCCCCAAGAAACGACCGGTGCCAAAGCTCACCGCATAGTAATAAAACGACACTCGAAATCTGTATAGATACGATACATAAAAGCTGATAGCAAGGCAAGGAGTGGAGATAGTGTGATGGACGAATTTGTAGGAAATTTTATGAGCTTTCTTTTTATATGGAACCTTTTTTCTCTACTACTAACCGTTTAAGCGATATGAGCCAAAAACTAAAAATATTGAAACTTGAGCCCCTCCTCCCAACCCTGGGTGATATCGTTATAATTTATAGCCCATGTGTTGACCCGACCTCTAAGTAATATTCGTGCAAAATTTGAAGTAAATCCGTTCACTACTTTCTGAGTTTATCCCGGACATACATACAGACAAACAGACAAACAGACAAAAATTCTAAAAACTATATTTTTGGCTTCCATGTCGATCGTAGATCACATCCCAAGTTTTATTTTTCAAAAATAGTCAATGTACAGAATTGACTTTTCTACGATTTTATTATATGTATAGAATTTATCTAATAAATATTTTACATAGGTACTTAAAAAAAATTGAATTCACTAAACGCCTACAAAATTTTATATGCAATAAATTTTTCTCTCACTTGAAATAGTTTGAATTAGTAATTAATCGCCTACAAATTTTAATAGGCAATGCAATGTGCAGGCGTTGAACATCTCCGATAGAATCAAGCACAGGAATCAAGCCAATAAATTAGCGGCTTATTTCTTCATACAACGATATTTCATAGTAAGCATCTGTCCTTTTCATTCCTGTGAACTGATCGTCACGTTCTGTCTCGTTCTAGCACGCGCGAATATACTCGGAAATAAGCCGATCCTTTTGGGCTTATTACGGAGAAAGGTTAATTAGCAACGCACAAGTGCAAGCGAGAAAGATGAGTCATGAAGTAATATTATTGTTAATTGTTATGAATTATGATCTTGCTGGTTTTTAGTTTGAACTTTGACATTAATATGACGGATAGTGTTTGTAAATAACTTGTTTGTTTTGTCGAGTTTTATATTTTATTCTTGCATTAGAAAAGTGCAGTATCGTAAATTTAAATTATTTTGTATTGTGATTTGTTAATAATTGTGAGTAGTACAGCTGACGTAATCGGGAAAATATGGCATTAATTCAGATAGACTGTTGTCTGACAGATTATTTGCTGTCGAAGAAAACTTCGTTTTTTAAACTTAGTTTTGAATGACCGCATGTGCCGTCACGCATACAACTTAAGGGCCGGGACACAAAAACACGGCGCGACGTCGTACGGCGTCGTACGACGTCGTGCCGTGTTTTTGTGTCCCGGCTCTAACTCAGACGGCATTTTTCAGAGGCATCACTACCAAACTTGAAACTCGAACATTGTTGAATATCAGTGCTGAGCGTTTTGGTAAGTAGATTTTTTACTCCGGCTTCCCTTCCGAAAATATTCTCCCTTCGCCACTGGTATAGATACATCATACAATCTGTGGTGTTTGTATAGAACTTTTTATATTTTACCTTTTTAATAAGTATTGTTTCTGGTCTATTGACATAGAATTGTTAGATGTCATTCCGTAAATAAATATCTTTTCGTCAGCATGTCCTAAGTTGTTTAATACTACAATACGCAGATATCTTAGTGGCGACGAGGTAAAAACGTTAAAATGTCGGTAGGTAAGTTGGCCGAGTTTAATTTGGAGACAGATTGCTGGGAGTCGTATATAGACAGACTTGAACAGTATTTTATATGCAATAGCATTAAGGATGAGCTAAAAGTGGCAACGCTGATTACGGCTGTAGGCGCCGAGACATACGAGTTGATGTCAAGCTTGTGTACTCCGCACAAACCAGCTACAAAGCAGTACTCGGAGCTCATCGAGATTGTAGGAAAACATATCAGACCTAAACCGTCGATTTTAGCCGAGAGATACAATTTTCGGAGACGTGTACAAGGTCGCGCAGAGAACGTTGCAAATTTTGTTACCGATCTTAAAAAGTTGTCCAAGAATTGTGGATTCATTGACGACTCGCTATCAGAGAACTTGAGGGATCAGTTTGTATGCGGATTAAGGAAAGACGGCATAAGACAAAGGTTATTCACCGAGGAGAATGTGACTTTTGATAAGGCGTATAATATAGCTATAGCGATGGAGTCGGCGGAGTCGGACGCGGCTCTTGTAGTTGGTGACCGGGAGTTACAGGTACCAGTCAGTACCGATCCTGCATACAGACAACCCGCCGTCTATAAGCTTGATGAGAATCGGGATTTAGATCATGGTTCAAGAAGGCACCAGTCATCATTCAAGAATAAGTCTCTAGTGACCTATAAAAGCGCTATAATCAATAATAACAAGAATAAGAGTTGTCCTACTTGCGGGTACCAACATAGTCCGGAATATTGCAAATTTAAATCTTATACATGCAAGATTTGCAACAAGGAAGGCCATCTCAAGCGAGTGTGTCCCCGCAGGAAAACAGCTAGTACTAGCCTAAACTGTCTCGAAGAAAAAGGGGACGGCAGCTCGGGTAGTGTAGATAGTGAGGAGGTATTTAATTATTCTATTTGTAATCGCTCTTTTAAGGATTTCCCCCCCTATACTATTAGTATCACCGTTAATAATAAAACTTTAGTTATGGAAATTGATACAGGAAGTGCAATTTCTTGTATTAATAAGGAGACTTACGACAGAATGTTTGACAATTGTGAAATTTTTCCTAGCGAGATTAAGCTTAGGTACTACACAGGAGAACTGAAGGAGCCTATTGGTAAAATTAGGCCTCTAGTTGTGTATAAACAGTGTAAAAAAAATTTAGACTTATTTATAGTCGAGAAAGGCAAAAGTAACCTTTTGGGTCGGCAGTGGATAAGCGAATTAAAAATATATCCGCAGTCATTTCAAGTGTGTAGCATTAGCGAGGATTTTAATTGGACGTATTTCAGTTCCAGGTTCTCTAAGGTGTTTGCGGACGGACTCGGGAAGTATACAGGTGGAACAGTCGGTTTTCGTTTACGAGAGGGGGCACAGCCAATCTTTTTACGTGCTCGTCCGTTAGCTTACGCCTTACGTGAACCAGTAGAACGGGCACTCGAACAACTGCATCGTGATGGAGTCATTTCACCTGTGTCGAGTTCGGACTGGGCGACACCTATCGTGCCGGTAATGAAAAAGGACGGCACAATACGTATTTGTGGTGATTTCAAACTGACGTTAAATAAGTGTTTAGAAATCGATCGTTTTCCGTTACCTCGGGTTGAGGATCTATTAGCTAAATTGCATGGAGGAGATAAGTTTTCTAAAATTGACTTATCGCAGGCTTATACACAATTTGAACTCGATGAGTCCCAAAAATTCACCGTTATTAATACACATAAAGGTTTATTTAAATATAATAGATTAATTTTTGGCTTAGCATCTAGTCCGGGAATTTTTCAAAGAAAGATGGAACAGATTTTTGCGGGATTGCCCGGGGTAGGCGTCTTCTTGGACGATATTATCATAACTGGTAAAGATGATGCGTCACATTTAGCTACTTTAAAGGAAGTTTTTGCGAGATTGGAAAAATGGGGCTTAAGAGTTCGAAAAGATAAATGTACTCTTTTCGGCAACTCAGTTACGTACTTAGGCTTTGTTATCGATAAGAACGGAGTTCATACTGACCCTCATAAGGTTGAAGCTATTAAGAAAGTTAAAACACCAACTAATGTTTCCGATTTGCGGTCTTTCCTAGGGCTAGTGATCTATTATGCTAAATTTGTCCCCAATATGAGTACTATGCTAGCACCATTATACAATCTTCTAAAGAAGGATTCTAGGTTTAGGTGGGACCAGAGATGTGAGCGGGCATTTAACGATGTTAAAAATATTTTAGCTTCTAGTGAAGTCCTCGTGCACTACTCTTTAGACTTACCACTTATTTTGACGACAGATGCCAGTAGTATCGGTATAGGAGCAGTCATCTCGCATATCACGTCGCAGGGTGAGAGGCCGATCGCATACGCTTCCCGAACACTTAACTCGGCAGAGAAAAATTACTCCCAAATTGAGCGGGAAGCTCTGTCTATTATATTTGGTGTACGGAAATTTCACCAGTTTTTATATGGACGTAAATTTCTTTTGAGGACGGATCCTAGTTACTATATTTGGGGATAAGGCAGGCATTCCGGTCATGGCGGCTAGTAGGATGCAAAGATGGGCCGTTATACTAGGTGGCTACGATTATAAAATCGAATATGTTAGTAGTAAGAATAACGCTGCGGATGCCTTGTCAAGGTTGCCAGTAAGCCAGCAGGTCAGTGTGAAACAGGAGAACACATACCTTTCTTTCGTGCAACCCTTTTTACCAGTCACTAGGAAGGAGGTGCAAGAGCAGGTCAGCTTAGATAGTAACCTAAGAAGGGTGATGTCGTATTTACATTCAGGCTGGCCCGATTCGTGCCCTGATTCGGAATTACGACCCTACTTCGCGCGCCGTAACGAGTTGTATATCGATATGGGGTGTGTCGTATGGGGCTATAGGTTAGTTATACCGGCTAGCTTACGGTCATATATGTTGAGCGAGTTGCATGTGGGTCATATGGGGGTAGTCAAAATGAAGAGCATAGCTCGAAGTTTCGTCTGGTGGCCAGGCATAGATGCCGATATCGAGAGAGTTTGTAGAGAATGTGCGACGTGCATAGCGGAGAGTTCGGCGCCACCCAAGGCGGCGATACAGCCGTGGCCGCATGAGCCGGAACCGTGGTCGAGGTTGCATGTTGATTTTTTGGGTCCATTAAACGGTAAAACGTTTCTAGTAATTATCGACGCGACCAGTAAGTGGCTAGAAGTCTTTCACATGCCGAGGACCAACGCTAGTGCGGTTATTAAAGTGTTGCGGGAGACGTTTGCGCGGTTCGGACTGCCGAAGCAAGTGGTGTCCGACAATGGGCCCCCTTTTTCTAGTAGGGAGTATCTGGAATTCATGGCTAATAACGGTGTCAAAATTTCTTTTTCGGCCGTTTATCACCCGGCCTCTAATGGTGCCGCCGAAGGGGCGGTTAGGATATGCAAGCGGGCGTTGAAGAAATCGGCCCGGGATGGCTGCGATCTAGATGCGGCTTTGCAGGCATATCTGCTGGCATATAGAAACGTAGAGCATAGCACCACGGGGGTGTCGCCAGCCATGATGTTGCAACGTAGGTCGTTACGTACTAGGTTAGATCATCTGAGGTGGGGTAGGCCGATTGAGGATAAGGTGCGGGTAGCTCAAGAAAAACAAATAGAGTCCGCCGGGGGTCAAGCGCGAGCTGTTCAAGTTGGGGAGGATGTCTTGGTGCGCAATTACGCGCAAGGCGAAAAATGGGTGCGTGGGAGAGTAGAAGAAGGAGTAGGTTCGCGGCACTACGTAGTGAATACGGGTCTAGGGCAACTTAAGAGGCACGTGGACCAAATCAAGCCGTGGGCAGTGCCGTATGAGCCGCCGGATTCACATACACCGGGGTCCTCGAGTGGTGCCTGTAGTCACCCAGCTGCGGGCGAGAGTGGCGCCCCTGTACTAGTAGGACCACCGCCCCTAACCGACAGTCCCGTTGCGACGGATCCGCCTCCCGCCGTTCCACCTGTACGCTTGCACCGGCCCAAACGTCTTACGAGGCCCATAGATAGGTGGGGCTATTAGTTAGTATAGGTTAATTACATATTATGTTTCATAGGCTAATTATTATGGTTGTCATGGAATTTTGTTATTTAGTGTGAGGGTGTGGTGTTTGTATAGAACTTTTTATATTTTACCTTTTTAATAAGTATTGTTTCTGGTCTATTGACATAGAATTGTTAGATGTCATTCCGTAAATAAATATCTTTTCATCAGCATGTCCTAAGTTGTTTAATTACTACAATACGCAGATATCTTACAATCATTCTAATATTATAAAATATGTAAAAGTATGTCTGTCCGTCAGTTACCACTTAACTTGATCATATTTTAAAACTTTATGTAGTATCGGCGCGAAATGGAAGTTTTAGTAGCTGTCGCTGGTTTTAATTGAAATCCAGGCCAGAGCTACGCAAGAAAAAATTATCGCCTAGGTGTGTACGCAGTAACCTAGGAGTACTATCTTCCATCAGTCATCAGTCATCACTCCCGCAATCCGACATGACTGACGAAAGTATAATATAACTAGCTGTTGCCCGCGACTTCGTCCGCGTGGACTTCGGTTTATAGCGCGCGGTGTCAACAAAATTGCTGTCAAATTTAAAAGCTTTTTAAAACCCTGGTACCCCTTAAATCAAAATTGAAAATACCCAAAAACAGCTGTGCCTGTGCAGTGCGCACATAATATTTCATTTTTTTTAACTAAACCTAAAGCTTATTTAGCCCCCCCATTACACGACGTTAGCTTTACCCATAAACTATTTAGCATTAGTAGGTTTGGTTTCGTCACTCATCACTGTGTAGATAAAGTACTGAGTAGTGAGTTATTCATTATCGACGTGTAAAACAATCGAAAGAATCGAGAAATGCGACTCAACATGGTACCACGTCTTATAGAAAGATGCATGAGCAAGCGATAGCGCGATGTAGGAGACGCACGGCGCCATCTATTATGAATTTTTGGAACGAACTTAATTTGAACAAATTTACGCATTTTCACCCCCTTACAACCCCTTTTTCCGGTTAAAAAGTAGCCTATGTCCTTTCTCAGGCTTTAGACTATCTTTGTACAAAATTTCATTACAATCGGTTCAGTAGTTTTGGCGTGAAAGCGAGACAGACAGACAGACAGAGATACTTTCGCATTTAAAATATTAGTATAGATTATTGTGGCAGTGGATTGTAGCCACGAGCAACTTTGTAATAGAAACATACTACCCGCACTAGTACAAGCTTTGAAGATTTTAAAACGTTATGCTTATGAGTTATGTGTAAGCGCCGAAATTTTTACATAAGTATGACTGTATAGATAGGTATATATAGCTAAAGAAATTTATAATATTATAATATTGTAGCATAAAGTATACTTTAAATATTAAAACAAGACTATTTTCTCAGTTGCATGTTCATCGTATTTGCTTATTACTTATTATTAATTCATGAAGCCCCAAGCGGCCACATCCGGCCGCGATAACAATGAAAAAGCTATTGTGTCTCGTTTTGCCACGACTGATGGGTTAAGTATTGTTATTTATTACTCGTATAGTTGCAATGCAATATTGGTAATAAGGATAATCATGATAAGGTATTTTATACTATATTGTTATTTTCAAGCCAATAGAGCCATACGGTATAATAGTTTTGAAATCACTTGTTAGAACTCGACAAAACACGAGGGACATTATGCACTTGCACAGACAATTTGCCTAATCGTTCTCAGGAGGCACTGAATTTTTTTGTTCTCAGTTCCCCCATCACTTTCTTACAGTCACTGTTTTAACCGACTTCCAAATAAGATGAGGTTATATTTGAAACGATAATATTCTTAACGATTTTTAACGATAGCTTCGCCATTTGTGGAAAAACTTTAAAATGATTTTGTTTTGTTACCTTACCTTACCGCTAAACTTGAAACATCATGAACGCAACCGTGATTACTGATTAGGTACAGATTCAGACTGAAAAGACGGTCAAAAATCAAAATATTATGTATAAGTAATCAATAACGTATGCCATAGTGTGTCTATCAGTACTCAGTCTGTAAATCTAGGCTCGGAACTCTCGGAAGTCGGAACGTATTTTGATAAAATTTTGAAATAGTTTTGAGTGTCGTGAACTGCAAGGATAAACCTAACAACCCCTCTCCGGCGACTAGACGTATACGAATTATATCTCTCCCCGAGTGCCACACGTATGTTATTTAATATTTTATTCCAGAAAAATGGACGGGTCCTACCGCCTGCGCGATATCACAGACCAGGCGATATGTCATATTACCCAATTTCACCAACGACTGTTAAAACCAATCTATACTAATATTATAAAGAGGTAAACTTTGTTTGTTTGTTTAATTGTAATGAATAGGCTCAAAAACTACTGGACCGATTTGAAAAATTCTTTCACCATTCGAAAGCTACATTATATTTACGAGTAACATAGGCTACATTTTATTTCGGAAAATGTAGGGTTCCGTAAGATGTTTGGGTTTTTCTGACACAAGGTGAAAAAAATCAACCAGAAAATTTACTTAATATTAATTTTATATATATATATATATATATATATATATATATATATATATATATATATATATATATATATATATATATATATATATAGTTTAGGCAGCGTACGCAAAATAAGTAAATTTTCTGGTTGATTTTTTTTAGTTATATATATTTATATATATATATATATATAACTATACTTATATATAAAAGATAGAACCATACAATGTTCTAAGTAAATGTAGATTTTTTAAATATCTACAAAAAAGTCCGCGACACACTATACCTATCTATGTCAAGTGCATGGGCGTGCATACCATGAAGGCAAATATGCAGTGCCTACCTAATGCATGACTTGCCATACACATATATTTTAATTTAACTTTCGTACGTTTTAGATGACTTATGACGTTAATTATTAAATATTAATAGTAAAAAATATAATAGAAAAAATGAACGCATTTAAAAGGCCTACATTTATAAAATAGCAACAATCAATTTGCGAGAAATTAAACATTAAGTAAGGTACACGCGCGAACCACATGACTCAAGGTTAAGGCAAGCAGATCTCGTGCGGCAGGCTCTGGGGTCATGTGTGCGTAAAGATTTTTGTGTCCGTGAACAGTTCCCACACGCACACAGACATGCTATATTATAGGCGAACTCCTGCCGCAGTAGCTGAGGCGAGCACTGGCGCGTATATAATACGTAACAATAGATGGCGTTTTTATTTATTTTAGTTTAGTGCAAAATATTATGTTGTATGGTAAATTTTGGTATATTTCCATGGAAACATCGATGAAATAAACTTTCATTGTAGTTCCAACGCGTGACAACAGATGGCGTTTTTTATTTCTTCATAACAACGTAATTATACTAATAGTTTAGAAATTATATCCACACTATTATTATAATTTATGCGAAAATATCTATTTTTGTCCGTTTGTCTGTCTGTTTTGCTTTCACACCAAAACTACTGAACCGATATCGCTGCATTACCAGTGTCAAAACCTTATGCACGCCGATGGTCAAGTGAGGTACAACAACCATTATTTTATTTAACTTGATTTTTTTGGACTACATTTAAACGCATTTATTTTACTCATGCTATTAATCTTTATCAAAATAAATTATTTCATCACTAAGTACAGTTTATGTAGATAATATTTTGTCTTTGAATGATTAAAATTGGACGTTTGGTTTAGAAGTAATGGCGAAATTAAAAATTGCGATTTACGCCCGTTTCAAAATGGGCGCTACCAAGGCGGGGGTGCACAGTAGCGAAGATTATGACCGGCCCTGCAGCTGGTGAATTGGCTCATATACCAAGAATACCAATGATCCCTACTGATTTGCCTTTACCCTTCAAAAGGCTCCAATTTCATGTAAAAAATTATTTTGCACTAACGATAAATATTATGTAAATCCCAGGGCCAAACATTCAAATTAGTAGGAATAGATTTATGAAAAGAATGTTTTGCTCTATCACGAGTCGGGGATCCCGACCATCAGTATATTTTATTACCTGAAAATAACTTAACGTCAATTAATGTTGTTTATAGAAAAGCTCTACAATAATCGCTTTAGTTATTTATCCTAAAACAACGGGTTGCACTCCGGGACTACCGTCAGAGGTGAAAACTTATTATTAATTACATTTAAATATTCTCATCATTAACAACTTTGACATCCACAGAAAAACAATCTGTGCAGCCTGCGGAAAATGACCGCGTCGTCGATGTTTCTGTGAATTGACCTGGAAATCATTTTGCTGACCGTATCTTTCCTTGGTAGGCTTTTTGCAGCGGTAACCGACATCCACGCGGGCGGAGCCGCGGGCGACCGCTATCTATACATTATAATAAAACTGTAGAAATGAAAATTCTGTACATTAAAGATATTCAAAAAATAATAAGCGGGGGTGTCACTACATCGCTATAGAAGCCAAAAATGTAGTTAGTTTTTTGTCTGTCTGTCTGTCTGTATGTTTGTTCCACTATCACACGAAAACTACTGATCCGATTTGAATGCGGTTTTCACAGATATATTTGCTTTCTTCCAACTTAACATCTGGTGTATAAAAAAATTTCCCCCCACACCTCTAAAGGGACGAAAGAGGTGGTCAGATTTTGTATCAAACTTTTTTCTTTAATGGACTTACTTTGACATATTATTAACTGTTTTTTCCAACTTAACATCTGGTGCATACAATTTTTTTCCCCACCCCTCTTAGGGGACAAAAGAGGGGGTAAGAATTTGTATCAACTGATGAAGTAGAAATATTTTAAATGGCAAAATAACGTTTGCCGGGACAGCTAGTAATAAATAATTAGATGTTACGAAGCTTCGACTTCAGCTCCGATAAGTCGTAACCTCCGGTTAAGAGGCCGGGTACACTTGGAATTTCTCATACATACATAATTCCAAAATCATTTTCTCATACGAAAATATTTAACATGTTTGAGTTGTTTTTCAGTTTAAAATAGTAATTACCTAGGTTCCTGCACAAAAATTTACTTCAAAATATTTAAACAGATTTTTTTTTTTTTTGCTTTAATTTTTTTTTTTTGTAAATTTACTACTAAATATTTAAACACTAAAAAATAGAGTAAAACACTAAAAAATATATAAATAAATAGTTAATTTACTACAAAATATTTAAACTCTAAAAAATATTTTATAGTATTTAAATATTTTGTAGTAAATTTACTATTTATTTATATATTTTTTAGTGTTTTACTCTATTTTTAGTGTTTAAATATTAAGTACTAAATTTACTAAAAAAACATTAAAAACAATTTTTTTTTTAATGTTTAAATATTTTGAAGTAAATTTTTGTGCAGGAGCCAGGAACCTAGATAATTACTATTTTAAACTGAAAAACAACTCAAACATGTTAAATATTTTCGTATGAGAAAATGATTTTGAAATTACGTATGTATGAGAATTTCGAGGGTACCCGGCCCCTTAATACTACACCTTCGGTTCCGACTTCGCCTCCGATACTTTCAAATCGGAGGTTAATCGGAGGTCGAAGCAGAACGTCAAAAGTCAAATGTTATTTAAACAGGTTCATGACCTTAATCATATTTTATTGGTCCTTAAAAACAGACCTCTCTCCTGCCACCACTTCTGATTCTACCTCCGTCTTCGGTTCCGACTACGGTTCCGATTCCGATAAGTCAAATTTGAAAACTCCGACTCCTACTTCGGTTCCGATATAGTTACCTCCGTTACATCCCTGGTTAAAACTTAAAGTTAATTCTCGAATTAGTATCACATTAAGTACCTCTTTCGATTTTCATATCAATGAAAGAAAAGTCATGACATTTTAACAAGCTGTTCATCATCTTATTCATCATTATCATATCAGCCTATATTCGTCCACTACTGGACGTAGGCCTCTCTCAATGAACGCCAAGATGTTACTTAACACTATTACAGACGTTGGTGAAATTGGACCTAAGCCTAGCAGTGAATCATCATTCATCAATCAAGTACGGAAGACAAGCGTCTTGGTAATATAATACCAATAATTTATATCTTTTCTGCTTTACGTATCCAATAACCACTGAGGTAGAAATGTACTACGTACTAGAGCACAAACTACTACAACAAAAAACATGTCGCACTTGAGGCATGAGCGGGGTGGGAGGCGGGGCGGTGATTGCTATAGATCAGTACCGCAGAAGTGACACAGTTTTGTGCCTACACTCGAATGAATGCAGAATCTATTTAAGTAAGTGGTTAAAATAAAAATAATTCACTTTTTTATAAAATTTATAATATATATAGCTAATATCTATAGCTAATTACCTTATTTAAATTACTTAAATATTTTCAAATATGTACCATAATAAAATTATTATAATGTACGCATGTATAATGTACGTAATATTTTAAATATTACCAAAATACAAACTCGTCTACGTGAGTAAGTACTTCATTCATCGTCGTCTTATCATAGATCTGTATTCTGCCTACATTACACTCTGAATCTACTACTCTATGACAATGCAAAATGGCGCGCGTCTGCGCCTAGTAATTGAATGTTCGTATTTTAATTGAAAATAATTAAATAAGAATGCTAATACCGATGAAATGTTATTCCGTTGCAGTTGGAAGTGTTACTGGTATATTTTTTGCAGTATCTTAACCAACAACTAGGCATTTTTGCGACTTTTTTTGATTTCGTTTTTTATTGCTGTACGTCTGGCGCGCAGAAGAGCTCGCGGGCGACTAAGTGCACTCAGTGTTGCCACCTTGAATTTTTATAAAGCGCTAAGTCAAAAGTAAAATGTCGCCAGATTTCACAAATTTGGACCACAAAAAAACCACCAAATAACTTTAAATTGTTGCATTAAAATAAATGTTGAAATATTCGTTTTTATTAAATACACTATACAGGGTTTTTTGTATATCAATGAATAAGTACTATCTGACCCGGCAAAACAACTTTTGCCATATAAATTATTTCTAGTATCAATATAAAAAGTAGATAAAAACCTATTCTCAAGCCTAACGAACATACAAAATTTCACTAAAATCGGTTGAGCCGTTTTGGAGGAGATCGCGCACAAACACTGTGACACGAGAATTTTATATATTATTATGGTGGCCCGTGGCACTTCACATGGCTATTGGTATTTGCTATTGGCTATTTGTTGCATTTGGCAAAATAATTGACGTAAACACAAACAAACAAATAAAGGCAAATACGGCCTTCCACACATGGACGTCAAATACCAAACTTTTACTTGATTTTTTTAATACTTAACTCGCCTATTTGACTCTTTTGATGTGCGTAAAAAACCGAAAAAGGTACGGATACGTGTATTTGGTATTGGTCATATTTGTCAAATAGGCAAATAAGGCCAATACTTGTCAAACATACCGTCGACACATGGTGATTGTTTGGCGAATACATCAAATACGCAAATACAAATAGCCATGTGAAGTGCCTGCATTAAATATTCGATTGTGTAACGACTTCACACACTGTAACCTATTAAAACGACTTTATCAAACTTTTCAAGATTTCAACAGCACGAACCAAATTCGATACATATAGGTAATGTCAAGATTAAAAGAAAACATTAACAACGATTGCGCTAAGGGATTCCCCAGCTGTAGAGTAAGCATAAAACAATATGAAATTCTGATTGTGCTTAGGATTTCCCCGGTAGGTGTGTTGCCAGATTCCTTACTGAAAAAACCGCTAAAACCACAAAAAAAAACGCTAAGTTACTAAAAAATCTTCTAAAGGCTTTAAAAAAGGTCCAGTTCTGGTGGAAAAACCACCAAGGTGGCAACACTGAGTGCACTGCTGCTATATAGATTACGTTGAGGGACATCGCACACGTCACACTTTTTGTGTGATCGAGTCTGCGGCTTCCATACAGTCTGATGGCGCGCGCCATGCAGATTGTATGTAAGCCGCAGACTCGAACACACAAAAAGTGTGACGAGTGCGATCTCCCTAAATGTGACCAAGCATTGCGTTGCGTTGTCGAGTCTAGTACGTAGTACATACTATGTCAGTGATATTAACGCTTTCCAGTCAGCCAGCCCTAGCAGTATCCGTGCTATGCCTATTAGGCCGTGTTCACATTAAACCGACTGTGAGCCGCCGAATGTGAGCAGGCTGACTGTGAGCCCCAGTGTGAACTGTGAACGTGAAAATATACGGTATCGAATGTCTGCGCCTACGCCTAGCGTAATAGCATATTGTCGGTTAGGTGTGAACGAAAAAGTGAATATGTATGGAACAATAAACTGCGTAACGTTGGCTCACATTCGGCGGCTCACAGTCGGTTTGATGTGAACACGGCCTAAAGTTATGCTACACGTGAGGCTACTAGCTATTACGCGCACCGCTAACATTGTAAGTCTACGCTCGTTCGCCGTATGTGAGATATTCCTATATAATATATATATATTCGCTTGAGAAATCTACGGCCGCCCGTGGACGCTCGTGGCCGCTCGTGATACTATGTATTACAATAATGAAGATAAAGTTTAAAATCATATGACACTGAAACTGCTCGCCTCGCCTCTGCCATTCCGGTGTGAATCGGCCCTTAGGGCCCTCTCTTCCTAAATTAGCAGGTCGATTGTCTGTCAGTGCGAATATCGACGTAAATACCATTAAAATAACATTCATAACAACGCGCCTTGTACGGTGGCGGTTACGACGCTCGCCGCGTCCATGATAGGGCGAAATAGGAGAAAAAACCTTTTTAAGGCTTAATATAAAACATATTTCAAAAAACTAACCAAACAAAATTATTAACCTGCTTTGTATTGCAAAGCAGTAGATATTTTTTATATATTCTTTTGATAAATAATGAAGGAGTAAAGTGGTTTCATTCAACGATTTGGAGGTGATTTGGTTTTTTATTTCTTTATTATGTGATATCGATAGAAAAAATATGGCAAAACCAAATTACGTATCATATCATGTAGATTACTAATTATTTTTTTCAGATATAATTTCTCTGTTAATGCCGATGAAAAGTTGTTTCATCTGCACGCTTTTTTCGAGAGAGCAGCCTTAAGTGTAAAATATGTAGAACACGTTACCTTTTTATATTATACTCATAAATTACAGTAGGTTGAATATTGAGAACTTTGGCGATCGACCAATCCTAGCGCAAACAGTACCCTAATGTCTCAGATATATAAACTTCACGTTACCAAAACTACTGCAAAATATTAGGCTTAAAGGGACTTGGCTTTTGTCAAGATAGGTCTTCATTGTAAAGTGCTAGTTCAAGACAGTGGTGTGGGAAACGGGCGAGGGAGAATAGTACGAAATACACCTTATAATCCCTCTATTGTAATTCTTATTGAGCTTCCACTATTAGAGATTATGAAACAACGACAATTAGTCGTAATAATTTCCAATTGAAACTATGGCGTCCGCCAAACACTTGAATGCGAGCGCCTCCAACACGGAATCTAATCTAGAACCCATTTTCTTCTTCTCCTTCTTTTTTATCCATAGACAATAAACCATAGTTTTGCCATATTCGGCCAGTACCATTTTAATTGGCCGCCTGTTCAGTGTTTAGCGTTACGTCAGAGCGATAACTCTATTTCGTTTGGAAATTACCAATTACAATATTAATCTAAGTACCAAAAAATCATATTTGAAGTACAACTATTTCGGCAGCGCCATCAGGCTTATTATTATGCATTCTCATCATTCACAAATGATTGTGAATGATGTGATTTGTGAACCATGAGGTTATCCATCATGGTGGAACCACGGACGTAAAAAAAATATTACGTCCGTGGGTGGAACGTGGTGAGCCTTAGACGATAAAATAGCAACATGGACAAGTTAGTCCTTTCTTACACCTTTAGAACTCAGAGACATTTTATTGACAATTAATTTTAATTTATCTAATGAGAAGGATTTATGTAAGAATCTTCAATAAAAAGTTGTTACAGTAAACTGAATGCCGGTTGATTCTGAGGACAGTCTCAGTTGAACCAGAGACTAGTTATAAAAGTTTGGTTTTCACTTTTCTGTTAGGTACAGACTATAATCGAAACAAACAATGTCACGTTTTAATTTTTACGAATAAAACACTGAAACACAAGACAAACAACCCCCCTTAAATATGACTAACGTTAACAATTCCATTAAAACTCTCAGCTGCATTGCCATTTTGCTTTGTATGAGAATAGTTCTAAAGCACTGGGCATAAAGGTCTTGCTACAGATAAGATAACTATGAACGGTAGTACAGCAGCAATAAATTTGGACTACAGTCGAGGTAGACGCCCAAAAATACAGCGCAGTGCATAGCAATTACATTTGCTTGCTGTTGCTATTTCTATACCGAAGTGTATTTAGTGTATTGATGACCTCTGGCTCAGTGGGTGGGCTGTTGGTAGCTCTAGCCGGGGGTCACGGGTTCGAATCCCGCCGACGGAACAAAAAGTTCTTCAAAGTTCCTGGGTCATGGATGTGTATTAAATATGTGTATTATATCATAAAAATCTTAAATATACATATGTAGGTATAGTATAATGATAAAAGCATTAAATATGTATATTTCCGTTGTCCGGTACCCGTAACACAAGTCCTTCAGGTACTTAGTACGGGGCCAGACTGACGTGGTGTGAAGCGTCAATAGATATTATTATTATTATATCGCCGCCCCCACCGAATAAAATCGTAATCAAAAAATCTAAATTTTACAGGAAGAAATAAAAACGGTTTTTGGCTCATAACTTTTTAACAGGTTCACACAGGAAAATTATTTTTATACCAAAAGAAAGCTAATTTTTTTTGCGATATCTTAATGTTTCTTAAAAAATATAATGATATTTCTTACTGATATTATAAGTCAAAAAGTATAATACCGAAATTTAAATAGATTTTTTGTCCGTAACACATCAATACGATATTATTCGGGTAAATTGTCGACAACGAACTACACAGTAATAGTTGGATGCGATCCTATTGGCTGTCTTACAGATATGTTTACTGGCTCTGTAATCGACTGTTACCAATATATTCGACGCTAAGAGTAAGTCACATGTTAATCGTAAAATATATTAACTTTATTATTCCATGGCAAGCGAAACATACTTTATGTATGTAAAAATATAATACAGAATTTAAAAAACATAAAATATATTGTAATAATTAACTGGATTCTTAAATAAAACCATTTTTTATTTTTATTTTAAAGGTATTTTAATAATTTTATAACAAAAGGTAAGTATATAAAATTTTACAGTAAAATAACAATCAGTTATACTTTTTTTATACCTCCGAAGCCTCATCTAGGTCTAATTCATCGAGATCGTCTAACTGTGTCTGTTCCGAATTTCCACAACAGACAAGTGAGTTGTAAAAAGCGTGATAATGTTTAGGAATGTGTTGATTAGCACATAGATCAAGTAAATCGTCATACAGAGGCTTAGGCAGGGGCAAAGGCTGGCGATAAAGGTGTGTCAAGTCTGTATCTAAGTTTGTAGGTGTCAAATTTTTTGGGCGCCGCCCACGTTTTGATTTGTTGCCGTCAGAATCAGTATCTAAGTCAATGTATTCCTCATTAAAATTATATTTCAATTGCAACACATGAGGTCTTTCTTGAGACACCTTTATTTCCATTACTTTCGACCATGAAATCTTTTTACCCTGTGTATCTTTAAGCCAGTTTTTATTGACAATTAGGCGTTTTAAATCAAAAAAGTTATTTTGCTCCATTTCTTTTGCAATATTATATTTCTCGCCTTTTACCTTTGCATTTTGTATTATGCTGTAGACTTGGTCAGGGGTGTACAAAACTTTATTTTTCATTGCACGTTCAACACACGAGTGTTCATTACATCAGTCATTTCATAAAGTTATTGAACATTTTAATTCTGATGAAAACTAGCCAAGTCAAATCTAATCTAGTTAAAGATTCACATTATTTAAATAACATCAATTGTTATAGATATTCAATAAAGCAAAGGAATAGACTCTATTAATTGTTCATAATGTTATTTGGTTCCTATACGTACATAATTCGATTTCCCATGGAACTTGGCACTCATTTAGATCTCCATCCTTTTTACGGCGAAGTCCATAGATAAGAAATATAATGTTTGTATGGAACTTGGCTCAGCATTTTTACATTTATGTTTTTGGTGGGATTTCACTTCCTTTTTGTAAAGAAAAATTTCCGAGCAAGGGGGGACACCTTCATCTTCCCAGTTCAAACATCCATAATATTCGACTATATTCAATCGCAATTCGCAACCTTAAAGTGTCGTTTCACCACTTCCCGACAAGTGTCGGATATGCTATCCGCAACTTATCTGACAGATACTTCATTTATCAGATAAGTGTGGATAGCCTATCTGAAACGTATCAGGAAGTGGAGAAACAGCCCCTAAGCCTTATTGAGACTTGAGTATCAGACGAATAAAACAAAGAAAATCCAAGCGAATGGAAAATTCAGCTATCATCAGAAGGCATTGGAATAATACGGTATAACACAAGTGTATTTCCAACCATTAACTATAGTGTACAACTTACTGAGCGGAAGTTAAGTAGCTATTATTATAATAGCTGTCTAACAGACAGACAAACAGACAAACGGACGGACGAACAGACAGACGAACAGACGTATTGAAATAATTATATGTCTATTCTCGGGACTCAAACTATATCTCCATACCAAATTTAAAAACAATCGGTACAAGCAGTTTGGGTGTGAAGACGTAACAGACAGACCGACACACTTCATTAAGTCGCCTTCTATTCATTTCCTAAAGTTTTTTCAATTCAGAAATAAATGTTTACGGGGAGCTCCCAATTCCCATACAATAAACGTGATTTTTTGGCCTTTTTTGCTCTAAATCAATAATGGCAGCCGATAGATACTTGAAATGTTCACAAAATCTTTAATTATATTTCTTCTTTCAGAATTATTAATAAAAGTAAAATAAAATAAATATTTAAGGGGTGTCTCCATACAAAAAACACAATTTTTGCTCTGTCCGACTCGCACTTGACCGATTTTTTTTTGTTTTCTGATTTTTTCCTACGCTTACACACTATTACCAAGCTGGATTCCAAATTTCAGCCTTCTAGATCATCTGGAAGTGGGTTAGAATTTTGATCTATAGGTCAGTCAGTCAGTGATAAAAATTTAGATTTTCGGACATTAATATCTTAATAACCGTTTGAGCTATGCTTATGAAATTTAGAGCATATATTTATCTCGCAGGTTTGATTATATGAGCCAAATTTGAAACGTTTAACTGAAATAGTTTCTGAATTATGAGGGGGTCAAAAGTAGATGCAACTGGTTAGGGTAATATTACACACGGTGCATGCTCGCCATTCTGTTATGCTGGAACTTGGCTTGACACTCTACCGCGTGTCTAGATCACAAATGAAGATAATGTAAACAATTATTATTGCTTGACCTTCGAAACACGTGGCGAGGTTAAGGCTATCACTTTCTTTTATATGCCGACAAAGCGAGAGCAATGTATAGTACTTTTGATGTAAGCATTAGCAAATTGTCGCAACCTGTAAACACTTGTCGCAATATACGCAAAGTACTATCGTGAGATGCATTACTACATTTATGTAGGTCCGCTTTAGACAGTATTCTATATAACCATTATTACTTTTATCGCAATATATAATTACCAAAAATATGAAATGTACTTTTTACCCGAATAATATGGTAATGTCCTGACTGACATCTGTTTTTAGCCGCCTTTTGTTTTTTGGTACCGGCTGGCTGATTATGTATCTTGCAACAGCAATGCGACAGGCGTAAATTGTACAAATATCGCTGTCAAACATAATTTTTGTATTATGTATTAGCAACAGCGACGCGATAGCGGACAATCGATGGTAGCGCGCTCAAGCGAACAATTGAGGAACTAAAAGTGCATCAAAGCTCGTTGTAATTAAAAAAATCGGTATTACGTATGAGTGAGATCGCAACGCGACAGCAGATAGCGAGCAGCTAGCAAACAATTTGAATTGTCAAAGAGCGACAGCCCATTTAGGTTGTTGCCAAGTTGTTGCTAATGTGTTTTTGATATTTATTCTGCATTACACAAAAGTCAAAGTGTAGAAGTGTATTATACTTCCTATGTATTAATCACATAACTATATTTCACATAAATATCTTTCGTAATTTTATTCTGTTTTTTGTAGGTTATTTGTTAACAGACGCTTTCGATATGTCTCGTGCTTTTCTCATTCAGGAGGCATTAGAAGCACAAAATAGATTAGACGAGAACACGCGCGTGAGACGTTTACGACGAAGATTGAGGAATGAGGCAAGACCTGTGGAGACTCCTAACTTTAGTGCACATTACAGGATAACTAAAGAGTTGTTCGCTGAATTGTGTACTGAACTCGAACCATTTTTGCCTCGAACTCGTAGGAAAACAAAAGTTACTGTAGAATGTAAAGTAAGTAAATACCCAATTATCATTATATTCCTTATTAGTACCTAATTGCAAAGTGTAGATAATCCTACATATATACACTGCTTTTGCAGGTGTTAACAGCACTCTCTTTCTATGCAAGTGGCTCATATCAAAAACCTGTAGGTATGAGCTATTTGCATGGACTTAGTCAGAGCAGCGTGTCTAAGGCAATTACTGATGTGACCATGGCCTTAAATCACCCCTCTATATTGAGAAAGCACATCCATTTTCCTCAAACCAGACAAGAAAGGCAAAGAATAGTAAATGGGTCAGTACTATTAAAATTATATTCATCATATTGATGTGTATTTTGTTAAAAAAATTACCCGCATAAAGCTTACATTTTATTTTTGGCAGGTTTTCAAATAAATTTGGCTTTCCTGGTGATTTGGGGTGTATTGACGGCACACGTGTTGCCTTGGTCAGGCCAAGTGAACACGAGGAGAGATTTTTTAATAGGAAGCACTACCATTCCAGGAATGTTCAAATTGTAAGTATTAATACTAGCAGTAGGCTGATTATGTAGCAGCTATATAATACTGCATTGCTACGTTGTAGCTCAGTATAGAAATATTTTTCTCAATACTTATTTCTATAATAATTTGATAAGCTTAGTTGAAAATGTTTTTTTTTTTATCTTGTTTTAAGTTTTACTTTTTCTACAGATTTGTGATAGTGATCTGAACATATTAAATATTGATGCAACGTTTGGTGGTGCTACCCATGATGCATATATCTGGCAAAATTCAGAAATACACCATCATTTGCAGCAGCTGAATCAAAATGGTGAAAGCATTTGGTTTCTTGGTATGTATTATTATATTATTATAGGTACCCAACAAATTTGCTTTGTCTCTACACTTACAGTCATACATTTTCATTTTAAAGACATGGGGTATTTTTTACCTGCTGTTTAAAAAGTTGTGACCACGAACCAAAATACTAATAAATCTACAATTTTCATTCACACTTAATTTCTGCAAATTATTTTAATGTTGATTCATAGAAATGGAGCTATATTTACTATAATATTCATTGATGTAAGTTCAAATATCTCAGTGTTTACCCCATCTCCTGCAGATATGTAACCTACTATATTATAAAATATATTTTCTTAACAGGTGACTCTGGATATCCATTGAGAACTTGGCTTCTAACACCAATTGTTAACACACAACCTGGCAGTGCAGAAGAGAACTACACAAATATGCATTGCCGAACAAGAAACACAGTTGAGAGGTGTATTGGGGTATTGAAAGCCCGTTGGCGGTGTCTGTTGTCACATAGAGTACTACATTACAATCACCATGTTGTGGCTAAGATTGTTAATGCATGTGCTGTATTACACAACATCACCAACAAGCACAGGCTTCCTGTACCTGAATTACCTTCCAATGATATCCAGAGGGAAGCAGACTTCCTGGTACCTCGGCAGCCGTACATTGAGGAAGGTCAACAGCTTGAACGTGGCAGGCAACAGAGACAACTTATTGTGCAACGCTTATGGAGGAATAGATAAGAATTATTTAGTTATGTAGTTACCATACATTACATATATGTAGTATTTTTAGCCACAAGTATTAGATTGTTTTATTTATATTGTTTTGTATTATTATTTCAAGGTTGTCTGGAAGAAACCGCTTTTAGCGGTAAGACCGCCTGTTTGTACATATTCCTATTGTTTTATTTTAAATTGTAATTTAGTTTAGTTTGTACAAATAAAGAATTTTCTATCTATCTATCTACATTTTGTATTCTAATTCTGATTTCATGTTTTTTTTACTTGTTTTTATAATTAGTAATTTATAATATTTTTTATTATTATGTTGTAACTTGTAAGCTAAAATAGCAAACTAAAGTTAAAGTGTTTGTATAAAATGTTATGATAATAATATGTTGTTCTTTATTAATATCTGAACTTTAGTACAGTTTTATGCAATAAACAATTATTTTTCTGGCCTTTATAAGTATCTATTTTAAATAAAAAGTTTATAATTAAGAACAGTCTTTATTAATAACATACATTGTAATTAATGAAGCAGGATGCACCAGAGGCACAATGTTTTGGTAAAAATCTTAATAAATTAATTATAAGCTAAGTTTCTACTAATTTTTAACTGTTTGAAGTTGTAGCTAATTATTACAAGTACAAAATTCTTATTTATCAATTTATGTACACAATATTTAACAATGAAATCTTATAACTAGGATACAATTTAGTACAATGGTACTACTTATTGTAAATTGGAATATCTTCCAGTAGACCCGATACAGGAGAACATAAAGAAAATTAACAGTATTAGGTGTGTACAGTTATTAATAGTAAGAAAACACATTTATAAGTTATTTAAATATACAAATACTCATATAAATAATAAATATACTAATATGTATATACAATAATTTATAATAATATAAAAATATCATAAGTATAGCTTAAATTAAGGGTTGGTATCAATTATTATCAGGTTAAGCTTAGATAATAGATTCTTATGTACTATTATGAAACTATTAATAAAATAGGGTCACATTTCACTTTTTTATAGTCTCTATCAACTTGGCCATGAGTTCATAATGCATCTTAGGACATTCTGCATTTAACCAAGCAGTTTCTGCATTTGTTCGGGAGGCCTCTGCTATTATCATTGCAGCATTGGCTAATTTTTCCTCTGCTGCAACACGCCTAGACTCTAGTTCCACGACCCAAGCAGGTTCCACTTTTGTTATATCTGTAACATGACAATTAATTTATGTTAAATTTTACAACTATTTCTGCCACAAATTACTAAATAGTTACAATATTAGGCACTTTTCCTTTGAGAAGATTGCAATGATATATGTATTGATAAAAATTAAAATAGGATAACATAGTGATTTTCAAGTATGAATTAATCTAAGTCTTTACAGAACATAACTCCAATTTAAAAATTTGGCCATACATATTAATCAGTTCCTTTACAATAATACTGAAAAAGTATTACACTTACTTGACTTATTGGAGTTTTTATTAATCTTTGAGTCCTGGAACAGTGAACGCTTCAGAGGCCTGGAGGTAGCGGGACTTGCCTTTGCTGAAATGAATAACATTTTTAAGTTTGAATTATCATACAACAGTAATTATTTACTGTTTTATAGTAGTAACCTTTTACCTTACCAGTTTTAACTTCACACACATTAGATTTTTTGTCCCCTGGTGGTGTATGCATAGTGTCTGTAAAAATTACAATGTTGATTGTAAAAAGCATTTGGGAGTAGTGTTTTTAATAAGATGCAAAGTTTTAGTTACTTACATATTATTGTGCTTGTACGCCCAGTCTTTGAAGGTGACACCACTGTTGCAAGAGCCGATTCTAAAAACAAATAGGTATCTATATAATTTTGTTTACAAAGCAGAGAATATATTTTGTATTTATTATATTATTATGAATGTGTTAAGTATATTAAACATAGGTACCTGGCGTGCTTATAGGCACAACATCCTCAGGTACTATAATATCCTCTATCACATTCACAGTCTGAGGTTCATTTTGGATTTCCTGCAAACAATGAAAGATGATAATAATATATTTTTCAGCAATAATTAATAAAAATTTAATTTAATACCGATTACTGACAAAAACGGGCACTCGGTGTTGAGAGTCTCCATACACGGCAGCATCCCCAATTATCTCCAAGATCTTTCGATCTGTTTCAGAGAGATCTTCTTCCCTTGATGGTCCATCACCTGTGCCAGAAGCATCTCGCCGCCTAGCAGCAGCTCTTGACTTGGCTTTGTGTTTTATATCAGCCCAATACTGAATTCAAAGGAAAGAATATTATAGATTCTATATAGATAGATGAATATTATCACAAATGTATATCAAAGAAATGGGTATTCATGAATAAATTATGTATTGCATAATAAATTTGATATACCTAATAATAGTAATTATGATATGCACTTAACCGAGGTGAACTCAATAAAAATTCACTTGCAAGTAATTTTTAGTAAGTAAAAACAGAATTATATTTTGTAAAGAATACTCACACGTTTCCACCGCTGACAACTTTTATTAGCTCCCGACCCATGAGCGTTTAATTTTTGGGCAAGGTCGTTCCACTCTCTGTCAATGGTCTCTTTCGACCTTGCCCCAAGACCAACACCTTTGGCTAATGACGAATGACGAGCCAAGTGGCCCAACAGTTCTTCGATCTGTGAGTGGGAGACTCTGTGTTCCATTTTATACTAAAAAAAATGCAAATACAATAAATTGTACGCGATTATATCTCAAAGAACCAACCTCGGTGAAAACAAATCTCATAATACTGAATACTCACTTGTTGCCTGCATACGTATAAGTTCTTGAAAGTTTGCTTCGAGTGCTTTTCCAGAGCCAATAAATCCACTTTTTCTCACCACTCCAGCCCATTTTTTGTAATAAATAACTAAGAATTCACTTGTACGTTTTGTAAACAAAACACTTGACTTTTTAAATTAGTTCCACGTGTTGCTACAAGATCGCCAGTGGCGCTTTTTTTGTCGCTAAAAATGCATTTAATAACTAGCGGACAACAGCAGAGCAACAGGCTTATATAATACGATTTTTTTCAGCGATTAGCGACCAATCGCGCGACAACTGCGCGACCGGTTGCTGTCTGCTAACCATCTGCTAAAGATACATAATCAGCCGGCCGAATAAGATCGCGATATCAGTTTGCCATATTAGTTTGGTCATTCAGAAATTAGTAATATTTTATTGTTATAGTGTTCGTCGTAAAGTTTGTTTCTTATGCGTAGGCGAATAATACATGTATGTTTATTACAAAATATCTATCTCAAAAACTATCAGTCCGACCGCTATGAAAAAAAATCACGAGGTGGAATTGGCCTTCAAAAGCAATAATCCGTTATAAAAGCACTTCTATAGTAATAGTCGATTACGATACTATTCGGTGGGGGTGGCGATATTATTATTATTTGAAGTACATATTTTTATTATAATTAAATTAATATTATAATTAATAAACAAAAAGGCGCTTTAGTACCTATGTCTGGTCTCTGGTATAAGTCATAAGTAATTAGTAGGTACTTACTTATTGTTGTAATGATAATTCAATTAAGTACCTATTAAACAAGCAGGTTTTCATTTATGGGGTATGTACTTACATAATATTTAATATTTATTAATCCGTCGATCACCAGTTCCTAGAAATCTTTTGTTATCGCGGCCCATATTATGGGCCTTACGGGGCTTGAATCTTGATGGGTTAATGACCAATGTGACGAATGTCGAAATGAAGACGCACTACGGAGTGGCCGCAGCGCCTTGCCTTAGCCGGGATACTCGGGGCGGCAGTGTGGGGACACCGCGCTGCACGTTGCACCGAGTTCCAGAGAGAGCCATGATGCGTATGGTGCTCCTGCACATCGCGGCCCACGTGTGGGCCTTTCTAGGCCACCCCGCGGAACGACCTAAAAAAGTCTGTACATACTTTGATAAGTCTGCGAGACGCGGACGACCGCTGCTAGAGTTGCGGTGGGTTAATTATTATTCAATATTATAAGTATTACTTTTTCGAAGGATTAATTATACTTAATGTTGATGTGAGATTTTGCTAGTGTTGGCGTTATAGGTATATTTATGAAATAATTCGGTGGCCATATTAATCACCAATTGAAAATGTTTAAGACTCCTGAAGTGTAAGTTTTTATGCAATATCCTAAAACTAACACTGTACACGTAAAATACGTGACAAAGCCACGTGCATTAGAGACATACACTTACACACATAGAGACTCTACCACGGACTCTACCTACCCCCTTTCCATCTGGCGATACGTTTGCTCGCTAGCAGTACTTAAATAGCTATTTTAATCAAAAAACAATATACCTACCTACTTAAATACTTATTATGTTTGTTTGCTTTCTCTATGACAAAAAAAATATAAAGATAAAAATAATTAGGTATATTAGTTACTTATATCTAATGTGTTAAGTATGTGATAGGGGAATTGTGCTTAAGATGACATACTTTTTGTTTGAAGATAAATATTTAAAATAAAATAAGTCACATGAGATCAGTAACTTTCTTTTATAAATAAATGATTCATAAACAACGAAATTAAACAGTTTTAGAAAATCAACGTAATATAACAGTGAAAAAAAAAACATAAATTGCACGCCAGGTCGACGAGTGTAAGATGACATATCGATATGGTAAGACGACATACTATTAATCCCTAGACTTTGATGGTATGTCGTCTTATACAATACGTAAATACAAGCTGCATCAGCATCCCTCTAGTTGTCAGTGGTGTAAGGATTCTTTAGTTCTTCATCGTCGACAAAAAATATTCAATGCTTTTTTTACCGATTTAGCGGAGACATAAGTAACTATAGTATGTCATCTTAAGCCGACGTCTAGTATGTCATCTTACCAAATGAGTAATAGTGGATACATTTACATTTTGTAAAAAAATTGTTAACGTTAGAACACGCTTTTATTAATATTTGTGGCCTATAAGAATCCATGTCCATCATAACAATTTGTTATAAGAAAAGATTCTGACCTTATACGTTTTTTCACCGCAAAACAAAAGTGTAAGAAAATTTTTCTCTCATCATAATTAGGAAAACCTTTATTACTTTGTAAAGTACGGTCCCTGTCCGGCATGCTAAGTTGGGCTACTAGTGGGCACACTGAGGTGCTCCATAAACCGTCACAAGTTCACAGAAAGCACAATTATTTCAACGAATTTTGCCGATGTGTCGTCTTATCTGACTATGTCATCTTAAGCACAAATTCCCCTATTACTGATATTAGACACGTGCAGTGTGCTGTGTGCAATATTTGTAATTTGTATGTATCGTGTGAAACATAAATTAATTAAAATGCTGACCGAACTTAGTACCTAATGGCAAAATATCGATAACCTCTAATCATAATATTTTTCTCTTTCTTTTATGTCTGTAACTACGATGATGCAATGCGTTAAAATCATTACAATAGAAACGCCGGCCTGTATGAACAGTTGTTTTACGGGGATGCCAATACAAGAACTCGTACGAATAGTGTTGTTTGTTGACTAAATCATTCGTCGATATTTTCCTTTAACTCTAGTCGCACGCATAAAAACACCGTGCTGAAGTCTGCCGAACTGAAGTTACGGACGGTGCACGGCAACGCCGCACTGTTATAGCTCTACCATGAGTTTAATCAACGGCCCGGGCCGCACCTGCGTCTTAAGGTTGGTTTACACCAAAAGAACATAGAGCAAGAACAGCACAAGAACATTCTTTCGTATTCGTTTAGTGTAAACTATAATTCGTTACAACATACTGTAGATCGTTTACACCAATCGAATCAACAAGAACATCAAGAATAAGAATTTTTGCTCTATAGATGAGAATCATATAGCTCCGTTTAGACCAAACGAGAGAGTGCTCATTGCTCATTCGTCAATGATAAGTAGTTAATTTATTTTTATAGTCATCAAAGGTTGGATGTTGTTGTTGGATGAGGTTGTATGGATCCCATAAACATCTTTTGTTATGGTATAATTCTATCATTTGTAAACATTTTTCAGTACTCCGATCCATATTTACGAAATAACCTTTGATAAACTACCTAAAACCAGCCGCCAAAAAGTAAAAATATCAAGAACACTAGAATAGAAGAGCGAGCACGTCCGAACACGAAATAACGCTCTAGGCAATTGCTCGAGCGCTCTTGCGTCGTTTACACCAAACGAGCGAGATTCTTAGAGCATTCTACCTATTTACCGCCGAACACGTGGCGAACACACTAGAACAACGAAAGAATGCTCGTTGTTAGTTTACATCAAAAGAACTTTACTAGAATGAGCATTCGCTCATTTGGTCTAAACGGAGCTTTACGTAGTAACTAATATCTGATCTGTGCCTGCGTCTATCGTCCGAAGCTTCGTGCTATGAGACGATACTATTGGACGATACACGCAGATCGTCCAATAGTATCGTTTTTAGCGCGAAGCACTTCGCATACGCGGCTGCGGCACGTTTAGTTTTTATCGATAAAATCGATACCGACTACCTACGTAAATTTTTAGTATTGCAAATTTTACAGCGCCTCTAGCGGTCACTTGCGGAACTAAAATCGCCATACTAAAAATTTACGTAGTCGGTATCGAGTATCGACAAAAACTATAGCTTTAAACTCATGGTAGAGCTAAGTCTGCTGTCCGCTTGGAGTGGAGGGTGTTAGGTGTATTTTCGTAACGAAATTTCTTGATTCGGTCGCCACGCTAAAGCGGATAAAAGCGATATAATAGCTTATAAATAAACACTTTTTTCTGAAAACTGAATGATTAAATCTATAAGTTTGATCATTCAGTTTTCAAATCTCTGTTTAAGAATTAAATTAAATTAATTAATAATTAAATCTCTCATAATAAAGAACAATAGCCAAAAATTATTAATTATTATTAGGGAGTGCCTCCGCTGCCGGCGCCGCGCCGGTTGCCGAAATGGCTGCCGGCGCCATTTTCCGAAGTTTGCCGAAGTCACGCGATGTTTGCCGAATAGGCTGCCCGCGCCTATTTGGCAAACATCGCTTGTCAAATTACAGAATAATGATCAAAAACATCAGTCTTGAGCTAAAGGACTATGAAAAGTACAAATATAGTCCGTCAAGAAAGTCTTGACAGGCGAGAAAAATTTCTAAACGTAATCACGCTTATAAGGTGTATTTTTTTCCTTGTATTTTCACAGAGAACGCTAATTATATTTTAAATAATGTCACCTTGCACATTTTTATCTCGAATTAATAAAGTTCTCATATTATTTATTTCATTTAAAAATTTTCCCGCCTGTCATGAACTCATGACTTTCTTGTCATAAGGTCATAATGTAAGGATGTACATTTTAATTGTGGTGATGATGATGTTGATAAATTTTAATGTGATCTGCATAGTAGCATAATATAAGTACTTTTGCTTCTTTAAACAACGCTGAAACTCTCTAACATGTATATTGTAGAGTCTGAAGTTCTGTTCAGTACCTTCGGAAGTATACCACGGGGTTTATAACTGTGGTGCAAAATCTTACTTTTTGGTAGCTGAAAAAAGGTAGCTAAGGTAAAGCTAAGGTAAAGGTAAAGCTAATGATGAAAATGCATCACAAAAAACTAAAATATCCATAGCCGAACATAATAATATAACCTTCACCTTTGGAAGTCGGTTAAGAAGTCGAATATGATGATCGAATATGATGTCGAATAATGAGATTATAATTATTTCTTTTTAAAATTTATGTATTGGCACTGGACCCTAGCGTTTTACGCATTATCACCGGATCCCATTTTGAGTGCCAGCGCCGGCAGCCGTTGTTTTAAATCTCGGCTGCCGGCAGTATACTTACCGCCGGTTCCCATTACTGATATTTTTGGTAGCCGGCGCCGACAGAGGAGGCACTCCCTTATTATTCTTGTTAAAGGTTTATCGATAAAATGTAGGTAAAGATACAACACTAGCAACTTTAGTGTGACAACTGACAAGTGACAACAACAGCTGCCAATCCAATTATTATTGTCAGAAAAGGCGGCGCGGCGAATCGACCAATAAAATTTTATTCGAAATTTAAACAAAATATAATAAAAAGGTAGCCGAAAATCTAATTTTAGTGTTCAGTTAAATTCAAGAATTTCAAGATTTTATCTTGCATTTGATAAAACATTAAGGTGAGTTAAGTGTTTTTAATATCCTACAATCTGAATTTATTTTAATTAAAAATATAAGTATTTGTGTTCAATTATTCATAACGTATAAATTAATTTAATAAATAAAATGTACTAACTGTACAACCTAAAAATTTTAGGCAATTAAAATTAATACTTTTTTAATTGTAAGTACCTAAGTATTAATTTATTGCAATAAAATAAAGCTCGTCCATTAATGTGTAATGTTAGTTATCAAAATAATTACAAAAATACTTGTAATTGTAAAAAATACTGAACTATTTAGTACGGTACCTACTTATCTCAATATGTACCTACCTATTAAATTAATTTTAAATGTTAATTAATTTTGTTACAATTTCATAGTTTAAAAATCAGTGCAACATCTTTCATTCTAGCTTTGGTATTATTCACTGATAGAATTTTATAACTGTACCTACATTATAAGTAGGTAATGTAAAATGTAACAAGTCTTAAGTTTGAAAAAAGGCTTATTATATTTTATGTATTCAACATATTATTATATTCATAATAAAAACATTTATATTTCCAGGTGAACCATGTGTGGTATTTGGGCACTTTTTGGCATGAATGGAGATGCAAATACAGCATGTTTTGATTGCTTCTTCAAAATTAAACACCGAGGACCAGATGCCTGGAGAATTGAGAGAGATGCCAGAGAACCATTGGCAACTTTGGGATTCCACAGGCTGACAATTGTTGACACTTTACATGGTATGCAGCCCATGAAAATACACCAGTATCCTCGGGTAACACTTATCTGTAACGGTGAAATATACAACTGTAAGCGCTTACGTGAACAATATAACTTCTGTTATGAAACCAGATGTGACGTAGAAGCCGTTATTCACTGTTATAAACACTTTAGCATAGCTGAAGCTGTAAAAAAACTAGATGGAGTGTTTGCTTTCTGCTTGGTTGATGGGGAGGCTAAAAAAATATATCTCGCTAGAGATCCCTATGGAGTGAGGCCCCTGTTTAAGCTTCAAGATGTAGAAAATGGTGTTCTGGGGATTTGTTCTGAAGCTAAAGGCCTGGTGGGTGTAAAACCGAAGTTGGGCCCGAACGCCACCCTGGCCCAATTTCCACCTGGCCACATTGAGGTATGGGATATTCTAGAAAGTGGTAAGGTAAAACTTAACCGAACAGAACAATACTTCAAACCAGGATACCCACCCAGTTTCAAACCATTTGTGTCTGAAGATGAATTAAAGGATCTAGATGTGTACCAAAAAACTGCCTATTTGCTGGAAGCAGCCTGCAAAAAGAGATTGATGTCTGATAGAAGAATTGGTTGCCTTCTGAGTGGAGGATTAGACTCATCATTAGTTACTGCCTTAGTTGTTAAATTGGCTAAGCAACAGCAAATTCCTTACAAGATACAAACCTTTGCTATTGGTATGGGAGACTCTCCAGATTTGGCTGCAGCTAGAATAGTCGCCGACCATCTCGGAACAGAACATCACGAGATTAAATTTGACGAAAATGATGTTAAGGCTGCCTTAGACGATGTTATCTATCATTTAGAGTCGTTTGACATCACAACAATAAGAGCAAGTTTGCCCATGTACCTTCTCTCTAAGTACATAAAGGAAAACACTGATACAACTGTAATATTTAGTGGAGAAGGGGCAGATGAGTTAGCTCAGGGCTACATTTACTTCAGAGATGCTCCATCTGAAGCTGCAGGTCACGAGGAGAGTATACGCTTGCTCTCAGATATCTACTTGTATGATGGGCTGAGAGCTGACAGAACAACCAGTGCCCAGAGCTTGGAACCTCGAGTGCCTTTCTTGGACATTCAATTCACCAACCACTACCTCAATGTAGACCCAAAATTAAAAACCCCCCAAAATGGTGTGGAAAAACACTTATTAAGGCAAAGTTTCGCCAACAGCGGGCTCCTACCAGACTCTATATTATGGAGACACAAAGAAGCATTCAGTGATGGTGTGGCTTCAGTGAAAAAGTCGCTGTTTACTACAATCGACGAGATCATCAGAGAAAGATTTTCCAAACATGATGAGGAGTACCCTGGAACACAACCAACCACCGTGGAAGCAAAGTACTATCGACATGTGTTTGAAAAGTCTTTTCCTGGACAATATAATTTCACGCCATACTATTGGATGCCAAAATGGGTTCAAGTGTCAGATCCGTCTGCAAGATTTATTAAACACTATGCTGCAAGAGAATGAAGATATTTTTTTATAATAATCTCGAAAAATGGTCTATAAAATTCTTGAGATTATTATACTTACAGAAAAACTGGATTTTCAATAATTAATATTTCGTGCTATTAAAATTGTTGTTATTATCATTTCAGTTATAAATCAGCCTTTGACCAGCATGAAATTTTTTCAATTTTAAAATTATAATTACTTATAATAAAAACCGGCATAATGTTATGCGTAATGCGAATTACTTATTTGAAGTATTTATATTACTATTTTTGATCTGAAACATACAAGAAAAATAATTATAATGTTAATTTATATTTTTATCACATAAACGTTTTGTTATTTATGTTACGTCTTATAAAGACTGCTTTATGTGATATTCTAACTGCCACTAAAATTGTTTTATAGCATAACTATAAAATTTTTACAGTTAAGCATTGTTTACATGTGTAGGTATTATTTTTATTTTTCAATATTTAATTTTTGATCTGAAACAAACAAAATTATTTTGATCATGTTTTGATTTTTTTGTTTTATCTTATCTTATAAGTTATAATAACTTATACCTAAGTTATAAGTTATAACTTAATTTTGTTATATGTATAATGTATATAAATATACCTATAATTAAATCATTTTTATAGCCTAGCTATTAAAAATAATATACAGTTTAGTATTATAAACACGTGTAAGTACTTATATTATTTTTATTTTGCAATAAAATTTTGTCTTTCTGAAAATTCTGTATAATTTTGTTTTTTGATATGATGTACTTAAAATTTGATTTATGATAATACGCCATACATAAAAAGGTGCCGCCATCTCTATCAGCATAGAGGAATATTATATTCCTATATGCTGATAGAGGAATATATTATATACTTAATACTATATTCTTAACCGACTTCCAAAAAGGAGGAGGTTACATTATATTCGGCTGTGGATATATTTTTTTATAACAAATACATGCTCAGACCAAATAAAAAGAATTTTATTTGGTCTGAGAATACATATCTATCAGTAAAATAAAAATAAAACTTTAAAGGGAGAAGAGCTAATTATCAAGAGCCCAAGTACCTACAGTAATTAATACATATCCTCTAACAACACTTATTCCTTCTAACTCTTTTCCGCGTGCGAGCTCAGAGGAATTAGGGCTGATGACATAACTTGTTATTATAAATAATATTTCCACGGAGTTCTAGCGCAGAGTACACCTTGCTTTGCTTCCTATTTTAAATTTAGAGTAGCAATTAATATGACACCACTGTAATTTGTGTCACAGCAAAACTATGTTATTTCCTATTTATAAAGTTATGTGAGTCCGTAACGCGTCATTTAATACCTAAACATTAATGTATAATTTAAACACAACACCAAAACTAATCGGCATTGAACTGGTATGTTAATTTGAACAAGTGTTTTATTGTGATCTTTTTAAAATGTTTGATTTATGATTCAAATACTAATGTGACGCTATAGGAAGCGTATAATAGTAATCAAGATACAATCGAGTTTTAGATTCGAATTACCTCAAGTATCAGCCAGTAGTAATTTAGAAGAAGGCACATAAGAAAAATGGTTTTATTGATAAATATCTTTATATTTGCATAATTATTATACTTTAATTTAAGAGCTCCTGCTCGGTGTTTATATTCTTTTTCGACTTAATCTTGTCGCCAACGTAGTTCCAATATTTAGACCTTATTTTGTCGTACTTTGTTGCTAACGCCTGGCACAATTCTAGCGCTCTATCGGCGTTGTAATAGGAATTGGTTTCGCCTTTCTTCATGGCCTCCTCGCAAATGTCGATAAGGAATGCTAGTAAATAAATGGAGCGGCATTTGTTATTGTAAAGCTCCTCACAGAACGACACAACAACTGAATTCCCGCATAATCCTCTCTTATCATGAAGCATAACTCCTCTCAGATAGTTCCAAGCGCTCTCATTATTTTTTACAAACTTGATCTTCTCCATGGCGTAGCAAATTTCCTTTTGCACATTCATGTCCGACCATCCGCGGTGGTTGTTCATTACAAAGTACCTTTGATTCCAGGCTGAGTTGTTTCTCACATCTTCATCTATCAAGTTATTAACAAACTCCATTTCCTTATCATAAATCCTGCAACAGATTTTAATATTATAAACATGGGCGTGCAGTCTTTGTAGGCAAAAAGGCAGTGCTTGCCATTCATAGATAACAGATATTTTAATTTAACTTTCGTACTTTTTAAATGACTCATGACGTTAATTTTTTAATAATAATAGTAAAAAATATAGTAAAAAGAAATAATACACATTTAAAACGCCTCAATTTATAATATAGCAACATGTAATCAGGTACACGCGCGAACGGGTTCACGAGAGGTCAAGATAGGCTCAGTGTTGAGGTGCCTGCCTTGCGCGTATGTGTGAGTGTGTCCGTGCACAGCCGAAAACGCACACAACCATGAATATCGAATGCGATTATTGTACTGCAAGCTCTGCGGCAGACCCCAGCAGTGTTGCCAACTATGGGGATATCCCACTTTTAGTAGGGAAAAATTAAATATATAGTGCGTATTTTAGGGAGTAAAAATATTATATTATATTCATGGGCGTGAAATTTTTTAAGCAAAAATGTATATTTATTTGGTTTTTATTACTGTTTTTATATAAATAATGACATCATGAGTGACGTTTTTGCCGCAAACAATAATTGCGGTCGGCTGAAGTAGTATTTTCAGCGTTTTGATCTCTCAGTGGAAAGTACCCCAAGTAATAAATAATATATTTAAATAATAGTTGGGGAGTTCTGGTTGAAATTCAATGGCATCACTGGCACCGCGGCCGGCGCGGGCGCCCGCGCCATCCATGCCGACGGCGATCGGAACTACTCGTGAATAGTCGTGAGCAATCGGATATAATCCGAGTAAAATGAATAGACGCAAATCTAACTAATTACGTATAATATGTACATTATGCATTTTTGTTTTGTGAGGTTTATAATATTTGTTTACATTTTACATAGCTGAAATTTTTTGTGTTTTGGGAGGCCATTTGCTTTTTTCATGTGATCGAGCACTGTTAGTACTATATTATATTATTATTTTTGGTTTTATAGTTTTCTAAGAATATTTAAGATTTTAATATTTGAAAGTTTGTATAATATTTAACAGTTTAACATTAATAATTGCGTACATTCATAACTATCACTCACTTGGATAAGATAATTTGTGGTGGCCAAAATTTTGCATTTATTTACATCGGATTATGGATCGGATCTCAAGTAACCGGAACCTTGATTATGTGAAAAGACAAAAGTTAAGCTGATTAGGTGAGTACTTAAAATATACTAGATATAAAAATGAAAAAGTTGTAAAAGAAAATGTTTTTTTTATTTTGTTTCACGCCAAAACTAATGAACCGATTGTAATAAAATTTTGTACACAGTTAGTCTAGAGCCTGAGAGAGCCATAGGCTACATTTTGATGAGGCAAAAATATATTATCTAATTTCCATGGAAATATCGATGAAAATAAATTCACATTGTATTTCTAATACGTAACAATAGATGGCGTTTTTATTTATTTTAGCTTAGCGCACAATATTATGTTGTATGGTAATTGGTATATTTCCATGGGTTTCGATGAAATAAACTCTCATTGTAGTTCCAAAGCGTGACAACAGATGGCGTTTTTTTATTTCTTCATAACAGAACGTAATTATGCTAATAGTTTAGAAAACATAGTTTTTAATTTATATCTACACTATTATTATAATTTATGCGAAAATATATCTTTTTGTCCGTTTGTCTGTCTGTTTTGCTTTCACACCAAAACTACTGAACCGATATCGCTGCATTACCAGTGTCAAAATCTTGTGCACGCCGCTGATTATAAATGGTTTATTTTATTGTCTACTAGATGACGCCTGCAACTCCGTTGCGCGAAAATTCGTTTATCGCGCAGGAACCGTAAATTTTTCCGGGATAAAAAGTATCCTATGTCCGTTTTCCCGGGACTGTATCCCCATACCACATTTCAGCAAAATCAGTTCAGCAGTTGGGCGTGAAGAGGTAACAAACAGATAGATAGACACACTTCCGCATTTATAATATTAGGATGGATATTTTGCTGATAAATATATTATCACTGATAATATCTAATGTAAAACTGCATTTTGCTGTTCTTCCCTACCTTAGATTGTAAGATCTCAGAAACTATACAAGCCATTATGTACTACAGAACTACAGCCATAACGATTAACGATAATAGGTTACTTTCTTTTCTGGTAACTCAAAAAATTCTTACCCAAACTCTTTTATGACCCACTGCCTATGTTGCCACGCATGATAATTTTTTGGATCTTGTATAAGGGCATCACCAGTCAAATCAAGTTCCTGCGATGGATCCTTAAGCCATTCCACTAGGACTCTTCTGTGATGCCAAACCTAAACAATTAAAATGCTATATCAATTTTTAATTATACTACAGACTGAAATGAAATGAAAATATTTTTATTTCCAAATTGGTTAAAAATTAACACAATTAGAATGTCTACATGAGGCCTATCACCGCATTAGTAGATAGGTAAGTAAAAACTAAAAATATTCATTGTTAACTGTGTATTACTATAACTTTTATACCCTACAGTCAGAAGTCAAAACTGACTCTAAAATATTATTTATACTTATTTAATATTATGTTTTCAACAATAAAATAAAATATTTTTTATTTAAAAATAGGTATTGTAAATAAACTTTTTGGACGTCGGGACTACAATGCCTACCACTGGTCAGGAACTAGCCTGGTGTGAAGAACCGACATAACCCACACAGGGCCATCTTTTACCAAAAAGATGGAAAAATTTATACCAACCATTACCATATTTTAATATCTACTAGCTATTTGACCGAGCTTTGCTCGGTATTCGATAAAACACGAATAAAATGTCATTTTCTAAAAATGATTCCTAGCTAGATCGATTTATCACCCCCGAAACCCCCTATATACTAAATTTATTCAAAATCGTTGGAGCCGATTCCGAGATTCCAATTATATATAATATACAAGAATTGCTCGTTTAAAGATATACGATTCTGGGTACAAGACTGATCATAGTATTTTATTACACTTACTTGATAGTTCTTGGGTGATTGTTTAATTACAGACTCGACATATTCTAGTTCAGATCTTAAATCAGTTCCCAAAGCTTTTAACAGATCTCTCCTGAAATAAAATAAAACATTCTAATAACTAAGTGAGATAACACTTGTTAACTACATAAGTATTTTTAAAACAAACATGTTATAATATTTCAAAAAAAATCATTGTATTTTTTCATAGTGAAAGTATCAATATGACCACAAACTGAGTAATTACCTGTATTGCCAAATAGTATAATTAGCAGAATTCAGCTCCACAGCATCTTTAGTTAAATGCAATGCTCTCTCTGACATTTCATTATTCTGAAGGACGGCTCTAAAATAGTCATAAACATCTTCAACTGAAAGAATACAAATTATCAGATTAAAGATTTCCTTCACATTTTTCTCAAAATAATAATAAATTAATCAGAATAATTTTACATACTCAATCTCAAACAAACAAATAAAATATTAAAAATTATCTTTACAAGCCAATGTAAACATAATTTGAAATGCCTTGACCTAATGTTTTAGTTTTTTACCCTGACTTATTTGCTGTCTATATTAATTTCAAATTTACCGAATATTTGGTGCAGATACTTACATTTTTCAGAATGTGCAATAACTACAACCGGTGTAGGCCCATCATCCTCCGGAACCGGGGTCACATCTGACCATTCTGGCCTATCTCTATAGAAAGTCCACTCCGTGTAACTGCTTTCACCGTCAGACATTTTAGTTCACTGGAACTGGTTTACTTAACTAAAGCCTTTAAATACCTCCCTTATCAAAAACCAGAAGGTTAGACGTGAGGAAAACGGTGTATTTAGAATTATAGTGTTATGTTTGCCTATGGATATGAAACATAAAGTTAATGTTTGTATAAACTAAGTATGCACTACTTGAATTTTACTTAAATTGTTATCTTTTTAAATAAATAAATGTAAGACAAAATAAATTACAAACTATTAAAGCACTTTGGATTTATCAAATTATCAGTTGTCACTTGTCAGTTGTCTGATGTCTCATGTCTGTTGTCAAATGTCAACATCAAAAATAAAATAAGTATTAAATATCTTATATATAAAATTCTCGTGTCACAATGTTAGTCCGCGAACTCCTCCGAAACGGCTTTACTGATTTTTACCAAATTTTATATGCATATTCAGTAGGTCTGAGAATCGGCTACTGGGTACTTTAAATATATTGATAAGTGCATTTGTTGAATAAATAATAGTAAATTATTACAACCTGAGACTGACGGCGACCATTGTTTGTGCGACGAGATAGCGATCGACGTTGCCATGGCGACATACTTATTTAGTCACTTCAATAAGTTTTGAATTTGACAACTAGTTTTTTTAATATGGACAATGGACACACACAGTGCACACAACTTAATATTTTTCACCTAAATAATAGTCATCATATTTTACTGAGACAGAACAATCTCAAATAAAACAAATTGAAAATTCTCTTATCAGAGTTTATTGCTTAACTTTACAACATAAATACTATCCTTAAATCTATGAGGAAATAAATAGAGGGATCTTTAAAGTTTAACACAACATAACAGCATTTAAAATACCAAAAAGTTACATTAAAAAATAGCACAAGTTCAGTTATATCATTATTAATGTTAATAATAACTAAATTATTCATTACCAGCCATAGCTATAGCCTAACCCGTTTGTGTACGCCATGTGTGAGACCGCGGGGGCCGCCGAGTAGGCTACTCCTAGAACACCGGTTGCCACCTGGAAAATAATAAAAAACAATTTTTCCATTTTCAAAATTTACACTTATGCAGCTCAACGACTAACGACACCCTTATGAAAAACAACGATTAGTTAAGAGTTGAGAGTTCAAAGTATCAACGAACACTATTATGACCATGACCATTGGCCGCACTATATTACCTAACTAGCTGTTGCCCGCGACTTCGTCCGCGTGGACTTCAGTTTATAGCGCGCGGTGTCAACAAAATTGGTGTCAAATTTAAAAGCTTTTTAAAACCCTGGTACCCTTCAAATCAAAATACCCAACACAGCTGTGCAGTGTGCACATAATATATATTTCATAGTAGTACTAAGTTAACTTTTTTATACCAAATTTTTAAGCTTATTTGGCCCCCCATTACACAACTTTAGCTTTACCCATAAACTATTTAGTATTTATCATTGGTAGGCTGTACATGTACATTACACAACATTGTACCACCTCTTATAGAAATACGTATGAGCAAGCGATAGCGCGATCTAGGCGACTCTTGGTGCCATCTGTTATGAGTTTTTGGAAGTAACTTAATTTGAACAAATTTACGCATAAACACCCCCTTACAACCCCTTTTTCCAGTTAAAAAGTAGCCTATGTCCTTTTTTTAGGCTTTAGACTATCTGTGTACAAAATTTCATTACAATCGGTTCAGTAGTTTTGGCGTGAAAGCGAGACAGACAGACAGACAGAGATACTTTCGCATTTATAATATTAGTATAGAAGTATAGATTACACAGCTACTAAGTATATTTCGTTTTGTAATAATTATACATAATTACCTAGGTAGTATAAAGTAATTAGTAAAGTAATTTAGTAATTTATACCATAGAAATGGTATAAACTATAAAGGGTTTACGGTTTACCTTGACAGGAGCTGCAATGTGCGACAACACTGGGGCCGCCACTCCATGGTAAGCTGGCGTCAATGCTAAACCAGGATTACTGACGCGAATGTCCGCCTTCCGGACACTGGAGAACGGCGTATCGATTGCCTTTGAATAGGTGGACACCTGAAAAAAAAAGATCTAATATTATTGGCTGCTGAATAGTACCTACCAAATAGGTAGTGCTAGGATGGGTAGGTAATGACTAATGGGTCTACAGATCATCATTGTGAGTGCTGAAAGGCTGTTCCACGTAAGCTTCCCATAGGGATCGTATTAAAAAAATATCCACAGCCGAGCACAATATGACCTCCTCCTTTTTTGATGGCTAAAAAATTAAAACGCGCGCATTGCGTCAGAGCGCAGTGGAGCGGGCCGCATTTTGCGTACATTTTTATGACCTGCCGTTTCGGAAAATGTATGGAAAATGCTTCGCTGCGTCATAAAGTGCGCGTATCTAACATTAAGCCGCATTTTTAACCGACTTCAAAAAAAGGAGGTTATCAATTCCACGCGTATGTATGTAACATTTCCAGAACCGCCCAGTTTTCGTATATGTTAGTCTATATCAGCGTCTGAACAAATATTGTGCCGAATTTCAAAAGTGTATGATATGTATGTATGTAAGTATGAATGTATGTATGTTTTTATGTTTGTGTTCGCATATCTCTGGAACTACCACACCGATTTCAGTTATTCTTTTTTTGTTGTACTAGGTATTGTTCAACTTAAGGAATAGTGCAAGTTTCATGAAAATAGGTTCAGTAGTTTTGGAGATAGGGAGTTTTAATTCTCAATTACGTACAATTTTGAAGTCGGTTTTATCTTTTTAAAATACAGTTATCTATTTATTACTTATTCATTATTATGGGATTACTTACTTGGCCTAGATTAAAAGGCGATCTGTAGACATTGGCCTGTTGGGAAGCAATCGCCGGCTGCGCGGGGTAGTTGTTGTACCCGGTGGCCACAGGTGGTCCGTATAACCCGGCTGGGCCTAATAGACCAGCCGCCTGGACCACAGCCACAGTACATGCTAAGAGGATGATCTGAAACAAAAATAGCTAATCAATTTAAATATTAAAGAATAGTCCCTTTACCAAACATACAGAGTGTAACAACCTAAAGTATTATCACGTTTTGTTACACCTTGTACCTATAAATAATAAAATGTATCTGTCGCAGTCATCAGGTTTAATCTGCGATTCGATTGAATGACTAGCGTTTTCATAAAATGACACCATTCAATTGAATGACTAAAGGACAACTCGTCAAGACGTTGACTGTGACGTTTAACGTTTTGACTAAAAGTCAGATAGTGAAGTTGTTAAATGGGATGCTATACTTTTTAGTATCCGTTGTATCAGTAATTTAAGTAGCCGTTGACGGGGTATTAATAGGTTAATCCACGCTGTCTTATTATTTTATAACAAATAAAGCACTTTAAAGTAAATTTTATCGACAAAATATCAACACAGTGCGATTGCACGTCAATCAGATCGCACAGCTGATTAGCTATGCGATCTGTTTGACGCCATATTTGTTTTAGTGACAACTAGCGCCTCAGTGGGAAAAAAGTGAAATACGTTCAATTACCTGACTAATTTCATGTCTGCTATCTTCAAAGGGCTATATTACAAATCGTTAACTAGTTGGACGTTGAGCGAAGATCGTTCAATCGACGTTCGGCCGAATCATTCAATTGAATGGTGTCATTCTATGAAAACGCTAGTCATTCAATCGAATCGCAGATTGAACTAGATGACTGCGACATATCTACTACCTACTAGCATATCTGCATATTATTTGAAGATCTGCTTGTCTTTGTCTGACACGGAAATATCGTTATATTAGTATGTGAGTAGGTACTAGGTAGTACACAAATACATTATGCGACCATTATTGTACCATAATGAAAACACTTTGGGACAAAATTGATTTTAATAAAATAATAGGCACAGAAAACGAACAGGCTGCGTAATGCGTTATGTCCTTTTGCAAAAAACATCAACATATTAGTTAGTTGCACCTTTGATGATAACAATAATGCTTAGCACAAACTTACGCGACCACGCGACTGCGAAGCGGCAGCGTCAATACAAAACATACAATTTGACATGTTTTGTATTGACGCTGCCGCTTCGCAGTCGCGTGGTCGCGTAGGTTTGTGCAAAGCATAACGTTATTTAGATGCGGGCGGTGCACATTGTGACGCAGTGCAACGGGGCGGGCCGCATTTTTCATATAAGTTTTATGACCGAGTGCGCGGTGGGTTTATGACCCAACTTGTATGAAAAATATGCGCCTCTCCTTCAAACGTATCACAAAATCGTAAACTAGTAAAGAAAGCGGGGAAGCCTTTGCCCAGCAGTGGATCAAGCTGCACAGTTCCTATAGGTTGTTAATATTCATTACTTTCTCCGTACTTCACCACTCACCTTAATCATTGTATCGTTGCAAAATTCAGATACCTTATGTGATAACCGCAGGTCAGTTTAAGCTTTTATAGTAACATATATGACAACCCAATGTTCTAGTTCAAGGAGTAAACATAACATGATTTATCGCATAATACATAAGGGCTATTGTGTACCTTAAGAAAGTCTAGGGTGTGGCTGATTCAGGACACGTTAGGTCAAGCTTCAAGACCTAAGTACATCGACCACAATGATTAATATTTCGTATTAATACTGTATAGCATACGAGTCATGTATTTTGATATACGGCTGTCGCCTACCAGTTTAATTGTTTGAACTAGATATTATAATTTATTACTTACTACAATAAGCCTAGGAAGAAATAGGTAGGTATACTTACCTACTTAGTACTTACCTACCTAATTAATTATGATCTGAGATAATTCTGTTTGACAATGTTTTTAAACTTCGAACTTCGAATATCATTATCACTGCACCTGTATTACGTTATGTACTTATGTATAACTAGCTGTTGCCCGCGAATCCGTCCGCGTGGACTTCAGCTTATAGCGCGCGGTAGTTTCCGTTTCCATGTTGGCTACAGAGTTACTTCCGCGGTACGATTACTTCAAACTTCAAAAATCTTCTTAAAACTTCAAATAAAATCGCGAAAAAATTTCATCATCCTTACCACCTCAGAAACTGAACCCGTATAAACACCCCCTTTCAACCTCTTTTTCCACTTAAAAAGTAGCCTATGTCCTTTCTCAGGCTTTAGACTATCTGTGTACAAAATTTCATTACAATCGGTTCAGTAGTTTTGGCGTGAAAGCGAGACAGACAGACAGAGATACTTTCGCATTTATAATATTAGTATAGATGTCGCAGCAAACTGGTTAAAATAGCCGTTCAATCAAACAGCTAGCCCTTTGACTGAACAGCGCCATTCAATCTCACGGCTAGCTTTTTAATTGAATATTTCAGTTGCTCGAAACGTTCAACACTACAGCTGATTCAAAAGCAGCCATTTGATTGAATTAGTTCAGCGCTCACCACCGCGGCGCTAGGTGCGTTTTGTTTACAATATGGCATCAACTAGCCGGAGTTTTGCGATTGTATTAAGATATTTTTCGTAAATATACGTTACAAGTGTTATTTAAGTGACAGAAATTATGGGGGCACATACGAGTGAATCAAAATTTTAAGAAATATTCGAGGAAAAATTACGGGATTATGAAATGCATCACCAAGGTATTAATTGCAATTATTGTGTTCAAAACGAGTTAGAATACAATTTATTATCTATTCTTAATAAAGCTGACCATTAGCTGTTTAGTGTAATAATAACACTAAACTAATGGTCAGCTTAGTTAATTTGCCATTTAACCAGTTAGCTAAGCGTCGTCTAGCTGTAGTGTTGAACGTTACAGTCAACAAGTCGGTTAAACGACGTGTATAGCCGTGTGATTGAATGGCGTTGTTCAGTCAAAGGGCTAGCCGTTTGATCGAAGGGCTATTTAGTATTTTAATCAGTGGACTGCGACATAGATATTATAGATTTTGCTTGTAATCTCACGGTATACCGGCCAAACCGGGCGCTCGCACTACCGCATATAGATCTAGATTTCAGCCTAAGAAGTTTTACGGCACAGCTAAAATTAAGTATATTGCATAAGACGTACTTATACATTTTAGACGGAAAAAGCAATATTGTACATAACTATCATAATAACTATAATTTAATATTGTAGAAACATTATCCTAATAGCAGCTAACATTAACAATTCGACGATTAGACAGTAGAGGGTGCGGCTGTCCGTCGTCTCGTACTAGCTGACCTAATACTGTCAGAACTCAGCAGTCATTAGTCGGCGATACCTAGGTATTGTCTTTTTACGGCAAAATGCTGCGGCGTTTATCAAAGCGCGTATATAATTAACAGTACTAATCTAATTAGGTACCTAGGTCGTCCCATGATAAGGAGACTATTTAAAGCAGGGCCGGATTTCTATTTTTATGAGTACCTATAATAGGCTGTGCTAATATAGGCCACTATAATTTTGTGCCGCCCCTACGAACTATGCCGCCATCCTAGAACGCGGCGGCCCCCCTAGGACGCCAAAGGACGCTGCCGCCCATAGGCCATGGCCTATACTGCCTATACATAAATCCACATCTTTGAAGTCGTTTTTATTTTAATTATAATTATTAATTAACCAATGCCTGGTCGAACTCTAACTTTGTCGATCGTTATTAATGTTAAGTAAGTATTTAACATCATAGGTCCAGACTACAGTGCCGAATTTATATTTTTATGAGTGTAGGCCACTTTATTTCCGCCGCCCCATGTACAAAATCTGTATGGACGGTGCCATCCCTAGGCCGCGGCCTATACGACCTATTTATAAATCCGGGGATGCTACCTATGTAGCTACCACGATAATGATAATCCCTCATGCTGTGGATACAGAGAAATCACAAATTATTTCTAGCGCCAGCATACAGGTGAAAGAACATGTTTTCTATGTAAACGTCTAATTAGATCCGTCAAGCGGCCCTCGCAGGGTAAGTGGTGTGCATCACATGCGCTGCTCCAGTTTTCTGTTAGTATCGAAGTGTACTCTCCATCAGCCATACCTACTTTAGTAATCTGTAGTCTACTATTGTATCTCTCTATCAGTCATACTTGATTCAAACAATCGGCGAAGAATCCGAAAATGAATCATGTTTTAGTGGTGTTATCTTGTGTAACGGCTATTGATGGCATCCATTGGCTCCTGGCGACAGAAAATGCATCAAATTACTTGACCCAGCATGGAAACAAAGGATATATTCCACCACGAGGGATTTATAACAAACCTTTTTATTTATCAGATTTTTCTTATAAAACACAGACCGAATTGGAAGAAACATCAACCAAGTTTAAAGAGCATAATCAACAAGGCAACTTCACGCCTGTTTTTGAAACAGGTTTTCAGCCTTCGTTTTCCTATTTAGCCAATAGGAGACAAGAAAAGAAAATACCGATCAACAACAAATTTAAAAATCGCCAAAGGTTTTTGGAAGTATTTGAAGTGGTGGAATTCGATCACGAAGCGTGCTTCTCGTCGAGTGGTTTGGAAGGTACTTGTCTACATGAGTTCGACTGCCAGAGTATAGCTGGGTCACCCATGGGCTCTTGCGCTGATGGCTTGGGAACATGTTGTGTCAGTAAGTATTTTCTTCAGACTATTTGGGTCAATCTGGAGTCGTTAATCGAAATATTCAATGTTATCTCAGTAACTTTTTTAAATATTTAACCCACCTCTAGAGCAGGAATTATTAAAAACACGTCTCTGATAAGTGCTCCCTAGTATCTACCATCTAACTCAGAGGTTCCCAAACTCCTTTGTTTCATGACCCACTTTTAAGGTGTTGGTGCATACTGCAGACCCCCTATAACACCCCCCGCCCCCTCTACAATACTAAGTAACAGTCGCTGTGCTTTTAAACAAATTATCCGCCTAGGCCAGGGATGGCGAACCAAAGGCACGTGACATGAAATTTTGAGCACGTCAATGATCACAAATTTATTATTTAAAGTAGTGATTATTCTACAAAAGCGCCAAGTTAGGCTAGGGGCATTACATTTTTAAATATACGCGTCAGGATTACAAAGAAAATTATTATGAATTATTGGCTGCCTATATTCATAGGAGAAGTCAAGTCGGGTCACTAAAATATACATTTTTATAGACCCCCGTTAACGACTTGTGGACCCCCAATTTTTTTCCACGCAAGCGTAGACCCCTATCGGGCTCCCGTGGACCCCTGGACCACTTTGAGAATCAATTATCTAACTGCTAACAATTAACCCATCAAGCCCCGTACGCGAGCACCGGTGATCGCGACAACAATAGAATACAATAGCATTTCCTAGAATCCCCGATCGAAGGATTAATAATCTTCTCGCTTTTCAGTCCTTTTCGCTCGCGACTCAAATTCATCAGCTCTATCTGGGTGGTTCGTCAATCCGAATTTCCCCGCCCCGAGTTCAGAAAGACTGTCCTGTGTTGTCACTCTGGAGAAAAATTCCAACGACATCAAGCAGTTTAGGTTGGATTTCACCAATTTTGAGGTAAGTTTCCACTTTAAGCTAGTTACTTAGTTTTTAATAATGAAAGATTATCCTTAAATTTGGACAGGCCTTAAAATACATAAAGGTAAGTAAAGGTGCCTGTTGGCAGCGGGCGACATGAAGCAACCGCAGACGACGTTTCGTCGCGACACTACTGGTTTGTATGTATTTCTATGATATATCTGCGCAGCTAGCGACACGAAGCTAGCGACACTTTTCATAGAAATACATAGGAACCACACGTCATCTGCTGCCGCTTCATGTAGCCGGCTTCCAACTTGTACCTTAATGCGGCCTGCCCCGCTGCAACTCGCCACAACGCGCGCGTACCTTTAGTATTAATAGTTTCTATTTATTTTAAGATTTTGCCACCGACAAGTGGGAATTGTGAACAGGACCAATTCTCTGTCTCCGGGCAGGATGCTAACAATGTAATACCCATTATCTGTGGTATTAACAGTGGCCAGCATAGTAAGTTTTAATTAAAAAATTATTAATACTTGGCTATTTTTACTGATTTTCTCCGAAATATTACAAAATTATTTTGATAACTACTTTTTTGTTTCAGTGTACGTAGAAGTTGGAAATACGGAGGGACCCATCAATCTTTCTATTCAAACCCTGAATGAGGAAAATAGACTATTCTCCATTAAAGTATGTTTAAATCACAGTTTATATTATATCACTGGAATCACTTAAATTATAAAGACGAATTTCTACGTAGAAATTTTTACACTTAAGGCCCTATAGACCCGAAAATTAGCAGGTCGATGTCTGTCAGTACGAATATCGACGTAAAGGACATTAAAATAACATTCATATCAGCGCGCCTTGTACAGTGGCGGTTACGACGCTCGCCGCGTACTTGATAGGGCGAAATAGGAGAAAAAAACCTTTTTTCTTTGATAATTAAACCAACATGCAAAATGTAACCACAAATTATTCTTCTTTAAGCTATGAGCTTTTCGTAGATATGATTTTTGAAAGTAAAACTATCATAGGCTTCATGAAAAATAAGAAAAATATCACAAAATATTCGAATTTAGCCTCCTCTTCGGAGTTATTTTTGATCGAGTGAAGTTTTCAATATTATGTTTCGAACCACAAATTGTCAAAGTACATTAAGTAAACAACAATGTGTATTTTTTTTTTTGGCTTTTAAAAGTCACTATTTGTTTGTTTATTATTGATTCAAAGTCATGTAAAATTGGGTCTATAAGGCCTTAAGGTGAACGCAGATTTGTGCCGCACCGCAGTCGCCGCATTCGAATTCTTTATATGAAGTTATAGGCAAGCTCGCATACCTACCTACCCGCGCCGCAGTCTTCGCAACTTCATATAAAGAATTCGAATGCGGCGACTGCGGTGCGTGCGGTGCGGCCCAAATCTGCGTTCACCTTTAGGTACCTATCGAAAAATTGCTATCCCGTTCCTATCGCGTATCAGTGAAAAAAAAAGTTAATAATATTTGCACGCGATAGAAAGGGACAATCTATACTTATAAAATTACATGTCCTGACTGACTGACTGACTGACTGATTCATCATCGCTGAGCAAAAACTGTTAAAGTTACAGCCACGAAATTTGGTGAGTAGGGTTGTTTCATTAAGTAGACACCCACTAAGGAAGGAATTTTGAAAATTTTACCCCGAAGGGGGTGAAATAGGGGTTGAAAGTTTGAATGAAAGTTCGTCATTTCTTGAGTTAGAAACATGAAACTTTATTTTTGGGTTACTGATTAAAAATGAATGGATACGTATTTAAGCCTTTTTAGAAATTCTACCCCCAAGGGGGTGAAATTGGGGTTGAAAGTTTGAATGAAAGTCCGTTATTTCTTGAGTTACAAACATGAAATCTTATGTTTCGGCTACTGATTAAAAATGATTGGATACGTGTTTAAGCGTTTTTGGAAATTCTACCCCCAAGGGGGTGAAATAGGGGTTGAAAGTTTAAATGAAAGTCCGTCATTTCTTAAGTTAGAAACATGTAAGTTTATTTTTGGACTGCTGATTAAAAATGAATGGATAGGTAATTAAGCGTTTTTGGAAATTTTACCCCAAGGGGGTGAAATTGGGGTTGAAAGTTTAAATGAAAGTCCGTCATTTCTTGATTTAGAAACATGAAAGTTTATTGACGTTTGCGTTTGACGTTTTCTTAAATAGAGTCCCGTTTTAACCTTTGTATAAGGAACCACATAAAGGGGAAAACTATCGATCTTTGTCATTAAACTATGTTAACGCGGACGAAGTCGCGGGCAACAGCTAGTAAATTAATAATTATGTACCCAGTGTCATTATTACCAATTACCACTATTCCTGTCAGGTAACACAGCTGACCGCTTCTGACGATTTGGCAGCGCCATCGGGTTGTCTCCAGTACCACACAGAGGACCATGGTCACATAGAGTCATTCAACTATAAGGACAGAACTGAAATTGGCATCCTGAGAAGTTTGGGTTATTTGGTAAGTCAACTGATGAAATAGATGAATGCAGAGGCGGCGCAAGACGTGGGCGATGTGGGCGACCGCCCACGCCCCACGGCCTCGCGGTCCAAGGGGCCTCGCGTCTCTTGGACCCCGAGGATTTTTTCTTTTGGGAATTTACGCGTTTTGAAACTCAAATTTTATTTATAAAAAAATGATTGTCTAAAAATAATCCATTTGGGCCTAATACTCGCAAAATGTATCTCGCCCACATAAAATTTTGGCTTTGCCCCGCCACTGGTTGAATGCAAGCCAATAAAATATTTATATTGACTGTTCACTATACATGTGTAAGTATCTGATTTCACTGAGTTAGAGATCAAATGACAAGGGATTGTTACATAATGTATTCAATCATTCAGGATATTTTATTTGATCAGCAGAATACCACCCAAAGTGGATTGCAGCGCCATCTGTTGAACGTAACAGCTTGTACCTGAACTAAAATGACGAAAATACGTATTTTTTTATTTACCTCAAGAGTCGTTAGTAATTGATATATTAATATACATAATATGCTTTATTTATGTTTTTAGAATAATCTTAACTACGCGATATGTATAAGAAGGTCGCCGTCTACCTGTTCTATTACATACACTAATGTTGGAGATATGCAAGTCGTAAATTATGATACTGGTATGTTAAAAAAATATCAATAATTAACCTATCAATCCCCGAGCAGCAGCCGGCTTCCGCGTAACAATTGAAAATCTATTGTGTCTGCCCACGATGGAGGTGCTAATTAATCCTTCGATCGCGGATTCTTGGAAATGCTATTGTATTCTATTGTTGTCGCGATCACCGGTGCTCTTATGGGGCTTAAAAAGATTATTAAGGTAAGGGCTTATGTTTTTTTCCTTTTAATGCCTCGATCGTGGGAATCGCAGACACAATAGATTTTAATTGTTATGCGACAGCCGGGTGCCACTTGTAATTGATGGGTTAAGCCTGTTTCAGTATAAAAACTTACTGTTTCAGATGGAACACCAATAATACCGCCACGCCAAGCGGGTGTAGAGATATACAACTGCCCGAGTGACTGGCTACTATTGGCAGCGGTGAGACTCTGTGGCGAGAGGTTAAACGATGGATCCATTTTGCAGGACTTCTCGTTAGATGCACCAGTCACAGGTAATTATTCTATATCCTTAAATAACTTTAATGGCTTCCTTTTTCCTTCACTTTACGGCCGTGTGGCGTGTTCACACCAAACTGACTATACGCCGCTGAATGTGAGCGAGCGTTACGCAGTTTATTGTACATATTTCCATACAAATTCACTTTTTCGTTCACACCTAACTGACTATACGACATTACGCTAGGCGTAGGCGCGGACATTCGATACCGTATATTTTCACGTTCACTTACGTTCACACTGGGGCTCACAGTGAGCCTGCTCACATTCAGCGGCGTATAGTCAGTTTGGTCTGAACACGGCCTAAACGGCTAAACGCGACAATGCTATGCTGTAATTACTTAATATGCCATACGCTTAGATAATTTTGCTTTATCATTAAAATTATTTATTTTATTAAAAAGTTGAAAAAAATCTATGTCATGTAGAGAAGTGTCATCAATCTAATGTTCTGTGTATACTAATTGTGTTCTGATGGAAAATACAGATTATTTTTTGTTTTAGATGTAGGTGCTGGCCCTGTAATAGTTTGGTTTAGAACTGATGGTGTCTACACTGGAAGAGGGTTCAAGTTGCATTACCAACAAAACTCCTGCTCTATGCCTACTTGATTGTTGAAAAAAAAAAAAACAAATACAAAATTATATTATTAATATATTAAATGCTTGTATGCTCACCATAATCTTAAGTGCTTATAAAGAAGTAACAGCAGACTATAAAAATAAATGCTTGAAGCTCTGTGCCTATAGTGTACCTTTTTTGGTTCATTAGCCTATACCCAAGGTATGCAGAATTTAATTCTAAATGTAATCTGGAATAAACGAAAAATTACTGTAATATGTTATTTTTATAAAAACTAAATAAGCAGTGTTAAGCTGGGAACAAATTATCGGACGTTTGCATCGGATGAGACTTGTTTCTATCTGATTAATAAAAAATACACTAAACTATACACATTGTCTGACATAAGTCATGGACGCGACCTTGAGCATTCGGACGTCCGAACAGAATCTGGCTGGCCAGATGTTTTTGCGTCTGCGGATGTCTGCGGATGAACCGGGCAAATTGTTAAGCCGCATCCGTCAGCCGCAACTTATGAAAACATCCGATAATGTATTTCTAACTTTACATTAAATTGTTATAACAAAAGTAACATACCTTGTAAGCAATAATTTCTCATAATTTTGTTATTCACTTTTTTGTGCCTTTCTCTTCTCTTTTAAATTGTCTCTTACAATCTTATGGAATGACAGTAAAATAGCTACCATAATTGTTCTCAAAAAGCCCATAGATATAATCTGCAGGAAAACCTGAGTTTTACTTTCTAATGATCCACAGTTCAAAAGTGACAGAATTTTTCCAGACATTCCAAATACTGAGTAACTTTTCCCATTCTGAAATGCAATATTCATGGATAAGTACAGTACAAAAAGTAAATGGGCGATTCCATTTTGCGGGTGCACCAGTTTGACACACTTAAAGCTTCCTACAGGCAAAATGAAGCATATTTATTAATAAAATATCCCGTGAAGGGATACATTTTAACTAGTTTAACAATGATTTATAAATAAAAAACCTTCATCAAATGTATGAAGGGCCACAAACAGGTCTGAAGTGCCATCGCCGGTGCAACCAATTTGACCCTCCATTAAGAACTGTGATGAGTTCATATGTGAGTACTGGTTATTGCGAAACTTTTACAAAATAACTTGCCTATATTTCAAAAGAGCATAAAACAAAGAAACTATGTAACAAGATAAAAGTGATTATAGTAATAAGTACTAGACATTATTAACCATTTCTAGGATTGCGGGTGCAACATCAAAATTTTCTAATCTCTTAGAGGTGAATTAAATCGTAATTCACTAACAAATTTTAAAATTTTCGATATGGAATATATAATTATACTAGTAATTTGTAATAAAACTACACCAAATTGTAGTTTTTTTTTTTAATTTTCAGTTGTTTATTGGCCTGACAAAATTAATCGTCTAAATCACTAAAAATGGTTGAATAGTGTAATTTATACAAAAAAATTCGATGTATTGCTGTATAACTATACTACAACTAAACATTAATTTGAAATAAATGGTATTTTAATTAAAAAATATGGGAAAAAACACGCGTCCCTCAGATGATAATGCTTAAAAACGCTCAAAATTATTCGAATTCCATTTTTTTACCTATAAAAATTGTTTTGTTTCAATTTTCCAATTGAAAAAAGTAACTATTAACACATTTAAAAAATTCTCGTTAATTTTCTCTGTAGCGGAATGGCCCAAATGTAATTAATTATAGTTGTTAACATTTCAATTAATTTTTGGTCAGACTATTGCAATTGCAATTGTTATGTGAAAATTCAATTAGAAACTCACTAATGAATCCATAATTAGTTTCTTGCCCACTTCCTCGGGTGAGTGCAGACCCCCAGAGCCCGAGATGAGCTTGGTTTCCACGGGTTTGGTCAGCTCCTCCTGTGCAAAGCCAGGTGTGTCGGTATCGGGCGGGAAGGCCAATGTCAGTCTCACATTAGTGCCAATGAGCTCCATAAACACAGACTCTGCTAGCCCTCGCACAGCCCATTTTGCAGCACCATATGCACTATAACCATAAATTCCTGAAATAAATATTGTTTATCTTGTTAAAATATAAATACAGTAAAATTTATTTTGTTAACAAAAAAAATTAAAAAGTTAATTTACATTTATATGGTGTGTAAGTAGAACATATAATTTTAATTTACCAATTTAAAATTAATAATGAATTACCTATCAGAGCTGCTTCAGTAGATACAAAAACTATTAAGCCTTCATTCCTTTTTTTCATGCCAGGTAAGACGTACCTAGTGGGGTATGCTGTACCAAAATAGTTCAAGTCAATCATTTGCTTAATATCGTCTACGTCTGCCTTATCGAATTCGGCGCATTTACACATGCCGGCGCAATTGATTAACATAAATATTGGACCAACTTTAGCTTCAACGTCCGACAATGTTTTCTTGATAACCTCATAATTAGAGGTCACATCTAAGGATGCGAATTGTATCCTTTGCTCATTGCTAAGCGTATGCTTCAATATTTCCTCAACTGTCGACTTTAGCCTCTCAATATCACGCCCAATTATCGTCACATGAGCACCAAGTTTTGCAGCCTCAATGGCTACAGCTTTTCCTATTCCACTTGAGCCACCGGTAACAACAACGTGTTTTTCCTTTAAATCTCTGTAAACTTTCTTGCTGTCTAACGAATATCCAACGATTAACGTAAAAATGCATATCAAAACTAAACACACAACTAAAACGTAGAGTAACATGGTTTTCTTTACTATTAGCTAGTACATTCAACAGTTGTGAATATTTTAAGCTGATTGATTCAGCTTTAAATTAGTATTTATTAATATATAAACCTATTTATTTCAATAAATCATTAAAATTTATAATAGATTTGGACTTCGCTTACTTTATCTTCTTCTTCTTGCTGATCTGACAGTTTTGACATTTGACAGGCATTGTTTTTCTCATAATGGCACTTCGGCTATAAAGCCATAGCCATTAGCCAGTGTCCAGTATAATATTATGGCGGGAAAACAATATTCTTACAATTTCGTTAGGTCAGTCAGGACTCAGGACTCAGGACTCTAAAGTCTAGTCAATGTCTTTAATATAAAGTTGTGGGAAATATACGTGGTGGCCACAAAGGAAGATCTTCCGACCGAGCGAGATGGTATGCTCCAACTCGGTCAGGCTGGAGGTAATTTGTATTCTGTGGGTCAGAGCCCTCGTGATACATTTCAGCCCCCTTAGACAAGTGGCAAAATGTATGCGATTTGACAATTAAGTCATCGCTTCGCTAGCGAATACTAATGTCAAATCCATATATTTTGTAGCGTTAGCGCCATAGATAAAGTATTATAGTATAGATGTAATCTTAGCCCGTCATCGCGTGGCCATTTTGTGCTTATTTTCATATAAGTAGTGTGCGTGTATTTTCTTGAATATTTCTATTTGTCGATCATTTTGAAGCACATTATAATCCAGAAAAGAAAGTCATTTAGTTCATGATATCGATAAACTATAGTTCAAGTAATGAGAATCCGTAAACACACGTAAAAAGCTATGCAATTTTTGTAGCCAAATTATTAATTGATGTGACATTTTTAGCACTAATGCCTTATATAGCACGAATAAGGGATTATTAAACTTATAAATTATCTTTTTAGCTCACAAAAATACCGATTGAAAAGCCCAAAAAACGTTGTTCAAAACTTACGTATTTAATGTTAAATCCACGTGTTTGAGGCATTGTTTGGCCATTATTATGGTTTATTATTTAGTGGGACCACAAAACTCAACAATATCCAGCATAAAATGTTCACTAAAAACCTTTATTAACACTTTTATTACATGAAATATGCAGATAGACTCCTTTGTTATGTCCTAGTAAGTAGGACATAACATTACACGCTTTTGATTCTTATACACCGATATAAGGCTCTCTCCTAGTGTATAGTATCTCAATGGTTAGCGCAAAGATCTCTAAACTTGTTTCTTATGTCAATGCGTTAGCGTTTTGCCAGTTGTCTAGGGGGGCTGATGTCGTATATATAATATACCGAGGCGCTCAGAAAACTTCGATAGCGCATTGCAGGTATGCTAGGCGAATTGTGTGTACCGCCACAAAGTCAATACAGTCAAGAAGTCAAGTCGGTCGATTCAGTAAAGTGGTAGATGCTTTACTAAAACTTTCAATGGAGTTTTGGATAATATCCAGAAACGTGCTCTTTTGTTTATTACATTTAAACTTTCCTATAGTCTGTCAAAAAAAGTGAAGAAATTAAAAAGTGGCAACATCGTAGTGTCATCCCTTTCAAATCAATCTAAGAAAAAGGGGACAAACAGACTATACACTTGTGCACGATAACGAATATCTAATGGTTAAGAGGAAACGCGGGTACAGGAGGATTTAAAAACTAGGTATTTGAAGAAACTATTGCCATCGCGCTTCGCCCTGCGCGGTGCGCCGCGCGCCGGCCTGTGTGTGTGAGTATTCTATGTGTGCGTGCGTTAACTTCGTCGTGTGTTCATAGGATTTGTATGGTGAGCGATATTCTAAAATATGCTCTAAGATAATATATATTTTATATTATCTTCACCGTCTGTGATGCGCTTTATACGTAAAATCTATACATATATACATAATATATGTAAATAAAATTGGAGTGTCTGTTTGTAATATTGAAAGAACCGTTTGTTACTACATGCATATGAATATATTATGTCCATACCTACGCTACATACACCAAAACAACTTTTTTACAATTTTTGTCTGTATGTCTGTCTGTCTGTCTGTTTGTTCCGGCTGAAACGGCTGGAGCTATTTTGACGGTAGTTTTTTTTGGTAGATAGCTGATGTAGTAAGGAGTAACTTAAAGGCTACTTTTAACCGACTTCCAAAAAGAAGGACATAATATTATACTCTGACGCGGGCGAAGTCGCGGGCAACAGCTAGTTCATAATATAATAGGTACTGTTATATTATACTGCATAGTCCGATTACTTATATAAAATGTACATTCTCTTACCAGATTCATACAGTACTTTATGCTATAATATCATAAATCGACAGGCAAACCCGCGTCATATCGTAGTATGCAGCGATGTATATGTATGTGTACAAAACACTGTAGCGACTGACAATACCCCCCTCACTTCCTGCCTTCCCCCGCAGATTGTGATAGAGACAGATGCAGCTCAGGCCCATTTTTCGACAAAATTTTAGCGTAAATCGAGGTCCCGTATTCCTCAGTTTCCTCCTTCAAAATTGAGCCTATCTAATAATTTTTTCATGAAATATCTGCAGGAAGAGTACCTCTATGCCTGTACGTTTTCAATTTTTTTAAAGATCTTTCAAATTTGTCTTATGATCGGTCGATTGGCGGGGTACGCGGCATTCGTTTTTGGTGATTTTCGAATGCTCATATTTTTTTATTTATTAGTAAATTTAGAAAAAAATCGAACGTACAGGCATAGCTTTCACAGATCCCAATATTGTATAAAAAAATCATTTGTCTAGACGCATTGTCCAGGGAGTAAATTGGGGAATACGTTTGTATGGAAAAATTGTCTTAGCGTATGCTCTTAATATCCTAGCAATATTACACATTAAAAACCCAGATAACAAAATTTAAGAAAACAACATCACTCTATTATCGTTTTCGTCATCTGAACGGCCCCGGGGCAGGGTGGGCCGACAGGATATGGACACATCCGAAGTTTAAAATTAAGAACATATACTGCGTATTACATAGTCATAACTAGTGCAATGCCGAAAACGATATTTCACATTCCCAGCAAAACTCCATTTTTTTTGTATGGCAATTTGGTTAATTGAGGGTGTTTGAAACACAGATTAATTTTGAACTTTGAAATTCTATATCTTGCCACCAGGTGCCGCTATGTGTCTATAGTGTCAAATAGGCATACTAGCTAAAAGCAGAGCTTTGTGGGGGCTTGCGTCGTCACACCTCCGACTGATGACACATCTACATATTATATAAAAAAACCTTGACCGACTGATGATAACACATCTACATATAAATAAAAATTACTATGTTAAAGCACAACTCAATATGCGTGATAGTTTTTCCGTAAAGTGTACCACAAAATGTACAGGTTGTGGGATATACTAAGGCTCGCTTCGCTCCTCTGATTATCGTGGTACATAGCTGATAGCAGCTACTTATATCGGACAACTACTTCAAGACATATTATAGCAGTTTGACACAATAGTGAATGGACCCTAGGGCTACATAGCGGCACCTGGTGGAAAGTCTAAATAAATCAGCAAAGTTCTAAATTATTTTGATTTTGACGTGATAACGTCTTATAATTCGATATGGGGTGCGCGCCCGAAAAACATGACAGTTCATGCGGCGTTACCTCGCTGACAGCTCTGAGGCGTTCCATTTACACTCTCAAGTCTCTCAACAACCGTAAGGCCCACCTGGGCCGCGCTCTTTGTTTCGATTATATTACGTATTTCGATGACTTAGAGAATACTTTTGTATGAAGAAGTTTGGTTAGTTATGACCTTTGATACATTGACCACACTCTGAATGAAAAATAAATAAACAATCTGTGAGCTATTAGTATTATTTCGGCTATTCAAAATTGTGCTCTATTTCCTACGTGTCAAGGTATGACTTAATATATGAAGAATAAAGTATTCGTTTATTTCTTCTGAACAAGTCACTAATTATAGTTTCGAAAGTTTATAATTGAGAAACTAATATCACATCGGACTAAATACTATATTATGATGGCTTGATAGATAGAAAATTTAACATATATTATAATGTAGTTCACAGAAACATAAAATATGGATTGTATGTAAGGATATTACATTAATTTTACAAAGAGGGTAGGCCGGGCGCCATTTTTTTTTGCACATTGACCTGCCAACTTTTTTGCATAGATTTTTCCCGGAACTGAGGGGTTAAGGCTATGACGTTGTCACGTTCAACTATCGTCAGTAAACCGACTTTACAGACAACCGATTTTTTTAGTAAATAAACGAAGTTAAACTTCAGTCATGAGTCATGAGTCATGACGGTTTAAGGATCAGAATCACGTTCAGATTTATGACGCTAACTCTACGAATAATAGCTAACACAAATGAAATTAAGTACAGAAACTTCAGAGTAGACTATAATATTATAATTACATAATTTAATTTTCACAACTTCACTTCCAAACTAACAAGTGTTTTATAAATTACTAGCTGTCCCGGCAAACGTTGCTTTGCCATAATATATTTGCCATATTATTTTATTAGAGTGACTAAATAAGTATGTCACCATGGCAACGTCGATCGCTATCCCGTCGCACAAACAATGGTCGCCGTCAGTCTCAGGTTGTAATAATTTACTATTATTTATTCAACAAATGCACTTATCAATATATAAAGTACCGAGTAGCCGATTCTCAGACCTACTGAATATGCATATAACATTTGGTAAAAATCAGTAAAGCCGTTTGGGAGGAGTTCGTGGACTAACATTGTGACACGAGAATTTTATATATAAGATAAAACTATTTAAGAGGCCGGGTGCCATCGAAATTCTCATACATACGTGCAGGAACCTAGGTACTTAATTACTATTTTAAGCTGAAAAATAACTCAAACATGTTAAATATTTTCGTATGAGAAATATTTTGGTATTACGTATGTATTCAGAGAATTTCGATGGCACCCGGCCCCTTAAGTATACATTCTACAGGGTGTTAAGCGATAAATACTTTAAAGGTGTGTACGAGTCCCCTGTGTCTAAGAGTTCACTGTGAAGGTAGCAGCGCTGAAAGAGTAACTTTTTTTAACATAAGTATGGGTAAATTCATGACGCCGCGCCGCGAAGCACTGGGGCGTTGGTCCATTAGAGGTACAAACCCCAAAAATTATTTGCTCTTGCAGCGCTGCACTTTTACAGTGACATCTATTAAAACCCTAAAGCAGCTATACTTAACCTGCGGCCAAAGGTTTTAATATATATGTTACGCTCAAAGACCGAAAACGCCCAGTGAGCGAAAAAATGGCTCACAACGCGTTGTGGTCATAGTGAAACGGCCACGACGCGAAATTCGCGTCGTGGCCCTAATGAAAACGGCCACGACGCGTTCTGGTAGTCGAGAAAAGCCATGACGCGTTCTGAGCATTTAATAAAAACAGCCACGACGCGAATTCGTGTTGTGGCCCTAATGAAAACGGCCACGACGCGTTCTGACTTCTGAAACCGGAAACGTTACGCAAGAGTAATTTTATAGCGCCCAAGTGTGTGCGCAATACACAAGAGCACTCTGGTTTCAATGAAACCAGGCTAGTTACGCAGGAGTTATTTTATAGCGCCCAAATGTGTGCGCAATACACAAGAACACTCTGGTTTCAATGAAACCAGGCCAGTTACGCTGGAGTTATTTTTTATAGTGCCCAAGTGTGTGCGCAATACACAAGAGCACTCTGGTTTCAATGAAACCAGGCCAGTTACGCAGGAATAATTTTATAGTGCCCAAGTGTGTGCGCAATACACAAAAGCACTCTGGTTTCAATGAAACCAGAAACCAGGCCAGTTACGGAGGAGTAATTTTGTAGTGCCAAAGTGTGTGCGCAATACACATTTCAATGAAACTAGACCAGTTAAGCAGGAGTAATTTTTATAGTGCTCTTGTGTATTGCGCACACACTTAGGCACTATAAAATAACTCCTGCGTAACTGGACTGGTTTCATTGAAACCAGAGTGCTCTTGTGTATTGCGCACACATTTGGGCACTATAAAAATAACTCCTGCGTAACTGGCCTGGTTTCATTGAAACCAGAGTGCTGTTGTGTATTGCGCACACACTTGGGCGCTATAAAATTACTCTTGCGTAACGTTTCCGGTTTCAGAAGTCAGAACGCGTCGTGGCCGTTTGCATTAGGGCCACAGCACGAATTCGCGTCGTGGCTGTTTTTATTAAATGCTCAGAACGCGTCATGGCTTTTCTCGACTACCAGAACGCGTCGTGGCCGTTTTCATTAGGGCCACGACGCGAATTTCGCGTCGTGGCCGTTTAACTATTACCACAACGCGTTGTGAGCCATTTTTTCGCTCACTGAGCGTTTTCGGTCTTTGAGCGTAACATATACACTTAACCGTGAATAATGACCGTGTTACAAAAGCTACAGGAATATCACGACGACCTTTGACTAATACATATTGTATCTTAAACGCAATGCAATTAGAAAATGCAATATCGTCTACCGTCACTCTAGAAATACGACCGTTGCAGAAAAATTTCGAAAACTTCTATGCGCATTATAACTTTGGGAGCACTGTAAGTTATTTATAGTATGTAAGCCTATGATTCTACAAGCATCACGATTCATAATCCTCTTTTTGGATATTGCTATGAGATGAATCTGAATTCTTGAGGACAATGATTGCTTGTTGGAGTTGTGTCTCGATTTCTTGTTCTGTCATTGTTGGTAGCTGCCTGGCAAACATCTGGAAAGAAAATATAACTTTATATATCTTGTCAATCTAACTACCAAATATCTATTTTAGTCTCTAATCTCTATGTACACACATTTTAACCGACTTCAAAAAGGAGGTTTTATAAACAGATCTACAAATCGGATCTTAATAACGCTATCCTGTGCGTAACTAAAAACTAACTCGAAAGGTACATGATGCGGCAGCAGACGACGTGTCGTCACGACACTACTTGTTTGTATATGTCGCAGTCATCTGGTTCAATCTGCGATTCAATTGAATGACTAGCGCTTTCATTGAATGACTAGCGTATTCATTGAATGACACCATTCAATTGAATGACTCGGCCGAACGTCGATTGAACGATCGTCGCTCAACGTTAAACTAGTTAGCGATTTGTAACATAGCCCACCCTTTCAGTAATACCCAGTCAGGTAATTGAACGTATTTCATTTTTTCCCACTGCGACTAATAGTAGTCACTAAAACAAATATGGCGTCAAACAGCTCGCACAGCTGATAGCACTGTGTTGATATTTTATCGATTAAATTTACTTTAAAGTTTAAAGTGCTTTATTTGTAATAAAATAATATGACAGCGTGGATTTACCCATAACTACCCCGTCAACGGCTACTTAAAAATTATAACATCCCATTTAACGACTTCGCTTAGAGAGCAGGGCCCCCACTACCATATGTGCAATGTGTGCAATGCACACGGGCGCCATCCTCTAGGGGCGCCAAATCGCCATCTTTAGAGGCGCCAAAACCAAGGAGCCAAAAAATTTGCCTAAAGGGGCGCCAAAATCCTTTTTTTGCACACAGGCGCCAGTAGCCCTTACGGGGGCCCGCTTCGCTATATAACTTTTAGCCAAGACGCTAAACGTCACAGTCAACGTCTTGACGAGTTGTCCTTTAGTCATTTGATTGAATGGTGTCATTCAATTAATGCGCTAGTCATTCAATCGAATCGCAGATTAAACCAGATGATGCGACATATACACATTTCTATGAATAAGTGTTAAAATGTCGCCTGCTTCGTGTCGCTAGCTGCGGAGGGTATTTCATATTAATAAATAGAAACCGGTAGTGTCGCGACGACACTGCCGAGTGCCGCTTCATGTAGCGGGCTTCCAACTTGTACCTTAAGATGACGAGAAAAACTTACCCTTGAAGTTATAATGACCATTCCATGGTTTTTCTTCATGTGGTGTTTTAAAGTTGACATACGTGCGAATCTGAAGGAATAAAAATTATGAAAAAAAGTGTAAAACAGTACATTACGCACCTAGGGCAGGAAAATAAGAAATGTCTCAGATCACATGTAATTGTTGGCCGAGGCGAAGCCGAGGTCAACAAACATGTGATCTGAGGCTTTCTTATTTACTGCCCATGGTGCGTATACTATTTTCCCATCGAAGGAGGCAGAAAACGGCAACATCGGTAAGCGCAGCGGGAAGAAAGTTGACGCTTTCCGCACGGAGGTGAGAAAAACATATTTTCATAAAATGTATTTATGAATAGTCTTTCCGTCGCCAAGACTACCGTTTGGTCACAATGAGACCAACTCAGAAGTTAGGTCTACTTCTAAGGTAGCATTAAAATAAATAAAAGGATTCTCATGGTTGGCCTACTCAGTATACCCATCCATACTTCAAATTATAAATGCGAAAGTATATCTATCTGTCACTTCTTCACGCCAAAACCGCTGAACCGATTTTGCTGAAAATTGGTATGGATACACTTTGAAGGACATTGGATACTTTTTATTCCAGAAAAATATGCGATTCCGGCGCGATAAACGAATTTTGGAGCAATAAATTTGGGCGTCATTTAGTAGTAAAATATCGTACGGCATACCTCTTTGGACATATTTTGCAGTCAAATGGCAACGGCAGGTTTCTATGGTCTCTGATGACATGCACGGTCAGGTCGGATTTAGTCGAGTACCGCTTTGGACACTCCTTGCAACCATATCTCTTCACAGCTACAAGTAATAAATAAATAATTAGGCCCGTATTTTTGGTCAGTACTCAAGATGCATCTCGGTCTCAAGACACGGTTCAGGCTCTGTGATTGGTTGGCTGTCAAAATTTGGACCAATCACAGAGCCGAACCGCGTCTTGAAACCGGGTCGCATCTTAAGTGCTGACCAAAAATACGGGCCTTAGAGTAGCATGACCAAGCAATATGGCAAAAACCATATTGCTGAAAGAATTCATATTGCTAAAAGATGTGGTATCCCTAACGTGACCATTTTTTTTTGTCAGAGCGCGCTACAGAATAATTTATGAATATTATGTATTTCAATTTTCAAAGTGCCTGTCTTACATTAATATAGTTTTTATTATTCGTAGCATTAATAATTATTATTAAACTTTACTACTTATATAATATTATAAAGTGGAAGAGTTTGTTTGTTTGAACGTGCTAATCTCAGGAACTACTGGTCCGATTTGAAAAATTCTTTCAGTTCTAGATAGCTCATTTATCGAGAAACTCTTGAGGCTATATTTTATCAAGCCGAGACTAATATGAGCGAAGAAACAGAGGAAAATTTGGAAAAAACGGGAAAAATTATTTGAAAGGGCTTTTCTCACGAACTACTGAGGCAATTCCTATGTTATTTGGCACAATATGGCAGAATAATCACGTTAATTGTATGTAAGTATGCGTTACTTTCAGGCATTTCACAGGCATTTCAAATATAAAAATACTTTTAAATTATTGTCGTTTGGTCTGTTTGCAAAAGCGGGACAATTTCGGGGACAGCGGGACAGACTGCCTGAAAGCGGGACTGTGCCGCCCAAAGCCGTATGGTCACGTTAGGTATCCCGTATCAAGCTTTAAGCATTGTTGTTTACTGTAAGTTTTTTTCAGAGATATTTTACATGTAGCTTCCGGTCAAAAACGGAAACGGAACTTAAGTGCGCCATCTTTATGAAACTAGTAGCGCGCTTTGACGGAGTCGGGGCGTGTCGGAGTGGGAGAGATGGAGAGGGAAACGTCCCCTCCTGGGCAGTCACCAGAAAGTGAGATCAGTCTCGTTTAGGCTTCAAACTAGCCAACACGTGCCGGAACTGTCGCTAGTTTACAAAAAAAAAAAACGTTTATTCCCCTTTTTAGTTTCGTTTAAGTGCTATTTGTGCTGAGTGAAGTGATTAAAGTGTGTTGTGAAAGTGTTTGATGAATGATGGAAACTCAGTAAGAATTATAATAGAGACATTATAAGGTGGTATTATTTTGTACTATTCTCTCCTCGCCCGTCTTCCCACGCCACCGTCTTGTATGTATCAGCACTTTACGATCAAGACCTATGCTGATAATAGCGAAGTCCCTTTATACAAATAACAATTTGTTATTTATACTAATATACTTACATAAAAAATATATACTAAATACTAATATTAGAAATGCGAAAGTGTTTCTGTCTGTCTATCTGTTACCCCTTCACGGCAAATCCGCTGAACCGATTTTGCTGAAATTTGGTATCGATATACTTTGAGTCCCGGCAAGAAGACATAGGATAGTGGATACTTATCTCGGGAAAAAGTACGGTTCTCGCGCGATAAACGAATTCTGGCGTCATATAGTTACACAGTAAATTGGCTATACCAGGGGTTCCCAATCTTTTTCAACCTGCGGCGCACTTACAAGTCAATATTTTGTCACGGCGCCCTACTCTGCCTAGCTATTAGTTATTACAAAAAGACGTTAGGTTAAGCAAGTAAATAACAATAAACAAATATATAATCTCCTGCCTACTTTGTATAATGCATATTTTAATTTTATTTTATAATATTTATGGTTATGAATATAATGATGGAGGATTGACTCACGGTGCCCCTCTTGCCTTTCCACAGCGCACCAGGGCACGGCTGCGCACAGTTTGGGAACCCCTGAGCTATACAATAATATTTTGTCCTTTTTCATACTCAGCTAATATCAGAATATACTTACGCTCATGCGAAGCCAAGTGTACGACGAGTTTTCCCTTCTCCTTGAATACCCTGCCACAGTAGTCACATATAAACTGAATACTGCTATGTTTCTTCATGTGAAGCTGCAAACAAAATATACTGTTGTTTTATTTGTACTTACAAGTTGGAAGTCGGCTACATGAAGCGGCAGCAGACGACGTGTCGTCGCGACACTACTGGTTTCTATGTATTTCTATGAAATACACTTCTAGCGACACGAAGCTAGCGACACTTTTCATACATCGTTTGCTGCCGCTTCATGTAGCCGGCTTACAACTTATACCTTTATGGTGTTAAAACCCAAAAGGATTATAGCCCCTTTTGTGGTCTGTGACGGTATGAAGTAACATACATAATATTATTATACTAGACGTTCCGCGCGGCTTCGCCCGCGTAAATTAGATATTTCACAGACAACTTAGTCCACAAAAATAGCCTATGATCCTTTACGTGGTCTACTTCTTATCTGTGCCAAATAACAGAAAAAATGCTCCAGTAGTTCGTGAGATAAGCCCTTTCAAATAATTTCCCCCGTTTTTTCCACATTTTCCTCTATTTTTTCGTTTCTATTAGTCGTAGCGTGATAAAATATAGCCTATTATAGCCTTTGTCGATAAATGGACTATCTAACACTGAAATAATTTTTCAAATCGGACCAGTAGTTCCTGAGATTAGCGCGTTCAAATAAGCCCTTTCAAATAATTTAGCCCGTTTTTTCAACACTTTCCTTTATTTCTTCGCTTCTATTAGTCTTAGCGTAATTAAATGTAGCCTATAGCCTTTCTCGATAAATGGGTTATCAAACACTGGAATAATTTTTCAAATCGGACCAGTAGTTCCTGAGATTAGCGCGTTCAAATAAGCCCTTTTAAATAATTTCCTCCCGTTTTTTCCACATTTTCCACTATTTCTTCGCTCCTATTAGTCGTATCGTAATAAAATATAGCTTATAGCCTTTCCCAATAAATAAACTATCTAACACTGAAAGAATTTTTAAAATCGGACAAGTAGTTCCTGAGATTAGCGCGTTCAAATAAGCCCTTTCAAATATATTTCCGTTCCGTTTTTTCCACATTTTCCTCTATTTCTTCGCTTCTATTAGTCTTAGCGTGATAAAATATAACCTATAGCCTTCCTTGATAAATGGGCTATCTAACACTGAAAATTTTTTTTTAAATCGAATCAGTAGTTCCTGAGATTAGCGCGTTCAAACAAACAAACAAACTCTTCCGAGTTCCGCTTTATAATATTATAGTATATAGTATAGATTATATTTTTTTAGCTGGCAAACAAAATCTTGTTATTAAACTGTATCTGCTTTTGCAATACTTTTTCGTACAAAACAACCGATAGCTGAAAATGGCAAAAAAAACTTGTGTCCAATCTTACAAAAAAAAAAAACTAACTTTCATCGCAATGTATGAGGTGTACGCGCGCGGGCAATGCGAGCAGCGGAAAGGCCTCTCGCCGCGGTGCATACGCAGATGCGGTTCTAGACTGGCCTTGTTAGCAAAGGTTGCTGAGCACTCTGTGCAAGAAAACCTGTAAACACAGAAACGTTACGTTACATATACGGTTTTGCTCGATAGTTTTATTCCAAATCGAGTAATAATTACTGTGTGGACCGCAAAACTCTCAGCTCGAAGGCTCGCATCGCGCTGGCTCGATGGAATGAAATATGTATATCGATTTAAAATAAAACTATCGAGCAATGCTGAATGTATGGACGAAAGCCCAAGTCGCGGGTTTTGCTCGAATTGATTGCTCGATCGAGCAAAACCGTACTTAGCATATCAGAGAGATTTTATTCATAATTCATAAACAGATGTTATTTAATTGGGTTGTCAAGCCGATGTTTTGGTGAGACCACACTAAGGGTCGCGCTACACCGGAATGGCAGCGGCGAGGCGAGCACTTTTAGTGTCATAGGATTTTAAACTTTATCTTCATTATTGTAATACATACAGCGATACGCTTGAGAAGTCTACGGCCGCCCGTGGACGCTCGTGGCCGCTCGTGGACGCTGGCGGCCGCCGGCGGCGGCGATTTCTCAAGCGATACTATGTATTACAATAATGAAGATAAAGTTTAAAATCATATGACACTGAAAGTGCTCGCCTCGCCGCTGCCATTCCGGTGTAGCCCGGCCCTTTGTGCAGCTGAGCGACACGACACTGCATTTCCCATAGTACTGTAGTAAAATGTCACATAATTACATGTTTGCATAGTGTTACCACACTGCACTGTTACCACACTACGATATATCGGAGTGTGGTAACAGTGCACAATGTTCCATCAGAGAAGTTGATTCCTAGGCAGATGGGGGACCTACATAGCAGAGTAGACAGAATTATAGAGTACTAGCGACCCACCCCGGCGTCGCACGGGTATAAAATATATAGCTACTGCAAAAATTATTAAAATCGATAGCCTATGATCCTTCACGTACTCTACTTCTTATCTGTGCCAAATAACATAAAAATTGCTCCAGTAGTTCGCGAGATAAGCTCTTTCAAATAATTTCCCCCGTTTTTTCCACATTCTCCTATTAGTCTTAGCGTGATAAAATATAGCCTATAACCTTCCTCAATAAATGGACTATCTAACACTGAAAGAATTGTTTAAATCGGACCAGTAGTTCCTGAGATTAGCGCATTCAAGTTAGCCCTTTCAAATAATTTTCCCCGTTTTTTCCACATTTTCCTCTATTTCTTCGCTCCCATTAGTCTTAGCGTGATAAAATATAGCCTATAGCCTTCCTCGATAAATGGGCTATCTAACACTGAAAGAATCATCAAAATCCGTTGCGTAGTTTTAAAGATTAAAGGGAACAAAGGGACATGAGGGAAAAAAGTGACTTTGTTTTATAATAAGTATAGATGCCGACTTAGAACTGATGTTGAAATTTTTAAATTTGACGTATATCGTCGTTAGGGTTGTTAACTTGTTACCTACGAATTTAAAACTATGACATATTCGCTGGACGTGTTCCTCTTTGGTCGTATTGTTGTTTGTGTTTTGGCATACATGCGATTAAAATTCTCAGAATCCAATTTTGAAATCTTTATTTTAAATATTTAAAAATAAATTATATCAGCCAGCGCGAGGCACATTCCAAATTCAAATTCATTTAGTTTTGCATATGTGTGTTACAATAATATAGGTCTTATATTTGATATTAGGTTCAACACATAGGCCTCTGTGAGCATGCAAAATTAACAATGGAAAATTATTACAGTCTAAACAGGTTATAAGAGAATTATACAGTCAACAATAATTAATATAATGTAGTAAAATTAATTCATTAATATTATTCTAAATTATTATGTATAAAAATGTCATTATTAAATTAAAATGTCAGTGTAAATAGGTAGTAACATTGAGATAATATACACTAGGAGAGAGCCTTATATCGGTGTATAAGCGTCAAAAGCGTGTAATGTTATGTCCTACTTACTCGGACATAACAAAGGAGTCGGTCTGCATATTTCATGTAATAAAAGTGATAATAAAGGTTTTTAGTGAACATTTTATGTTAGATATTGTTGAGTTTTGTGGTTCCGCTAAATAATAAACCATAAGAATGGCCAAAGAATGCCTCTAACACGTGGATTTAACATTAAATACGTAAGTTTTGAACAACGTTTTTTGGGCTTTTCAATCGGTATTTTTGTAAGCTAAAAAGATAATTTATAAGTTTAATAATCCTTTATTCGTGCTATTCAAGGCATTAGTGCTAAAAATGTCACATCAATTAATAATTTGTCTACAAAAATTGCATAGCTTTTTACGTGTGTTTACGGATTCTCATTACTTGAACTATAGTTTATCGATATCATGAACTAAATTACTTTCTTTTCTGTATAATAATGTGCTTCGAAATGATCGACAAATAGAAATATTCAAGAAAATAAACGCACACTACTTGTATGAAAATAAGCACAAAATGGCCACGCGATGACGGGCTAAGGTTACATCTATATATATATATATATATATATATATATATATATATATATATATATATATATATATATATATATATATATATATATATATATATATATATATATATCCTTAATCTGTGGGTAGTAATTTCTCCATAAAAATATTTAAAACACGTCATAGTACGTTATTCATTTAGAATAATATTATTATTACAATAGTAAATTGATTTCTATGTTTATAACAAGTCGGCAATAAAAAATTAGATACATATTATGTTTAAAATTTACATTCACGAAAGAGATCTTCGATAGTATAGAAGCATTTATCAACCAAATACTTTTTTAATTCATTTTTAAATCTTTGAATGCTGTCTATTTCTTTAAGACTTTGCGGTAGTTTATTGTGTATTTTAGTTGTCATACCAAAAACATTTTTTCTAATTAGGGTGGTTTTTGATCCAACACAACATAATTTGTCGGCTAGTCTTTTTGTGTTGAAACGCTCAAACAAATGTAGGTTTGATCGCACAAATAATGCTACTTCGTATATGTACAAACACGGACAGGTAAGAAGTTTATATTTTTTAAAATACGGCTGACAACTCTCAGTTGTACGTATATTGGCTATAATTCTGATACATTTCTTTTGCGCCTTAAATATATCTTCACGCATAGTAGAGTTACCCCAGAATATGATACCATAACAAAGAGTAGAGACTACGACACCATTGTAGGCCATTAACAATCCTTTTTCATTAACCACTTTAGAGGTAGTATATAGAGCATAGGAAAATTGATTTATTTTTCTACAGACATGTTCCGAATGTTTTACCCATTTAAGATCTTTTTCGATTTATATACATAGAAATTTTGTAACTCCAATATCTTCAATTTTATCCCCATTATATTTGATATTTAATGTGTTTAATAGTGGCTTTCTTTGCTGGAATCTCATTATTTGTGTTTTCTTTAGATTTATGAGTAAGTTATTAGATTTCAACCAATTTATAATGTCAATTAAACTTTCATTTATGTCATTTTCGTAACTACTAAGATCATAACAGGTAACTTGTTACCTACATATGACTCTATTCGTACACGACAGTACTGTCGTCTACGAATAGAGTCATGGGATACTTTATGCAGCGAGGGAAATCGTTTATGTATATCAGAAATAAAAGAGGCCCCAGAACACTGCCCTGGGGAACGCCATATTCTAATTTTTGAGGTTTTGAAGAGTATGTAAGCTCTGTTTTTGTTTTCGCACATATTCTTGTAATTTGAGTAATTTGGGTCCTATTTGTAAGAAATGATTTTATCAAATTATGGATATTTCCTCTTACCCCATATACATTCAATTTTTCTATTAGTATATCATGTCTAACGCAGTCAAAGGCTTTAGAGATATCCATAAATAGAGCTGTCACCGGTATAGATTTGTCAATATTTAAGACTATTTTGTTTAAAAAATTGTAAATAGCTAAATTAATGGATAAATCCTTTCTAAATCCCTTTTGTTCTTCAGAAAATAAATTAAATTTTTCAAAATATGAGTACAAAGTTTTATATATAATTTTTTCTATAATTTTTGAGAATACGAAAATAATAGCAATTGGACGGTAACACGTTACATCCTCTTTTTCGCCTTTTTTAAATAGAGGTTTTATTATGGCTGTTTTAAGCTCAGTAGGAAATATGCCATCTTCTATACAAAGGTTGATAATATAACTAAGCGGTGATGCAATTACTTCAGCCACACTCTTTACTACCGGGGTAGATATTTCGTCAATACCAACACTTGTTGTATTTTTTAATGAATTTATTGTTGATTTAATGTCAAGAGGTGATACATAATTGAAAAATAAAGAATTAAAGTGATTACATGTCAGGGTATGTCTATAGTTTAGAATGTCATTATTATTTAAATTTTTCACTTGGTCAATAAAATAATTATTAAATGTCTGTGCTATATTTTTAGGGTCTGATATAATTATCCATTACTAGTTTTAATTTGTTTTATTTGTTCTTTAGGAAGATTATTTTTATGCCTATTAATGATGTTCCAGGTTGCTTTTGACTTATTTTTCGACGTATTGATGTAATACAGGTTTTGTGCTTTTTGTGTCAAATTAATTATCCTTTTAAGTTTTTTTGTGTAAGTTTGATAAACGTTTTTGTTATAAGCACTTGGATCCTTTCTGTATAGCCATAATAACTTGCGTTTTCTCTTGCAGCAAAGTTTAATTCCTTTAGTGATCCACTTGTGTTTTTTGTTAGTTGAAATTCTGAGTAGAATAACAGGAAAACAAAGACCATAGAATAGCTTAAACTCATTAAAAAATATACTGAAAGCTTGATTACCCGTCGTGCTTGTATAAACATCTGTGAATTTTAAGCTTTCTAGGTAATATTTGAATTTTGTTAAGTTTTCCTGTGAAAAATCACGTTTATGTTTGTACCAGTATTTTAAAATACATGCTGATTTTACTGAGAAAGAGATTATCTGAGCATTGTGGTCTGAGAGCCCAAGGTCTAAGTTGAGGCTCTTCTTTCGATGCAGATTGTGTAGGATGTTCTCAATACACGAGTTACTAGTTAATCTAGTTGGTGAATCAAATTCAAATTTCAAATTATAACACTCTGCTGTTTGGAGAAATCGCCGTGAATATTTATCATTTTTACATATTATGTTTATATTAAAATCACCACAGATAATTATTTTTTTATGACTTTTGGCACAAATGAAATTTAGGATTTTGTCAAACTGTTCAAAGAATAATTCATATTGGGCGGGGTTGGTTTTTGGGCTCCTATATATACATAAAATTATTGTTTGATGGTCTAAAAGTTCGATAGCGCAGCATTCAATGATATTGCTAATAGACAATTTATTAACGTTCCTTAGTAACTTGTATGTAAAATTATTTTTCAGTAATATACAACTTCCACCATTTCGATTATGTCTCGAGTAACTAGAAACTAATTTATATGGAGCACAGTCGAGCAATTCGGTGTCAGTATTTAACATATTGTGCTCAGTTATACATAGGACATCTAAGCTTAAATTATAATTATTTAATAAGTCTTGTAAATGAACATTTAATAGATTTGCTTTACTTAAAAGGCCGTTTATATTTAGATGAAAGACAGTAAGATTATTTATCAAGAAAAAATGAATCTGAGCCTGGATATTTTAAAGTATTTGTTTCATCTTTACAATAATTATTATCTGTATCACAAAGATCAAGTTCATAATCACGAGTTTGTGTAATTTTTTCCGACATTGAAGCTTTAGGTTGTGTACTATGTACTCTACATTTGCGATCTGATATCTCGGTATAATACATTGCCATTTTTTGTTGATATTCTAGACGGAGAATTTCTTTTGAAAGGAAGCGACTTACAAGTAATGGAAAACGTGTTCTGACGTAAAATCGTTCAAAATCCATGTCGACAAATGTAGAGTTCGTATGGCGTTTGCATATATAATTAAGTTCATAGTTTACTTTCTAAACATTTAGGTATTTTTTAAATAGAATCTTACAAATAAGTACATTCGTTTTTTTCAATAAGGTCACCCAGGTTTCTAAATGGTATTGAAGCTCAAAGGGATTTTTTTCATTCGCACCAGCAATCAGTATGATATAGTCTTGTGTTGTCAGTTTTGATAATTCTTTATTCTCCGATAGAAGCAAGTCATGTAGTTTCGCTCCAGGTTTGCAAAAAGTAGTTACTAAGAAATTCTCGCCTGTAAGTTTTTGAAGATATTGCCGAACACCTTTTCCTAGTTGATCACAGATAATGACGATTCTTCTTTTGTTTACATGGGACTTTGGTATCTCAAAATAAGAGTCCATTTTAGTATTATTATTACTACTATTGAGCAGGTAGGAACTTCTGTTTATAATATCTTGTAAATTTTTTATTTCTTGTTTTGCATTTAATAATTCATTTTCTAATAATTCTATTTCCTCTTTAAAATTTTCGGTCATCTGTGTTATATTATGTTCACTGGGTAGCATGCTCCTTACACTTCCTCTTTTTTCCTTTCTTTTCTTTTCTTTTCTTTCCTCTTCTTTACAGTTGTTTTTATTTTCCTAATGATAGGCGATGTCATACAATGAAGGGATTTTTCAGTAATGCCAATTTTTTTAAATATGTTTAATGTTTTTTCTTGCTGTGATATAATTCGTTTTAATTCCTCGTTTTCTAAAGATAATTTTGATATCTCTTCATAAGCTGAGTCCAATTGTATGTTTTGACTTTGAATTTGATCTTTGAGATCCTTTGTGATTTCATCATTATATATGGATGTGTCTGGTAAACTTTGAGATGATAGGTCAAAACAACTCTCCATACTTGTTTTTTCATCAACGATTAGTGACAGATCTACATATGATTTTGATTTCTTTTTGCGTAGAGTAACGTATTCAGAATCCATATCTTTTTTCTGTATTTTTCTTATTGATTCTAAAAATGTAAAGACTATCGAGTTGCAGGAGCGACACCTATTAACGAGTAGATACTGCTAATTAATTACAGCAAAAGCGACATCTGTGTCCATCTATGGAAATTTGTTTTAAAGTGACATCTATTGGGTAATTCCATATGTGACTGACTCTACATTTGATACGACTTGCGTTTTATTTTGTCATATATTATGGTTACTATCATGTTGTAAATATCAATTTTAAGATGGCTTTGTAGCAGATTAAACAAGTTAACTTATGCAGAAAAAATGGTATACACTGTTGTTTTCAAATGACATTTATTTAGTCAAACATAAACGTGACCGACACTACATGCAAAAGGAAGTCGTTTCCGAGAGTGTTAGTAAACACCAATAATCTTCCTCTCTGTGTGCTAAATAACTCTACTTTGTATTTTTATCGAAAGTGCATGAAACAAACTATTATAAAATGGTTACCTAGAACCTGTAAGTTATTAAAAAATATATTTATAAGCAAAAGAAATTGTGACCGACACTACAGCTCAAAACGTGACCGACACTACACTCACTTTGTGCAGGTAAAAATCGGTAGTTTTACATGACACCTTAAAATTTATGTATCTCAGCACGTACAATATGAACTCTAAAATTATATAAAAGCAAATCAGTAATGAGTTAATTCATTAAAATGCTTTTTTTGAACTTAAACATCACAAAAACGAAATCGCTAATAATTTGTCAAAAAATAACACGAAATCTTCTCAAAAACTATAAACATACTCGTAATAACCCAAGAGCCAGCGATAGGCAGACTTTCATCATTTTTTTAAGCTAACAATTTTCCTTTATATGAGCCCTATAGAGGTAAGAACGACCAGACACTATGGAGTTTTGGTCGCTGTTACTTTAGAAGGTTTAAAGTTCTGCTGGTCTATCTTACGTTCAATAAAGTTGAAAGATCAATAATTTTATCTTATTTTCTTGCGATATCTGTAAGAATCTCATATTCTACTGCAAAATTTTTGTGACAATTGCTTCCCATTTCCAGACATCGCTAAATTTTGGATTTTATTTGACTTTGAGGTGGTCTGGCAGGTTCTTAAAATAATAATTTAGCTTTCTGCTTCTCTCTCTCTGCTTTCTATAGCTATTTTCGCCATCTATCAGCAAAACTAACAAACATAACGCTACTTTTGGGCGTGATCAACTCTATAATGTGACTGACACTACAAAAATATTTTTTAGAGTTTAGGTGTTATAAAAAAATATGACAAAATTTTAATGCCAGTATCATTTGAGTAACGCCGTCACGTAGGAAAGTTTCTAATTTTATTGATGTAAAAGTAATTTTACTGTAGTTAAAGACAAAAGTAATGTTTTTTATGTGACCGACACTACAATTCGACACTGTGATCTTACAAGCCTATTATATCTTTTTTAAAATGAATTTTCCCGAATCTCAAAAGCTATATCGGTATTTAATTGTGTGAACAATCAGTGTGTAACAAAATATGACAAGAATTTAAAATACATAACGTGAAAACTAAGTCAGAACTTCATCACACAAAACCACACTCAGCCGAGCTCACGACATCATCTCATAAATGGCAGCTTTGCTAGAAAAGTAATGCTTAGAAATTGTTGCTTCTATAAAATCTTAATAGTAGCATAATGTTGCAACTATAATTAAGTATTTTTAATACCAAAATCAGGTATTTATTTTCTTAGTTTATGGTAGACTTTTACATGGAACTGCCCTATTGTCTTTTTTGGTAAATTAATTGTGGGAGCGACACCTATTGACGAGTAGATACTGTTAATTAATTACAGAAAAAGCGACATCTGTGTCCATCTATAAAAATAATTTATTTTAAAAGTGACATCTATTATCTTTTTGGTAAATTAATTGTAGGAGCGACACCTATTGACGAGTAGATACTGCTAATTAATTACAGGAAAAGTGACATCTGTGTCCATTAATTTGTTTTAAAAGTGACATCTGTTGTCTTTTTGGTAAATTAATTGTAGTAGCGACATCTATTGTTGAGTAGTACGCAACTTTCGCATCGACCGTTTCTATATTCTTCAATTCAAATTTCCTTTGTTCTGTTGATATTATTACGTTATTTTCTGATTTACCATATAAATGATTTTTACTATTCACAATTTATTTATTGGCTATCACACAATTGCACATGATGATTTTAAAAGGATATATACAGTTTTTGACTCACTTTAAACGCTTTATTAGGCTGGCAGTTTTTACACCATTATCTTCTAATTTCACTAGTGTTTATCTTGGATAACACTGTCACTAATAGTTTAATAGTCACTTATCACTACTCAATTTAGTTCTCAGTTGTAGAGTCACTTTTTCCACTTAAAAAGATTATTTAATACGGAGACGATGTGAACCGTGTAACGCCCTCTAGCGACCAGTTCTATTCCGTTCATAATCCTAGTGAAACCCGACGAATTTGACAGATATTGAAACCTGTCCGTTTCTTTGCAGTCGAACTACTGGTAGTTATGTCTATTGTGTACATAGTTTGGTCGCGTTATGTCAGATCCAGCTGACACTCGACAGATCACAATTTAACATTAAATTGACATGATCCGACCAAATGACGCTGGTCTGTCAACTGCCTAGGAATCAATTTCCTCGGTGGTATGTGCGATCTTGCTCTCGCCTTTATTTCTGATGTCCGACTGGGCTTGATATAACCTGACCAAATTACGCATGTCTCTGATTCTTATCATTTTCCCACCGGCTTAGTAGTCTGAACCTGTATTCTTCACTACCTTCACCAAATATCACTTACCTCTTACGGGGTTTTTTTCTTTGACTGAGCTTGAATGGTCGTGGCCGTCCCATGCGGCCCAAAAATAAAGCCCTTGCTCTTAACACAAGTGCTATATCAGATGATTGACAGTTAAACTTCTCATGCTTATATAAATTCGTCCTGCTGAAAATTTTAAAACACAATCAAATTCATATAAAATTCTACTTATTCATAAATGGTCGTTGAAGTAGAAAGAGGCAGGAATTGCATAAACTTTTTAAAAGTGGTTTTAGTGTCAAATTTCGAAGAAGTGAGTGTACCTTATGAAAAGGCCCTGGTGGTGTGGCAACACTAGAATGTTATGACATTTTTGCTCATTTACATTTTTAGGGTTCCATACCTAAATAAAAACGGGACCCTATTAATTACACTTTGATGTCTGTCCGTCTGTCTGTCTCCAGGCTGTAACTCAAGAACAGTAGAAGCTAGAGAGTTGAAATTTTCACAGATTATTTATTTCTATTGCCGCTTCAGCAACAAATGAATACCGGAAATTAAATGGGGTGTAAGTGCCAAAAACAAAATGTGGAGGAATTGTTGATCAAAATAGTAGCTCATCTTCGGAATAAATTTTGTTTATTTTTATGAGGGAAATACTTATACTACGATAAAATCTCTTTGTGTAGAAAAAACAAAGTATTTTACTTATCAATTACTACAACAAAATTACATTTTAATTGACAATATATAGAAAACCCTAACTCCAATTCTAACTAACTTAAATAAGGCTCTAAGCGCCATGCATTATGTTTTAAATAGAGATCTAAGTTCTAATGTTTGTTTCGGTAAATTGGCACTTTGGACATTTAAAGTTTTAGACACACAAAGTCTAGTGACGTGATATTACACAAGTAAATAACCAAAAACAACAAAGTTACCAAATTTTTGGATCAAAATATTAAAAACCATACTAATATTATAAATGCGAAAGTGTGTCTGTCTGTCTGTCTGTCTGTCTGTTACCTCTTCACGCCCAAACCGCTGAACCGAATTTGTTGAAATTTGGCATGGAGATACTTTGAGTCCCGGGAAAGGACATAGGATACTTTTTATCCCGGAAAAATGTACGGTTCCCACGCAATAAACGAGTTTTGGCGCAACGGAGTTGCGGGCGTCATCTAGTACCAAATAAAAATAATGAAAGCAATAAAACATTATTCATACTATTCTATTTAAAATAGCTTCATAACGCCATTTTCTTTCCGAACCGGTAACAACAACAGGTGCTATGTCCACCATTTTCATAACATTGGTGGCATGCTGGCAGGCACTTAAACCCTTTTATATAACAATGTGCTATGTGTCCCGCTCCTCCGCCTTTATTAAAAGATGTAAAAACCAAGCAAAAAACTATGCTAGTCACTTAATGCTTATTTTATATAGATTTATTATATATTTTACATAGAATACATTTCCGGTAAAAAATATGTTTTGAAAATTTTGGCACTTACACCCTATTTTATTTCCGGTATTCAAATACTAAAAACAAAATAAATTTATTATTATACGGTAAGGGGGCTCCCATACAGAAATTGTAATTTTTTTATCATTTTTTGCTCAGTATCAATGATAACAACAGGTCACAACCTGAAATGTTTACAAAATACTAAGTTTTATTTACACTTTATTAATTAATTATAATAAAATTAAAATAAATAATTATGGGGGGCTCCCATACAAATAACACATTTTTTTTCCTATTTTTGCTCTATAGTGGTACGGAACCCTTAGTGCGGGAGCCCAACTCGCACTTGGCTAATTTTATTATTTGGGAAACAAGAGAATGCTAAGTATATTTACCTTCTAAATGTGGCTCCACATGCATAGCAAAACAAATATCTTTCTCCATGTTTCTCTTGATAATGCCTTTGTGCTATTGGCTCAGTAGAACTCACAGTGTAACAGAATTTACACCTGGAAAAACATAGAATTATAAGCTTTAGAAGAGGCATTCCATACAATCGTCAGCGCGAAAATGTGTCACCCTCGAAATGAGTGAGCTCACTCATCTGAGAGCACTGACTTAGGACACGATGACAGTCGGACGTGTTTAATGCATTGATTATGTAAAATATGCATTGAAAGCGTAAATGAGTGAAAGAGAAAGTAGTTTATGCTATTACTGTAAGACAAAAAAGGACGACAATATTTTCTCGATACACATTTTGCATGCAAAACATTGCTACAGTTTTGATGGCATATGCCATATCCAAGTATTGATATCGTTGTGGAAAAACAAATATGAAATCAAGACTCAAAAGTTTTGGTACCATCAAAATTTGTTCAGAAGTTTTAATGAGAAGAGGTTAGGCACATTTTCTCAAGTATTTAAGTGCTTTTAAGATACAACATTATGAATTTGTGTTACACACACAAATTCAAAATGTTGTATGGGACAGTGATATTTTCATCACTTTCATTCCAAAAGGTTGTGTACTAACAGCATTTAATTTGTATCATAAAATGATTTCCCAATAATAGTTTTAAAGTATTGGTATAATAAAACTACTATTTGATCAAGACTGGTTCAAAACTTGCTGTCGAATTCGACCACGTAAACAATAGATTTCCAAGAATCCGCAATCGTAGGATTAAAATAGGATACTAATAAAGAAGTAATACTAAAATTAAAATTTTTGTTTGTACCTGTACTTGTCACCATCACAAGTGACATAATCAGGAGGGGGGTCGGGATGTTGAGTTTCTTTCATTATCTGTGCTAATCTCTTAACCATATGCTCATTGTATCTTAAATGGGGAAATTTTGTTTTTAACTTTTGGACAAATGAGTCTGTAGTCCTTCTTCTCCAATTTATGTCTTGTATGATTAGTGCCTCTTTGTCTTCATCACTATCTGCACTACTCCGATCACCATCATATATAATATTAACTGGCTTACATTCATTATCATCTAAAATGCTGTCATTCTCTGTATCATAATCTAGCTTGAAATCTTCATCATCTTCTTCAATCTGCAAAATTTCTCCATGTTTTTGGGCCACATTAAGTATATCTTCGACTTCATCCTCGTTTTCTTTCTCTAAGTAATATTTTCTCTCTATCCAATCGTTCTCGATCTCTAAATACGAAGTTTCGGGTTCAGTTTTGGGTTTTTTTCCAGGTTTGTAGCCGTTTCCAGTATCATCAGCGTCGTTTGTATCATCAACAATAACCACATACAAATCATCATCATTTATCATGTTATAAATATTTGCTTTATTTGTTGAGGATAATATTTTTCGTAAGTATTTTGATAAACCATAAAAATATAAAGATGTACCTAATTAATTTACCAGCAGACTTTTTACAAAAACAAAATCCACATCCATGATCCAAGTTGTAGTTTGTATATTCTTCTTCGTCTTCTTCTCTTTTTTTTTTAAGTGTTTGCTGTGAGTTTTGGCAAGGGCAAACGTCACCAGTCTCAGTATTTTTTTGCATTTTTTTTGTCGCATACACAGATTAAATATATTTTATATATTTAATCTGTGTATGCGTCCGTGGGAGAGCCGGCATGAAACAGCGCTTGCACTGTGTTTCGCCGAGTGAATGAGTTTACCGGAGGCCCAATCCCCTACCCCCTAGAAATGCCGCAGTTGAAAAACAATTGTTACCCCAGGAGAGTACCAACTGCGTTGGAGAATCCCTCTCTGGACGTCCATGCTCAGGAACCCCTCTACAAGGCGCAGGTTCGGCCTCATATGGAATATTGTTCTCATCTCTGGGCAGGGGCGCCAAAATACCAACTGCTCCATCTGGATCGTATCCAACGAAGGGCCGCTTGAATTGTTGACTGCCATAGTGTTTCAAACAGCTTGGACCCCTTGGAATTACGCCGAGATGTAGCTTCACTCTGCATCCTCTATCGGTTGTATGATGTATCACGGAGAGTGCTCTGAGGAATTGTTCGGAATCATACCACCTGCAACTTTTCGCCATGGTCCCACGCGAAAAACATACCATCCTCATCACCTTGATGAGTGGCAGTCTTCCACAGTGCGTTTTTCGCGTAACTTTCTGCCGCGCACTGTAAAACTCTGGAACGAACTGTCACCAGCAGTATTTCCGGACCCATACGACCTGCAAACCTTCAAGAAAAGAGCGTATTCCCTCTTAAAAGGCCGGCAACGCACCTGCAGCTCTTCTGATGTTGCGAGTGCCGATGGGCGACGCTAGTTGCTTGCTATCAGGTGACCTGTTTGCTCATTTGCCCCCTTATTTAATTAAAAAAAAAATTTGCATACCAATAAAAAAAATTAAGCGACATTGACTGTTGAGTGTTGAGTGTTGACATCATGGAGGTACACTATGTTGACATATTTTGACAGTGACGTGCATAAGTTTTATTTTGGATTGGATTGGATTGTCGATGTCGGATTCGTATTGATTGTGCGTCTGATAATTAATTGGTTTATGTTACCTATGCTTTCGTTGGTGTTGTTGTTCAAATAGAATACATTACTGTATCATCTAAGTTGAAGTGTTTACTGTGATCTCGCAACTATGAATCTTGAAACGAATAGGCTGAATACTTTTATAAATTGGCCTGGTTCAGCCCCTGTCCATCCGATTAGAATAGCAAAAGCGGGATTTTTCTATACGGGGCAAGGAACCGAGGTGGAATGCTTCAGCTGCGGCGGCAAAATATCGGATTGGCACTACGGTGACCAGGCTATGTGGCGCCATCGAAGGATGGATCCGAATTGTGCTTTTGTTTTGAATCCAGGGTTGTCTGGTAATGTGCCATTAGTTTTAAGTAGAGAATGCACTCCAGCGCAACGAAACCGTTCCGAAACAGACAATATACAGGGGCCAGATGTGCCTCAAGACTATGGCCTGACTGAAGAAGATGAACTATATAAAAGTTATGTGCTGCGACTACTATCATTTGTTAATTGGGAAGTAAGTGGTTTTTAACACAATGTGACTTTGTCAAATGTGTGTTTTGTATTGACGCTCCCGCTTCGCAGTCGCGTGGTCGCGTAGGTTTGTGCTAAGCATAAACCTTAATCTTCAACTGTTATATTATTGTGCATTTGTTGTAAACACAAAAAAGTATATCATTTGATTTGATATTTGGGTACAGATCTAGATATTTGTTAATAAAGAATGCTAAACTCAGTTTAGTATTGCAGTTGGTAATATGGTAGGTATTGAAGGCACTATTTTACAGGTAATACTAGGTCATGGCCACAAGAGTGGTGTAAATAATAGCCAATTTGTTTTGTTATTTTGTTATGATAATAATGTAATTACTACTATTGAATTGCCATGAAATTAGTAAAAAAAAAAGAAAATAATTGTGTTCAACATTCTAATTTATTTTCATCTAAAGATAAACAAAAAGTGAAACTTGACCAATCTCACATTCAGCTCTATTAGTTTAATACAGATTATATGTATTTATACTAAAATAAATTTTATGATTTCAAGCCTAGTAGTATAATTTATAAAAAAAAAAAATATCATTAAACTTTTTCCAGGATACCTCAGTATCGCGGGAAGCATTAGTCAGTGCTGGTTTCTACCATGTAGGTGGAGGGAGGGTTCGTTGTGCTTGGTGCGGGGGTGAGCTCGCTCCATTCAGCAGCCTAGGATCACTTGGATCACCTCTAGAAGTTCATAGAATGTAAGTTTAACCTATCAAGCTCATAAGAGCACCGGTGATCGCGACAACAATTGAATAACAATAGATTTCCAAAAATCCGCGATCAAAGGATTAATATTAAAATATTATACAAAAGACTTAATAGAAGTTATGGTGTACATACTAAATACTAAGGTCAGAAGAAAATAAATATTACATAAGTATCCTTACTTATGCATGGAATATGGATCCTACTCTCATTATTGTTATTTTTTCGTTTTTTATTGTTATTTTTAATCAATATTGTTATTTTATTGTCATTTTTAATATTATATTTCAAGTAAAATTACCAACACAATGTAAATTGTTGAAGCTGGTACATTTCCTTAATATGAGTGTGTTGATTTCAAGTGTATTTATGACAAGTAATATTGATAAGGTAATTTGCTTTTAGGTATTTCCCCCGTTGCTCACTTGCGACGACTTTAGCAAATGAGAGGCAAAATATACAAATATCAACCGCATCACAGAATACTCCTACCCTTGAAATGCCGTTAGTAAATACAACAGTCAAAGGACCTACGTAAGTATGACAACAAAAATAGTCATTGAGATAAGATTAGAATACTAGTGCCTGTTTTCACCAACGGTCTCCTAACGCTAAGTGTTCCCTAGCGATCTTTGCGGGTCAAATTAAAAAAAAAACTAATGTTTTGCAAAAGTTCTTACGCCCTAAGGACAAATGTGACACACAAAAATTCGTGAAATCTTGAAGGATATGTATTATGTACCCTAATGGCCGCTAGGGGACCACTTAGCGTTAGGAGGTGGTTGGTGAAAACAGGCAAAGGTCTTGTAAAAAAATTTAGTATTAACATTTTTGTTATTTCTTGATGCAGCTTTTGTTTTTTTGTTTGTACTTTTTGCTTGAATCCAATTGTGGTAATAGACAACAAAGTTGTAGAAGTTAGAACCCGAAACACAAACAAGAATTTTTTGGTAAAAGGTCAGCCTACACCTCTGGAATACAACAATGCATCATAACGTTGGTGATTTAGAATTAAACTTTATTCCCAACATAAGATAAACATTTCATCATAAAATCATTGCCACCATGTGCAGTGTGTACTTCGGAAATCGAATTGCAATAAAATTTGTACCTTCCTGTGTGTGGAATAAAGTTCAATTTTGAGTATCTTAAAAATACTTTACAGCGTCTTTTCTCAGTGGAACTCACTAACTACTAGCTCAAAGCAGCCATAATAGTTTCATTGATAGCTAATGAGAACTGTGACTCATGAAACCGAGTAGTATCTTGTTCATACAAGTAAATGAATCAATAAGGAATCCCCTAAATCGAAACTTCGCTTCTGTTTAAAATTATATCATGAACTCTTATCATTCTTATGACAATAGTAGTTTATTATACATTTTTATTCATATCTCTTCTTTTATTGTAAAAAAAATCGCCTATGTTATTATTATTTCGTCATTTTTAAGACTAATAGTAGTCATTACTATTTACGTAAAATTAGCATACTATGTATACTGCAATCACAGTTATTCATTTACCTGGTAGTTTTAATTATTTTAACCTATTCTTAAAAAGTCAATAACAACACTGATTTTGTGCCAAGAATGTCTTTTAACAAAGTGAAAATTACTTAAGCATCCTTCTCGATACTAACGGTCGTATTCATATAACTTTGTTTCTGTCATTATAAAAAGTTAACTGAATTGAATAATACCTTTATTTTATCTTCTGTCAATTTCAGATCGGCAGCGGAGCAAAACGAACGTGTTGTAGCGGCTGGAGGGGCGTGGCGTGAGTTGGGCGTGGTCGGCGGCAGCGCGCGACATCCCGACAAGGCGTCTCTAGCGGCTAGACTAGCGACCTTCGAGCGCTGGCCGGCGAATAGACCGCAGGATCCCAGAACGCTGGCCGACGCGGGATTCTTTTATACGGGCGTCGATGATCAGGTGAGATAGCAATATGTGTGCGAGCAGGACAAAGTATGTTAGGGGCGTGGTCGGCGGCAGCGCACGACATCCCGACAAGGCGTCTCTAGCGGCTAGACTAGCGACCTTCAAGCGCTGGCCGGCGAATAGACCGCAGGATCCCAGAACGCTGGCCGACGCGGGATTCTTCTATACGGGCGTCGATGATCAGGTGAGATAGCAATATGTGTGCGAGCAGGACAAAGTATGTTAGGGGCGTGGTCGGCGGCAGCGCGCGACATCCCGACAAGGCGTCTCTAGCGGCTAGACTAGCGACCTTCGAGCGCTGGCCGGCGAATAGACCGCAGGATCCCAGAACGCTGGCCGACGCGGGATTTTTCTATACGGGCGTCGATGATCAGGTGAGATAGCAATATGTGTGCGAGCAGGACATAGTATTTTAGGTTGGCGGCAGCGCGCGGCATCCGGACAAGTGGTCCCGGTGGCTAGACTAGCGACCTTCGAGCGCTGGCCGGCTAACAGACCGCAGGATCCCCGAACATTAGTTGACGCGGGATTTTTCTACACGGCCGTCGATGATCAGGTGAGACAGCAACATCGGTGCGAGCAAGACAGAGTGTTGTTTGTCAGAATAGCGACATTCGAGCGCTGACTGGTGAACAGACCGCAGGATCCCTGAACATATTAGCTGACGCGGGGTTATTCTACACGGGCGTCGATGATCAGGTGAGACAGCAACATTGGTGCGAGCAGGACAAAGTATGTTGGTGTCAGAGCAGTGACATTCGAGCTCTGGCCGACGAATAGACCGCAGGATCCCCGTACATTGGCCGACGTGGATGATCAGGTGAGACAGCAATATCTGTGTGAGCAGGACCAAGAGTTAAGAACGTGTCTTCGTCACAAAAACTATGAAATAAACACTAGAATATACATCGAAATCTTTTCGATATGTTTACTCAAATGTGATTTGACAAAATTTGTAAGTGCTTAAAACTGAACTCCTTATTTCCAATAGGTCAAGAAGCATGTAGGATGATGGGAGTCAGACATTTACTCTATAGTAATAATGAGTTAGAATATAAAGATATAAAAATCATCAATGAGTGTTTTTTAACCGACTTCCAAAAAACGAGGAGGTTATATGTTCGGCTGTGGATATATTTTTTTTTTGTATGTTCAACGATTACTCCGCCGTTTGTGAACCGATTTTCTAAATTTTTGTTTTGTTGTATTAGGTTTCACTCCAATTTAGTACCATGTTCACAAAAGACCTGATGATGGGATCCATGAGTAATCGAGGGAACTCCTCGAAATTTAGATGGAAACATAATATGGTGATTTTGGTTTTATGAGAAGCATCCTAAGCATATGCTACCAAAACGCAAGATTTTGCACCGAGGTATACTATGGTTCCGAAGATACTAAGAGAACTCCGGATTCCTTATAGATACAAGTTTGGGAGATTAGGCGCTGTTTTAAGAACTGAAAGCATATGTTACTATGCAAATTACATTCATCATCATCATCATCATCATCATTACCACGTCAGGGTCACCAATGTCACCAAATTCAACCTTATCTCCAGAGCATAAGGCACACATTTGACATTACTTCTGAGAAGTTAAAGTTGCTTCGATAATGTAACATTCTGTCTCACTTCGCCGAGATATTCTGGAAAACAACCTAATTCCAACCTTTTGCATTGCGTTTAGCGTTCATAGTACAATAACTGTCTGCCGTCTCGCATATCTGCCAGGGCTGTCAAGCGAGCGGCGCGGCGGAGCGGGCGCGGGCCGGGTACTATGTGCGCTGCGTGTGCGACAAGTCGAGCGAGTGCCAGCCTATTGAAACTAGTCCGGTTACCGGCTACTTAGCACGTCACACGTGTTCACTTCGATTTTTTTTAATGTATTGTTTAAAATTATCTGCAGGCTGCAGCTGATATTATATTTTGTAAGTGTGACTGTAATAAGATACGTAGAATAATATACAGGTGTAATATTCTACGTATAGTACGCGATGGCTTACTAGGTAACTAAAAAGAGTGAAATTATTATTTTTAACAAAAAATTAAAACCGACTTCCAAGGTAAAAACAATAATAACAACCTTTTAATATGAACTAAAAAGTATTAAATAATTTTTCCTATCTAATAGTGCCTTTTTCCAAATTCGGCTAAACCTCAACTATTTCTGTACTCAATCTTCATAATTTTGAAGTCGGTGCCAGTTCCAAAAGTTTCAAATATTCTGTCAGAGAACTGAAGATTCATCTGGTACCGATTTCAAAATGATTTTTCGTAATATTATGTTATGTAATATCAAATACATAAAATGTTCTCATGTTGTCTTTATTTAATTCAAACATGTTGCAGGTGCGATGTTTCTACTGCGACGGTGGTCTGGCGAAGTGGGAGGCGGGCGACGGACCGTGGTCGGAGCACGCGCACTGGTTCCCAACCTGCGGGTACATACTGCTAGTCAAGGGACAGGAGTTCATCGATACTTGCCGGAAACGGAAAGGAACGGTGGGTTTAAAACGACTATAGTTATGTTCGCGTTAAGAAGTTAGTGTTAAATTAACACTAACTTCTCATTAACACTGTTAATTCATGAAGCCCCAAGCGGCTACATCCGGCCGCGATAACAATGAAAAAGCTATTGTGTCTCGTTTTGCCACGACTGATGGGTTAATGCGATGATTTATTATCAACTATAACATATCCTCCATTTTGAAAGTCGGTTAAAAATGTAGCCTATGTGTTAATCTAGGATGTCAGCTACCTCCTTGTAAAATTTTGTCGAAATCGCTCCAGCCGTTTAGGCGTGAAGAAGTAACAAACATACAAACTCACATACTTTCGCCTTTATAATATTAGTATGATTAGTATGTCTGGTCTCTGGTATGATGAAACTTAAAGCTTTTCAAAGACTCTAATTCATTTTCGATATTTAACAATTTTCAGGTATTTTCCATTGATTTTTTCTGTATCTCGAGACAAATTACACCGAGATTTGACAATCTAGCCTCACTTTGGCTGTTTCGTGTATAGGTATGAATTCGCTTCAATGCCGAAAACGACCTTTCAGCGGAAGCCACCGATACAGGAAGAGTCAAAACAATTTGAGATAACATTAAAAGCTGAGGAAAAGCTTCACTCAACGCGGATTTAAAAAGATGTAAATAAAGTTCATAGATATCTAAATTATTAAATGTTGAAGTACTGTATAAAACTTTTAATTCGTTTTTTAATGCGTGAAAATCAAATATATTCGGGAATTCGGATATTAATGCAGACACACTTTCCTCGGGAAAACTACTACGGTAACTCGCGTATTTAGACTTATTGACTAAATCAAGAAAAGTTAAGTTTTGAATCGATGAATAACGGGAGTTTATTTGGCTTTTGATGTTATCTATTATTTCAACGAATAAACGCTTGTATTGTGTTTTCAAGTCAATTTCTGTATCCATCCGCCGGCGCCGTCGTGGTGGTTCACAATATTCCTGAATACTATTGAAAATAAAATCAAATTGTTTTAAAAACTCTTCTGATAACCAAGATTGAAATGCACCAATTTCTCTGATTGAGATTTCGATGTCGACTTGTTTGCTTTGAAGCAAAGCAAACAAAATGTCAGTTCTGGCAAAAATCTCTGAAAAAATATGCAAAAGGAAACAAAACTGCATATCTTCTAATTTAGTTACAAACGACTCCGACATGGATATAGGATCAACATCCCACGATTGGGGATTATCTACTATATGATTAAAGGTTTCAATCATATCTAACCTGCAATTAAATATAACATTAATAATGCGCGAATGATAATGCCACCGTGTTTCGGCTACTCCAGGCATACGACGATCGGAAAACTGTTTTAAAAGATTTGACCGTTTCGACGATTTGTTGAAAAACCTGACAATTCCATTGATATGGCCGAAAAATGATTTTAATTCTAAAATATTTTCTAAAGATTTACTTAAAACCAAATTAAGAATATGAGCATAACACGGTACGAAACGCGCGAGAGGGCATTGACCCCGTACTAGTGCTTGAACGCCTCCACGTTCACCTGACATAACGGCGGCACCGTCATATGTCTGACCGATCAGTTTGTCTTTGCATCGATATTGTTCAAGAATATCGAGCAACTGAGTCGCTAATACAGTCACAGTCCGGCTTTCGCTAACGTCGTAAAAACCTACAAATCTTTCTTCTAGACCATTTTCGGAAAAATAACGAAATATAACAGACAACTGTTCTCTATGACTGACATCTGGGGTTTCGTCAATCATAACTGAAACGAATTTGGCATGGCTAATCTCACGTCTAATCTCGTCTAAAATTACCGCCGCGGTGCATTGTATAAGATCATTTTGAATGTCTCCCGATAGACCGGTAAACACGGAGTGTGAAGTAGATGAGCATTGTTCAAGATGGGAGTCTATAACGCTATCGTACTTACTTAAATAAAATAATGTTTCTATATAATTGCCACGATTGTCTGAATTAACGTTTTCACTATGCCCGCGGAAAGATAACTCCTGTTTTCCAAGAAGAACAACAGTGTCTATTAAACGTTTCATTAAGTTTCGATTACGTTCCACTTTTCGATTATGGGATTCATAATTATTTCCGAGAAATGTTTCTATTCTACTATTTCCAAAATTGTGTAATAATATACAACTGCGTAAATGTTTTTCGGTTTGAGTATGTTTCCTAGCCGAATTGGTCAAATTATTGATGTCTGAGAAACCCGTTTTATTCCAAGCACTATTTGTATCGGAAAACAGCAAACATGGAAAACAAAATAACTTATTTAATTTGCAACTGCCCGCTATCCAATTATATTTATCATACACTGAACTGTGAAAATGTTTGAAAAACCCATCCTTACGCCTATAATCAATTTTCATATCGGGACGCGCCCGTCCTTGTTTAATGATATGTTTTTTATTTTCGAACGATTGTTTTGAGAACGAATTTAAGTCATTTAATAGGTAATCCGTAAGACAACAGTCAATTTGTACTAATGCTGCCATTTCTCACCTAACCGTGTCACGACAAATTACAAAGTAAGTAAAACAAACCAACCTTTACGATGTAACAAACAAAAACACAACACAACACTTGGCAAGTAAAATTTCACTACTTTCGATTCTTTTAAACTATATAATATTACAATCAAGCTAGCCCACTAACTTAATAAACAAAATTTTGCATATTACAATAATAACAGTACAAAATGAGTGCAAATGAGCGCGTAATATAATTGTTTAAGTGAATTGAAATGACAGCACGCGCCGGTCGGCCGCTGCAATTAGCTCTGTTGTGATTGGACGAAATCTTTTAAAGCGAAACATGCGAAACTAAACCTTAACACATGACAAATAAAGACTAGGTAGGCTATGTGGGATCGGCTTGTTGTTCGACAATATCGACGAGTCGTTTGCATGTAGTAGTAATGTGTATGTGTGCGTGAATTTCATACATTTCAAATGTTTGGATTCCCGATGTTTTGAGCGAGTTCCCCGGCCACCGCGCGGCCGCCGCACACTATGGAGCAGTACGTACGCGTTCTGAGTGCGATCGTAAAAACGGGTATGTGTGCGTTTGCGTGATTTTAAATACATGGCGAATTATTTTTATGAAATTGTAGGAAGCGGGGTAAGCTATAATTATTAATAATAAAAAATGTATATATTAAAATTGGCCAAGGTAAGCCGGTAGGAATCGTGTTCTATGGAGGCTTCGCCACTGCAGTAGGAGCACCGTAGAGTTTTAGTGGGTAGGGCCGCGGCACACACCATCTTCGCCCGCGGCGAGCCCCACATATCCGCAGTGGGAGTCCTCATCCCCTGCGGAATGCGTCACAGCATTTCTCTACGTAAAAAAAAAAGGTATAATTCGCATACGTCTAGTGATCTAGTCCAAGTAATAGGCTATTTGACAGTAAGATTTTTTTGTGATTATTTATTATATATTTTATATTTATATATTTTATTGCTTTAAATGCATAAAATGATAGTTTTTTATGTGATTTACATAAGTTTTATTAAAAATAATAACAACTAATATATCCAAAAACACAAAAATATGTTAGGCTTTTTGTTTCTCGCGCCACTTATTCGAAAACGATCCGGATTGGCTAATGTCATGATGACGTCATAGACGAGTAATGTCGTTTACACAACAGATTGAAATATACATTGGTTTACACGCTGGTGACGTCACTTACAAAGCGCGACGCCATATTGCTGAATAAAGCGTTTCGGCGGCTTATTCGAATTTTGAATTTTTATTAACATGTTTCTTACTAAATACTTGCGTATTTTAAAATAAAAAAATTACTTTCGATGAACTTCTTAATCGCAACCAAGTAATTCAAGATAGAAATTAAAAATCTGTCAAATACCCTATTAAGAGCATACGCTAGACACAATTTTTCCATACAAACGTATTCCCCAATTTACTCCCTGGATAATGCGTCTAGACAAATGATTTTTTTTATACAATATTAGGATCTGTGAAAGCTATGCCTGTGCGTTTGATTTTTTCTAAATTTACTAATAAATAAAAAAATATAAGCATTCGAAAATCGCCAAAAACGAATGCCGCGCCAATCAACCGACCATAAAACAAATTTGAAAGATCTTTAAGAAAAAATGAAAACGTACAGGCATAGAGGCACTCTTCCTGCAGATATTAAATCAAAAAATAATTGGATAGGCTCAATTTTGAAGGAGGAAACTGAGGAATACGGTACCTCGATTTACGCTCAAAATTTGTCGGAAAATGGGCCTGAGCTGCATCTGTCTCTATCACAATCTGCGGGGGAAGGCAGGAAGTGAGGGGGGTATTGTCAGTCGCTACAGTGTTACATACATAGACATCGTACACATACATAGACATCGCTGCATACTACGATATGGCGCGGGTTTGCCTGTCGATTTATGATATTATAGCGTGAAGTAGGTACTGTATGAATCTGGTAAGATAATATACAGTTTATAATATTATAGACTATGCAGTAAATTACCGTACATTTTATATTATGAAATAGCTGTTGCCCGCGACTTCGCCCGCGTCAAAGTAAAATAATATATCCTCCTTTTTGGAAGTCGGTTAAAAAGTAGCTTGTGAGTACCTCCTTACTACATCAGCTATCTACCGAAAAAATCCCGTGAACATAGCTCTAGCCGTTTCAGAGACTAGCCGGAACAAACAGACAGACAGCCAGACATACAAACAAAAATTGTAAAAAATGTTGTTTTGGTGTAGTGTATGTAGCATATTTTATATTATACAAATATACTCATAATATGCGTGTAGTAACAAACGGTTTTTCCAATATTACAAACAGACACTACAATTTTTTTATATGTATGCATAGATTTTACATATTATAAACTAACTTTTATCTGCGGCTCCTAATGTCTATCTATTGTGATTTGTGTCCTCGGTGTGTCAATCTTTTTTCATCACTCAAACTCAAAAACAACAGCTTATTTTTCCCTAAAAAACTGTCAAAGTTACGAAATGCACACAGATAAAATCTTGGTCAGGACTCAGGAAGCTAATAACTATCATAAAATATAATTATTATAGGTCTACCAGAATCTGATGGCAAAAAGTGAGAAGATAAATTGAATCTAGCGATGCCGGGGTAATAGGAATAAAACATTTTCATCCTTTTTTATTCCTTTCGCGGCATATTTTGTGTGTGAAACATGCAAATATAAAAATTTATCCAATGATCAAGGATATTTTTTGAAAATCTCCTGTTAAAAGTTGCCATCTTTCTGCCAATTCTGGTAGACCTATAATTTGTTTTTCATAATATTATAATTTATTTATTCTGCGACCATCACAATATTTTCTACTCTTTCTCGTACTGGTTCGTTTCTTGGAATACGAAGATAGTATATTTTTCTGATATCCTACCTAGGGATTCCAAAAACCAAATTTAAAAACCGTGGGAGAGCCTGCTTCAGCACAAATGGGCCTGCTCAACCGGAGCAATACCACGCGCTCACAGAAAACCAGCGTGAAACAGCGCTTACGCTGTGTTTCGCAGAGCGAGTGAGTTTACTAGAAGCCCAATCCCCTACCCTATTCCCTTTTAAAAGGCCGGCAACGCACCTGCAGCTCTTCAGTTGTTGCGAGTGTCCATGGGCGACGGTAGTTGCTTTCCATCAGCTGTCCTAGCACCAAACAATACATACACTACGCGAACTAGCACGAGATTTGTCGATATAGAAGAAATAGATAAAGATAAGAACTATAGTTTCTTGGATAATAGCTCCTGTTTCAAAGTAAATAAGGTCGTTGATTCATCGACAACAGAAATCGTTTTTTATGTAAGTTTTTCAAGCAACTTTTACGACCTATAATAATAATTATTATTGTTTTACGAGCTCGGATTTATAAACATTTTATAAAATGTTACACAATATTTTGTCTCGCACTTTTATTTTACGATTTCGATTCATTGAGTGTGGAATTATCAATTTTCCCACGCTAAACAATGGGTAATAAAATTCACAAAATGCACTTAAAAATAAAATAACATTGACAATGAATCTACGACTTTATTTACTCAGCCGTAAGATCTTTTATCAAAAAAACTATGATTATATATTTTTGTCTGCGAACTGTATCTCGACGACCTCTGTGGCTCAGTTGGTGGCGAGTTGGTAGCCCAAGCGGGGTCGTGAGTTCGTATCCCACCGACGACGGAACAAAAATAAATTCTATGTTCCTGCCTGGGTCTTGGATGTGTAATAAATATGTGATAGTAAAAATCTTAAATATTATAATAAATAATAATAAATTATATTTTAATTTGCAAACGAAACACAGCGGTTCTAAAATTTTTTTAAATGGTCACATTTAGCAATTCCTCTCAATCAATTCAACAAATGAATTGTCAAAACTGTCAAAGTGACAAAATAATATTATGTCATAACTCATACTAGACATAGTAGACATGAATTGCAAGCAGAATTGCATTTTTGATTAAAAAAATGATTAACATTATGATTCATAATATGATTCTAATCATAAGTCATAAGCGACCATTTTAGCCCCGCGCAGCACAACGCTAACGTAAATTATATTCACAACAATAATAATTAATAATACTATTATTATAGCTCCAACTTCCAAGCAGACTGCGTCGAGGCTCTTCGCGGGAACGAGGGGCCCAACGCGCAACCTGGTGAGACACCCGTCCACCCGGGCGCGCGCGGGGGGCGCTAGCGGCGCACGCACATAGACATAGAATACTCACACACACGCGACGAGCCGCCCGCGCCCCCTGGGCCCCGGCGCGCGGTGCAGAGCGAAGCGCGATAGCAATAGTTTCTTCAAATACCTAATTTTGAAATTCTCCTGTACCCGCGTTTCCTCTTAACGATGCGCGGCAACGCCGCACTGCCGTGCCGGTCGGAGTGGGGGGTGTAACGATTATGAGACAACATTTATAACAGGTTTTAAACAGAGAATTAATGAAAATAAAAATAATTTTAACACCAACAATAAAAATTTAACAAATATAGTACAGAATAAAATAACACAATACTTTAAAATTATACAGAAGAATGTAAAAAATAAGGAAAATTCTTTTTTATACCAAACAAAAACACACTAACTTTATTTCATCAAAATATCGCTGGAATTTTAAATAAATTGGACATGGTACAAGTAGCCTTAACAACAATCTTGCAGTCAAAAGTAGGCACTGTGGATATTATATGTTTAAGCGAAACCTTTCTAATGAAAAATTCAGAAAAAAATGTACAAATTCCCAACTATAAAATTGCCGCTTATTTTTCGAGGAAAAAAAAGGGGTGGAACTTGTATTTTGGTTAAAAATGGTCTTAAGTTTAAAAATCTACATTTATGTGAAAATTATGCTAAAGAACGTGTTTTTGAGTGCTGCGGAATAGAATTAATTTGCTTGAATACAATAATAATATGCATATACAGGGTGCCTAAAGAAGACATTAACATATTCTTAAATAGTCTTGACTCTCTGATTACAGGTTTCAGCCATTTAAATAATAAGAATATAATTTTATGTGGAGACTGGAATATAGACTTAATGAAAGACTCAAATGAGCATAAAGAATTGAGGTCCTTACTACTTAACCATAACTTACAGACTAATATAAACACACCTACTAGAGGCCGATCCAGCATTGACCTTATTGCAAGCAATTTAAAAACATATAAATCAGATGTTCACCACTTAGCCCTTTCAGATCATGAAACTGGCCAGACAATTACATTTCCAGTGAATGAAAAAAATAAAAAAATAATAAAGACTGACTATTATTTCACAAAACGGCGGGATTTTCATTCAGACAATATTAATAATTTTTTTAATTTAATGGCATCACTAACAGTGGCGTGGGGTGAAAAAAAATAAAGGTAAAGCCGGACCAAAAAACGGCTAACTCGTGAATAAGCAAAATTTCAATTCTTGTAAAAAAAACGTGCAATAAATTACATACCTGTATTAAGTGTGTTAGTTTACCTTTTCCATAACTACTAGGGTGCTTTGCTTGCATTGTGTGCGTTGCATGCAGTGTTAGTGTTGTTAGTATTCACCACCTTCACCATACATGACATCACTGGTATTATATGAACAGTGCATGTCGAGTATGATAAAAGTGGCTTTAAAAAAAGCCGTTTTAAGCACACGTCACTCACACTCACACACCAAAAATAAGTGAATCCTGACTTGCCAGTGTAGATGTTTGTTACTCAATCATGCAAAAACTGGATTTAGATGAAATTTTGCATGCATCCCATGTCAAACATGGAAAGGAACATAGGCTACCTGTCTGAAGTCCACGCAGACGAAATCGCGGGCAAAAGCTAATAGCAAAGAAATATCAGCAGAAATACGTACCTAAATGTTTAATTTTGTTATTTGTCGTCTGTCGTCGTTATTTAATATTCCTATTCTACAATCTGAAAAATTACCTAAGAATTATTATTTATATCATTTCTCACCTAACCGTGTCACGACAAATTACAAAGTAAGTAAAACAAACCAACCTTTACGATGTAACAAACAAAAACACAACACAACACTTGGCAAGTAAAATTTCACTACTTTCGATTCTTTTAAACTATATAATATTACAATCAAGCTAGCCCACTAACTTAATAAATAAAATTTTGCATATTACAATAATAACAGTACAAAATGAGTGCAAATAAGCGCGTAATATAATTGTTTAAGTGAATTGAAATGACAGCACGCGCCGGTCGGCCGCTGCAATTAGCTCTGTTGTGATTGGACGAAATCTTTTAAAGCGAAACATGCGAAACTAAACCTTAACACATGACAAATAAAGACTAGGTAGGCTATGTGGGATCGGCTTGTTGTTCGACAATATCGACGAGTCGTTTGCATGTAGTAGTAATGTGTATGTGTGCGTGAATTTCATACATTTCAAATGTTTGGATTCCCGATGTTTTGAGCGAGTTCCCCGGCCACCGCACACTATGGAGCAGTACGTACGCGTTCTGAGTGCGATCGTAAAAACGGGTATGTGTGCGTTTGCGTGATTTTAAATACATGGCGAATTATTTTTATGAAATTGTAGGAAGCGGGGTAAGCTATAATTATTAATAATAAAAAATGTATATATTAAAATTGGCCAAGGTAACCCGGTAGGAATCGTGTTCTATGGAGGCTTCGCCACTGATCACTAACATTTAATGACGTATATAATCAGACAGATTGTGAAAAAAGTTTTAAAACCTTCTATGATAATTTCGTTTTGTTTTATAATCTTTGCTTCCCCTGGATAAATGTTAAAATCAAAAATAAGCCTGTAAAATGGGTTGGCTAACGAAAGGAATTAGAAAATCGTGTGTAGTTAAACGGATGTTGTATTGAAAATATAGATACGAGGCAACTAATAAAAACTATTTATTACAGAAATATAAAAAATATACTCAGATTTTAAAACATTGTATTAATCTTTCAGGCCCCGCGCGAGCACCGGTGATCGCGAGAACAAAAGAATACAATGGGAATTCCTAGAACCTCCGATCGAAGGATTAATACATCTAAAACTAGAAATAATAGTAAGTTTTTAAAAATGTCCAAAAACAAATGCAAAGCTACATGGACATTAATAAAAAATAATAGTGACGAAAAAAGCCCACGTAACAATATTGACACAATACAAGTAGGTGATAAACTATACACAGAAATATCCGACATTGCTAAATAATTTAATGATTACTATATTGACATAACAAAAAATAATAACATTTCAATTGGTGTACCCAATGATAATATTACTTGTGACAATATAATTGACAATGAAACAAATTCAATATACCTTTCTCCTCTTATTCCGAATGACATTTATAAAATTATCAATTCTCTTAATAATACTCAAGCTACTGGTTATGACTACGTTAATACGAAAATTATTAAATTATGTGCAAAATACATTTGCTACCCAATTTGTCATTTAATAAATTTATCATTTGAACAAGGACACATTCCATCTCAATTAAAAATATCTGTTGTTAGACCTCTTTTTAAAAAAGGAGATACCAATAAATTAGCTAATTATAGGCCAGTTACACTAATACCAGTAATTTCTAAAATCTTTGAAAAAGCTATGCAATCAAAAATGGTGCAATACTTCAATGCAAAAAATCTAGTTAGCAAACAGCAATTTGGATTTATAAAAGGTGGTTCTACAACACTTGCATGTTTTTCATTAGTGAAACAAATAACCGAAGCAATTGATAAGAAATTATCCGTCGCGGCAGTTTTTCTCGATATGAGTAAAGCTTTTTATTTTGTTGATCACAAACGTTTACTGAATAAATTAGCTAGATATGGTATCAGAGGGAATGCATATAAATGGATTAAATCTTATCTGAAAGACAGAAAGCAATGCACTGAAATAACTCGTATCGTGAAAAACAGAGAAATCACACATAGTTCTGAATATAGAGTTAACAGTTGTGGCGTACCACAAGGTAGTATGTTAGGGCCTGACTTGTTTAAAATGTACATAAATGAATTACCTTATATATTAAAATACGAGGGCGTCATGTTTGCAGATGATATAACTCTATTAATAATATGTTTAAAACAATTTTTAAATGACGAGATTATAGAAGAAGTTAAAAAAGTAACGAAATTTTTAAACAGCAATAATTAAGAGGTTAATCTAGAAAAAACTAAAATAATCAAATTTCATAAATCAAATGATAATAATGACCAATAACTAGAAATTGAACTCAATACGATTAAATGCGTATCTTCAACTAAATTCTTAGGTTTTGTAGTAGACAAAAATTTAAATTGGAAAGAGCACATAGATCATGTATGCAATAAGCTAAATAGGTTTGTATTTGCCCTTAGAAGAATTAAAAATATTGTCTCCAAAGATGCAGCTCTAACAGCCTATCACGGATACGTCTCATCGACATTAAGATATGGGCTGGTATTGTGGGGTAATTCAGTCGAACTAAACAGAGCATTCATGATACAAAAAAAATGCATTAGAGCTATGGCCGGAGCAGATAGACGTGCTCATTGCAGACCGCTATTCAAGAACCTGAAAATACTTCCTCTGGCGAGTTTATATATTCTCGAATCTTGTTTATTTATAAAAAAATATTATACACATTTTGAACAAGAAAAAGACACAGAAAATAATAAACACAAAAGAAGTGTTAAAAAAATAAATATTCCAAAGCAACGGTTAGCAATCTATAGTAAGAATGCGTACTGCATGAGCATTAAAATATACAATAATATACCAAATAAATTTAAAAAAGACGATCTCACATTAAATAAATTTAAAAAAGAATTATTTAACTGGCTCTTAGATAAATACTATTATACGACCCAAGATTTCTTCAATTATATCATAGTTGCAAGGAAATTTAATTTTAATTAAATTAAGAAGTATTTTTAAAGAATTAAAATTAATTATTATACTATTTATGACATGAATTGATTTAACATTTAATATTGTATTCTAACCACTTTTATTGTATTTAACCACTTTGTTTGATTTTTTTGTGCCTTATTCTTATTTTTATTGTCATTATTATATCTTAAAATTATAATTATTAATATTCAATTGATTGTATTTTTTTAGGAATAATTGAAATGAACTTTACCAATTTTAATATTAATTTGATTGACATGTAATTTGTGTAATGACATGTAATTATTAATTGTATTTTAATTAATTGAATTGAAATGAATTATACTATTTATGACATGAATTATTGATTTGACATTTAAAAAATTTTATAGTGTTCTAACCATTTTTATTGTATTTAACCACTTTGTTTGATTTTTTTGTGCCTTAATCTTATTTTTATTGTCATGATTATATCTTAAAATTATAATTATTAATATTTAATTGATTGTATTTTTTTTTAAGGAATGGAAATGAACTTTACCAATTTTAATATTAAATTGATAGACATGTAATTTAATTAATTGTATTATAACCACATTTTTTTTTGTTTTTATTTTTTATTTACTTTGACTATTAATAATAATTGATTGTTTTAATATATTATATTTTTAATCTTCTGATGATTCATGGAGGATTCGTATTTATTAGAGCTCTACTCGTATGATATTTTTTTTGAGGATTGTATTATGATTAATTTCAGATCCTGTTAATATCATTAGTTTGTTATTGTTATTATAGTAATTAAGCATGATTTTTTTTAGACTTAAAAAACAAATTTCCACGCCTTGGAGGCAGAAATTGTGAACTATAAATAATTATAATAAGATCATTGTAACCAATTTCTTGGAAATAAAGACTTACTTACTTACTTACTTAGGTTCGTTACGGAATTTCTTGATTCGGTCGCCGCTTTCAAAGGCCGCGATAAAAGTTATGCAATAGCTAAATAACTATCTAATTAACTAATTTATTTTCTAAATATTTTACAGTCTTCAACTGATGGTGGGCATACAACTATGACGTCGAGTGTGAATTTTTCAGACTCGGTGAGTTTTATTAATTGGCAATTGAGTTCAAAAGTAACATCTATAATTTGAAATACTATGATGTTGAAAAGCGTCTTTCATTATTAAATCTATATTATCTAATCTATCTATTAAATTCCATTAAAATCATATGAGGGGCTTTAAAGATATAAGCAAACAGACTTATACAAATTAAGTAAATGTATAAAAAAGCAACAATAATTTTAATGATTTTCTGTAATATTTTATACCTTTTTTTAAATACTTTAACATGCAGTATATCTTTTTTTATGCATTTTTTCAGAACAGAGACCGCGGTCGAGCCATGAGAACTAATTCGAGTATAAATTTCCCCGTCACTGAAAGCCAGGTGAGATTTAAATTCTTTCAATACTAATAAAAGTATAGTATAGTATAATCTAGAATCTAGATAATAAGATAAGCTGATGCATTCACATGAAGTCAGCCATGAATTTATAAATAGGTCGTACAGGGACCGTGCAGAAACTATAGAGGGCGTCGTAATTCGACACCAGCGACACGATGCGACTAAAAAAAGTAACTTGTGAGTGACTTTGGCTTCGCATCCTCTTTGACCCCGGCTAGTTTATAAGTGATTTTTTTATGTTTTAGACTATAAAATTATTTAATACTTACACTCCCAAGTGGCCACATGCGGCCGCGAGAACAACAACAGATTTACAAGAATCCGCGATCGAAGGATTAAAGTAAAAGACTAGATGACGCCCGCAACTCCGTTGCGCCAAAAATCATTTATCGCGCGAGAACCGTACATTTTCCCGGGATAAAAAGTATCCTATGTCCTTTCCCGGGGCTCAAAGTAAATCCATATCAAATTTCAGCAAAATTGGTTCAGCGGTTTGGGCGTGAAGTGCTAACAGACAGACACACTTTCGCATTTATAATATTGAGTATGGATGAGTTTTTAACCGTAAACAAAGAACGAAAGCGTGAATAAAAATGTATAAAGCTTATCTAGTTATCTAAGAAAATATCTGAAAAGTAATTAGTAGCATCCATCAGCATAGAAAGTAAAAACTTGGTAAATATTGCAATAAAATAATGAAGATGCAAAAATACTTATAATAATTACTGAAAATGCTTGTGGACTAATAAAATAAAACAAGTTCACTAAAATAAATGCTTTTATTTCATCAACCTTCTGCGATTCGCTCGATACCATCTTCACAACTTTTGTCTGTCACTATTTTTAACTAATTTCAGTCTGGACCTCATCAGTGCAAACACCATATAAGTATTCTTTAAATAACACACAAAGACTGCACTATTAATCTTTTTCCTACTTGAAGAATCATCCTTCTGAGAACCAACACTTTGACAAGATGGTTCAAGTTCAACACTATCTTCAGTGTTGAATTCCTGGCAGGACTTCTCCAAATTATCCTTACTTTTGATGCAAATTTATGCCAATTAAATGAGCGGTGCTTATGTATATCAATTTAGATGGAAGCCAGTTTAGATGTTAACTGAAGTCTGAAAGAAGCAACGGTTATAGGTTAGGTTCATATTGTGTTCATCAAAAATGAATTTACGTTTATAATCTACAAAATTCAGTGTTTTTACAAGTCTACACATAACATTCATGGAACTTTTTAAATGCTTACGTATGTTTTTACGGGCTTTTATCCATTGCTTTCGTTTTTCAATAAGCCAAGGCATGTGAATACTTTTGGCAGAAAAAGAGTAAAATTTTACATCGTTCGATTTGCCTTTATTTTTCTTGTATGTATTAGAACATCCGGGAATACAGCAATTATCCATTTCAATTCTTGAAAATACTCAAATTTCTCAAGAAATCTTATAATTTTCCGTAGCTTGATTTGAGCTTGACAATAAAATTTTCGCATAAGTTTCGGCTTCTCGTCACTAGTGGCAGTGTCATCGCTGTGCACGGTCCCTATAGGCTGCGGCTTAAGGGGGCGACTAACCCAAAATTTTCGATTTTATAATTCATTTTTAAACTTGAAAATAAGCCCCGAATTGTTTCATTTTCTAAAATTAGATACTACATTATATTTCCAAGAATTCAACATATAGTGGAGTTCCCAGAGCGTAAAAATCGTGCAAACCTCCGATTTTTGCAATAGTGGATGAAAATTGAAAAGAAAAAAAAGGAATGTGTAGCTGATAACATAAATAATAAAGTTTACCTATAGAAAAGTTGTGCTTTTGATTTTTAAATTATTCTCTTCCACTGCAAGTAAACTCATAAACTGTAAAATTTTAAAGAAAATTTGCATATTTCTTTCTTTTAAATATATAGCAAAATAATAAAACATATTATTATTTTTTTGATTTGTATCATTGCTTATATTCCAAAGAAAGAAAATAAGTTGAAAAAATATATAATTTAGATTTAAAATTAATATTTTTGTATGTAGATGAGCATACCTCCAAATGTGCTTGTTGTGTGCCTCGCCAGGTAAATGGCGTTCCTATTTTTCTTTGGTTTTAAATAGGAAGTCTAAAATTATTTTTTAGGCTTAACAAAGCCTTCTATTTCCAAATGTGTATAACTTTTTAGCTCTTACTTTATTAAATTTTCTGAAAATGTAGCACAAACTTTTCACGGATATTTCGAAGAAAATCTGTATTTAATTTTTTTTGGTTAGGTTTTTACAGAATAATATTGATTTTTTTTTTCATCAATTATATTTGCTAAAACATACTTAAAGGTAAAAATACAAATTAGGTTAAGAACTGATATTATTCAGGTAAGCATTTTCCAAACATAGGTCGCAGCACGCGTCTTTAGTATGTACGTGAGATTTGTAGCACCCAATTTTTTATCTGGCTTTAAGTAGGAAGTTTAAATATATTTCAAAGACTAGAAAAAGTATTTTATTTGTCGATGCAATTAATGTTTTAGCTCTCACTTAAATAAATTTTCAACAAATATAGAAAAATATTTTCGTTCTATTTTACACATTTTTGGAGATATTTAAACGTTTTTAAGTACTTAAAAGTTATAATTTCTCCAAAAATTAAATACGCACAAGTAAGTTTAACACACTTTTCGTTACAACCCTTAAATCCACCCAAACCCTTTTATCTTGGTTACGACGAGCGTTAATCTCTAAAAACTTTGCAAAAACCTTATAGTTGTTTTTAGCTTAGCAAAGCAAACTTTCTTTTTTAAAAATTGTGTATTTGGTTAATTTTCAACGTAAACAATCGGATAAGAGTCATTAAATAACAGGAACAAGAGAATTTTTTTTTTTCTGGACCGGTTTTATATGGTGAAATATTAATTTTTAATTATGTAACTAAAAAATTAAAAGCACAAAAAAATTTTTGGTAAACTTTGCAAGTTATAGTGTAAAAAAGAAAATGACACCTCAAAAACAAAAATCCATTCACTATTACAGTTTTCGGAGGTTAAAACCTCTGGCGACTGCACTAATAGCAAAAACATGATATCTTAAAATATTCTCGATAGAAAAAATCACAAAGATGCATCTAAATTTCACGAATTTTTCATTTATTGCCATAACCGTGCATAGAACTAAGTTAATATTTTAACACATTGTATAAAATTCTATAATTGAGAAACCAACCTAGCGGATTCTTAAAATGTTGTACATACATATATTTATCGAGTTATTGAGAAAAAACTAATTTGGCGATGAATCCGCGTCGTCCTTTTTCACCTGGCATACGAAAGACGGGCGTGAGTGTGAAGAGAGAAGGACGATGTTTTGAATTTTTGGGTTAGTCGCCCTCTTAACCGTCCATAGGGGGCCGGCAGATTTCATACATGGGGCGGCGCAAATAAAGTGGCCTACACTTATAAAGAAATAAATCCAGCACTGCACGAAGCCGTCATTGAACAGAGATAAAATTTAATTTTGATTCGGGCCTAACAATACTAATTGTCCTTTATGTACTAAATTTTTTCTATTTTTTTTTTCGAAAGGGTCTAAGCAACTGGTCTGGTTAAGACCGTGGTAGTTTAATCGTGGCTATAACTAGTCTGTTGCTAGTTGGTTTGGAGATAAACAATGAGGGGGCCTGGCCCCCTCCCCTAAAGTCACACGTGTGACATTCTAATCAGGCAATATTGGGGAGAGCTACGAAAATAAGCTATTTTCATCTGACGTGGGGAAACGGGTCCCCCCTGCTCTTAAGGGGTCCGACCCCTTACTCACTCTCTGACGAGTGAGGCTGCTCGCGCGCGGTAGCACAAACTAGCTGCGTACGAGTTATCGCGGTAGATGAACTCAAGTTATTAATGTTATTGCATAAAAGAGGGCCGTCCCTCTCCCCTTCCGAGTCCGGTTGGGGTGACATACGCGTGTATGTTCTAATGTCAAAGTAATTGGTAGAGCTCTCTACGACAATGTCGCGGTCGCGGTCATGATTTAGGTGTGTTTCTATGCTATCCGCATGCGAACTCAACCCCAGGATCAAGCTCGGCACCGGATTTCGGTCGGTCTGTCTGTTTGTCGTTCGGGTCGTGTTAAGTCCTCGGGGAAGGCGCCGGCATCGTCCCCGGTGCAGTACTAACCACGCGGGTGAGTGTGATTTGTGTTTACGTAACTGTACACAGTACGTTACGTATTCTGTGATGGGGTCTACAGGGTCGGCTAAGACAGGCTTAGGCCGCCTGAAGGGGTATCGGAATGTCCGTGCGTCATGTTCGTAGTCCACAGCCTTACGAATGAGCGGATTGGGATGTACTTTGCCTTTCTCAAAGAATCTCTCCGAGAGTTCTTTGATATAGGCTTTGATAGTGATAAGCTCGCAGTCTCTATGCAAGTCGATGTTTCGCATGTAACGGGGCGCACCTGTTGCCATGCGCAAAAAACGGTTTTGAACTCGTTGCAATTGGTTCATCTGATTGTCACTTATGTGTGCGAAAGAGACGCACGCATAAGTGAGTATCGTTCTTATACATGTTTTGTATAAGGTGAGCTTATGTCTTAAGGACATTTTGCTACTCGCGTTGAGTAAAGGATATAATTTGTATAATACAAATTTCGCTTTACGTACGGTATTCGATATATGGTTCGTGAATGACATCGACTTGTTTAGTACTACTCCTAAGTATTTAACAGCCGTGACTTCGGGAATTAATTTTCCGTGCAGACTAATAGGTTGCATTTTCTTACGTTTTAGTCCGTTAAATAATATAGCGTGAAATTTTTTCTATGTTCGATGACTGGTCTAGACCTTGTGTCCTCCCTCCCTTATGATCTACTCTATATATGTGTCAAATTTTTAATAATATGAGCTTTTTTTGGAGGGAATTCAAAGCAGAAATGGAGCAGTAATTTCTATTCAAAGGAAACAAATACCGAAATTTCTATAATTTTAGTTTATAACTATTTTATGATTGTCAGGTTGAAGAGGGTATGTGCGGTCCGTTCGCGGCGGCGGCGTTGGGGGCGGGGCTTGACGCAGCGCGCGTGCGCCGCGCCATCTCACGTCGGTTGCGCGCCACAGGTAATATTATTATGAACCTAATGAAGTAATACATACCTGAATAAGTAATAGTTTAAAAAAATACGCTTTTTTAATTTTTCAAAAATTTTAACAAATGTAATTGAGTCTTCATACGTATGCAAAGTTTCGAATTAATCCTTCGATCGCGGATTCTTGGAAATCTATTGTTTACGCGATCGAATTCGACCGCTTGGGAGTTGATAGATTAATTAGATTAATGGAGATAGGTGAAAATCGTGCTCAAAGATTCCGTTACATACATACAGCCCAAATTAATAACAGCGTGTTAAAAAAGTATAGAAATGACTACAGGTGGTTTAGCTAACACATTTTCTTTATCGCTGCTTAAATAAATAAATAAAATAAAATATCTTTTTATTCAAAATAGGTATCATGATACACTCTTTGAAAGTCGAACGAAGAAACTACGTTGCCTACCACCGGTTCGGGAACTACCCCGCCGAGAAGAACCGGCGTAAGAAACTCGCACGGGGCCATCTTTTACTAAAAAAATGGAAAATTATAATGTTTGGCTTACAGAGTAACAAAAATAAAGGAAAAGTAATCTGGAGCCACCCTATTCCCAAGGTGTGCTGTCCTCGATGAAATCATTGACTTTATAATACGCTTTAGCACACAAACGTTCTTTAACTGCTTTTCTAAAATGTTTAAATGTACATTTTGAACATTTTCTGGGATTTTATTGTACAGGCGTAAACATTGGCATTTAAAGGATTTGCTTACTTTGGCTAGTCTGAACAGTGGTATTGCTAACTTGTTCTTATTTCTAGTATTTACATTATGATTATCACTTCTTTTTGAAAATATTTATGTTCTTTCTAACATATAAGAGATTTTCCAAAATATATTGAGATGCGACGGTCAGAATTCTTATTTCTTTAAATTTTTCTCTTAGAGATTCAAAAGACGACATCTTATATATCAATGCCATAGTATATTTTGATCGGCAGTGAATAGTGGTAAAGTGAACGTGTTAGCTTAGCCACCTGTAGCCCCATTGCATTGGCCATTACCTAGTTAGATAACAGAATAACATGTGATTTTTGACGTCCTAAACGTTTGAAAAACACTGTAGTTAAAATAAGTCAACGTTTTGTCAAAACATCTTAAAACACGTGAAATTTATTTATGTTCCTGCCCGGCTAGCATGGCCTTTGAAGATTTGTTTCCGGTCTTTGTATAAAAGAAATAACTATAGAGTCTTGGATAAAAATTCCTGCTTCAAAGTAAATATGGTTGTGGTAATATTATGTAGTTTAAATCAGGGATGTTGCGGATCCCGATTTTTTCACATCCGCGGATGCGAATGCGGATGCGGATTTTAGTTTCGGACCCTATATAAAATGTATAGTATATAAATGAACAATAATTAAAACAATGAAAAAGTATTATTTTTATTTTTATTAATGTGTTACAAAATAATATAAGTAATACTACAGGTTCCCTAAAACAATTTTTTTTATTACTATCAAGCTCATTTTTCGTGAGATGCTTCATTTTGAAACGCATTTTAAATAGAACAATCCATATTTTAGGACCATCAAATCGAAATATTAAATCCTTTTTATGTCTGTTAGCTACCATTTTCGAGAATTTTCGAAAAATTTGCTTGATAGTAATAAAAAAAACTTTTGTATTAAAGAAATAACAATTTGTAAATGAAAATTACATTTATTCCCCTGTATCAACTTCAACCAATTTTTCTTCGTGGTTTTGCTCAGAAAATAGCCTACAAAGCCGAAATTCGGCACTAATGCACATAATATTATAAACGATGTCGACAAAATGTAACTGGGATGATGTTGTTAGAAGTGTAAACTGCAAAACAAGTTATAATTGTACAATCATTGACCATACAAAACTTATCAAAAACTGGCGGTACTACGGATCCCTCTATTGTGCGTGGCCGATACGCACTTGGCCGGCTTTATCGCTTCCATTGGTCATTTGTCACGCGCAAATAGCACGCGCCATTCACAGGCCCCGCAGCTTTTTTTTCTTGTCGCAACTCGTATGACATTTGCATCCGCATAAAAATCCGCATTGATTTATTGCGGATGCAGATGCGGATGTCCAAATCTATGCGGATGCTCCGCATTTACGGATGCGGATACGGATGATGATATTCGCAACATCCCTGGTATAAATATTCAAATACAATATGTATTTCTACTTCGTAATTAATATATTTTAATACTAGCTGTTCACGTTAGCACGTTCTCACAGAAAACCGGCGTGAAACACCGCTTGCGCTGTGTTTCGCCGAGTGAGTGAGTTTACCAGAGGCCCCATCCCCTACCCTATTCCCTTCCCTACCCTCCCCTATTCCCTTCCCTTCCCATCCCTACCCTCCCCTATTACCCTATTCCCTCTTAAAAGGCCGGCAACGCACCTGCAGCTCTTCTGATGCTGCGAGTGTCCATGGGCGACGGAAGTTGCTTTCCATCAAGTGACCCGTTTGCTCGTTTGCCCCCTTATTTCATAAAAAAAATATATATTTGCCATATTATTTTATTGAAGTGACTAAATAAGTATGTCACCATGGCAACCTCGATCGCTATCCCGTCGCACAAACTTAATGGTCGCCGTCAGTCTCAGGTTGTAATAATTTACTATTATCTATTCAACAAATACACTTATCAATATATAAAGTACCCAGTAGCCGATTCTCAGACCTACTGAATATGCATATAAAATTTGGTTAAAATCAGTAAAGCCGTTTCGGAGGAGTTCGCTACCTAACATTGTGACACGAGAATTTTATAATATATATGATTATAATGTATTCCTCTATCCTCAATTTTAATACTTTACTTTCAGGCGTCCCGTTCACATCGTCGGAGGCTCTAATAGACGCGGTGTTGGACGAACAGTTAAACGAGGAGGCGTGGAGCGAGACGCCGCAGAGCAGTCGACTAGCGAGAGATATTCTGGCGGAGACACTGTCTGAGTTCCTGCCTAACTCTGGGTAAGATATCTTTTAAGCAGCAGATATGCAGCCGACTGGCGAGAGACATTCTGGCAAAGACACTGTCGGAGTTCTTGTCTAACTCTGGGTAAGATATAATATTTTAAGCAGCAGATATGCAGCCTCTGGCGAGAGATATTCTGGCGGAGATACTGTCGGAGTTCCTGCCTAACTCTGGGTAAGATATCTTTTAAGCAGCAGATATGCAGCCGCCGGCGAGAGACATTCTGGCGGAGACACTGTCAGAGTTCCTGCCTAACTCTGGGTAAGATATCTTTTAAGCAGCAGATATGCAGCCGACTGGCGAGAGATATTCTGGCGGAGACACTGTCGGAGTTCCTGCCTAACTCTGGGTAAGATATCTTTTAAGCAGCAGATATGCAGCCGACTGGCGAGAGACATTCTGGCAAAGACACTGTCGGAGTTCCTGCCTAACTCTGGGTAAGATATCTTTTAAGCAGCAGATATGCAGCCGACTGGCGAGAGACATTCTGGCAAAGACACTGTCGGAGTTCTTGTCTAACTCTGGGTAAGATATAATATTTTAAGCAGCAGATATGCAGCCTCTGGCGAGAGATATTCTGGCGGAGATACTGTCGGAGTTCCTGCCTAACTCTGGGTAAGATATCTTTTAAGCAGCAGATATGCAGCCGCCGGCGAGAGACATTCTGGCGGAGACACTGTCAGAGTTCCTGCCTAACTCTGGGTAAGATATCTTTTAAGCAGCAGATATGCAGCCGACTGGCGAGAGATATTCTGGCGGAGACACTGTCGGAGTTCCTGCCTAACTCTGGGTAAGATATCTTTTAAGCAGCAGATATGCAGCCGACTGGCGAGAGACATTCTGGCAAAGACACTGTCGGAGTTCCTGCCTAACTCTGGGTAAGATATATTTTAAGCAGCAGATATGCAGCTGTGTGGCGAGAGACATTCTGGCGGAGACACTGTCGGAGTTCCTGCCTAACTCTGGGTAAGATATATTTTAAGCAGCAGATATGCAGCCGACTGGCGAGAGACATTCTGGCAAAGACACTGTCGGAGTTCCTGCCTAACTCTGGGTAAGATATATTTTAAGCAGCAGATATGCAGCTGTGTGTCGAGAGACATTCTGGCGGAGACACTGTCGGAGTTCCTGCCTAACTCTGGGTAAGATATATTTTAAGCAGCAGATATGCAGCCGACTGGCGAGAGATATTCTGGCGGAGACACTGTCGGAGTTCCTGCCTAACTCTGGGTAAGATATCTTTTAAGCAGCAGATATGCAGCCGACTGGCGAGAGATATTCTGGCGGAGACACTGTCGGAGTTCCTGCCTAACTCTGGGTAAGATATCTTTTAAGCAGCAGATATGCAGCCGACTGGCGAGAGACATTCTGGCAAAGACACTGTCGGAGTTCCTGCCTAACTCTGGGTAAGATATATTTTAAGCAGCAGATATGCAGCTGTGTGGCGAGAGACATTCTGGCGGAGACACTGTCGGAGTTCCTGCCTAACTCTGGGTAAGATATATTTTAAGCAGCAGATATGCAGCCGACTGGCGAGAGACATTCTGGCAAAAACACTGTCGGAGTTCCTGCCTAACTCTGGGTAAGATATATTTTAAGCAGCAGATATGCAGCTGTGTGTCGAGAGACATTCTGGCGGAGACACTGTCGGAGTTCCTGCCTAACTCTGGGTAAGATATATTTTAAGCAGCAGATATGCAGCCGACTGGCGAGAGATATTCTGGCGGAGACACTGTCGGAGTTCCTGCCTAACTCTGGGTAAGATCTCTTTTAAGCAGCAGATATGCAGCCGACTGGCGAGAGATATTCTGGCGGAGACACTGTCGGAGTTCCTGCCTAACTCTGGGTAAGATATCTTTTAAGCAGCAGATATGCAGCCGACTGGTGAGAGACATTCTGGCAAAGACACTGTCGGAGTTCCTGCCTAACTCTGGGTAAGATATATTTTAAGCAGCAGATATGCAGCTGTGTGGCGAGAGACATTCTGGCGGAGACACTGTCGGAGTTCCTGCCTAACTCTGGGTAAGATATATTTTAAGCAGCAGATATGCAGCCGACTGGCGAGAGACATTCTGGCAAAGACACTATCGGAGTTCCTGCCTAACTCTGGGTAAGATATATTTTAAGCAGCAGATATGCAGCTGTGTGGCGAGAGACATTCTGGCGGAGACACTGTCGGAGTTCCTGCCTAACTCTGGGTAAGATATATTTTAAGCAGCAGATATGCAGCCGACTGGCGAGAGATATTCTGGCGGAGACACTGTCGGAGTTCCTGCCTAACTCTGGGTAAGATATCTTTTAAGCAGCAGATATGCAGCCGACTGGCGAGAGATATTCTGGCGGAGACACTGTCGGAGTTCCTGCCTAACTCTGGGTAAGATATCTTTTAAGCAGCAGATATGCAGCCGACTGGCGAGAGACATTCTGACAAAGACACTGTCGGAGTTCCTGCCTAACTCTGGGTAAGATATATTTTAAGCAGCAGATATGCAGCTGTGTGGCGAGAGACATTCTGGCGGAGACACTGTCGGAGTTCCTGCCTAACTCTGGGTAAGATATATTTTAAGCAGCAGATATGCAGCCGACTGGCGAGAGACATTCTGGCAAAGACACTGTCGGAGTTCCTGCCTAACTCTGGGTAAGATATATTTTAAGCAGCAGATATGCAGCTGTGTGTCGAGAGACATTCTGGCGGAGACACTGTCGGAGTTCCTGCCTAACTCTGGGTAAGATATATTTTAAGCAGCAGATATGCAGCCGACTGGCGAGAGATATTCTGGCGGAGACACTGTCGGAGTTCCTGCCTAACTCTGGGTAAGATCTCTTTTAAGCAGCAGATATGCAGCCGACTGGCGAGAGATATTCTGGCGGAGACACTGTCGGAGTTCCTGCCTAACTCTGGGTAAGATATCTTTTAAGCAGCAGATATGCAGCCGACTGGCGAGAGACATTCTGGCAAAGACACTGTCGGAGTTCCTGCCTAACTCTGGGTAAGATATATTTTAAGCAGCAGATATGCAGCTGTGTGGCGAGAGACATTCTGGCGGAGACACTGTCGGAGTTCCTGCCTAACTCTGGGTAAGATATATTTTAAGCAGCAGATATGCAGCCGACTGGCGAGAGACATTCTGGCAAAGACACTATCGGAGTTCCTGCCTAACTCTGGGTAAGATATATTTTAAGCAGCAGATATGCAGCTGTGTGTCGAGAGACATTCTGGCGGAGACACTGTCGGAGTTCCTGCCTAACTCTGGGTAAGATATATTTTAAGCAGCAGATATGCAGCCGACTGGCGAGAGATATTCTGGCGGAGACACTGTCGGAGTTCCTGCCTAACTCTGGGTAAGATATCTTTTAAACAGCAGATATGCAGGCTGTACGTGATCGGTCATAGAAGCGCTTTAATGATATTATCTTCGCATTTTATGAAAGAGACAAGGAAAAGTTGCACTTGATATGTAACTGCTAGTTGACGCATATCGACGGTTAGCAGCAAGCAACATCTTACTTAGTGATCACTGATGAGTGTTGTTAAATCTGATACATTTTGGTGACTAAAGGGGCGATAGGTTTATATGCAATAGATTTATAGGTTTATGTTATTTAGTGACTGTGTTACATCATCTACGAGTATACTATACTAATATTATAAAGCGGAAGAGTTTGATAGTTTGTTTGAACGCGCTAATCTCAGGAACTACTGGTCCGATTTGAAAAATTTTTTCAGTGTTAGATAGCCCATTTATCGAGGAAGGCTATAGGCTATATTTTATCACGCTAAGACTAATAGGAGCGAATAAATAGAGGAAAATGTGGAAAAACGGGGAAAATTATATGAAATGCTTATTTAATAATAGTTTGAACGCGCTAATCTCAGGAACTACTGGTCCGATTTGAAAAATTCTTTCAATGTTAGATAGCCCATTTATCGAGGAAGGCTATAGGCTATATTTTATCACGCTAAGACTTATAAGAGCGAAGAAATAGAGGAAAATGTGGAAAAAACGGGGGAAATTATGTGAAAGGGCTTATTTGAATGCGCTAATCTCAGGAACTACTGGTCCGATTTGAAAAAATCTTTCAGTGTTAGATAGCCCATTTATTGAGAAAGGCTATAGGCTATATTTTATCACGCTAATACTAATAGGAGCAAAGAAATAGGGGAAAGTGTGGAAAAAACGTGGGAAATTATTTGAAAGGGCTTATTAGAACGCGCTAATCTCAGGAACTACTGGTCTGATTTGAAAAATTCTTTTAGTGTTAGATAGCCCATTTATCGAGAAAGGCTATAGGCTATATTTTATCACGCTAAAACTAATAGGAACGAAGAAATAGAGGAAAGTGTGGAAAAAATGGGGAAATTATTTGAAAGGGCTTATTTGAACGCGCTAATCTCAGGAAATACTGGTCCGATTTGAAAAATTCTTTCAGTGCTAGATAGCCCATTTATCGAGGGAGGTTATAGACTATATTTTATCACGCTAAAACTTATAGGAGCAAAGAAATAGAGGAAAATGTGGAAAAAAACGGAGGAAATTATTTAAAACTACTGGAGCAATTCTTATGTTATTTGGCACACATGAAGAATATACCACGTGAAAGGACATAGGTTTCTTTTTCTGCGGAAAAATGTACGGTTTCCATGACATTCCTAAATAACGTGTGCGAAGCCGCGCGGAACATCTATCATACCATAAAAGTATATTGTCCCACACTATATACTTTTAAGTTTTATGATTTGCGCGTTAATTATTCAATCGATGTAGGGGAACAACTATAAACTATAGTCCACGCGAACGAAGCCGCGGGCAACAGCTAGTAAAAAATAAATAAAAGTCATTTTTTCTGCTTTTTGCTAACCGCTAAACACACTTGTAGGACATAATGATTAGAATTTAAAACATATTTGTACATATTTCAAAATTTCAGGGTCTCAACCGACGAAAGATCAGACAGCCAAGAATCTCACTACGAAAGTCCCATACGCACTCCCACACCAAACACAACGCCTAGACGACAAAATAACAAAACTGTGCCCGTAACAAGTGAAGAGCCAAAAGAAAACGAAGCAACTGTTCCAGAGGAGAAAAAACAATTGACGCTAGAAGAGGAAAACAGACAACTAAAAGAGGCGAGATTGTGTAAAGTGTGTATGGATAATGAGGTGAGTTTTTGAATATCGCTACTAATATTACGAAAGTGCGTCTGTCTGTCTGTTACCTCTTCGCGCCCAAACCATTGAACAGATTTTTCGGAAACTCGGTATGGAGACACTTTGAGTCCCGGGGAAGGACATAGGTTCCTTTTTATCTCGGAAATAGTACGGTTCCAGCGCAATAAACGAATTTAGCCGCAACGAAGCGTCTAGTGACTTGTGTATCGAATTTTAGCCGCACAAAACTAACACGTTTAGAGCAAGTAAACACTGCTCTAGTGAGCTGCACTGTCGAAACGCAAAACATGTAATAATATAGCTTTCGGCAACGCAACGAAACGCTTTGTCTTTTTTTATGTTTGTTAGCGAATATCTTCGCCGTTTGGGAACCGATTTTTATTATTCTTTTTGTGTTGGAAAGGTTGCTATTTAAAGTTTCTATTACCATAGAGTAATAAATATACCTATTACAATAAAACTTGAGAGGTGTCAAGGGACACCGGAATGGAACGAAGTTATTTCTTATGTTAAAAAAACCCGTATACATATACACTCAAAAAAAATTCTAAAAAAAAACGCCATTTACTGACGCCCAGGAATACTAACAACGCGTCGCTGTTTATTCTCGAAAAACGCCATCTAGTTGACGCAAAGGAATACTATCAATGCCCTCTGCCCCTACTATGCAGGTACTAATAAAAAAGTGTCGAGGTCAAACATCGTTCTGTCTAGCCTCCTTTCGCAACGCCGATCGCGCCATAAGGAACTTCGTTCACTTCAGCACTAACTTATCCCCCCAGGTGAGCGTGGTGTTCCTGCCGTGCGGGCACCTGGTGTCGTGCGCGGGATGCGGCGCGGCGCTGGCGGCGTGCCCGCTGTGCCGCGCCGCCGTGCGCGCGCTCGTGCGGGCCTACCTCGCCTGACCCCGCCCCCAAAGCCCCGCCCAGGTCAGTGCTACCATTTTTCCCCTTTAAGGGCTCCCACACAAAACTGCGAATTCGTATTACATCGTTATGTCGTTGTTATGAATTTTGTCGCAGATATTTGCGATGCGATTCGAATTCGCAGTTATGTGTGGGAGCCCAAGGGCAGTGATATTATTTTTATACTTGATAAGATAACAAGCCCCGAATAGGCTACTTGACCTACTTTTTTTTTCATGCTAATCGCTTCTTAATCATTCATTTTCACAAACAAAACTAATATTTTAATATTTTACACAGTAGAAACCCATAAAAATGTTTATTGAAAAATATGCCTCATAAATGGCGCCGAAAACAATGTCCGCCATAGTGTGACGTCATACGCTTTGTATTTTAAACTCTCTTTATTGAACATTTTTTTATGTGCTAAATGTACGAGTCTAAAAGTGCCCAAATATTATAAAAGAATTAAATAAGAAATTACAAATCATTTGTAATGTTGAAAACTTTTGGAGAAAATTTTTGGCCATTTCATTTCCCGTCTACAATAAATGGAGATAATATATAAAACTGATATTTTAAGCGAATTATTCAAGAAAATATATTTTACAAATCTTTCTAGGCTTATTCTTATTATTTATGTACGAGGGCTGCTATTTATGTATCCGGAACTGGCCACTTACAAGAACAATATTTAAAAAGTAATTACAACATTTGAAAATAGAACTCTTTGGTTGAAGAATACATTTTGTTTCATGTGACTGTCAATTATTTTTCCATTGTGGCGTCATTTTGAAAATTGCGTGTCTTCATTTGCCATGGATTTAACGCGTGAACATTTTCGTGCAATGATTTACTACGATTTTCGGCGTGGGCTAAATCAACAACAGTGCTTTATTCAACTCACCGCAACTTTTGGAGATGAAGCACCATCAAAAACCACTGTTTATCACTGGTACAGTGAGTTTAATCGTGGGCGGTCTATGCTCACGGATGAAAATAAAGAAGGTCGCCCAAAAACAGCTGTTGTCCCACAAAATATAGATGCTGTGCGGGAACTAATAATGCGTGATCGTCATGTTACATATCGCGAGATAGAGGCGTCCTTAGGCATAAGTATGACGAGCATACATAAGATATTACACGAACATTTGGCTGTAAAAAAAATATGTTCGCGTTGGATTCCGCACAACTTGACAATCGATCAAAAACGGGCTCGTGTCGATTGGTGCAAAAAAATGATAAAAAAATACAACCGTGGTACGTCAAAAGCCGTTTATAATATCTACACAGGTGATGAATCTTGGATCTATGCATATGACCCCGAAACTAAACAACAGTCAACGGTGTGGGTGTTCCAAGATGAGCCGAAACCAACAAAAGTTACTCGTGCAAAAAGTACTTTGAAGCAAATGTTCGCCTGTTTTTTTGGAATTAATGGACATGTGGCTACAGTGCCATTAGAGAATCGTAAAACGGTTAATTCTGAATGGTATACGACCATTTGTTTACCAGAAGTCTTTGAAGAAATAAGAAAGGACAACCGACAACGCAGAATCATATGCGTTCAAAATGCACGTTTTGGAGATACCTCAATCAGAATGGAAAAAGTGCTATGAAAATTGGTTCCAGCGTATGCAAAAGTGTGTCGATCATCGCGGCGAATATTTTGAAAAGCAATAAAACCATATTAAATGATATATGTTTGTTTATTTTTTTAATTCCGGATACATAAATAGCAGCCCTCGTACAAGTAAACTTACATATAACGAGCGCGATAAATAAAAGATATTAAATTACTATGAGGATGACGTCACATCCAAATCGGAAGTACCGCAAAAGCGTTTTCGTCAGTACAAATCCTATTTTCATAAAATCATATTTTCAAATCGACTTTCTTTATCAATCATAAGCTTTTATTTGATGACAAGGGTGAAATACGGTTCCCTAGGCCAAGTTCTACTAGAAATATGCATTTGTTCAATGAAATTGAATATAGGTCAAGTAGCCTATTGTTTAATTTTTTAAACATAAAAACTACATTATATTTATTGTGTTTGGTTACCATTTTTCTCCTTTAAGGGGGTGATTTTTTGTTAAAACTTGTTATCTAGCCCCGAATTGTTTCGTTTTTTAAACATTAATTTTATTTAGCGAGGGTCCGCGTAAGCGCAAACAAGCCGATTCCTGATTGTTTCTTCTCACCTGCTGGCATATGAATTATAAGCAAGTTTAAAGAGAGGAAGACGATATTTGTTTTTTTTGCTTTATTTACTCTCTTAAACTAATTTTACTATAATCTTGCAAGAACCAAATCGAATCACACTTCTTCAAACGCTCTAAGATGCTAATAGATTTGGACGATGCGACGCATAGTCTTATTAATTTAAATTATTTGTATTTCAACTTAAATCTCTTACTGTATTGTGTTTACTAATTCTTTCGGTTTATACGCGCTCAGGAATTTTCGTGCGTTTATTTTTATTTGAGTTTCAATACCAAATTAAATTTCTAAATGTAATATTATATTCTTTTCAGGTATACGGTTTTGATAAACGCAATGAAAATACTATTTTGGTCCAATAAGGATTGAGATTTGAGTCCGTTTCGCTGTTCCTATTATTATTTATTATCGACATATTTTTGCAGTGCCACTTTTATCATGTTATAATATCACAAACAGAGGGGTTAGTGCGAGTTTTATTCTATCATACGCATCGAGCGCGTAAGTTACGCGAATTTATATGGGATCAAAGCAGCGCCATCTACTGGCTAACGTGGATACTGCTTTGATCTCATATAAATTCGCGTTTACGCGTTCGATTCGTATGATCGAATAAAACTCGTACTAACCCCTCAGATCAGAAATTGAAAATACTTTTACACTTTTGTGGCTTTTTAAATGATATTTTACTACAAACTTTAAAAAGCAAATTGATTTGAAACGCATGTCTGATTTTTATTCTCTTAGATGGAGGAACTTAACTTTTTAATTAACATTTTGGAGTTCTGATTTAATTACTGATACTATAACTCGAATTAATCGTTTAAAATAGTTTTTAGTTTACTATAACCACTAAGCAAAAATGAATAATGAACATGCAGTCATTTAAAAGACAAGGAAATCATAATTATTAATATTGTCCTGTTTACAAGGTAAAATATAAACTTAAATTAAACATAGAGTTAACTTACCTGTAGAATTACAAGTCGCAATATAATAAAAGTAAAATAAAATATTATGTATTTAGCCACGCCGCTTATATGCAGAATATATCTTATTTAATGCAGATTATGATGGCTTTTATATAACGATATATTATATAACGATAAAAAACTGTAAAAAGATTTTAATTATTGTATTTGCTTAACTCCATGCATAACTAAAATATGTTGTCTGTACTAAAAATTTGATCTGTATCTTAGCTTCATTTCCAAAACAAATTATGTTCAAATACGCAATAATAGAAATATAAAAATAAAAAATTATCATGTTAAGGGTAGGCATTCACCCCAATGACAGACTTGAAGTTGCTGCAAGTTGTGAAGAGAGGAACCTCAACATTAATATTACCATCGCAAATTTAACCAATTGCTGCAACTTTAAGTCGGTCTTATATAGAATATGTAGGAGTATTGTAGGATTGTTATTAGACATAAATGTATGTAATATCTATATATTACAATGGTATTTATAATTATTATATTCTAAATTATTATAGTGTCGTATTCGATATTATAAAGTTAACTTTTATCCAAGTGATATAAAATGCGTTGTTTTTTTTTTTAAGAAACTTAGTTATTAGTGTAGTTAAGTTAGTGAATTATTTGCCTCGAGACCAAATATTAAATAAGCTGTAACGCAAAATGGATGAAGATGATGGTCATCTTTTGTGTTTGATGTTATATTGTAAGGCATTCGAGCAACTTTAGAATAAATCGCGCAATATAATACCTAATAAGGGGGTGTCCATAATTTTTTTTAATGATTTTTTGATTCTTGAATCCTATTTCGATTCTGTAAAAAGATTTTAATTATTTTAAACTTATAACATGGAGTGCACTTCACAATCCTTGATATGTATTATACTTTTATTAGGACAAGTAAAGATGACTTTGGGTGTTTCTCTGTTATTTGGAAACTCGTCCATACAAAGACTGTCCTAAGCAAATTTTATTAAATGTTGAGAATGTCTGTCAATACAAAGAAAGGCAATAGTATACCAAATGTTTATATTAAAGAAGCCGACACATTTTCCTCTTGGTTTTTGAGTTATAGACGATTTTGTGCAAAATTGTAACAGGGGACTGTTTTTATGAATAAAAACTAGTATTTTTGTTAGTTTAAATAATCCAAGCTTAATTTTTTTTGAACTTACATATGAAAACATTACTAAAATACTAATCAACGAGATCAAAACACAGTACACTTATAAAATAGAGACTTTTAGAGAGAGGGAAAGATTATAACTTTTGTGATAAACTAACTAAAATTAACTTCTTATCTTAACAGTATCTCTAAAATACTTATTGTGTGACATAAATCCGCTATTATAATGTAATTAAAAATAAACAAAAATATTACTAAAGTAGGTATATTACTGAAAATAAATCTTAGCATCCAGGGAAACATCTGTTATTTCTCAAAGACCGGTATTGACTTTGGAAAATTATAAAATAATGTCTATATTTTCATATATTTATATATGAAATGACAGGGGACTGTTGACCAGGGGACTGTTTTTTTAACTTGAAAACTAAATAACACAAAATTATTAAATCGTACCACATTTACAAAACAGGTGTGAAGACATCCTCGTAAGTAAACTATTTTAAACAAATTATTTTAATTAAAACTCTTGAAATAGGAAAACAAATACTCCCCAGGGGACTGTTCCTACTAACGGCTGAAACGCGTCGTTCACTAATAAAAGCAGTGGTGCCATTGACAAAATAGCGGCTGTCTCTTTACCTGTAAAACCGAACGAACTCCACACTGGTTGCGTTTCATTTCACAATCATAATGTTTCGGATCGATACCCAAAGTGAATTTTGCGGCGTTTTCAAATTTTATCCGGCGACTGTTTTAACAATTTGAGGACAACCTTCATACATATATTTTAACCAAATTTCTATTATAGATGTAAGTATTTGTTGTTTAATAAGATGATTACAGTCTTGTTAAACTATATAAGATTATCATTCGGTTATAAATGGCAAAGTATTCAATATATAGGTATCATTGCTTGAAATTCTGGAAAAAGGACATACCAGGGGACTGTGTTTTGAGGTGTTTAACATTGATTTTCTCGAAAACAATAATATTAAATTACTTAATAAATAATGGTTCACCAAGAATGCATCACTTATGGCCATATTAATCCTAAAAGAAGTAGATATTATAGAATTAAGTACATAAAATTTGCTTGGGACAGCGATTTTCCATTAAGTAGAGAAATGCTTCTTTATACTTTTAGTCTAACAGTCTTCTTTTAATAAAAAAATGTTATATTTAAAGTAAATTTCTTGCCACACAATAAATAATTTTTGCTGAAATCCCTCCGCTCTAAATGAGATTTTGTGTGACACGGTAGGACCCCTCCCATTCCATGATGTCATACATATTTTATAGACGCCCCCTAAGTAACATTCTATAATCTTATAAAGTAGAGGTATACTGGTTTACAAAACATGGACTTTTGATAAGCAATTAAAATTAGAAACTTTAACTGAAGATGCACATTTTAGTGTGTCCCCGCTGTCAGAAAACTGAAAATATTAAAAGATTTTAAAAACTATATAAAATAAAAGTTGTTAAAAAAACCAGTTGTATAAAAAGTACCTTGGGTATACGTAATATTATCTAAATTTAAAACATTTTTAAACATTAAAATTATTCAATGGCCAGGCGGTAATGTCTTCCAACAAAGAAAATTAAGAAAAAATTAAATAAAAAGATTTCGCAAATAATGTATTCAATTATACCATAATATTATGTTGCAATTAAAGAATATATCGACTAGATTTATTTGAAATTAAAATTGGGATTGATCCATGAATAAGAGTTGAAAAGATAAAAAAAATACTTACATTAAAAAGAAAAATTGAAGGAATATTCTAAAATAATACAAAGTATAATATTATAATTTATAACTAAGGGCCAAACAGCAAATCGAACAAAAAAGTATAAAATTCCTTGCCTCGATTCGTCATTTATAATTATTATTGTTGTGGTTTAATGACAGAATACTGCCCCACTAAAATCCCCGTTGAGTCAAAAATGGAGCCTAATTAAATGTTCAAATAATTTTTGTATTAAAATAATTTTGTATGCATTATGTAAAATGAAATAAATTAATGTCAATGCAATTAATTTTATTCTTAGAAGGAAATAATAATTGTAACCTCAATAATAATAATCATTCGATTGAATATACAATGTATATTATGCTTTGTGATCTTGTATTTAGGTATAACTTAGTAGTAATTTTGTGATGTTATGTCCTTAATTGAACATTGTTATGTTGTTAGTATGAAAAGTTTATGTCTCTTAGTAGCATGTACCATTTTAATATATACATTTACTAATGTGTTTTCGGTTTTATTGATTATTTTTCTTAATTTATTTTCTCCGATACTTTTACATTAAAAGATTTATCAGATTTATTCTCAATCTTAACAGGCACTGGAGTAGTTCATTTATGATTCCTGAGCTTTATAACAGCGTACAGGTAGACCACTAATGGTTTTATATTTTATATTTTTCTCTTTAAAAAACCGCGGTAACACTCTATCGACTCAAAAGATTTTGCTTCTACAAAAATATTTGTTGGTGCAAGTGACCATTAAATATTCTATAAACATTTAAAGGAGTTTTATTTATAGACGATACTTTTTCTTTAAACTCTTTGATCATCGTTCGATGCGGTCTCCTTAAAGTGTTGCTCTTATATTTATAGTCCAAGAGGCGACCGTAAAAATTGTTTGAAGTTTTTGAACCTCCCAGTGCAAATCTCCTCCAATTAGATGGTCGTATCAGATCAAAGGTGAGTTTTTTTTTGTGCAGGTGTAGTGCGGCGCCGAAGCGGCCGTCTGGACGGAAATAGGTGATCAGAAATAGCGTAGACGCCGGCGTGCGCGACGCTCGGTCTATATTAATATTCAAAATGCTATATGCACAACATAACATGGTCAGAGCTAAAGTTTTGGAGTTAGTTTTTATTGCTTCAGGTTTAATCGATATTGTTACTAGATGGCAGCACTTGTCCTCAATCAAATTAAAGTAACAAAATCTTGAATTCTAGTGTTACAAAATCCCCTCAAAAATATTACAGCCGCACTAAGAGAGAATAATTGATTACTTTAATGAATATTTCGGCATAAACTTCATAATATTTTCTGTCAAACTTTCCATTAAATAGAAATTAAGTGACCATTAAAATGTGTATGAACGCGGTCGTTTAAGTTAAACAGGGAAAAAAGAACAAATACTTACCTGAAGCTATATGCATTTCGCAAAAACATAAGAATGTCAACCTTATCAAAAGTACAGTTTCCAAAAATGTTATCAAATCGTTAGGCTACTTTTACCTCGTTGCTGAGTCATCTCATATCATTCATTGCAGAACCAGTTACCAGATGTTACCTGGCTTAGGTTATTCATTTATATTTTTACTGCTTTAATTAAGAGGACATTCATCCCATTTTACGGAAAATGCAACAAAGAGGCTTATACAGGTGTTCGAAGGACCAAGTGTTTTGAAATGTCATGAATATTGGATAGTATCGATTTCTCGTTTTGTATGGTACAGACCGGCAAAATCTGACCATGATCAAGAGTTTACTGTTAACTTTTAAGTTTACCGTCAGCCGATCAATATGGAAAAGTTACAAGTGACAACCATTTACTATAAATGTGTTTTCGGGTGATTGAAATTGAATTGTTCGCGCAAAGTTTTTATGCGTACCTACTAATATTAAAACTGTGTCTGACTGACTGTTACCTTTTAAACGCTCATCTGATTTCGATAAAATTTTTAGGGATATATTTTGAGTTTCAGGAAAAAATGTATCATTGATTCGTTTTTTTTTTAAGTTTTTTTTTCCTTACAGGTTTATTCTCCATGTAAGGTATTAAAAGCAAATAGCAATAATAGGTAAAGTATACTTTACTCCATGCTTACTCACAGTCGAAAGTAGGTGGAGGTCTCTCTAGGTCAATAACAATTTGATTTCAAATAACGGATTGTTTGTGGTATTTATTGAGGATAAACGTTGGTTTTCTATAGCATTGTACAATGTACATACAGAGTTATACGTAAGACTGAGTAATATAAAAAGTTGTTGGAATAATAGAAGACATGAGTTGTTGATTTGGGTAACTAACAATTTGAAAACTGACGTTTTTATACATAAATGGAGACTTTAACACCGGGAAAATTAATTGAAAATGTGGATTCTATGTACCTACCTATAGCTTGACGTATTAGATAGACGATTAGGTAGGCACGTTACAATTTTTTTTTTAATTTATAATGAGTAATAAGTGATTGCTCTTATGTTGTAAAATGTTAGTTACCCATTTCATCCACTCGTATCCTGCTATACTCCATTCTATTTCGCGCCTCTCGGTAAATATTTCTTCATGCGAGTTGCGACCTCTAAAGTCTAAGGTAAACAAGATAAGTAATAGAATGAGATTCTAGAAACTAGATAGTGTTCATACAATTAATTATTATTTTTCAAGGCGAAACTGCATAATATCTGTATTAATATCGCAGTGTTAGTTAAGTTTTCTTATATTTAAATAACAAGGTACAATAATTTATTTGATACTGGATTAAAACAGAAAAAATACTTATACACAATAATATAATGTATGCAGCCTGATAAATGCTATCAAAAGTTATTTAATGAAATGATGATGAAAGAGGAAAATGTATACTTTATAGCCATTAGCCATACAAGCCAGTAGCACTTGGGTTTATACTATCAAAAGCCGCAAAATTCCTAGAAAACTTTTGCTTCATTAATTAATATTGAAGTGACCTAACCATTTAACACAAGAGTAAATTTTACAAATTTAAAATTTTCGACCTCAAAACCTTTATGCAGAACATATTATATTTGAATTTTTTAATAAAAAAATGTACTAATTTTACCATATCCTCAGGTTTTGCGGGCGTCACTAACAGATGGCGCTGCAGATAAGTATAATGTCCCTAAACCTTCGTAATCGCTCGGTGAGTCAGCGTGAAGGCAGAATTAATTAACGATAGAATTGCCGCCTGCATAGACGGACGTCCTTGCAAGGTTGTGCATTGCCTGATCACGTGCAACTCTGTTCTTTGAACGGCATTCGATGTTCAAAATGTCTAGATAAACATTCTAGAAATCTCTTCAAGAATGGAACAGAATACAAATTTTGACAGTTTTTTTTTAAATTTTAAACGAATTCATGACAAAGAAGTACATACGTTAGTTGTATAAAGAGACGCGTTTATAGTTTGCGATAAAATGACGTCAATTCATATGTGATGACCTGGACAAATGGCCTATGCGTTTTATGCATAAAGAATTATTCACCGGATGTTTATAGTTTTTATTAGATTACGTTTCCGGTGTAAAGTAGTTATAGAAAGAGTAATAATGGGAATCTAGCGTTTTAATGGTCCTTCACGCCGGATGCTAAATGTTAAACACTTATTGAATATTAAGAAAGACTGCATAAAAAAGGTATAAAAAATCATTTAAGCAGAGCTAGCGTAGTTCTTTTAACCTTATGAAAAATAATATGATATCCAATTTTTATTTTTTCTATTAATTTCAATTCTTTGTCATAGTTCTTTGTCTGGTTACTCTGGATGTGTTGTCTCTTGTATGTTTAGGTAATAAACATATATTTAATTACCTATTTATTAATTTATGTACCGTTTTAATAATAGTCCAACCAATATGAAAGTTTAATTTAAACTCAACTGCGATGGCTTTAGCTTAAAATACATCGACAAATTTATAATGCGGGCTCTACACTCGCGGCGCGAAAGCCCGCGAACCGCGCTCGCGAGTGTGGAGGGTTTCGCGACTTCGCGTTCGCGCTTCGCGGCTTCGAATTTGTTCGCATCGTGTTCACGGCGCGTAGCATCCGTGAATTGCGGCCGCAATTCACGCCGCGAGTGTAGAGCCCACATAAGAATTATATTATACGGCAAAGGACAAGGTACCTACAGTCGCCCACAACATTGCAATTACTGCTGGGTGGAGCAAATTGACGGCGCCAGTACAAATCCTTGTATTAAAAATAACACAGCGATAATAAACAGTTTTACTGTCACCAAACGCGATTTGTTTTATGTTCTCTAAGTCCATTAGTGTCATTATTTATGCTATGATAATGATCCCTTTGTAGTCGGCATAAGATCCTCTCGGAGGTATAATAATCGCGAATAGACCGTAACTAAAGTGTGAACAATGCAGCAGCCTGAAATATACAATATAATACATATCAATATAACCTCCTCCTTTTTGGAAGTCGGTTAAAAACTACATAAGGTTAATATTAGATATATTTATCTGCTGTAGTCTGTATAATATAGTTATCTACTGTTTTCTTAGACAGAGAACTACATGAAAAACGAAAGCCTATCTTTCCTTCTGTCTGTCACCAGGCTGCTAACAATATTTTATAGCTAGTATCGAATAGTTACTTTAGCCTTTTTAAATACGAACATTGGATTAACAATTAGAAAGGGCTATCTACAAGTGGTGCCCTCTACCTGAAGGTATGTACGTGGGCGCCGCATGACTCACTCACTGCGCGGGCGCAGCCACTCCTTACATAGTCTGCGCCGTCGCCAACCTACTCTTAGGTATTTCCCATCGACGGAGCCTTATATCAATGAAATAAAGACTAGTTTTATAGAGCCTCCGACGTAAAATAACTTTGAACGGCGCGGTCTAAAGTCTAAACCAACCTTTTTGCTGTTCTTTCACCATCAACAGGACTTTATGCGGACGACTTAAGGACTACTTTTATAGAGCCTTCGAGCTAAATTTACTCGAAACGAGCTATACAAACCTTATTGCTGTTGATTTACAATCAACACGATCTTATGCGGACGACACAAGTATTAGTTTCTAAACCTCGGAGGTAGAATACCTTTGAACGGGCCATTCTTACCATTCATCGGTAAAACCCCAGTCCCATTGTGAGTTTTAGCTTTCCGCCCAACGAACAGAGATGTCTCTGTAGTCTGCGTACTAAATTATTTTTATATTAACTACTAGTACTAACTACAATACTAAAAATTAATTTCAATTGACATACCTAGTACCACACCTCTACAAGATGGCCCAGCGTAGTGGCCCATCACGATGGCCCAGCGTGGGGAGGACGTAGTGGTGTAGGATTGATCCAGCGATGGTCGTGGGAAGGCGTCATTTTTCGATCACAACTAAACGCGGCCGTCATGTAGAGGCGTTGCAACCATTGTATAGCCATCGCATTCATAAAACAGAGCAAAGAAAACTTTTCATAGCAATTTTGCCATACAGAGTAGAGGCTAGAGCGCAGTGCAGTATTTAGTTTTATAACTTTTATAATTTGATTGGCGACTACGAATAATAAAAAACTAATTGGCGAGTTTAACAGGGAGGGGGAGGTTTTGTATCCTCATTTTTGAGCCCGGTTTCTGACAACATTGATCATTTAGCTGCACGTATAATTATAATTTAAATTATAAATTAGGGATTAAATTAGGGATTTAAATTTTACGGAAACCGTACATTTTCCCGCAAAAAAATAGCTTATGTCCCTTCACGTGGTCTACTCTATATCTGAGCCAAATAACATAATAAAATTGCTCCAGTAGTAATTCGTGATTCGTGGTCCTTTCTAATAATATTCCCCGTTTTTTCCACATTTTCCTCTGTTTCTTCGGTCCTATAAGTCTTAGCGTGATAAAAATATATAGCATATAGCTTTCCTCGATAAATGGGCTATAAACTAACACTGAAATATTTTTTTAAATCGGACCAGTAGTTCCTTAGATTAGCGCGTTCAATCAATCAAACAAACAAACTCTTCAGGTTTATAATATTGGTATATATTTTTTTAAATCGCTTGACACTCGAGTCTCGGTGTAAAAGACTATGAAAAGTACCAATAATAGGGTCATAATAGGCTCATAAATCATAATTCATAAATCATAATCATGGGACGATGTATGCCATGGTATAATATGATAGTGATGATGATGATGAATGTAATTTGCATAGTAGCATATGCTTACCGTTCTGAAAACACCGCCGAAACTCCGAAACTTGTATCTATAAAGAGTCAGGAGTTCTCTCAGCACCTTCCGAACCATGGATGGGTGTCGCTGGGTCCAAAATTTTACTTGTTGGTGGCATATGCTCGGAAAGTCGGAATACTTCTCACGAAACCGAAGTCAGCACAATATGTTGTGAGGAGTTCCCTCGATTACTCATTGATTCCTTAATCAGGTCCCGGTCACCACTTTTGTGAACATGGTACCAAATTGGGATGATGCCCTATACACCAAAAGAAAAAATTTGAAAATCGGTTCACATTTACGGTGGAGGTAATCGTTGAACATAAAGAAACTAACATAACACCTCCTCATTTTTTAAAGTCGGTTAAAATTGTAGCCTATGTGTTATTCTGATGTATAAGCTCTATACAAAAGAGATACATTTTAATGAAACTTTACAATAATATAGAGTCTATATTATTGTAAAGTTTCATTAATAATTAAAATCCATTCAGTAGTTTTTGCGTGAAAGAGTAACAAACATCCATACATCCAGACATCCATACATGATACATACAAACATATGAACTTTCGCCTTTATAATATTAGTAGGATGATGTCGGTATAATTCTCGTATTATGATGCTGTAACGTGAACCGCCATTGTGGGTGCATTCCGACCCATCGCGAGCGCGATAACCACATCACGTGAACATTCCACGTTCAAATCATCATCTGGGTGAATCTACTCAAAATGTTATTTTAGGCCAAAAATTGTGTTTTTTAAAAAACCCTTAAATATTGCTCTGAATGTTTCTGGTGTTAAAAGGCACCGAAATAGAATTCCCTTTCTGTAAGAGTCACGAAAAAAAAAATTAAATAATTTAAGAGATATTTAATATTAAGTAAAAACTGTTGTTCATGACAATGACGAAATTTGTGGATAATGACGTGTTTACTTAGAATAATGACAATATTTTGTTGAGAATAATGATAATTTAAAAAATCTTATCCATATTCGTGCTGATTATATTATTATTATTATTATAAACGCCTCCGTGGACCAGTGGTTAAGAGCGTGGCTCTTGACTCAGAGGTCGTGGGTTCGATTCCCGCGTTGGAAACATATTGTTAATTGTTATTTCCAAGTTTGGTTAGGACATTGCAAGCTGATCACCTGATTGTCTGATACTCAGAACAGGAAAATATGGTCTGACAAGTAAGATGATCCATGCATCGGATCACGGATGGGCATGTAAAAGTTGGTCCTGCGCCTGATCTCTGGCCAGTCGTGTCAGTCGTCCGACCCACTAGGTTATAAGAGTTAAAAGGAATAGAGAGTGCTCATGTGTACTGCGCACACACTTGGGCGCTATAAAATTACTCCTGCGTAACTTGCCTGGTTTCAATGAAACCAGCCACCGTCACCGAAACCGGTGTGGGGGTTATTATTATAATTATAAGTAAAAAATAGGATTTTCAATAAAACTTGTATGTTAGTAAAAGTATTGATTTATTATAAAAATGTATTCCCTAAAATATAGCTAATACCAAAACCTACATTTAAAAAAATATATTCTACCTTTTCGAGTCACCTGCAATAAAAAATGTACACCTGTTAAATAATAATTCTGATATTTGTTATTTCTCAAATAATATTTTATTACCAAACGTTCCGCGCGGCTTCGCTCGCGTAAATTAGATATTTCACAGACAAATTAGTCCACAAAAAATAGCGTATGATCCTTCACGTGGTCAATTTCTTAATTCTTATCAGTTATCTGTACCAAATAACAGAAAAATTGTTCCATTAGCTCGTGAGATGAGGCCTTTCAAATAATTTCCCCCGTTTTTTCCATATTTTCCTCTATTTCTTAGCTCCTATTAGTCTTAGCGTGAAAAATTATAGCCTATAGCCTTCCTCAATAAATGGGCTATCTAAAACTGAAAGAATTTTTCAAATCGGACCAGTAGTTCCTGAGATTAGTGTGTTCAAATAAGCCCTCTTTCAAATAATTTCCCCCCGTTTTTTCCACATTTTCCTCTATTTCTTGGCTCCTATTATTCTTGGCGTGATAAAATATTCTTTATAGCCTTCCTCGATAAATGGGCTATCTAACACTGAAATAATTTTTTAAATCGGACCAGTAGTTCCTGAGATTAGCGCGTTCAAATAAGCCCTTTCAAATAATTTCTCTCCTTTTTTTCCACATTTTCCTCTATTTCTTCGCTCCTATTATTCTTAGCGTAATAAAGTATTGCCTTTAGCCTTCCTCGATAAATGGGCTATCTAACACTGAAAGAATTATTCAAATCGGACCAGTAGTTCCTGAGATTAGCGCGTTCAAACAAACAAACAACCTCTCCTGCTTTATAATATTGAAGTTTAGATAACATTTTTACTACTTTTCTTACTATTCTACTACTACTTTTCGAAAAGGTGTCAAATAATTACCTAATTGTAATATCGACATTGCATCGATTCGATATATTTATCCCTGTTTTCCAGAAATACAGTTACAGATTTGGTCATTATTCTGAATGATCGTCATTATGCTTTTAGGGCTATTCAGGAAAATGACGTTCAGGAAAATGACGGATTCACTAAATTCTTTTAATAATTAAGTATTGATATATAGAAAACTAAGAAAATTATTAAGAACTTAGAAATGTTGCGGGCCTTTATAACTTGGTATAAAAAAGTAGTGAAAAACAGACAAATGTTGGCACACATCGAGAAAGGTAAATGACGTCTAATCTGGAAATTTTTGTAGAACGTATTTCAAAGACTCACCTGCATTAAACGAAGACCTCTATCCACACCAAAGCACTGCGATCAAATAAAGTGAGCCAGCAGATTTTATCGCAAAATAGGTTTCAACCCGTCACGTAGAGTATATCGGCAAGGCATTCAAAACAAACAATGCGTAGGACAATGACGCGAATTTTATGAACATTTTAAAAATAGAATTTTTAGTTATTTAATGTAAGTTGATGTGTTATTTGTTGGTATCGAATAGTTTATTAGTTCTTTATCTTCAAATTAACATTAAGTTTTTATTCCTTTCTAGCTCATTTATTTTTATAAATAATCAATTGTAAGCGGCAGTATCGAAACGACACGCAAAAATTTCACAATTTGGTCCTTTTTTTTATAATAACTTTTGAAATATTAACTCTACTTTAAAATAGTTTTAGCAGCATTTTTGTAAGTTAATTAGACATTGAAATGTGTAATGTTACATCAAATTTACGAAGGCGTTTTGGACCCAACTTCAAAGACATGAATTTTGTCTCTCTCAAATATTCGCCCATCTACTCGGCTTTAATTCGTGTTCTTCTAAATTTAAACAAAACTTTGAATTACGAAATTAGTGTGGCATTAAATTATATTAAATGTAAATTCCAAACGACCCCGCCTGTTAAGTCTTTCTCACCTCCGGGCGGAAAACGTCAACTTTCTTCCCGCTGCGCTAACCGATGTTGCCGTTTTCCGCCTCCGTCGATGAGAAAAATAGTATACGCACCCTCGGCCAACAATTACATATTATGATCTGAGACATTTCTTATTTACCTTCCCTAGGTGCGTAATGTACTATTCCTTGATAATAAATAATAATATTGTCACGTAGAGTATATCGGCAAGGCATTCAAAACAAACAATGCGTAGGACAATGACGCGAATTTTATGAACATTTTAAAAATAGAATTTTTAGTTATTTAATGTAAGTTGATGTGTTATTTGTTGGTATCGAATAGTTTATTAGTTCTTTATCTTCAAATTAACATTAAGTTTTTATTCCTTTCTAGCTCATTTATTTTTATAAATAATAAATTGTAAGCGGCAGTATCGAAACGACACGCAAAAATTTCACAATTTGGTCCTTTTTTTTATAATAACTTTTGAAATATTAACTCTACTTTAAAATAGTTTTAGCAGCATTTTTGTAAGTTAATTAGACATTGAAATGTGTAATGTTACATCAAATTTACGAAGGCGTTTTGGACCCAACTTCAAAGACATGAATTTTGTCTCTCTCAAATATTCGCCCATCTACTCGGCTTTAATTCGTGTTCTTCTAAATTTAAACAAAACTTTGAATTACGAAATTAGTGTGGCATTAAATTATATTAAATGTGAATTCCAAACGACCCCGCCTGTTAAGTCTTTCTCACCTCCGGGCGGAAAACGTCAACTTTCTTCCCGCTGCGCTAACCGATGTTGCCGTTTTCCGCCTCCGTCGATGAGAAAAATAGTATATACACCCTCGGCCAACAATTACATATTATGATCTGAGACATTTCTTATTTTCCTTCCCTAGGTGCGTAATGTACTATTCCTTGATAATAAATAATAATATTGTCATGTCTGAATTTCACCTATGCACTTTGCCAATTTTCTGGATCAAAGATCATCGCGGCACAGCGCGGTAATATTTGACATCATTTTCCATTGACAAGAGGTAATACAGAGCTCTACCAAGTTTATAAGTTGTGACTTACATATGTTATGTGTATACTTGGTAGAGCTAGTGTATGATTCGCGCTGGAGAGGCAGCTGCATTTCCCTGAAGCTTGTGCTTCAATTCCTAGTGAATTCTCAGCGGTAGAAAAGTACAAATACTCACCTGCAGGCGTAGCATGGTCACCATAGAAACGGTTTCTTTCTACGGAAGTATAGACAAAGTGACAGTTAGACAATAGAAATCCGCCATTTTGTCGATAAAATCTGTCAGTATATCGATTCTTTCCCATGTCTACTGTTTTTATGCTAGCCCTGCAGGAAAGGTTTGGACTGAAGGAAGATTCTCTTCTACTCGGGGCGTCGCCGCGCCGGCCGGCTAACGAAAAACGGTTGTCTGTAAAGTCGGTTTACTGACGATAGTTGAACGTGACAACGTGCCTCTTTGTCGCTCGTTCCGCGCTCTCGCTTGCACTTCAAGCCTTAAATGGAACGCCACAGAGCGAGGTAACGCCGCATGAGTCATGTTTTTTCGTGCGTGCAGCCGGCTCCATCGAATTATAAGACGTTGTCACGTCAAAACCCTTCGAAGACACCTTGGTGACGTAAAATAACGATTGGCGGGATAATTTGACCGCCAAAGACTTTACTACCCAAAGCACCCAAACTCCAAAGTCCAAAGTAGCCAGTTATATAAAAGGTGACCAATTTTTTGCTAGGTATTTGAGTTTTGACCACCCTCTTGTTGACCGCAGCAGTGGAAAGACAGATCGTGTAGATCGGGTCCGTGCTCTAGGCAGTGTTCCACAATCCACATACTCGTCCTGAAATAACATCGTATGACATCGGCTATTGTTGTTAAAACAATGAGCATTACATAGTGATGCGCTCTGACTCACCCGCAACGGGATATACCCGGGCCACATACCGATAACCCTTTATATTATACTGTATCTGTGTGATGATCTTCAAGCTAAATAAACTGATGATATTGTACCCCTTGTGGGGTATGTGCTGTGACCTGTGTGTAATGTGTACCTCTTAAAGCTTTAGGCGCTCTAGTAAGCACCCATCAGGTTACTGAATATACCTTAAGGCCGTCCCCCGAGCAAACGACCTTGGCCATACATTTGCCGCGTTGCCGAGATCGCATCAAAACCCTGTTTTTTCTTTATCTTAGTTCAAAATTGTCCTAAAAAAATTTAAAATGGGGAATATTTAGTTTATGATATTGTCGATCTATTGGCGTGTGTTTCAAATAAAAGTAATTTGTAAATCCTAAGGCGATGCTGAATGTATGCTTGAATTTTAATAAATTGGTTTTACTTTTTTTTTTGACGTGATAACGTCTTATAATTAGATATGGGGTGTGCGCCCGAAAAACATGACAGTTCATGCGGCGTTGCCTCGCTGACAGCTGCTCTGAGGCGTTCCATTTATCCTCTCAGCAACCGTACTCAACCCACCTGGACCGCGCTCTTTGTTTCGATTATATTACGTATTTCGATGACTTAGAGAATACTTTTGTATGAAGAAGTTTGGTTAGTTATGACCTTTGATACATTGACCACACTCTGAATGAAAAATAAATAAACAATCTGTGAGCTATTAGTATTATTTCGGCTATTTAAAATTGTGCTCTATTTCCTACGTGTCAAGGTATGACTTGTGCTTTGTTCGAAGATTTTACTGGATTTCGTCTTTGTTCGAATGTTATGTAGCGTTTTGTATTGCGAATAGTTTATTTTACTCATTATAAATATTTTTAGACAATCATTTGAAAGAAATACATCGAAATAACTTTAGGTTACAGTCGAAAAAGTTTGTTTCTATTTATAGAGATTCGGAAGCGAGGGAGGGGTTAAGGATAGTTGAACGTGACAACGTCATATGTTGTCACGTTCAACTATCGTCAGTAAACCGACTTTACAGACAACCGATTTTTTATATCTATAGACGCTTCACACCACGTCAGTCTGGCCCCGTGCTAAGTACCTGAAGGACTTGTGTTACAGGTACCAGACAACGGAAATATATTTAATACTTTTATACTATACATATATTTAAGATTTTTGTTACATCATACATATATTTTAATACACATCCAGACCCAGGATCTTTGAAAAAACTTTTTGTTCCGTCGGCGGGATTCGAATCTGCGACCCCCGGCTTGAGCTACCAACGCGCTCACCACTGAGCCACAGAGGTCGTCACTTTGGAAGCTGGTATCATGAGTATAATAAACAAAAATAGAAAATTTAAAACGGGGAAATGAATGTTGATATACTGAAGATTATTGCAGTATTTTTATTATAACTTAGTAGCTTTCAAATTATGAGTTTATAAGGCTTGAAATACGGTAAATTACGGTATCTCCGTAAGGAACGCCCTTAACCCCCTGGATTTGGCCGTGGAAAAAAATCGTACATGTCTAATCAAAAGATCTTGAGTATTTTTCAGAATTATTGCGATCATTTGTATGAAATTCTTCGTTTTCTTCTAGTTGCATTATAGATCTTATCTTCCTTTGGATAGAAATTAGACAATCTTAGTAAGTATGGTCCTGTTGCAAAATGAACTGGTCTCCGTATTACCCAAGTCGATGTTCTTCCGCAATCAGTGTTGCAAGACCGTTGGCTTTCACTTCACTTTGTTACTATTGGCGTTGGTTTTAACCGACTTACAAAAGAAGTAAGTTTTACGAGTTTCCTGTGCAGTATTATCTACCTAACTTTAGGTAGGCAGTGTAAGCCCTTTTTGCACATTTTCCTTTGAATAGAGGAAAATTACGATAAAATTATGATTGAAGAGGTACACCTCTTTAACTATCACGTGAAGTGCTTTTAGAGATATCAATAGTAAACACTTCAAACTGTAATTACTGATAAATCGTATTTCTACGGAGAATTTAATAAAACACGTATGTAAGTTAAAATATGAAATGCTTAAAGGTAAAATATTAAAATACTTCTAATTTCTTACCAACTTTTGGCAATGTCTAACTCTAGCGACTTCTGGAAATGGCTGGCGACGAGATTAAAAAATATTTTAAGTTTTTTTAGACAAAGTAACAATTAACAAAAGACCACAAGTTATTAGTCAGTGTTAGACTACGTTACGTTTGTCAACTTACAATGCTATCTACAACATTAATTCTGCGAACTGCATGTCGTGTCACTGATGAGTGATGACCATGATGACTATGCCGCTAGAGTCGCATGATTTGATTACCGATTAGGTAATGGAAGAAAAACCTTTGGCAGTAATAGATGTCATAGGGCATCTAATTTTATTATGATGATTGATGGGCAGTCAGAGATAGTCGGAGAATCAACAATATTAGACGATAAATTCTAATTTCTATGTTGACATCTGAATGAAAATGTGTTTTTAAGGTTCCGTATCAAAAGGGTAAAAACGGGACCCTATTACTAAGACTTTGTTGTCTGTCCGTCTGTCCGTCTGTCTGTCTGTCTGTCTGTCTGTCTGTCTCCAGGCTGTAACTCAAGAACGGTAATAGCTAGAGAGTTGAAATTTTCACAGATTATGTATATATGTTGCCGCTATAACAACAAAAACTAAAAACAAAATAAAATTAATATTTAGGGGGGGGCTCCCATAAGACTTACATGATTTTTTGGCCTTTTTTGCTCTATATCAATTATTGGCAACTGTCAGGTAGGTACTTGAATTCTTCTCAAAATAAAATAAAAAATTAAGGGGGGCTCCCATACAAAAAACACAATTTTTGGACTAATTTTGCTCTATAATGGTACGGAACCCTTCATGTGCGCGAGTCCGACTCGCACTTGGCCGATTATTATTTTTATTACTTATTCAATTTACTAAGGGTAGCCGAAGGAAGGGTATTATGTATTATGTAATATGTATACTATACAGTTTATACACCTACTTATGTGCTACTTTTGTGTATCTAAGATAGTATTGGGTTAGAGAAAAAAGTTCACCAGTCACTAACCCAGGAACTATAACTTGCGGTTGCGGCTGCTCCAATTTTGCAATTAGTTAAGCCAATCCAATCGTTTTCAACAACAATTTACCGTCCGATTTCAACAGATTGTGTGATCAATCATAATATTTCATATGCCGACATATCAAATCACTTATCATTTCGCATTATCTGCACTGTAAATAGTTACAAAACGCATCACTGGCGCCAGTGACTTGCCGACTTGGAACAACAACTGGCTTCGAAATTCCAGGCCGTATTACTCATTGCGAGGATAAAGCACGACAACAAGAGCACTCTATTAAGAAACCAATATGAAGGACCACATTGACGCAATATTACACACACGATATCTCACTATCACAAAGTGTTGATTCAAGTTTGGTAAGGACAGTACAGGCGTGAGGCGAATCACCAAATTGTTTGACAAGCAAAATGATCTATTGTGGTCGGCCCTATCAACCTGTGCCAGCCTTCGCCAGTCGTGTTGGTTTCCGTCCCGCCGAAATATTATTGACCCTTATAGTCATTTTAAATGTCAATGCCCTAATGTAAAAACCCTATGAAAGACAATAATTTACTCAAACATATTATATTATACGCCATAATGGAAGCTTCTTTATCTGTGTTGAAAAATCATGTTTTTCTTTATTCCTTAGGAATTTAGTTTTGCCTTCTAATGGCAAATCAGGCAACCTTGCGAGTTGCGGTAGACATTATCTACACATTCCTAGCGGTTTTAGCCGTTTTTCTCGCTAATCGTTGCTTCACATTGAAAACATTTACAAAGTCATTTTAGTCTTAAAGTCCTTCGTGCTGAAATCTATTCACATTTTATAAAAACCGAAGTAGTCTTTTAAAATGTAGCCTGAATAAAAAGTTAAGTCCTTCTTAACCAGCTATTTTTTTTTTGGACTAATCTATACTAATATTATAAATGCGAAAGTATCTCTGTCTGTCTGTCTGTCTGTCTGTCTATCTGACTCGCTTTCACGCCAAAACTACCGAACCGATTGTAATGAAATTTTGTACACAGATAGTCTAAAGTCTGAGAAAGGACATAGGCTACTTTTTAACTGGAAAAAAGGGTTGTAAGGGGGTGAAAATGCGTAAATTTGTTCAAATCAAGTTAGTTCCAAAAACTCATAACAGATGGCGCCAAGAGTCGCCTAGATCGCGCTATCGCTTGCTCATACGTATTTCTATAAGAGGTGGTACCATGTAGAATTACGTTTTCCGATTCTTTCGATTCACCTACCAACAGAAACAACAGCCTACCAATGATAAATACTAGTTTATGGGTAAAGCCATAGAGTACTGGTCTCTGATAAAGCTAAAGTTGTGTTATGGGGGGCTAAATAAGCTTTAAAATTTGGTAAAAAAAAGTTTAATTAAAAAAAAAAAATTATGTGCACACTGCACAGCTGTTTTGGGTATTTTGATTTGAGGGGTACCAGGGTTTTAAAAAGCTTTAAAATTTGACACTAATTTTGTTGACACCGCGCGCTATAAACTGAAGTCTACGCGGACGAAGTCGCGGGCAACATACATACATACATACATACATAATATATAGGAATCAAAACCAGTGAAATCGGAGGAGGTACTATCAGAGAAGTTGATTCCTAGGCAGATGGGGGGCCTAACGTAGTTTGGTCGCGTTACGTCAAACCACTCAAACCCAGCCGACAGATCACAAATTAACATTGAATTGACAATATGATCCGATCTAATGACGTTGGTCTGTCAACTGCCTAGGAATCAATTTCCTCGATGGTACATTACCGTCTTTTATAAAAGGGAATATTATGCTCCCTTCGAGGTTTATCGAATGGAAAATAATTTGAAGTTTTTAAAAATAGCCCAAGCAACGATAAAATATGTGTTTACTATACTGTACTCGGCGAAACATGGCGGTAGCGGTCATTGACTCCCTGTCAAAAACTTGTCATTTTCTATATACCGCGATTGACAATCAAGTGTCAGATGTTGTCAATCGCGGTTTTGTATAGTTTATCGTGCTACAAAACAAAAGAACGGTGATTTATGATAATATTATGAATTAGGTAGATAAGGTTCGAACAAAAAAGTAGACTTTTGAAATTCAAAAAGGAGTTAATACTTTAAATGACGTTAACCCTTTGTTACGCAAGAGACTGGCTGGTGACTGGATGCTGGTGGCTAAGCTGTGGGCTAAGCTATGAATGGACGACGGTTAATGGACGTGGCTGGCTAATTATCACCGCAGCTAAATGCGGCGTCACGTGAACAGTAACACACGCATAATAGTCTTGTTCCTAGATAATATACCTCCGACAGGACCTTTATCACGTCGACGTAAGGCTCATCCTGTTGTAATGTGATAAAAAGTAGCAACTGCTGCATCATCAGTGCATCAACGCAATCTTTCATCACGCAGATTTGTGGGTTGCTTTGAGGAAAATCAGGATAGGATTAAATGAATCTAGTATTTCGGTCACAATTATTTGTTGTTGCCTTCAGGCAATGCATTTCACTGGAGTTTGTTCGAGTTAACCTGTGACTTCTGAGTGATAAACTGATAACAGTACTTAACTATTTATATTTTATTGCTTATTTTATTAGTTATTGCTCATAATATCTAGCTTGAACTTCTCTCAGTATAATTTAAGTCCTGCATAAAAAGTCAAGGGTAAGGTTATAGGCGTACCTTCTATCAGTAAACGTTATTTATTTTATTATTATTATTGTTTTTATGCTTGGTAAATGGTAATTGAAATAAAATTTATATGAGATAGTATAACAGCAATTTATTTTATTGCTACGGGCTACATAGTTTTATAGTAATACTTGGTAAATGGTAATACCATAAACTAATGAAAATTACTCTATGGTAATACGGAACATTTGCTGTTCCCCCTCCCACAATTTTGTTGGAAAAGTAAAAAGAGTTTTGTTGGTTTTGACTTTTGACGTTCAGTTTAACCCTACGCCTCACGAGTCCTGAAAAACAACTTCTTGGCCATGGATCGACAAAGTTCGTCTATTGTCGGACTTCAATCTCTTGTCAATTGAAAGTCAATTTGAAATTCGAAGTTCGAAACTCAAAATGACTGCAGAACATGAGTCTATTTCGCCGCGCTTGAGCAATGCATTAGTCATGGTCTGCAGGGCAATCGCGTTATTTTTAAACGTTTCAATTCAGGTTCACATCTGCTTTGGTTGTGGTTCAGTTACGGTTTGGTTCCGCTGCGTCTGAACAAATTTCAGTATCGTGCTATCGTTTCAACCGTAACTCAACCTTAGATGGAACTCGAACGAAGCGCAACGTTTGACCTTTAGACAGACATTGCAGCGGACCAATCAGCGCCCTTCTGATTTAGTTTTGGTTGGCTTAAATATGAACAAATTTTTTCCGATGTGTTAATTGGTCAATTGACAAATTGTTTATTTACATATGGATGAATATGACACGGGTGAAGTTGTGTTGGTAGAACTTAATATGAATGTGAATGATTAGTACTTGGAGTTTTTAATTTACGTAGTTGAATTCATAATATTGTTTTACTATAATATGTATTTTACAAACGCCATATAAGTGTTGAATAGTGACTTGTGAGTTGTGACTTGTGACAAAAGTAAAAAATATTTACGTAAAGAAGTAATTAGTAATGTCAAAATTCAATTCACTTTTTAACAAACTAAAATAGTCCGTAGTGTTATTTTACAGCTTTGAAGTAAAACATAAGCTTATATTATAATTTGATTATAGCTTATGTTATATTTTTCCATCGATTTTCGTCAATTTAACACACCAAAATAAGAAACGTTTCAGAAACGTGCGAGTAAAAGTTGCATTGTATCAACTTTTTGTTTTGACAGCGTTTGCGCTCGGGCTGAGGTTCAGTAACGTCTCAACTAGCTGTCAAAACGTTAGCGCGATACCGAATCGTTCCAAAAGTCGATCAACGTCCGAGTTTCATTTGCGTTTCAGTTGAAAAAATTTAGCGCGATTGCCCTGCTGTTCCCAACTAAATCTGTTTATGTAACCTCAACTTATTTGCAAATTACGCTTGATTTTGCACCGTTATTAGCAATATCCGCCTCGCAAATGCCAAATGCAATGTACTTACTTACAAGTTAATTTATGTCATCGACATTGTAAAACTTAGTAACCTTTATGTTGTAGGTGTACTAGGTACGCATTACATTTAATGACGTTTTGAATTATTGCTGCAGTTATTTTTTTTTAAAAAAAGCTCAATTTGTGACTGGTCGTTCGATATTGTTTTTCTCGGTTCTTCTCGACTTAGGGTTCAGACTTCAGCCGCATCGGCCTCTGCACGTTGGTCTATGATGGACAATCAATTCAAATAAGTACGAACGTGAAAGAGAGGCTTATTCATCTATGATTGCCCATCATGTGCATGCTATACATAATACAGTATACACGGTGCATACCTTTTTTTTTTGAGGAGGGGAAATACTTTGCGTATCCCCCACCCCCTCGGGGGAAGGGGCGGGGGTATGTGGGACTCCCTACAAGAGGTCTACCCACTAAAACCACCCCAGCCCTCCGTCATGCGCCTAGTGCGGAGGGACGGGTACCGCGGAGCAACTTCAACTCCGTCCACATCCTGCGCGCAGCCGCAACCGGCACCATCGTCCAGCGGCTATAGGCCGCTTACCTCACCGAGACACGATGCATACCTACAGCATAGCCCATAGGACTACCGTGAAGAGGGCCCTTTCGACCAGTACAGAAGTACAGAGGTAGCTTTTTTGGCTCCTTGCACAGGAGCTTGCTCCCCGCTTTCCACTCACTAGTTCTGATAAGGCCCTTATATTTTAACAAACTATCGACAATACTCTTTCCATACCTTCGTGTTTCTTTATAGGCAATTACTAAAATCAACATTATAGTGAGATATTCGTGTAGCTATAGCGAAATACCTCCGTCCGTCTGTTTATAAAGCAAACAGAGCCGAGTGCGAGTGTTTGCTCGCCCGTGGGTGGCTAATCCCGTCTCAGGTGTGCTGACAACTGGAATGCAGAGTGTCATCATTTCTGTACCATCTCGACTCACACGTACTGATTATAAACTATGTACAAAGCACGTCTTTGCTTAATTCGTATCTCTTGTGTATATGAGTTCATATACCTCTATCATGATTAAAATGTATTTAGAACATGATAATATGTGCATGGAGTTGAATATTATGATTTATTCTTAGTAATACTGTATGTACTAGATATCCATACTAATATTATAAATGCGAAAGTGTGTCTGTCTGTCTACCTGTCTGTCTGTCTGTCTGTCTGTCTGTCTGTCTGTCTGTCTGTCTGTCTGTCTGTTACCTCTTCACGCCCAAACCGCTGAATCGATTTTGCTGAAATTTGGCATGGAGGTACTTTGAGTCCCAGGAAAGGACATAGGATACTTTTTATCCCGGAAAAATGTACGGTTCCGCCACGATAAACGAGTTTTGGCGCACGAAGTTGCGGGCGTCATCTAGTTTTAAATATAATTAACAATGTCAGTACACGTTTTTGAGCATTTTCTATAATAGGTAGTATTCTAGGTAGTAGTCTCTACCTCTATTTCTTTTCTTTGCAAGGATGTCGTCTGACGTAACATAACTGTTATTAAATTATGTGACGTATAAGTATTTTCGGACCAATACGACCTGCAAACCTAGAACAGAGCATAATATTCTCTCTTAACACGTTCGCTGCGGTACGAGACCTTATGAATCTCGTTTGTGACTTTCATCCGGTGCGGAGGTGAATTTGTATGTTTTACCCGTATCGGCAAATAAGTTTTCTATACAATTTTTTTAAGTTAGAGTGAGATAACTGAATTTATGATGATTATGTATATTGGTAGTAATATTTTTATCAATAAAATCGTACGAGACCTAATGCGTCTCGTAGCGACAATATGGTAAAAATCTACATCTAGTGCGTTACGAGATCCATAAACACTCGTACGACGCGCACCTGGAAATTAATTAGTGTTGTGTCTATGACGTGCTTTCGAAAAAGATATTTATTGAAAGTTTAATTCAGAAATTCAAGGGAAAGCATATTGACAAAACAATTGATAATAGTGAAACAGTAGTATCCGAACATAAATACACAATAAAATATACTAAAAAAGACGCTGTGTTGGTTGTTATGAGAAGGCCAGACAAACAATGACGAGCAGCAGGGAGGCCGACAAAAAACAAAACAAATAAAAGGGCTTTGTAATAAATGCAAGAAAACTTTATGTTCGTCATGTTTTAATGAAAAACATTGAATATTTTGGTACTTGCTACCTTTTTTCAATAAATACTATCGTTATTTTTGAATTGTTCAATTTCCCATCACTATTGATTTATCGATATTTAACCAAAATGTGACTTACGAGATCCAAATGAACTCCTATATTTTTGCAATTACGAGGCCCTTAAGTTCTCGTAAATTTATTTTCAGTTTTTCTTAATCATTTTTACTGCTATCTCCGGGCGGGCCCAGATACTATAAGATACATTCATTGTTTATCGTTTCATATAAATAAAACACGAAATCAGTCAGTTTTCAGAAAAATATTAAGGTTTTAAGGAAGCCACTCGTACGAGATCTAAAGAGTCTCGGTGCGTCATTGCGAAAGGAAAGATACGAATATTGGCGTTACGAGACCGAAGTCTCGTAACGCCAATATGGCAGATCTTACAAATTACCTTACGCAGTGAAGGTGTTAAAAGGCCGGTGTGGGCAACGTAACTGCAGCTCTTCTAATGTTGCGAGTGTCTATGGGCGACGACGGTAGTTACTTTCTACCACGTGACCCCTTTGCTCATTTGCCCCCTTTTTGACCGACTTCCAAAAAGGAGGAGGTAACACGTTCGGTTGTATGTATCTTTTTTTTGTATGTTCAACGATTACTCAGCCGTGATCCGATTTCAAAATTATTTTTGCGTTGTATAGGGCTTAACTCTAATTTGGTACCATGTTCACAAAAGTGGTGATCTGATGATGGGATCCTTGAGGAATCGAGGGGACTCCTTGAAATTTGTATGGAAACATATAGTGATTTCGATTTTTTCTGAAGCATTTGAGGTAAATGCTACCAAAAAGTAAGACTTCGCACCAGGTTATACCCTGGATCCACAGGTACCGAACAGAACTTTTGAATGCTTATAGGTACAGGTTCGGGGATTTTTTAATACTTTTTAGTTCATATTACTATTGTTTTTATTTTATTTTAAAAAATCATATGAGCGGAGAGGCCAGTAATAATTTTGCGTAGATTGTGGCGAGTGGCGATTGTAACTGAAATATAAAAAATAAATTATAAATTATTAGATATGTAAGGCTGATTTTAGCGATTTTATAGATCCTAGAGTGGCGAAACAGTGCCATCGATATGTTTAATAATGATGTACTCTGCCGAGGGCACTGTCTCGCCACTATACTCGGTAGGTGTAATCAGGCCTTGTACCATGAAACTGTTTTGAGACTTTAAACAATCGGACAAGAATGCCGCGTCCTACTCTAACAAACGTGAAATGACGTTGTTAGAGCAGGACGTGGCATTCTCGTCCGATTGTTTGAGTCTCAAAATTGTTTCGTAGTATATACAGGTCCGAAGTTGTGGAGGGCATGTACAGCTGGGGGGCTAAAATGGTCGCTTTGGAGAATCATATTAGGAATCATAATATGATTTATTTTTTTTAATCACAACAAGTCACGTCAGTTTCAAGACTGTCTTGACGATTCAGTTTCTGAATTGATTTTAGAGGAATTGCAAAATGCGACCATTTTAGCCCCCCTGTTCTCTCCCTCATGTGGTGTTGGCTGATAATGAAGTGATGATAATGAGTACTAGACACTAGTGTAACTGTTAACATAATAGCATAAGCATGTCACAGGATGTTAGCATGTTCAGACGAGCCACGTTCGATATTTGGGTCAAAGAACAAAACACTTCCAGGGCTGTACACAAGTGTTAAATTATTCAAGCCAGCTGTTTTTGTAAACGAGTTTGATGTAAATAACAGCGCTGTTTGGTTTAGGGCTGGTGCTTCAGCGAGTCTCCGCTTATCCCACAAAAGAAAGTTGTAAAAGTGACAGTATGACATCGAAAAGTTTATCCGTTGTTTTTATTTACCAACTTAAAGTTTTTACTTTTTACCCATCTCATTAATAATGCTATATAACAATTTTGTGATATGAACAGGTATGTGAACTGTTTTATATTATACGAGCTTTTGCCCGCGGCTTTGCTCGCGTTAAGAAGTATTGTTATATATACAAACTTTCATCCCCTATTTTAACCCCTTGGGGTTGGAATTTATCAAAATCCTTTCTTAGCGGATGCCTACGTCATAACATCTACCTACATGCCAAATTTCAACCCGATCCGTCCAGTGGTTTGGGCTGTGCGTTGATAGATCACCATGTCAGTCAGTCACCTTTGAGTTATATATATATATATATATATATATATATATATATATATATATATATATATATATACATATATATATATATATATATATATATATATATATATATATATATATATATATATATATACATATATATATATATATATATATATATATATATATATATATATATATATATATATATATATATATATATATATATATAGATTAGCTTATTAAATTTAACTAATATTGCGCGAAAATATTACGGATGTCCACTTACAAAATGTAATGAACTGTATTGTGTTTTTTTTCCAGTATGAGCATGATAAATAATATTCCTGTTGTGTCAGCCCTGATGCAGTTGCCCCGTTGACTACTCGTACGCACTTCCGTCAGCAACAGTACGTATCCGGTCGATAAACAAAGGGTCAAAGAGTTTCCGGCCGTGTTGACTGTCGACATCGCTGTACTAACCTACACCATCGACGTGCCGCTTCCGGTATCGATTTGCGTCGATAAATGCTAGTTCCAAATGAAAAAAAAATCTATACTCAGTTTAAATTCCATTTTGATCTTTTAAAATTAGTCAGTGTTTCTTTTTTGGGCGGTTAATAGGTTATAATTATATGTATGTAATTAAATTGGTAGCATTATATCGCCTTTGAGCTTTGATAATAATTAATAACGTTGAAATGAATATTATGAATTAAAACGAAATGCTCAAATCTTATATGAACGGTGAAAAATCTCAGCTCTACTTTTTAGTAGCTCCTGCAACTATGCTTGTGATTTTGCTTTTATTTAATTGAACTCCGCCCAAATTTCACACTTGTAAAGCGGTTTTTCTTGTCGTGATATTCAGAAATCAAAATCTAGATTTCTAGAAAAAGAAAAACGCATTTCTAGACTCACTTAACCGTGTTGTACTTTTGATCCCTTCGCTGTATGTAAACCATATGTTCGCCGCTCCCTTCGCAGATCCGGCACCGAAGGCCGCCTTATAAAGGGCTTCTGCAGTCACTTACATTTAAAAGTAACAGGTACCTTGCCAATAAAAACAGTAACAGGTAGAGTACAAATTTGAAAAAAAAAATCGGTTGTCTGTAAAGTCGGTTTACTGACGATAGTTGAACGTGACAACGTATGACGTTGTCACGTTCAACTATCCTTAACCCCTTAACCCTCGCTTCCGAATCTCTATAAATAGAAACAAACTTTTTCGACTGTAACCTAAAGTTATTTCGGTGTATTTCTTTCAAATGATTGTCTAAAAATATTTATAATGAGTAAAATAAACTTTTCGCAATACAAAACGCTACATACATTCGAGCAAAGACGAAATCCAGCAAAATCTTCGAACAAAGCACAAGTCATACCTTGACACGTAGGAAATAGAGCACAATTTTAAATAGCCGAAATAATACTAATAGCTCACAGATTGTTTATTTATTTTTCATTCAGAGTGTGGTCAATGTATCAAAGGTCATAACTAACCAAACTTCTTCATACAAAAGTATTCTCTAAGTCATCGAAATACGTAATATAATCGAAACAAAGAGCGCGGCCCAGGTGGGTTGAGTACGGTTGCTGAGAGGATAAATGGAACGCCTCAGAGCAGCTGTCAGCGAGGCAACGCCGCATGAACTGTCATGTTTTTCGGGCGCGCACCCCATATCGAATTATAAGACGTTATCACGTCAAAAATATCCACAGTCGACAATAATCTCCTCCTTTTTGGAAGTCTGTAGTCAGCAGGTACCTACTATCACAGTCTACGTCGACCTGAAAAAACAAGAGAGCATTGAATATGGGTGTCAGTGGAAGAGACATTAGGAGGTAGCGCTAGGCTTTTTCTACTATTTGGCGATAAGCTGATAACGACTGGAAGCTGTGTCCCAAACATATCTTTACTACGAGTATCTTTCTCAGTAAGAGGCAAAAAGCAGGTAGTTACAAAATTAATAGTGGTGCGCTTGGCACTATTAAAAACCACTAAAAATCATCATTTGGAGGCTAAAGCACGGCAAGCTAAACAGTATTTTAACTTCATTTAAACGAGAAAACCTTGGATCAGCATAGAGATGTTTCAAATCTGAACAAACATGACTCAAGTTAACTCGACTTAAAATTCAGACTCGGATTGAACTCGAGTTACACAAGTCGACTTAAAAGGAAGAACAACATAAGATTTTGTCACTAATTACTTCTTACCCTGTGATTAAAATGCAGGTGTTGACATTTTAATATACATTATACTTTAATAAAAACTGGGCAAAGTTATGAAGTTACAATACTGCATAACAGCATGTAGTATTACCGTGACCAAACACTATTAAATATTCATTACGTCAATAAAATAAACTGATACTAACCCTTATCATAATTACTTAATGGGTCCGCTCTCCGTGACACAGAAAGAACGAGTTTTAATATCTGGCGTTGGTCATATTTGCACATTTCGTGATCTAGGACACATGTGCTAGCTATTATCTAGGCTAGATTTAATATCATGTTAATTGGCAGGCTAAAACGCAGTCTAAATTCTTAACGTAGATAGGACGAAAGCCGTATAATGAACGATTGAAAAGCTGTTTTTCATTTGCTGTTCCATTAGATAGAGTCTAGAGAAGCGCTTAAATTCTTGGTCAAACACCACAGATTTAAGCGTGTAAGTAGTTCGGTCTGCAAGTTTTTTATCTAGATATTGCATCATGAATGAGAAGAGAAAGTTTTTCATTTATTTTTGATTACATTCTCTATTACATTCTTTAAGAGCCTGAAAGTATAGTTATTGATGAATGATTGATTTCTAGGTTTTGAAAACAAAATAACACTGAACGCTGAATCGTTCACTTGGCGCTAAACTGTGAAACATACATTCGTTCACCTCGTAAAGCATATTATTCCGAAACACGAATACGTTAAATAAAGATAAAGGGAAAATCACCCAGCTGCAGGGGCCTTATTCTCAATCTTCGAATGTAGCTTCGAGCGCAGGCTGCCTCACTCATATGTAAGAACTGAGAACAGCGGGGCTAAAATGGTCGCATAGCAATTCCTCTCAATCAATTCACAAATTGAATTGTCAAAACTGTCAAAGTCACGAATGTCAAATTAGTACGAATTTAGACCAATTATTGAATTGGTCAAACTCACGAATGTCAAATTAGTACGAATTTAGACCAATAATTGAATTGGTCTAAATTTGACATTCGTGAGTTTGACAGTTTTGACAATTCATTTTGTGAATTGATTGAGAGGAATTGCAATGCGACCATTTTAGCCCCGCTGATATAACTTAAAGTGCGGGCGAGAGAAATAGCCTGAGCTCGAATTGACATTCGACTTTCGAGTCATAAGAATAGGCCCCCTGTATTTGAACACCTTTTAGCAAATCGATGGACGTCATCTCGTGAAAACGCTTTACATAATCATGCGGTTTGGTTTGAGCCTTGGTGGACAGATTGTGACTTGTGAGCCATCGACCTTAAAAATGTTTTTAAAAAGCTTGAAACTGACTCATAGCGAGCACAAAAGTCCGCCTTACCTAGAAGTTAAATATTATGGTCAAGGTTATTAAAAAGTAGAGTTATTTTACTGCATTTTTAGAGGATATTACAAAGTGACATTTGAAAAAATATTTTTATATTTCGATAGTAAAACAGTTATTTTATCTACTTGAAGTAACAAGTTTAATGAGTGGGTAATTAAATACCAAACACATTGACTATTTGTCTTGGTTTTTGAAATATAAGTTTTTGTGAAGAAAAATCTTGACATTTTCCTTTTTTGTGACTGATTTTTTTGGTGGGTAGAAATAAGGTTTTAGTACACTTCAAAATAAACTTCACTGTGTCTTTCTCAACATACAAACGTGTGAGTGAATGGAACAATAAGGTCGCTCATTTGTCAATGCGGCGGCTTTCATTCGTTCTATTATTCAGTTCGGTGAGTGATGATCTGGAGTGTGGGAATCATCTGAAGTCAAAGGTTACGTTCAGGACAAACGGGCGGCTCGTACAAAGCCCGACCTAATGAATTTTAATTACCTTCCAAGTTTATTAATTACGGCCTATTAATTAATTTTCATGGTGTGTTGAGTAGGTTTATTGACAGTTGAATACCATAAGCGTAAAGTTTACTATATTAAAGGCCCATTTCTATGGATGGACTATGAAGCTACCTATAGCGTGCACAACGTTGACATCGGTAACGGGCAATCATAAAAGATTATGCCCCTTCACACTTCTAATGCGAAAATATTAATATTGAATACTTATTAGAGTACAACTAGTAATTTTCTAGAAATTATTATATTATTAATCTAGCCATTATACATCGCTGGCAGATCGTGGCATAGTTGCATGCTTCTAATGTAACGCTTGCAAAACATATTTTATATTTTCTTGTACGTAGGCAGTGGCGGGGCAAGACCTAAATTTTATGTGGGCAAGATATATCTTGCGAGGCCCCCTAAAATATATTATGCGAGCCCCCCCCCCATTGGATGACGCTATAAAACGGATTTATTGAGAGAAATAATTTTTTGATAAGTACTTAAAGTTTTATTTATAAAACTTTTTATTTATGAATATTTGAGTATCACGTACAACTCGTAAAACCTTTAAAAAAAACTGGTTGCACTCCGGGAGTGCCGGCAGAAGTGAAAACTTGATTATTAACGTTGTGCATTTTTTTAACCCATTTTTTATGAAAATCAAGTTGTTTCGATCAAGTTTCGATCAAGGTTTCGATCAAGTTTTGATCAAGTTTTGAACAAGTTTCGATCAAGTTTCGATCAAGTTTCGATCAAGTTTCGATCAAGGTTTCGATCAAGGTTTCGATCAAGTTTCGATCAAGTTTCGATCAAGGTTTCGATCAAGGTTTCGATCAAGTTTCGATCAAATTTCGATCAAGTTTCGATCAAGTTTCGATCAAGGTTTCGATCAAATTTCGATCAAGTTTAGATCAAGTTTCGATCAAGTTTCGATCAAGGTTTCGATCAAGGTTTCGATCAAGTTTCGATCAAGTTTCGATCAGGTTTCGATCAAGGTTTCGATCAAGTTTCGATCAAGTTTCGATCAAATTTCGATTAAGTTTCGATCAAGTTTCGATCAAGGTTTCGATCAAGGTTTCGATCAAGTTTCGATCAAGTTTCGATCAAGGTTTCGATCAAGTTTCGATCAAGGTTTTGATCAAGGTTTCGATCAAGTTTCGATCAAGTTTCGATCAAGTTTCGATCAAGTTTCGATCAAGTTTCGATCAAGGTTTCGATCAAGTTTCTATCAAGTTTCGATCAAGTTTCGATCAAGTTTCGATCAAGTTTCGATCAAGTTTCGATCAAGTTTCGATAAAGTTTCGATCAAGTTTCTATCAAGTTTCGGTCAAGTTTCGATAAAGTTTCGATAAAGTTTCGATCAAGTTTCGATCAAGTTTCGATCAAGGTTTCGATCAAGTTTCGATCAAGTTTCGATCAAGTTTCGATCAAGTTTCAAATTGAGTTCGAGTTCGAGTTCGACACAAAACACTACTCTCCAACCGTCTTACGCGTTTTGTATGGTTTTTCGATCAACACGTAAATCTATCGCGAGTTTCACAGTTTTTACCCATCCTACAAGTGCTCAACGCCGCTAAAGAAGTTTTCACTTCAAAAACCTAGCGGTCCAAGGGGCGCGAGGCCCCTAGGACCGCGAGGCCGTGGGCGGTCGCCCACACCGCCCACGCCTTGCACCGCCTCTGTACGTAGGATAGGTAATCGAACGAACAATTAGCTGAGGTCGTTGAACTTCAACAAAGCGAACATAAACATAATAGCTTTGTTCATAAAATTAGAGCAGATGAAAAATGTTTTACCTCGACGATTCTGCGCAATCGACTTGGATCCACTGATCAATTTGCCTTTGACAGGAGCCCAATTCCCGTACCTCGAAGATTTGAATAGTTATTAGACCGAAGAAAGTAGGATTAAACAATATAAAGAAGAGGTACAAGAATTAGTTTCAACAAACTTTTAATTATTTGTTTCAAACTTCCTCAGGAGTCACTTGGGTCTTATATCAATACTATAGATAAAATTGTTTTTCATACTAATCATGACTTGCACAATTACGCTTGTGTGAATGAAGCAGGAATTTTCTATGAAATTCTGCGACTCACGAATCACGACTTACAAAATTACGCCCGTTTGGCTTTTCCCTAAACCCAATCTCCTCTGATAGCCTGTAGAAACTGAAAGCTCGACAGAATATAATTATGCAAGTACATACTTACTTTTTGTGCGTTTGCAGGTTACATTTGCAGGTTAGGTTTTATTTCAAGAGTAGGTTTTCCTCTGCCCAGCCAAGTTTATTTCAGCGGTTTTACATCCTTGCGGAAAACAATGCGCAGCATGAATCTGCTTTACTCAAAGATGAAAGAACAAAAATAATTTAAATACAACACATATTTTGATCTGTGGTATTTATGCAACTTTACGTGTCTTATATTAATTGTTTTGATAAGACGGCAAAGTTATAGCTCAATATATCTGTTAATTAATATTATAGTGCTTATAAAAATATCTTGAGCTAAATAGACAGAGGAAGTATTAAACGATACCTCCATCTACTTACGTCTCAAGATAAAGTCATTCGCAGGAAGTGTGCCACTTTCAGTAACTGGCTAATACACGCTTCGATAAACCAATAAACATTAATGGTTAGTACTAACTAGTATTAAATGGCAATATCTATATCTAGAAACTATAAGTAATCTGATTAAATAGACTCTTGCTTTGAATCTCAGTAAACTTACATTGTAATAAAATATTGTATGAAGTGAGCGCCAAATTCAATCGAGGTTAAATCAAGATGCAATAGGAGAGCACTTATATTTTGTACACAGGTCCAAATATTAATTATTGAATCGCGAATTTTAATGAAAGGTCAGCGCAGAGGACGCCTCTAGCACATACAATAAACAATCGTCGGATTGTTAGTTGTTACAAAACACATGCATCAAAAAATATAACTGCAATGTTTTCACGCTATAGAACTAAGGGCTGGTTTACACGTATTAAGTAGATAAATAAGTAGTTAACTAAATTTTAACTTAATTTTAAGTTACTTATTGCATATAAACACATAAAATTTAGTAGTAAGTAGCAAGTTAAAATTTAGTTAAGTACTAAACAAGGAAATTAGAATTTTGACTATTTTCTGTTAAGTTGGCAGGTGAGGCTTGTCACTTGACAAATTTCGGGCAGGCACTTCAAATTAAGTTAAAATTTAGTTACCTACTACTTATCTACTTAATACGTGTAAACCAGCCATTAAAGATTTGTTTGGCATTTGACAAAGTTTCTGTCAATTTTCTGACAAAATCTCTACGTAATGGGATACCGATTTTTCACACTCCTTTTCGCGGAGTTAGTGGTTGGTTCCACTTATGATGATGGGTCACCATAATTCAAAAGCTGTCTGTAACTTGCACAATTAACATTGATCATGGACGAAGAATATAATATTTTAAGATGTGTAGAGAGTAGAGACTAGAGAGGCGTAGTCTCTACAGGTTTTCAATAGCTTGTGTTGGCCCATTTTGGGTGGAGATTTGAAGAGGCTGGAATATTTTGCAATGATGGAATGTCCCCATGACAGATGATTCATGTGAATTATGAATTTCATTATTTCAACAGTCAACTGTGGGCGGTGATGTAAATATTTAAAGGAAGGAAGTGAGCAAATGTTTATCGTTGTGACTGTACTGTTACTAATAAGTATTATGTATTCTGTGACTGTACAATAATTCACTGAATACCATTTTACCCGCGATTGTGTCCCAGGAAAGGACACAAAATATCTATATTCTAGTTGTTATCACATAAGTACCTAAAGTCTAAACCCACGCGTCACCATTTTTTTGGGTAAATAAAGTTACGGAAGATGTTTCGTTAATTTTTAGTGTATCGTGTACCGAAGTTAGTGTCAAAACACAGGTTAGACCCGCTATTCCCAACCCGCGGCCCGCGGGCCGCATGCGGCTCGCCGGGACTTTATTTGTGGCCCGCGTGATGTTAAAAAATTTTGAAATTCACGCCCACCGGCAAAATAACGTAGTCTACGTGATAGTCGTTAAATTTTTTTCACTTTAAAATCGTTAATTTTGAAGAATGTTATTTTTTAAACCTAAAAAATTTTTGTCGCGGCCCGACACCAAGACCAAAACATGTTTGTGGCCCGAATGAAAAAAAGGTTGGGGACCACTGGGTTAGACGGTCAAATTTTCATCAATCTGATCCATCAATCTGATTGACGGAATATTGATGGTTATAAAAAGTTCATATTAAATACGATCAATCCATCAATTCGGGGGTTAGACGATCAAATTTTCGTCAATATTTACCGGATTGATGGATCAGATTGATAAAAATTTGACCGTGTAACCTACGACTTAGAGATTTGACATACGCTTCCCGTGGTTCGTGGTAGGTTACCACTTACCACTGTTGATCCTGGCGACAAAGAAGTTGCAGTGGTGGGGATGTGTGGTGGGCCAGTTGCCCTTTAAAAAAAAACTGCTTCGATATGTGTCATGGCGCTTGCAGTGCGTTATGGTCATAACTGCATAATTATAGTGCTCCAAGGCTTTAAATGAATGTGGACGGGGCGCTGCTGGTAAAGGAGAACTGTGAAACACATGTCAAAAATGACGTTTTTGTATGATAGAAGCGTTAGTTCCTTTTCTCGCCACGTTCATTTAAAGCCTTGTCGAACTGCAACTCACATCCGAATCTTCTGACGAAACTAATGTCCTTTGCAGTACCCTGCACTCTCATATGCACTGATATCTGAGAAATACATTACCCTCATACTGCGCTGTAGATTGCAAACAATAAACACAAGACAATGGAGCATTGAACCCAGTTACTTCGTGTTATCAGTTTATATCGGGCTCCTTGCTCCTTTTAATCACAATAAAACAATTTCATAAGAACTTTCCTATCTGAATTCTGACTGTGCCAATCGCTTGCTTGTCTCTCACTTGGTCCTTGGCAAATAAAATGCTAGTCCATAATGTGTGTGTCCAGTAGGCACGAATAGCAAAGGAATTTTCATATTACATAATATTATTATTTAAAAAATGTACGAAAGTATCTGTCCAAAAAGTATGCAGATTCTTTAAGTCTGGTAAAAAGACAAAATACAGTTTTTGTTATGAATAAATGTACGGTTTAATCTCAAACCAACTAAAAATTATTTGGTCTTCTGAGGGTTTAATACGTCGCTACAAATTACGTCTTATAAGTATCTATCAAAATATATAAAAGTATATTTTATTATAAAAATAGGTTAATTATATTTACATCAAGCTTATAATTTACATTATATTATTATCAACATTATGAATATCAATGTACAACCAAGTACAACACAAAGAACGTTTCACGGTTCACCTGCCTGCTGGTATATTTCATTCGGCAAAGGTGTGTGAGTGCACGCGGTCTAAATTTAGTCTTAATAGTTTCCTGTACTAAATTAGTCTTTCACTGGCTTGAAGAATGCGGTTTATAGTAGACGGCTGTTTGAAGGAATGAACTGGGAGATGCTTAAACAAAGGCCTAGATGAAATTCAACACTTTCTTTTCTTCTAGAAAAAAAAGACGGGTTGCACTCCGGGAGTGCCGGCAGAAGTGAAAACTTGATTATTAACGTTGTGCATTTTTTTTAACCCATTTTTTATGAAAATCGATTATTAAACAATCGATTTTTTTAATTAATCGAAACCCTTCCAATCGATTAAATTTTTAACCCATTTTTTATGAAAATCGTTTTTTAAAAAATCGATTTTTTTAATTAATCGAAACCCTTACAATTATTTTAACCCATTTTTTATGAAAATCGATTTTTTAAAAATCGATTTTTTTAATTAAGTACTTAATCGAAACCCTTTACAATCGATTAAATTTTTAACCCATTTTTTATGAAAATCGATTTTAAAAAAAATCGATTTTTTTAAATTAATCGAAACCCTTACAATCGAGTAAAAAAAAATCGACAATCGAAAAAAAAAAAGTATATATCGACAATCGAAAAAAAAAACAATCGATTGTTCGATTAATCAATTTCGATGTTACAACACTACTCTCCAACCGTCTTACGGTTTTTCCAAGGTTTTTAGATCAGCACGAGAATCTGACGCGAGTTTCACAGTTTTTACTCATCCCACAGAAGTGCTCAACGCCGTTAAAGAAGTTTTCACTTCAAAAATTCTCTACAAGTGCAATGCAACAGAAGACTACAGTAATTACTTATGTAGAGCTTTCCTTACAGTGTTATGCTAAGTACTCACATACGGTTTTGCTCAATAGTTTTACTCCAAATCGAAGGAAATGACATAATTGACATACTTAATTCCATCGAGCCGGCTCGAAGCGAGCCTTCGAGCTGTCAGTTTTGGCGGTCCACACGGTGGTTATTGCTCGATTTGGAGTAAAACTATCGAGCAAAACCGTATGTCAGTACTTAGCAAAATAGCAGACAGAGGTCTAGCTAGGTATATAGGCTTTTAAAAATAAAGAATGTATGGAATTTGGCCACACCCAGTTAGATTAATAATGATTATTTAACTTTGAGTTATGTATGTTTAATATTGATTACTTACCTTAGTAGGTTTATTTACTGGCTCAAATGCAGCTGCTTATCAGAGCTAATGGTATCAACATACTTGTAAATAGTCAATACATACTTTGTATCTGAAGGGCCCTTAGCTATGTAAATAGTAATTTATACTAAATAGGAGGTATATTATGTGTACTTTGCACAAGATTTAAGAAATGGGACAATATTTTTATGGTATTGAACATTGAACGAAAAACTTTGGATAACCTCAAGTTATTATAATATTATTATTGGCAAAGATGTTAAAAAATATTGGCAAAGTAGGCTATAATGTAATGTTTTTGATTGGATTATTTAAATTATAATATACTTGTAAATATGAGAAATCTTAATTATTGAAATCGCTAATACTTATATACATGCAGACTGACGACCTCTGTGGCTCAGTGGGTGGGCTGTCGGTAGCTCAAGCCGGGGGTCGCGGGTTCGAATCCCGCCGACGGAACAAAAAGTTTTCAAAGTTCCTGGGTCATGGATGTATATTAAATATGTGTATAATATAATAAAAATCTTAAATATATGTATAGTATAAAAGTATTAAATATATTTCCGTTGTCTGGTACCCGTAACACAAGTCCTTCAGGTACTTACCACGGGGCCAGACTGACGTGGTGTGAAGCGTCCATAGATATTATTATTATTATATTATTATAAGATTGCAGAACTATGAACTGAAGCTACAACAGCAAAATCTTGATAATTACTTGTATTATAAAGTTTCAGTAAAAAAGACGCCTTTTTCTACGTCATAATATTTCCCATACCGCGTCTCAAAAAAAAGTTGTCATTTTTCTTTAGAATATTTTTATGCTAAAGTAGCAAAAAGGATTTCGTCTACAAACTTCCTGATTGTGAAACTAAATCTTCTCATACTTTTATTAATAGGGATAGAGCTAAAAAGTTCTTATAAAGATATCTTCCACCCTTGGATGGTTTTATGACCAAATTAAGTTTATCCCATAAACAGAAACCAGTATAGATAGGCGCACCGTGTCCAAACATAATGATTGTAATTATATTAAAACGTGGGAAAAGTTTTATAGCGAAAGGTTATGTCTGTTTATTGTTATGTAACAGTTTAATCTGTGATTTACGACCTTAAATATATACATTAGTATTATAATTAATTATTAATTACTGGTTATTTATTTAGTTTGCGGTTATCCTAAACTCTAGAGTACTACTTTCAAGTTTCAACCCTTCTTACTTAAAGAATTTTGTACTTTACTGTACAATTTCGTACTATTCGTTGATCTACATTCTACATGTGAAGAAAACTCATTTCAGGTAGAAGGGATAAAGCGCGTTCAGTTTTTAGATGTCTCTGGTGACCTGGTGCTCTTGGCTCTCTTTGGATTTCATAGACAGATTATATCATGGATAGTTCATATTATTTAGTCGGTGATACCTTATTAAAATGTATTTATTACACATTATTAGTAAATAATAATATTTATAACATACTAGATGACGCCCGCAACTCCGTTGCGCCAAAATTCGTTTATCGCCTGGTAGCCATATATTTTTCCGAAATAAAAGGTATCCTATGTCCTTTTCCGGGACTTAAAGCACATACCAAATTTCAGCAAAATAGAATCAGCGGTGTGGGCGTGAAGAGGTCACAGATAGACACACTTTCACATTTATAATATAAAAAACTAAAAAAAGTATGAATGTGCCAATTGCCAAATAACGAAATTCTTGTTTACTTTTAAACCATTTTAACCAACCAGACTATAAATCATAAGACGATAGCATATTTCCGTAAACAAGGTCTGGTCACTATCTGAGGCGTGTGACTGCTGGCAACTTACATAATTTTCAGAATTAGTGAGTCAACGGCGACAACATGCAAGCCGGCGCCTGGTACAATCAACATGAGATATATCTTCATATCGTCAAAGAAACTATTGTAGTGCTAGTTCGAAATACAGAAGCAATCAGAGACATTTTATAATTACTTAGCTCTTTATGTACTATCAGAGAAGTTGATTCATAAGCAGTTGGCGGACCAATGCAATGTAATAAGCTCCATACATTTTCTCCTCATCAAATTAAAGTAAAGGAAACATTTTATTTAAAGTTTTATGATAATTTTGTTAAGTTTTACCTGTTTTTTTTTAATTTTAGGTGATTCGACAATGAGTACTATAGTTATGTTTGCAGGTAATATTCAGATGTAATTCAAGCTGACTGTATATCTGTAGCTGATAAGTGATATCGTATCATAATATTATCGGAAACGTCATATTATAATTATGTGTGTAAAGATAGTATTTTTCCATTAAAATATATTTTCATGTAATTGTAAACATAACTGATTTGATGTCACTAAATTAAATCTTAAACATACTTATTAATTATGGCCCAAAATGGGTCCAAAATTTAGGACATTTTGTAACTCGCATAGTCACTTTGTGGATTCAATTATTATCACTTATCAGTGATACTAAAGGCTTCGTTAGCATACAAAACCTACCTCTCAGAAGGCTACATAAAGAAACTCTGAATGTAGTTTTAGAAAATCTATGTATTTGCATGAAAATTTAGTCACTTTTATTCTGGAATAGACAGTCAACTTCTTTCGAGTGTAGAATTGTAGTGTATAAGTATAATATTATTGAGCACAATAATATAATACTCCTACAACGTGACATATCTGTGCAGCCAAATTAGCACACATCACATCTGGCACATGAGAGACCAGATGACCGTTTGCGTCAATGCAGAGATATCAGATGTTTGTGTTGAGAGTTTCGGCTTCTAAATCTGGGCCATTTTTAGTGCAGGATCCCGAATGCTGGTCACATTTTGAATTTAGAAAAGATATAGAGTAGACAACGGGGAAAGGGGGAAAGGATATTGGTTAATTTGGCTTAAAGGGTGGACCAACATCATGCAGTATAAAATATATTTAAATATTATGCATTTCCTAAATCAATTTAGCATACTTTTTCTAGTTTGCATGTAGAGACTATAGTAACGTTTTAACGAAAAAATATTTTCTTAGCGTAATCGATATTACGTCATAAATGTAAGATAATTGAAATACTTGAATGATTGTATGGACTATAAAAATATCCACGAGACAAATAACATTCCAGGAAGTTTGATATAGTCTATGGTTATATCAATTAGCTCTATCAATGAGTCAGCTGCATTCATTGAGAGCTACCGAGGGGAGGTGAAGAGGAGGGAGAGCTGATCTAGGGTTGTCGATGATGACATTTTAACAACTACGGTAATGTATTGTAAAGTTTTCGCGAGGTTTCAGCCCTGACGAAACGTGAATCTAGGGTTGGTAATATCAAAAGTATTGTCCATTGTGTAACATATTTCCTTTTTGACTGGCGGTTATTCTGTTATAAATATGTACTCGTATGTATCTAGGGCCTATAATAGCCACACTATTTAAACTCTACAATAACTTTTTCCTGGTAGAGTTTCCCATGATTGAAAGCCCTGTTGTGTTAGATATATTATATCGTTGTCAAAAGTAAAAATATTATGTTACACAAATAATAATTATACACAATATTAGCTTATTTTTTATTTATAATAAAGTTTTCGCTTATTTTTTTATAATAAAGTTTTCGTTAAGTCGGAAGCCCTGATGGGACAGGATTTTAGGGTTGGCACTTCCAAAACTATTACACAATTACAGCTCAAATATCGTAGCAGAGTTTTCTCGCTTGTGCCAGCCCTGAAATGGGCTATTCAATGCAAATTGTCGTTATTTCATTAAAGTAATGTGCCGCGTCCTGTTGGACTCGTGTTCGCTGGACATTACCACTGGGCATTACCACTGTGATCGTAATTATGATGATGATTCTGCTCATTACTTTGTAGCTGATACTGGATAATGTTATTACTTATTAGTTATTACATATTACAAAGTACTGTAGGGCGTAGACTTTAGTAAGGGAGATGTTTAACAAGGGATGGTAATGGGAATATTGTTGTTAATGGTCTTTCAAGCTTATCTTAACTTACGAATATTCTTTTGATAATCTCTCATTTTTAACTGTCTTTCAAGCTTATCTTAACTTACGAATATTCTTTTGATAATCTTATGTTACAAAATGTTTACATACTTACTTACGAGTATTCTTTTGATCCAGAAAGAATCCGTTTAAAATTACGTTTTGATTAACTCTTTTTACAGACATTCTTTGTAACTTGTAAGATATACCTACTTACTGTTCATATTACGTTGTTCTAAACTTCTAGTGAAATATTATACGCTGTGATTTTAAATCAAAACCACATCATGATAACATCTTAACGTGTATGATGCACCCTTCATTTGTCATCTTGCGCATCAACATTTTTCTTAGACACCTTAAGGGCGTTCCTTACGGAGATTTTACCGTATTTAAAGCCTTATAAACTCATAATTTGAAAGCTACAAAGTTATAATAAAAATACAGCAATAATCTTCAGTATATCAACATTCCTTTCCCCGTTTTAAATTTTCTATTTTTGTTTATTATACTCATGATATCATCTTTCAAAGTAAACCCAATTTATTAAAATTCAAGCATACATTCAGCATCTCCTTAGAATTTACAAATAAATTTGAAACACACGCCAATAGATCGACAATATCATAAACTACCTATTCCCCGTTTTAAATTTTTTTTAGGACAATTTTGAACTAAGATAAGTAAAAAAATAGGGTTTTGGTGCGATCTCGGTAACTCGGCAAATTTATGGCCAAGGTCGTTTGCTCGGGGGACGGCCTTAAAACGCCTCTACAGGTCGGTAGACTCATCTGTATACTTTCTGTAACCAGCTGACGTGAAGAGGGGGCATTAGAAGATCGGTTTACCGGCGTGTAAACGCAGCTTTAGACATGGAAGTGCAATGTGATACTTTAACGACAGGGAAATATACAATTTTGTCATTGTTTGCTACGCTTAATCATCATTTTGTCGTAACTACGCAAATTGGTTTCAAAACAACCCTTGTTTTCCCCGCCTGAGCTGTCTACGTCGCAGAACCTTGTTTTTTCTTTTGGGTGTTTACGAATTACGATAAATTTGCTTGTCGTAATCCAACAAAGCTTTGAGTCAGCGCTCGGTGGGCAAATATTTTTATTTGGCCGAGTTGTGTTCTTTGTCTTGCGAACGCCAGTGTTTATACTTATGAATTGTTTGAGCCACTCCACATGTACGGTGTACCACTTAATGCCTTTTGTTCTGCCTTTCATCGTCTCTCTTAACACGATGATATATCTTGGAAACATCGCTTTGTCGAATAACAAACACTGTAAGTATACTTCATGTTCAGTGCCTGAACTATGTCTCTACTCTCTACATAGGTACAGTTGGTCTGCTATCGAGGAACCAATGGCCTTACTCAAGGGTGGCAAAAGAAGTAATCTTGATTGGGCGTACCGAATTTTATGGCATATAAGTTCTGAATATTGGTTGGGGCTTATTTCGGGCAACGGGTAGAGACGGCCGGGCGACCAGCATCTTCTCGAAGATTTTGCTGAGAAAAGGTTAATACCCGATAAAACGCCTGATCCAGTGGTTTAGATCGTGGCTCTTGATTCGGAGGTTGTGGGTTCGTTTCCCGGATTGGAAATATGTATGTTATTAATTCCAAGTTTGGTTATGACTTATGAGTTATGACCATGCAGGCTGATCACCTGATTGTCTGACAAGTAAGATGATCCATGCGTCGGATGGGCATGTAAAAAGTCGGTTAAAATTATCACTTTATTTAGTTACACTCTGTATCGAGCGTTTATTTAGGTGTGACGGCTTGGAACCTGCAAGTGCGTCATTTATTTCTTTTAAGCGCTTATAATACCCATACCTTCCACGTATACCTTCATGCGAATGCAAATGCTTTGTTTAGGTTGTCGGGGCATGTTTTTGAAATGTATATTTGCCTGTCACATGTCGTTGAACCGCCCATGATGAATGCCGGAGCGATGCTGCATACTGCGCGTTTTCCTCGATTCAAAGCCTGTCTCAGCTAAACGAAACTACTTACGCATAACAAACATGTTGCAGATAAACTGGATGTCGGTTGAAAAAAAAAATACTTTGTCGCTGGAAGCAAAAATACTAGCTAGTAGCTTCTTAGATAGTCTGGTAGATCTCTATATCTATAGAGATGCATAGCGGTGTTCAAAATGTTCTTTGCCTCAATTTGGCTTGCAACAATTTGAACTACACAATTTTATTTCTTTAGGAAAGTATTTCAACGTGTTATTCGAATACTGTTATGATCAGAACTTTTAGTATGAAGTTATAGGCACTATCTATCTATAGGTAGTAGGTACACTTATTGGTTCAAGCAATTTATATGAAGGGAAGGCAAATGACAATGTGACGAATAAAGTTAGCTCCTTAGGAGCCTGTTTCACCACTTCTTCATCCATAACTTATCTGACAAGTAAAGCATACTCTATCTGTCAGATAAGTTGTGGCTAGCCTATCCGGCATATATCAGTAAGTGGTGGAAGTTGGAACAGCCCCTGGTAGTAGTAAGATTTCTAGAAGGAGATTAACAGATTTAATACGTAAAAGGTACAATAAGTCAAATAATTGGAAACACTTTGCTCCCTTTTTGCTACTTTATCGCAAGATCGTGTTGATATTTAAAAGAACAGATTAAAATTACACCTATTTATCTTAATTGACCTTTAATTTAATAAAAATAAATAAACATTTTAATGGACGGAACTTAGCGACCTTTATTTTAGTTTCATTTTACTGAATGAATCACACTCTATTATAAGACTTCATTAACTATTCTAGGCTTAAACTGAGATTAAAGATAATTAAAGGCTGTTTTAAGGGCGTTCCTTATGGAGATTCCGTAATTTACCGTATTTCAAGCCTTATAAACTCATAATTTGAAAGCTACAGATTTATAATAAAAATACAGCAATAATCTTCAGTATATCAACATTCCTTTCCCCGCTTAAAATTTTCTATTTTCGTTTATTATACTCATGATATCAGCTTCCAAGGTAAATCCAATTTATTAAAATTCAAGCATAAATTCAGCATCTCCTTAGAATTTACAAATTAATTTGAAACACACGCCAATAGATCGACAATATCATAAACTACATACATATTCCCCGTTTTAAATTTTTTTTAGGACTATTTTGAACTAAGTTAAGTAAAAAAAATAGGGTTTTGGTGCGATCTCGGCAACGCGGCAAATGTATGGCCAAGGTCGTTTGCTCGGGGGACGGCCTTAATGATATCAGATTAAAGATTATGCATGATGTGAGTTTATTTATTTTTATTTTGGCACATCAACACAAGCCCACAAGGCAATTTAGTGTCTGTAAATGAAGTAATTTTTTTTTCTTACCTATTTCGTTTTTTAAATATGTATGTACTTGAACATAAATGGACAAAATTAAGGACATGAGTGAATAAAGCCGCGAACTAACATTTTACAACATAATAATTATGTTGTAAAATGTTATATAAAAATTAGTAATTGTAATAATTTATTACAATAGGGATGATGACAAGGTCAAAGATTAGCGAATTTTGTTAATAAAATAAAGAAAGCACGGTAAAAAATAAGCGTTACCAAAATTTCAGCTCGATAGCATTTGTATTTTTTTTGTTAGGCGCCTTCAAATTTGGATAATCAAGTCGATTTTTTTTTCAATTAAATTTCTTAATATTTGTATACAATTCGATAGCTTATGCAATTAAAAGCAACTTTTGGTATGAAACCACTTTCATAAACGCAATATTTAATATACCTATCGAACAAAGTTCTCTCGCGATCCGCACAAACTACGAAAGACTGACGTCAGTCTTTCGTAGCACTTTGTATGGAGCGTTTCGGGCAGGTCTATTTTATGAGATGTTTGAATTGTTCATATCTTGGTGAATTTTTAAGCTATGAGAGTCATTCTTTCAGCGATGTTTCTATTTTTTAAGGGTCTTTCAATTACCAATAAGGCAAAAAATTTGTTATCAAGCCTATTACTAATTTTTTTCCCTTATAATTTGAACAAACCTTGTAACTTACCTACTTCGTAATCTAGCTTATAAGTAATATAGCTATACATAGAATCCACATTTTTTTTATTTCAAATATTTTCTCCGGTCCTAAAGCCCCATCTTTGCTAAAAAAAACGGGAGTTTTTAAATTATTACTTACGTACGATAAGTCTTCAATCAAACTCATGTCTTCAATTATTTTAATTGTTCCCGCAGCTGAATAAGATGTGGATAACTCTTAAAATGAATGTTATCCCGCGCATGGGGTTGAAAAACCTAAAATATAAGTTATGATATAAATAATTGCCATATGCGGTAGCCACAAGTGTTCGCCACCAGTGCGGGCAGAAATAACGCCGACTCCCAGACTATGTGTGAGCCTGAGTCCGGGGGGCAGATAGACAAATAGAATACGAAATTAGAGGTAGTTACTTCATTAAATTTATATAATAACTGACATTATCAGAGACGAATATTATTTACTAAACTGTACTTAATTAAAAAAACCGGCCAAGGTTCCGCAGCAGCAATAAGGTTGATTTTATGAAATCAAGAGGTTTTTGATTTATTTTTATATTTCAGTTGATTTAATGAAAGTTAAATTAAGGTTTACCATTTATGACGTATAAAAAAAAACTACTGGCTAGACCTCGTTCAAACCAATTTTCGTTGGTAGTTTTTATAGTAATGTACATCATATATTTTTTTTAGACTTATCATGCCCCTACTTTAAAAGTTAGAGGGACACACATTTAACCACTTTGGAAGAGTCTCTCTCGCAAAATATTCAGGTTAGAAAAAAATGATACTAGAAACCTCAATATGATTTTTGAAGACCTATCTATAGATACCCCACTCGCATAGGTTAGATGAATTTTTTTTTGTTTCAGTTGTACCTATGGGGACCCCTAAAATTTTTAATAATTTTTCCATTTTTGTATCAAAATCTTAAAGCGGTTCACAGACTACATGTACTTACCAAGTTTCAATAGTATAGCTCTTATAGTTTCGGAGAAAAGTGGCTGTGACATACGGACGGACAGACAGACAGACATGACGAATCTATAAGGGTTCCGTTTTTTGCCATTTGGCTACGGAACCCTAAAAATAATCTGTCAAACTCTTCATTAAATTGGAGTTTTCGTGATCGTTTTATGTCTCTGAGTGCGGCCGTTTGAGTGCGGCAATTACACGGATAAATAGAAAATATAAGATATTCATTATATCATCAATGATGGACACGAATTTAGACCTCTAAAAACAAACTTTTGATGATTAATAATAACTAGCTATATGACCGAGCTTCGCTCGGTATTCAAAAAATTAAAAAAACACACATAAAATGAAATTTTATGAAAATGATTCCTAGCTAGATCGATTTATCACCCCCGAAACCCCCTATATACTAAATTTCATGAAAATCGTTGGAGCCGATTCCGAGATTCCAATTATATATATACAAGAATTGCTCGTTTAAAGATATAAGATAGAAGTATTGAAAATTTTACAATAAATCCATACTAATATTATAAATGCGAAAGTATCTCTGTCTGTCTGTCTGTCTGTCTGTCTGTCTGTCTGTCTGTCTCCCTTTCACGCCAAAACTACTGAACCGATTGCAATGAAATTTTGTACACATATATTCTAGAGCCTGAGAAAGGACATAGGCTACATTTTGATGAGGGAAAATATCTTATTTCCATGAAAATATCGATGAAAATTAATTCGCATTGTAGTTCTTATACGTGACAGCAGATGTCGTTTTTATTGCCGATGGCTTGGTAGCTCAGTTGGTTAAGCGCGTGGTCAGCGCTCATCCTGGGGGTCCTGGGTTCGAGTCCCGCCGACGGAACAAAAAGTTTTCAATGTTCCTGGGTCTTGGATGTGTATTAAATGTTATACAATATGTATCATAATAATATTTCAAAAATCTTAAATATATTTTATGTATAAATATTAAAAAGTATTAAAATGTACCTATATTATTTCCGTTGTCTGGCACAGGTGTAAGCTGTTTTTAACTGTCCTGTAGGCACTTAGCACGGAGCCAGACTGACGTGGTGTGAAGTGTCCATAAATAAATATTATTATTATTATTCATTCGTAATATTTAAACATGCTCATACCTATCCGACATCCGTATTAATAAACAATGTTTGTTACGGATAAGTAATGAGAATTTTTATGCAATTTTAATTTATGCTAAATGTAAGACGTTTAATATTTTATAATATAATACATTTAATAAAAAATAAAATTACATAGAAATAGTAATAAGTATTGTAAACATGATTACAGTGCAGAGCTATCCCAATTCCCACCAAATAAAAATATCGCGGCAGTCAATAGGGCATTATTTTAGTTAGATAGGATCTCTATTATTTTAGTTTTATTATATGACAACAGATGGCGCTATTTGGCCATATATTAAGATAATTTTCAAATTAGAATATTTTATTTTGGACATTAATTATTTATCACGGCATTCCCACGGAAACGGGAACCACCGTACGCTATAAACTAAAGTCCACGCGGACGTAGTCGCGGACTCGCGGGCAACAGCTATATAAAGTTTAAAAAGTCTAAAAATTAAAGTAAATTAGTACTTAAATAAATGAGCCAAAAAAGAATCTGACCGATAGCTCATAAATAAATAAAAAGTTACGTATTGTATAGAAAACTTATCAGTCTTGAATTTACTGTCAAATTAAGTTAGTTCCAAAAATTCATAACAGATGTCGCTAACATCGCGTCTACATCGCGCTATCGCTTGCTCTTATGTTTTTCTAAGAGGTGGTGGTACCATTTTAAGCTTCGTTTTTCGATTCCTTCGATTGTTATACACGCTTCCATATAACTACTCAGTACTTTATCTATGCAGTGACGTAACCATAAACCTATCAATGATAAATTATAGTTTATGGGTAAAGTTGTGTAATGGGGGGGCTAAAATATAAGCTTTAAAATTTGTCATAAATAAAGTTTAATTTAAAATAATGAAATATTATGTGCACACTGCACAGCTGTTTTTGGGTATTTTGATTTATTTTAAAAAGCTTTTGACAACAATTTTGTTGACACCGCGCGCTATAAACTGAAGTCCACGCGGACAAAGTCGCGGGCAACAGCTAGTTACTATTATAAGCGGAGCCGTGAGTTACTCACACACAGGTAAATGTTTTCAGGAATCATGTATAAATACAGCTGGTGTGACCGTGTTTTAACATCTGCATACGAATTGCGCAATATTTTTCATCAATGAAACCCATTCATGAAAATAACGTCTACAAACAATATTGTCTACGACGTCCATGACAGTCCACACGTGTCCACACTCCATTTATAAAACCCCCTCAAACATTTATGAAATGCAAAGAATTTCAAGGTTTTTCTTTACAAACTATAGGTATCTAAGTCATTTTAACAACTGAAAAGATGTTAAACTCAAACTCAAATTTTTTTATTCAGAATAAATTTTTTCAAACATTCTCTGAACTAAAAATAGCTTAATATCTCAACAACATCTTACCTATTTCATTAGATGATGAAATATATCGTTACATTTCCAGTAAACCATAAAACTTGGTAGTTAGGTACTTCTTATCTGCATCGCTAATGCTCATGAGTAGCCCGTATACTGTATAGGCATACTATACTAAAGTATTCTATTATTTAATAATTTGCATATTGCGCAATAAAAACGTTAAACTTAAAACCTACTAATTTCAATTTATGTAAAAGTTTTTGTTCTGATAACCTTGGGGTAACCCGTGACCCTATGAAACCAATAATATTCATGACGTAGACCTCTCGACTTCTGTATCATGTTATCATGTCATTACTGAATTCTACTATCAGCATCGCTCCACGAAGGAACCATGCTACTTTGTAACTACTTTGAACTCGTTTTCAAAACAATAAAAAAGCTGTTGATATAAGAAAACTTATGATGATTGATACGAGTATATATTATGGTAGGTACAATGACTCGATCTTTTTTTTTCGTTGGGGGAATGCGTTTACGCATCCCCGGGACCTAACCTGGGGAGGACCACCGAGGGAGTCCCCCGGGGCGGACGGAAGACGCACCCGGGACTACCCACTAAAACCCCAACGGTGTTCCTGCTCCTGAAGGTGGGGCTAAGGGGAACGCGTGATACACGACCGCAGCCCCGCCACCTCTGCCTATTTGGGCTCCACTCGTGGTCCGTGGAAACACCACACCCCAAACCACTCCGCGACGATGCGCTGCAAGTGCAACAGTGGCCTACCCGGGAACATTAATGTTTCGACCTGCATTAGTGACGGTTTTACATTATTATAATCCAAATGATCCAATCCAGTACTTTTTTTGCAAAATTGTATTCCAGTGTACGTTTATATTAATCCAATAGTATTAAAATCCAATATACACTGAATTGAAATAATGGAATCCGGCCATTAAGGTACAATTCCGTGCATCGCGATTGATCGCGGTCGCGCACGACCTACGACTGTCGTCGGCCGCTCGCGACCATAGTCAGCGTATGAAAATGTATGGCACTGCTTCCGCAGTCGCGGGCCTCGGAAGCGGTGCCATACATTTTCATACGCTGACTATGGTCGCGAGCGACCGACGACAGTCGTAGGTCGTGCGCGGCCGCGATCCGTGCATCGCGATCGACGCGATCACGATCGCGCGCGGTTTACGACAGTCGTAGGCCGCGCGCGATTGTCGCGGGCCTCGGAAGCGGTGCCATACATTTTCTGACTATGGTCGCGAGCGACCGACGACAGTCGTAGGTCGTGCACGGCCGCGATCGATCGCGATGCACGGAATTGTACCTTTACAGTACCACCAAATAGAACTTGGAAAACGTCACGTTGGTATATCAAAAGAGATAGTATCTCTTGGGAATTGATACAGATGTAATGAAAATTATGCTGTTCAAGCCTACAAAGCTTTTCATTAGATAACGAGACCTTTTCTTAAGACATAACAAAATATTTCGTAAAGAGAGAAATCGATTTTGAAAAAGTTCATTGGCTTTCACGGTGGATTATGACAAGAGATTACTCGTAATAATAATGATAAGAGAATATGTGCGCCTCACTTATCGTTAATACCAGATAGACTATCTTTTTCTAAGAAATATGATAAATATAGAAAGTAATTTTCCTCAAACTTATTATGACCAAAGACTTCTATTTAAATTAAATAGAAGTCTTTCTTTGATTAGGTATGACAACATGCATGTTTGCAGTCTGACTTTGACCGTTGACTGTTGAATTGTGTTGGCTTCGTTACTGAATGGTTATTTAGGAAAATACAACTTATTTTTTTAGAAATACATGAAATATTAAAAAATATTACAACGCACACTACAGTTTCGCACTATAATATAATATGTACTATGTAGACGTACATTGTACATACATATACATATTTCATAAAATTTATTACACTGTCAAAGGAAGTAATAACTAAAACGTTTCACATTTTTTCTTACAAAGTCGGTAAAGGAAATTGTAACTGATTACCTAAGCGTAATATAAATCCATTAATGAATTACATATTACTATTATTATAGTAAGTACTTACATAATAGTCTTAATACTTAGTACCTAGTTACTACTTGTACGTACTATCACGGTAACTGTTACGAGAAGGTACAAACTCTACAAAGTGATTCTGAATCATGATTCATGACTTTGCAATTTATATATTAATAAAAAATAATTTATCATTGAATATTTCAGAGATAACCTAAACTTAAACAAAGATGTCTGATCATTCAATGATTTCATTAAAAGCTATTAATAATAATTAAAAGCAATGAAAGTTTCAAAAATATCCATATAAATTTATTAAATACGAAAGTGTGTCTGTCTGTCTATCTACCCTATTTGTCTGTCCGATTTTGCCGAAATTTGATATGAAGATACTTTGAGTCCCGGAAAAGGACACAGGACACTTTTTATCCCGGAAAATGTACGCGGTTTCTGTATAATAACTGATATAAAACGAATTTTGGCGCAATAGAGTTGCGGGAGTGATCTAGTTTGTTAATAAAGTTATCCACTGTCACATCTTTTCTGCATACCGCATTAATTTTATACTTCTGTTATACATCATCAATGATATATTATATAAAAAAACTCAAAGCAGATATGTTACTACCGCGCGCGTTGTGAAGCTTCAAATACGACCCAATTGGGTCGTCTTTTATTTAGTCTGTCTCTTTTATGTGAATGGCATTTCGTATCTTTTGTTTCACTTATCTGTCAAAGTCTAATTTTGAATTTTAAAATTGTTCGGAAGAGATTTAAGCCGGAAAATAGCATGAACGTAACAGATCTGTATCAAGTAGAATATCATTGTACAGTATGATATCAAATATTCATGTTAATAGTGTCATTTCATAAACAAGGGACTGTCCTGTTGACACAGAGCGTGCAGTATCACGTCAGCATGCACTAGCAAATATGATAAAACAAGCGGTATACTGTACTTAATATTTTAGGTATAACTGAATGAAGATTTGTATCACATAAGCGACTCCTTGTGAGTTATGTTATGAAGTCAACTCAAAATTCTGGAAAACTTGCATAATATATATAGGTAGGTTTCGTTTTTCATTTTGAAATGGGAAAAATGGTTCATGTTAATATCTATATCTAACTTGTGAAGTTCTAAATAAATAACAATAGAAACAATCAGAATAATAATAATAAAAAATATAATAAGAGTATGAGAGTTTATTAGTAGTAGAGCAACGCGGTCGCAACTTGCGATTCGCGGTAGAGCTGCGTAAAAAATCAATGCAAAATGAATGCAAATGTATTTCTATTGATATGTACTTACACTTGCAATTTTTCACGCCAAATTGTACAGTAAAACAAATATATTGAGTTAGAAACAATTCTAATTATTGTAGATTGTTCTAAAATTGCTTTGTTACCTTCGATCTTTGTTACTCAATATTTTTTAAATTGTTCGGCGTGCATCCGTTGTCTGATTTTTTACTTAGCATGGGATTAGACGACGTGATGCATGCTACTTAGCTTTTATACTTTAATTGTATATTATTGTATGCTTAATAAATCATTTGAATTTGAATAATTTGAATTTACATATTTAGTTTACTGTACAATTTGCACATTTACGTGTAACTGAAACTAGCGTTGTTTAAATCAGTCGATATCATGTTCTCGCTAATTCTGTGCTAGATCGATTCGCCGCGTTCTAGCACGCACCAGTGCCATATAAATAAAATGTGATGTGATTGTGATTTGCGAAACCACTACACACTTTGACTGTGAGACAGATAATGTAGAGGTAAATTTGTGATGTTATTATTATCATACCGTATATTATGATGACATTAGAACCAGACTGATGTTAATGCCGTTTCAGCAAGGGTTACCATCTGACCGGATAAAGCCGGTCTAGACCGGATTTTTAGGTGTTAGACCGGACTCCGCCCGGATTTTACGTCAGACCGGATTTTTGTCATACTTGCATGTCCTCAAGCGATGAGTGCCGCACGCACTGAGCACGGAAGTCCCGGAACGCAAGCACTTCTCAGTGGATCAAAGAGAGAAACAGACTTTCAGTGGAGTCAGTGAGAGCCATAATATTGCTTACGCAATATAACAATTAAAAGCTAATAACCACTGCATGCGGTTGCTAGCAACCAAAAGTCTGTCTATCTGTCCGTTTGCCTGCCTGTCTGTCTGTCTGTCTGCCAGTCTGCCTGTTGCCTCTTCACGCCCGAACTTTACTATGCCCGAACCGCTGAACTGATTTTGCTGAAATTTAGTATGGAGATACTTTAAGGCCCGGGAAAGGACATAGGATACTTTTTATCCTGGAAAAATGTACGGTTCCCGCGCGATAAACTAATTTTGGCACAACGGAGTTGCGGGCGTCATCTAGTACAAAACGTACTTTTAATACTATGATTTTTATATAATACAGGTGCGTGACCGGACTTTTTTTTCAAAATCAGGATTTTTAGACATGTCAGACGGATTTTGCATTTTGAGGCCTGGTAACCCTAGTTTCAGCTGAAATGGATATTATACATTTCTAAGAAAAAAATCCCTCTCTTAGATATAAAATACTCACCCTCTTATCCTTGTCGTACGTACGTCGTCGTTGTAGCTACCTCCTCCGCCTCCGCAGCTATTTTCAGCAAAATCGTTTCAGCCGTTCTTGAGTTATAAATAGTGTAACTAACACACGACTTTCTTTCACTACATAGATAACACCATCCATGTTTTCAATACACTATGACAGTTAAGTATCACAGGTAAACAACACAAAATAGTTGATGATAGTGTAAAATAGTGCAAGAGCCAAGAGCATTGTACTAAAACGGTATATTTTATGTTTGATTCACGCATCTAATCTGATTTTCCATTACGCCGCTCCGATATTTAGAGGCCCGTTAGTCTAGCGTCTGTACATGGCACACCGGCGGTCCCTTTGTCCATTGACCCAAACATGGCACAGCTTCCTAGCTATTGATAACGGACAGATCGCTGGAAACTCATCTTACATGCTCTCAGACTAGGCTGGCGATATAAGATTAGGGATATAGAATAACTTGGCTCTTCGTGATGGTGGTGTGGTGGATGCATAGATATACTTAATGCCTATGTCGAAGCGTGTATGTATGCGAAACAACTGTCATTAAAAATAAATTCGTTTCTTCCAAAACTCCATCAAAAGTTTTAGTAAAGTGTCAATCACTGTACTGAATCGACTGACTTGACTGCTCGGGTCCTCATTTAGACTTTTATTTAGACTCGACGATTTTGAAAAAGAAAGCAAGAAAAAATGTCGGTAGTACCTATCTTTGTCTGTAGCAAAGTAGTGTGTGTCACTTATCAGTGACAAAAAAGAAACAAATGTTTCTATTTCCACATGGCAAATGATACTTAGAAGTTACCTAGTTAACTTTTTACAAGGCAGCATTAGTTCTTATTTTGGCCACGTACCAAAAAGCCTTGTAAGTCGGTATTAAGTTTTAATATAGAGTTATTTTGTTTTTATTGTATGTTTGCAAGCTGGTTGCTGACGTCATCTTAGCTTTAAAAATAAGGAAGTGGTAGACGGTAGTAATTTTGAATGTGGGTTATTCCCGATTCATGGGAAATAACGTCATCGCATGAGATCATTATACCTCTCGGGGCTACCATGTGGCCCCATGTGTAACGAGAATAAGACCCTTAAGGTGAAGACAGCTGCCAATTCGACATCTTGGTGCAGTTTTCTAGACGTATGTATTTCATTGATTGGCACAAAAAAAATATACTTATGTGATTTTTTATTATATTTGGAAAAGCTTGTCGAATTTAAATAATAAAATAATGTACTTCTACTGGATGAAAAAAAATACCAAAGTCACATCTTTCAGGAACTTTAAACAGTTCTAACTAAAGTAATAATGCAGTCAATAATGCTTTAAAAATTTGTTTATTTGATACCTTTTACAAAAATCCAAAGATTGCCGGATTTAATTTTCGGTTCTGACATCTAGATTTCCTATTATATTTATTTTTTCCTCTAAAAAACGAAAAATGTATCCACGCTACCGAGTGAACACTTCACATCTCTGTCTCTCTGGCATGAAAATCGACAGTGGTGCGAGAGTGATGCGAGATCAAGGTCATTGGCAGTTGTCAGCGTCTTAAATGCACAAACAGAAGTTTGTAATAGCTTGAATGATGTTATACCTATTGAAGTCTTTAAAAATACTAAATGAGCCTGTAGTCAAAAGTAGAGGATCTGAATTCCGAACTAAGGCATATCACCATCGTTTCAACCATAATAATAATTATGAAAATAATAATAATTATTACATTGAATAAAATAAGTTTTTGAAAAAGACTGCATTGTGTTGTCACTTGTCAACACATAAATTTTTTTCTGCCGAATTTTATTTTCCTTCGACTGCGTACTCCGTCCTCAGTCCTCACTCCTCAGAATTCCCGCAAATCGCTTTCACATATTATTTTTAATGTTTTTTCTGTGTCGTTTAACGCTTCTATCTTATCCTACTTGCTCTAATCTGGAAATGCTTGTATTAGTATTTGCTAACGGAATAAATGTTCCCTAAACTGGAAGACCCCGTTCAGCGGGGTTAGAGCCTGACCTCCCTGGACCTGTAAGTAATTTAATGATCTTTTGATCTTTAAACACAACATTCTAGGCTAGATAATTAGTACCTATGTTGGAACTATAACGTATGCGGTATGATATTGGTTTTGTAAAGTATCTCTCAATTTTAGATTTTATGGTTCCGTGGTAGGTATAAAAAAATTCTGAATGTTTTTTTTGTCTATGCTGTGGTACAAAAAGAACAGCCAGCTTTGACCCTCTTACCTCTAAAATACTTATCTAAGTACAGAAATCCCAAGAATTCAAGAATCTGGTCAGTCAAACTGCATATCAAAGGAATGAATGTGGGTAGAACAAAAAGACTTATCACTTAACATGACTCGTTAGTGCTTATCTTTTTGGCGACTGGCGTTTGCATTAAGCAACAAAAGAAAAGAAATAGCATTAAATGTGGAAGTGAATAGGTATAACTGTCATTTATGTAGGCAGTTGGCAAGGATGAGTATATTCATTTTAAGCTGGCGCAAGTTATAGGAGATTGATCGGGGAAAATTTTCAAAATAGAAGTTGGATGTTGAAACCGTACTTTGAGACCATGAGGCATACAAATAGCTTGTACTAACGTATGGTCAGCGAGTTCATAGAAAACTCTGAATCATCCAAGGAAATACATAGATGAATGATGATTTAGATTAATGAAATCATAATGTGATTAGAACTTCTAAAACGGTCCATTTCGTTCAATCCATTTGAAGTTTTTTTTCCTTGGAGTTGTTGTGAAACAGTAATATTATTATGTAGCTGACAAAAATTCCCTCTTTTGGGGGTACATTTTCAATGAACGGAAATCGGAATACAATCTGTACAGCAAAAATTGCTCTTTAAATGGGCGGGTACTTTAATTACTTTTTAAATGGGTGTCAAAATGGAATATTCTTGTACTGACCTCACACCATAATATTAGCAAAACCTTTATTTAAGTTATGTAAGATAAGATTTTATCGTTACGAAATTCCCTGATACGATTGTAAGAACTCTTGAGTCACGTGTTACTTCATCGATAGTTCACCGTAATCGCCAGTAATGTTACTCTATTGCTCTTTAACTTCGCATTTAACAATGCTTAGATTTTTTTTTTACATTATACCACGTCTAAAGAAAAGTCCTAATTATAGTTAATACAAAATATGACTATTTGCACTTAGTTTTTACACAAATAGCCAATAAGTATTAAGTACTAGGAGTAGGTAGTATCTTAGTTTCAATACAAAGCAAAAACATTTAATCACACATTCCTACCACTGCATCTTCTGTGTTTTTCTACTGCCAGAAAACCGTTTGATAAATATATAATTTTCCAAGACAAAAAGATGAAACTATAGCGAAATTAATTTGCTTACATTAATTTTCTGTTCCCAAGCATAGCGGGAAGTAAACAATTTTAAGGTGTTTGTTTTCCACACTGCGAGGATCCTACTTTATTTATTTACTTACTTTTGTGCCAAGTCCGTTTCAGCGTATGGCCGATACCACAGTATCGATGAGGCCACATTCCTCCGCGACCGTCCTCGCCATAAACGGGTGGATGTCGCCAGACCCGCAACTCGCCGCTCGACGCTGCGGGAATATTGCGGTCGAGTGTTTCACACACACCTATTAGGGGCACATCAGCTTTTTCCCCAGCTAATCAAAGATAATCGTATGTCGATAGGATCCTATATGTCGCATGTATCGCGTATAGGAACGACTATAAATAGCAACGCAACGTATACTCACTATAAGATGCGTTGTAATTTGAAGTTTTCGTATAGGACCTGCAGGACAGGCTCAGCCTAGTGCTGGCGCCAATGTAACACATTAATTACTGAAAAATCTGTTACTGAAATGAAAATCCACACAATTTGTATTTTGTACTGTACTTGTGGTACTATGTAACAGATGTAAAGTTGTAAATAAACTATTTCTATGTCTATTCTATTCTATTTCTAGGTACATATTAATATTAATGACGGTAGTATACGATATCGCGTTCGATATCGCATAGGCTCCGGCCAAAAATTATACACTGCAGTCAGGTATAGACTATAGAATCAGCTCCATGCCTTATTGTTTAAAATATTGTATAGTTTACCGAGTATAAAAACGATATCGACGTTAAATCCATATCGACATCGTAAACCATTTACAGAAAGTTACTAACTATTAACTAATCTAATATTGCCTCGTTATGCTTTGATTCGCAGTTCTCACTTCCTGTTACAAAGGTTAGAATTCCTATCATATACGATACGACGTACGTCCTACATGGTTCTCGCACAGGAACGGTCGTTACGATACATTGTAAATAATCAATCTCGTATAGGCCGGATCGTACACGATATCGTCAATACTCGCTCTGATCGTATACGATCGTATGTATCGGTTATGGTTTGTCAATGGAATGTGATGTATAGCTGTGTATTCGCGAGTGAGGTCCCGTTAGCCATCGGAATGCGACCGCCGCTCTATCGTGCACCGACTCAAGCCAAATTCGAGTCCTCAATAGAAGTCAATAGACGATGACTGTACGTTTACAAGTATCTAACTGTTGAAGACGAGTTATTGTCCCAATTTGGTACTAACTGTTTCGTTCACATCATTTACTAGCAAATTAGAAAATATTTGCCGCGCAAGTTGCTTATATTCATGATGAGGCAGCAAAAATACTGAATTCTTAAGCAACATAGTCATATCATGTGTATGTAGTTACAATCTTACATTAAAAGATGCATACTGTGTAAACAGAGGTTTTTTTTTTATTATAAAATAAGGGGGCAAACGAGCAAACCGGTCACCTGATGGTAAGCAACTACCGTCGCCCATGGACACTCGCAACATCAGAAGAGCTGCAGGTGCGTTGCCAGCCTTTTAAGAGGGAATACGCTCTTATCTTGAAGGTTTGCAGGTCGTTTAGGTCCGGAAATACTGCTGGTGACAGTTCGTTCCAGAGTTTTACAGTGCGCGGCAGAAAGTTACGCGAAAAACGCACTGTGGAAGACTGCCACTCATCAAGGTGATGAGGATGGTATGTTTTTCGCGTGGGACGATGCAGGCGAAAATGGTTATAGTTAGTAAAGAGGTTACATAAAATCGTTTACAGTTTAAAATCTGAAATCAAAGTTGCGATCTTTACGAGTTCTTTATTTGCATTGGAATTGAATTTACAAAAGAAAAGTCAGCTGTAAAAGTCACTGTCCTTAGCGTTTAGTCATCATGTAGGCATCGCATTGTCACAAGTACGTTGTGGAAGGTCCTTCACCTTCAAATAATTACAATAACATCCTTAATCTGAGCAATTTAGAGGATTACAAAAACTGATAGGTATGTTCTCGGTATTATCTGCTAAAAGGGTTTACCGCCAAAACTTTAGGTAGTATTTAGTGATAATCCACTGAGCATGATACAAAAATAAAATTTAATCATTGTTTGCTACAACCACCACAAAAATATTTGCACATATTTTTAGATTTCTGTTTTGAATTTCAAATGCTGTTGTAAAACCACGGAATAGGTATGTGTTTTATATTTCGTATGTAAAACGAAGGCTTGCGTCAATTCAAATTAAAATATGTATCATTCCTTTTACTTCATAATACGAAAAGCAAGAGAAATATAATATTTAACCTAAGCTACGGTATAATATCTAACTTTAACCCAGGCCGCCACAAGTAGGCTCAAGCCGTCAGAAAGTCTAGAACAATGGTCCCCAACCTTTTTTTCATGCGGGCCACAAACATGTTTTGGTCTTGGTGCAGGTGTCGCGGGCCGCAACAAAAATTTTTTATGGTTAAAAAATAACATTCTTCAAAATTAACGATTTTAAAGTGAAAAAAATTTAACGACTATTACGTAGACTTTACGTTATTTTGCCGGTGGGCGTGAATTTCAAAATTTTTTAACATCACGCGGGCCACAAATAAAGTCCCGGCGGGCCGCGGGTTGGGGATAGCGGGTCTAGAAGATGACTGGTCTACGTACGTAATTAGCTTGGACAATCAACAGGATAAAACCTATCTGACCCATGTTTATTGTACTATTGTTTTCACACGACGAAAGGTTATTAGAAATGATTAATGGACACTAATTAATATTGTATGAGCGGCTCGCTCAGTCACGGAATGAAACAATGGCAGACCACAACAGTGTCGTGCGCACGAGCGGACGATGGCAAGTGATTTCCACATTTAAATCATACCGAACGTGAGCTACGATCTTGACAAATGCGTTTACGAAATACACCCTTTATTGCCCATTGTGGTAATGAAAATCGGAGAACATAAGAAGGCTGATAGCATGAATTATTTCAAGGCATTGAGACTGCGCCTTCAGTCTGCTTAATGTAACCTAGCAGTATATTATGTTATTTAAAGTGATGGTTTACACTTTATAGTTTACTGCAAGGACTAAGCTATTGATATATACGATAAATTATGGTGATTTTAATCCATAGACACATAAAGATCTTAATGGAAACTCTTCAGAAAATAGTAAATCTGTACCAAACAGAATGAGGGTTCTACATCTATTTTTGGTTTATGGCTTATTGGAAACAGACTAGGAAAACAGAGCAGTAGCACTCTACTGATCGAGTTTTGCAATGCACAATACACATAGAAATGGTTTGGTTTAAAATACATTAAAACGAAATATTTTATGAAAACCAAAGATCATATATTTATAAGATTCAGTTTAAATGATTTATTTTATAAAACCCTAACCAAAAGCATGATTTATTCATGTCTTACTGCAATTGTTATTTATTCGGGTTCACACGAAAACGTTATTCTAATTTCTCAATTGGGAGCACATCTGCGACCCATTTCAAAGAGTGTTTCTTAAAAAAACATTGAATTACGCACCATAATAGAAACTGGATTGAATTTATTAATACGTAATTTGGTACGGACCCCGTATTAGGGGGACTAAAGGTAGCAAAATGAATGCCTGGCCCCCCGTTTAACGCAAAATGATGGAACTTGTTCGAACTTGTGGAACGTTATTATTGTAATCTCGTTACAAGACCGGTCGTTTGAGTCCCGGTACAGGACCAGTTCCAATTTCCAACACTTTTTAATACTCCTTTGTATACTGAAGCAGCTACAGATAACAGAAGTGTTGCTGGTTATCTGAAAACGAAACAAAAGATTAGCATAACAAATATCTTCTTCTTTGTTGAAAACGTCGTTTTCATAAAACATTATTCTTTGTCATCTGTGCTTGAGTACCCCGCAAACGATCAATTTGTTTGACAAACATGTTTGATGTAATTTACGTATTCATCAAACAGCAGCGCAGACGAACAAACGTGCATCAAACAAGTTTGTCAAACAATTAGCTAGAATCGGTTTGAGATCATGAGATCTTGTTTGACAAATACAGCGGAACACGTTCAAACACGTTTGTCAAACGCTAAGCCAATGCAAATTTTCTTCAAACAGGTCAAACACGTAGTTTGTTTGACAAACGCTTCAAACAAAGCTGTACACTATCAAACTGTTTGACAAAAACGTAAAATTTGACAAACAATTTGATCGTTTGCGTACTCACGAACAAGTTAATTAGGTCCACCATCTGCCTATGAATCAGTTTCTCTGATCCAATAGCTACCAATAAAATGTAGCCAGATCGCTGGTGTCCCCGTGCACATGTACCAATCCCGTTCGCTCCTCGCTCCACCAAAGAGAGCTAAAAATCTAACTCAGACCCTTCGATCAAATATTATATAATACGAGCTTTTGCCCGCGGCTTCGCTCGCGTTAAGAAGTATTATTATATACAAACTTTCATCCCCTATTTTAACCCCTTGGAGTTGGAATTAATCAAAATCCTTTCTTAGCGGATGCCTACGTCATAACATCTACCTGCATGCCAAATTTCAGCCCGATCCGTCCAGTGGTTTGGGCTGTGCGTTGATAGATCACCATGTCAGTCAGTCACCTTTGAGTTTTATATACATATAATATAGATTTGATCGAAGTTCAGACCCTACCATTTTTGTCAAAGGATCTTAAAGCTCTGCGGCACTCATACTGATAAACAGAGAAATATCCTGTAACCCTCATGACATGTCGGTGACTCGTAGTTTTATCACCGCACTTTGGAGTTTGGAACTGATGAATCAATAAATTAATTAAACAAGTGACTATCTCTCACAATTGTTCCCATTTGTTACGATAATTGGTGATTTGTTGTAACAATTATCATCATTTAAATATTTAACATCTAATAATATGTCGCATCCGGTCAAAAACGGAAACGGAACTTAAGTGCGCCATCTTTATGAAACTAGTGGCGCGCTTTGACAGAGTCGGGGCGTGTGGGAGTGGGAGAGTTGGAGAGGGAAATTTCCCCTCCTGTGCCAGTCGCCAGAAGATGCGATCAGCCTCGTCTGGGCTTCCAACTAGCCAACACGTGCCGGAACTGTCTCTAGTTTCGTTTACTTGTGCTGAGTGAAGTGATTAAAGTGTGTTAGGAAGTGATAATTATTGTGAAGCGTTTAGTAAAGTGTAAAAGTGTTCCTGAGAAGTTTAATTGTGAAAGTGTTTGGTGAATGAGTGTGATTCTGTGAATAATTGTAATAAAAACTATTTCTGATTATTATTTTGTTCTTGTTCTTTGCGTGATACCCACACGTCAAGGCCCACAAAATGTCTGATCGTAGTCCAATTTTACCGAGAGACTCGTTATATATAAATCTCCTGTCACGATGTTTGTCCGCGATGGATTCCTAAACTACTTAAACGATTTTAATGTTTTTTTTAATGTGTGCTTTTTTCCAACTTGAGAGATAGGATAGCTTAGATCTTTAATTATAGTCGCAATTTTATTTTATTGCAAATTATTTGTCTATAAAGAGCGACCATTGTTTATGCGACGCGGGTCACGGGATAGTGATGGACGTTGCCATGGTGACATACTTATTTAGTCACTAATTCAATAAAATAATACGGGCGATATACTTTATATAATAATATGGCAAAGAAACGTTTGCCGGGACAGCTAGTTAGTAATATAAAATATTCTATGCTCTAGTAAAGTACCCTAAGTACTCGTAGAAATAATTCAAGTATGATGAAGTGTATATAAAATGTCTACCTATTATACTCTTGAAATATTTTAATTCTCTTGATATAACCAAAGCTGTATACACAAATCGCAGTCTGATAAATGAGAAGTAAGAATACTAATTGATTGTGAATTTTAATGAGTCCAGAGTCCTGACTTTAATAATAATTATAATAATTTACAATGATGAATATTCATGAAAATAATGATGGAACAATTATTCTATTGTTAGAGCCGGATGCATGAGAAACGACTGTTTTTATAAAGATCTATTCAAAATAAAATACCTATTGATTCATCTTAGTGCTATGTAATATTTTTTTTTATGAGATCATACCCACATTTTTTATGTAACATCTATTACTCAATATTATTATTTATTATTCTTTTTATTTCCTATATTTTATTTTCTGTATGAGCTCATAACAAGTATTTGGGTGCATTGTTTGGTGCAATTAATAAATCTAAAATATTTTAATACTTTCTTTTTATTAATTTATTACTTTATTATTTTTTATCATCCATGGACATCACTTTACTTCATCATTGCTTCCTCAGACTTCATTTAAACTGGGTCTTCATTGGCCGTTATATTTTACTAGTATTTTATAATCTTGTTTACAAAGTAAAGAGTAATGACTTAAAGAGAGTAATTGGTTCAATCATAAAACTGCCATTTTGTAAGCAATCTACGCGCCCGACTGCCCTGGATATGGTTATATGTTATCATAACAAAATATGATAGTATAAAGTCAATATATTTTATCTACTTTGTACAGACTACAGACTGAAATAGTTTAAGAAGATAGTTTGACAAAGTCTTAAGTGCCTAAACATCATCACGGAATCATGCGGAAATTCCGCCGCGGAACTTCGGCATAGTGTGTTTAGACACTAAGATTTGAAGAGGTACTTTGCTCTCACTGAACTATGTTGTAGCTCCAATATCTTTCCCAGTGTCTTGATATTATCTACTTAACACCTTTATGTCCCTGTGTGCGGGGAATGCACACTCCTCTATTTCAGAGCTAGAATAGATTAGAATATCAAGCTTCGAATCCTCAATGGTGAAAACAGCAGGGGCCTAACAAGCGATATTTGCAGAATACAGCAGAACAATCACATTAAAGTTTCTTCTACCATCTTCCGTAGCCTGTGCAATGGATGCTCTATTACTTCTGCGCATATCTCTAACAAGATAAAAGATGGCCGATCTATATTTATTTTCTTCGTCACAAGTCCGCGTTCTTCGAATCTCGAAAATATAAGTGCGACATTGCACTTCTCTTTGTACAAACATCCATCGACCAATCGCGAGCTGGTGATCTCATGGTGAGGGCGCCTCGTCATGACGCAGTCATACGACCGAAATAACCCTGGTGCAGTGTAGGTGGATAAGCCAAACGAGGCCATCCGAACTCCAAAAATAGCTAATTAATGCAATCCCAAATATAGATAGGAATTAGGCTGTGGTCATCTGGAATTTGTGATTTCGTATCGTAAGCCTAGAACTGCCTACGTAGTGAACGTTCAACGTATGATTAAGAAACTACATAATGAGAACGCAAATAATCGACAGAAACTGATGTCTGTCACGAATAATGTAAAAGTTTGGTCCTGTCAGAGAAATAAGATCTAGATAGAAGCGCTATGTCGCTCCATTTGTATGAACACGAGCGTGTCACTTTTTTCATACCTACTGTGACGTCACAAGAGCGCTTTAGTGATGGGAATACCCGTACGCGCGGAATCGATTCAAAGGAATCGCCGCGCCCCGCCTCTTTTGCCATTTTAATAGGTATATCGATTTTTAATCTATTATTATTCGAGTTCATAGACAGAGGAATGATAAATCTTTAGATACGTGCTTGCCAGGACAGCTAGTAATATATTATATTATTCTAAACTAAATCACTAATAAAACAGGAACATAAATACATATTACATAACTAGCTGTCCCGGCAAACGTTGCTTTGCCATTTAAAGTATTTGTACTTCATCAGTTGATACAAAATCTTACCCCCTCTTTTGTCCCCTAAGAGGGGTGAGGGGAAAAATTTTATACACCAGATGTTAAGTTGGAAAAAACAGTTAATAATATGAAGTAAGTCCATTAAAGAAAAAAGTTTGATACAAAATCTGACCCCCTCTTTGGTCCCCTTAGAGGGGTGGGGGGAAATTTTTTTATACACCAGATGTTAAGTTGGAAGAAGACAAATATATCTGCGAAAACCGCATTCAAATCTGATCAGTAGTTTTCGTGTGATAGTGGAACAAACATATAGACAGACAGACAAACAAAAACTAACTACAGTTTTGGCTTCTATAGCGATGTAGCTATAGAAGCCAAAACTGTAATACCCCCGCTTATTATTTTTTTAATACCTTTAATGTACAGAATTTTTATTTCTACAGTTTTATTATATTATGTATAGAAAATGTATAGAAATATAATTACCGAGTCACAAAATATCCCAAAGCGAACATTATCATTCCTCTGTTTCATGTCTGTTTCGAAAATCGATTAATTAGAATCGAGAATATGTACAACACTATTTGCTTCATTTGACAGAAAAATGAGAATATTGACTGTACCTAGAAACTAAGCGATGAGTGAAAGTATCGATTGTTTTATTTCCATTGCGCGCTCAATAGCTGACAAACAGAACGGGCTCTATAATTTTCTAACTAAAGCGACAATGTATTATGAATCATGCGGTACACACGCAGTTACGTAGATTTCATGGTAAAAACCACAGCCATCCACGATTAACATTAAATAATTGATTTTAAAATAAAGGACACATGATTTAATAACAAAATTACTTACCGATGATAAGAAATGTATCCACTATTTATAGCAACGTTTCTATGCGAATTTCCACAGCCCAATACGGCACAATGAGGCATTTTTAGAATTCCGATTGACGTCCGATTCCGATAACGGTGGAGCGCAGACTAAAGAACAGACTTTCAAAAGAGTGAAGTTTGTCATCGTTTGGGAACGCGATGACACGCGAAGTACATACACATGGCCTATCTAACTAGATAGAGATCTGTGGGTCCTGTATAGTTTTCAGCATGTTTCAGTTCAAAAACTATGCCTAAACAATTTTATGAAATTGTAAAACTATCAACACAACTTTAATTTTATTAAACTGTCGACAACAGTAAATATTTCTAATCATACTTACTAGATATGAATATTGAAAACCCATAAATTAAGTAATTATCTGGGAACGGGATCAAAAATTAACACACCACGCCTGCCGCCTATTCATTGTCCTTATAAGACTAGAAACCTACTTTTACTTCACTATGTTTGTTTTTATTATTAGACTCGATATGTTAACAAACTCCTTTGTGAGAATTTTTAGGAGCTTCTAATTCCGTTACTTTGTTCTGCGTTCGAAATTGGAATTTTCTAATACCGATTTAATGATTTTCTGGAAATACAACAGTACTTTGTAGTGCTTTTTGTTTGTGTCTGTCTGCTGTAATAAAAATGAAATAGACTTAGATAGAGAGAGATAGAGATACGCTCAGCATAGAAAGATGCAAGATAGGGGAAGTAAATTAGAACACTTAGCTCTTGCTATAGCAATGTTTTATTAGGGTGTGAGTCGCGCACAATTTCAAAGATTACTCTGCAAATACAGCTGAAGCGGATTTACATAGTATAAGGCTCTATTGGTAGGTAGCCACAGAATTCAGATTCACCGAGTATTATCTGACGACCTCTGTGGCTCAGTTGGTGGGCTGTTGGTAGCTCAAGCCGGGGGTCGCGGGTTCGAATCCCGCCGACGGAATAAAAAGTTTTCAAAGTTCCTGGGTCATTGATGTGTATTAAATATGTGTACAGTGTTTCATATATTAAAAATCTTAAATATATTCTGTTTAGTATAAAAGTTTTAAATATATTTCCGTTGTCTGGTACCTGTAACACAAGTCCTACAGATACTTAGCACGGGGCCAGACTGACGTGGTGTGATGCGTCCATAGATATATTAGTACGCTAGTAATATTTATGTCTATGTATATTAGATATAATTATTATTTATGATGTGGATTGTGGAGCCTATGTTTTAACATAATTTATAAGAAAATGCTCTTCTATAATCTGTTGTTTCAAGTTTGTTTCAAGGGACACCAACGTCCAACACATTTTGATTTGAAAAAGGCATAAATCTTTTTGGGTTTTCAGGTTTCTTTCAAAGGACACCGACATATTTTGGGCTGTTTGCAGAATTCACATCGAGTGTGGTGTCACATGTGTCTGGCGACAGCATTATCTCCAGATGGCCGTCTCGCCAGATCTTTTTACACAAAACGACCAGACAATATCACAATGACATCATGCCTTAAACAAAGTAGAACACGCTAACAGAAGCTACTTTATTTCTTGTCTGTAGCTTCGTTAGCGTAAAATACGGTGAGAATCGTACATTTTTAAAGCAAAATGTAGCCTGAAAATAGTCTGTATCTGTCCCAAATTTCAGCAAAGACGCAGCCATTTCGGACCCAATGAAAACAATAATGACTTTCATCGTAGAGCGGGAACCGTACACTTTTCGGGGATAAAAAGTATTGCATGTCTTTTCCCAGGATTCAAAGTATCTTAAAATAGCAAAGTTCAGAAAGATCGGTTTAGCGGTTTGAGCGTAATGAGGTAATTGACAGACGGACAGACACTTTCGCATTTGTAATATATAAACATGGATGACACCTGCTGCCATTCTATAATTCAGCCAAATTATGGCTAGTGTCATTTTCAGTGACTGCTATTTCGCATCCACTCCCATATTATGATATCCACGCGCCAAAGCAGCCTTGTAAGTGTATCATATAACATATATTCAGCTGTGACCTGTTTTATTATTTGCCGAAACCGCGATACACATGGAAGTGGCAACTTTATCGCGTAGCTACGATAGTGGTCCCTAAATAAAATGCGATAATTTTTACAAGCAATACAGTTACTAGCTGGTTCCAGCGAATCCAGAGTTTTTATTAGTACCATCAGAGAAGTTGATTCCTAGGCAGAAAACCTACGGTGGGTTGATTGTGCCCGTAACTTTGCCTAAGCGATGAGTGGAGCACCATGGGGTTTTAGTGAGTAGTTCCTCGGAGAGTCCCACATACCCCGGCCGATGTCCCCAATCCGCCGGGGATGCGTAATGCATTTCCCCATGTAAAAAAAGGCAGAAGATCTACGTAGTTTGGTCGAGTTATGTCGAACCCAGGCGACAGAACACAATTAACATTGAATTGAAATAATCCGACCAAATGACGTTGGTCCGTCAACTGCCTAGGAATCAATTTCCTCTGTGGTACTTTTGTTTCTTTTAAAGTACCGTACCTTCATATTTTTATGTTTAGGTTAAAGTTTAAATGATTAACAAAACAATGTTTATTAAAGGTTTTGTATATTTTTTCCAAAGAAAATCATTATTATTTTAATTGGGTGCTTATTTGTGATTTGTGACTAAAATTTTCCACAGGATAACAAAACGTAATGCTAAAATAAATAAAATAAAATATTTAAAAGTTTTTTTTTACTTCATCGGGTACGTGAGTGGTCAATTCTTGGGGATAGTAATTACAGATTACTAAATAATTACTACAGATAACAGAAGACGTAGTTACTACAACACAAATTTCTAAACAGAGCTCTACTGAATTGTAGAGCTTAATAACTAAGTTTAGCTTCATGATACATCAGGTAAAGTTTTAAAATACCTAATAAATAGAAGGAACTAACTGGTTTAAGGAGAAAACCCAACAAATAGAATAAACCTTTATTACACACTTCATTGAGTTTTCCCAGTTCAAAACATGTTTTCATTTACCGTGTGATGTAAGCGACAAGATGCAAATGTATGCGCAATTATACTGTTACGTAAACTGTACAGCCACAGGTAAATAATGGCCCCAATATAAACAAGACGACAAGTATGATCTAATGGGTTTGCAGAAGATATTTCATAAGATATTGTGCATTTATGCAAAGTATCTTTATTTAGGTACTTAGATTATTTTTAACAAAAAATTAAAACCGACTTCCAAGGTAAAAACAATAAGTAATAATATGAACTAAAAGTATTAAATAATTCTTACTCTTTAATAGTGCCTCTTTCAGAATTCGTCTAAATCTCAACTATTTCTGTACATACTATCTTCTGTCTTCATTATTTTGAAGTCGGTACCAGCTAATTTAATCGTGAGTTAATCAGTCAATGTCGGAATATCTGAAACTTTTGGGACTGGTACCGACTTCAAAGTAATGAAGAATATAGTATGTACAGAAATAGTTGAGTTTTAGACGAATTCTGAAAGAGGCACTATTAAAGAGTAAGAATTATTTAATACTTTTAGTTCATATTATTACTTATTGTTTTTACCTTGGAAGTCGGTTTTCATTTTTTGTTAAAAATAATAATTTCACTCTTTTTAGTTATTTACCGGTAAACATATAAGCTGTTAGTTGTAGATATATAGGATTTAGGTATGAAATTATCACAACTACTATACTCAGGCAGTTTTCAAAAAAGTTTTTTCCTACGTACCTCATAGATCCCATGATCAAGTTGCCAACTTGGTAACCGCAACACCAAGTTTAAATCATTAAATTTACTTTGTAACAACATTAATATAATTTTCAAAATCACTCGACAAACTCGAGTATCGATCGAAAAGACTATGAAAAGTACCAATAATAGGGTCATAACTCATAACGATGCGTCGTGTGATGGTAGTGATAATTATGATGATGATGATGATGATGATGAATGTAATTTGCATAGTAGCATATGCTTTCAGTTCTTAAAACATCGCCGAAAGTCCCAAACTTGAATCTATTAGGAATCCGGAGTTCTCTTAGTATCTTCGGAACCATAGTATGCCTTGGTGTAAAATCTTACTTTTTGGTAGCATATGCCTAGGATCCTTCACATAAAACCAAAATCACTATATGTTTCCATATAAATTTTGAGGAGCTCCCTCGATTACTCATGGATCCCATCATCAGGTCACCACTTTTGTGAACATGGTACCAAATTGGAGTTGAACCCTATACAACAAAAGAAAAATTTTGAAAATCGGTTCACAAACGGCGGAGTAATCGTTGATCCTACACAAATAAAAAAAATATATCCACAACCGAACATATAACCTCCTCCTTTTTGGAAGTCGGTTAAAAATTATATCGCCAATACTGAATAAGGCTTATTTGCATTGAAAAATGTAGTTTTGATTTGTAACCCCTTAATCCATACTAATTTTATAAATGCGAAAGTGTGTCTGTCTGTCTGTCTGTTACCTCTTCACGCCCAAACTGCTGAACCGATTTTGATGAAATTTGACATAGAGATACTTTAAGTCCGGGGAAAGGACATAGGATACTTTTTGTTCCGAAAAAATGTACGGTACAAGATCTACACATACGTTATAGTTAAATAATATTTACGTCTTTATCAACGTTACGACAAACTAATAGTGACATTCCAGCACTCACTAGAGTCTAGACTCGAAATAAGAAAACCTTAGAGAAGCAGAAGACCGAACAAAATGGAAGGGGTTATCAACAGGAGTTTCCCAGGCATGACCAATATTACGACTACTTATGAAATACTTTCTCTAGCTCTATATTCATCGTTAAATAACCCTACAAAGAAGAAACTGTACCTGATTTCGTAGGTACTGCTGCAGACGTTGGTTTTTCTCTACGTTGTACTAAATGCAGAAAGGGATTTTTTAAGGTTGTTCATCACAAATAGGTGTCAATTGCAACAAGGTAGGTAATTAAGGTAAAGTACCAGAGGTCGCTCGTAGGTGGATCAAACGGTGACTCATGACACTAACGGCTGAGATACACTGAGCTTCGAATATTATGTTCCATCAGGTTTATATGGTATTTCCCACATATGCAAGGCCCGGCCCAATGGAAATCATCTTATTTTACCCAGAAGTACCGATATCAAAATCCGAAAATATGCTTTGGAGGTATTGGATCCTAGAAAAAGACTATCGCAGAGAAACTTTTAAAAAATGCACAGCTCCTGTGCGATAAACGGGTTCAGGAGCAACGAAACACAGCGTCTAGTACCCAGTCCTACAGTAAAAGTTGATCTTGTAACTGTCTTCATACATTTTCGTCTGTTTGTCATAACTCATAGCTAATCTTAAGTGATCTCAAAACTTCTGAAAACCTCTCTTTTGTCACAATAGACTATCATTCTGTCTACTCTGCTTTTGTGGTGTCTATTTAGTAAACGATCGATCCGTGATCGTGGACAAGCCAATCTGATTGCAAGGTAAATTTTTACCCCAACCCGCAATTAGTTCGGAATATTATTTTACGCTCTACTGTACTTTATTGTAATTTGTATGGAGTGTTTTGCGCAAATATAGAGACTATTAGGGTGAAGCCGAACGAGCGTAATTTGTGAGATGTGAGTTGCAGAATTTCGGCTGGCAGAAATTCTGCTGCATTCAGTTTCATACAAAAGTCCTGTTTGATTCACACGACCGTAATTTTGTGAGTCATGATTTGTATTAAAAGATATTTACGCGACCGAAATTCAACGACTCACGACTCACAAAATTCCTCTCGTTTGGCTTCACCCTAAGAGGCTGATACGTCTCAAGCTTTATGCCAGTATCCTCGCTGCGTATTTGTATACCTACCTGTGTCTGTGGGTGTCGCTTCGTGCATTATTAAACTCAGCACTCGCACATTATCTGCCTCAGATCACTTCCTCTATATATTTACACTGTATATTATGTCTGTGTATCATAATAGTATGTTGACATATTGTGAAGTGCAGTGTCTACCCAGTGAACCAAAAAATTAGTTCTTTTATTACCTCAATAAATTATTGGTGCGATGACCAAAAGGAGCGAGTGTATTCATTTCAAGTGTGATCTGTTTGGGACATTAGAATCCAGGAGAAGCAAGTAAATAGGTAAGCATATTATTATAATTAGTTAATCAGTAGAAAATGTCTAGTTAATTATAATTTAATTATTGTGATCAAATTAACATATTATAGCATATTTTGAATTTCGTATTACGCATGAATCATGATTGACTACACTAATTATTATAAGTTTTAAAGATAAATCTTATTAGAAGCAGAGACCAGACATACAATATATGTATAAGTTAACAACCAAACTAGACGAAGAGCTTGATTTTTATAACATCCAATCAATAATATTGCAACTGCAGTCTGCAATTGCAATTAACTACAACTGAAATTCAGCGCTGACTGGCACTGCGTAGCCAATCAAAATTAATCCTTATTCCTTACAAGAGAACTCTCACATTTTATTACAAGAACTTCCGTCGCGTTTCGCAGTCTTGCAGCCAGTCCACACGGTGCGTTGCGTCAGCGTTGCGTTGACGCAACGCACCGTGTGGACCGGCTCTTACGTGACTTTTGACATGTGACGACTGACGATCTGGGGGGTCTGAATGTCGGCGCACGTGCAAGGTCTCATGATTTTGATCTCCCAAGGTTTCGGAGACGTTGACAGAACATCCGGATTTATCTTAGGCAACTTTGATGCAAAGTTCACCTTTAGTATTACTGTATAGGCCGCGTACAGCTTTTAGTCGCTCGGGAAAAATGGAAGGGGAAACGGGTGCTCACGAGGACATGATGATGATCAGACATTTTGTTATTGGTACATCGCTATCAGATACTGGATATGCACATTATTGGCATTTGGCAAGCATTGTATTTTGTACGTTATTGGTAGAAATTGTACACTTAGTACTTACATGTGTAAGATTTCAAGTAATTAATTACCAGTCGCCAACGACAAAATTAGGGGAAAAATATAAAGTTTGAAAACATAAATAAAGTATAAAAACATTTTGATTAGCAATAGAACAACAGGAAATAATTACATTGCGAGATGCGACAAAAAGAGTTCAACGCGAGTTCGTAAAAAATGTTTATTACTAATATTAGTACATTAATTTCCTGCATTCTGTCTCTGGCCACCTATGGCTATGCTACGCTATAGGTACTTAAACAGTCATAATATTTTGTTTATCACAAATTGATATTTATTTAAAACTGCATAATATTTCGCTTACTTGTTTTCAGAATAAAATATTATTTATGTCTGGAGAATTAACATAATAATTATTGCACTTACACGGTAGCGAATTTTTATTGAATCCTTCACATTAAATTTAAAATATTTCAAACTTTAGTCAGAAAGCTACTGTTCCTCTGTAAAGTTACTCTCGAAAGTTATAAAATTATGTAAAGATACCGTTGTTTAATTAAAATTAACTTGTTTAAATTCAGTTCATAATTAATAAAAATCGGCCAAGTGCGAGTCGGGCTCGCTCACGAAGGGTTCCGTGCCGTTACAGAGAGAAATCAGAAAGTATGCAAAAAATTATGTTTTTTGTATGGGAGCCCCTCTTAAATATTTATTTTATTTAAATTTTATTATTAATAATTAAATTACAAATATACTTAAGGATTTTGTGAAAATTTAAAGCGTTTAGCTGTTGCCATTATTTATTAAGATAAAAAAAGGCAAAAAAATCACGTTTGTTGTATGGGAGCCCCCCTTGTATATTAATTTTATTTTGATTTTAGTATTTGTTATTATAGCGGCACCGGAAATACACAATCTTTGAAAATTTCAGAACTCTAGCTATAGCGGTTCTTGAGATACAGCCTGGAGACAGACAGACGGACAGACGAAGTCTCATGAATAGGGTCCCGTTTTTACCCTTTGGGTACGGAACCCTAAAAAGTTTAAATATTTTTATAAATTCAGAGCTACTGCAAACTGCATTATTGTTGTCATGCATTTAAATAATGCAGTAAGGTGGAATTAAATACTTAAGGGCGTTCCTTACGGAGATACCGTAATTTACCGTATTTCAAGCCTTATAAACTCATAATTTGAAACCTACAAACTTATAATAAAAATACAGCAATATTCTTCACTATATCAACATTCCTTTCTCCGTTTTAATTTTTCTATTTTTGTTTATTATACTCATAATATCAGCTTCCAAAGTAAAACCAATTTATTAAAAATCAAGCATACATTCAGCATCTCCTTAGGATTTACAAATTACTTTTATTTGAAACACACGCCAATAGATCGACAATATCATAAACTACATATTCCCCGTTTTAAAATTTTTTTAGGACAATTTTGAACTGAGATAAGTAAAAAAATAGGGTTTTGGTGCGATCTCGGCAACGCGGCAAATGTATGGCCAAGGTCGTTTGCTCGGGGGACGGCCTTAATATTAATTAATTTTACCGTTTTAATGCAATTGTAATTTGTAATATTATGTTTAAAAATGAAAAAATACAACCATAACTTTTTTGTTCCACATAAGGCCAAGCATAGCGTAGCGTTAGCTACGAACTCAAATTATGAATTTGATTTTTATATGGACTTATTTTACATTAATTAAACAAACTCCAAAATATATTTTTATGATTCAGGACAAAAATATTGCTACAAGTAGGTAAATAGCAATTAAATGACAGTATGAATATATTCCAAAGAGTGTTCCGTTAATAATTCTGTTATGAACCAGAAAATGAAAATATGTTACCTACCTACCAAACGTTAGCCACGGCCTACGTACAATAAAATTGCAAAACCACACTTCGTATTGATCGATAGCGTGATTGATTAATGATTTATGGTGTGGTCATAAAATCAACACTTCGCGCATTGCATTTCGTAGAGCTAGTAATTATGGTTTACAAATTGTAAGTAATTACTTGAAATAACACATCCGAAGTTGACTTGTGAGTTGTGGTTGTACATGTTCAACTTGTACAGTGTACTCGCTCAGCTATATAGTGCAAATAGCTTTGTAGGGTTGCCATGGGTAAACAATAATCATAGTGTAAAAAATTACGAAATGTTGATTTTTATGACGAGGATCGATTACAGATATAGTTAGCATGAATTACGTGATTTATTACTCAGTTCTTATCACTTTCCTGTCACCGTGAATATCTACATAAATCGATTACAAAGGATGTCACAAATTAGCAAATTATTTTAAAAAGTGGGCCAAATATGGGAGAATGTGAAGGTTGGCAACCCTGTTGTCAGGGCGTAATGCGGTGCAATCACCGCGCGTTCCCGTGAGAACGCGGCCCCCGCTCCGCCCGCCCGCGCCGCCACATGCCATGTGAAAAAGGTCAAGCACCGAGATACTTTTGCGAAATACTGGCCCTGCATTCAGGTCTATTCGAATTTCGAATGCGACTGAAGTAATATTAAATCTCAAGTTCTAGTGGACGGCCTTTTATTTTCAAACTTTCATGAACATGAACTCCATGGTTTGTTTTCATTACTTCTAATATACTTTTTATTTTTTTAAAAGCGGTTTTAAAAATTTTAAACGTCTAAGGTTGGGTTGCGCCAGAGGCGTGGTTAAAGTTAAAGTTAAGCTTAAAGTTATGGTTATAGTTAAATATGGCGTCCTTTAACTTTAACCTTAACTTTGACCGGAGAAATTGACAGATGACAGCTGGTCCAACAAAGTTATAAATGAACGTGGGCGGGGGCGCTGCTGGTAAAGGAGAACTGTCAAAAATGGCGTTTTTGTATGATGACAGCGTTAGTTCCTTTTTTCGCCACGTGCATTTAAAATCTTGTCGAGCTCTATGGTTATGGTTAAATATATGGCGTCTTGATGGCGTCCATTTTTAACTTTAACCAAAGATTTGACATTTTGCATTGGATTAAAAGTTAAAGTTAAAGTTACAGTTAAAGTTAAAGTTAGTTGGTGCAACCCACTCTTAGTTGTGACCATAAACAAGAAAACTGATTTTTATAAAATTAAAGTTAAGTACTGGGGAGTTGGGCTTCAGAAGGCTTGTATTACTTAGTAGAATTATTGATTCTTTTTTATTTTCATCAAGAATAGAGGACAATTTAAAAATAGCATTTTCCTTAAAACGATATATTATGTACTCTATATTTTGTAGCATACGACAGGGTTGCCAACCTAAATATTTTTTTAAGATCATGTCTATTTTTAAGTTTAATATTTATTAATGAGGCTTGGAGGGATATATTATTTTGTGTAAGTTTAAAGTTATAACATACCTATTCCTTAACAAAACAGTCTAAAACACCAACTTTTGGTTAAAACATCACTTTAATCAGCCAGCAGCCTTATCGAACGATGTCACTCGTAGAACACGAATAAAGAATGCTAATCGATTTTAAATGGCTAGTGACGTTGATATTTTAACAATTAAGGGCGTTCCTTACGGAGATAAAGTAATTTACCGTATTTCAAGCCTTATAAACTCACAATTTGAAAGCTACAAAGTTATAATAAAAATACAGCAATAATTTTCAGTATATCAACATTCGTTTCCCCGTTTTAAATTTTCTATTTTTGTTTATTATAGGTACTCATGATATCAGCTTCCAAAGTAAAACCAAATTATTAAAATTCAAGCATACATTCAGCATCTCCTTAGGATTTACAAATTGCTTTTATTTGAAACACACGCCAATAGATCGACAATATCATAAACTACATATTCGCCGTTTTAAATTTTTCTTAGGACAATTTTGAACTAAGATAAGTAAAAAAATAGGGTTTTGGTGCGATCTCGGCAACGCGGCTAATGTATGGCCAAGGTCGTTTGCTCGGGGGACGGCCTTAAGTTCACGACCTAAACGTTATGATAATTTAGATCGAGTCGTTGTCCCTTAATAGCCTGAAGGACGGACATACCTGGAGCTGCATTCCGTAGCGCGCGCGCCCTCTGTTTTTTTGCATCATTTCAAGAACCTTTATAAAGGCCTTCCTTTAAACGCTTGTTTGTAGCTCCAATTAACGAAAGGAATTAACACCATGTCGATAAAGAAACCGATATTTGAACTTGAACTAGATTTACACAAGGCTCATGCTTACTAATGTAAAGAACGTACTCATGTTACACATTCTGTTGACTAAGGTCGGTTTCCCACATTAAAGCTTAATTTTTCATATTCTACAATATACAATGAGTGAACTAAGCATTCACAGTTCACTACTTTACAAAAGGTTAAAAAAAAAAAAAATGCTTTCAAATTCACGGTGTGGTGTACCCTATAAAAGCAGCCTGTATTTATTACATCTATTACTACTAGCTCGTCAAATATAGATACCAATTACCATAACAAATCGACACGACAATATTCTAGTTCTAGGAATCTACAAAATATAATCAAAATAATATCATAAAAATGGATCTTAAAAATAAGTATAGGTCTACCAGAATCAGATGGCAATTTTTGACAGCAGATTTTCAAAAAATATCCTTGATCATGGATAAATTTTTATATTTGCATGTTTCACACAAAAAATAAGCCGCTAAAGGAATAAAAAAGGATGAAAATGTTTTATTTTTATTACCCCGGTATTGCTAGAGTCAATTTATTTTCTCACTTTTTGCCATCAGATTCTGGTGGACCTATAAATAGTTTACTGTCTAAAAATTTGAGTCAAAAAACCCATTTGCCTGTAAGTATTTTCTTTTATATTTTAGATTACGTTCAGTTGATATATTTTACATAATCCAATTTAAGTAATTTACATAATATTATTGAAGCTTTTAAAGCCATTATAACTTTCGAATTCCGACTAAGCTCTCTCGCTGCGTTAATTCAAATGAAACTTTGGAGTAACCTTTCCAAGAAATTCATCCCAAACACATCTATGGGCCCTTAACTTAACCATTTAAATTTAAGAAAAAACCACGTGGCGCCCAAAACTATTGACTATGAAATATCGATAATTTGAAGCCCAGCGCACACAATATTATAGCGTTCGTATAAGTATTACCAATACTGAATGGTAAATATGTAGTATTTTTTTAAATAACTAATATTATGTACTTACTTAATGTATTTCGCATGAAATAAACATTCTATAATAAACATCCATATTCATAAAACTCGCAGACATGAGATAAAAATATTATGGTACAGTGTAGACGTTGCGTTGAAGTGTGTGCTGGGCCTTATGTGGCATTTTATGAAGATAGACAAAAGGGACGTGAAGAATTGAAGAAATTAGTGCAACAATCAACGCCAGAGCCGCTTGCCATTGTTCTTACCAACAAAAAGAAATAAGTGCAAGGGCTCTACATAGAGTTTAAATAGTTTAATAAGTAAATTAATGTAGGTAATAGGTATACATAATATTATTATGTTAGACCTTAAGTGCAGCTTTTTACATTACTTGATAGTCGACACCGATTTTCCGATAAAAAAACTGCGAATTTTCTTTGACGAAAAAGTATTTTTCCGATTTTTAAAGTACCTATGGAACCGATATGTTACTTGTCTCTGTCTTGTTTCTAATTAACCCTACATTCATAACCATTCGTCCCACAGACCGGGCGAAACGTAAATTTGTTTTTAGTGCCTCGAGTGAAAGAGATAGAATGATGACCTCTCAAGTACCTTCCTAGATAGCATGACCGTTAGTAACGCGGGTGCGCTTGCCTCGCAGTGACATCTTGTGCACAAGTTATAGACCCTTGAACGTCTGAGAAACGAATGTTTATGAATAGTGTTACATTCGACGAGACTGCAAGTTATTTTGAAAACATTGTTTTTATGAGTTCTGCGATTTTATAGAGTAAAGTAAGTATATTATATTATTCTGTATGAGTTATTATTTATAGTTACATTTTATTATATCGTCCATAGTGTGTCATTGTGTGTATTTTACATAAAATCTTTTTATTTTATTTTAGGATGAATGATCAGCAAATTGAGGACTATTTGAATCGTTTATCTGATTCTGGTGATTATGATTCTACCAGTCAGAAAAATTATGAAGAGAGTGATGTCGAAGATCATGTGGAATTGGATGAAATGGTCCCGACAGATTCCGACAGTGAAAACGACGTCCAACCAATCAGATCACGACAGCAGGAACGCCGAAGCGGCGTCATTTTGTCTTCTGATTCTGAAACTGAAGAAATACCTGGTACTTCTGGCGTTTCTACACATTCGCGACGCATAATTATTCCATCAGCTCGTAACCTAAGAGGAAAAAATTGTCATAAATGGTCTTCAATGCCTTTTGAATCTTTAAATACAAGAACCCCAGCTAGGAATATCGTGCATGTAATTCAGGGTCCAGCTAATAACGCGAAGGATATTACGGAACCAGTCGATTGCTTTACTAATTTTATAAATGCTGATATGATTCGTAAGATACTCATATATACAAATGATGAAATTGAGATAAGAAGTGCAAAATACAAAGATAAAACTGCCACTATTGCTCCTACATGCGACAAAGAATTGACAGCTTTGCTTGGGTTGCTTTTATTATCAGCTGCAAAAAAAGACAATCATCTCACGAGTTTGACCCTACTTTCAGTGGAACTCTATATATCAGTTATGTCAAGGGAAAGATTTGACTTTTTACTAAACTGCTTGAGATTTGATGATAAATCAACCAGAGATGAACGTAAAGCTCAAGATAAATTCGCGCCTATCAGAGAATGCTGGGAAGTGTTCATTCAGATATGCAGGGACAGTTACAAAGCGGGAAGTTATCTTACTATAGATGAACAACTCTTGGGCTTCAGAGGCCGATGTCCATTTAGGATGTATATTCCGTCAAAACCTAATAAGTATGGTCTAAAAATTTTAATGCTGTGTGACTCTAAAACAAATTACATGCTAAACGCTATGCCATATGTTGGAAGAACTGAAACCAATGGTGACTCACTCGGATCTTACTATGTCAAGACTTTGACTGAAAATTTGTGGGGGAGCAACCGCAACATCACCATGGATAACTGTTTTACTTCAGTCCCTTTGGCCCTACAGTTACTACAGGCACCATATAAATGTACAATAGTTGGAACCCTTCGGGCAAATAAACGCGAAATACCGCCTGAGTTGCTTCAGATAAAAGAAATACCAATAGGTTCATCCGTATTTTGTTATGACAAGCAGTGTACGTTAGTATCTTACAAACCTAAAAACAACAAGAACGTGCTCTTGCTTTCTACCACACATAGTAACGGTACTATTGGAGCTTCTGGTAAACCGGAAATTATCGAGTTCTATAATTCCACGAAGGGTGCTGTGGATACGTTCGACCAAATGTGTGGAAGTATGTCTTGTAGTAGAAAAACGCAAAGATGGCCTTTATGCTACTTCTATGGCATACTCAACATGTCAATAATAAACTCATACGTAATACACGAGCATAATAATGTGAAACTGGGGCGAAAACCAATAAGCAGACGATGCTTTGTGAAGAATGTTTCAGAGAAGTTGACCGAACCATGGTTACGTAAAAGACACGAAATGCCAACTTTGAAGAGATGCCTAAAAAGAAAAATCGCCGAAATTTTAGGTGAAACGCCTACCATTGACACACCTGGTCCAAGTGGTACTCAAAAAAAGGTTTGTGGCTATTGTGATTATAAAAAACGGCGTATGACAAGGTTTCAATGCAAGCAATGCAAAAAGTATATGTGTATGGATCATCGTGGCCTCATGTGTGTGGAATGTGCCGATGAAATTTAATTTTGACTCAATTTTTTTTTGTTACCTTCCTAGTTAAACATATTAAAGACAGTCATACTTAATTTATTTATTTTATTTACAAGTACCTCAAAACCAGCCACTTAAATTTAGTCGTCCGTGGGATGAATGTTTATGAATAATGCTACTCTTACATAAGGTTATGAATCTAGGGTTAAAAGACGTGATCCCTTAGTCGCTCTTGTAATGGATCTGTGCAATATCGTAGGTACTGTGCAGCGTAAATGTGCGTAAATTGAAAACGCTTTTAGGATCGTCTTCTTAAATTTAAGTTTAATGTAATTTTAGGTTCATGTTAAAATTGGGTACCCAATTAATAATAATAATAATAATAATAAAGTTTATTTGCAACTACATTCAAACATATTTCATTAGGTAAACATATTTTGTTAAATGCACTGTTAAATGTATTTTTTTTATGTGAAGTAATTCGAAATTAAAGTATGTAACTATAGAATATTGCGTCACATTTCTTTCCATGGGAACATGTTTTCTCGCACGATTTTTCTAAGGAACTTCATCGTGTGAAAATAGCGAACAATTCCAAAGAAAGGTTCATTGAAGACTCTTTCGTCCAACATAACAAGACCTACCACGCCCCCCGAACGTCCAGAACCGAGGGTACACTCGGGGGTTATAGTTGATAGGAGAAAGGTCTATCTAAATTGGCCACCAAGTTCACATACATCCATTGAGGTTCCTTCACACGGTCAGAGGCGACAAAAAACAACACAAAAACCGTTATGCTCCAAAACGTTCTCATAACTCTTGAATATCTCATTGACGACTACATTTAGGGCCACTTACGTAGATTTGGGTTAAAGTTAACCCTGGATTAAATAATATTTGAGCCGAAATAAACGTAGTATTTAACCCAGATCCGTGCAAGTGGACCGTAGCGCTTAACTCAGGAGTATTGTTAGTTAAAATGTTTTTGTTTACTTAACAAAAACAACTTATGTTATTACATTTTAATTTACTTAGTTGTTTACGCGACCTGCGATTACCAAATTACTTTTCCTTGTTGTTAGCTATTTAGATTGGTGTTAGAATACTAAATACTTTAAATAATCGTTGGCTAAATGCTTCATTATGTTGTTTTCGAATAATAATGTGTTTCTGCATGAACTTTAATTAATAACGTAACGTACAAACGTAAACAAACTTTTTTCTAACACCGCAACAAACATTTGCATTACGAAAGTTTTTGACTAAAGGTATACCTACGTTATAAATTTCTTACTTTATTCAAGTTTCTAAGGAGTGCGCAGTAAACGTTTGTATAAAGGCGCGGCTAACAACCTAGCTTTCCCTTTTAAAGGTTTCACCCCTCACTCAACTGTAAATATAGATAATTATCATTAAGTTGTTGCGTATTACATAGGGGCGCTACGCAAAATACGCTACGAAGCTACTACGTGACGTAACGTACTCTACGGTCTCGTACTACGTTCTACGACGCTACGTCGCGTAAATTCGACGTACTCTACATGACTTGTTGTGTGATAATATGCGTAGAACTCATATTAATGTTAAAAATGTGAGCGTGTCTGTCTGTCTGTTTTCTTTTTACGCGTATGTTGTTTTTAATTGTTATGAAACATGGTATTCTTTTATTGGAGTTTTGACAACTTTGAGTCCAGGAAAGGACAGAAGGATTGCTTTATCACTGCTAAGTGCTAATAATTTCCTTAAACGAAGTTTCAGGCATAATATTTTTAAGCACTCTTTACAAAATAATACCTTTATGTTTCCTTATTCATCATAATAGTGCGACTGTTGCACTGCTTCACGTGGTTCCTGGGTTCAGAGTTATTTCTTAAAGTTGCTATGACATAGGGACTTATTTCCCAGGCATTAAGGTCATGTCAGCGGTAAAATAACCCTGAATGAACTGTATGTACTAGCTACAACCTCGACTTACGTTGCTGAGTTTTGCGCGAACTCTACATATTATTTGCAATGTTTAAAGCCTACAGTACATAACTATGTATCGATAAAGATTAAAGGGTATATTATTGTTGTCAAAAACATGATTTCTGGTCATACATTTTAGTATTATATATCTCCTGCTACGTGTTTTCTCAAAGTCTTAAGTTAGAATTTACGTAATTTTCCATGCAGAACGTAAACAGTCGTAAAAAATTAGCACATAGCAAAAAGGTGGAAGTGTAGCAATTTTTGCAGTAAATAAATCTTGTACCCAAGGAATTAGTAATATTGGTAGGTCATTGCGATCAGACAATTAACATCTTTTACAAAACATACGGAATGCCGAACTAAGGTCAATTCAATTGATCTTACAATTATACGACCTCTTGGCCAATTTGAAGAGAACAAAGACTTTATTACAGGTAGAACATAGGAAGGAACATTTAAACTTTTTTAATATGACGAATATTAACTATAGGTCTACCAGAATCTGATGGCAAAAAGTGAGAAAATAAATTGACTATAGTCTCTAGCAATACCGGGGTAATTGAAATAAAACATTTTGATCCTTTTCTTATAGCTTCTAATCTGTGTATTAAACATGCAAATATAAAAATTTATCCAATGATTTAGGATATTTTTTGAAAATCTGCTGTCAAAAATTGCCATCAGATTCTGGTAGACCTATACTTACCATGTTACCAATAATAAATGAAGATTTTGATATAAGCCCCATACATTATCTGTCAAACTTTTCATTAAATTGTTGTTAAATCATCATCTGAATGCGGCTTTACGACTTAATTTTTAGTAACTACTTAACTTATTGTTACTAATATGTATTATGTGACGTAACTATAATAATAAGTTACGTTTGGAACCAATATTTTTTTCAGTTTAACCCCAATTAGATAAGCTCATTCCAAACAAATTGCCTAATTTACGTATTCCGAGAATATTTATCTATGACAAGTAAAAAAGTATTGAAAAAAAAAAACATAGAACACATGGGTCACAAATGTGCGTGGGACCGCTGTGCATTCCATGAATGAGCTCGGTTGGACTTTGAGCCTGCATCTCCGTTCTCACGATGTACCATAGATTATAACACAATACAGACTTTCATTATGTAATTAAATATGTAATAAAATTGGGTAGGTGAGATTTATTGTGTCATATGCATAATATTCTCATACGTTTGTATAAATTAAAAGTTATGTTACGGTTAAATATTTTGATTTTAATAAGTACAAAATATTACTGAATGGGTATATAGTTACTTTAATATAGCCTTTCTAAGGTTTCCCTTGTATTGTGATTTTTGATATCATTAAAAGTACATATTTAAATTCTATTAAAACACTGTAAGTAACTACTTTTATTATTGGCTCGCCTGAGATTAAAACTTGAAGGAAAAAAACTTCTAAAGTAAAACAGATCAAACATCTCTTTTGGTAAGGAGAATAGTTTCTTTCATGTGTGATGTGCTTAAAAACAAAAGACTCTCAGTTGGAACTGGTAGTTGTGAGTAGTAACCACACCTTTATAATAATCGAGTTAACAACAAAGGATCGACAAGTGCATTTGAAACATCATCACCCACTACAATTAAAACTGTACCTTTACCAAAGATTACATTTATCTACCTAATTAATACAACTTTAAGACATTATAATCATCTGCTATTGAAATCGCTGATCTACTAAATTGCTTTAAAACTTGGTTCTCGGAAAAGAACGAATTTTGATGCAGTCATAACACGGTTAACCCTGTTGGGGTTTAATTTATCTGCCGTGTCTAAAAGTGCATAGGTCCTGCCTGCAGCTCGTCTAGTCTGCATTCTTTGACTGGCTCTGGTGTCCGGCTCAAGAATGTCCATACCCAGCAACACGAGACGGAAGGAGCGGCGGCGGAAGCGGTCCATACAATTCTGGAAACCTCCAGAAGGTTTCAACGACCTATTTCCTCCTTTCAAATACCAATCTTAAACCCTTGAAACTCGGTTCAGTTTCGAGTGGGTAGAGCTACGGTATTTAGCCCAAGACGATCATGTGAAACTGTACGCAGACGCGGCTTCAAAATGGCGTACATGCTAAATTATCGACATTGCAATTAGAGTCCATCCAGCAAAGCCTAAGGTTCAAGTTGGCTTGAAGACGAGGTCTATAAGTAGAGCCCTCGCGAACATTCGGGGCTGCGACGCGCAACCGTCTCGCTCCAGTGTACCGTGCATCCTGCGTTAGTTAACGTGTAATTTTCCAAGTATTTTTGTTTATCTCCGCAGCCCGTAGCCATCACACTACTATGTAGATAAATATCACATGCGGACAAATTCTATACGCCGCCGATTGATTTTCCGCCGACGTAAGTGTAGCGTGTGCCTGCAATTGGAAAGTCGCAGAAAATACCATGAGAGTGTCAATTAGACCACACTTATACGGGCTTAGAAATAACTATTGAATTGCGAACGACGATCGTAGATTTCCTACCTTGCCAACTATTAATGACCTAAACTGTTGGTGACTCTACTTTTTTGGAAAATTTAGTAATTATACTCAAAAAGAAACCAAAACTATGGTCGTATATAGCACAGCTACTTGTACTAATATTATGAATTCTGTGGCACAGCATAAAAAATATTATGTACCGTTAAAAAGAAAGTAGGTAGTAAAACTTTTAAACACTAAAAGTAATAGTAACAGAGGACGAATGGGACTTTGTGTACACTGGGTCCAAAATATTGACTGTGTCCTTACTCCTTGTGGCTTTAAATTCGATACCACTGAAGAATGTCATACTAATTTAAGTTAAAACCACAGAGCCTTCGAAAAAAACAATAACAATAAGGAACATTACGACGGCGTCTCTCATGCTGGGAGCTTTTCGGGCTAATGGTAATGAATAATGATATACAGAGGAATAATTTTCGATTATCGTCAAATCCCGACCGCCCGCGGCGGCGGCTAATGTGTACATATACGGTGTTTTATTTTGAAATACTTGAATGGCGTCATCGACGATTGTTGATTAAACAGAGCGGGCCCCGCATGCCATCCGTCTCAATTGTCCACGTTATTGGGAATCAATTGACACCACCAATTGACTCAACATTTTTGAGTTTGGCATTGAACTCCAATGGTGGCCAACACTTGGAATGGCCAATAACTTGCTTGCAAGTTTGGGATTCTCCTCGTTTATCTATTTCTCATGCAAGCCAAATGTTTTTTGCTCTAAATCAAATAGTTATATGAGCTGTAGCTAAAAAGAACTGTATCTTTTCTAGGTGGAAATATTAGAAATGATTATGCTAGAAAATGCTACGGTCCAGATTTTACCGTTGCTACTAACGCGGCGTACCATGTTGCATCCACGCGTCCACATTACGAGTACTTTACATCAAAACAGGTTGCCCTAAATTTTTGTCAATAAGAATACGAATGAATGGGTTTCTTATGCATTAATGAAGGTGATTATATAAGTAGATATTGCGGTGTTTGACTAGCGGTGAAAGTGAGGTCGCGCGCTTTCTATCCGCCATGCTGGTACCGAGTGCCGCAGACATAACGTCAGCCTTGCGAAAGCCGATACGCAAGCTCGACCGTATTGGAAAGCTAGCATCATTTACTTGATCTCTACTCAACTAAACACTATTCAGAGAGAAATTAATTTATAGGAAGATGGTGGACCTACGTTAGTTGTTCGAGTAATGTCAAGGATTGGCAAAACCTGACCAAATTACGAAGGTCAGGCCATCTGCGTATGAGTGATGAGTCAATTTCTTTGATGGTACTTGACATCGAATTTAACAGACGTTTGGGTAACAAAGTAAAAGAAGTTTTTTTTTCGATATTACTGTTTCACTGGAAATACAGTTTCATTTGAAACTGTCAACGAGTTTAACGGTCAATAACGGGTCGGAAAAATATTACTTAGACGCCCGTTTGCTGATTTTATGGAGTTACTAGACATAGATAGTACGTATCTATCCAATAACTAATCCCAGCCACTTAGGTTACCCATACTTGCCTTCCTAGAACTAAAATAATTAATTATACATAAGTCTTACTCAACATTGATAAAAATATTAATCTATGGTTACAACTTACCTACCCAACAAAAAAGTAGGCCGTGTTTTCTCAATAAAATCTATTAGGCCAAGCCATCGACGTTTATCACAATGCAGTCAACTGGTGATAAATGGAAAAGGCTATACAGCGGGACAGTGGTGGTGGTGATGATATTGGTGATGTTCTCTGTGATATCCATACTGCCGGCTGTATATGCGACGTATTTTGCCAACAGTGCCTGCATTGAGAGACCTGTCAACCACTTCTTAGTACTCGTAAACGTGTCTGAAGATGCTCTAGATTTGATATTACAACCACCTTAATATTTGATTAAGGATATTCAGTTCAATAATAAAATTCTTCCTCTTCATTATTCATTTCTTTCACTCTGTATTGGGTACTCGGCTGCACCAAAAGGTAGGTTATGTTTTTAACCGACTTCAAAAAAGGAGGTTATCAATTCGACGCGTATGTATGTAGTATTTCCAGAACTGCCCAATTTTCGTATATATTAGTCTATATCAGCGTCTGAACAAATGTGCCAAATTTCAAGTGTATGGATGTATGTATGTAAGTATGTATGTATGTATGTTTTTATGTTTGTGTTCGCATATCTCTGGAACTACCACACCGATTTCAGTCATTCTTTTTTTGTTGTACTAGGTATTGTTCAACTTAGGGTATTCCCTTGCACTATTGTGCAAGTTTCATCAAAAACGGTGCAGTAGTTTTGGAGATAGGGAGTTTTAATTCAATTACGTACAATAATTTTGAAGTCGGTTTTATCTTTTTAAAATACAGTTATTCAAGTGTGAAAATGAAAATTTATTTAGCATGCTTTAAGGCCTAAAGGACTGGTAAGATTTGAGCTTAATGATCATGTGATTCGTCGTGAGAGTAATAGTGGAAGCAGTGAAGGTTTTCACCTCCGATTTCGTTGAACCTCCATCGATTTTCATGAAAATTGGTAAATAGGTGGAGGATACCCTAAGAAACAAAAGTGACATAGTGCCAACTTGCGCTTTTGCCCTGGGGGTGGATGCCAACCCTTCTCGGGGGGTGAATTTTTTTAAATAAAAATAACCCCAGGAATCAATAGACACACAAATTCTAAGCAAAATTTGTTATATAAAGTTTTGTGAATAAATCAATACTTTCGGAGTTATAAAAGATCAAAGATCATGTTTTTGCGTGAGAAAAATACTTGTCTTAAAGCAGTTTTTCATAATTAACTAAGAAACTATAGGTTTTTACGAAAAATGTGTAATAACCAAAATTAAAGCCAATAAAAAAACAAACCAATATCTACTCTAAAATGCCTTCCTTTATTCATTCAAAGTGAGCTATAGGTGATTGTATATATATTTTCTTTCGGCAAGTACTTGAGTCTAAGCATTCAAACTTAAACAACGGTAAACCGATGCATTTTATGACATGTACTTCCTTGAAACTTTTTAAAGTGCTTAAAATGCCTTTCTAATAAGCATTGTAAAAAGTTAAAAGCATCAAAATTGAACAAGTTATGATAAAAATAAGATGACACTTTCAAATTTTTTTGGAAAAATCGAAAAATAAAACGTTGACCATATCTACAATAATTCAAATTTATGGTTATCCCCAAAGACTTTTCTTAATTTTAGCATTAATAATGACCTCAAAAAATTTTCTTGGTTTAGAATGCTTAGTTTTGAAAAAAATAATGATTTAGTAAAATCGAAATTATTAAAATTTTCGTAAATATCATTTTGTTTTGAACATAACTTCAAAAATATTGAACCTTCGTAAAAATTATAAAGAACGAAATTGGTGTCCACTTTTTAAGGAATCTTTTGATTTTCTTTTGATTTTTATAGGATGAAAAATAACGAAGATAGAGACGTTTAAAGCCTAACTTTTACTGCAAGAACCATGAAATCGAGACCTTTTAACCCTAATTTTTTTTTAAACCAAGGGCTTTAAAAATTATTGTTCAAGTTGACCTTAAAGCTCTTTAAATTACCTTTAAAATGGTCCATAAATAAACCCGATAACTTAAAAATTAACAGAGCTATTGTGATAAAACAAAAATATTTTTTTTTTGAAAACAATTTTGAAACAGAGATTTGGGATGCAAATATTGTAGGAAAACCTGTCAATAGGTACATAACATATAATAATACACTAATATTATAAATGCTAAAGTGTTTTTGTCTGTCTGTTACCTCTTAACACCCAAACGGTTTAACCGATTTTTCTGAAATTTTGTATGATGAAAATACTTTGAGTCTTGGGAATGGATATGGACATAGAATACTTTTTATCCCGAAAAAATGTACGGTTCCAGCGCGATTGCAGGCATCATATAGTCCTTACTAAATATACGTTAATCTTTTCAAGTCTTTCAATATTCAGAAAGTGAACAAGACGGTTAATGTCGACTCGATAAGAGAGGGGCTTTTTATAATGATGTGCGTCTATTAAATATTTCAGTCTAGCAGATTCAGCCTTTGCGTCAATTTTTTGCACAGAGGGTAGTTTGAAATCGTTGTTCGAATATTTTGGACTAAATAATATTAACAATGTTTGAAATATATTAATAAAATTTATCTTAACTATGAAAAAATATTAGAACTCATTAAAGCTGTTAAAAACTTAAAATAAAAACTTTAAACTTATTTTTCAGAGATTGGGTAGTTTACAGGGGTGAAAAAATTTCGCAAAACAAAACTAAATAAGAAATTAATACAAAGAAAATAAACTGAAAAAATTGGATTCAAAAACATAAACCTATTAAGTTTTTGAACCCAAATTTTTCCGTGATTCCGCAATAAAGGGGTACTTTTAGGGGCTTATATTTCAGTCTTATCCAAAAATTATATCATAAATGCTAAAAAAACTGTTTAAACAATGTAAATATGCGATTTTAAAGTTCAGAAATACAAAAAGTGTTTTTTCACGATTAAAGGGATGGTTGCCATAAGGGTTGAAAAATTAATTAAATAATCATAAAATATCATGAAAAGAAACATTAAAACATTTATTTTATCGAATTAAACCCAATTAGTTAAGTCAGAATGGATAAATCTGCATTTTTTCTATTTTCAACAAAATCGGAGGTTGCACCTGATTTTTGCCTTCATTTACTGTACTATAACACTTCATTGCACATACAGAGAGCAGTCAGTTTTTTCTAAAGGTCAGGTTATATTTTGATATTTCTAGTCCACCATACGTAGGCCATAAATCTCTAGCTATAATCATATTATTATATTTATTATACCTAGGTGAGGTTCAACATACGACTATAAGGAACCTCGCTCTACTGAGCCTGTATACAGGTACTAAGATAAAGAGAACAATACTGTTGATGAAACAAAAGCTTTGTGATTTATTGTTCTGGATGTAGAGTACAATGTTCGCTCATCATAGTAGGAATCAGGGTGTAACCGGACAGCAGATCAGACAACGGTCATAGCAAAATAGAGAGCCATTTTAGGGTTCAAAGCGTGCGTCCTGTTTTTGAAGTGAAAACTTCTTTAGCGGCGTTGAGCACTTTTGTGGGTTTGGGTAAAAACTGTGAAACTCGCGTCAGATTCTCATGCTGATCGAAAAACTAAGGAAAAAACGTAGGACGGTTGGAGAATAGTGTTGTAACATCGAAATCGATGAATCGAACAATCGATTGTTTTTTTTCGATTGTCGATATTTTTTAATCGATTGTAATGGTTTCGATATATTAAAAAAATCGATTTTTTAAAAATCGATTTTCATAAAAAATGGGTTAAAAATTTAATCGATTGTAAAGGTTTCGATTAATTAATTAAAACGATCGTTTATTTTTTTATTTCTTTATTTTTTTTATTTTTAATTTTTTTAATTTTTTTTATTTTTTTTTATTTTTTTAAACGATTTTCATATTAAATGGGTTAAAAAAAATAATTATCAAGTTTTCACTTCTGCCGGCACTCCCGGAGTGCAACTCGTCTTTTTTTTTTATATAGAAAAAATGGTATAAAATAAGTATGTATTCCTAAAATCGTATGTATTCCTTAATAACTTTTGTATTTTTTTTGTTATGAGCCTTAAAAGTTGGACCTAGGCAAGTCGATTAAAAAAAAATCTTAACATTCATACACCACCGTCCACCACACACCACTCGATAAGTTATGCAATTTTTTACAACTTTTGTTAAGAAACTACCTCCATAAACGCAATATTTAACATTGGTACCTATCGAACAAAGTTCTCCCGCGATGCATACAATCTAGCGAGGCGTGACGTCATAGTTTGCTGAAATTTTGTGTAGAGCGTTTCCAGGGAAGGTCCATTTTATGTGATTTTCGAATTATTATCGTAATATCCTGGAGAGTTTTTTAACAGAGTCATTATTTCACTGATGTTTCTATTTTGAGAAGTCCTTGAGTTGCCAATAAGAAAAAAGGAAACAAGCCTATTAAAATAATAAAATATCGTTATCACAGTATTCATTTGAAATCAAAGAAACAGTTTGTGTTGAATCGTATTTTAAAACCTTATTTTGATTTCTGCACCCTATTTTAAAAATATCGTGATTCATTCTATTGGTTATTCTGCTGTTTGTTGCAACTTACAGTTGCATGATGTAAAATGTTTTTTACACAATGTAGGTAGGTACTTAATAATGTGATATAATCATATAATTTTGTCATGGATCATTGTTAATTCTCCTATTGTCTACATTGATGACAGCTTTAATTGTGGTTTAGCTTACAGTGTTTGTGCTTGTGCCCTGAAGTACAGAAGATTGTCGTTAAATTCAAACTAAATACAAATTTAATAAAAATTTTAAACGAACTTTACCTCATTGGATTTTGGAGAGTGGACGCGACATGTAAAATACGTTGTGGTGAGTGAATTATTAATTTAGTTGTTCAATAAAACGTTTTAAAAAATAAAAGGAAAATTGTATAAATTACCCCACATTTATTGCGTTCGGAAAATCCAGAATGTACCTAAGTGGGTAAACAAGCAGGAAAAAATATGCTAATGAGTTTCTCTAGCCATTATGTTTAATGCACTGGAAACGTACGATAGTAGCACTACCAAAGGTTATAATAATAATAATTGTAGTATTAATGATAATTTTTAAATGTAGACCGTCCTTGATTTTAAAAAAGGCGTGTCTGACAAACACCCAATTTGGGCGTCGTAACTCGTAATACGACCTTAGAATATCTTATATCTTTAAATGAGCAATTCTTGTATACTTATATATAAACTAGCTGTTGCCCGCGACTTCGTCTGCGTTAACATAGTATAATAACGGAGATGGATAATTTTCTCCTTTTTAAGGTCCCTTACTCAAAGGGTAAAAACGGGACTCGATCACAAAGATAAAATATCAGCCTTTTCGCATATTGATCAAATGACACTCGAAAACGTCTACGCCTACGTCATAGTTACTTTATGCATACACAGTCTCAGCCCGATCGGTCTAAAATTGACAAAAAAATATGCAAAATTTCATCCCCTATTTTACCCCCTTAGGGGTGAATTTTTTTTTAAATCCTTTCTTATGAGATGCCTACGCCATAGTAGTTTTATGCATGCAAAGTTTCAGACCGATCGGTTAAAATTGACATAGTTTCATACAAACTTTTAACCCCAATTTCACCCCCTTGGGGGTAGAATTTTCAAAAACGTTCAAAAAATAAAGTTTCATGTTTCTAACTCAAGAAATAACGGACTTTCATTCAAACTTTCAACCCCAATTTCACCCCCTTGAGGGTAGAATTTCCAAAAACTCTCAAATACGTATCCATGCATTTTTAATCAATAGCCCAAAAATAAAGTTTCATGTTTCTAACTCAAGAAATGACGGACTTTCATTCAAACTTTCAACCCCAATTTCACCCCCTTGAGGGTAGAATTTCCAAAAACTCTCAAATATGTATCCATTCAGTTTTAATCAAAAGCCTAAAAATAAAGTTTTATGTTTCTAATTCAAGAAATGACGGACTTTTATTAAAACTTTCAACCCCAATTTCACCCCCTTGGGGGTAGAATTTCCAAAAACCCTTAAATACGTATTTATTCATTTTTATTTAGTAGCCCAAAAATAAAGTTTCATGTTAATGTTCAACTTAAGAAACGGACGGACTTTCATACAAACTTTCAACCCTTATTTCACCCCCTTTGGGTTAAAATTTCCAAAATTCCTTCCTTAGTGGGTGTTCACTTTATAAAACAACCCTACTCACCAAATTTCGTGGCTGTAACTTTAACAGTTTTTGCTCAGCGATGATGAATCAGTCAGTCAGTCAGTCAGGACATGTAATTTTATAAATATATAAATGTAACAAGTTGTTTATTAATTACTAACTATTTGACCGAGCTTTGCTCGGTATTCGATAAAACACGAATAAAATTACTTATTCCTTTATATATATATATATATATATATATATATATATATATATATATATATATATATATATATATATATATATATATATAATATATATATATATATGTAACAATAAATAATATATATATATATATATATATATATATATATATATATATATATATATATATATATATATATATATATATATACCGAGCAAAGCTCGGTCAAATAGCTAGTAATTAATAAACAACTTGTTACATTTCTTACAACGGCCCGGTACCTAACAATATAAAACAGAGATGCAATACGCAAATTAAATGCCGCCAGGCGCCAACACATAGCGTGAGTGTGAGCCGATATTTCAAGTGCTTAACATAAACCATTTTTTGTGATGATTTCTAACCTACTGCGTAAAAATGTATGAAGAATTAGTGTTATTTTCTCAGTGTGTTTTGTTAAAGGCTTTATAAAATACCAAATTATAGCCCTTTAAAAAAAAAACCTCCACTTTTTTTCGGCCCGATCATGGCGAAGATAAAGGTAATGATTTTGGCAGTGCATGCCTGTAATATATATTCAGTTTGTTCCTATGTTTTTCAGCCGTAGATATAATTTCTGTTTCATGCAATAAGGACGGGCATTTGAGTACATACGAGAAACTCGATAGTTATTACTTATTAGCAACAAACTAGGTTGCATTGAACACAATACTCGTATAAGTTACCGGACCGTTTACAACGATAAGATTATACAAACAACTTGTTATAACTATACTAACTAGGTGTAGAAGTGATTATTTTGACTGCCTCCAGTACCGTCAACTGTTCTATGACACTATAAGTGAGTGTGTATTCTTCAGAATAGAGAACTTAATTCATATACCTACATACCTATTACTTATTCGAATACACCTCAGAATACATAACAAATTATGTATTCTGACTTCTGAGGTGTATTCGGTGTTCACTGTTCTGCAAGACTTGATCACTGAGCACGCCGCTGTTGTTTGGTTTGTAAAAAAGGAAGATACGAGAGTCGATACAACATCTTCTATCGTTAGCATACCTCGACGGCTCGACCTATGCTATTTCCTATCATATTTTTTCTGAGGGTCAGTATTGAGTATTGACTACTGCGATGCAATGCATTTTCAAATGGGTCTTTTGAAACTGAACTTTTGAACACGAGAACTGTCCCTATAAGAGAGATCTGACCCGAGACGCTTTAGTAATTAGTTAAAGTTAATTTTTTAATTCTTACGAAGATTATTTAAACTACCAAGTCCCAAACATGACTTAAATGTATGTCTTTATTTAAATGACATTTAAGATTAATTACAACTCGTAGGTGCCTTATTTTTAAAGTCGCCGCTAAATGTTCAAACAACACGATTCGGTTGATACATAGACATTAATTCAATTGAAAGAATCGGTACAAGACGGTAGCGTACTAAAACCATGTTTTCCATTCATTGCTGAATTAGTTCCACAGCAGTTTCCGCTTCGAAGAAGAAAACCAGCAATGTAAGTTAAACGGCTGTGTTCTATAGGTACAGTGGTACGCAGGCCGCATTTCGTCACCCCTTCAAATTTGGCAATGCCAGGCAATCGACCTCGATGTCGTGACTCCACCACTGCGCAATAGTTGATGATAACAAAAAACGCCTTTTTCCTCTCAACTCCGCAACAATTCCGAATTAACTCACAAAGGATTAAACATACATACCCACATTATATTATGCAAAAATGTCAAAGCGTGAATTGCATTTTGTAAAGAATAATACTTACAGTATTGCACGTATGTAAATATAATTTCATGCTAACAGGACATGACGTTCATATTTTAGTCAATTTGTATAATCATTATTCTATGACGTCATAGTAATTAAAGCCATAACTCATAAGTCATAATATTAAATTTGTAAGTGACGTCACGAATCACGATTCAAAATCGTCTTCGTTGAGATAATTTATTTGTTGCTCTCCTCGGCGTTGTAGGTAGTAGGTCTAGGTACCTACGTTTCCCAGAAATTACGACCAAAGTGGTAGTACTATCGCTACACTTAACATAGTAGTAGGTTTTGCCGATGACTGACTAATGAGTATTCTGTTTATTAGGTACATTAATAATTTACATTTTACGTTGATTCCTTGTGAGTGTTAGTAGAGAACTAGAGACTAATATGTATTCTGTGGTAGAGACTAGAGACGCAAAGTCCCTTGACAGAAAATATCTTATTTGCATACTTATTTAGGCACTTACAGAAATATATACCTAACAGGTGTAACAAATCTAAGCGATAATATTTTAGGGTGTGTTTGCGTCCCTTGTATAGAGTTTGTAAATAATCCAATACTTACATTTAAGGCTGAATTCTGGTTTCCTGCAAGTACTTATTATAACTGAAGGTCATTTGGTTGCGACATCCGTGGACAATCGATGGCGTTGCTCGTGGGAAACCATTGTCATGGTGGTTAGTCAAGAAGGTCGCTACCTACCATACGATAATGAAGTACCTACGATCTACATGATCCGCTGGTGTTTTTGTATCGGTTTTTCTATGGGTACTGCTAGCCCCAACAACCAACGTGTTGTTATTCTTGTTTTTCTTTGTGTAGATGTTTGTAAGTCTATTGAGAGTACTTACTTAGCAGCCCCAATGATAGCAATTATAAAGTTATATATTTTCAAAATTGACCCTTCAGTCAATTTCAATTCTCAAAGTAACTAATAAATAATAATACATAGATACGTAATGAGCCCAATATGATTTCGGATTTTTTTTAATGCGTTGACCACTACATGCTTGGAAACTTTAAAAACTAATTTATTTTAAACGTATTTTACGAGTGTAACATTGTAAAAGACTATAAAAACCTAGAGTTCTTTTTATTCGTCATTTAAACACTGTGTTCAAAAAAGTTGACCACGAAGCAAAAAGTATTGGACACTGATGCGGGCTTGTGGTATAATAAGTAACAGATGTACTGAATACGAAAATAATTTTATTTGCCTCCAAAACCTAGACTACTTTTTGATGGAGCTTTAATCACATCATACTAAATACTTACTAATATTATAAAGGCGAAAGTTTGTGAGTTTGTTTTCTTCACGTCTAAACGGCGGGATCGATTATAATAAAATTTGGTATGGAGTTAGTTGATACCCTGAATATTTTCCCTAATAAACCGCGGGACATGGCTATATTGGCTAGTCAGAAATGAACACATTTCCTTCTTTATGGACTCTTTTAATGAAAAATGTTTGTACCTATTTAAAGTGATTCCCTAAAAGCAAAGTTTCTATAATATCACCTGTTTCATTTTAATTCATAAGCAGCTCACATTATTCTTGGAATGGTATTTTTAGTATTCAGAAGTTCATCTGAATGAATGCTTAGATGATTTGGATGTTCTTCAGACTTAAAAGCAAAATATACTTAACAAATTATTTGACGAGTGGTTTTGGGTCTAGCCATTTAATTTTTGTACAATCTAGATACAAATAAACATAGCCACTAATGTGGAAGATATAATCAAAGAGGATATAAATATATATAGGTATAGATACTATATATGGCTTGTCTCTGATATTATTCAATATGCATATAGATAGAAGGAGACAAAGTGCCAAGTTATGTCCAAGCGTATTGAATATCCCCTGTCTAAAGCACAGACTTAATAGACGTAATAGCAGAGCAAAATAGTTAAGATCCACTTTAACCATTCACATCCGCGTCTATCGAGATTACTTTAGAGAAGGGATTAGATCGGAGGCGTTGAGTCAGCGGCGTGGCCCAAATTCCAGAGAACACCATCCAGCCGATACTCAACTGAATATACACCTAAAGTTAAGGGTATAAGAGTAAATTTGCAACGAAAGAACACCTCTAAAGAGCCGTTGTTTCATGGTTTAGCTGTCTATGTGGCATTTAATGTCTAGCAAATGCTTTATGGATGTTACGGCGCGGTTAAACTAAGTTTAGCCTATGGTCTTCCGAGATCGTATTTATGATAAATTGTATTGCAAGATAGAAGCCCCGACAGGCATAGTTAGCTGTATTCGGATCTGGCCTTTGAAGTTTGGAATCTTTTTTAATGTTTTCTACTAACTATGTACTGTAGTAATCTTATTTACCTAGATACCAGGTATTTTTGAAGATCTTTATTGTAACTTTGTAGTATATTTATTATTTAATTAAGTTTATACTTTATAGTCTAGTTTTTCATATGTCACTTAAGAATTTTCAACATTTTAAGGACTTTATTATCATTAAAAAGTTGTTACTATTGAATGCCTATCATAAAATTTAACGCGTGAAACAATTTGGAGTAAACGTACAGCGAAGGCTTTGTTCATATAAATAGGGCTTTGGCGCCCTGCATAAAGTTGCTATTATTAGAGAAGCGACCTTCATGGCTGCTATGCAGTGTTAGCTCCAACAGCCCTATTTTCCAAGAATCGTGATGCACGCGAGCACAGCTCGCATTTTTTACAGTTTGCACTGCGGAGCTGTGATTTTTGATACTTTGCTCAATTTTTGGTAACTAAGTACAGTAATAAAATAAATTGGCAAAACGAGAAGTGTTTAAAACACTGACACTTTTCTTTACAAGATTTAACGAATGAGGTAGAGTTTCCGTAACCGAAAACCTAAGCTGATAAGCTGTTCTTATCCTTATTTTTTGCAGACCTAATACTAATTTTGCTGGTCCTTTCATTCCTGTTGATCCAGACAAATGTAAAAACTAAAAACCTATTATAATTCTATCTATACCAATCGTTTTCCTAGATGCTTGTTATACTTAAAATAGAATTTATTTAAATGAAAATACTTTAATCTTTGGAAATCAAAACAAAATTGTCGTGTCACGGCTCAAGACGAGCACGATTCACTATACGTATTCTTAGCGCCGGCCTACCTGTGGAGTAAAAAAAGTATTCTGGCTGTACGGCCGCGTCGGCGCTTTTGAGATAATTTATAAGACTCTACCTTTCTCGGAATTTCGAAATCTTACCGAGATAGCCCCGTACCCAGCATCAGGGAATGGAATGTAACGGAGTTCAAATAAAAAAGCCTCGTATTGTGTTGAGTTTCATTGTGAGATCTCGTAGGTATAAATTCTTAGGGCGATTACTTTTTACGAATTTATCAATGTTACGTAAAACTAATTTCTACGCTACTTCCAACACAATTGACGTCATTTGATATAATTTGTTAGGTGGGATTATCATTTGATTTGAAGAGCATTAGTTTCCTTTATCGATATCTCCGACTTCGACAAAGATTGATACAGGAGGAAGTCATCTGGAGACTGGAACCCACCGCCTAGAGTTCATAATCATTATATGTAATATTTATACATATTATTATAATATAAGTGCTGTTAGAAGGGCTTTAATGAACAGTTTTTATATTTCGTAGGCGAGCATTCTACTTAGTTCATGATTATGACTTATTTAATAATTAATTCCAATCTCTATCTGGAATTAAATGCCGAAATACTTACAGTACTTTTTATATGATCAGTAGGTATATATAACGGGGATTCATCGAACTTACCTCAGTTTTGGTGAAGGCTGGTACTTTGTACTCCAGTTGGCAACAGTGTTGCAACTTTAAAAATTAATAAAGCTCATTGCGAAAATAGGCGTCAAACAAAAAGCAATTGAAAGAATCAACGCAAGACTTATTAATTATTATGCAGCAAATTTCAAAAATTTATAAAAGCAGTTTAAAAAGCAATAAGCCATTAAATAAAACTACATACGTTCTTGCGTTTTTACGACCAAGCACATAAAGTAGGTAATGTAGGTGGATAATCAAATCAGCTTTTTAAGCAATACAGTATTTTAGCATTTTATCCATTTTAGTTTTGTCCAATAATATAATATTTAAGCAGTTAACTGTTAAGTATGTATGTACTTAAAAAATTTAACCATTAATTTGCCCAATTTTAGGGAGAAATGCATATAAGCTGGCAATACCGATAAACTGCATCCCACCCGGCCAGACGCGGGTTCTGGGAAAAGGCCGCATACCACGCCGCGGGCTACTATTGGTCGGACCGAATGCACTCACTTAAAATCCCAACGACGCTCTTATTTTTTCAGCCTCCATCTTCCATTGCCTGGAAATTTTATCTTAAAGTGCGACATGGCTTTTAATGAACGTGGGCGGGGGCGCTGCTGGTAAAAGGAGAACTGTCAAAAATGGCGTTTTTGTATGATGGCAGCGTTAGTTCCTTTTTTCGCCACGTTCATTTAAAGCCTTGTTGAGCTCCACAGAAGTTATAGCTTATATTATAGCACAAAATGGTCACAAACCCATGCTAGTTGGAGTATGCTAAGGCCTATGCATCTAGATTCAAGATAATGAAGAAGTTCCATAAAAATGATACTAGAAATTTGTTAAATACTGTTTTTTTACTAAATGTTCTGTAAGTTTAGGAGGACTTCTCTTGATTTCTCATGGGTCCCCCCATTAGGTTATTACAAATTTGAAAGAAATCAAAATAATATACAACAAAGACATAATTCTGGAAATCGGTCAGTTTATGGCAGACTGCAGAGTAATGCTGCCTTTCCACCAGAGCTGAGCGGAGCTGTGTTGCGAGGAATGTGTTTTGAAAACCAATAGAACCGCTTCATTGACATGACTTTGCCATGACATCGCTCAGCGCGGCGATGCTATTGGTTATCAAAAACACATTCCTCGCAACACAGCTACGCTCAGCTCTGGTGGAAACGCAACCTCATCCCTGAATATACAAAAAAACCACGGAATGAATATAATATTATAAAACTTCTACTTTTTACTTCGGAAAACGGCAGCAGCACGAATTGTTAGCTCCGTGGGCAGCAGCCAGCAACAGAGTTTTATACAGTAGGTAGGTATGTCAAGAAAGAGTAGAATTAATTTTGAATTATTTTGTAACGCGACCGTATTGAAACCGTTCCGAAGATGTGATCATTAAATAGCAGAATCGGGATAGGATGTACTAAGTATGTACATTGTACACTGTACCTACAGGTAGCAGTTTATATGTATTAATAAAATAAAATAACCTTGCTAGTGTTTACAAAGTTGTTAATTTTTATGGTCTCATAACTTTATGACTAACTCTTCAAACTATAGATGTAGATGCATGTAATGTATGTCATAGATTTAGTCGTCAGTGCCACCTCAAACTATTAGCTCATGCAGCGCCGTAGATAAGGAATTACGTAAGTGTCGTAGATCAACCATTTTCTCAATGCACATTGCACCATTCCACGCAAGAAAACGTGTTAAATCGATTTTCTTAACCTACATCCTACACACCTCACAATAGGCAGTCTACGATATTTTGTCGCAGAGAACTCACGTTAGATTCGATTAAAAAAATAATTCTCGTCATAATTATAATAACTCGCCACTAACAAGATTTTACTTTGCATACAATTTTGGAACACACAATATAAAAAAAATAAAAAACAAAAAAGTCTAGAAAAAAGTAATGTCATCGCTCGCGCTTTACATATTTATTTTGTGAAATATTGTTCAAATGACGACAAGTGTTTTGCTACCAGTTAACTACTAACTGCTAACAAATTAATAAAATCTGTGCAAGTTCCTTAATTTTTGTTCTATATATCAGGAAGATGGGCAATTACTACAATTCAATATTGACATATATTTTGTTGGAAATGGAATAAACATAATTAAGGTAAAAAGCATTTAAAAATAGGCAAACGGTTTCATTATTTTTGTATACAGTAAACAAAGTTAACTACGTATTTACGTGGTACATATTTACTAAATTATTTATTATTGTGTTACCTATTGTTTACTTACCTAAAGCTGGATTGAAACGAAATTGCATTTCTACTTTCTACTTGAATGAATCAAGATATTTGTTCAGTGTTCTTTTGACAATTGACATGATTGTTCGTTTATGAAGGTTTAGGGATGGGAATGACAGCTGCGAAGCACGTGGATTGTGGAATGGAATGGCAGCTGTGTTCCGCCCGCGCACGAGCAAGCTGTTGGCACACCTGCCTAACTTACCTTAATTTTTTATAAGTATCTCCGCATGCCAGACGGCAAATGGCATCTGCTCCCAATCATGTATAAATACATAACTTGGGAATCTAATATTGAAATATTAAAAATATTTTTTTGTAACTTATCCTTAAAATTACAAAAATACCTTCTAGTATTTTCTATCAAAGACAAGATTAGGTAATCATTAATCTTATATGTATTTTGGCATCCACATCATGTTCGCATCCATATAAGTATTATTTTTTTAATTCAACCAAGTTACAGGCTTTGATTATATAAACGTCGTATATAATCAAAGGTTACAGGGTACAAAATTGAAAGAATACGGTATAAAATATTATGTACCTATGTACTTTGAAAAAAAAAAACCTTACCTATATAATCTCAAAATCGATTCTTGATCGATTTAAAGGTATTCTTATCTATGTAGAGATAGACGTGTATTTCTTTAATTCTGAAGTAACTTCCGCTTCTGGTGTTGTTTCATAATATGAAACTACCTACATTTCATTAAGAACCTTTTAAACTTTCGACTGGTTAGCCGAGATTGTCGGTTGAGAACTAATTCGTGTGGCAGGTGTTATGAACTCACGATTCGTTCCATAGTATTCTCACATTAAAATTGTTTATTCTGTTTAAAATAATTGTAGGTACATTCAATTCTACAGATTTTGTAAGATGGAACTAAGTTTATATTTTTTAAATTCTCATACTTCAGTGAAGTAAATTTAATCAACAATGTATTTGAGTCTGGACGACGAATTCGAGCAACTCCTATCTAATCTACTTACGTTATATGTATTATAATGTCCTCGTTATCTTAGTACTCAGTATATTATTTACAATATTGTGTGGCTTTCCAATAGAAGGTGCATTTATATAACATTTATTGTAAGTACACTATTATTTTAGATAAATTCAAGAAGTGATGATAATTTTTTCTTTTCTTAGGAATGGAAGAAAATTCTACACCTGGTGAGGATGAAAATGCTACTCCAATATCTCAAGGAGGTATGTACTTTTAAATATTTTTAATAAATGCTGTGATTTTTTTGGGAAAAATGAAAAGGTTCTGTTAAATTCGCCCAAACTTAGAGGTTTTGTGATAATATATTATTGTAATTTGTGTATGAACGTTTTAATTTGTAAATCCTTAAATTACTTCTTTGTAGGACTTGACTTGTAGACGTGTACGGTAAAAATTTAACATTTTTATCTTTTTAATTTTTATAGGACTTGTAGTTTTGTAATTTGTATGACACCGAAATAAATCGATTTTACCTTTTATCCATTTTTAAAGGCTAACTGCGAACTTCTTCCAGCAATCAACGTTTTCTTTAATTTTTACTTCCCCATAAAAAGCTAAAATTATTTGACAATAATACAATAATGAATAATATTATAGCTGAATCGCGTTTTGGCGGTCCAGCCGGCAGCCAAAAACAGAATCGACTCGATTAGCGCCGGACGCCCGGTGTCCTCTCAATACTTTAAAGTCGGTTTTTGCTTGTCATTCGTGACCGAATGAAGTTGCGAGTAGCGAATGAGCGAGCGCGACTCGCTTCGACATTCACCGAACAGTCGAGTCGACTGTCGACCACAGAACCTCACTAACAGCTATTGACGTAAGCCGTACCGCGCACGCTTATCGAAGCGAGGAGTGTTCGCGTAGTTCTAAGCGCCACCCGTCTGTTTTCAGTTCATAGAAATATTAATAATGTGGTTACAGTTTTATAAAATATAAGATATTGTGTGTGTGTGTTTGACATTCGTTTCGTTTGGATTTGAAGTGATACCTATCTGTGATTTGCTTTGGCTTAAAATGGAAACAGTAAGAGGTAATTATTTTTCCTTATATAAGGCTTATAACGAGGACGTATGATTCGGCGAAACGGCTACGTCGATAAAAATACTTCTCCGTTGCTTTAGTACCACGATAACAAGTTATTTGTGGGTACGTTGAACATTAAAATTATTGGAAAGTGAAGAATTTTTGAGGCATTTTGGCAAATATACCTAGGTTACCTTATCTCGTGCTGTTTCTAAGAAGCATACGATAGTTCAGTTACACGGAATGCCTGAAGTAGTATCTAACATGTTAATTATTATTATAGTGAGTTCACAAAAAAATATGATATTGAAACAAAACAATAATAAAAGGATTCATACCTACACTGTTTTGCAACAACAACCAGTAGCCACGGCTTTGCTTTAATTTATTTAAGTGTTTAAAAAGTATGTTATTTAGGCTAACACCTCTGTAATAAAAGTGTTACTAATTCATGAAGCCCCAAGCGGCCACATCCAGCCGCGATAACAATGAAAAAGCTATTGTGTCTCGTTTTGCCACGACTGATGGGTTAATACCTCGATCGTGGGAATTGCAGTCACAATAAAATATATTCAATTGTTGTGCGACAGCCGGGTGCCGCTTGGGGATTGATGGCTTAATTCATGAAGCCCCAAGCGGCCACATCCAGCCGCGATAACAATGAAAAAGCTATTGTGTCTCGTTTTGCCACGACTGATGGGATAAATAGTTTTTATTTTATTCAGCAAAGAAAAATTGTAATAATAAATTAATTACTAAAGTTATGAATGAATTGATAGAAACTCTTCCACACAAAACTGATTTTTGTAACAGATGTAGGAAATGTAATAAATAAAACTTCTAGCGCCATCTCTTATTCAGACATTGCACCTTATCATATAATGATTTGTTGTAAATAGATGCTATATTTAATTAAATTATAAGTACTTTCATCAGACAAGCACTGAATTGTTTATTTAAATGGCTAAAATTTATATGGCTTGGAAGGATAATCAAAATTATTCTCAGTTTTATACCTACATATATTTACTATTGTTCAAGAAACAAAGAACAAGTTGCTTATCAAAGGAAAATACTTAAATAACCATTGATTAACATAATCACTTTTCCAAGAACATGATTAAATCTTTGTTCAAATTTAATATCTTGATGTATATTCTAAAAAATACTGTTGCATATTGTTAAGTCTATTTATAATTTAAAAATCATGCCAAAATACAAAATGTCTAATAGATTTAACAAAACAACAAAACTCAAGGTCTTATTAAACTTGTTTATACACCCAATAGAGCCCCAAATTTGTAAGAAGGATTATGACATCACTAGATTTGTAAACAAGGTGTCTAGTACATGTTATGTTATTTTTTTGGTAGTATTCACACCCCTACCTTGCAGACCAATGCACAGAACCGCTAAGCCACAGATTAACAAAATGCATATTTAAAATGCTATATAGATTTACTATACATAATACAATATTATACTGTATGGCAGTATTTTTAGTATATCATTAGATTAATTAGTAAAAAAGGTTTTTATTAATATAAGAAACCACTCAAGGTATAAATATAATATACGCTCTGCAATTATCATGTTATTTTACAAAAATATGTTATAGCTTCATCCAAAATAAGGCTATAACATAGACAATGGCTATAATAATATTAAAATTGTTGTAATTACTAATTATACAACTACATACTTCAGTTATGGATTCATTACATTTAATTAATTTTTTCATTATTATATATAAAACTCGCTTAAGATAATAATATTAAGTTATAGAATTACATATTATAAATAGGAAGAATAGTCTGCGAGTATCAAGAGCAAGATTAAACTCAAACTGGTAGCGCCATCTATTGCATACATATTATATGCTGTGGTACAAATTAAATATAATTTAAATACGTAAAAAATATGTTCAATACAGCTGTTTTTAATTGTTTTTCATTAACATTTGGATTGATTATTATATTTTTCACGTCACTTTACATGTACCGTAACTAATAGTTTAGTATGATCACAATAACTGGTGGACTTTGTTGTACATAATTTGTTTATCTAACTGCCGCACCCAGAGTGGAACATTAATTACTTAATGTAATTATGTAATTCAAAATTTTGACATAAGCCCTGGCCCCATACATTAGCTGTCAAACTGTTCATTAAATTGAAGGTTAATCATAATTAAACGTCTCTGAGTATGGCGGTTAGATCACAAAGTGTTAAAAAATATTTAATAAATATCAGGCAGTTGAATAGTGAGTTTTTGGAAAAAATGTTTTTTATGCCTTGGGTATATCTCATCGTTAAATATTATGGCAGTACTTGGACAATGTTAACAACGCCATCTATTGGGAAGAATCCTGCTTTGTTCAACTTTATATTCCTGAAATTTGAAATAAATAACGATCTAATGCTAATAAAATATGTAATAGATGTGGCCGCGTGTACAATAGATGTAATAGTTATGGCACTGTTTTTGCTGAAATCGAATTTAACAGTATTATTGAAACTGCTAAATATCAATGAAACCTATACACTTAATTAAAATAAAATGCGATTATACCGCTTACTAGCAGTTTTCACAGTAAGAGACATTGCGATAAAACGCCTAGTATAGCGGTAACGTGTCTAGATGCTTTAAACTCTGGAATGCGGTTAGACCGCCGCGATATTCGTGGGAGTGCACCTATTATACACCGCGCCGTCATTAAAGTCAATTGCATTCCTCTTCTCAAATGATCATCCTAACGATGTAATTTTGATGTTATTAATAAAGTTAACTTGCTTTATGCTTATAAGATGTAGGTATCTACAATGAAAACATTACAGTGAACTGAGTAATGTCATTCGTAATTGAATAATATAGGTACTATATAAAATAGCGTAACTTCTATGGAATTAATTATAAACCCATTCATGGTTAAGAATAAACGATGGCTGTTTTCATTCATCAACTCGTTTTTGTATTTGCTCCACATCTGGCGGATGTTCATATCCTTAGATAACATTTCCGGGCGTCCTTTTATATATATATTTTTAGTCTTTTATGACAGCAGACTATTTCCGTACAATGCAGAGTTAATGAAAACTACCCTCAAAAATAGTAAGGAAACTGTCTGGGTACCTGCAAAAACTATTCTTTTAAATACAGAAAATCTTTGTAAAATTAACTACCGCTTAAAAATATGCGTCCAGCGAAAGGATTAACGAACTTAATAAAGTTGTCGCATTAAAGTCCTAAGAAATTATTATTTAATGTAAATTATTATGATCAGCTGTCTTCAGGAATCCAGTATTCAGTTACTTATAGTTTTATAAGCTGAAATAAACTTTACTTTGACAATGATCATTACGTTTAAATTGCGATGAAGGTTTTTGGAATCCCAATATAGCCTTAGATTGACCTTACTTTGTATTCACCAATAAAGCTTACCATAAGCCGTCAATTACGGCATAGCTTCTTAAATAATTTACGGGTCAATTTAAAAGTTGAAAGAGATTACCGAAATAATGAGTGTAGTATTGTATAATGCGGAGTCTAGATAGTGCTGCGTAGGCGCTACAGGCGAGGCTTTGGAATTCGAAAGCCGAGCGCCGACCACCCAAAGGCATGAGAACACGGCCGTGTCCCCTTCCCCACGCGATCCGGCGCCGCCTCTCGCCGCTCTCTTAAGGCACAATGCTGAATTTCATTTGCTCTTTGCGGCGAGCTATGGACCTTGGATCTTTTGTTTTATTTCTCGGGTATTACTCTCGCTTAAAGTCGGGCTTGTAGATAGGACGCCCCGGTAACAAGGCACAACACAAGCAACATACTATAAAATCAGATCTTGCAGATGTTTCTGCTAGGCTCAAGATTTATTTTCCTAACTCTTTAACTTGACATTTTTTAAGTTACTTAGTTACCATTAATTAGTACCATAACTCATCAATTTCAATTAAAACAGGGCGTAAATCATTTTTGAGCAAAAAATTCTAATGCATATGTCATTAAGTACTGTCCGCATTCCAAGCTGTCACTTTTTTATTGTACACTGTTTAGACCCGCCCAACAGTACCGTCGCATTCCAGAGGCCCTTTTTTACGTTGTGTGGTCGCGGTTTCCGCTGAAGACGGCAACGTCGCGTCTCAAATATGAATGAAATCCGGTCGCCGGCGAACGGCTTGGCAACGTCGCACCAGACGCTAGTCTGATTGAGAACTACATCTCTCCCGCGTCGTCCCTTCGCCCTTCTCGCCTGTTTGTAATATGTTCACAATATGCATAGTTAGTGTGTCTCGTGGTTGTAAAAATTTATTCCGTAGCAACAGAATATAGCCTTTCTAATGGAGTAGACAAGATCATAAGAGTAAGTTTCCTTAAAACTGAGACAGGTTATTTTTACATAGATGATCTTTGCCAACGGAACGAATAAAACGTTACTGAGTACTGACCATTTCTATGTACTATCAGAGAAGTTGATTCCTAGGCAGATGGTGGACCTGAGTAATTTGGTCGCGTCAAACCCATCCGACCGATCACAATTCACAGCTAACATTGTATTGACGTAAGCCAATCACTTGACGTAGGTCCTCAATTGCCTAGGAATCAATTTCCGCGTTGGTACATCTAAAGTACCAGTCTACAGACAATGAGCGCCTCATAGAATATCTGTAATATTATTATTATCTGTTGTCAATAAAATCAGAAATTACTCTATTTGTCCTTATTTTTTTTAGTTTTAAATATGAGCTGCAAGTTAGTTAATACTAGTTACTGCCAAAATTCGGACCCCAAATAACAATGCCCCGATGTTGTTTCAGTCCCGACTCCCGACTTATACGACACAGCTGTCCAGGGCACCCCACTCAGCAAATTTACACTCCCCTATTCTACGCACGCATGCGCAATGGGATCAATTTAGTACCAAAGTCAAAACGTACGGCACAACAGACGAGGCGCCTACGATGCCCATATCTCGTAAAATTTTATTTAAAGGAGAAATTGTGAATTTAGTTGCATCTTTGCTTGCAATGTGCTTTTGTAGTGCTACGTGAAATAAGTGCGTGTATAACCTGCCAAAATGCCGTTATTAGTCGACACCAAACACAGAAATGGTAAATATCGATCGGATTTCGTGCAGCCATTGCGTTGTACACTACTACTTTTCATACAATGTCGCGTAGATTCCTGTTTGTAGATTTTTTCTTTTTTGTAATAACTTTCGTCACACATTAGTTTTTTTATTAAAATGTATAATATTTACATCATAAACTATAAATTATTTTGGTATTAAAATCTTACGACGACGACAGAATTTATTATACTCGTAGAAAGCGTTTTGTGTTAAGACTACGTATGCGCAATGTTTCCATAAATTTGTGGTAGGATTTCAAAATTATTATGGGCATATATTTTCAGGCCTAATGTTTTGAGATAAAAATTGATTGCGGCCTTTCGGTGCATGCGCACTGAGCGCTCTCAGTGAGGGTCTGAGGGAAGAGGGGGAGGAGCGGGAATGGAATGTCGATGACGCAGCCGGGCCGGCCATTGCGGCCGCGGCCCGCGAACTTGTTGGATTATGTGAAACCGTTCTTGTACACTTGCCGCCATGTTTTTATTCATCTCAAAATATGTCACATAAATACATCATCCACTTGAAAATTTTATATTTATTAACTATGAAATAAAAAAAAAGATATCCACACAACAAACCGGCAGTTGCCATACATGAGATGGAATGTCGTACTTGTAAAGTAAATATGAATACTAACAAGCTCTTTTCTTTCTTTACAGTGTCCTCCAATGCTGCACCACCGATGAATGCTGAGATAATTTCGATGGCTCAGCTGTTGAAGTCGTCTGGGTCATCAATCAGAAATTTTTGGCCTTCAGCATGTGAGGCCACCGTTTCATCGGGCTCGTCTGCAGCATCTTCCGACAAAACTGACAACCGCGACACATTTGGCTATTTACCCGAATCAGTTGATATGCGCCGCGAGGAAGAGAGGCTCAAAACTTTTGACAAATGGCCCGTCTCATTCCTATCACCGGAGCAGCTCGCCAAGAATGGATTCTATTATCTCGGTCGCGGCGACGAGGTTCGTTGCGCTTTCTGTAAGGTTGAAATAATGCAATGGGTGGAAGGTGACGACCCCGCTACGGACCACGAACGCTGGGCGCCCCAATGTCCATTTTTGCGAAGACACGACGGAGCTAGAAGTATTCCCGCGGATATACCGCCTACTGTTGACGGACGCGATGAATGCGGAGCCAAAGTACCGCCCACGACCACAGGAACTCGACTACCCGGACCCGTGCACGCTAAGTACGCTTCGATGGCCGCTCGACTTCAAACCTTCGCCGACTGGCCGCGTAGCATGCGCCAAAAACCCGAGGATCTCGCCGAAGCGGGCTTCTTCTATACCGGAAACGGGGATAAAACTAAGTGCTTCTACTGCGACGGTGGCTTAAAGGACTGGGAAAACGACGACGAACCTTGGGAACAGCACGCCCGTTGGTTCAATAGATGCGCCTACGTCCAACTCGTCAAGGGCCGCGACTATGTCCAGCAGGCAGTCACTAAGGCGGTCACGATCACAGCTCCTAAAGAACAAAAAGAAACTCCAACGGAATCTGCACCCGAAACAGAAAAAGCTAAGGCATCGGATGAACCTTCAGTGGAAGATTCAAAATTGTGTAAAATATGTTTCGCGGAAGAACGGAACGTATGCTTCGTGCCCTGTGGTCATGTGGTCGCTTGCGCGAAGTGCGCGCTGGCGACGAATAAATGCCCAATGTGTCGGAGAACTTTCCAAAATGCTGTGCGTTTGTATTTTTCGTGAGGAGGGTTCATTCGGGGACTCGTTTCTAGTCACTTTAACCGAACAGTCCTGATAGCGTGCTGAAACCACGCAACCCCATTAATGCAACAGCTGTGATTTTAAATATCGGGCGGTGGGGCGTTTCCTATTATTCCCGGGGCACGGCGCTCGTGGACTCGGGAGATAAATGTAGACAATGAAGTTTAATTATTTATTATTTATGAATACGATGGTGTTAATTCTGGTGTAGATCATACTGGCTAAATTTCTTTTTCATCAGTCAAATTTTTGTTTATTCAAAAACATCACTGATGTTGAGGTAAAAGTAAATTTAGTTAGAAAAATGTGCAAAAGCGATATTTGTTGCGCTAAGATTTTAGGTAGGTGTACCGGTATCTCATATTTGTAAAAAAATATTTCTTTTAATGATTATACACTTATTAAATCAAAGTCTTGCTGACAAGCGACAACTGTTGCATCTTCAATCCCAATATTATATTATATTCATATTAGTTTTTGGAGAACTGAGAATATATTCAAACATTAAAAAATTTCAGTGTCTGAGATAAAGTGGTCACTATCATATCAATGTAAATATGTAATATATTCAACATAAGTTATATTTATGCACGCCACCGAATTAACACCATTGTAAGAATAATTATTATATTATGTGTAAATATTTTAGCTTATCATTTTGTCCCACCGACAAGTCAAAATTTTCAATTTTAACGAGTATAATATTATTTGGTGCAATTTGTTAATAAAATAGATATTAGACTGCCAATTTACAAATATTCTGTTTCGGTGTGATATTTATTTCAGGAATCATAGTGATTGTTGAAAGAACATTTTAAATAATCAATTAAATTGGAGTAGTGTTTCAAAGATTTTGTAATTTATGTTTATTCAGTTAAATGACTTCATGTTATAAATTAAATAATTATTGTTCTTGTAAATAACTTATGTTGACAATAACAGGAAATACTAAGATTAATTAGGTAGACATAATGATGAGCGGTATATATATTTATTAAATTAATATAGTATCGAAATTGTAATGTTTATTCCACTGCCAAATTTTGTTTTCAAAATAAACAGATTCAAGATAGTAAGCTGCACTGTAAGCTGTAAGATATGTTAAAAACCATAATCATATTTTAAGCTTCTTAGGAAAAACTAGTTGCTGTATTCATTTGACGTTACAATATTTTGTTAATTTAACCAATTCTTAGAATTTCATTGAATAACATTTACGATACCATAACATTAGTTGTGGCATGTGGAATAAACATAGTTTCTGTAGGGGTTTCATAATTTTTCGGCTTCATTTGTGCGTGAATATTCAGTGATCGCTGCATTTAGTTAAAATAACTCTACACACAAACTAAAGACAAGACTAATATCCAACGACAAATTATTTATTGTAAGTAAGTAATATTTCAACTAATAGGAAGTATTTTTACACTAATGGCACATTATTGTAGCACTGATTTTAATTTAATTAATGTTTTAACTCGGCAAGTAAAATTACTTTGATTCAAAGAACTGAAAAAAGTCAAGATTTTATTTTGTATTAATTTTTATTTCACCCTGTTGATGTCAAATTAAAAAATAACAGATATATATACGATATTTTTGTTTTATTTGCAAACCTTATTTTCTCTACCGAAACCATGAAACTTACAGAAAGCTGCTCCACACTTCTTAAAAAGCAACATATCGATAATAAAAAAAAAGTTTTAAACAAGAAGCGAAAACAGCATCATTTTGCTCTTGAGATCCCAATTAAGAGGGCGACTAACCCAAAAAATTAAATATCGTCCTCTCTTCACACTCACGCCAGTCTTTCATATGCCAGGTGAAAAAGGACGACGCGGATTGATTCATCGCCAAATTAGTTTTTTCTCAATAACTCGATAAATATACAACATTTTGAAAATCTGCTAGGCCGGTTTCTCAATGATAGAATTTTATACAATGTGTTAAAATATTAACTTAGTTCAACGCACGGTAATGGCAATAAATGAAAATTCGTGAAAATTAGATGGATCTTTGTGATTTTTTTCTATCGAGAAAATTTTAAGATATCGCGTTTTTGCTCAGATTGAATTCTTGGAAATATAATGTAGTATCTAATTTTAGAAAATGAAACAATTCGGGGCTTATTTTCAAGTATAAAAACGAATTAGAAAATCGAAAATTTTGGGTTAGTCGCCCCATTAATGGTAACATTTAAAAATAGCGAACTGCGAATTAGAACAGTATTCTAATTATTAATATAGTCCAGCAGGAAAAAGGATAACATAACTCATTAAGATATTATTAATAGGTACGGACCACCATTATAATTATTATTATGTAGCACAAACTGGCATAAATATATGATCATAATATATTATGATCTATTATTATATTATGCCGGCTGGTTACAACGTTTAATAGGTTCATTCAATTGTAATTATTAGATTCGATATTGATTATTTACTAAACGGCTACATCTTTCGACTTTCAGTAGAAGGCAGAAATGATATCATCACAAACGCCTGTGATTCTAGCAAATAGCAATATCCCTTAATTCTTGCACTTATTGGGTACTACATTATTAAGTATCCCGCAAACGATCAAACATCAAACACGTCAAACATGTCAAATACGTACAAACTACGTGTTTGAATAAAATTTGGATTACTACGTGTTTGACGTGTTTGATGTTTGATCGTTTGCGGGAGCCATTAAAACATTTTTACATACAAAACTATACTTAGAACAACTATTTTACGGCTCACGGAAGTCACGGAAGGCCTTATATTATTTCTAGATTCTAGTATTAAGGGGCCGGGTGCCATCGAAATTCTCATACATACGTAAAACCAAAATCATTTTCTCGTACGAAAATATTTAACATGTTTGAGTTATTTTTCAGCTTAAAATAGTAATTACCTAGGTTCCTGCGCAAAAAGTCATAAGTATTACGTATGTATGAGAATTTCGATGGCACCCGGCCTCTTAAGCACCGTAGTCCGTAATGAATTGAAATAAAATGGCATGCAAAAATTATAAATCACGCCTGTCATTTTGATATAGCAACAGCGCTTATGAACTTATGATGAGGCATCGTTTACACCGCGTAGTAAATAAAAGCACCCAATAATTTGAAAACTTATATTCAAATGAGATTCCTTATAAGTACTTAAATAGACAAAATGGACTTAACATAAGGATTGTTTAGCTGCATAACCTCTTCTTTAAGTTTATTTATTTCTTTCATCATTGCCTCGTCGGACGTGTGAGTTTCTTGTGCAAGTTTACATTTTTTTAGGAATTCTACTATAATTTTTTGACCCTCTGCCGTTTCGTTGTTCTTCATAGTCGATTCAAGTTCAAACATATTTGTTTCAAGTTGCGCCTGTTTTGCTTCAGCATACTGTAAAAATAATTTTGGATTATATTCTGTGGTAAGCAAACAGTGCTTAGAAAATATTTATTGATATACATATTTTTAATATTATGGTAATGACTAATGAATTATGGTTGACCATCGAGTTTAACTGGGAAAGGGAGATCGCACACGTCACACTTTTTGTGTGATCGAGTCTGCGGCTTCCATACATTCTGATGGCGCGCGCCATGCAGATTGTATGTAAGCCACAGACTCGATCACACAAAAAGTGTGACGTATGCGATCTCCCTAATGCAATGAGAAAACGAGAATACGGGTTACCTGATGGTATTCGGTATGCGCTTGTCGCCGCCCATAAACACTCGCTACTTGCTTGTACTATCAGAGAGGTTGATTCCTAGGCAGATGGCGGACCTTAGTAATTTGGTCGCACTCAAACCCATCCGACCGATCACAGCGGCTATGTCCACATTTGTATCAAGTAGTCGTATCCGTATCAGGCGTATCGTATCGAGTATGCGTATCCTAAGTGTGGACGCCTATTTTGACCATAGTGTATCTTTTATCGCGTGAACCACAGTTCGGCCAAAAAACGACGTCCACACTAATTATAGATACTGTATCTTGATCGCGCATCGTCTCGCCGATCCTCGTATCGATCTAGTGATTCATTCAGTCAAGAACTCCCAGAGTGCAGACATCAAAATGCGTCCACACTAGATCATTCTGCCGATCATGATACGCGTATCTGATACGCGGTTTATAGAGATCGGGGTGTATCATCATCATCGCGATCATTTTGCGTCCACACTAGCGAATATAATACGCTTCGATGCTACGCGACGGAGATCTGATACGCGAAAATGATATAAATGTGGACATAGCCTAACATTGAATTGACATAAGCCGACCACATGACGTAGGTCCGTCAACTGCCTAGGAATCAATTTCCTCGATGGTACTTGCGCTCATTCTCACAATCCCCATGAGGATTTTAAAGATCACGATCAAATTGTCAATGATTAAAATTCATCATAATATTATTATGCTACGAAGTACGAATAATAAAAACGAATTATGATACCTTAATAATAGACTCAGGTAGGTCAGCGAGTTTGGCTACATGTAGTCCGAGAGACTTTGCGGCCGGGCCGGGTTGTATTCTGTGCAGCAGCAGCAGGTTGCCATCGACCACTTGTGCTTCGGCGTGCGAGTTGACAACCCCCGGAATTGAGGAGAGCCGGGTTAGCTCGTGGTAGTGAGTGGCGAATAGACAGAAGCACTTCGTTTCGGTAGCGAGTTTCCTGTTTGATAACAAATATTTAAGTAAACCACAGATATAGATCAAGATAGATACCGCATATCCCTCCATTTGTATGAAAACGAGCGTGCCACTTTTTTCCTACCTACTGTGACGTACCGATGACATGAAAAATAAAACGTTGGGCTAGATAGGGACCGTGCACAGCGATGACACTGCCACTAGTGACGAGAAGCCGAAACTTATGCGAAAATTTTATTGTCAAGCTCAAGTCAAGCTACGGAAAATTATAAGATTTCTTGAGAAATTTGAGTATTTTCAAGAATTTAAATGCATTGTTGTATTCCCGGATGTTCTAATACGTATACAAGATTATTTTTAACAAAAAATTAAAACCGACTTCCAAGGTAAAAGCAATAGTAATATGAACTAAAAAGTATTAAATAACTCTTACCCTTTAATAGTGCCTTTTTCAGAATTCGTCTAAATCTCAACTATTTCTGTACTGTATACTACAATCTTCATTATTTTGAAGTCGGTACCAGCTAATTTAATCGTGAGTTCAGTGATGTCAGATTATCTGAAACTTTTGGGACTGGTACCGACTCCAAAGTAATGAAGATTGTAGTATACAGTACAGAAATAGTTGAGATTTAGACGAATTCTGAAAAAGGCACTATTTAAGGGTAAGGTTATTTAATACTTTTTAGTTCATATTACTATTGTTTTTACCTTGGAAGTCGGTTTTAATTTTTTGTTAAAAATAATAATTTTACTCTTTTTAGTTAAGTATCTACAAAATTAGACTTTATGCGTAAATAACCAATACGAATGTTAACTATTTACATTATGTCACAGTAAGCGAAATTGTGGTAAATGCTTGCAGTTATCTAAGCGATGCTGCAATTTCCATACTTTTATCTTTAAAGATTCAGGAGTTCTGTTCAGTGCCTTTGGACCAAGATACACCTTCGTATAAAATTTTTCTTATTCGTAACATATGTTTAACTTACTAGAAACAACATTTTAACCACTATGAGTGTTTTGATAAAATTCAAGGATTTTCCTCGATTGCTCATAGATCCCATCATCAGCTCACCACTTTCGTAATTGTTATACAAAATTAAGATTATATCCTATACAACAACACGAGAATTTTGAAAATCGGTCCACAAACAGCGAAATCATTATCAAAAACGTCTGCTTCGATGCAAAATATCACGAAAAGTACCAATAATTGGGTCATAGTGTGATGACCCATGGTATAATGATGGTTGTGATGATGATGATTAATCAAATTGATGTATTAGCTTATGCTTTCAGCTGTTTAAACAACGCCGAAATCCCCGAACCTGTACCTATAAGCATTCAAAAGTTCTGTTCGGTACCTTCGGATCCAGGGTATAACCTGGTGCGAAGTCTTACTTTTTGGTAGCATTTACCTCGAATGCTTCAGAAAAAATCGAAATCACTATATGTTTCCATGCAAATTTCAAGAAGTCCCCTCGATTCCTCAAGGATCCCATCATCAGATCACCACTTTTGTGAACATGGTACCAAATTCGAGTTAAACCCTACTAAACACAAAAAGAATTTTGAAAATCGGACCACAAACGGCTGAGTAATCGTGGAACATACAAAAAAAAAAAATACATACAGCCGAACATATTACCTCCTCCTTTTTGGAAGTCGGTCAAAAAATAAAAGCAAATCGAACGATGTAAAGATATTTAAGTTTTACAATTTTTCTGCCTAAAGTATTCACATGCCTTGGCTTATTGAAAAACGAAAGAAATGGATAAAAGCCGGTAAAAACATACGTAACTATTTAAAAAGTTCCAGGAATGTTATGTGTAGACTCGTAAAAACACAGAATTTTGTAGATTATAACCGTAAATTCATTTTTGATGAACACAATATGAACCTAACCTATAACCGTTGCTTCTTTCAGTAAACATCCAAACTGGCTTCCATCTAAATTGATATACATACTTACCTCACCGCACCGCTCATTTAATTGGCATAAAGTTGCATCAAAAGTAAGGATAATTTGGAGAAGTCCTGCCAGGAATTCAACACTGAGGATAGTGTTGAACTTGAACCATCTTGTCATTGAAGTGTTGGTTCTCAAAAGGATGATTCTTCAAGTAGGAAAAAGATTAATAGTGCAGTCTTTGTTTGTTATTTGTTTGCACTGATGAGGACCAGACTGAAATTAGTTAAAAATAGTGACAGACAAAAGTTGTGGAGATGTGTGGAGATGGAATCGATCGAATCGCAAAAGGTTGATGAAATAAAAGCATTTATTTAAGTGAACTCGTTTTATTTTATTAATCCACAAGCATTTTCAGTAATTATAAGTATTTTTTGCATCTTCATTATTTTATTGCAATATTTATCAAGTTTTTACTTTCTATGCTGATGGATGCTAAGTTAATTACTTTTTCAGATATTTTCTTGGTTAACTAGATAAGCTTTATACATTTTTATTCACGCTTTCGATCTTTTTTTACGGGTAGAACCCATCCATACTTATTATTATAAATGCGAAAGTGTGTCTGTCTGTTAGCACTTCACGCCCAAACCGCTGAACCAATTTTGCTAAAATTTGGTATGGATTTACTTTGAACCCCGGGAATGGACATAGGATACATTTTATCCCAGGAAAATGTACGGTTCTCGCGCGATAAATGATTTTTGGCGCAACGGAGTTGCGGGCGTCATCTAGTCTTTTACTTTAATCCTTCGATCGCGGATTTTTGGAAATCTGTTGTTGTTCTCGCGGCCGCATGTGGCCACTTGGGAGTGTAAGTATTAAATCATTTTATAGTCTAAAACATAAAAAATCACTTATAAACTAGTCGGGGTCAAAGAGAATGCGAAGCCAAAGTCACTCACAAGTTACTTCTTTTACTCGCATCGTGTCGCTGCTGTCGAATTACGACGCCCTCTATAGTTTCTGCACGGTCCCTATAATGGTATCTAGCCCAACGTTTATTTTTCGAATTTCTACAGCTCAATACGGAACAATTGGGAATTTTTAAAATTCCGATTGACAATAACGGTGGAGCGCAGACTAAAGAACAGACTTTCGAAAGACGAGCATTGCTCGTCGTTTGGGAAGGCGATATGGCACGCGAAGTACATACACATGCGGTATCTATCTTGATCTATGTCTGTGAAGTAAACCTACTTTATTATCTTACGGCTAGCTTCGCGGCTATCCGGGACACCCGTACAGGATTAAGCAATACGGACATCCGCAGCGGGAGCACATATGAGACCTTGTTTCTTATGTCAATGGAGACAGTCCGTACGAGTATCTCGAACAGCTGTGAAGCCAGCCTATGTTACCTTTCTGTCAAGTGAAGTTTTCAATTTATCAGATACAAAATATAGCTTATTTATTAATTGTGAATATTTAACAATGAAAAGAACTCACTCAGCTATGGCCCATGCTATACCGCAGCCCTCGTAGGTGGAAGTTCCTCTACCGAGCTCGTCGATTAGCACGAGCGAATCCGATGTTGCGGTCTGAAAATTATGATTACTTTAATTTACAAATTCAAAAAATACATGGATATAATATCAATATCTTTCTGAACAATATAAATGTCGCAGCCATCTTATAATATATTTGAGAAACCATATTAAATAACAAGAACAACTAAAGATATTTTACTTAATGGGTGCCGTTCACGCCATTAGCACGGAGCCGCACGACCGCCATCTTACATTACTGCCGCTGTGTATAGCAGGCGTGTCATACCCGGAGTATGTTGGCGGTGTCGATCATCTCGATCATGAAGGTGCTGTGGCCGCGCTGCTCGGCGTCGCTGGCGCCGACGCGCGCGCACACCGCCCGCAGCGCAGGCACGCGCGCGCTCGCCGCCGCTACGGGCGCGCCCACACACGCCATCAGCACGGAGCCGCACGACCGCCATCTTACATTACTGCCGCTGTGTATAGTGGCGTGTCATACCCGGAGTATGTTGGCGGTGTCGATCATCTCGATCATGAAGGTGCTATGGCCGCGCTGCTCGGCGTCGCTGGCGCCGACGCGCGCGCACACCGCCCGCAGCGCCGGCACGCGCGCGGTCGCCGCCGCTACGGGCGCGCCCGCACACGCCATCAGCACGGCGCCGCACGACCGCCATCTTACATTACTGCCGCTGTGTATAGTGGCGTGTCATACCCGGAGTATGTTGGCGGTGTCGATCATCTCGATCATGAAGGTGCTGTGGCCGCGCTGCTCGGCGTCGCTGGCGCCGACGCGCGCGCACACCGCCCGCAGCGCCGGCACGCGCGCGGTCGCCGCCGCTACGGGCGCGCCCGCACACGCCATCAGCACGGCGCCGCACGACCGCCATCTTACATTACTGCCGCTGTGTATAGTGGCGTGTCATACCCGGAGTATGTTGGCGGTGTCGATCATCTCGATCATGAAGGTGCTATGGCCGCGCTGCTCGGCGTCGCTGGCGCCGACGCGCGCGCACACCGCCCGCAGCGCCGGCACGCGCGCGGTCGCCGCCGCTACGGGCGCGCCCGCACACGCCATCAGCACGGCGCCGCACGACCGCCATCTTACATTACTGCCGCTGTGTATAGTGGCGTGTCATACCCGGAGTATGTTGGCGGTGTCGATCATCTCGATCATGAAGGTGCTATGGCCGCGCTGCTCGGCGTCGCTGGCGCCGACGCGCGCGCACACCGCCCGCAGCGCCGGCACGCGCGCGCTCGCCGCCGCTACGGGCGCGCCCGCACACGCCATCAGCACGGCTACACCGCACGACCGCATCCACGTCGACTTGCCGCCCATGTTCGCTCCCGTTACGACGTGCATTATACACGAACCTGTGATCAACGAGTAAAATTAAACTAGCGAAATAACGTACAAGTAAGGGTGAAGCTAAACGAGCGTAATTTGTGAGTTGTGAGTCGCAGAATTTCTGCCGCGTAAATATCTTTTCATACAAATCATGACTCACAAGTTACGCTCGTTTGGCTTCGCCCTAAGGGTCTTATATCTGATTCAGATTGATTCTAAGCTTATCCTATGAGCGAATGAAGCGAATGAAAGTCGCAGATTTTACAAGAATTACACCATATGTGAAAACTCCCCATCAACTTTAGGAACCCCAGGATCTATTAACCTTGATTTATATTTCAATATACATAATCTTCATATTCAAGAGCATAATCACATTTGCACCATATTTTTGCCCAGATTCTACTCGCATCTTTTAATTAAATTTTCTGACTTACTTCTAATTCAAAATAAATACCTCTCTCAAAAACCACGTCGTTGGGTATATACGAGATCCCGTCTTGCACTTCTAGGCACGGATGTCGGAGTTCCTTTAGCACCAACTCCTGTGCATCTTCAGTGATAGTCGGTCTACAGTACGGATGCGGCGCCGCGCAGGCCGCCACAGCGAACGCCACTAACACGTCCAGACGAGATATGACGTGGGAGAGAGAGAAAAGACATTCCGAGTAGCCGGCTGTAATGAAACATTGTGGTAAGTAAATGTTACAAAACTCAGACACACTTGCTAGAAAAAAAGCTAATTACTTTGTCTTTACTTTCTAATTGTTCAGACATTGTAATCCTTAATAATCAAAATATTTAAACAGCAAATCAATCAATTAACAATTTAAACGCATCTGCCCTTCATTTTCTGGCACATTGGAAGTCACAGTATAGTTTATACACAGCCAACACTGGCTGCCAATAAGACTGACAGCCAGTGTTGGCTTGGTGTTTGCCACGTGTGAACAGTTTTTCAAGCCTGGCCAACGCTGGCTGCCAATACTGGCGAGAATAGAGCGTCCGTCTATTTTTGTAGCCAGTGACCTCCGCCCGCATACCCCTCGACCCCCGCGCCAGCGTTGCGGACATGTGCTGATGAAGCCAGCAGACCTTCAATTGTTACAGTTTCGGAACACACCCACAGTTATAAACATACATTTTTTTAAGTTATTACTAACTTTTTCGGCAATAACAATTCTTTAACTTCTTTTGTCAGTCGCTGTCCTTTAAACTGGTAAGTGGTAAAACGAAGATTTTTTTTACAAAATCGTGCCATTATAATATTATCACTTCAATGGCTTTTTAAAACTATTGCTATAAAATTGCTTACCGGCAATCCCGATAATTTCCGTGACAACCTTGTCTTGTTCCTTTTCATACAGTTTCTTAGTTTCTGTGTGATCTTCGGTGATTCTATCTAACGAGTCTGTCTTGAACCTCACACCACCTTTCACTGCATCTATGATTTTGTATTTTTTGTTACCACGAAGAGATTGCTCCTCTTTCAAAGTCACTCTAAAATAGACAAATAATGCTATTAAAATATCACTGTTGTTGGTAGATTGTGTCTTGTAACTATGTATTAAGTTTTTAATCCCCTTGTTCTGCTAACCTCCTTACTAAGAAACTGTGTGTATAGAAGTTATAGTTATATAATATATCGCCACCTTGGGGAAGAAAGGTCGTAAAAACCAAAACCCGACTTTACAGGAGAAGCAAAAAACAAAAATTAAAAAAATAAATCTCCTGTAAAATTTTTATTTTCTAATATTATTTAGCCCAATTCAGTGATATATATTATTTTTTTACGGTCCTTCGAATGGTAAACCTTATCGACGGTGGAAATTTCAAATGTCGTAAGGGACATTTTGTCGTAAGTACACTTTATATACCATCCGATAGCATTTTTTCTCCTCTATCGATCTGTATATTTAAAATTTTGATATCTCTTCAAATATAGGAGATAAAGCATAATTCACTTTGTCGTAACATACAAAAAATAATAATAATTATGCCATAAGGGTCATGACCTTGATAATACTATTTTTTGGCGTCGTAAGTCTTTGTAACTGTGAGAGATATGTGTTGTAACAGCCAATCTAAACTAATATAGCCCCTTACGACATGTTTTAAAAAGTATTTTTTTACTTACTATTAATCATGAAGTCCTATACGACACTAAGTTCAGAAAATAAATCTTAAACATCAGCTGATGAACTTTGTCGTAAGTAACGACCTAGGCTATAATAATTATTGCAACATGTTTCTTACGACAGCCGATAGACACTTGAAATATTCACAAAATTTTTAATTGTATATTTTTTTTCATAATTTATAATAAAAGTAACATAAAACAAATATTTAAAAGGGGTTTCCACACAAAAAACTAAATTTTTGCCTATTTTTGCTCGGCCCTACTCGCACTTGACCGATTTTTTTAAATTTTTCCTGAGATTACACACAATTAACGAAGTAAATTCCTTCCTTCTAAATTTCTATCCTTCATAAATTTCAGCCTTCTAGGTCATCTAGAAGTGGGTTATAATTTTAATCTATAGATTAATCAGTCAGTCGCCAAATTTGTCACGTTTATGTGAAATAGTTTCTGAATTATGAGGGGGTCAAAAGTGACTGCAAATGGTTCGTGTAATATTACACACGGTGCTGCTCGCCAGTACGGTTTTACTTGAACTTGGCTTGGCACGCTACCGCTGTCTAGATGTCAAATATTTAGACAGCGGTAGCGAGCCCGGTAAAAGAAAAATCTACTCCCTAATATAATAAAAGGAAAAGGGAAGAGGAAGGGAAGAGAAGAGAAAAGAAAAATGACGTGAGTTCACAAGAGCATGCTCAATATCCGGATAGTGTAGTAGTTCCTATGAAACCTCTGTACGAAATAAAACTACTAATTTCAACTACAAAATATACAGATTTAAAACGATTGTTATACTCAAACGGTACAATTCCAAAACGGATTCATGCTGAATACCTTAACCTTCGTCATTTGACTGAATTCCCACACGGAGACCCTTATTTTATTCCTATTTAAGCGAACGTCTTCATCATAGTTTAGCTTCAATGTTTAATTTCAGTTCAATCAGTCGAAAATCTAAGATTCATACAAACTTTCATCCCCTATTTTATCTCCGTAGGGGTGGAATTTATCAAAATCCTTTATTTGGGGATGCTTACGTCATAGTAACTTTATGCATCATACATGCAAAGTCTCAGCCCGATCAGTTTAAAATTATTTAAGTTTCATAAAAACTTTCATCCCTTTTTTTATCCCCTCGGGGGTAGAATTGATCAAAATCCTTTCTTAGCGGATTAACCCATCAGTCGTGGCAAAACGAGACACAATAGCTTTTTCATTGTTATCGCGGCCGGATGTGGCCGCTTGGGGCTTCATGAATTAAGGAGAGCCCTCCTTAATCCGCTAAGAAAGGATTTTGATACAACAAACGTGATTTTTTTGAATTTTTTTACTCGTAGGTAATCCATAATGGCAACATGTAGGCACTTGAAGTAAACACAAAAATCCTTAATTATGTTCGTTATTTAATAGTAATAAAATAAATAATTGAAGGGGGCTCTCCTACAAAAAACACTATTTTTCGCTTTCTAATCGTACGGAATCCTTTGTGTCATTCTTGGAATACTCTAAAAATCGGTTAGGTGCGAGTCAGACTCGCACTTGGCCGATTTTTAGAGTATTTCAAGAACCCAGCTATTACATACCAAATGAATTATAGTTAAATTAGGAAGCTCATGAAAATTTTACCCCAGCCAACTCATATTTTGTAGTTATTTTATAATTAAAATTTAGTATTTCGCAATCTCCTATGATGTAATTTCAATGAAAACAATTATGTTCTTGGAAGTTACTTCATTATCTTGATTATTAAGTATGCTTTACAACATTAAAATGCCAGATGATTTAGACTATTCGGTGGTTACAACAAAATACTTCAAAAAGGGCCACGTGTAAGGGACGTTTGTTCTAAAATTCCCGTGTGTAAGGGACATCATCTCCTAAACTATTGCGTTTTTCTAGGATTACTTGACTTATAGCTGTAAATGATGTAATTCGAAACAAAACTGTCTAGAAATTATTTTAATAGGTTGTAAAATGAAAGAGTTAAGCCAGTTTAAAAGTAAGAAAAGTGTTTTTTTGCTCTCCTGTAAAGTCGGGGTTTGTCCCTTACGACATTTGAGATTTCCACCGTCGTTATTTTAATGTCCATTGCTTACTTTAGAAGTAAGCGTGGAGTTACGGCCCAATTTTTTCGTAAAAATGGTTTATACGCCCCATGATTTTTTAAGATATTTCATGAAATTTTCTGTTGTTGGGCATAAAAACCACGACTATAAAATAGAGAGAGTCGTACAATCAGTAAATAGTCCAGAGTCGTAACTGCTACAACTTTACGTACTTCACTATAAACTTGGGTAACAAAAACCATCTTGCGTAGGTGAAATAAATTTAATTACATAAAATTAATCCAATTTTATTTATAAAGTGATAGTTATTAAGTGTTTATTGATAAGAAGGTAACTATATAATTTCCAAATTACACTGTAGAAAAATTTAAAATAAATATAACAAAAAACTAATCAAGTTTTCACGTGTTTGATTTCCAAATTTAACAGAGATTGGAGCACTCTTCTTCTTTTAAGTAAAAAATCTAGTCGGTTATCAATCGCAATAACATAGTAAAAACATCGCTTGTCATGCAATAACAGAATATAAATTGCACATTTTATTATTGTGTACTATTGTACAATTTATTATTAAACAATCACACCACAACCTAAACAATGTCGCAGTATTGTCGCTATCTTTTATTATGTTTAGATCCAGACCACGCCGGCCGACACCTTGAAAACGATCTATGATTTTTTCAATATAAAAAAAATATATTTAAAGGGGTTTAAAAGACAGTTCCACCTCGCGAGTGCATTTTAAATGGGTGTATAAACTTTAGCACTAGTACATCTTCTTTGAATTATGGGCGTATAAACCAAATTCCACTAACCATAATATGGCTGTAATTCAAAAGTGTACCAAACTTTGGTTTTTACGACCAATCACCATTTTTTACTTTGTTAATACACCTAGCTTGCCCAAAACTTACTATATTTTACGACCCTTATTCACAGGAATAATTTTTTTTTTGGTTCTTACACCGTAAATTCCCACAAAAAGCCTGTTTAGACGCTGAAATCACGTGGGTCGTAAAAGCCTCTGTTTTGCGATTTGACAAAAGTTATATACACCAATCGATAGAGCGGAAAATTTTAAGTAGGACTGCATTCATAACTCATTTTCGCCAAAATGGCTTTTACGACCTTTCTTCCCCAAGGTGGCGATATGTACTTGTCTGTCAAACATCTTTTGTAATGGAGGCACTTCACATGGCTATTTGTATTTGCTATTGGCTATTTGTTGCATTTGGCAAAATTATTGACGTATACACAAACAAGCAAATAAAGGCAAAAACGGCCTTCCACACATGGACGTCAAATACCAAACTTTTACTTGATTTTGTTTACTTGCCTATTTGACTCTTTTTATGTGCGTCAAAAACCGACAAAGTTACGAATACGTGTATTTGGTATTGGTCATATTTGTCAAATAGGCAAATAAGGCCAATACTTTGTCAAACATACCATCTACACATGGTGATTGTTTGGCGAATACATCAAACACGCAAATACAAATGGTCATGTGAAGTGCCTCCATATCATATTAGACAAGGACAAAACATTGTATAGCTAACACGTTTGTATAATATACGGTTTGTTAGTAAGGGCTTTTGATACATTGAAAAAGTTAGGCAAAAGTAGACACGAATCTTATAAGCTTACAGATTTTGTATTGTGGAAATATTTTTATTATTATAAGGGGACATAGGCAAAATGTATTGTGCGTCATTATAAAGCAATTATGTGGCATACATGTGTTATTCCGTTCCGGCGAAATACACCACAACCAGAGCAGTATTAATTCTCTATGAGGTTGTGGAAGTTTTTTTTCTCCATATTGCAATTATTAATGGTAGTTTATGAGTCAAGTGTGGGTAAAATTACCTAAAATAAAAGCCAATCTGCGGATTAGACTCCAATTTGATAGTCTTTCCGGCGTCTAGACCTAGGTCTCTAGCGGCGCGGTTCAGTTCCTTAACGGTTGACGCTTGGAGTTTCTCCAGTTCTTCATGAAGGCTTTGTAGCTGATCGTCGAATGATGGTTTCACTAGGAAGTCACCTGAAACGAGAAGTTATATTATGTTAATAAATAGGTTCACTTTAAAAATAAACTACGGAACCCTAAAAAGTAAGTAGACGTAAACGATGTTTTTTGGAACGAAGTTCCTTATCGCGCGTTGCGAAAAGGGGCTAGACAAGAACATTGAAAACGCCGACGGACGGCGGGATTCACACCCGCAACCCCCAGCCTCATTCTCCATGCGATAAACCACTGTGCCACAGAGGTCGTTAAATTAAAAAAAATTACTAATAATAATATTCCAAAAAACCCTTTAAAACGTTTTGTCTTTGTATGTTACATTGGAAAAGACGCTTGAAAGACAAAGACATAAGATCATACAGCGTAACGGCGCGTAACAGACAAGAAAAAAATATCGTATAGCGTATTCACCGTGTAACTATTTTCAGAAACAGAGAAAATATACCTCTATCAATAGCATCCATATCAACTGTAGTTTCTATCATCTGCTGGAACTTGTCCAGGTCGTCATTTAACTCAGATATCGGCTCAGCAATGGCGGAATGTACTGTCGCGTTGTTGGACTCCGCTAAACATTGTAGCAGCGACGGCAGCCTGTTGATTGCCTGGAATTAATTAGTATATATCTTATTGTAATTCGTACAGTAATAGGCGGCTGTAGTCTGTGAGGACATAACTATGTCAATTAATATTATGACCGTAACAAAAAAAAGCAGTTGGCGTACTACGTAATTATTTTGCTTATGAGAAACCCAGCCGACAGATCACGATTCACGACTAACATTGGATTGACTTTGAGTGGGTTGCACCAGAGGCGTGGTTAAAGTTAAAGTTATGGTTAAAGCATAAAGGTAATATACCTATCGGAATAGAGAAACAATTCCGAGCTGTCAAGCTTAACCAAAATTTGATTTACATCTGTGTATACAATTATGTTTACGTGTGCGTGCCAGTGATGTACAAACATCTTGTAATTCGACAAAATATCAATCATGGAATAATAATTGTAAGATTGTAAAAATAATAAAATGGGATTAAATAAAACTGCATAGATATATAATAAAATTGTAATTTTGAAGTAAAATGTGACTTTTCTTCAAAATGCTTGCTGCATAATTACTTAATTATGCAGCATGCATGCATGAATTTTTCTTCGGAGTCCAGTTTGGACGGTTAATTATTTAAAGCCATGAATTTCTGGTATCCAGGTCAGCAGGAAATCTGAAAAATTTGCCAAGTGTGAGTCGGACTCGCGCATGAAGGGTGACCGGTTTCAACCGGGCATTTTCTAAAACCCGGCACGATACGACACGACATGTCATGACACGATTCGACACGACAGGTTACGTCACGTCACATCAGTACACGACACGACTCGACTTCACTAGACCCTATTAATTTTCAATTCACTCTCAATGAGCCCTTTTATTTGATGCCCATCTTGCAGAAGTGCTTTCAACAATTCCCCAAAATTGTTTTCAACAAATTGGATGAGCAGCCATATTGGATGTAGAATGACATTACATCTGTGGAAATTTCAGAAGTCTATTAGGCTGCGTCCCCATCAGACACAGCGCGGCGCCGTCACCGTGTTACGGCACGACGCCGCCACCGTGATACGGTACGGCGCCGCACCGTGTCACTTTGCCTCGTACGGTGCACCGCGCGCCCCTATTCTGGGTGAAACTTCCGAACAAAAATTGTGTCCAAACTTAAACGAGGCGCTTATTTGGAACAGATAAAAATCGGCCAAGTGCGAGTTAGGCTTGCGCACGAAAGGTTCCGTACCATTATTATAGAGAAAAATAACCAAAAAAATATGTTTTTTGTATAAGAGCCCCTTAACTATTAAGTTTATTTTAATTTTACCATCAATTTTTAAAGTATAAATACAATAATTGACTATTTAGTGAATATTTCAAGTGCCTATCTGCTGTAAATATTGGTACTTATAGAGCAAAAAATAGCAAAAATAAATTTCCTCTGTTTCTTTTTCTTTTTAATCTTCGTCTTAGTAACAACAAGAGAAGAATTCTTTCGCGATCCATATCCAGACAAGCATTTTCGTTCAAGCCAAATACCGACTGAATAGGGACGCGGGTCGGCGCACCGTACAGATCTTGCAATCTACGAGCGCGCGGCGCCCTTAGTTGTGTGAGTGACCATATCTATACACGCGCACATGGCTCGCTCGCTACTGACTGCTCCGTCAGGTACGCACACTAACGAAAAGGTCTATTCACATTTTCAACTACAAATAAAGGCTACGCGCGCTCGTAGATTGCAAGACCTATACGCGGCACCGTGACACGGTGCGGCACCGTACCGTATCACGGCGGCGGCGTCGTGCTGTAACACGGTGGCGGCGCCGCGCCGTGTCTGATGGGGACGCGGCCTTACTATAGCGGTTCTTGTTATACGGCCTGGAGACAGACAGACGGACGGACGGATGGACAGACGGACAGGCAACGAAGTCTTAGTAGTAGAGCGGGACCCCACTACTAGGACTTTTTACACTTTGGGTGCGGAACCTTAAAAACGATAAATTATGTATGACTAGCTTCTAGACTTCAGTTTATAGCGCGCGGTGTCAACAAAATTGGTGTCAAATTTAAAAGCTTTTTAAAACCCTGGTACCCCTTAAATCAAAATATCCAAAAACAGCTGTGCAGTGTGCACATAATATTTCATTTTTTAAATTAAGTAAACTTTATTTATACCAAATTTAAAGCTTATTTAGCCCCCCATTACACAACTTTAGCTTTACCCATAAACAATTTATCATTGGTAGGTTTAAGGTTACGTCACTGCATAGATAAAGACCTGAGTTATTTAATAACGTGTATAACAATCGAAAGAATCGAAAAACTTAACTCAATATGGTGCCACCTATTATAGAAAGACTTATGAGCAAGCGATAGCGAGATGTAGGCGACTCTTAGCGCCATCTGTTATGAATTTTTGGAACTAACTAAATTTGAACAAATTTACGCATTTTCACCCGCTTACAACCCCCTTTTCCAGTTAAAAAGTAGCCTATGTCCTTTCTCAGGCTTTAGACTATCTGTGTACAAAATTTCATTACAATCGGTTCAGTAGTTTTGGCGTGAAAGCGAGACAGACAGACAGACAGACAGACAGACAGACAGACAGACAGACAGACAGACAGAGATACTTTCGCATTTATAATATTAGTATAGATAGTATATTAATATACTTAGCCCTAGAAGCCTAATCTATCTCAGGAGTACACAAAGCCTTAATATACGTCTCAGAGGCGTACACATAATAATTCACAATTTTTAAGTAAAAATAGCATTAGTTTGTTCTTTTTTGGACGAAAAATTTAAATTTGGAATATAAGCTAACAATAAAACGACATTTTATGAATAATTACTATAGTGACAGTTATTTATCACAACAATAAATATATGTGCAAAAATTTGAACAAAAACTCAGCTTCCTCAAAAATTAACAGAAACATATAATTTTTCTAAAGAAATTTTCGTTTTTTTAATTAAAATTAGTTATTCATAGAGCAAACATATAAACTGATTAGATTTCAAAAGACTAGATAAATCTTAAGAGCAGCCTCCACACATATAAACCTTGTGCTCGCTACACACAGATTTTTCAACATTTATATCGAATCAAATTGGATATTTTTCTTTTTTTATAGGAATAAAAGGTGCAATATTAACGAAAAGACGAAACATAATCAGTCACATAATTATTTTTTTCTTCCCTTTGAAATTCGTCGATAATTTGGTAATTCTCAACTTCAGTACCCGAATCTTCCAATGAAGGATTATCTTCCCCGTTTAGGATTGCTAAAATATAGTATTCGTTTAATTTTTGAGACTGTGACATTTTATGTTTGAAACAACGCCGAAAAAACATAAAAGTACGAAAATCAAGCAAAAGTAAACTCTCATAACTGCAATGTGTGGCTTAGGGGAGACTGATATAAGATGCGTTTAGTTGAAATAATGTTTAATAACTGAACTTAATCACTACTTAACCTACCTTATATAGGGGGGAGGTGAGACATACACTACACCTCCCCCGTTTTTTTGGAAAAAAAAATACTTACACTAGATATTTTTTTTATAAAATACTTAATGTTACTAAAATACTTAGTGTTACTAAATTCGTAAGTACTTAACAAATATATTTTTTTTATAAAATTTTGCTTTATTTCTTATTTTACTAAAAACTACAATATTATCTAAACATTTCAAAATTTATCTCTAACCATTTTTATATTCTAAATAACAATAAATACAAATCTGTGCTGTGTTTCTTAATGACATTTTAATTTATTTGCAGTAATGGGTGGTTGATGATGTAAATTTTTAATACACAAAAATATTAAGTAATAATAAACATTTTCTAACTACATATTTTAATAAAACTTTTTCACATGGTTACTTTCTTTAGTTTTTTTTTACACCCTTTAAAATAATATAAACTCTATTTTTCCCTTACTCGACATTAACTGATGAACCTCTATAAGACGTCTTTCGTTATCACTTATCAAGTTATCACACAAAATCAATATTTTTTTTATCATTCTAAATTCATTTTTAAATATTCAACCTTATTACTAGCCTCATATTTATAATTTTACTCATTAATTATTAACTTATCCATATTTTACTAATTTCCTTGATTAGTGGACTGGCCAGTCACTTTTATACATTTAAAATTGTTACCTTAATTCATTAGCTCTTAACTCTTTTTGTTATTTTTCATGCATGCATGCCTATTCATTTATTTATATTATTTTTTAACATTACTGGTACATTTTATTTTTATAATATTTTTATTTATAGTCGACTCTTTTATTTATTTTAATGGTACATATTTATTTTTTAATATACTTCATGTGCGCACTTTTATTTGGTACAATACATTTATATTTTATACAACATTAAACGGGACTTTTTTAAGACTAACCCACAAAACAAAAAAAAATGTCTCCAACCATTTTACTTAAATGAAGGATTGTTCCCGCCGAGCATGCTCTAAGTACCATTTACTTTTGTACCATTTTGTACCATATTTAATACCAAGGTTCTTTTAAGGCTACTTGACCTCCAACTATTCTCACAGAGAAAACTCGTTTACAACGTGATCGAATGAAGGATTCCCTTGCGTATTTTTTTTTTAATGCTCTCGGCATTTTATTTATTTCTCGACGATACGTAGCATTTAAGCTAGAATTTTATAATGCTCTATGGCATTTTTAAACCTATTCTATACCTATGCCTATCAAAATACCCATTCCATAATTTTATGCAATCATTATTTAAAATATTCTTAACTATTGGGTGATCAGGCCAACAGCTACCAAACATTTTAAACATTGATGCAACTCTATCGCCCTAAAAACAATCCTTTTCAATCAAATACCTTCTATAACACTAAAACCCTTATTCCTAACTTCAAAATAACCATTTCTATACCTAAATAATAGCTTTTAGCTACTTTGCAAATCAAATATCACATTCCTAATCCTTTCTCACAATAATAATAGTACGTCATATCTCGTATGAACGTACATATTTTTAAGTAAATCCGTGTAAGTCATATCCAGTGTAATTTCTCAGTAAATGTAGCCAATCAACTTACTTAAAGTAGTTAAAAGGAATTTAATACATTTCCAAGAATTATCTCTCCTTTTCTCTATTTCATAACTTCACATAAAACATAGTTTTCAATTTATATTATATGCTGAACTTTCTTTAATAACACGCTTCGTACGAAATATAATATTATTTTCTTTGTTTTTCTCACTCTACTTTTTCTAAAATATTTTACTGTAAGATATAGATACAAAGTAACCATAGAACCAAATCAATTTTTTCAAATCATTTTTAATAATAATTAACTTCTTAAATCTTACTGAAATTAATTGGGTTGGAAAACATAGCAAGCAACATAACATTCCATAAAAATCCTAACATCCTAATCACCACTTAATTAATTTTACTACTATTTCTTTTTAAAAATGCCTCTTTTGTCTATAAATAAAATATTTAAGTCATTAATGTTTATTATTCTTTATAATTATTATTGTTTCTTTAATTACAAAATTATTCATTAATAACTTCTAAGTTCGAATTTAATTGAATTGATGTAGGTACGTAGCAACATTACTTTTATATTAATCACTTTATTAAATCATTACCTTTTTGTAAATTTTTATTAACGTTAATTAAATGCACCTATTATTAAAGTTATTTCAAATACGCCTCCTATCCTTTAGATTTTAAAAATATTATATTATTTTTATCAAGTATAAATTATATCTATTTTTTTTTCTTTATATTATGTAATAACTAATAAAGTTATTGGCACACCTTTTTCAGTTGTTGTTTAATTTAAAAAAAGTCATAAATTTACACAAAAAATAAAGCAACGTAAGTACGGTACAATTATTTAAGAACTATTGAAAATATGACATACTTATTTTAAAAAGAATTTATAGGTACTTAAGTACTTAATTTGGAAAAAGCAGACTTAAAAAATTTTTATTATAAAGTACAAAATTTTGTAAAATTTAAAACAATAATCTTTAACTACCCAATTTGGAATCAATTACTTTTGAAATAAAATTTAGAATCAACTATTTGAAATGAATTAAAATAAACTATTTGACAGCGACTACAAAAAAATCAGAAAATTAAATGTTGTAAGTATCTTATACAAAGTTAACTTTATTTTATTAAGCTAGTTTTATATTTTATTTAAAAGCATACACATTGTTAAACTATTAGTTCTAAAAATTTAATAAAACTCATGCCCTGGAATGCATGCTAATTACGATTGTAAGTTTGGCAACAATTACTGGAATTAAATTACTGGAATCATATTCAAACATACTCGCAAATATGGACTGCGCTTACATGACATATTTGGATGCATAAACTCATTGCATCATGTTTCTTTGTACCAAAATATAATATGATGCATGAAATGTTTTGATATTGTTATGCGAAACCAAAATAATATGATGATCTCTTTTGGACCACCCATATTGTAAAATGATTATAAACTGTACTGTAAATATTAATTAGATTTTTGACAACTGTGACACAAAATAAAAATATTTTGCATTTTCACAAATAACAACAAAATAAATTTAACATATTCTTAGTTTTTAATCTAGTGACCCATTTGAAACTTTTACTGCCTTTACCAAGAATTCGAAGAAAAAAAAAAATAGATAATACGTGACACAAAATAAAGAATGAAACTATTAGTACTATTGAATTTGAAGAGAATATTATAATAATTTAGCTAATTAAGTGCAACGACACTTTAAATTATGTTGATTTGTAGAAAGAAAAAAAAATCGTAAAGTTTTTAGTAATTTATACCTTTTTAAGCAATCTATGTTGATTAAAATTATTTGAACAAAAATTATACTTGGTACAACCCTATGAATAAAATATATTTAAACGAACAAACAAGCTACTCCTTTTTGTAAAGTCGGTTATAAGAAATAACAGCTTCTTACATTTCATTGCGCGAATGCTGAGTTGGCACCGCGGACATTTGACGCTTTTCCCGCAAAGGTGTTGCATACCGTGGAAACTTACCTGAGTTGTTACCTACCTGTTTTAACCAACTGCGCATAATATTCGATTAGTTATGAGTTGCTATGTATTCCTATATTCCAAAAAAAAATTAACAATCCTTCATCTCTACAAAATTACCATTGTCCTACAGTCTACACAATTTCCTATTTTTTCAATTCTTTTGTCATACTACACATAGTATTTAATAATTATTATACTGTAAACACACTTTTAAAACAAAATATTATTGTACTACATATACCAAAACTTATTTCATAGAAAAATTCATCGTCAACACCCTATTTTTAAAATTTCTAAGTTTTGCTTTATTACACAATAACAGCACCAAAACACATTTTATTTTAGAATATTATTCCAATTAACATTATTTTCTATTTAAAATTAATTTTTCTTTTGACATTATTTTCTTTAAACTTTTAAATGAACTTATCTTCCAATATCTAAATATTTTACAAGTTGCTAAGTTGCAGAATAATACCATTATTTATTTATTTATTTTTACTCTAAAAACATTAAACCAGACACGTAATCTCCAAAAAATAAATCTTTTCCAAAAATAATGCAGAATAATTTGATAATACCTATTAAATCAATTAAAACAAAATTAACATGCAAAAAAAAAAACTTACTAAAATGTCTTAAATATCAACTGCAACTATTTTGAAGATTTCAATTAGTCAGATATAATTGTAAAACATAATATATTATGAAACTATTACCAATATTATAAATTTCGCAAAAACTTATTTATTTCTCATAGCAATCTGACTTTCCATTAATTAATTAACTGTTAATTTATAATTTTACTTATTTTTTACAGAAATCTTTATTTCTAGAAATTAAATTACTTGTATTCAAAATATTTAAAATCAAAATATTATTTACTCAATTAATAATACATTTTATACCTTTTACGTTTTATGATTATAATTTTTTCTTATATATTTTGTTAAATTGCTTAAAATCATATTTTATTTTTCTAAACGGAACTTTCTATGTAATTTTCATATCAAAATAAAATTTAAATTTAGACATAAATTGTAACATAATTACTTACTAATTTTATACATACCGCTGCAGTTACAAATAAGACATATTATAATTTATTTTTATATTTAAATTTAGACAAAATAACTTCAATCGCATTTTTCTATCCTCTTCTTTCTGTTCTCCCGGCTGCATCCACTTCCGACACGAACATCTCCCGGCCGCCTGCTCTACATTCCTCTCATCCGACTCCAACATCTCCCGGCTGCCAGCATATTCCACTCATTTGACACCATCAACTCCCGGCTGCCAGCTTTGCATCTCCACACCAAAATTTTGATTTTTCTTCAGACAGTTTTTTTTTAGCAACTTTTAGTTTTCGGTTTCATATTATATTATTCTTCTTGCAACTTTCCATTTTCTGTAATTTAATTTTGTGTTTAAATTCTGATTACAATTTTTTTTTATTTTTCACTGAGTCTATTATGAGTTTTATATTATATTTATATTTCCGCTTCTTACACATTTGTATTTATCTTTTTTTTAAGTCTCTAGTCTCTACACTATTTACTTATTTTTAAACCTACATAATATTTTTACTCACTAACGGCCGTTTAGTTCATTTTTACCACTATAATTTGTCCATAGTCACAATTAAATTTCACTTTTGATTACAGTTTTTTTTTAAATATTTCACTTAAAAGTCTTATTATTTTTAAATCACTAAACTATATTCACATTCCCTGTACCCGGTGCGCAGCGCTGCCGCAAGGCAGCACTGGCAGGGTCGCCATGCAATGTGTGGCTTAGGGGAGACTGATATAAGATGCGTTTAGTTGAAATAATGTTTAATAACTGAACTTAATCACTACTTAACCTACCTTATATAGGGGGGAGGTGAGACATACACTACATAACTGTAGTTAAAACTTACATAAAGCCTAAACATACGTCTCGGAGGCGTGCAATCCTTCGATAAATCAAAAATGGTGGAACTTATTTTCACGATAAGGACATCGTATGCTAGCTCCTGGCTTCCATTGAGTTGGCGTAAGAGCACGACGCGCTAGCTTAAACCATTAGAAAAATACAAACGATATTCGATTTCGTGTACGCCTCGCAGACGTAGATTAGGCTTCTAGGGTTAAACTAATTATAAACTACGGATGAGTATGTTATCATTTCAACATTCCTAGATAATTAGTATATTAGTATACTTAACTAAAAAATATTTTCATATCGATACAACTTATCGATAACTTGATGCAGCCCTAGTGTAAAATAGATGAAAATTGTTTACACAAAATATCCTTAAATTGTGCACCATGGCTAGTCAAGTTATGTTTTCCATATAATTAAACATATATAAAAGTGAATTATCAAAATCAATACCAATAACTCGTAGGGAATTGGCAAAAAAAAACTTAAAACTAGGTCCTGTCGATGTAGAATAATTCACCTGTGAAATGAATATTTGTCCGGGTTTTTTCGATGTGTGGATCCACAATCATTCCACAAACATTTAACCATGTTTCTAGAGCAGTATTTCTAAAAATTATTCATTATTTAACTTAAAATCACAATTTTTCTGAGATCCCAAATTGACAACGATCGGCACAGGGTCAGACAGACTGTCAAACAGATGAAAAAAAGCTATGCAACCTCAAATCACGCTTCTCTTTCTACCACGCAGTGTTACTGATAGTGACATCTCGCTTGCTCAGGCCTTTGTTTCTCTATTCCGATAGGTATATTAACTTTATAGGTTAAAGTTAAATATGGCGTCCTTTAGCTTTAACTTTAACCGGAAAAATTGACAGATGTCGTATGAGCATATGGGGTGTTTGGACGCCATATTTAACCTTAACCAGAGATTTGACATTTTGCATTGGTGTAAAAGTTAAAGTTAGTTGGTGCAACCCACTCATAATTGTTCGTGAACAAATGTCGAAGTTGGCCAATCAAATTCATCGATGCTGCAAATACCGTCTGACCCGCTGAGAGCGATCCCAGCGACCTATCTAATCACTGATCTACCAATAGCTTATCCACATGCGCACACACCCGATTAATCCTCGCCTGTGCCTCTTCATTTTTGCCAAGGCGATCTTATAGTTATGATCAGTCTATACCTGGTATATCCTGTAGCAGTCGTGCAGGTTGGCCCTCTTGCGCGTGAGTCGCCTGGCCAGCGCCTGCAGGTCCGGCTGGCGGCGCAGCTCGTCGTGCAGCTGCAGCCGCAGCGCCGAGTTGGTGGTGAACACCTGCACGATGTCCTGCCGCTCGTTGATCAGGTTTATGTCGCGGAGCGGCTGACGGAGCCATTGAGCGAGGAGTCTGAAAGTTTTATAATGCTTTTATGTATCAGAGAAGTTTATTCCTAGGCAGATGGGTGACCAAACTACGTATTAGTTTGATCGCGTTACGTCAAACCCAGCCGACAGATCACAGTTAACATTAAATTGACATGACTCGACCAAATGACGTTGGTCTGTAAACTGCCTAGGAATCAATTTCCTCGATGGTACATAATATTATTAAGATTATTATGTTGAACGAGTTGTGATAATACCTAACACTGTTGCGTCAAAACGCGGGAGAAAACCAGATTGTATTATAGGCAAGTGGCAAGAAAGTTCAAAACTTCGGTCTCAGGTTGGGAAGAAATTTGTTCATTGGACCAGAAAGTTGTTAGTTTCATAAGTATCCGGCTAAAATAACGTGTGCTTTGAAAAATATACTAATATTTTCGTATGGCAGTGAATGACAACAGCTAAATATCAATCGACAAACAAACATATTACGTCCATCACTTAGCCTTTTCCCTTTCTTCCCTACATACTATACATATAAAATCTTTGGTAACCGTACCTCTTGCCCTGCTGAGTCCTGCACCTGTCCAGCAGTCCATACAGACTTCTGGACGGTGCGTTGTTGGTGTCACCCAGCTCAGGGAACACATTCAGAGCGGAGAGTACTGCAGCGTCCATGTGTAGGAAGCAGTCCGTTTGTATGGCGGATAAGTGGAACCTGCAATAAGCAAGGAATTTTACTAAAATATTTTACGTATACTTATCTTATATCTTTAAACGAGCAATTCTTGTATATAAATATAAATATATATATATATATATATATATATATATATATATATATATATATATATATATATATATATATATATATATATATATATATATATATATATATATATATATATATATATATATATATATATATATATATATATATATATATATATATATATATATATATATATATATATAATTGGAATCTCGGAATCGGCTCCAACGATTTTCATGAAATTTTGTATATAGGGGGTTTCGGGGGCGATAAATCGATCTAGCTAGGAATCATTTTCAGAAAATGTTATTTTATTCGTGATTTTTTAATACCGAGCGAAGCTCGGTCAAATAGCTAGTCCAATATTAAAAAAACAAGTTATTAAACAATTTAAAACCTCTTTATGTACATTTTGAATTATGACAAAGAACTAAACAATTGTATGGAATTGTCTGTGACCTTACAGTTTGTAATAATCGGCCAAGTGCGAGTCGGCGCAAGCAAAACTATTAATCGTAATAGCAAAAGATTGATACTACAAACAATTACAATACGCCGTATAAAGTAAGCTACTTAAAGCAAAAAGTATTTAATAGGCTTGCCTTGTAGCAGAATATACATAAAAGATTTACACGACATCATCTACAAGTTGTTATCTTAATTGTTTCTCATAATCACGAACCAAAACATTCCTCCTAAGTGCGATGTATTAAAACGGAAAGTGCGATAAAATAATAACAACATAACGATCTAGAGTTCAAAGCACTAATAAGAACATTCTAGAGAAAACTATCTTTGTATTTGTTATGCAATAAAACCAATATTTCCTTTGTGCAATATTAATATTATGTATTACCTAATTACGGCTGCTCTTAGAGACATTTTTAATGATTGATTAGCTTTAATTTTAGGACGATTTTGGCGCACATTATCTGTCAAACACTTTAAGAATTAACTAATTTATTCAATATTTGGAGTTCGGCAGTTAGTAATGTATGTATAATATGTATAAATGTATATATAAGTAAATAATATTATATTGTTGAAAACGGAAGTTTGATGAAATAAAAAAAAATCACTACTACATTTAAATCTTTAGTATAGTTCAAACGGATAATTTTCAACTTAGTTGATGTTTAAGTAAGGCTGAATTTCGAAGTTCATAGATCAGACGGTAGTATTAAAAACAGCTTTTCCGATTAAATAATAGTTCTAGTGAAGCAAAGTTCAATAGATCAATGAGTAATGATATTAATCTATTATACGGAAATAGTTATCGCTCAGTATGTCAAAAGCATTGATAAAATAATTTCAATTGAATATAATATAATATTATGCTATACCACTGCCCAACTAGCAAAATGGTCTTAGGAATAGCAGCTTATAATGGAAGAAGTCCGCCAAAAGCCACAGAATAGTTTTGATTGATGTATGTTGGCTTATTATTGCACTTTGAAATGCTAATCTAAGCATAGTCCTAAAGTAGCACGATATGAGACTCTAGCTCTATGTCAAGTACATAAGTATAAATAAAATCTTATCCAAGACTAACACATCTCTACAAAAATGCGTTGTGAGGATGCGTACAAGCCTTGTAGTCTTGGGTACGCTATTTATTGTACAAGCGATGCTAGAATTACTGAAGTAGCAAGTATCGTGGCTGTTACAGCATTAAAAACATTGAATTGGTCCCATGCTCTCATAAATGATAATTAATTCTGATAAAGTCTTGTATGTTGCGTTTTTAAAATCTTGAAGAAACGCATTATGGATTTTAAAAAAATGGACACAACTAAAGCGATGTGGTGGATTCAGAAAAAAAGTTACGGCTTAATATAAAAATTTGCACAAAACGACAATTACAAACATTATAAACCAAGAAAAGTGCAGTGAACAATCTAGTGGTTCCGTACATTTTCTAGAACAGTAGGTATGTCTCTCATACTGTTAATGAATATTTTTAAATTTACTGTAGATAGAAGTAATGCTGCAATGTTACATAAGGTTTATTAATAAAATATTAATTGTATAATATTATTTTTATAGTTTTATTTATAATATGGCAACAACAATAATTTTAAGCATAAGTAATATTCGCAAGGTCTTCATTGTCTATCTGAAACAAATAATCCATTAAAATTATGAACTTATGACAAAGTCATACTAGTAACCTAAGCTAATATATTTTATTTTAATCTTAAACGGTTTTTTGATAACCTTTGCAAGGAACCCCAATTTAACATGGTTTCAAACTGTCACACTCTAAATCGGAGCATAAGTCCTACAATAGCATAATGTCGGACTTTACATCTTATAATAGTTTTGTATCAGTTTGTATATAAAAAATATATTTAATTAAAAGTAAAAGTAAAAATAACAAGGGGGCATTGAAAATACACCATATAAACACATATATATCAACGAAAAACTTAGCTTCGCACATAAAGCTGGTCGCATGAGGTCGCAGTCAGTCCAAATCATATTTTATTTTAATGACGTGATGCCATGTTTGTATTAGTCTATTAGATATTTATAATTTATTGGAAATTGACAAACACACTGAGTTTTGATTAGCAAATGTCTTTTAGTCTCATAACGATTCTAGTACAGCAGTACTGAAGATATGTAGCACGTTACAGTGCGTTTTGAAGATCAAATTAAGAGTAATTAACATTTTTCCTGACCAGTACAAAACAAATTCAAAACCAAAGATCCTGAATTTTGTGCCTAAACGCGGTATTAAAGTAGTCTATGTGACTGTTCTAAGTCTATTCATCAACCTTCAAGTCTTCACGAAAACGCAAATATGACTTAATCAGAACCAAATTTTGCTAGTTGGGTGGTCACCAACCTTTTTTTCATACGGGCCACAAACATGTTTTGGTCTTGGTGTCGCGGGCCGCAACAAAAAAATTTTAGGGTTAAAATATATCATTCTTCAAAATTAACGATTTAAAAGTGGAAAAAAAAATCACGACTATCACGATGACTTTACATTATTTTGTCGGTGGGCGTGAATTTCAAAATGGTTTAACAACACACGGGCCACAAATAAAGTCCCGGCGGGCCGCGGGTTGGGGATAGCGGTGCTATACACTCTCCTTTTTAGGGTTCCGTAGCCAAATGGCAAAAAACGGAACCCTTATAGATTCGTCATGTCTGTCGTCTGTCTGTCCGTCCATATGACACAGCCACTTTTCTCTGAAACTATGAGAGTTATACTATTGAAACTAGGTAAGTAGATGTAGTCTGGGAACCGCATTAAGATTTTGATACAAAAATGGAAAAATTAATAAAAATTTTAGGGGTTCCCATAGGTACAACTGAAACAAAAAAAAATTTTTTTCATCTAACCTATGCGTATGGGGTATCTATGGATAGGTCTTCAAAAATCATATTGAGGTATCATTTTTATCTAACCTGAATATTTTGCGAGAGATACTCTTCCAAAGTGGTAAAATGTCCCCCCCCCCCCCCCCCTCTAACTTCTAAAGTAGGGCATGATAAGTCAAAAAAAAAAAAATATAAATTGGTTTGAACGAGATCAAGCAAGTAGTTTTTTTATACGTCATAAATGGTAAGCCTTAAACCAACAAAAAAAATTTTTTTTTCATCTAACCTATGCGTGTGGGGTATTTATGGATAGGTCTTCAAAATTATATTGAAATTTATAATATAAATTTGTTCTAACCTGAATAGTTTGCGAGAGAGACTCTTCCAAAGTGGTAAAATGTGTCCCCCCCCCTCTAACTTCTAAAGTAGGGGCACGATAAGTCTTAAAAAAATATATGATGTACATTACTATAAAAACTATCAATTAATAGATCTAGGAAGTAGTTTTTTTATACGTCATGTACAAATGGTAAACCTAAAATTAATTTTCATTAAATCAACTGAAATATAAAAATAAATCAAAAACCTTTTAATTTCATAAAAATAAACCTAACTGCTGCTGCGGAACCCCTCATGGGTGAGTCCAACTCGCACTTGGCCAGTTAACTATTTGCACTTGAGTCAGTTGTCAGACCCATAGATTTATATAGTGACCCATATAATATCTAAATCTATGCAGTGACCAGGAATACACTACAGTTCAAAATATTGTAAATTTACTCTAATGTAATAGAAATTGAGTAACTTGGAAATTTCGGGATCAATTGACATGTCATTCTTTATATCGAATCAGTACCTACTAGAAGTGGCGTTACTCACTACAGTTGAACAAACATACATGCCTGCATAGACTGCCGACATCATTACTTTCTTTTGCTGTAGCCTGTAGTTGGGTAATAAAAGTTGAGGGCATTCTAGAATCTAAGGTCAACTACGATAATCTTCTTCAGTTCCGTGGAAAAAGTAGATAACGTCATCACACTGGTTTTTACTCATTCATAATTTGAGTTATACCACAGAATACATATTAGTTTAACAACAGATTCCTCACTCCCGAAACCCGTTTAAAGAAATAACGACGCAAGCTACGATAATATAAAGTTGAAATTCCGACGCGCAATGCTAAATTGCCTACGGATAAATTTACCTACGAGTGCGCTCTCTTTCTATCGCATAACGCGTACCTTTTCTTAAGAAATCAAGGTTTACGCCTTTTAGAAAACAAAATATATATTTTTAATTACTATTGGTATGAATAGCAAACCTTTTTATAGTAATATCAAATCTCTGTAAAACAACCTATATTTTATATAGGTGTACCAGAATCTGATGGCAAAAAGTGCGAAAATAAATTGACTCTAGCAATACCGGGGTAATAGGAATAAAACATTTTCATCCTTTTTTATTCCTTTAGCGGCTTATTTTGTGTGTGAAACATGCAAATGTAAAAATTTATCCAATGATCAAGGATATTTTTTGAAAATTTGCTGTCAAAAATTGCCATTAGATTCTGGTAGACCTGTAGTAGTTCTATATTGGATTATAATATTGCAGGAAACTTTTACAATTTATGCATAGTAACTTGTGTTTATTTCTGTGTAGTTTGTGTGTTTCTTTGTATGAAATTGGTTTATTTGCTAGGTTTGTATAGTTTTTATCTACTATTTGTATTTAAATACCTTATTCAAATATAATAGGTACATATTTCATTGGCTTTTTTAATTGTTCATTTTTATAAGATTTATAACGATTTTGTCACAGCGGTTAAATCAGTACATATCATATTGTATTAAATTCCTCTATGATCAGTGTACAGTAGATACTCGACGAAAAATCTTGCGCCTGCGTCACCGTCCACCGAGCGCTTGTGAGTCCCTTATGATTTGCCACCCGCGGGTGGTACTTACAGTTCGATGCCTAGACGCGCGAGTGGGACAGGCCTGGTTATACGCAGAATTTTCATGTAAACATGTATTTTCCTAATTTTCGCCACATAATGCATGACACTATACACTTTCTTTTTTATTTTTATAATCCTCTATCTCTCTTCAAAACCTATATTCTCTGTACAGATTTAATTGAGCGCATTAATGTGCCATCTTAATCCTTCAAGCCCCATACGAGCACTGGTGATCGCGACAATAATATAATACAAGAATTTCCAAGAATCCCCGACCGAAGGATTAATTCGCAATTTTGCGAGGGGAATAAGTGACTTGAATAGAATATACTCGTATTACTGCAATATATTGACGCTAGAGTGCAGCACCAGTATAGACGAAAAGTTTTTCCGACGTTTCTGTCAATATTCTGATGTGGTGTCTAACATTTCTGATTATTTACTGTTTGTGTTATTAGCGCCCTCTGCTCCAAACATTGCATAATATTCTCTATTAGTAGCATTATACGCGCCTGTATAAAGCTTTGATTACATTTAGGGTGAAGCCAAACGAGCGTAATTTTGTGGGTCGTGAGTCGCAGAATTTCGGTCGAATAAATTATGTTTCATGCTAATCATAACTCAGAAAAATACGCTCACGTGAATGAAGTAAGAATTTTCTATGAAACTGAGTGCAGTAGAATTTCTGCCAACCGAAATTCTGCGACTCACGACTCACAAAATTACGCTCGATTGGCTTCATCCTTAGATCAAAATAAGGAAATTGCTTTATTTTACCTTCCAAAATTAGTAGCATCTGAGAGCAGCGAGGTATACCGGATGGCAGCTGCTAGACTTGTCATGGCTAGCTCTTTCCTCGTCTCCACAAACGCATTGGCGTCTTCCTGCTGGCCTTTCTTAAACTTGAGCAGCCTGTTCAAGTCCTGCGTCAGACCGTCAGCGGAGAACTCACTCTTCTTCAACTTGGTCACTGTGACGTTGGTACGCTCCATCACTTTGTTCAATGCTTTGTACTGAAAAGTAATACTTTTAATTTAAGTAAAAAGTTAATTTATGTAACACACTAGTAAAACACAGAGCAGATTGATATAAGCTGTATGTTCGAAATGTTGCACATTTCACTTGACAGACAAATGTCTGTTAACAAAAGTATTCAAGAGAAAAATATAAAAGTAAATATTAAATATCGAAAAAGTACTTCAAGCACAAAATGTAACACTTTAAATTAATTTATGTTAACTTTGACATTGGCGACGCACTTTGCGTACGCGGTACGCAAAGTGCGTGTACGTACTACGTACATAGAATCTAGACAGTACGCACGCCTTCTCTTTCTGTAACGATTTTTTTAAAAAGAGAACAATGCCCATAAAGGCATTTTATAATGTTTTTTCACTTACGTCATCATTATCAGTCTGTACAACTAAGCACTCGGAGGGCGCGAGTTGCACGGTGATAGTTTCGAGCTCGGTCAGCAAATCGTCATCGGTAAACTCCGATACCGTCATCTGGTAGCTGCCTAGTGTTAAGCACGCCACTCCCAGGAGACGAGTCTGAAATTTTGATAGTATTGTTTCATAACAATATAAATAATCGGCCAAGTGCGAGTCGAACTCGCGCACGAAGGGTTCCGTACCGTTATAGAGCAAAATAGGCCAAAAATTGTGTTTTTTTGTATGGGAGCCCCCCTTAATTTTTCATTTTATTTAAATATTATTATTAATTATTAAAGTATACATATAATTAAGGCCTTTGAGAAAATTTCAAGTGCCTACCTGTTGCCATTATTGATAAAAAAAGGCCAAAAAAATCACGTTTGTTGTATGGGAGCCCCCCTTAAATATTATTATTATTTTGTTTTTAGTATTTGTTGTTATAGCGGCAACAGATATACATAAACTGTGAAAATTTCAGTAGTCTAGCTAAAGCGGTTCTTGAGATACAGCCTGGAGACAGACAGACGGACGGACGGACGGACGGACAGACAACGAAGTCTTTGGGTACGGAACCCTAAAAATGGTGTAAGTACATAATTATGATGACGTCTGTCTTTTCCTCTAAATGTATAAATCGATTAACTGATTAAACTGATTGAGATTAAATCATTGAACCAAGCAAATTATAATACGTGTATGATTATGATACATGTCTTCAATTACTGACGAATATTCAGATGATACCTAGTTTTTTTCCACAGGTATACGGCGGTAGCGCCATATCCATTATTTAACCCATCAATCCCCAAGCGGCAGCCGACTGCCGCATAACAATTGAAAATCTATTGTGTTTGCGATACCTACGAAATGACAGTCCAGTGGCGTAAACCAATAGCCAAATTTCTATGTGTTAGTTAGGTAGCAGGGGAATAATCATGCTATTTGCTCCATTTCAACTTTGCAATTATTCTCAGAAATACGACGATATGGGAGATCGCAGACGACAGACTATCCGTGACGCACTTTTTATTCTGCGGAAATAGAACCTATGCAATTATATACAGTATCGGACATGACGCGCAATAAGTCCGACGCACAAAAAATTCGTATAATTCTGGCAGACCGCATCGCGCCGCTTCGCGCGGCGCCGCACAAAAAGCGTGCGAAAAAAATAGAACGTTTGCTTCAACACGCGCTAACGCAGACGGCGCATACTTTTAGTCTACAATCTGCATTTGTAGTGACGTAACGTACGCGATCTATTTAATTGACATGGCGCCAGATATCGATGTAACGATGTTAACTCATGAAATACAAAACAGACCAGTAATTTATGATACCTCTAACAGTGGCGGGGCAAGACCTAAATTTTATGTGGGCAAGATATATCTTGCGAGGCCCCCTAAAATATATTATGCGAGCCCCATTGGATGACGCTATAAAACGGATTTATTGAGAGAAATAATTTTTTGATAAGTACTTAAAGTTTTATTTATAAAACTTTTTATTTATGAATATTTGAGTATCACGTACAACTCGTAAAACCTTTAAAAAACCTAGTTGTCCAAGGGGCGGGCACCGCACCGCACCGCACCGCACCTCTAAGGCAGAATAATGCAGAATTGAATGTTTAATATGGAACTGTCCCTTCAATAATCTGTCCGAAATTATAGGATGTACCCAAAATTTTCTATTTTTTCTTCTTTTTCTGTACTTCAAGTACAAAATAATACTTCGCGATCTTTGCACGATTTCCATAGCGTCTACGTCCCTACAGTTCAACGGACAGAATGATCGAAGATGTGCGTCGTGTGCGTTAAGTCTGTGAAAAATCCGGGAACGACATTTGTGCGCCTTTTGTGCGCCGCAGACTCGATCACACAAAAAGTGTGACGTGTGCGATCTCCCTATAAGTTATTGGTTTATCATGGTCAAGTTTAGATAAGAAGCGTTTTCATTATAAGTGTCCCAATAACGAAAATAAACAGACTCATTTCGATGAAACATTATCTGTCAAGCATTGGCATTGGCATAAAAATAAGACAATAAACAAGACGGTAAGTTTCCAGGTCTTTGCCACATTGCTCCGTTGCGTTCCGGTGCGTCGCATAATAATTGACGACTTACCGACGCGACGCAACGTTTTAACAACGCATACAGTATGATTTAATTATGACATAATATTATGCCAGGTATGGCAATATGCCAAATGTTGCGTTGAGTCGTCGGATGCTGTTTTTCGACGAACGGGAGACATAGTGAAACCTGTCACCGTCTTTACTCTTGTATAGATTTGTTGTGACTTGTGGCATACAATGCGTTAGTCCTCCTCCTATCTGCGACGCATCGTAGCAATCTGGCTTCTTGCTATCTCGATACTTTAAAGTAACCTTACTACTTACCTTACTATACTTTAAAGTTCTTACCTTTTTTTTTTTAACGGGCAAATGGCCCACCATACATTCCCACCACTGCAACTCCTGTGTCGCCAGGATCAACAGTGGTAACCAGCCACGAAAACCCTTTGATATGATCTCAGGGATGCCCGAGGGACAAGCTAAATCTGTCTTGGGACCCGCAACGAAATTAATCAGAAGAAGGTAGGAGGAGTAGGAGAAATCCAATTTCCCTCCCCAAGCAAAGCGGGAGACAGCCAAATTTTCGTGACATTAAAGTCCGTACAAAGGGGGGAGCACCACGGGAAAATAATGAAATTGTATTGTAAGCCTACTTAATAAAAATGACCTATACTTAAACTGAAAAGTGATAAAAATGACCTATACTTAAACTGACAAGTTCTTACCTTACTAACAGCATCGGTTTTGATATTAACAGCCATCAGACACGGAGTATTGTCATTCGACGCTCCCAAGCCGTCCCCTAGTATTTCTTCCAGTTGCGACAGAAAACCTGGCGACCCTTTATACTTAAGAGCCCAATCTGAGTTCTTAGATCCTTCTGATACGTATATCTCAACTCTATATCTTCTTACCTAAAAATAATTAAATACACATGTAAAAATCATTAATAAATTAGTCAGAAATGAGTCATATCTTGACATATTGTGACTGGAAAGATCAGAATCTTAGAATCGAAATGAAACAGTTTTTGGTAAGCCCCCAATATCAATTTGTATGTCAAGGTCACTTTAAAACCAGTAAGAATCCTGTCGGTGATGAAAATGCTGATTGTTGACAGTCTGCTTTCCAGGTATTGACCAAGGTCAGTAAATGCATTTTGTGGAATTAAAATGACTGTTCCTAAACTCTTGAAACGGTGGTTACATCCCAAACAAAACAGCGTGCAACGCAATACGACAATAACTATGCACGAGACACTGGATAGAAACCACATTTAAGCAAATATAAATATGTGCTAACTGCTATCCTTAATTATTATATAATACGTTAGAGAAGCATTTTGACAGACAAGAATATAATAGAGTGGATATTATACACGTAATAAAACTAAGTGATAATATAATATAGAGGTATGTGGGTCCTCTAAATAGAGTTCGCTGTGAAAGTGCAGCTCTGAAAGAGTAACTTTTTTTTCACCTTTGCATGGAAAAATTCATGACGCGGGGGCGCTTGCCCACACAAATCAAAAATAAATTTTGTTCTTTCAGTGCTGCTACTTTTACAGTGAACTCTATATATTAAAGGATTTAAAGGGACACAAACACACCGTAAAGTATTGGAATTTGGAACGAAGTTCCTTATCGCGCGTTGCGAAGGGGGATTCGTTCCATCCGGGTGTCCCTTGACACCTCTCAAGTTTTTTATCACTTAGTTTTGTTACACGTTGTATACTCACCAACAGTAGTTTTCGTATTAGAATCTCAAAGTTTCCCTTCGAAAGTACGAGGTAATCCAGTCGGTTGGGGTCGATGCCCATCTGCTTGATGTTGGCAATGGAAGAGAACACCTCTCTGGAAGCTGTAACGGCGTCCGCGCCGTGGACGCTGTAGTAGTCATTGCGGTCGAATATCCGGACAGTTGTGGGAGGTTTCTGAAATTTAAGATGACGCCGCGTTAAAGTAAAAAACCGTGTTGGATATGTTTTAGATTGATTGGCCGGGCCGGCCTCTCATAGAAAACAAGCAATGGAACAGCAAAAAATGGAAAGGGCGTAGCGACAAAATGGTTTTTGTCGCGTAATTTAAACACCATAAACACATTTTATATAAGCTATGGGCAAATTAAAGTGTATGTTTGAACCAATCTATGTACATATTTTGGAAGCTTAAATCACTCTCCTCTGCTGGCAAAATAGGAATCCCTTTTTTTACAGAGGTCTTTTTGATTGATTATTCTGTGTTATAAAAGTTGACCAATCGTGTTATGCTATGGGTAATTCAAAGACAAAAACATGATGAATACTGACAATGAACTTTAGTTTCTTAGCTTTAGTCATTGCTGAGAAAAATCGATATCGCTACAGCCAAATTACCAAGGCGTCACCTTAATGGGATGTTTGATATTTTCGTTAGATCTGAAGTATGATTAAGCCCGGCCGCACGTTATCCGAAATTTCTGATCGGAAAAATTCGGACACCCCACCGGAACGCACTCTGTTCATGCATTTTGTTGTGGACCCTGCATACTATCAGAATTCTGACGTGTCAAAATGTATGAGCGGAGGGGACGTCCGAATATTTTTGATCAGAAATTCGGATAATGTGCGGCCGGGCTAAGAGGTAGTTCATGGTAGGCGTTCACACGCGGCATATGCCAAGCCAATGCTGGCTGCCAGTCTTATTGGCAGCCAGTACTGGCTCTGTGTAAATTATACTTTAGGCTAAGTAAGGACTTAGCCTAAGGGCTCGTTCAGACGTACGAGTTTTCTGTGCGTACGTGGTTTGTGGGAATGTATGAAAATAAGGTAAAGCTTATTTACCTTTTAGCCTAAAATCTCAAATTACTATAGCGTTTGGGAACACGCGACGCGCCGAATCCATCCGTTCATTGGCTTATTTCATGGCATGTCACCGTGATTAGTAAGATGTTAGATGTCTATTGTCTATAGTAGGCACAATCGAAGTCGATATTGGCAATTCGTAATTGCTTGTATTGGTTATCATGGGTCAAAATAGAGTCGAGAGGCCAAAACACATAATCGCGTTGCGGCACCACAACGCTACAGTTGGAGATTTTTTTTTAAATTTTATTATGAGTTTTGAATGATTTTGCCGCCGATATTTTGTGGCTTTAAGCGCTTTATCTCCAGTCAACACAACCTGGGAGTCGAAAATAGATCGTTTAACAACTAGAATTTAGATTATCCTGTGTGTGTAGGTACCATGTATCTTTGCATGACACAGCTCTACTAAATATAATGTATTTTACTTTTGTAAACAATCTATACTTTATTGAGCTTTATTATTACCATTTGAAAAATATCAAACCTGAGTGAAAGATGCTCTTGGCATCTGATGGCAAATATTTAGCGTTAATAAAATAATATGCATTTTGCCTTATTTCAATTTCTTCCATTTTATCTATGAATGTTCCTAATACGTGCCTACTGTACTGTTTACGCCTACTGCGACAGTAAAGTATAATTTACACAGAGCCAGTACCGGCTGCCAATAAGACTGGCAGCCAGTATTGGCTTGGCATATGCCGCGTGTGAACAGTTTTTCAAGCCAGGCCAAACTGTTCACACGCGGCATATGCCAAGCCAATACTGGCTGTCAGTCTTAAGTATAATTTACACAAAGCCAGTACTGGCTGCCAATAAGACTGGCAGCCAGTATTGGCTTGGTATATGCCGCGTGTGAACAGCAGGGCAATCGCGCTAAATTTTTTCAACTGAAACGCAAATGAAACTCGGACGTTGATCGACTTTTGGAACGATTCGGTATCGCGCTAACGTTTTGACAGCTAGTTGAGACGTTACTGAACCTCAGCCCGAGCGCAAACGCTGTCAAAACAAAAAGTTGATACAATACAACTTTTACTCGCACGTTTCTGAAACGTTTCTTATTTTGGTGTGTTAAATTGACGAAAATCGATGGAAAAATATAACATAAGCTATAATCAAATTATAATATAAGCTTATGTTTTACTTCAAAGCTGTAAAATAACACTACGGACTATTTTAGTTTGTTAAAAAGTGAATTGAATTTTGACATTACTAATTACTTCTTTACGTAAATATTTTTTACTTTTGTCACAAGTCACAACTCACAAGTCACTATTCAACACTTATATGGCCTTTGTAAAATACATATTATAGTAAAACAATATTATGAATTCAACTACGTAAATTAAAAACTCCCAAGTACTAATCATTCACATTCATATTAAGTTCTACCAACACAACTTCACCCGTGTCATATTCATCCATATGTAAATGAACAATTTGTCAATTTACCAATTAACACATCGGAAAAAATTTGTTCATATTTAAGCCAATCAAAACTAAATCAGAAGGGCGCTGATTGGTCCGCTGCAATGTCTGTCTAAAGGTCAAACGTTGCGCTTCGTTCGAGTTCCATCTAAGGTTGAGTTACGGTTGAAACGATAGCACGATACTGAAATTTGTTCAGACGCAGCGGAACCAAACCGTAACTGAACCACAACCAAAGCAGATGTGAACCTGAATTGAAACGTTTAAAAATAACGCGATTGCCCTGCAGTTTTTCAAGCCAGGCCAAACTGTTCACACGCGGCATATGCCAAGCCAATACTGGCTGCCAGTACTGGCTCTGTGTAAATTATACTTTATTGGCAGCCAGTACTGGCTCTGTGTAAATTATACTTAATCGCTTACTGCTTTAGGGATAATTCATTTGCTTTACAGTTTACATAATATTATAATTTATAACCTTTAAGATGCTTAGGTGCCTATTTAAGTATTTGTGTACTTTTTATTTTTTCTTCCTGCCTTTTGCTCGGTAAAGGCCTTGAGCTCATATCCTACATTTATTGAGAGCAATGTGGAGGTTTTCATATCATAATAATAATTAATAACATAAGAAAATATTATTGTGATTTAAATACATTCTCGAGAATTCTTTTTATCTTCTGATTTATGAACTACTAGCTGTTGCCCGCGACTTCGTCCGCGTGGACTTCAGTTTATAGCCCGCGATGTCAACAAAATTGGTGTCAAAAGCTTTTATAAAAAACCCTGGTAGCCCTTAATTCAAAACACCCAAAAACAGCTGTGCAGTGTGCACATAATATTTTTTTTTTTAAATTAAACTTTATTTATGCCAAATTTTAAAGCTTAAGCCCCCCAATTACACAACTTTATCCATAAGGGAGATCGCAGACGACAGACTATCCGTGACGCACTTTTTATTCTGTGGAAATAGAACCTTTGCAATTATATGCAGTAACGCACATGACGCGCAATAAGTCCGACGCACAAAAAATTCGTATAATTCTGGCAGACCGCATCGCGCCGCTTCGCGCGGCGTCGCACAAAAAGTGTGCGAAAAAAATAGAACGTTTGCTTCAACACGCGCTAACGCAGACGGCGCATACTTTTAGTCTACAATCTGCATTTGTAGTGACGTAACGTACGCGATCTATTTAATTAACATGGCGCCAGATATCGATGTAACGATGTTAACTCATGAAATACAAAACAGACCAGTAATTTATGATATCTCTAACAGTGGCGGAGCAAGACCTAAATTTTATGTGGGCAAGATATATCTTGCGAGGACCCCTAAAATATATTATGCGACGAATGTATTTTATAGTTTGCTCTAAAAACCTTCCTTATAAACATATTTTTGGACAACTACAATCTAATTTCTATAAATTAGGTTCTAGTTGCAACGAAATATTGTATTCCCATGAAATTATTTTTCTTATGATGACCTAGTAAGTACCTAACTCCTAAGCAATTCTCAATAAAACAGTGTATGAGCTGCTTACTCGACTAAGACTAAACTTTGTATGTATTTGTATAGGCCAGGGGTTCCCAAACTGTGCGCCGCGGCGCCCTGGTGCGCCGCGGAAAGGCAAGAGGGGCGCCGTGAGTCAATCCTCCATCATTATCCATTACCACATATTATAAAATAAAATTATAATATGAATTATACAAAGCAGGCAGATGATAAAATATTTGTTAATTATTATTTACTTGCTTCACCTAACTATAATAAGGTGTTTATTTTTGTTTCTTTTTGTAATAGCTAGGTAAAGTAGGGCGCCGTGACAAAATATTGACTTGTAAGTGCGCCGTAGGCTGAAAAAGATTGGGAGCCCCTGGTATAGGCTATAGACTACAGTGGACCGGCAACATACAGGTAAATAAAATGTTTACATATTTTTTTCCAGCAATTTCTGGCTACTAGATATTGGTCACCCACGCCAATGACTGTTAAATGAAACATAAAATATGAATTATGAAGTCATGTTTTGAATCATAATTTGTAACACCTGTCAGTATGGTGATGGTATTATTGAAATAAAATACCAACTAATACCTCAGACACATTGCACACAAATCACAATGTATCCTATTGTTTGTCTCCAAATCCATACCAATATTATAAATGCGAAGGTGTGTCTGTCTGTCTGTTACTGTTACCTCTCCACGCTCAAACCGCTGAACCGATTTTGCTGAAATTTGGCATGGAGATACTTTGAGTCCAGGGAAAGGACATAGGACACTTTTTATCCCGAAAAAATGTACGGTTCCCGCGCGATAAACGAATTTTAACGCAACGGAGTTGCGGGCGTCATCTAGTATGTCAATATATTTTAATAACTTTTTAAGTTTTTTCCTCTACAATAACTGAACATTCTTCTAATAAGGCGAAGTGCCTACTGCCTGAATTCTTCTGAAGCTTCCCGCTTCTGTTTCCAAACGACATAGCTTTACAAGGACATTGCAGCTATCAGTCGTTCTTACGAAGGCTACAAACATGATTTGGTCAGTTAAAATTAGCGGAGTGTTGTCGCAGAAATTCTCAGAAAACGATTGACTATGACCTGTCGGGTTATCGTGCTCTGATATAAGCTAAAGCTCAATAAATATACGACTCATTCGCGACCCATCACAGTACGACCGCATTTGTTAAGAAAGAATACGTTACTTCAGCATACATTTGTGTAAGTTTTTTAAATATATTTTTTTCGTTATATTTTTTTATTTACAAACAATGCTTAATGTAAATAAAGTTTATTTTATCAGATAAACGTTTTTTAAAATTAAACTTGGTATTTTAGGATTTAGAAAAAGATACCTAAGCAGAAATGAGAATCAAGTTCCATGGTACAGAATATTCTTAATAAATGTTTTCTTCTTTAAAATGCAACATACACGTATAATATAATATTTTGTACTTATGAAGAAAAATTTTAGAACTTAAGTTTGAAAAATTTGAATAAGTGATTTGTTTACTTTACAGTAATAAATAGTTACTTAAGTAAATTATAGACATTTTTTGTAATTTAAACTTTATATCTATAAAAAAAAATTAATTATGTAGTTAGCTAAATCCTTTAATTATAATATGAAACCTTTGGTGGCATCCGCAGTCGATCCATTTAATTAAAAAATAAATAGGATCAGAAGCTAAACTGTTATTATCATAATAATAGATTATTTCTTTAGTCGTTTTATCTCAAGTTCAAAGCAAAGTCATTATCGTAGTAAAGTTAGTTCATAAACTTATCGTATCGGCCAGATTAAATGTCAAGTTGATTGCTTAGCTCACTACGATTTTTTATGTAACGTTCGTCATTCTTATTAATATTGTTGTGGCTATTATAATAGATGTGGCTATTATAATAGAAACATTTAAGCATTATATTTTATTAATTTAAACCTGTTAATAACGCATAAGTTTAACGACAATCTAATAAGTTTTGTATTGTTTTCGATTTCAGATTGCTGCGATATCAACATGAGGCTCCTAATTCTCTTAGCCTCGATCGGGGCTATAGTGATCGCTAAGCCGGAAAAGTACAGAGAGAAGGAGGATTTCGAATACTCACGAAGCTCCTCCGACGATGGCACCAAAGCTGGATTCTACGGCGCCCAAAGAGGCAACATGGGAGGAAACTACGAGCGCGCTCACAACATGGACCTGCTGGCTCAACACCAAATGAGCTCCCTGGTGAGACAGGTGGACGGGGAACTGGGAACAGGGGCGAACCAGCGTACCGGCAGCGTCTTCACCTCAGGCAGCTCCAGAGGAATATACGGCTCGGGAATGTACGACTTGAGTAACCTCAAAGGACGCAACTTCGACGAATCTCACGCCTTCGGTGGCTCCCATTCGTCCTTATCGTCCAGCTCCGGAGCCGCTTCGAATTTGGGCTTCGGACACGAGCACGCCTCGAGCGACTCGAGATACAGCAGCAGCCAATCGCAGAGTGCCATCGAAAGGTCGCGATACCGTCAACACTCGTCTGCCGAATCCTCGTCTGATCTCGTTATGGGAGGACACCGAGAGGAAAGCCTGCACGGCGGTATGACTCAAAGCGAATACGACCAGCGGGCTGCCAGTAATTATTACTCCGGCAGCAATGGATACAATTCGAACGGAAGATACGTTAGCAGTGTTCCTGCAAAGATTTACATCAGACCGGGCCAGAAAGTCACGATACCGATTTCCTCTCAGACGTACGACGCCTCCCACTACAACGCACATTTACACGACGAAAACTCTGTAAATTCTGATGCCGAGATCATTAGCAGCGGTCACGTCGTAAGCATTAAGCCCGTAGTCAAGCACTACGAATCTTCTTACAAGTACAAAAAGGAATGGGAGAAACATGACACGCAAACGTTTGCGACCCCCACGGATAATCCTTTCCCGCAAAACATCGAAAATTTCGACAATTTACAAGTATCACAAGGATCACATCACCACGATAACTTCGACGTTAATAGCCACAGCAGTTCTCAGCTAAACAAATTTAACAGTGCTCATTCAAACGCATACAGCACCGGTAGCAAGGCATCGTCGTTTCATCAATCGGGATACAATTCCGGCTTAACCGCTGAGTCGCAAAACTTGGATTCATCTTTTGCAGGGTCGCATTCAAAAGATTATTTACACGCGGGGATCGGTGCAGGTAATATGGTTGAAGATATAAGTTCTCGACCCAAGCATTACCAGTCCTCCTACTCATACCACAAGGCATGGGAGAGGCAAGGAGACCCTTATGTTATTGTACCTGACAGCAGTGCTGGTGGAAGCGAAGTTCAGTCGTCACAAAAATTCACCGCCGCTTCAGAGAATTATGGTCAATCGTCATCGCACCATGGCTCACATTACAGTCAATCTCAAAAAGGTTATTCCAGTGGTTGCAGTATTGATTGCGTCAATGGCCATATTCGAGTTGCTCGATCCTACAAACCCGATGCAGAAAACTTGGAGCAGCAGAGCCAAACTGAATGGGCGAACGTAGAAGATTTGGGTCAACAAACTCAAGAGAAATGGGAAAATTTTGATAATTTGGGTCAACAAGTACAAGAAAACTGGGATCATGTAGGTGACTTAACTCAGCAGCAACAGAGTAAATGGGAGACTCAAGAAGATCAAGGGCAGAAAAGTCAAAATGTGTGGGACAACTTAGACAATTTGAGTCAACAATCACAAACAAAGAGGGACAAGATAGAAGTATTGGATCAACAAAAAGAAAATAAAAATGACAAACAAGTTGTAGGACAAAAACCACAAAACTCATGGGACAAGCTCGAAGATTTAGATCAAAAACCAAATGTGAAACCATTTGATTCACACAAAGAATCACCAAACACCCAAGAAAGTGTCAGCAATCGCCCACGATATGTTACATGGGGTGAATACCAAAATTTTGAACAAGCTCAAAATAGTTGGAATAACGGGGATCACGTACATCATGATCATCACCACCAACATATTGGACATGAAGACCAAAGCAACAAGTATAACAACATGCATGAAATGTTTAACCAAGAATTTGAGAACAGGAAACTTATGCAAAGTATATATTCCCAACGTAAGTAACTTAATGAAATGTAAATAATATAACTAAACAATATTAACAAGTGTTCATTAACTTATCACTGCCCTCCTAATAACATAATTTACCAACTAAATATATATTATAAATTATATATATATATCAGGAAAACTTAATAAAATGTTAAATTTTATAACACTAGAACTAGATCTAAAATCTAAATAAAACATTAAACATACTAACTAAAATTTTATTTTTAATGCTTTAAAACCTTATAATATCCACGCCCTATAAAATATAACATTATTTAGATTAATAACAATAACATTAATAAAACAATTTACATACCCATTAGCAACTTATACCTAATAATTTTGCATTAAATATCACTAGACAAGATATTATATAAATTCATTAATAACAATTTTTTTTCTTATTTAAAGATTTGGCCAACAAACAACGAGAAAATAATTTTAATTCGTTTGGTAACAATATAAATACACAACAAGGTGGATATCAATTTGGACACAGACATGGTAGTAATTGTCATCACTCGCAAGATGCGTCACTTATCAATACAAACTACCAAAACTCATGGAATACATTTGGGCAAGAACATGTTCACTACAAGCATTTCTCTGACTTTTGGAATAACCAGCACTCAAATGGAGATATATTTACAATGCAACAGGAACCACATTTAGTTCCAACACAGACTATGGCAGAAAATAATAAGCAAGACTTCTCAATTCACAGCTTCTGGGACAAATTAGATAAAATCGATAATACTGAACAAACGCAAAATAAACATCAATTTAATGTTGATAAATCCACTGAACAAACAGTAAATAAACAAACAGAATCTAAATTAGACTTTGAGAAGAATGTTAATATTGATGAAGATAAAGAAGAATCACTCGTGGTACATCCAGTTGATGTGGGTCGTGGTGATATTGGTGCCGAAGATCTAACAAGTGAATCGTTATCAACTGAACAAAACAATGATAAAGGTACACCAAGTTCTACAGTTATTAAAAACAAAGAAACCAAATATCATAATTTAGATCAAAACTCACAGAAAGCAGAATCTCATGATAGAACTACTACTGAAGATTCCTTAGACTTCAGTGTTGTAGGTTTTGAAAATGTACGGAGCGAAACAAAATATAACCAAAATAATTACAACAAAAAACTCAAAGTTAATACTGAAATTGAAAATACTAGCCAGCTTAGTTCAAAACCATCAAACGTTGAAAAAAATAATCAAAAGGCAGATTATATACATAATGCAGATCAACAATTTGTAGATTGGATAAGGCAGCTAAATTCGGACCATCAATCAGAAGATTTTGGACAGCAACAGAACAATGATCAACAATTAGAAAACTTCACGCCACCAAATACTGATCAACAGTTAGAAGATTTTACACAGCAACAAAGCAATGATCAACAATTAGAGGACTTTAAGAAACTCAATACTGATCAACAGTTAGAAGACTTTGGACAGCAACAAAACAATGATCAACAATTAGAAGACTTTAAGACACTCAATACTGATCAACAGTTAGAAGACTTTGGACAGCAACAGAACAATGATCAACAATTAGAAGATTTTACACAGCAACAAAGCAATGATCAACAATTAGAAGACTTTGAGAAATTAAATACTGATCAACAGTTAGAAGACTTTGGACAACAACAGAACAGTGATCAACAATTAGAAGACTTTAAGCAATCAACTACAGATCAACAGTTAGAAGACTTCGGACAGCAACAGTCCAATGATCAACAATTAGATGATTTTGGGCAACAAGTGCAAGATCAGCAATTAGAAACATTTGGAGAAGTTAACAAGCACCATCAAGGATTTGATGATTTAGAACCCACACAACACTTCATACATGATGTACCAAATAATGAAAAACTACAAGAAAGAAAAATTTATGCAGAAGACAGATCACTACCAAAGTTACAAGCACATGAAGAACAAAATGGCAGATTACATGAGTTAACGATTCCTCCCGAACCTGTGGTAACTACGGAGAAACCTGGATTTTGGAAGTCAGTAGGGAACAAATTTACGGGTGCCAAAGACACTGTTGCTGGATGGTTTAAAAGAAGTTAATGTGTTTTTTTCGCTAAAGATGGTGGCAAATATAAACTAAAAATACTTTAAAAGCAGTATTATCTATTTTGACCATATTAAAGTGAATAACAAATTTGGCTTACCTCTGGCAGGGTGTTGTAATACTTAATGAATGCCTGTTGTTGCACTGAACCTAAAATGATAAGAATTAAGTATTTATAATTTTAATAAAAACATGTTATTTATTTTTTGTTATCTTAATAATATAATGCATGATTAAAAAAAAATTTTGTTTCAAACAATCAAAATATGTAACATGTGTTTCAAAATAAATTTTATTATAAAAATATTTTTACTTCTTTTAATTGTTTAGATAATTACCCAAAAAACATTCAAATAATATCTAATTTCTAATATTATGCTATAAAATTCCCAGCAGTGGCACAGCACTTTTAAAAATGCATTCATTATAATATTATTTAAAATCAATACATAAGTTACTCAAAATACATAAGAAACATTGTATAACTTCCAATTAAAATAACCCCAGGCCCAAACTAATACAATAGTATTAGTTTGGGCCTGGGGTTATTTTAATTGGAAATTTCTACCCAAACTTTAATGTTTACACTTAATTTGTAGCTAGATAAACATTATAATGCTTGTGTTAAAAAAATATGAAAGATTATTTTGATGAATTTTGGAATACATTAGTTAGGGAAGTTATGCATCGCTCCCATACAGAACCTTTAAAAATTGTATTAAGCTATGAGCTTCATCACATATGTTCCTTAAGTGATTCTAAGCATTTTCAGTCCGGGGGGCAAAACGAAACATGCGGCTAGCGGGGGAGAGGGGGGGTTCAAAGATGGCCGCCACCCGGTCTCTTTAAAAAAATCTATCCTCGTCCTGGTGGCTACTAAGGCAAGATTGGTATCATTTTCGTATAAACCAAAGACGTAGAATCTGTTTCTGATATTAATTATACTAAGTTTCATAGTAATTTTACAAGAAAAACGTAAAAATGTGAAAATCTCACTTGGAGATTTTTGTTTTGAGAGCTCATTACTTTTATATAGTGCTTAAAAATATCATACAAAAATACTATAATATAGCGCATTTTATGCAGATTCTAAATCACCTTCTACAAAAAGATGCTACAAAAAATTTAAAACCGCAGCGCGGGAAGCTACACTCGCGCTAGGCGGGTGTAGCTGCTCGCGCTGCGGTTGTTTTTTTTTGCAAAACATGCTTACGACAGAGCCGAAGTACTGCCAATTTTTCATGCTTTGACAGGATGCTATACCGTATCTTTTTTTAATGGAAAAGGTAAAAAGAGTGCGTTTGATGCCTGGATTGCCTACCCTGAAGTAACTTGTGGGTTTAAGAAATTGTTGGATGGAAGAATAGAAGATGTGAATAGTTACCGTACATCCAGAAATTTGTTTTGACAATGTACGACCGGTAAGTATAAAGTAGTTTAATACAGATTCAGCTTACCTATTTCAATATAAGAATTACTGTCATATTTTATTTTTCAGCTCAAGCCCCTGCACTACAGTGAACTAATGCAGAAAGAAGTATCTGTTCACAAAGAAGGAGAGACAGTTGGAGAATATTCCTCCAACGGAAGCCGCTCTACACCACACACACTGCGGGCAATATATCAGGGAGTTCATGTCTGGGGACAAGCCTTAGTGCCTAAGCAAGACCTTCCGAGTCCTTTATTTACCAGATGTGGCAAATGTGTGCCTAGAGTTACAGTTGCAAAAACCGTTGCAACTGTATTAAAAGAAAATTAAAATGCACAGAGTTATGTCTGTGTGCCGGCAACTGTGCCCGATAATTAAATTATTTTATAGAAAAAAACATTGATTCGTGTTTATTCACAAAGTAAGCATGTTTTGCAAAAAAATACAACCGCAGCACGAGCAGCTACACCTGCCTAGCGCGAGTGTAGCTACCCGCGCTGCGGTTTTTTAATTTTTTTAGCATCTATTTGTAGAAGGTGATATTTCAAAGTGTATGTATTTAGAATCTGCATAAAATGCGCTATATTATAGTATTTTTTGTATTATATTTTTAAGCACTATATAAAAGTAATGAGCTCTCAAAGCAAAAATCTCCAAGTGAGATTTTCACATTTTTACGTTTTTCTTGTAAAATTACTATGAAACTTAGTATAATTAATATCAGAAACAGATTCTACGTCTTTGGCTTATACGAAAATGATACCAATCTTGCCCTAGTAGCCACCAGGACGAGGATAGATTTTTTTAGAGACCGGGTGGTGGCCATCTTTGAACCCCCCTCTCCCCCGCTAGCCGCATGTTTTGTTTTGCCCCCCGGACATAAAATGCTTAGAGTCACTTAAGTCAAAAAAGGTGGGAGCAGTTATGAAGTTGATCTTTAAAAATTGTATTAAGCTATGAGCTTCATCACATATGTTCCTTAATAACCACTGACCAGTGGCTAATGAACCTATGTAGTTTATAATATTACCTCAGAATACAGAACAAATTTCTCTTTTTCAAAACAAAAGAAAAAATTCTGTATTCTGAGAATATCATGAGTAGCATGAATATGCAGCATAAATCATTTGGTTAGTAAAATAAACTAAATTGGTTCAATTATACTTACTTAGATTTAGGGCATGAATTGGTTGTAAGCTGGACATTTCTATTTCAAAAAGGCACTTTTTTTTAAGTCTAGACTGAAAACAATTCTTAGCTCTTGCAAAAACCCTTCCAAATGAGGTTTAAACTAAGTTAATGTACTTCCAAGTTTATTTTTGTATTATAATGTTATAAGGCATAAGCAGCAGTATCAATAGCTAAGTAACTTTATCTTAATTTGATAAAAAGCAACATTCATCCACAACACAAACAAATAATATTTAATAAATTCATTCAATGAAAACAGAAAAGTCAAGTTGTCAAAAGTCAAAACAATTCGGATTTCAGCGCCAAAAAATTTAAAGTTTTTTTTTAATATTTAACTTTTGGCTATGGAATTACCACAGTGTAATAACTAGTTATTTACACTGTGGAATTACTATTTATACCGTAAACAGAGGATAGATGGGTTTCTTTTTCTAAGATTTATACCGTATTTAATTATACGTATAGGGACCGTGCAGAAACTATAGAGGGCATCGTAATTCGACACCAGCGACACGATGCGAGTAAAAGAAGTAACTTGTGACTTGTGAGTGACTTTGGCTTCGCATTCTCTTTGACCCCGGCTAGTTTATAAGTGATTTTTTTTTGTTTTAGACTATAAAATGATTTAATACTTACACTCCCAAGTGGCCACATGCGGCCGCGAGAATAACAACAGATTTCCAAGAATCCGCGATCGAAGGATTAAAGTAAAAGACTAGATGACGCCCGCAACTCCGTTGCGCCAAAAATCATTTATCGCGCGAGAACCGTACATTTTCCCGGGATAAAAAGTATCCTATGTCCATTCCCGGGGTTCAAAGTAAATCCATACCAAATTTCAGCAAAATTGGTTCAGCGGTTTGGGCGTGAAGTGCTAACAGACAGACACACTTTCGCATTTATAATAATAAGTATGGATGGGTTCTACCCGTAAAAAAAGATCGAAAGCGTGAATAAAACTGTATAAAGCTTATCTAGTTAACCAAGAAAATATCTGAAAAAGTAATTAGCATCCATCAGCATAGAAAGTAAAAACTTGATAAATATTGCAATAAAATAATGAAGATGCAAAAAATACTTATAATTACTGAAAATGCTTGTTGATTAATAAAATAAAACAAGTTCACTAAAATAAATGCTTTTATTTCATCAACCTTTTGCGATTCGATCGATTCCATCTCCACACATCTCCACAACTTTTGTCTGTCACTATTTTTAACTAATTTCAGTGTGGTCCTCATCAGTGCAAACAAATAACAAACAAAGACTGCACTATTAATCTTTTTCCTACTTGAAGAATCATCCTTTTGAGAACCAACACTTCAATGACAAGATGGTTCAAGTTCAACACTATCCTCAGTGTTGAATTCCTGGCAGGACTTCTTCAAATTATCCTTAATTTTGATGCAACTTTATGCCAATTAAATGAGCGGTGCGGTGAGGTAGGTATGTATATCAATTTACAAAAAAAAAAAAAAAACACTTCAAAAGTACTATAACATCTTCGAAGTGAATCAATCCAACAAATATTGTAGCTTAATCGCAATCGTGTGGTTTTCCTCACTATTTACTTACATGGAATTATCGAATCAAATTTCGTTACTGATAAATCAATATTTATCTCTTTTAGAACAAAACACATAATTCTACTAAATTATGCATGAATGCACTTAACCACTCTATATATATATCGTCTTCCGACGCTCGGGACATACGACCGTTGCCGAACAGTGACGAAGATTTCTATGCGCATTATTACTTTGGGAGTACTGTAGATGGAAGCCAGTTTGGATGTTTACTGAAAGAAGCAACGGTTATAGGTTAGGTTCATATTGTGTTCATCAAAAATGAATTTACGGTTATAATCTACAAAATTCTGTGTTTTACGAGTCTACACATAACATTCATGGAACTTTTTAAATAGTTACGTATGTTTTACCGGCTTTTATCCATTTCTTTCGTTTTTCAATAAGCCAAGGCATGTGAATACTTTAGGCAGAAAAATTGTAAAACTTAAATAGGTATCTTTACATCGTTCTATTTGCTTTTATTTTTCTTGTATGTATTAGAACATCCGGGAATACAACAATGCATTTAAATTCTTGAAAATACTCAAATTTCTCAAGAAATCTTATAATTTTCCGTAGCTTGACTTGAACTTGACAATAAAATTTTCGCATAAGTTTCGGCTTCTCGTCACTAGTGGCAGGGTCATCGCTGTGCACGGTCCCTAATACCGAAAATTATGATTTTGGTCTCATTCGATTCGGAATACCATCTAGAACATTCTGTCAAAATTTCAAGACGGGCTGAAAAAAAATGCAAAAGTTATAAACAATTAAGTAAACATAAAAATAAGGGTTTGGTTTTTTTTTAATATTTCAAAAACTATCTGAGATAATCAAAATTTGAAAATAGATCCTTAAAGAGCAGGAAATTTTCTAAAAAATCCTAGATCCTGGAACCTTATCAAAAATCCTTATAGCTTTAATCGAGCGGCGAAAGTAACGGTAAAACCGCGTGGTTCGGGTTTCGCGTGATTTGCCGCAATCTGCTACGTGAACTAAAAAATATTTTAAGTGATTAAATATTAATATTAAGGAATAAAAAAAATTGGGTACTAAGTAGACATATCAATAACAATGATATTGTATGTTACTAACGTAACGTATTTTAGAAACTCATTGTATCAATAAACAATAATCCGTTAACAAAAATAAATTATCACAATTTGTTTAATTATTATGCTTTTCTTAATTTGTTAATAGTCACCATTTTAATGTTAACATAAAAACGCTGATTATTTCTAAACAAGAAATCTAGAAATTTTTATTGACGTGATAACGTCTTATAATTCGATATGGGGTGCGCGCCCGAAAAACATGACAGTTCATGCGGCGTTACCTCGCTGACAGCTCTGATGCGTTCCATTTACACTCTCAAGTCTCTCAACAACCGTAAGGCCCACCTGGGCCGCGCTCTTTGTTTCGATTATATTACGTATTTCGATGACTTAGAGAATACTTTTGTATGAAGAAGTTTGGTTAGTTATGATGACCTTTGATACATTGACCACACTCTGAATGAAAAATAATCTGTGAGCTATTAGTATTATTTCGGCTATTCAAAATTGTGCTCTATTTCCTACGTGTCAAGGTATGACTTAACCGATTCGTTGCCACCTTCATTTTCACGAATTCTTATCGCAGGCCAAGCAGTTTGTTCGATGACGCGCCATAAGCGTCATCGGCCCTGCTAAACAATGACGCCCCACGTGTGGCATTGGCCACTGGTTGTGTTTTAAGCCGGCTCTACACTCTCGACGAGACACAGCGAGGCGGCCCGAGTGCGAGAGTGTAAATGGGTGCGCTCGCCTCGTCTCGCCTGTCTCGGACCCACTCGGTCCGTTGTCGGTATTTTGCGCCCGAGACAAAGGGTCTCGCGAGGAAAACGAGCGCACTACTGTACACTCTCGCGTCTTTCAGTACTAGTCCCGCCGTTGGACAGTGTAGAACAGAAAAATAACAATAATAAACGTCATTATTAGTCATTATCTGTGAGAAATAAAATTAAATATGATTATAAATCTTTGGATTACAATGATATCTTTCGATGCATGGTGAATGGTGAATGGTCGTTTTCGTCCATCTTCTCTGAGTTCTTAACTGCGATTGAACTAAGCGAGAATGTACATGATCGCTCTCGGGCAAGGGGCTCTCGCACGAGACTCTCGCCCGAGAGCTCTCGGCGAGAGTGTACAGCGGGCATTATGCACATTTAGACAAGGAATTGTAATTACAGTATAATAAATTAGTTTTAACGTGTTTTTAACAATCCTTGTATGCCGCGCCTGGCGAATCATCGGCCTCACTGAATCTTTTTTAAGGACGCGCTGGGCGCGGCAGTGGCCACGAATCGGTTAATATATGAAGAATAAAGTATTCGTTTATTTCTTCTGAACAAGTCACTAATTATAGTTTCGAAAGTTTATAATTGAGAAACTAATATCACATCGGACTAAATACTATATTATGATGGCTTGATAGATAGAAAATTTAACATATATTATAATGTAGTTCACACAAACATAAAATATGGATTATATGTAAGAATATTTCATATTACATTAATTTTACAAAGAGGGTAGGCCGGGCGCCATTTTTTTTGCACATTGACCTGCCAACTTTTTTGCATAGATTTTTCCCGGAACTGAGGGGTTAAGGCTATGACGTTGTCACGTTCAACTATCGTCAGTAAACCGACTTTACAGACAACCGATTTTATTCTTTTGAGCTAATCTTAAAAGGGCTTAGAAGAGATTCCCGTTGAAAAAATTCATTTTTTTTATTTTTCACTTTTTTATCAACATTTAAAAGCATTCCAAAATTATTCATGTAAATAAAGCAATTACGGTACTTTTATATCCAATTATTGTTATAATTCATAGCATTCCAAAATTATTCATGTAAATAAAGCAATTACGGTACTTTTATATCCAATTATTGTTATTATTTTGTTTTGTTGTTGTTAGAAGCCAGATAACAATATATATTTTTATATTTATGACTAATAAAATTTAAATAATCATTTTTATTGATGAAAAAACCCTAATTGCTTTATTTACATGAAAATTTCATGAATGCATTTGATTGTTCATAAAAAAGTGAAAAATCAAAATTATTGAATTTTTCCACCGGATATCTCTTCTAAGCCCTTTTAAGATTAGCTCAAAAGAATAATAAAAATTTCTAGATTTTTTGTTTAGAAATAATCAGCGTTTTTATGTTAACATTAAAATGGTGACTATTAACAAAAGCATAACATTTAAACAAATTGTGATAATTTATTTTTGTTGACGGGTTATTGTTTATTGATATGTCTACTTAGTACTCAAATTTTTTTGTTTCTTTATATTAATATTTAATCAGTTAAAATATATATTTTTAATTCGCGTGGCAGATTGCGGCAATTCACGCGAAACCCGAACTACGCGTTTTTACCATTACTTTCGCCGCTCATTTAAAGCTATAAGAATTATTGGTAAGATTCCAGAATCTAAGGTTTTTTTAGGAAATTTTCTGCTCTTTAAGGATCTTTTTTCAAATTTTGATTATCTCAAATAGTTTTCGAAATATTAAAAAAAATCCAAACCCTTCTTTTTATGTTTACTTAATTGTTAATAACTATTGCATTTTTTTTCAGCCCCTCTTGGAATTTTGATAGAATGTTCTAGATGGTATTCCGAATCGAATGAGACCAAAATCATAATTTTCGGTGCATGAGATCAGGTTTTGACGAAAATGGCACTTGTTAATCAGACTAAGTAGTAAAAACTTACTATAGTGGGCGTTATTATAAGATTTAAGTTTCAACAATAAAAAAATCTACTAAGAGGTTTCAAACAATTTCTATGTCTTTAATAAAGTGCTTATTCCATTTGACTAAATTTAGACGTCCAGAAGTAGTTCAGAAAGTTCATAATTCATAATTTTACGTGGAGCAAAAATTCTTTCAACCATCTTTTTCGCCTTTTATTTATTTTTATTTTCATTGAGCCAACAGCTCAGCCATTGAGAAGACCAATTTTTTGTTGCTTTGATAGAACTGGAGCCATTAAGAAGACTTCTGACCAAAATGACAACTGATTTAGTCACTAAATTAGGACAAGTGGAATAAGAAGCTTCTAATTAGTTTCCTATGTAGGATCCTAGCTAGGACTTCTAAATAGGACAAGTGGAAGAAGCGCTTAAGTTCTAACTGACTAATTAATCAGTGTTGCCAGATGGTTTCAACCTTTTATCTGTAGTGGGAACTGCTAAATCTGTATTAAAATCAATAATTATATAGTCTGTCAAAAAAGTGAAGAAATTAAAAAGTGGCAATATCGTAGTGTCATCCCTTTCAAATCAATCTAAGAAAAAATCGGTTGTCTGTAAAGTCGGTTTACTGACGATAGTTGAACGTGACAACGTCATAGCCTTAACCCCTCAGTTCCGGGAAAAATCTATGCAAAAAAGTTGGCAGGTCAATGTGCAAAAAAAATTGCGCCCAGGCCGGGCGCAATTTTTTTTGCACCTCCTCTTTGTAAAATTAATGTAATATCCTTACATACAATCCATATTTTATGTTTGTGTGAACTACATTATAATATATGTTAAATTTTCTATCTATCAAGCCATCATAATATAGTATTTAGTCCGATGTGATATTAGTTTCTCAATTATAAACTTTCGAAACTATAATTAGTGAAGTCACTAATTATAGTTTCGTTTATTTCTTCTGAACTAATAAAGTATTCGTTTATTTCTTCTGAACAAGTGTTCAGAAGAAATAAACGAATACTTTATTCTTCATATATTAAGTCATACCTTGACACGTAGGAAATAGAGCACAATGTTGAATAGCCAAAACAATACTAATAGCTCACAGATTGTTTATTTATTTTTCATTCAGAGTGTGGTCAATGTATCAAAGGTCATAACTAACCAAACTTCTTCATACAAAAGTATTCTCTAAGCCATCGAAATACGTAATATAATCGAAACAAAGAGCGCGGCCCAGGTGGGCCTTACGGTTTTTGAGAGACTTGAGAGTGTAAATGGAACGCCTCAGAGCTGTCAGCGAGGTAACGCCGCATGAACTGTCATGTTTTTCGGGCGCGCACCCCATATCGAATTATAATGGAGGCACTTCACATGGCTATTTGTATTTGCTATTGGCTATTTGTTGTATTTGGCAAAATTATTGACGAATACACAAACAAGCAAATATAGGCAAATACGGCCCTCCACACATGGACGTCAAATACCAAACTTTTACTTTATTTTCTTTACTTGCCTATTTGACTCCTTTGATGTGCGTCAAAAACCGACAAAGGTACGGATACGTGTATTTGGTATTGGTCATATTTGTACAAATAGGCAATACAAATAGGCAAATAAGGCCAATATTTGTCAAACATACCCTCTACACATGGTGATTGTTTGGCGAATACATCAAATACGCAAATACAAATAGCCATGTGAAGTGCCTACATAAGACGTTATCACGTCAAAAAGGGATGACACTACGATGTTGCCACTTTTTAATTTCTTCACTTTCTTGACAGACTATATATTATGTTATACGATCTGGAATCCATTCGTAGGTAATTTCTAAAGTGAGCTGGTTCCAAGTATTTCAGAAAGTTCATAATTAATAATTTTTCGTGGAGCAAAAATTCTTGCAACCATCTTTTTCGTCTTTTATTTATTTTGATTGAGGCAACAGCTAAACCTATGAGAAGACCAATTTTTTGTTGCTTTGACAGAACTGGAGCCATTAAGAAGACGTCTGGCCAAAATCGCCGCCTCGTCACAAGTCACAACTGATTTAGTACCTAAATTAGGACAAGTGGAATAGGAAGCTTCTAATTAATCTTCTTTTTAGGATTCTAATTAGAACTTCTAAATTTAGTCAAATGGAATATGCGCTAAAAGCAGAAACTAGGTAAGTAGAAACTCAGCTCTTTATTTCCTCGATTAAAAAACATCGAATCTATTATCGTTTTCGGCATCTGCACTGCACCGGGGCAGGGTGGGTCGACAGGATACGGAAACAGCCGAAATTTGAATTAAGCACATAAACTACGTAGAGTGCGTTTCATCAAATAGTTCCTTTGCCGTCATGTTGGCACTAATGCAAATTAATGTTGCCACATTACCCTTACTGTGCTACCTTAAATTAGGGGAGATAATATTATGTTATCACAAAATGCACTTAAAGAAAATTGTACATAATTCTAACAGCTTTCGCCCGCGGCTCTGCCTGCGTTAACGTCTATACTCTATCCTTCGGGGACCGTTCTTTTTCCCGGGATAAAAGGTACCCTATGTCCTTCTCCATACCCCAGACAACGTGTACCTATGAAAGTTTCATTATGATCCGCTTAGTACTTTATGTGAGAAGGCGTAACAACCAAATTCACTTTCGCATTTACTAGTTAAAAGCAGAGCTTTGTGAGGGCTCGCGTCATCACACCTTCATTGACTGATGATAACACATTTACATGTAAATGCTATGTTAAAGCACAAATCAATAGGCGTCACAGTTTGTCCGTAAAGTGTACCACAAAATGTACAGGTTGTGAGATGTATTAGGGCTCGCTTCGCTCGCCCTGATAATATTATTGTACTAGCTTTTACCGGCCGCGCCTTCGTTCGCGTGTATGTAGTTTTCATTACTAGAAGTGCGTTTCATCAAATAGTTCCTTTGCCATCATGTTGGCATTCTCTGTTAATAACGTAAGCATGGTAGACACGCTCTGCAAGTATTCATAAGTTTTACTGTGTTTCATGGTGATTAAACTGACGCTGGTAACCCTATTTCACTAAGCCGTAATGGCGGCAACCCGAGTTTAATGGAATTATTAGGGCCTAGTTACGTTTTTCACGTTCACAAAACTCTTTCACTCTTAGCACCATCATTATTTCACCACTCTTTAATGTTTTCGTCATGATTTTCTCACGAAATCACAGTAAAACTTATGAAAACTCGCAGAGCATGTCTACCTTATTGACAGACAGGAATGCCAACATGACGGCAAAGGAACTATTCGATGAAACCAGGGTGACCATATTTAAATTACAGATCCTGCCTTACTTTGGTCAAAAAACTGCCAAATCCTGCCAAAGCCTGTAGCAAAAAATGCCCAAATACTGCCATCTTTATTTACTGTTGTTTTAAAGTAAGAAAAGTAAAAATACACATTTATTATATTGCATTTTTTATTAGATTAAACATTCGCATCGTTTTCTTCCATTTCTTCATCTTTATACATAGATTTGTTCATGCAATTCAAATCAAAATTTATTTTGTAGTTTTGAAGGAAAATTTGCAATCACTATGCTCACCAATGCCTTGCTTTTAACATGCAACATAGATGCAACATGTTTGTTTATAAAATCGGCCAAGTGCGAGTCGGGCTCGCCCACGAAGGGTTCCGTACCGTTACAGAGAGAAATCAGAAAGTAGGCAAAACATTGTGTTTTTTTATGGGATTAAATATTTATTTATTTAAATTTTATTAATAATAATTAAATTACAAATATAATTAAGGATTTTGTGAAAATTTAAAGCGTTTAGCTAAGTTGTATGGGAGCTCCCCTTGAATATTAATTTTATTTTGATTTTAGTATTTGTTGCTCCGGTTGCTTGGTTTAGCGGCACCGGAAATACACAATCTGTGAAAATTTCAGACTCTAGCTATAGCAGTTCTTGAGATACAGCCTGGAGACAGACAGACGGACAGACAGACATCGAATTCTCATGAATAGGGTCCCGTTTTTACCCTTTGGGTATTGAACCCTAAAAACGGTTCCAAGTTTTTGTATTGATTTGGGAGAACATTCCTTCGCCTGAAGCGTTAGACATTAGACATTAAGCATAACAATCCCTTTGAAACATTTAAAATTAAACTGTCTATTAGAATTTCGCATTTTGCCTATTGCACCCCAAAAATTATCTACACTTATAACAGAATTTGAATTACTACCACTAATACAGTCGCCAGAGGTTTTAACCTCCGAAAATTGTAATAGTGAATGGATTTTTGTTTTTGAGGTGTCATTTTCTTTTTTACACTATAACTTGCAAAGTTTACAAAAAAAATTTTTGTGCTTTTAATTTTTTAGTTACTTAATTAAAAATTAATATTTCACCATATAAAACCGGTCCAGAAAAAAATTTTTTTTCTTGTTCCCGTTATTTAATGACTGTTATCCGATTTTTTACGTTGAAAATTAACCAAATACACAATTTTTAAAAAAGAAAGTTTGCTTTGCTAAGCTAAATACAACTATAAGGATTTTGCAAAGTTTTTAGAGATTAACGCTCGTCGTAACAAAGATAAAAGGGTTTGGGTTGATTTAAGGGTTGTAACGAAAAGTGTGTTAAGCTTTCTTGTTGTGCGTATTTAATTTCTAGAGAAATGATAACTTTTTAGTACTTAAAAACGTTTAAATATCTCCAAAAATGTGTAAAATAGACCGAAAATATTTTTCTATATTTGTTGAAAATTTATTTAAGTGAGAGCTAAAACATTAAATGCATCGACAAATGAAAGACTTTTTCTAGTCTTTGAAATATATTTAAACTTCCTACTTAAAGCCAGAAAAAAAATTGGGTGCTACAAATCTCACGTACATACTAAAGACGCATGCTGCGACCTATGTTTGGAAAATGCTTACCTGAATACAAAAAATATCAGTTCTTAACCTAATTTGTATTTTTTTCCTTTAAGTATGTTTTAGCAAATATAATTGATGAAAAAAAAATCAATATTATTCTGTAAAAACCTAACCAAAAGAAATAAAATACAGATTTTCTTCGAAATATCCGTGAAAAGTTTGTGCTACATTTTCAGAAAATTTAATAAAGTAAGAGCTAAAAAGTTGTACACATTAAGAAATAGAAGGCTTTGTTAAGCCTAAAAAATAATTTTAAACTTCCTATTTAAAACCAAAGAAAAATAGGAACGCCATTAACCTGGCGAGGCACACAACAAGCACATTCGGAGGTATGCTCATCTACATACAAAAATATTAATTTTAAATCTAAATTATATATTTTTCAACTTATTTTCTTTCTTTGGAGTATAAGCAACGATACAAATCAAAAAATAATAATTTTATTATTTTGCTATATATTTATTAGAAAGAAATATGCAAATTTTCTTCAAAATTTTACAGTTTATGAGTTTACTTGAAGTGGAAGAGAATAATTTAAAAATTAAAATCACAACTTTTCAATAGGTAAACTTAATAAAGTTTAGTAAATAATAATTTATGTTATCAGCTACACATTCCTTTTTTTCTTTTCAATTTTCATCTACTATTGCAAAAATCGGAGGTTTGCACGATTTTTACGCTCTGGGAACTCCACTACACCAGATTCTAATAAATCACTGAATACTTTGATGCAAAAATAACATTTATTTTTCATACCCCAATCCTGCCAAAACCTGCCAAGTTTTTAAAACGTCAACCGATCATGCCATAGGCCAAAATAAGACGCCAATCCTGCCAAAATGGCAGGAACCTGCCACATATGGTCACTCTAGATGAAACGCACTATATTGCACTATGATGATCCACGAAGCACGTGGACTTAGTACATAGTATAAAATATGTTCTTAATTTAAACTGCGCTTATATCCGTATCCTGTCAGCCCACCCTGCCCCGGGGCAGTGCAAATGCCGAAAACGATATAAAATATTATCACAGATTAAGGATATATATATATATATATATATATATATATATATATATATATATATATATATATATATATATATATATATATATATATATATATATATATATATATATATATATATATATATATCTATATTTTTATTTTATTTTATTTTTATTCATTTTCAAGAAATAATTACAAGACAACTTAGAACAAAGCTGCAACATACGGTATGCAAAAAATAAAATGGTGTTCTTAGAAGGAACGATCTGAGCCAGAGCCAAGTCATTGTTGGACAAAAAAAGAAGCAAGACATTGAGCTGCCGGCCTTATAGAAGTACTCCCCCGACCGCACGTTGTGGAAAGTAAGATCTGATCAAGAACTATACCTCAGTGTGAGAGAGGCCTGAGCTTTTTCTACAGGGTAATTCAGTGCGGTCCGGTACTCTGATGCTCGTCAATGACAGAGAGAATTACTAAAACAGGAGCTACAGCCAATTGATAGTATAATGTCCACACCAACGGTGCACGATGATGGATAGACAGTGCGGAGTGCGAGAGTCTATCGAAAAATAAGTGAAGCAGCGACTTCTTTACACAAGCTACATTTTGTTTATAGTTTTCTTTAGTTAGTCTACCTTATTTTTAATATGTAATTTATGTAAATAAAATATTTCCTAAGGCTCTAGTTTAAGTTCCATTTTTAAGTAGGTACGATGTCTATAGATATTAATAATGGTAACCAAGGCATTGCATGCCCGCACTGCCCATGCTCAAGTCGCCGATTTAATGGTACTCACGGGTTGAATATACACATCAGCCGCAAGCACAAGAACCCGTTCCCGCAATCTTCGTCCGACTTATCCTGTATCTCGACATCCCTCGGCGGCACCACCCCGCCCAACCAGGTCAGTAACGGCCCATTCGACTTCGACAGACTTTCCAAACTCAAGCGCAGTGTCCGCGTATTAAAACATGTGCCCAAAGGAGCCAGAAGTCTAGCAGCTGGCAAACTTGCAGACCTGATCGATGTTTGTGTCAATAGGAACTCAAAAACAGCCTGGTATGAATTTTTAACCTTTGCCTACTCTGCACTGAGAGTACCAGATCAGACAGGCCAATCATCTCTAACGACAAAAGTAAAACACAATATTGACAACCCCTGCTCTTTGCCATGCGAGATCCCATGTCGGCTGCCTTTCGATTTATGCAAAAGGGTTGAAGCAAAAGTACACGAAGGTGATTTAGCAGGAGCGGCACGTCTGCTCGTCTCAGACTGCAAAATCGCCCCCACCAACATAAACACTCTAGAGTCCCTAATCCAAAAACATCCTGCTCCCTCCCGCCCACTGTCCATACCACCCCTGTCTCCCGTAGTGTCTGTACCTCCTCTAACGCTGTCCCCTGCAGACGTTGCTTCCGCTATACAAAGCTTTAGTAACTCATCTGCCTCCGGCCCAGACGGCATCCGCCCCCAACACCTTAAAGAATTAACATCACCGTCTGCCGGCAACAACGGCCCACGTCTGCTAAAATCACTTACCAATCTCTGCAATTTCTTACTACAAGGCACATTAAACCCTGACGTTTCTCCACACCTTTATGGGGCGACACTTTGTGCCCTCTTAAAAAAAGATGGAGGCATACGTCCAATTGCCGTAGGTTCCACTTTTAGACGCCTCGTAGCGAAGTGCGCATGTCGAGCCGTTAGGGATTTTATGGCATCACACCTGCAACCTACCCAAATTGGCTTCGGTACCGCCCTCGGCTGCGAGGCGGCAATCCACGCGACGCGGGCTTTTGCTTTGAACCCAGATAACAGCGACTGTGTCATCATCAAGGTGGATCTAAAAAACGCCTTCAACGCCGTCGAAAGGGATATCATCCTAAACGAGGCAAAGGAATTAATTCCTTCGCTATATCCCTTTCTACATCAATGCTACGCTTCACCCAGTAATTTAACATACAAAAATCACATAATTCCTTCGCAGGTAGGAGCGCAACAAAGTGACCCCCTAGGTCCCCTGATATTTAGCTTAGCCATCCACCAATCCATATCCTCCATAAAGTCTCCCCTAAACGTCTGGTACCTTGACGATGGCACAATCGGGGGTAGTCCAGAGTCAGTCGCGGAAGATATACACACTCTCTCCAGCAGTCTTAAAGAACTGGGACTCGAAATAAATACAAACAAATGTGAAATATTCGCTTGCGGAGACACAGCCGAACAGAAAATCACCATTTTTGACTCTTTGTTTCCTGGAATTAAAACCCTAAGCAAATCTACATTTTCTCTGCTAGGCGCGCCAATATTCCCGGATGCCATTCCATCAACTCTAGAAAGTAAGGCCAAAATTCTAACACAAGTCCGAGAACTTCTCACCAAAGTATCTTCTCACATTGCCTTAATACTGTATCGCAGCTGTTTCTCTCTGCCCAAGCTCACTTATGTAATAAGGACGGCCCCCACCTGGCGATTTCCCAAGGAGGTCTGTCAGTTAGACAGTATTATCCGATCCACGCTAGAGGAAATACTCAATATTTCTCTAGATGATCCGCAATGGCAACAGGCTGCGCTACCGGTAAAACACGGTGGTTTGGGCATCAGGAGCAAAGGGTCTGTCGGTTTGCCGGCCTTTCTTGCGTCGTCGAATGGGGTTGCTGATCTTGTCACTAACATTTTAAAAATCCAAGGTGCAAGATGCAGCATCCCCTTTTTGAGCGACGCAGAAACTGCCTGGCAAGAATTATATCCTGGCATCAACCCCCCCGAGGGTGTCACCTCCCAGCGTGCATGGGATGACCTGAGCTCCAGATATACCTTAACGCTTATGTTGAACTCACGGTCGGAATCATCACTGGCCCGTATTAAGGCAGTTTCCTGCGTGGAATCTAGTGCCTGGCTCCAAGCGTTGCCGTCACCGTATCTCGGCACCTTTCTTGACGATAACACCCTAAGAATAGCAGTGGCCCTGAGACTAGGCTGTGAAGTGTGCGAGCCTAATCGTTGCCCCTGCGGTACTGAGGTTGACGCATACGGCCACCATGGGCTCAGCTGCATTAAAGCTGCCGGTCGTTTTACTAGACACCACGCCCTCAACGACATTCTCCGTCGAGCCTTGGTGTCGGCAGACGTGCCGTGCGTGCTTGAGCCCCCTGGCTTGAGCCGAAGCGACGGCAAACGCCCGGACGGCCTTTCCCTGATCCCTTGGAAGAAAGGTCGGTGCCTCATATGGGATGCCACGTGCGTTAGTACGTACGCTACCTCGCACATTTCCGGCACTGCCCAAAATGCGGGATCTGCCGCCGAGTACGCTGCTCGGCAAAAGCACAACAAGTACACGGATTTGGAACAACAGTACCTCTTTGTGCCTTTTGCCGTCGAAACGGGAGGTCCGTGGTGCAACGAAGCGAAAGCTTTCGTTCGCCAGCTCGGACGTCGGTTGCGGGAATCGGGTAACGATCCCCGCTCCGGGGCTTACCTGGCCCAACACGTCTCCCTAGCCATTCAGCGCGGTAACGCGGCCAGTGTGATGGGGACGTTTGAGCATGGTACGCTGCGGGGTGGCCTTTTTGATTAAGATCTTTTGTTTTTCATTTTTTTTATTCTAATTATTATCATTGTTAAATTATTTTTTATTTATGTAGATTTAATAAATATTAAATGTTATGGAATTTAACGGATAATATATATAGATGTAACCTTAGCCCGTCATCGCGTGGCCATTTTGTGCTTATTTTCATACAAGTAGTGTGCGTTTATTTTCTTGAATATTTCTATTTGTCGATCATTTCGAAGCACATTATTATACAGAAAAGAAAGTCATTTAGTTCATGATATCGATAAACTATAGTTCAAGTAATGAGAATCCGTAAACACACGTAAAAAGCTATGCAATTTTTGTAGACAAATTATTAATTGATGTGACATTTTTAGCACTTATGCCTTATATAGCACGAATAAGGGATTATTAAACTTATAAATTATCTTTTTAGCTTACAAAAATACCGATTGAAAAGCCCAAAAAACGTTGTTCAAAACTTACATATTAAATGTTAAATCCACGTGTTTGAGGCATTCTTTGGCCATTCTTATGGTTTATTATTTAGCGGAACCACAAAACTCAACAATATCTAACATAAAATGTTCACTAAAAACCTTTATTAACACTTTTATTTCATGAAATATGCAGATCGACTCCTTTGTTATGTCCGAGTAAGTAGGACATAACATTACACGCTTTTGACGCTTATATACCGTTATAAGGCTCTCTCCTAGTGTATATTATCTCAATGAATATTATTCTATTTTATCTTCAATCTATGCGTAAAAAAATTTAACGTCATTTTGACGTACATATGTCAAATTTGTGTCAAAATTCTTACGCCAAATTTTCAAACTTCAAAGGAACGTCAAAATTTTATTAGAGAATAGAAAACTGCAGGTGGCGGTTGATGTTATACGTTGTTTGTATTATTTTTGTAATTCAAATAATATTATTGGATTTATTTCTAGCTTAATATGTTAATTTTTCGATGTGGGCTAGTTGTTTTCATCGCAACATATATTTATTCGTAAGTGATTTTAGTTTGGACGTATACTCAACCGGAAAAAGGGTATTATGTTATATGTATAGCGCAACATAAATAATGAAAAACAATTTATTTAATGAATTTAAAGTCATAATCTTGAACATTTTCAATTTTAGTATCTTGTTGTATCACTTCATAAGTATTTGTGTTTCATTTGCTAAGACAGCTGACTGACTCCTTTCACTTTCCTTCACTTATTAATGTTTGTTTTTCATTTCAGAATTTCGTTAAAGTATAATAAAGAAGCAAATTTTTTGAATTCTGGACTTGTAATCTTGTATAGTGTCAGTGGAATATTAGGTAAGCAATTCCTATTATATCTGATGTTTTGCATGCATGTGAACTTTATAGGTTTCTCATCAATACCTAATAATAATCGGTCTCTAATATCTACTGTTTATTGTAACTACAAACAAAGAAATTACCTTTGTTCCTGCTTCTATAAAGTTTCTTCAGAACAAGGTACATATCGCTTTCGTTCCCAAGAGGTCGCATGCGACCGCGAGAACAAATATATTTTGTTTACTAGAGTAAAAAAAATATTCATGTACTTATCTAAATTTCAATTATTCTCAATTTACCTTAAAAACTTAAATCATATTTTTATTACTTAATATTGAGCACCAATGGCATTATCATGTAAAAACATACTTTTAACCCAAACATATTCCATCCTTCATTTATACTAATATAAAAAGCCATATACTAACTTTTTTGCAGCTGGGAAAATCATCTACGACAGATACCAGCAAATCCACGTACTAGGTTCACTAACCCAAAACCCAAATGTGACTTCCTTCGCCAACCGGATCGCTTCCTTCTCAGCCTCTCTCTTGTCATTGGGCTTCCTGGTTTACATTCTATTATTGTCATTTAAGGTAAGCGTCTTATTGTATGTTACTAATAATATTATGTACAACATTGTTGCCTGCAGCAGTGTCACACCAAAATTTGTTTAGCTGGAACAGGACATTTTTTTGGGATTAATCCTTAATTCTTTACCAGGCCCTATTTAAAAAAATTGGTTGGTATTTATTTTTATATTAATTGGTATTTAAAAAAAAGAGGCTTAAGAATAAAGAGGTAGCAAACAGACAACCATTTTCGTATGTATTTTAAGTGTGGCTAATTATTGTAAGTTGCATAAATTTTTGCCAAAGGTATTATTGTGTATTTTTTAATTTTTGTTGAGGGTGTTATTTTGGTCTGCAATCAGACTGCAATCAAAAAAAAAATGCTCAAAAGTGATTAATTTTTAACAACAGCTTGCAATACACATTTAATTGTACATTTCTTTACGCCACTGTACATCATTAAAAAATATTACTAAAGTTATGTCGTAATTGACAGTATCTGTTCACTGATGCACGTCACTTTTTTATACAACTTCAGATGAATGTTGTTACTAAACTGGAGTCATTTGTAATCTCTGCTCTAATAGCTTGGGCTTTCTAAAATACAACAAAACTATTGTCAGTATATGACAGACCTTTATTAGCTCCTCTTTTCTTTGCTAATTTTGTTTTGGGCCTTGCAACTATAGCAAGAATTTATGATTAAGATTATTTTTTCGCGGAAATTATGCTAAAATACTAAAATGCAAGGAAAAACTTGGAAGTTTTTTTATTACCCCACACAGTGGGGTGGACGCGAAAAAAATAATCATCCCCGCTTGATGTGTAGGGGAGGTACCATATTATATTTTTTTAAAGATTTTATATACCATTGTTGGCATCATGTGCATTCCATAGCTTCACTCTGCATCCTCTATCGGTTGTATCACGGGGAGTGCTCTGAGGAATTGTTCGGAATCATACCACCGGCAACTTTTCGCCATCGTCCCACGCGAAAAACATACCATCCTCATCACCTTGATGAGTGGCAGTCTTCCACAGTGCGTTTTTCGCGTAACTTTCTGCCGCGCACTGTAAAACTCTGGAACGAACTGTCATCAGCAGTATTTCCGGACCTATACGACCTGCAAACCTTCAAGAAAAGAGCGTATTCCCTCTTAAAAGGCCGGCAACGCACCTGCAGCTCTTCTGATGTTGCGAGTGTCCATGGGCGACGGTAGTTGCTTACCATCAGGTGACCCGTTTGCTCGTTTGCCCCCTTATTTAATAAATAAATAAAAAAAATAGTCCATACCGAATTACGGCTTTGTAGGCCCTATAGCAGCGGTAGGCAACAGGCGGACCGCGAAAGGTCGAATCTCGGACCGCGAAATATTGTTATGTATTTTATACCAAGTAAGGTATACGTATACCTTTGTTAATTAAAATATATTTTTTTTAAGCTACATAGGACAAGTGTGTTTTTTTTTCTGGACCTCGTTAAAATTTTCGCACAGTATCCGGACCCCACCTAAAATTACTTGCCGACCCCTGCCCTATAGTCTCTCATCTCTGAGCTAAACCGCGGACAGACAGACGGACGGACAGACCGAAACTATAAAGCTGCGCGTCCACTGGATCGGAATCGGAGCGTACGGAGCGTGCGGAGCGTCGTCATTTACGAAATGCCGATGGGGTGCGTCCACTGCATTCGGATTCGGCATCGGCAATTTAGTTATTTTTAGTCCATCATAGCCTGTTAACGTGCATTTGCATTATGGAGGATAGTGGCGAGGATATTGTTGTAATTAGCTGTATTTTATCAGAAGAGCAAAAGAGAAACAAGAGGAAACGAAATTCATTATTTGCCCAATTTCATCCCAAATATTGTCTCTCTTTAGTTGGTTATGTTAATGTTGATGTTTTAGATTGTAAAGTTCTTCATATTTTTCCACTAAAGTAATTAAAATGTCGTCATTCATCGCGAATAAGTATTTATGAATAGCCGTCGCGTCGTCGCAAACACGTCAGTACTTGAAACCTTCGCAATCCGAATGACGCGTTCACTGCGGATGACGTCATCGGCATAAATTCCGGTCTCAGGCGCAGAAATGCCGATCCAGTGCACGCAGTACCATACAAATCAATACAAAGCAACAAATCCGTACGCTCCGATTCCGACCCAGTGCACGCACAGCTTAAGGGTTCCTTGTTGGCTACGGAACCCTAAAAACAGTATCTTACGCACCACCCTATACCACCCAGCATCCTTCTTGGGTCCCTTGCAACTTCACTGACTCGATAAAGCACAACATAAAAAAAATTACTCCGGTTTTCTACAATTCCGTTATATTTTAAATATGGCTGAGCCGACCCATTCCGGCCGACGAGGCACTCTCACGTCTATAAAATCTTAGATCTCTATTAATCACAATAAGATACTAATTAGGGCGGTTTTAAGAAGCCTCAGGGCAACTAGGGTTTGGAGACTTCTTACTTCCTAGCCCTATTTGTCTATAAAATCTTAGATCTCTATTAATCACAATAAGATACTAATTAGGGCCGTTTTAAGAAGCCTCAGGGCAACTAGGGTTTGGAGACTTCCTACTTCCTAGCCCTATTTTCTACAGATTTTATGGTAGGTGGTAAAGAACAAGAAGAGGTAGGTATTCGAATATATAGTTTCTTCCAAAGTATTTTCTTAAAGACCCTGGGCCCATTTGCCATTCCCCAAGGGCTCCCGCAAAAAACCGCGAATTCGCATCGCACTTTGGTTTTATTAAGTACTAGCTGTTGCCCGCGACTTCGTCCGCGTGGACTTCAGTTTATAGCGCGCGATGTCAACAAAATTGGTGTCAAATCTTATAAAAAAACCCTGGTAACCCCTTAAATCAAAACACCCAAAAACAGCTGTGCAGTGAGCACATAATGTTTCATTTTTTTTAAATTAAACTTTCTTTATGCCAAATTAATTTATTTACACAACTTTACCCATAAACTATTTAGCATTGATAGGTTTAAGATTACGTCGCTGCATAGATAAAGTAAAAAAAGAACAAGAAGAGGTAGGTATTCGAATATATAGTTTCTTTCAAAGTATTTTCTTAAAGGCCCTGGGCCCATTTGCCATTCCCCAAGGGCTCCCGCAAAAAACCGCGAATTCGCATCGCATTTTGGTTTTATTAAGTACTAGCTGTTGCCCGCGACTTCGTCCGCGTGGACTTCAGTTTATAGCGCGCGTTGTCAACAAAATTGGTGTCAAATCTTTTATAAAAAAACCCTGGTAACCCCTTAAATCAAAACACCCAAAAACAGCTGTGCAGTGAGCACATAATGTTTCATTTTTTTTTAATTAAACTTTCTTTATGCCAAATTAATTTATTTACACAACTTTACCCATAAACTATTTAGCATTGATAGGTTTAAGATTACGTCGCTGCATAGATAAAGTACTGAGTTATTAATAACGTAAAAAAGAAATAAAAAAAAATCGAAAATCCAATGCAAGATGATACCACCTTTTATAAGAAAGACGGTTGAATAAGCGTCAGCGCGATGTAGGAGACGCACGGCGCCATCTATTATGGATTGTTGGAACTAACTTAATTTGAAAAAATTTAAGCATTTTCACCCCCTTACAACCCCTTTATCCAGTTAAACAGTAGCATGTCCATTCTCAGGCCTTAGACCAGAGGTTCCTAAACTTATAAGTATCACGCCTCCCTACTGCTCAAAATGAACATGCTTACGCCTCCCTTCGGGCTTCGGCCCAGGGCCCAGCAAGTAGTAGCAAGTGGGCTCGCCAAGCTATTGTAAAATATAAAATAATAAAGACCAAAAATACATTTTCATATGTTTTATTATTATAAAAATATGCTTAAATTACATACTTATTTTTAAGAAGAATCAATGTGACTCATCCAGCTTGCATGTTTTCGACAAGATTTCCAATTCTGGGTTCAATAGAAGAAAGTGCACAACGTAGATCACTAGCAATATCTAGTTTGCTTCTGTATTTTGTTTTTATTGCTACAACTGCTGAAAACGCTTTTTCACACCGATAATTAAGTGCTTGAAAAGGGTAAAAACAATTTTAGTGCTTGCTCTGCTGTGCCGCGGGAATGCGCGGGCGTCTGGAGTAAAACCGCCGCCCGCGCCCGCGCCTCCCTAGTGGGGCGCGCCCCCTAGTTTGAAAATCAATGCTTTAGAGTTTAGACTATCTGTGTACAAAATTTCATTACAATCGGTTCAGTAGTTTTGGCGTGAAAGCGAGACAGACAGACAGACAGAGATACTTTCGCATTTATAATATTGGTATAGATGAGTTTTGTCGCAGATATTTGCGTAATATTTGAATGATGTGTGGGAGCCCTAAATACAGCCCTCATTCAGCAATATTAGAAAGGTATGATATCACTTTTTTGTGCATTGCGTTATCACTTACTACTTAGGCTCTCTACTTGCGTAAAATGGCCTGTATATTTCCTGCAAATTGCATTACTCGTTTCGTTGCTTTAAACACACGAAGTCAAGGTCTACTCTCCGCTGATCAAGAGGCGTGACGTAAAACGCTCTTGAAACCATTTAAAAACTAAAACATATGAGAGGTTCTAATTTTAAAAACACTTAGGTATATTTTGCTCTGGGTATCTTGCAGTATAAATAAGTTTTTATTGCAGCCATCTAGTTAAATAAGCTTGGGGGTCCACAAATTACGTGCTCGGTGTTTTTTTTTTAATTTTCTAGCGACAATATTACTAGGAAATATTGTATTCATTTCTCTCTTCGCAAACATCTAGTATTATAGACAATACAAATCTAATTTACAAAACAGCGAAATCGTAATTATTCAAAAACAAAAATGAACGGTCGTTCCGAAGCAATTTGCTGGTTAATTTTAAAATTTTATTGTTCTATTAAGAAGTGGTAAATGGAATATTTCTGGGTGGGATCTTGGGAATTGGTTACAGTGTGCCTGCACAAAAGAAGGCTTGTTTACTTACTGTATTTTTTTTTTCTCCAGGTAAATGAACATTGTGTGAGAGCAGTTAATATTTTTATATGCGGATTTGGTAGTTTATACCTATGGGTGCAGGTATGTACTCAAGAATTTCTTAATTATGATTTATGGCTGCAACTACTCGTAATTAAAAGAGTTTCGCTTACTTGCGCAGATCTGGGTTTAAAGTTAACCTTGGGTTATGTTCTCTCTTTTATTTATAAACACGAAGAACGAGAGAGTTTTCATGTATCTAGGGTTAAGTTAAATCCAGATCAGCATTCAGCGCAAAAAAACCTTTAGAGATAAAGCAAATATTTGAAGTGAAATATTTTTGAATAGCCTCCGAAATGCTAAAAATTATATTTCGTATCCTATTCAGAAGTAATTCCTCTTTATAATATTAACATGCTATGTATTTTTTTATTCAAAGATTCAAAGACTTTAGCATCTGCATTTGCAGCACGTATACTACATAAATTTATTACAAACTTAGCGCCTTGTTTCGGCGGTTGTTTTGTATGAAACTCTCGTATTAACTAAGCGACAAGCGTGCTCTATAATTATTATATGGACCTGGAGCCGTACCACGAAACCGTTTTGAGACTCAAACAATCGTACGAGAATGCCGCGTCCTGCTCTAACAAACGAGAAATGACGTTGTTAGAGCAGGACGCGGCATTCTCATTCGTTTGTTTGAGTCTCAAAACAGTTTCGTAGTAGGCCTACTGTTTCACCACTTCCTGATAAGTGTCGGATATCCACTACTTATCTGACACTTGAGAGATAGAGTATAGAGTATCTGTCAGATAAATTGTGGATAGCCTATCCGGCACTTATCAGGAAGTGTTGAAACAGGGCCTTAGTGCTGTGCTCATAATTATAACATACATAATATATTTTCCAGTGCATCCTCACGAGATATATCTGTACATTGTTCTACGACAAGCGGTTGTCGGTGCTGAGACAATGTCTGGCGAACGTGAGCTTCCTCGTACTCACCGTTATGGCCACTTTCGGCACGGTGTCTTCGATTTTACCTGAAGGTAAGAAATTTTTTTTATCCTCAAAAATATTATGTATGTGACATACATACAACTCCGTTGCACCAAAATTCGTTTATAACCGTACATTTTGCCAGATTAAAAACTATCCTATGTATGTCCTTTCCTGGGACTCAATACTCAAAGTATCTACGTCCCACATCCGTCGTACCCACAACTAGCCCTACAATCCTGCATCGCGCTGTCGAAGTTTTCTAAGTGCGTTGGTATATTAAATATATTATACCGTATACGACAGATGAAATCAATCACATGGACTGCGGCCTGTCCGAGCATACCACCTCGCTCGGTCGGAAGATCTTCCTTTGCGGCCCCAACGCATATTCCCATAGTTCTATATTAGGAACTAGTACATGCGTATTATGCACATTGCACAGTGCACACCCTAAAGTATTATGACCTAATTTTGTTACACCATACACAGCCATAATTTTGCCAGTAATTACTTAGTAGTAATAACTTGGTTAATTGGCATTACTACAGTACATAAGTATTCGCAATTTCAATGTGTAAGTACATCTTGAGTTGAGTTAATAATCGCTCGTGTTTACCGTATGCCGTTTGCGTTGTTGTGAGTTGTGACGCATGGGGGGAATGTGAGGCAACACGCGATGTGGGATAATCTAATTAATGAAACGATTCAGAACCGGCTGGAGACTAATATTTTTTATTAGCTAGCTGCTAGATGAATCGAAAGTGGACGAGATGATATTATTAGGTATGTCATGGGCGGGAGAGTTTACTGCCGAACTAGATATTTAATGATTACTTAACTTTAATGTAATGTTTGACAGAAAATGAAATTGTCGATTCCTTCATGCATTTTATGTAATTATTAAATCTCTATGAGTGCTTTGGAATTTGCGACTTTGGTAAAGAGGCAAGAAGGTGACAAACCACCCCTTTCGCGCATTTTCTGAAGTGGACAGATTGAATTGATATATTAAACTCGTCTTTAACTGTATAATAATTATAGTTTTTAAGTTTCTGACTGTTTTATTCGAAGAAAAATTTTACGAATGTATGCTTAAGCGTTTCGAAATACCGGCACAGTAGAAAAACTATATTTAACAATAATAATTAATGATTTACGCATCCTGTACACTATACAGTACTTAATAAATAAAAAGTTTAACGGCGGCACTCAGTGTCCAGACACATCTTAATGGTCGTAATTTATCTTTAGGGTGAAGCCAAACGAGCGTAATTTGTGAGTTGTGAGTCGCAGAATTTCTGCCGCGGAAATATTTTTTCATATAAATCACGACTCACAAAATTATGCTCGTGTGAATCAAACATGACTTTTGTATGAAACTGAATGCAGCAGAATTCTGCCCGGCAGAAATTCTGCGACTCACAACTCACAAATTGCGTTTGTTTGGCTTCGCCCTTAATTTAATAGAAATTTTGACACAAAATCTATGGATATTATGTTAAAATGTCCATTAAAGTTAAGTCATCTTTAAATGTGTTTCTGCCGCACTCACAGACGAATATAAATTACTAGATTTTGACATGTAAGCCCCATACAATAACTGTCAAACCCTTATAGTCCGCGCGGAACTAGTTGGCCGCGCCTTAGGTAGGGACGGGGGTGAGGGGGCGGGTTGCTTGCTGCTCGCAACGCACATGAGATTAGACAGTGACGACAAATTTCGCGATATTGTGAACAATAATATTATTTAATTATTGAAAAGAATAAATTAAAGACAATTGATCAGTTTTATATTCAAAATTATTGACATCGGCTTTCCGTTTTTTAAAAATCTATGCATTTTAAATAGTATTTCCTTAGATTCTCTTATTATCGGCGGACTTATCTTGCTATTGCAATCTCGTGTGCGTTTCGTCCAAACTAGCCAGAACTGTCAAAATCAAGCGCCCCCGCCTCTCCGTCCCACCGCTCACATACCTAAGTCGCGGCCAACTAGTTCCGCACGGACTATAAATTGAAGTTTAATCATCATTAAAATGTCTCTGAGTGCGGACGTTTGAGTGCGGCAGTTATGGCTGGTTTACACGTATTAAGTAGATAAGTAGTTAACTAAATTTTAACTTAATTTTAAGTTATTTATTGCATGTAAACACAAAATTTAGTAGCAAGTAGTAAGTTAAAATTTAGTTAAGCACTAAACAAGGAAATTAGAATTTTGACTTTTTTCTGTAAGGTTGGCAGGCGGGGCTTGTCACTTGACACATTTCGGGCAGGCACTTCAAATTAAGTTAAAATTTATTACTACTTATCTACTTAATACGTGTAAACCAGCCCTTAGTCACTTTATGTTTTCTAACTTGACATTGTTGTTTTTTTCCAGATTCTTCCAATGGAATGTACGTGTGTCGAATCGCCATCACGTTATGTAGCTACATTCTGACGGCAATATTCATTATATTCATATTGTCCTTCAAGAAGGACTACGAATATTTTGCTGAGGTATGCCAAGATTTTTATTTAATTAACTAAGTTGAATCTTTAAAAATAATATGTAAAGCGATAAACCAGGGGTTCCCAAACTTATTTTGTCCACTGCCCACTTTGAGAACAAATAATTATGTTTTAGCGCCCCCATTGTTTCAATTTAAAATGAATCCAGATGAATTAAATCATCTCCCAAGCCTCTACACAACGCCCCCATTTTTTTCTGGGTCTCCCCCTTTAGACCTTCAGCGCCCACAAGGGGGCGTTATCGCCCACTTTGGGAAAGGCTGCGATAAACCATTGGTCTACGTAATACTCATTATGAATGGAAATTGCACAAAGAACTACGAATAATAAAAATTCTAATAGTGAAAGTTTCATGTTTTCGTATTCAGTGAAATAGCATCAAGTGGCAAGTGTGACTTAAAACTCAGAACGCGATATCATATCACTAATAAGTAGATAATAACGCCTAATGTCTCAACTGCCCAAAATATTTCGATCGTAGAAATCTGCGACCCTTTTCTTACTTAACAGCTAACATCCACATTTTGAGTGAATATTTTTATTTGCACTGAAATCTTTATCAGCTCAATTCCAAGTGCGTTCCTTAACATCACAACTTAAATTTCCAGGGCCTCCGATCAGAAATGTTGCTGGACGACGCGTGTTCCCTGAGCGCGTCGCTCTCAGACGTGGACAGCAGTATATTCGGGACACAGGACATGCTCTCCAGTGCGATACTAATAAAAGGGAGCATCGGCCACGGTAAAGTGTCCTGACCCGAGGCCGTGCCCGTCTCGGGCACGGTCACACCAGGCAAGAACTACGGCAGCCTGGGCCAGACGGACTCGAACAGGGACACGGGACACATCTCGTCGGACTCGTCCTCGGGCGAGGACAGCGGCATGTCCTCGGGCGAGAACGACGAATCCCTCAAGTACAATATAGTTAAACTAAGTAACGCTAAGGAATCTAAGTGCCTAACTAGTGCTGTGTGGAATGAAATTCCGAGTTGTTCGAACGATGTGTCCTGTTTAGTTGATAAGCCAAACAATTTCATTGTGATAAACGTGAGGGGTGAAGACGAGTGTGATTCGACGAGTGAATACGTCGGTACAAATGCTTACGATTGTGATAATAGTGTAGAAACGAGCCAAAGCTTAGTTCCTGTTGCAAACAACGAACTCGTGCAGAGAGAGAGCCAGAAACTGGTGAGTCTATCTCTTTCTATCCTACTCGCTGCGCTGCTGCAGGCGATGCGTTGTTTTGCCCAATTCTTAGAGGACATAGTCGCTCCACATAGGTTATAATATTGTTTTGGGTTTATTGTGCAGTTAATGTTATATTCGCTAGTATTACTTATCGATTACAAATGTCAATATATTTCATTACCCTCTTGTAATCTATGTTTTATTGACGGCCTGATTAATTTCCTTATTTAAAAGATTTGGTCCAAAGATGAGCTCAGTCACTTCACATTTACGATTATTTGAGGTTGAACCGAGTGAAGGAAATCAGGAGGAAGCGACTAATGATACGGGCGTAAGTGTCTTGTATGAAAGTTTGTGACTAGCGAAAAGGCTAGTCACTAGCCTTTTCAAACTTCTTGGAAACAACCTAAAATATGTACTAGGATACTAGGATGCAAAACAAAATGACATCATACAATAGTAATTTTAATAAATAATACCGAACAATACACAAATGTAACTACTACACACAACAAATAAATTATGAGGTTAAATAGGTCGTACACGTATTATTGTCTCAAATCACTACTTATAACGACGCTTCGTTGATCACTGTGATCACTCTGTTCGGGTTGTGGCACTTTTTCTCCCATTTCGCTGGGTTGTGACTTCGGTGTTCTGGGCTCAGGTTGTTTGGGTTGGATGGTTGCGGGGAGTTGTTGGCGAGGACGATAGACCAGCGCCGGTTGCGTTTCTCGTTTAAGTTGGGAAGCTCAGCGATTAGATTGTTCTCATACTCGCTTAGCATCAGGTAATTCTCCACCTGAAAATTGAAGATTATTGAATAGTAGGTAAAACTAAGATACAGGGTGCAATTAAACCTTCCTGCCAAATTTTGATATATTATTGATGCTTGTTAAAAATAAAAATACACGTATTTTTGAAGTGAAAACTTCTTTAGCAGCGTTGAGCACTTTTGTGGGATGGGTAAAAACTGTGAAACTCGCGTCAGATTTTCGTGTTGATCGAAAAACCATAGAAAAACCGTAAGACGGTTGGAGAGTAGTGTTTTGTGTCGAACTCGAACTCGAAAACTCGAAAACTCGAACTCGAAAACTCGAACTCGAAAACTCGAACTCGAATTGTAAGGGTTTCGATTAATTTAAAAAAATCGATTTTTTAATAATCGATTTTCATAAAAAATGGGTTAAAAATTTAATTGATTGTGTGGCGGTACCCACAATTCGCCTAACATTTCTGCATCGCGCTATCGAAGGTATATATACGACAGCTGAAATGTAATACGAGGGCTTCGGCCTGACCGGGCATACCACCTCGCTCGGTCGGAAGATCTTCCTTTGGCCTCCACGCACATTCCCACAATTGTAAGAGTTTCGATTAATTAAAAAAATCGATTTTTTAATAATCGATTTTCATAAAAAATGGGTTAAAAAAATGCACAACGTTAATAATCAAGTTTTCACTTCTGCCGGCACTCCCGGAGTGCAACCCGTCTTTTTTTCTTTTATAATCACTCAGTACTAAAATGTTGAGAAATAGCTTCCGAAAGTTATCCTAAAAAACACTACAATTTAATGGACACGACGCGTCGGCCGCGCGTGACGTGCTCCCGCGCGCACCTCCCCCAGCACACCCTCTCATTCCCCCGCGCCGCGAGTGACGGTTCTGCGACGATTTTAAATTGGATAAAATATGTAATAAAAAAAAATAACACCCAATTTTTTTTTGGTTAAATGGAATGTCCTAATGATACATAAGCACTGGATAAAATTTGGAGGGAAGGTTTAATTGCACCCTGTATAGGTAGCTTTAATAGTTGCTGCATTTGAAACTAAGATGGTTGGTTGTTGTACCATCGAAGAAATTTATTCATAGGCAGTTGACTTAAATTAGCTCCCTGCGCATTTAGGGTAGCTGCTGAATATTCTGGAATTACCTTATTGCAACTAGTGATACAATCGGCTCCGCAGTCCAGGTCATCTAGCAGATGCTCCGGGAGATGCAGGTCTAAGTCCAGGTCTAGACCTCCCTCCTCGCTAATGCAGGTGAGCTCTGGAGGTGCGTGTGGTGCTGGTGAGCCTAAACTGCCAGCTCCTATGCCGTCTAGTAGCAGATCGCGACCACCGCAGCGCCCGCCGACAGCTAGATCTAAAAGTGATGTTAATATGTATATCTGAATTTGTTTGCTATATTAAAAAAGCAGCCTAAAATTATATTAAACATGATTATACATGATTATCGAATAGGATGATATAGGTGTTTGACTTCGTTGCAGTATTGTTGCACACAGCATCTCGTGATGGGAGAGAATCAGCATTTTAATTTTTCTGCCACTGGAGATAGTGAAGCTGTTCTGTCGAGTTTTTCCTCAATGTGATGAGGACTAAGATCTCTTTAGCACCACAATCTTATATGACAGCCGTTCCAGTGATAGTGATCAAAGTACTTCCAAGTAAATAATATGTACCACCAGAGATAATTATTCAAACGCTTACAATCTACATAATTTGTTTGGGTCATGTCAAGTTAATATCACCCGTACCCAGCAGCGGCGTTAGGAGGGGGGCAATGCTAGGCGACCGCCCGGGGCGCCGGATAAAAAGGGGCGTCGAAGGCAAACAAAAAGGGGCGCCCTTTCTTTGGCACCACCAGCACCCTGGGCGCCTAAAAAATTTCGCTCATGGCGCTGGTAGTGCTGAAACCGGTATTGCCCGTACCTATCATCAGGACTTGACATAACCCGATCCATATCAATATATCCGCTTACCAAGCGTTGTGGCACTGGTGGTGATGCGCGGTTCCCTGTCCCTGGTGCTGCGGCGCGTGGGCCCGCGCGCCGGCTCGCAGCTAGCGGTGCCGCCGTTCTCTCTGAAACATCAGGTGACGTCACTATTCAGTTAACTCTCCAATGATAGAGAAAACAGACTCACCTAACAGTTGATTAGGTTAGTATAATATACTAATAGTAGTTGTGCCTCCGTGATCCAGTGGTTCGATTCCCGCGTTGGAAACATGTTATTGACAAGTTTGGTTAGGACAATGCACGCTGACCACCTGATTGTCTGACAAGTAAGATGATCCATGCGTCGGATGGGCATGTATAAAGTCGGTCCTGCGCCTGATCTCTCGCTAGTCGTGTTGGTCGTCCGTCCCATGTGAGAGTAAAAGGAATAGAGAATGCTCTTGTGTACTGCGCACACACTTGGGCACTATAAAATTCCTCCTGCGTAACTGGCCTGCTTTCAATGAAGTCGGCCACCGTCACCGAAACCGGTGTAGGAATTATTATTATAGTAGTTGTGATTTAAAATTATGCCACAGCAGATAGTAATTCTAATATCTTAGTATCTATCTAATCCTAGTGCTATATTTCAGTTTTTTCGCCTAGTGTAGGAATATTCGTCAGAGTAGGTGAATAACTAAATATATGTCGTTAGTGAAAGACAGTATGAACTTACTTGGTGTGTTTGTGCGCGCTCCGGCGATGCAGGTCGATACAGAAGAGCGACAGAGAGCCGATGAGCGAGCACGTGGAGCTGAAGTAGTACCCCGCCTTGCCGCCGCAACCGTCGTTTATGTAGCCTGAAATATTGTATAAGGTATTTTAAACTTTGTTATAGTTTATAAACAATATTTAATTTTCACCCCCAATAGCTATGTCCACACTAGGCGCTTTCGTCTTCTATTTTCGTCATCGCGCATACAATAATTGAATGCGTCAACGAACGCAACGCCAACATTGTCATTTTTGAAGTTTTGGATACGGTCAGAGGGCATGCGTCACGGGCATGCCTCACGTTCGCTGTTGACTGCGCTATAACGCATGCCCTTGCCGAACAAAAAAAGGCACAGTGTGGACAAAGCTAATCGGTTTGAATGTACCATCGAGAAAATTTATTCCTAGGCAGTTGACGGATCTACGTCATGTGGTCGGCTTATGTCAATTCAATGTTAACTATGAATTGTGAATTGTGATCGGTCGGCTGGGTTTGACGTAACGCGACCAAACTACGTAGGTCCCCCTTCTACCTAGGAATCATCTCTGATAGTATTAGTGCGCGCCAGGCGTCTCACATACGCAGGTACACAATTCTGGGACTTGTGGGACGCGTCTGCATGAGTTAACTGCAGGTTTTTAGTTTTGCCATGTAAGACCGTAGTTTGAAAGAGATGTACACTATAAGGTTTAAGTGTAGCATCTAGTGTCTATAGTATACAGGAAAATTCCACTATCTCATAGAATAATTTTTATCTAATAGTTTTTTTTTTCGAAACTGAAGCCTCTAATGTCCTTCTTGAAATGTTACTTGGAAACACCAACTTTCTTGAAACTGCACTAAACTTACCGGACAAAGGAACGCCAATAGCGATAGGCACAGCCTGCGAGCACTGCACGAAGCCCCACGTTCGAGCGAAGTTGCGTGACCTCACCCGCTCGTACGTATACATCTTCAGCGAATAGTGGTAGCCGCCGCAGAATATACCTGGAATGTTATACAACAATGTAAGAGTAACTGAGTTGAATCCTTTTTAATTCCTACACAGATACAAGATTTAAGCGCAACTTCACATTGATTGGTTTGGTACTTCGTTGTGAATAACCACAGTATAAAAGTACAATTCCGTGCATCGCGATCGATCGCGGTCGTGCACGACCTACGACTGTCGTCGGCCGCTCGCGACCATAGTCAGCGTATGAAAATGTATGGCACCGCTTCCGAGGCCCGCGACTGACGCGCGCGGCCTACGGCTGCCGTAACCCGCGCGCGACCGTGCCATATAACTTTGACACGGTCGCGCGGGGCCTACGACTGTCGTCGGTCGTGCGCGACTGTCATAACTTCAAGACACGATCGCGCGCGGCTTACGACAGTCGTAGGCCGCGCGCGTCAGTCGCGGGCCTCGGAAGCGGTGCCATACATTTTCATACGTTGACTATGGTCGCGAGCGGCCGACGACAGTCGTAGGTCGTGCACGACCGCGATCGATCGCGATGCACGGAATTGTACCTTAAGGGCCGCGGCACACCGGAATGGCAGCGGCGCGGCTAGCAGTTTCAGTGTCATATGATTTTAAACTTTATCTTCATTATTGTATTACATAGTATCGCTTGAGATTCTAGCGGCCGCCCGTGACCGCCTACGGCCGCGATGAAAATGAGATATTTAAGGTGAGATTAGAGCTTGATTAGGATTTACAGGTTTTATGTTGCACGAAGGCCTTCAAAAAGCAGACAGCAGGATAGAAAAAATATGTTTCTGTCTGGGACAAGTGAATTTTTTAATCTAAAGAACAAGGCGAGTTTGAGCCTCGTTATTCGTAAGAATCGTTAATCGTAAGATTTTTTCACAGCGATATGTCGCAATCCATCAAGCTATAGCGTCATACTGTTCGAAAGCATTCAGCTCAAACAGGCAACTAACCGTAAACCCAAGCAAACATGACGTATCCTCGATAAGATCCTTCAACAGCCGTCAGCGCCATGGTAGCCAACCCGCACACGAATACTGCCGCTTGCGTGAGGTACTGTCGTGCTATGCGACATTCTGCTGAGTTCTGCCGAACTAGCAGACCGAAGGCCGCGCAGCCAACTGCCCATGCTAGGCCGAGGTAAGCCTGGAGAAGCGCTGCAGTGTCGCCTAGACCTGAAATGTAGAAATTTAGGATATTAGTTAGGTATGTACTTTGGATGGGCAAAATTGGCAACGTTTATCATTCTCTGAAGAATGATAAACGTCGCCTGAGTATAACGTCGCGTCGTATGAGAATGAGATAATAATATGCATCTGCTTTGGACATATTTTATGGACGTTTATGAACATTGTGCCCATCTCTAGTAAAGTAATGAAGCTTAGTTAGTGTGGATTTTCAGTCCGTGACAAATACGCTTGGCGCCCGTAAGCGATAGATTAGTTTAAGAATGGGCAGATCAGCACACTTCTAAAACATTGCACTTAGTATTAAACTGTTCTTGTAACAGCAGCTTACCTTCTTCTTCAGCGTGATAGGCTAAATAGAATATTGGCGTGTTGATGCCAAAAGCTGAAATCCCGGTTGACATTAGCAGGATCCTCACAGTTTTTGACCTCAGAGTTGAGAAGTCAAAGAAAGGTTGTCTATCATCTGACTTGTTTTTGTCCTTCATTTTCCTCTTTATCTTATTCTGGTTCTTAAGGTGCAATATCGCCCGTCGTTGAGGATGGTATAGTGAGGCTGATCGGTAGAAGGTGCCGAGTATGAACGTTACGAAAACCACACCAGTCACCGCCTGTAGACCAAGCCGCCATCCTATGGCCCTGAAATCGAGGACACTAGTTAATTATTGAGTTGTGCCATCAGAGAAATTGATTTATATCCAGGTGGCCATCTACATAATTTGGTCGGGTTATGTCAATAATTGTCTAGTCCAGTGGCGGCGCAAGACCAAAATTGTATGTGGGCAAAATATATTTTGCGAGGCCCCCTGATCACTGATGGATGATGCAAGAAGACGGATTTTGTTGAAAGATTTTTTGATACTCGTAAATCCTAAAAAACGCGCTGACCAAGGGGCGCGCCGCGCGAGGCCCCTAGGACCGCGAGGCCGTGGGCGGTCGCCCACACCGCCCACGCCTTACGCCGCCTCTGAGTCAAGTCAAAATAGTCGTGATCAGTCGGCTGCGCTTGACGTTACCGCCACCAAGTTACATAGGTCTGACTATGAGTCAATTTTTCACGCTTACGACAGAGTAGACAGAATTATTGTTAGTTCTGTTTACTCTGCTTACGAGTTACGACTTGGGTTGCAAAATTACGTAATTTTACCGAAAACGCTGGTAAAATACGCGTATTTTACGGTAATTTATATAAATTACGGTAAAATTACCGACTACGTATGTATGTAGAATGGTGATATTATGACTGCGGGCGGGGCGAGCGTGTTGCAACTTGCAACTTGCGTATTGCGTGCGCTTTGCACGGTGCGACGTTGCCGATTAGTGCTGTTTGCCAGAACATTTTGCGCTGTCGCGACTTTTTGGCAGTTGACGACACTCGACAGCGCATACAGCAAGCCAGCTGGCTGGCAGTTATGTTGTTTTGACTGACTGCACTAGACGTGCATTAAGTAACCTGTTTATATCCCCATTATTAATGAAAATTATGCCACGAAATCAAATCGTTTTTTACCCAATCTTACCGTAATTTACCGTAAAATATAATATTTTACGTAAAATATCGTAATTTACCGAATTTTACGAAAGTAATTTTACCGCTTTACATCCCTAGTTACGACTCATTAGAGACGAAATTGCCCGTGATCAAAAGCCAAATTAACTTTACCAACACATTGATATACTTACATTATCTTGAGGAAATACTACCGTACGAATGTAACAAAGTAAATTCGATGTTTTACATGTACGAGTACGAGTACAAGGGCTGCTATTTATGTATCCGGAATTAAAAAAAGAAACAAACATATATCATTTAATATGGTTTTATTGCTTTTCAAAATATTCGCCGCGATGATCGACACACTTTTGCATACGCTGGAACCAATTTTCATAGCACTTTTTCCATTCTGATTGAGGTATCTCCAAAACGTGCATTTTGAACGCATCAACAGCCTCTTCGCGGCTCGAAAAACGTTGACCACGTAATTTGTTCTTCGCGTATGGAAATAAAAAGAAATCGTTAGGTGCCAAATCAGGGCTGTACGGCGGATGACCAGTCAATTCGATCTTTTGACCCTCCAAAAACTGAGTTGTTTCAGCTGAGGTGTGACAGCTAGCATTGTCGTGATGTAATATGATTCTGCGTTGTCGGTTGTCCTTTCTTATTTCTTCAAAGACTTCTGGTAAACAAATGGTCGTATACCATTCAGAATTAACCGTTTTACGATTCTCTAATGGCACTAAAGCCACATGTCCATTAATTCCAAAAAAACAGGCGACCATTTGCTTCAAAGTACTTTTTGCACGAGTAACTTTTGTTGGTTTCGGCTCATCTTGGAACACCCACACCGTTGACTGTTGTTTAGTTTCGGGGTCATATGCATAGATCCAAGATTCATCACCTGTGTAGATACTATAAACGGCTTTTGACGTACCACGGTTGTATTTTTTTATCATTTTTTTGCACCAATCGACACGAGCCCGTTTTTGATCGATTGTCAAGTTGTGCGGAATCCAACGCGAACATATTTTTTTTACAGCCAAATGTTCGTGTAATATCTTATGTATGCTCGTCATACTTATGCCTAAGGACGCCTCTATCTCGCGATATGTAACATGACGATCACGCATTATTAGTTCCCGCACAGCATCTATATTTTGTGGGACAACAGCTGTTTTTGGTTGACCTTCTTTATTTTCATCCGTGAGCATAGACCGCCCACGATTAAACTCACTGTACCATTGATAAACAGTGGTTTTTGATGGTGCTTCATCTCCAAAAGTTGCGGTGAGTTGAATAAAGCACTGTTGTTGATTTAGCCCACGCCGAAAATCGTAGTAAATCATTGCACGAAAATGTTCACGCGTTAAATCCATGGCAAATGAAGACACGCAATTTTCAAAATGACGCCACAATGGAAAAATAATTGACAGTCACATGAAACAAAATGTATTCTTCAACCAAAGAGCTCTATTTTCAAATGTTGTAATTACTTTTTAAATATTGTTCTTGTAAGTGGCCAGTTCCGGATACATAAATAGCAGCCCTTGTATACAGCGACAACCCACTGCATTGGTTTTATTATACCCCATCCAATTTCCCTAAAATCTTTGTTTTTCCTTATTGCATATAATGAAATGGTAACATCTGTAACCCAAATCCCAACGATATAAACTGTACGGTAAGTATCTACACGGCATTGCATTCACAAATTGTATTAAAAGAAAACATTTTTTTTTGGGTACTACCAGTACTAACATCATGCAATTCCTTTGGCTTCTACATCATAAAAAGATAAATAGACTTGGTTTGAACCATAAAGGTAATATTATACCTACCTATCGGAATAACCAGTGGTAGGTAACATGTAGTTCAACGTTCTGAAAACATTTGATTCAAATTTATTCAGAAATAAAACAATTTTTATTTTATTTTTATTTTAACATTAACTTTATGGTTTGAACTTTGAACACGCTAATCTCACGAACCACTGGACCGATTTTTATTTAATTTGGCACAGATATAGACTACGGGGCAGTATATGGGCTACTTTTTTGCCGGAAAAATGTACGGTTCCCGCACAATTTCTTATTTAAGCGGGCGCGGGGCGCCGCCGCGAGTTTCTCGAGTCTAGTAATGAGGGTTTGCCACTAGATGGAGCTATGTAGCCGTAGGGTCTTTCGTGTCATATTTAAAACATAATATTATGACAGCTGTATCGTGACACATGACAGCTATATCGTGACATATAACAGCAAGTTGACACGATAATAGGTATACCCTAAGGGCTAAGGGTCAATTCAGACCGCAACGCGACACGAAGATGCATTTCATTTGTACTGAATTTAATGATTTCGTGAGCGTGAGACGTCTTGCAAATCTGTCAAATACATACGAAAGAAATGCATCTACGCGTCGCGTTGCAGTCTGATTTAACCCGCGCTACATAGCGGCACCTGGTGGCAAACGGAATATCAAACACCCTCATTGGTTAAGCCAGGGCCCCCGTAAGGGCTATTGGCGCCTGTGTGCTAAAAAAAGGATTTTGGCGCCCCTTTAGGCAAATTTTTTGGGACCTTGGTTTTGGCGCCCCTAAAGATGGCGATTTGGCGCCCCTAGAGGATGGCGCCCGTGTGCATTGCACACATTGCACATATGGTAGCCGGGGCCCTGGGTTAAGCCCATATACCTTATAGCGCCCTTGATGAACGTAGACATGACGGCTATGCCCAGGCCGCTGCCGCTGACTATGAAGATCTCGACCAGCTCGCGTCGCCGTTTGAAGTACTGTGCCACCATCAGCGTCGAACAGTCCCGGGTCAGGCCCACACCGACTCCAACTACCGTCCCTGAAAAAAAAATCCACTTGAGCCATTGCTAGACGTTTGTCCTGCTCCTTCTTAAAAACGAAGAGGGAGATAAGTCATAATCTCATAAGGTGATGATCTCAGCGTTTCTTTTGTTTCCAAAATTTTCTGAGTAGGACTTAGGCTACTGGTGCCTTAATTGATAGAACTAGGTCTTAGATAATTCTAAGGGCAACAGTAAGTTCAGTCTTCAGACCTTGTTTTTGAGTTGGTTTGGTAAGTATAAAGTTATACCTAAATCTACAACGTCGAGGTGGTTTCGATAAGTTTAAATTTTTTCAACATACAATATATATACAATAGTAGGTACTAAAAATATGAATGATGAATTGTTTCATTTTTGCAAAAAGCGGCGCTCCAAATTGAAACGCATTAATCGGAAGTATCCATTGGGTTTATGACCTAAACCTAAGCAGCTTAGCGCAGTTATTTATTACCGAAATACCAGAAAACGTAGCAGCAAATTATGATTGATTGTTCTTTATTTCGCGGAATAATTTGCAAATGTTTCATATTTTGCGAATAGGTACTTCTCAATTTTCTTTCAGGTTAATGAGTCGGAATTAAAACATAATTTAAGACAATCTAAGGTGAAATATTGAACTTAGGTAGGTACTTATTACATTTTAACGGTTAAGGAAATGATAATAATACCTAGTTAATATCAACTTACGACCCTAAACGGAATTTCTTTTAAAAAGGGGTCTCCTTGCCGTGTTAGGTCATATTATGTTGAGTGCTTTCATTGTATTACACTACAGCTTACGAAGGGGACCTTTTAAGTTTTTAACACCCAATACAAGACACAAAACTTCTACACATCTGTTCTAAAGAAATTGTAAAGAAATATGTCGCATGATAGATACCTGTTTTGTGTTATTTATCGCGCGGGAACCGTTTATTTTTCCTTAGAAAAATTATCTAAGTATGTCCTGGGAATTGAGATTTAAAATCGTCTTTTCATTGCTAAGCGTAAAGCGATAAGAAACAGACAGACACTTCGCACTTATCATCATAAGTAAGTACGAGTAATATAAATATAAAGAGACCTCATAGTAAGTAGTTAAAAGCGATCTGCGAAAATATAGTACTTATTAATTAAGACATATCTATTGGTTTTGAAAAACTTTTTTTAATGAAGTTTTGTAACGGCCGAAATTATTTGCAACTCTTCAGTATAAAAATATGGTAATTGGTAACTCAACCAAAAGTTCGTCTACATTATCTTATTTGGAGATCGTTTGTAATGGCTTCGGACGAATTTCCATTGGTCAGGGGCTCCGCGATAACAAACTTTCTTAAATTTCGATACTATAAGTAGCTGCCTAAAAATTATTTAAAAAATCTCTACTTCCTTCGCTTTTAAACCGTAACTGCAATTACCTACTTAGCTACAATTTATAAAGCTTAAAACCCTTTTTTATTATAACTTACTTTTGTCATACATAATTATGCAAAAAACCATGTCAGAAAACGTATTTTGTGCAAAGTAAGAAAAAAATATTTAATTAAGTCAGAGATAACTTAAACAAAACAAAAATGAGCTCATTAAGACATATCTATTGGTTTTGAAAAACTTTTTTAATGAAGTTTTGTAACGGCCGAAATTATTTGCAACTCTTCGGTATAAAAATATGGTAATTGGTAACTCAACCAAAAGTTCGTCTACATTATCTTATTTGGAGATCGTTTGTAATGGCTTCGGACGAATTTCCATTGGTCAGGGGCTCCGCGATAACAAACTTTCTTAAATTTCGATACTATAAGTAGCTGCCTAAAAATTATTTAAAAAATCTCTACTTCCTTTGCTTTTAAACCGTAACTGCAATTACCTACTTAGCTACAATTTACAAAGCTTAAAACCCTTTTTTATTATAACTTACTTTTGTCATACATAATTATGCAAAAAACCATCAGAAAACGTATTTTGTGCAAAGTAGGAAAAAATATTTAATTAAGTCAGAGATAACTTAAACAAAACAAAAATGAGCTCTATGTAGAGACCGTAGCGACGTGTATTCTATCGATCGGACGACAGGGACCGCGATATATTCACTATATCTGTCTCACTCGTCGCGTCGCACAACCGTCTGCGATTGGCGGAAATATTGAATTTGACTCCGTCAGTCCACTGCCGGTTGTCGCCACATTGCTACTATATAAGCACGGCACGGGCCCTAATTTTTATACTACTACAAAACTAATAGCTGTGATTATAAACAATCATGCCGCCCAAAGCGAGCGTGAAATCCATAAAGAAGTCGGGGAAAGCTCAAAAGAACATCTCCAAGTCGGACAAGAAGAAGAAGAAGCACAAGAGGAAGGAGAGCTACGCTATTTACATTTACAAAGTGCTGAAGCAGGTGCATCCAGACACCGGTATTTCTAGTAAGGCGATGTCCATCATGAATTCCTTCGTGAACGATATCTTTGAACGAATCGCTGCGGAGGCGTCCCGCTTGGCGCACTACAACAAGAGGTCTACCATCACATCGCGGGAGGTCCAGACGTCTGTGAGGCTGCTGCTGCCTGGAGAGTTGGCCAAGCACGCCGTGAGTGAGGGCACGAAGGCCGTCACAAAGTATACCAGCTCCAAGTAAAACGTGTTGCTGAATATACGCATTTTATGGTGCCTTTGTTATTTGTGTTTCCCAATTATTTTATCCACCTATCTATTAATATACTCGTAATTCAGCTCTATTTATTACAAGTTGACAGACTTGGAAATGAATGTAAATTGTAAATGTAGAGCAATTAACAGAATATAAATCAATAATGTTTTTAAGTTGTTAAATATATTTTTACTTCTAGAGTTTTAATTGATAAAACCAGAACTTTAACTATTAAAACAGAAGTAAAGATTTCTCTTGTAATTATTTTTGGTTGAAATAGTTCCTTAATAATGCAACACGTGCTAGCGACAACAGGGAATTCAAAACAAAATAAGTACTTATTATAAAGTCACGTTAAAATACATGGGAACACTTCTGAATATAAAACTAGATATTTTGTAAAAAATCACATCAATCACAAACATGCCTATCTATTAATATAGTAATGAAGTATCCCACAGGGACACTGTATTTTTGTAGGACAAAAGAATCCTAGGTTATTAGGTATCCTAGATAATCTGCCAGAACAAGGTGCTACTATAATATCAAAGGTCAAATTCTGTTTGGTGTTGAACAATTCGAACATAATACAGGGTGTAACAAAACTAAGTGATTTGTTACACCCTGTATTGTGTTAAACTCTTTAGGGTGTGTATGTGTTCCTTGTAGAGAGTTTACTGTGAAAGTAGCAGCGCTGAAAGACCAATTTTTTCACTTTTGTATGGGCAAGCGCCCCAGCGACACGACTTTTCCCATATAAAAGTGAGAAAAAAAAATTGGTCTTTCAGCGCTGCTACTTTCACAGTAAACTCTCTACAAGGAACATACACACCCTAAAATATTATCACTTAGTTGTCACACACAAACACTCACAAACTTTCGTAGCTGTCAACGTTGACCAATGATGGACCAATCATGGCTATTTATCATGGCCCACGTGAAGAGGGCCCTCAAATATGAGCGATCATAAAGGAATGGGCCTCTCTACAGGTTCGTAATCGCTTGTACATAGGTTACATGTTTTAGGTTTAGTTATCATGGTCACAGAATATGTATTAGTGGTAAGTATGGTTCACGTCGTACCATCAAATAGGCATTTCATTTTTTTTATTTCATTCATAGGCAGATGGCGGACCTACGTATTTTGGTCGCGTTATGTCAAACCCAGCCGACAAATCACGACCAGCATTGAATTGGAATAACCCGTCCAAATGACGTAGGTTCGTCAACTGCCTATGAATCCTTTTCTTCGATGGCACTTCCGATAAACCACGATGGTTCGTTCGGGGTGTAACGTAAGTATTAGAATTCTTATTATGCTCTCTGTAGAGTCAAGAGTGTAGGATAATGTTAAGACCAAATTAAGTTATAAACCTTAAAGCCATTACATTCTCAAGGGCGTCAGCGGAATTTAACGATACTTGCCACTCGTAAACCGAAGCGACGAGACGTTATTGATGAATTTTGGCAGAGATAAAGTTGTTCGGAAACCTGTCAATCACGCAGATAAATGAGAAGGGGTGATTGCGACAAACTTTTTATCTAAATTCTTAATCAATATAATTATAACCGGGGATCGACCGGGGATTCTTGGAAATGCTATTGTATTCTATAATTGTTGTCGCCATCGCCGGTGCTCGTACGGGGCTTGATGGGTTAAGGCGATGACAACTGCCAATGACCTTGATCTCGCATCACTCTCGCACCACTGTCGACTTTCATGCCAGAGAGACAGAGATGTGAAGTGTTCACTCGGTAGCGTGGATACATTTTTCGTTTGTTAGAGGAAAAAATAAATATTATGGGAAATCTAGATGTCAGAACCGAAAATTAAATCCGGCAATCTTTGGATTCTTGTAAAAGGTATCAAATAAACAATTTTTTAAAGCATAGATTGTATTATTACTTTAGTTAGAACTGTTTAAAGTTCCTGAAAGATGTGACTTTGGTATTTTTTTTCATCCGATATTCCTACTGAGTACATTATTTTATTATTTAAATTCGACAAGCTTTTCCAAATATTATCAAAAATCACATTTTTTTTTTGTGCCAATCAATGAAATACATACGTGTAGAAAACTGCACAAAGATGTCGAATTGGCAGTTGTCTTCGCCTAAACTTATATACTATACTTATACTATATATTATTATACGTAATTATATACTTAAGCTATTTATCAGCACTTACTTCAAAAATTTATGCCATAATAATTAATTATTATTATTTATCAGAGAATTTTCTGACAAGATTATTTTTTAAATTGACTGCATTATTATCATCATTCTCAATCTTTTTACTTTTTTATTCCGTAGCGTAGGTAAGTATTATGGATCACCATTGTAAAGGGAACAAAGCAGTTAAGAAAACGTCCGCACAGAAAATAATACTAGAAAGTTTTTTAAAGAAAATTCTTCAGTGAAACTTTTTACAACCCGCGCTTCTCTGCGCCATGGAGTTTTATGCGGTTTTCTGCCAGCGGATTCTTAAAAAACTGATACGTCGGATTCCTCTCGACTCATAAACTCATTGTGAATCGAACTGTGCATTTGACTTCAAAACTGAGCAATAAAAGAGTTGTGGGCATCCAATCGGCTAAGATTTAGGACTTATAAGTTATATAACTGAAGAGCCAGTGACAGTCCGACTTTCGTCATTTTATGAAAGTTGAAAGTTTACCTGTTTATGACTCTTATAGAGGTTAGAACGACCAACGACTATGGTGTTTCGGTCGCGCGGTTACTCTAGGAGTTTTCAGTTCTGAAGGTCTAACCTTCGATAAAGTATATAAGTGTCTAAAGTTCTAAACCGACGGTGTAGGCCGAAGTTACGCGGCGTAAATCCCGCATGATTACGTCCGCAATGTCAAACGCATACCAAATACGGACGGAACGCGACGGAATAGTGTGATCATCGGTAATTTAAAATACATTGCAGGCGGAATCATGCGGAATTTACGCCGCGTAACTTCGGCCTAGGGTGTTTAGACACATTTAAAGCTCAATTTTTTCTTCGGGATAACTGTTTTAATCTCGCCTCCCACTGTCGGTCATTTTTAACAGTGGCTTTCCACCACCAGACTCCCCAAAAGTACACATTAGACTTTGAGGTGGTCTATCATTAGGAAGCAACTGACTGTCGCTGGCTCTTGGGTTATTATCGGAAAACTTGATGTTAAATTATGCGCGTTTTCCTCAGTCGAGGCATGTTTACGTGGTTCTACTTATATTAATATTCTGTCAGCACAGAAAACAGGCGGAAAAATTACAGCCACATGAATGATTTATTTGTTACGAATTCAAATTAAGTACTTTTGGTATTTTTTGGTATTGCAGAGGCTTGTGAGTTGTGACTTGTGACAGAAAGATGTAACTAGGTAGGTATGTTGAGATAAAGGTAAGTATACAGACATCCTTTCATGTAAGTAAATAAGTACCAATTCTAAATTTCTGCTTTGGTACGTTAGTAAATAAGAAAAATGGCATGATATTTTTGTATTAAGTATAAAAAATATATGTAGATGTACATATTTTTAACACTACATAGTAGCTTTAAATTTTCAGGCCTTCCGATGGCCTTGAGTGGAGCTGTGAAGGATGCATTAAGAACGCCTCGAAACGGTCGTCTTTCTTTCTACCGCAAGATTCTGAAGATGAGGAAGATAAGGAAGAGGAGCGAATGGTTACCGTAGAATCAAAACAACTAGTTAAGGATGTAGTCAAGGATGTTACTCGTGAAATGCGAAAAATATTAAAAGACGAGCTAGAGGGCCTCACGTCTTCAGTAGAATTTATGAATAGCCAGATAGCTGAACTGGAAAATACTGTTAAAGAACAAGCCAATACAATAAATCTGTTACTGAATAAAAACACCGAATTACACACTAAAAATAAGAACTTGGAGCTTCGTATAAGCACTATAGAACAACAAGTTCGAGAATTCGACCAGAAATTACTAGCGTCTACGCTAGAAATAGCAGGTATACCAGAAACTCCCGACGAGAATGTCAAAAATATAACCAAAGAAGTAGCTAAAAAATTAAACGTTGAATGCCAGCAAATGATAAGCGCCCGTAGAGTACCACGCCGACGTGAAGATCAGCCTGGACCTATAGTAGTTGAATTACAATGTAAAGGCAACCGAGAAGAATGGGTAGCGAATGCTAGAAACACGGAAATCCTGGTCCAGGATATAATACTAGAACCACCTTCCGGTAAAGCCAGGAACCGCATTCACGTGAGACCTGCTCTGACTCTACATACGAAGGCACTACTCTATAAAGCAAAACAAAGTCTGTCGGGTTCCCATAAGTACATCTGGTGTAAAGAAGGGAAAATATACGTAAAAAAGAACGAAGAATCGAAGAACTCGGTAATAATCCGATCAGAAATAGATATAGAAGCAATTCTCAAACTTGATAATTCTACTACTAGAGATAACATAAAGTAAATATTTATTATAATTATAATATTATTATTCTTAATGTAATATATTTATCACTCAAAATGTCAGTGAATAATAATAATAATTTCGAAATATTTAACTGTAATTCTTTCAATTCTTTTGTTAAGCGAATAAATGAAGAGAATGTAAACTTATTCTGTATGCATGTTAACATACGGTCCATGATAAAAAAAAATTACAAAACTATTTGTTTAATAGATGCTACAACACTAATATTTGATGTTATTATAGTAACTGAAGCAGGAATAACGAACGATGTATGTAATCTTTTCCAAATACCGGGCTATACAATGCACATGCAGTTACGACAAAATAGGAAAGGAGGAGGCATAATTGTGTATGTTAATAATACTTTAAAATTTTACTGTCTATCACATAAAACAAGTTCGTTCGAAAATGTTACAGGTATAATAAAAACAATTGATAGCAAATCTGTTACTTTGTGTGCAGTGTATAGACCGCCTTCAAATAATAAAAATGTATTTGTGACCGAACTGTCTCGCCTTATAAGCAAATATGATTCTACTGACATGATAATAATTGGTGATATGAATATTGATTTAAAGTTACACTCTACTCACTCAGAATTATATACACAGATGATGTCTGAAAACGGTTTTGAGTCGGGTATAACTGACTTCACCTAAATCGAAATGAAGAATAATCTAGTAACTAAATCTTGTATTGATCACATTTTTTCTCGTTTTCTCACACCAACCGTGTATACTGGCACAATAGACACAGTTCTAGCAGATCATCGTGTTACACTTATAGCATGCTGCAGTCCAGACAATGATATACTACTCTCTAAGAAAACAAAGACCTATTGTCATGACACTGAAATTCTACTAAAAGAACTAAATAATACAGATTGGTCTCTCACGAATAGCATGACCTGCCCAAATGATATTTATGATTTTATAAAAACAAATTATAATATAAAAATAAAAATATTAAAGTTAAACTTCCGTGGATAAATAGCAATATTATAAAAGTTTGTAAAGAAAGAGATAAACTATTCAGACAATGGAAAAATGATTCAAACAAATCTAAACTTAAGATTACAATATAATAAAATACGAAATAAAGTACATAAAATACTAGAATACCATAAAAATAAATATTATAATAGCTACATAAAAAGTAACTACAATAATCCTAAAAAATTATGGCAACTTATAAATACAATATGTGGAAGAACTACACAATCTATCGATCAAACCATAAACAAAGCTTTTGCTAATCACAACCTGTCTTCAAAGAACATAGTAAATAAATTTGTAAATGAATTCCAAAATTGTGTAAATAAAATAATAAATCGCTGTAACACTCCTCTACTAAACGAAAATAAATATTGCAATAAAGCTGATAAAAGCATATATATTAAAAAGGCAACCCCTGATGTAGTTAAACAAATCATTAAAAATCTCAAAACACATACAGCTCCCGGTCATGACAAAATCAAGGTGTTGGATTTAAAAAGAATAGGTAATAATATATCAGCCCCAATTGCTAACTTTATTAACACTTGCCTTAAGACCGGTAAATACCCCAATGAGCTCAAAAAAGGTTCCGTACGTCCTGTATATAAAAAAGGAAAACACGATGAATTCTCCAATTATCGACCAATAACCCTCCTTTCTTCCATAAATAAAATTGTTGAGAAGTTTCTCTGCGACCAAATTCATACATACTACAAAAAATATGGAATTATAACAAAACACCAATTCGGCTTCCAACCTAATAAAAATACTACTTCCCTTCTGTCCCAACTCACTGATCATATTAATTTAGCTTTAAATTCTAAAAAACACGTTTTTGCACTCTTTATAGACTTCTCCCAGGCTTTCGACACCCTTAACCACAGTAAACTAGTCAAAAAATTAAAAAAATACGGGTATACGAGGCCCATTGCTAGATTGGTGTAAGGACTACTTGCAAGGAAGAACTTATCATATAAACATTAACGACGTTATCAGTGATGAAGTGACAGCTGAAGAAGGCACGGCTCAAGGCTCAGTTATGGGACCACTTCATTTTATTGCCATGTCAATGATATGCTTAATGTTCTAAAATATTGTCTAGCTTTCCAGTTTGCAGACGACACCTGTCTCATGATTTCGGACTCTGACCTCACCTCGGCAAAAGCCAAATTACAAGAAGATCTCAACAATATTAGCAAATGTGACACCATTTATACGGACGATAACGGACTTGTTATAAACCCCGACAAAACAAAATTGGTACAAATTTGTTCACCTTACAACACTAAAAAATATCCTACCGAAAAATGGCTAGTCAGCCATGATCATCAATGCCTCCATAAAAACAACAGCACCTGTAACTGCCCTGAAATAGAAATAGTTAATAAACATACTTACCTAGGCCTCATCATAGATAATAAATTCTCTTGGCCGCCTCAAACAATACGAATATGCGACCGGCTTAAAGCGTTTCTATCTAATAATTACATAATTAAAAACAAAATACCATTTAAAATCAGACTGATGTTGTACAATGCTCTCGCTGACTCCATTATTAGCTACGGATTATCCAGCTAAGGCAGAACCTACAAAACTTGCCTTAATAAAATTCAAAATCTCCAAACTCGAATTCTGAAAAACATTGTGCCCGCTGATATCAAAGAAAAATATAGTAAAAATGAAAAAGAATTGTATAAATTTTGTAAAGTTCTTCCGGTCACAACTAAAGCCAAATACTCTATCTTAAAATAACACTTCTTTGATGACGACCTCCAGAAACATAACATTACACACAATTTCCAAACAAGACAAAAAACTAAAAACCAATTGAACATATCAAGGGCAAATAATGTTTACGGTGAGAGAACAACCGAATATATAGTACCGCGCCTAATTAACAGTCTAGACCCAATAATTGTAAGAAAAATCACAGAAAAAAACATTAATTTATACAAGCTAAAAACATTATATTTAAATAAATTCCTAAATGAATAGGACTGTCATTAAGACTTATTTTCTTGTTAATAAGTAATTGCAATTCTACCAATTTTTTGTTGAATAGTTTTAAGTATAATTAATAAGTAAGTATGTCATTAAGTTGTTCTGTTAAGTTTAAAAAATAATGTTAATTTCTTTTAAAGGAGTATAAAATATTGTATTGTGTACTTAATTTTTATTACTATTGTAATACACTCCGGACAAACCTTCGTGGTTTATGGAGAGTATATTTTTAACGTCATGTATGACTTATGAAAATAAATGAATAAAAAAATAATAATACAAGGCAAACTATGCCTTCTCATATTTTATAGATATCCCTAAGTAATGTAAAACTACGTAATTATTAATAGCTTAATACTATTCAAGATTCGCTGTCTTACTGCCGCACTCAGGGACGAATATTAATTACTTAATTGTAATTAAAATACAGGTTTTGATATAAGCCCCATACATTAACTGTCAAACTCTGCGTTAAATTGAAGTTTAATCATGATTAAACGTCTCTGAGTACGGCCGTTAATCTTTATAAGGCCCTGTTTCACCACTTCCTGATGAGTGCCGGATAGGCTATCCACAGATGGAGTATCTGTCAGATAAGTTATGGATAGCCTATCCGGCACTTTATCAGGAGTTGGTAAACAGGCCCTAAGGGCCCTTAGTCTTTTTAAGTGAGCTTTTCAATGTGCTAGACAAGTACAAGCAGACCTTGTTATTTTTGTTGTGTAACTGTTAGGGTCTACACAGACGGACTGCATTTCAACTGCAATCCAAGTGCAAATTGCAGTTGGATTGCAGTTTGAATGCAGTTGACACGACTGGAATAGAACTGCAAGCCAAACGCGCAGTCGGATTGCAGTTCAGTTGCAGTCGGCGTGCAGTCGTGTAAACTGTTTGGTTTGCAGTTCTATTGCAGTCGTATTGCAGTCGTGTCAACTGCATTCAAACTGCAATCCAACTGCAATTTGCAGTTGGATTGCAGTTGAAATGCAGTCCGTCTGTGTAGACCCTTACTGTAAAAGCTCGAACTGCTGTAAATCCTAAGATTTTGTAGTAAAACCTAAGATCTACCAATTCGTAATGGTAAATGTCCGAAAAGGTTTGCGATACGAACTTTTACCGCCATATAGTTGGTAAATCTTAGGATTGACGTTAATGGCACGGTGTATGTTGAAAAAAACGGCCAAGTGCGAGTCGGACTCACGCACGAGGGGTTCCGTACTGTTATAGAGCAAAAACAGGCCAGAAATTGTGTTTTTGGCATTGAAGGCCCCCTTAAATCTTTATATTTTTTAAATATTATTAAAAATTATTAAAGTGGTATTGCCCAGCAGTGGGAGTTGGGACACTGCAGGCTGCTTAGTGCTTATAAGTTATAATAATAATAGTGGTATTAACCGTGGGAGAGCCACGAATATGCCGGCGAATTCAGAGATGTTGTATGAAAAAAATTTAAATAAGTATGTTAGTATTCAATTATTACTATCGTATATAATAACTATGTTATGTACCCACCTGTTTTGTCTAATAGTTCATTAACGTAAATAATAATTAAGATTTACTCATTATTTTATTCCCAAAACCAACATTTACCAGTTGACAGTAGTAAAACCTAGCATATACCGAATTGTAATGGTAAATGTTCGAAAATATCGTCGTATTTTTAGAAATACTTACATTTACCAACTCGTGTCGGTAAATCCTAATATTTACACTCAAATCTTAAGATTTACCGAACTTCCAACTTTTACAGTAACATAACTGCTAAATACTTTTATTTGCAAAGGGATTATTTGTTACTATAGGTATAGAACCTCTCTCCGACCCACTTATAATGTAGAGTTTACTCTAATTTCTAATGTTGTTTTCTTGTCCCAGTGAAATTGCTTTGTCTCTATAAATTCCTTTTCCGAGCTTATTTATTTTGCCGTATACTTGGTATCTTATATTGTATGCCAATAATTTCTAGTTGAAATAATTGTAACTTGCTTGAGTAAAGTGTAAATAAAAAATTTACCATCGAGGAAATTGATTTCTATGCAGTTGATAGACCAACGTTATTTGGTCGAATATGTTAATTCAATGTTAATTGTGATCTGTCGGCTGGGTTTGACGTAACGCAACCAAACTACGTAGGTCCCCGATCTGCATAGGAATCAACTTCTCTGATAGTACTTATATTGTATACCTAGTATACGTTTACTATGAGTTATTACCCTCACTCAAGTCCGATGCGTCAAAATTCGTTTTCTCACCTCCGGGCGGAAAACGTCAACTTTCTTCCCGCCGCGCTGCGCTTACCGATATGTTGCCGTTTTCTGCCTCTGTCGATGAGAAAAATAGTATACGCACCATGGGCAGTAAATAAGAAAGCCTCAGATCACATGTGATCTGAGACATTTCTTATTTTCCTACCCTAGGTGCGTATTGTACTATTCTCAAGGTAAGTATCTCCATACCAAATTTCAGCAACATCGGTTTAGCGGTTTGGGCGTGAAGAGCCGGACAGACGGACGGACAGACACACTTTCGCAATTACATATTAATAAGGAATAGGATATTAGTAAGGAATTATGGATGAACGCTTACTTTTTTGTTTTCTTTATTCTGGTGTAACTAATAAAAGATAAATAATAAATATTAAAGTTCATTATTATTACAATTTTTTACAGATTCTTTTAATATTTTCTTCCGACTCACCAACAGTAATTTCTCATTAATTTCTTACTTTAACAGAGAAAATTTTAAATTGCTCTGAGTGTTGGTGACAAAGAGATTTATTTTCTGTTCTTACAGTTGCTTGGGTCGGCTTTTGTAATGCTTGGAAATAGTTTTTCGTCACATAGTGACTTGTGCTTAGAAAACTCGGAGCTGACTTGCGCCAATGTGCAATTTAACTTATACGATATTAGACTTGCACAATTTTTATAACACATATTATGTAGTTATGTACAATTTTTTAAAATTATTTTTAAACTTGAACTCTAATTATTACTTAAAAGCATAATTTACCTACTACGAACCAGTGACAAACGAACCTATATTTTTAAGGCTAGTAATTATTAGTAGGTAATTACCAGATGGCACAGATGTACATATGTATCTATAATTTGTTAAAAATATCTAATGCATATCTAATTTATACATTTAAATCATTGAAAAAGGAATTATTGTTTGTGAAAGAAAAACGTTTCCAGCATGAATCATGATGAACTAACTTTCCCCCTTTTACCGCTAGATGTCACTGCATAGGCGAATGAAGCTTTTATAGAGCAAAGAAAAGCGAGGTTTCGAATTAAAATATTTAGTTTCTTAAGCTCCGTTTAGACCAAACGAGCGAATGCTCATTCTAGTAAAGCTCTTTTGATGTAAACTAACAACGAGCATTCTTTCGTTGTTCTAGTGTGTTCGCCACGTGTTCGGCGGTAAATAGGTAGAATGCGCTAAGAATCTCGCTCGTTTGGTGTAAACGACACAAGAGCGCTCGAGCAATTGCCTAGAGCGTTCTTTCGTGTTCGGACGTGCTCGCTCTTCGAGGCGGTCTCTTCAAAGGGATTCTAGTGTTCTTGATATTTTTACTTTTTGGCGGCTGGTTTTAGGTAGTTTATCAAAGGTTATTTCATAAATATGGATTGGAGTAATGAAAAATGTTTACAAATGATAGAATTATACCATAACAAAAGATGTTTATGGGATCCAACCTTTGATGACTATAAAAATAAATTAACTACTTATCGTTGACGAATGAGCAATGAGCATTCGCTCGTTTGGTCTAAACGGAGCTATATGATTCTCATCTATAGAGCAAAAATTCTTATTCTTGATGTTCTTGTTGATTCGATTGGTGTAAACGATCTAAAGTATGTTGTAACGAATTATAGTTTACACTAAACGAATACGAAAGAATGTTCTTGTGCTGTTCTTGCTCTATGTTCTTTTGGTGTAAACCCACCTTTAGTAATATCATTAATTACAGTAAAGGAAAATGTAGCAGAAACAATAGCATTTTATTGAATTCACATTTTGAAAATACTTATTGTCCTACAATCAATTCATCAATCAATTTCTGTGCCAATATTTAACAGCTTATAAGGCATGATAATGAGCTAAACCTAAAGGCAGCTTGTCGGCTATTCGCTAAGATATGCGCTGACAGGATAATTTATTTGCACATCACACCGATACAAGAGATCAAAGGTTTGTAACTGGCACCGATTTAATACGTTTGATATAAATTACCATGTAATTGTACAGGTGGTATATTATCAGCTTATAAACCTTAGACATACTGACTAAAAATCAACGTAAGATCTAAAGGTACAATTCCGTGCATCGCGATCGATCGCGGTCGTGCACGACCTACGACTGTCGTCGGACGCTCGCGACCATAGTCAACGTATGAAAATGTATGGCACCGCTTCCGAGGCCCGCGACTGACGCGCGCGGCCTACGACTGTCGTAAGCTGCGCGCGATCGTGCCATATAACTTTGACACGGTCGCGCGGGGCCTACGACTGTCGTCGGTCGTGCGCGACTGTCATAACTTCAAGACACGATCGCGCGCGGCTTACGACAGTCGTAGGCCGCGCGAGTCAGTCGCGGGCCTCGGAAGCGGTGCCATACATTTTCATACGTTGACTATGGTCGCGAGCGTCCGACGACAGTCGTAGGTCGTGCACGACCGCGATCGATCGCGATGCACGGAATTGTACATTTATACTAGCGGTTTAAGCCTCAATCTTATTGAACAAAAAAAAATTTTATGGTAGCCATGTGGTCATATTAATATAGTAACTAGGTTCAGAGTTGAATTTTTTATAGCCTAATTTTTTACTAAGCTACAGCTTTGTTTATCGAGGGCTCCGTAAATTTATAATAATAATAATTATTTAGCGTGATGAGGTACCTTTTTTTTTTTTTTTTTGCGTTGGGGGAATGCATTTACGCATCCCCGGGGCCTGGGGAGAACCACCGGGGTATGTGGGACTCCCCGGGGCGGACGAGACGCACCCGGGACTACCCACTAAAACCCCAACGGTGTTCCTGCTCCTGAAGATGGGACTACGGGAAACGCGTGATACACGACCGCAGCCCCACCACCTCTGCCTTTTCAGGCTCACTCGTGGACAACATTCCACATTACTCCGCGACGATGCGCTGGAACACCTAGCGCATCGTGGCCTACCCGGGACTCGTTGTCATGGGCGCCGGCAGCCCCATACCGACGCCCCGAGTTCCCTGCTAAGGCGGGATGTCGTGCCCATGTCTGGCCCTTGGTCTCCGCCTCGGCCTTCTCCGAGGATCGAGCGCCACCGCCTCTCGCCTACGCTCCGCCTCCTCTTTCGACGACATTACCACTTCGGCGAATGTCTCGACTGCCCTCCAAGAGTGTTGGCTGTCCAGCATCGCACGAACGATGGCCGGCAGCGTGATTTCGGGTCCAATAGTGGCCTGTAGGGCCGCTCTTTGTCTGCTCCAAGCGGGACAGACGAGCAACGTGTGCTGCGCCGTATCCCAGTCGTCACTGCAATGATGGCAAGCAGTGTTTTGCAGTGATGAGGTACCTAATATACCGAATTCTGCGAAGCCATAGTTTTGGAATTAATGATTTACGAATGTTTTATTTGAACTCAATACCTATAATTAATATTAAAATTAAGTAGAATTAAGATTCTAACTTAGCACAAGCATAACATAAACAATGTACAGTTAGAAAACATTAAAACAATCATTAATTTATATGCCATGCGAGTCTTAAGGCAGGGATCAATCTCAATCCAAAACGATAACCTTGCACACAACCTAAGACCAAGCGTAAACGCATCGTAATAAGATTAATTTTAGCTTAGCATAAAACTGTAGTTACTAGGGGCGGATCTTCTCTATTTTTCATGTTTTTTTTAAATATCTTTGGAAATAAATATTAAGAAAGAAAATTGTTCGGTTAAGGATATTTTAATATAGATTTACTAACAATTTATTCAAATAAAATGTATAATTATCCTAGTTAATACTTATATTTCGATGAATTAGATTTTTGTCGGAGATGAGTTTGTAAATTAATTACAGCCAAAGTATTACGTTTTATAAAAATATTTATGGTTTAAAATCTTTTCAATATTGTGCTTTATATCTCATATTTTTTTACATTTCGTTATTATATTGGAACTAGGTAAACTGGGAGTCACGGAATAACAAATTGGGGTTTATGCCCGCCTTAATGAAATTATTGTTAATGAGAAAACTCCAAATTCCAATACTCTTTGAAGTCTTATAACATCTCTAAAATAATGCATCAGATGCCACCATGCTACGCTTAGAGCATCTTCAACGATATTGCTATATTAGCATTTAAATAGCAATGCACTAGAATCTAGGTCCTGCTCGCTTGACCAGACCGATCGGAAGTATTTTACACATTCTAGAAGGAAATAGAACATTACATAAATCCGTTTGTAGCAATGTAAGCTCTAAATCCTTTGGGTTTAAAAATAGAACGATAGAGCTATGAGAAAATACATATTTTACTTTTGAAAGAAAAATAAGCCTGTGCTAGGTATATAGAATATTTTTTTAATAGTTTATTTTATTAAGTTATTAGATAAGTTTATAAATCAAGCAGCAATACGAAACTACTAGTTACGTGAAATACCCACAATCTACATGTAACATATTTGGATAGGTAAATATTGTTTTGGACCTTATGGATTTGGATGTATAATATAGACTACACAGCTTGGATTTGGGTTTTTCGATGTTTGACTTTAGAGTCAATTACTCAAAGCGATTGTAGTTGATCGACTGTTCCATTATTTAATCAATCTGCCGACGTATGATGTACCTATCGTGTATTTTCAATAAAAAAAAAATAAAAAAAAGTAGAATGTAGATGTTACCGGTGTGCCAATTTGCTTGTAATAGTTATTGTTATATTGTTCATAAAATAAGTTATATTGTGGATAATGGTGTTGGTTGCGTAATTACCTTAATTTCATTGTTTACATAAGTGTTAGTATTGAGCATGTACGCAATTGTTTATCGTCCCAAAAAAAAAAAAAAAAATTAAAATTGTATGGAAAAATGACTCTACTACTGCGTACGTACTCCTTTTAGGTCGTATTTAGTGATCTAAAATTTTAATTTGTCTTTCAGAATAAGTGCGAATTTCGTATTGGGTGTAAAAGTAAGTTTGCAACTATGAAATCTAGTTAAATAGAAATATATTTAATATTATACTAGACGAAACTAATACTATAATGTTATGTGTTTTATACCGTCATAAAGGACGAAATCGCTTACAAGTAAACTTACCGTAGCTGAAGAACAGCTGATGAAATTGCGTAGCGAAGGATGTGAAGAGGCAGCCAAGCGCGGCCACCAGCCCGCCCACCACCGCCGTCACTCGCGTTGACTTGCGCACACACAGAGCCACCGTCACTGGCGACAGTGCCAGCGCCACCCCCGTCGACAATGCTCCGAGACAGCCTGGAATAGAGAATAGCAATGCTTAGTTTATAGGCAAATTAAAACTATTATGGAGACTTCGGAATGGCGTTTGATTTATTCACTATTTTCCGCTCTCAACGAATTACACTTTTTATTTTTTGTAATCACTAATTAGGTACTAATTAGTAATAACTAATAATAATCCTGACTAGATTCTTGTAAACCGGAGCGTCCAATAATTTATAGTGGCAGGAGATTTGCCGTGCCGCTCCACTTAATAACTGGCGGACCCTAGATTGACAGGGCTGATTAGATATAAAGTAGACCGACTATGCCGTGCACAGCCGACACGAGCCAAGCGAAGCGCAATAAGGACACTACCTACCTTTTCTCGAAGTGTGTCGTCGTTTTTTTGAACCCTCATAGAGTTGGTTTCCGATGTACCAGATAGTTCATATTCTTAGGATAAACAAGGCCTTTGCATCCGTTGTGGATGATTTATACAGTATTTTCAGAGCGAAGTAACCACTCCTCAAATACTGTAGTGCCTGGGACAAGATTTAAATGTCCGTATGGTTGCCCAAGCGCATACGGCATTCTCGCAACAAAGTCGGCCTAGTCCAGAGGAAAGAACTAGTCAATACGTCTGGGACCAAATATGTGCGGGTTTCCTCACGATGTTTTCCTTCACTGTATGAGCGTCCGCGTCCGTATTATGTACTTGAGATCACCCGGGATCGAACCTGCACCCTCTAGGAGTGCGAACCAAAGGTCTAGGTACCCATTAGGTCACGGACGCTCTTAGGATATGCTGTCAATTATAGACTTATCAAACATAACAAAGTCTCAATCTCTGATGATCATCAAAATGTTTGGCTACTTCCTGAAGTGCTAGAAAGCTGAAATTTCGTATGTAACCTGAATTTAGTATCTTAGCGCTACACTAAAATCAGCCTAATAGTGTGATAACTTAATATAGTATGTAATCAAAATTATAATATATACCACCAAAAACATTTCTTGTTAAATGTTGCCGAGACGACCACATGAGGTTTACCCTGTGAAATAGATGATATGAGATCTCATGTAGAGTAAAGCAATTTCTACATATATCAGTAAATATCAATGGCTCGGCTGTTTTGTTACTAACTTCAATTCAGAAACAGAAACAGCGAAGTCATACAGATTTACTGGTACGTAGAATTTGTTTAAGTCAGGGGCAGTAGAGTTAGGACGTGTAGTCTGTAGATTCAAAAGCTTAACTCTACATGAGATCTCTATCTTTTTCACAAACCTTATGTGGTCGTCTCGGCAACATTTTACAAGAAATGTTTTTGGTGGGATATATTATAATTTTGATTACATACTATATTAAGTTATCACACTATTAGGCTGATTTGAGTGTAGCGCTGACTGCTCGCTGACTATCAGCGCCAACATCCAAATGTATGAAATATTAGCACACAGCTACACCGGTAAATATATAATAATATCAAAAACGCCGGTGCTATAATTTCATACATTTCGGGCATAAGACTAATGAAAAAAATAAGCCTATAGCTAGTAGACCTTATGGTTCGAAAGTGATATAATAATACTGAAGTTATCAATAGTTTCCATAAATTATTATATACATATTTCAGCATAGTACGAGTATCGAACGAAAGCCCTTCTTCAGCTCGCACTACTTACTAGCTAACTAATTTATAATCTGTATTTTGTTTATTTCTTCCACCAAGGTACATAATATTATTTATCCACAATGTAATGTCCAAATTAGAGATGTGCCGATCATGACTTTGGCCGACTAAGCGACTAGCCGATTAGTCGGTTGCAAAGAAGCCGACTAATCGGCCGACTAGTCGGTCAAACCGATCATGGTTTCGGATGTTTCCGTAATGGCCGATTTACACGGGTGACTAAAGCCACACGATTTACACCGCACGGCGAAAATCGACCGTGTAAATAGCAATTCGACTACGCCGCATGCGGCTAAAGTCGCAAGCCCCAAAGTCGTGCGGCCAATGGCCGCATGCGGCTGGTGACTAAAATCGACCGTGTAAACGCTCAGTCGCAAGCGATCGCTTGCTGCGAATACTACTGTAGCGAGCGCAGACGCGACATTTTCACGCAGAATGAACTAGTCACAGGACTCCCAGGCGATTTTTGTAAATGGGGTGGCGATTCGACTTGGACAGGCGATTCGACTGGTGACTTGCCGGGTGACTAAAATCGACCCGTTAATCACCCGTGTAAATGGGGTGGCGATTCGACTTGGACAGGCGATTCAACTGGTGACTTGCCGGGTGACTAAAATCGACCCGTTAGTCACCCGTGTAAAGGGGGTGGCGATTCGACTTGGACAGGCGATTCGACTGGTGACTTGCCGGGTGACTAAAATCGACCCGTTAGTCACCCGTGTAAATGGGGTGGCGATTCGACTTGGACAGGCGATTCGACTGGTGACTTGCCGGGTGACTAAAATCGACCCGTTAGTCACCCGTGTAAATGGGGTGGCGATTCGACTTGGACAGGCGATTCGACTGGTGACTTGCCGGGTGACTAAAATCGACCCGTTAGTCACCCGTGTAAATCGAGTATAACGCTTCGTTTACTGCTGATTCGTTGGTTGCGCAGCATACGCAGCCTGCGTATGCTGCGCAACCAACGTGTCGGAACGTGTTATAGTGTAGTTGATGGTTTTCAGGATATATTTTTTTGTACATCATAGTGCGTAAACATGCAAACTTGCTTTAATAATAATAACCTAATAATTTGTTAATACAAAAGCCGACATTTTATATCTATACATATAATAAATGTGTAGAAATGTCAATTCTGTACATTAAAGATATTCAAAAAATAATAAGCGGAGGGTGTCACAATATCGCTATAGGAGCCGAAAAGTTAGTTAGTTTTTTTGTCTGTCTGTCTGTCTGTCTGTCTGTCTGTCTGTATGTTTGTTCCGGCATCACACGAAAACTACTGATCCGATTTGAATGCGGTTTTCGCAGATATATTTGTCTTCTTCCAACTTAACATCTGGTGTATAAAAAAATTTCTCCCCACCCCTCTAAAGGGACGAAAGAGGGGGTCAGATTTTGTGTAAGACTTTTGCTTTAACACGAAAACTACTGATCCGATTTGGATGCGGTTTTCACAGATATATTTGTCTTCTTCCAAATTAATATCTGGTGTATAAAATTTTTCCCCCCACCCCTCTAAAGGGACGAAAGAGGGGGTCAGGTTTTGTATAAGACTTTTGCTTTAACACGAAAACTACTGATCCGATTTGCATACGGTTTTCGCAGATATATTTGCCTCCTTCCAACTCAACATCTGGTGTATAAAAATTACCCCCCCCCACCCCACTAAGGGGACCAAAGAGGGGTTTTGTATCAAACTTTTTTCTTTAATGGACTTACTTCATATTATTAACTGTTTTTCCAACTTAACATCTGGTGTATAAAATTTTTCCCTACACCCCTCTTAGGGGACAAAAGAGGGGGTAAGATTTTGTGTCAACTGATGAAGTAGAAATACTTTAAATGGCAAAACAATGTTTGCCGGGACAGCTAGTTTTAAATAAGACTAGATTTTCGTTTTAAATGTTTCTTAAAGAAGACATTATGTTGTTCTGTACCAATTTTTTTTATTTTTTTTTATTAAATAAGGGGGCAAACGAGCAAACGGGTCACCTGATGGTAAGCAACTACCGTCGCCCATGGACACTCGCAACATCAAAAGAGCTGCAGGTGCGTTGCCGGCCTTTTAAGAGGGAATACGCTCTTTTCTTGAAGGTTTGCAGGTCGTATAGGTCCGGAAATACTGCTGGTGACAGTTCATTCCAGAGTTCTACAGTGCGCGGCAGAAAGTTACGCGAAAAACGCACTGTGGAAGACTGCCACTCATCAAGGTGATGAGGATGGTAAGTTTTTCGCGTGGAACGATGGCGAACAGTTGCAGGTGGTATGATTCCGAACAATTCCTCAGAGCACTCCCCGTGATACAACCGATAGAGGATGCAGAGTGAAGCTACATCTCGGCGTAATTCCAAGGGGTCCAAGCTGTTTGAAACACTATGGCAGTCAACAATTCGAGCGGCCCTTCGTTGGATACGATCCAGAGGGAGCAGTTGGTATTTTGGCGCCCCTGCCCAGAGATGAGAACAATATTCCATATGAGGCCGAACCTGCGCCTTGTAGAGTTGTAGGCGTTGGTCCGGACTGAAGTACTGTCTCGCTCTGTTAAGAACACCAAGCTTCTTCGAGGCTAGTTTGGCCTTACCCTCTAGATGATATCGGAACTGGACTTAGCTCGATCTGTTGACGCCAAGTTTCTCAATGCTAGGGGAGATGGTTAAAGATGTGCCCTCAAAACGAGGATATACGACCATTGGTGACTTTTTAGTGGTGAACGCGCAGACTTGTGTTTTGGCGGGGTTGAATTGGACCAAGTTACGTCTACCCCATTCAGAGACCTTCTCCAATCAATTCTCCACCTTAGACACTCTCGTTTCGACTCTCTGTGACATTTTGCCGAGAAAAATTGGGGGAGCCGGTATATACAGCATCACCTGTACTATCATCCGCATAGCAATGAATGCCGCTGGTCTGCAACATGTCATTGATATGCAGTATGAATAGAGTAGGCGATAGCACACAGCCCTGAGGGACACCAGCATCAACAGACTGAGTTTCCGAGCATTCGCCGTCAACTACGACCTTTATGCTTCTGTCTGCTAAGAAACTAGTGACCCACTTACATAATTTCTCGGGCAGCCCGTATGATGGAAGCTTTAATAGCAGCGCTTTATGCCAAACCCGATCACTTTGATCGGGTTTGGCATAAAGCGCTGCATAAAGAGGCATTGGCATAAAGGCATTGGCATTTGGCATAAAGAGGCATTGGCTGTTAGTTTGGACATTGCGAAGGCCTTTCTTTGCCTTCGCAATGTCCAAACTAACAGCCAATGCCTCTCCCTTCGACTCAATTGCCTGAGCCCAACGATGAGTCAGGTACGCCAAGAGATCACCAGCCGAGCGACCCTTACGGAACCCGTATTGTTTGTCGCTTAGTAATCCCTGGCCGTCCAAGTATCGAAGAAGCTGGCTATTGATAATGGATTCCATTATCTTCGAGAAGAGAGAGGTTATAGCGATTGGTCTGTAGTTGGAAGGATTTGAGCGATCACCTTTTTTGGGGATCGGGTGCACCAAGGCTGTCTTCCAGGAAGCCGGGACGATGCCAGTAGAATAGGAGAGCCGAAAAAGGCGCGTCAAGACCGGAGCCAACTCTGGAGCACACTTTTTCAACACAATAGGCGGGATTCCGTCAGGCCCACTCGACTTTTGGATATCAAGGGAACGGAGGGCTTTTCGCACTGAGCGCTGATGAAACCGAATATCCGACATGATGCTCGTGCATCGCGGCATGGTGGTTTGATTCAACACTTCTAAAATTTCGCTATACTTTTTACCTAATTTTTATTATTTTAAAAGAAATATAAAATGAGGTAATCGTTAGAATATACTAATTACATAGCACCTGACTTTAAGCATTCACTTTTTACCGTATTACCGCTTTATTTTAAACATATTTTTTTTCAAAGAACTACAAACACATTTTCATTCAAATAATTATCAAGGAATGATTTCATGAGGATTGCTCCACTGCCAAAGCATTGATCGCATCAATGTCAGACTCGTGAATGGAATGGAACAGAATCTGTTCTCTGCAGCTTAGGTGTACCGTAATTCAGTATTTAGCGACTGTGAAATGATTCAATAGGATTTAAAGAGCTGATACATGAAAATTTTAAACAGAAGTTTATCTAGCCGACATTGTTCTGATTGGTTTAAAATTAGCGACTCAAAATATGCAGTAGTGATTTTCTGTCCACAAAGCTCAGAAATCTGAAGTTTAAACTTTAAAGATGCGCACTAAACAATAATCACACTAAAAAATTCACACCTAAAAAGATGTTAAAAACATACCTACATAGTGTCACTTTATTTGTGTGTTACACTCTGTGGTGTCAATAATTAATTATTCAAGTTGATAGTAACTTTTAAGACTTGGCATAATAACATTTACATAATACATAATATAGTAAGTATATCTTAACATGCCAAGATTCAATCTTCTATCTTATGGGCAGTTCCATGTAAAAGTCTACCATAAACTAAGAAAATAAATACCTGATTTTGAGATTAAAAATACTTAATTATAGTCACAACAATAAGGTATATTAAGATTTTATAGATGCAACAATTTCTAAGCATTACTTTTCTAGCAAATCTGCCATTTATGAGATGATGTCGTGAGCTCAGCTGAATGTAGTTTTGTGTGATGAAGTTCTGACTTAGTTTTCACGTTATGTATTTTAAATTCTTGTCATATTTTGTTACACACTGATTGTTGAAACAATTAAATACCGACATAGCTTTTGAGATTCGAGAAAATTCATTTTTATAAAGATATAATAGGCTTGTAAGATCACAGTGTCGAGTTGTAGTGTCGGTCACATAAAAAACATTACTTTTCTCTTTAACTACAGTAAAATTACTTTTACATCGAAAGAATTAGAAACTTTCCTACGTAACAGATTTACTCAAATGATGGCGGCATTAAAAATTTGACATCTTTTTTTATAACACCTAAATTCTTAAAAACATTTTTGTAGTGTCAGTCACATTATAGAGTCGATCACGCCCAAAAGTAGCGTTTTGTTTGTTATTTTTGCTGATAGATGGCGAAAATAGCTATAGAAAGCAGAGAGAGAAGCAGAAAGCTAAATTATTATTTTAAGAACCTGCCAGACCACCTCTAAGTCAAATAAAATCCAAAATTTTGCGATGTCTGGTAATGGGAAGTAATTATCACAAAAATCTGGCAGTAGAATATGAAATTCTTACAGATATTGCTAGAAAATAAGATAAAATTATTGATCTTTAAACTTTATTGAACGTAAGGTAGACCTGCAGAACTGGAAACCTTCTAAAGTAATAACAACCGAAACTCCATAGTGTCTGGTCGTTCTTACCTCTATAGGGCTCATATAAAGAATAATAAAAATTTTAGCTTAAAAAAATAACGAAAGTCTGCCTATCGCTGGCTTTTGGGTTATTATGTAAATAGTTTTTGAGAAGATTTCGTGTTGAGTTATTTTTTGACAAATTGTTAGTGATTTCGTTTTTGTGATGTTTAAGTTCAAAAAAGGCATTTTAATGAATTAACTAATTACTAATTTGCTTTTATATAATTTTAGAGTTCGTATTGTACGTGCTGAGATACATAAATTTTAAGATTTCATGTAAAACTACCGACTTTTACCTGCACAAAGTGAGTGTAGTGTCGGTCACGTTTTGGGATGTAGTGTCGGCCACAATTTCTTTTGCTAATTTTTTTTTTTTTAATAACTTACAGGTTATAGGTAACCATTTTATAATAGTTTGTTTCATGCACTTTCAATAAAAATACAAAGTAGCTCAGCCCACAGAGGGGAAGATAATTGGTGTTTACAAACACTCTCAGAAACGACTTCCTTTTGCATGTAGTGTCAGTCACGTTTATGTTGGACTAAATAAATGCTATTTGAAAACAACAGTGTATACCATTTTTCTACATAAGTTAACTTGTTGAATCTGCTACAAAGCCATCTTAAAATTGATATTAACAACATGATAGTAACCATAATATATGAAAAAATAAAACGAAAGTCGTATCAAATGTAGAGTCAGTCACATATGGAATTGCCCTTATTCAGAGAATGCATTGCTTAATAATGGTTAATAGAAAGTATGATTATTTTACTTGCTTACTATTTATATTAATTAATTCTAGACCTAAGAATAAAAATGCACTTTATTTGTATCCTGTCGCTTTCACAGTGGGCGTAAAATAATGAGGATCGTGAAAAACTCAACGCAACAAGTTATATTCTATTTTCAATGTTTTCTTCGATGTCTAAGGAGTTAGGATTAATTTCTAATATTGTATTTACTGCAAAACCTCAATTATAATATAAGATATTATAATTGAGGTTTCGCAGTTACAAGGTAATATTAAATACTTACATCCAAATAATCTGGGGATATTGGCTATTTATAAAACATCTGAATCCTAAATTTTTTTAGAATCTTCGAAAATTCCTAATAGATTTTAGATATTTTATAAAATAGCTAATGTTCCTAGACTATAATAATTTTTGATTGATGTGTCACGTTACACGTATTTCTGCAACAAATCGTATAACTAAATACAAAAAATACTTGAAGTTCATTCATGGAAATATTAAGATTTAGCATTAGGTAATGCTAAACGATTCTTAAACACCTCTCTCATTTTAATAAAATTACGATACTTGCAGTAATATTGTGAATGCTTTAAATATCGTTCAAACAGGTTGCATCAGGCCTTATTTGAAAATAATATTATAATGATAGACGATGATGATATTCAATTATGTGGGAAATTACACAAAAATATCATTAGTCATTACAATCTTTGGTGCGACATTCCTGATTTTAATGGTAGTAAATGCTTTTTTATTAGCCTTTGCATGGAACCTCACACCTTGATTGTCGTAAATCATAATATCACCAGTTATAAGGCAGTTAATTTAGACTGTTGAATGTTCGCCGATACACGCCTTGTACGTAATAAATCTTTAACGTATCCTTGGTTCGAGCGTCCATAAATTACACAGATTAAAATGTGTGCCGCGAAAATTGAATTATAATATTGTCCTGGGCGCTATATCTATGTATTTGGACTAGAGATGTGCCGACTATCCGGCCACTTTTGTAGTCGGTGACTAGTCAGCGAATAGTCGGCAAAAAGCGGCGACTATTTATTATTTTATTATTATTAAAATTACATTTAAGAAAAACCTTGATAGTTTTGAAATTAAATGAACTGTGTCTGAAATAACTTGCTGGTAAGGAAATATCTATGACATTCTTTGTTATAAATTAATAAAAAATGTGCCAAAATATGGGCCAACGCAGTGTCTGCTCGGGATTTAAATACCAGCACATATAAAAACGAGTACAACCTTGCCTCTAGGTCCCTCAAGAAAGAGATTACTCGGGCAAAGCAATAGCACGTCAATAGAATTGGCAAGAGACTTGAGCGCCTCCCCTCGGGAACCCGTGCATTCTGGTCTCTGGCCAAAGCTATTGAAGGAAATTTCTGCAAGCCAACCCTACCATCCCTACACGTAGGAAATGGATCGTCGGCCCAGGACGCAAAAGACAAAGCCGATCTTCTGGGCAAGCTCTTTGCGTCAAACTCGACCCTGGATGACGGGGGGCAGAAACCGCCGACCATACCGCGATGCACGAGCATCATGTCGGATATTCGGTTTCATCAGCGCTCAGTGCAAAAAGCCCTTCGTTCCCTTGATATCCAAAAGTCGAGTGGGCCTGACGGAATCCCGCCTATTGTGTTGAAAAAGTGTGCTCCAGAGTTGGCTCCGGTCTTGACGCGCCTTTTTCGGCTCTCCTATTCCACTGGCACCGTCCCGGCTTCCTGGAAGGCAGCCTTGGTGCACCCGATCCCCAAAAAAGGTGATCGCTCAAATCCTTCCAACTACAGACCAATCGCTATAACCTCTCTCTTCTCCAATCCAATCTTCCAATAGCCAGCTTCTTCGATACTTGGACGGCCAGGGATTACTAAGCAACAAACAATACGGGTTCCGTAAGGGTCGCTCGGCTGGTGATCTCGTACCTGACTCATCGCTGGGCTCAGGCAATGGAGTCGAAGGGAGAGGCATTGGCTGTTAGTTTGGACATTGCGAAGGCAAAGGCAAATGTCCAAACTAACAGCCAATGCCTCTTTATGCCAAATGCCAATGCCTTTATGCCAATGCCTCTTGCGTACAAGGCGTGTATCTGCGAACATTCAACAGTCTAAATTAACTGCCTTATAACTGGTGATATTATGATTGACGACAATCAAGGTGTGAGGTTCCATGCAAAGGCTAATAAAAAAGCATTTACTACCATTAAAATCAGGAATGTCGCACCAAAGATTGTAATGACTAATGATATTTTTGTGTAATTTCCCACATAATTGAATATCATCATCGTCTATCATTATAATATTATTTTTGCAACCTGTTTGAACGATATTTAAGGCATTCACAATATTACTGCAAGTATCGTAATTTTATTAAAATGAGAGAGGTGTTTAAGAATCGTTTAGCATTACCTAATGCTAAATCTTAATATTTCCATGAATGAACTTCAAGTATTTTTTGTATTTAGGTGTACGATTTGTTGCAGAAATACGTGTAACGTGACACATCAATCAAAAATTATTATAGTCTAGGAACATTAGCTATTTTATAAAATACCTAAAATCTATTAGGAATTTTCGAAGATTCTAAAAAAATTTAGGATTCAGATGTTTTATAAATAGCCAATATCCCCAGATTATTTGGATGTAAGTATTTAATATTACCTTGTAACTGCGAAACCTCAATTATAATATCTTATATTATAATTGAGGTTTTGCAGTAAATACAATATTAGAAATTAATCCTAATTCCTTAGACATCGAAGAAAACATTGAAAATAGAATATAACTTGTTGCGTTGAGTTTTTCACGATCCTCATTATTTTACGCCCACTGTGAAAGCGACAGGATACAAATAAAGTGCATTTTTATTCTTAGGTCTAGAATTTATTAATATAAATAGTTAGCAAGTAAAATAATCATACTTTCTATTAACCATTATTAAGCAATGCATTCTCTGAATAAGGGCAATTCCATGTGTGTGATGTGACTGACTCTACATTTGATACGACTTTCGTTTTATTTTTTCATATATTATAGTTACTATCATGTTGTTAATATCAATTTTAATATGGCTTTGTAGCAGATTAAACAAGTTAACTTAAATAGAAAAATGGTATACACTGTTGTTTTCAAATAGCATTTATTTTCTCAAACATAAACGTGACTGACACTACATGCAAAAGGAAGTCGTTTCTGAGAGTGTTTGTAAACACCAGTTATCTTCCTCTCTGTGGGCTAAATAACTCTATTTTGTATTTTTATCGAAAGTGCATGAAACAAACTATTATAAAATGGTTACCTATAACCTGTAAGTTATTAAAAAAAAAAATTAACAAAAGAAATTGTGGCCGACACTACATCCCAAAACGTGACCTACCTACGTGACCTACACTCACTTTGTGCAGGTAAAAGTCGGTAGTTTTACATGAAATCTTAAAATTTATGTATCTCAGCACGTACAATACGAACTCTAAAATTATATAAAAGCAAATCAGTAATTAGTTAATTTATTAAAATGCCTTTTTTGAACTTAAATATCACAAAAACGAAATCACTAACAATTTGTCAAAAAATAACTCAACACGAAATCTTCTCAAAAACTATTTACATAATAACCCAAAAGCCAGCGATAGGCAGACTTTCGTTATTTTTTTAAGCTAAAAATTTTATTATTCTTTATATGAGCCCTATAGAGGTAAGAACGACCAGACACTATGGAGTTTCGGTTGTTATTACTTTAGAAGGTTTCCAGTTCTGCAGGTCTACCTTACGTTCAATAAAGTTTAAAGATCAATAATTTTATCTTATTTTCTAGCAATATCTGTAAGAATCTCATATTCTACTGCCAGATTTTTGTGATAATTACTTCCCATTACCAGACATCGCAAAATTTTGGATTTTATTTGACTTAGAGGTGGTCTGGTAGGTTCTTAAAATAATAATTTAGCTTTCTGCTTCTCTCTCTGCTTTCTATAGCTATTTTCGCCATCTATCAGCAAAAATAACAAACAAAACGCTACTTTTGGGCGTGATCGACTCTATAATGTGACTGACACTACAAAAATGTTTTTAAGAATTTAGGTGTTATAAAAAAAGATGTCAAATTTTTAATGCCGCCATCATTTGAGTAAATCTGTTACGTAGGAAAGTTTCTAATTCTTTTGATGTGAAAGTAATTTTACTGTAGTTAAAGAGAAAAGTAATGTTTTTTATGTGACCGACACTACAACTCGACACTGTGATCTTACAAGCCTATTATATCTTTATAAAAATGAATTTTCTCGAATCTCAAAAGCTATGTCGGTATTTAATTGTTTCAACAATCAGTGTGTAACAAAATATGACAAGAATTTAAAATACATAACGTGAAAACTAAGTCAGAACTTCATCACACAAAACTACATTCAGCTGAGCTCACGACATCATCTCATAAATGGCAGATTTGCTAGAAAAGTAATGCTTAGAAATTGTTGCATCTATAAAATCTTAATAGTACCTTATTGTTGTGACTATAATTAAGTATTTTTAATCTCAAAATCAGGTATTTATTTTCTTAGTTTATGGTAGACTTTTACATGGAACTGCCCATAAGATAGAAGATTGAATCTTGGCATGTTAAGATATACTTACTATATTATGTATTATGTAAGTGTTATTATGCCAAGTCTTAAAAGTTACTATCAACTTGAATAATTAATTATTGACACCACAGAGTGTAACACACAAATAAAGTGACACTATGTAGGTATGTAGTTAACATCTTTTTAGGTGTGAATTTTTTAGTGTGATTATTGTTTAGTGCGAATCTTTAAAGTTTAAACTTCAGATTTCTGAGCTTTGTGGACAGAAAATCACTACTGCATATTTTGAGTCGCTAATTTTAAACCAATCAGAACAATGTCGGCTAGATAAACTTCTGTTTAAAATGTTCAGAAACCAGGCATAAATTATTACCATGTATCAGCTCTTTAAATCCTATTGAATCATTTCACAGTCGCTAAATACTGAATTACGGTACACCTCAGCTGCAGAGAACAGATTCTGTTCCATTCCATTCATGAGTCTGACATTGATGCGATCAATGATTTGGCAGTGGAGCAATCCTCATGAAATCATTCCTTGATAATAATTTGAATGAAAATGTGTTTGTAGTTCTTTGAAAAAAAATATGTTTAAAATAAAGCGGTAATACGGTAAAAAGTGAATGCTTAAAGTCAGGTGCTATGTAATTAGTATATTCTAACGATTACCTCATTTTCTATTTTTTTTAAAATAATAAAAATTAGGTAAAAAGTATAGCGAAATTTTAGAAGTGTTGAATCAAACCTTGTATAATTCTACTCTTTCAGCTAAGTAGTAGAGGTTTGACTTCCACCATAATAATTGGGCATACCCAATAACCATTAAAATATCGAAAGTCGCCGAAGAGGCGACCAACGAATTCGGAGGTAGAACTAGTTGTAGAATCATTTTCAATAAAATTTCATATGCCCGTATCAAAATAGATCAATTGTAGAAAATCCTAACAAACCAATTGCTAGAGTGGGGCGAGTAAACGCCGTTCAATGGATGCCATTCAAGAAATGTAAATGCCAGAAGGATTGAATCGAGACATTGAGAGATCCGACATTCTTCTGGATAAGATTTATTAAGAACACAAAGAGGAATGAAATGAAGAGAGATTGAACATTTTTATACGACTGGACCGATTACAGTCTATTATAAAATAAGGTTGTATAAAATCAATTAAGGACCTCTATGTACTATTAGAGTAGTGGATTTATAGGCAGATGGCTGTCCTACTTCATTAGGTCGGGCTATGTCAATTCGATGTTAGTCTGATGTTCATCTGTCGGCTGTGTTAGGCGCAGCGCAGACGACAGACTATCCGTGACGCACTTTTTGCCTGTGGAAATAGAACCTATGCAATTATATGCGGACTTTTTGCGCGTCGTGTGCGTTACTGCTTATAATTGCATAGGTTCTATTTCCCACAGACTAAAAAGTGCGTCACAGATAGTCTGTCGTCTGCGCTGCGCCGTCCAAAATAATAAAGTCCGTCGTCTGCCTATGGATCAACTTCTCTGATAGCAGTAGGTTAACCCATTTACCGCCGCTGTACCCAATCATCAAAACTTGGTTGACTACGGAACCCTAAAACGGATGGGTTAATAGTTATATTATTTAAAAGTAACGCTGTCCTACAAATACAACAATCCATATTTTAGGACCTATCCTACCCATCAAATCAAAGTATGAAATCCTTTCTATCTCTGTTAGGCTCTACCACTTTCAAGATTTTTCGCAGATAAAACTGTTGTTCGTCTTATTAAAATGAAGCTACTCACAAAAATTTGCTTGATAGTAAGTAATAAAAAAAAATATTCTAGGGAACCCGGACTATAATTTCTGCAAGTAAATTAAAAGCAATTGGGTCGAAGATTGAACTCTGAATACTATTAATAGATTACCGTGGATTTTATTAGCGACGCGAGATAAAAATAGGAGACTACTTTGTATGTTTAGCTTTATAATTAAAAAAATTTGACACGTCAGATGAATAATAATTTTGCAAAACAATGGTAAATCTAGTAGGGAGGGGAAGAGGGGATTTCGGGAGTAGCTCGAGCGTGTCAGATTAAGCTTGCATAGGCTTCCGACATGTGTCTAGTTATCATGGTTACATAGAAATCAGGTTTCTCACGTGGTGGGTATTTTTTTTTTATATTGAAATATCGTCAGATCTGTCAGATTAAGATAGGGGATGTTTAGTATACCCCAAAGAAGCTTCCATATAAAGCACTGACGATTCAAAGGTTAGGTAAGCCTGTAGGGACATTTTAAAATATAAAAAAATAAAGCTTCATATTTTCTTAACTAAGCTTCGCAGATATTTTATTTTGCTCTAAGCTAAATAATTTAGTCCTTGTTGTCTAAAATATATTTATAATTTACCTAAGTAAGCAATTTTCTGAATATATTTTCTTTTTCAAAACTTTAAAATGGCTGCAGTTTCTGAACCCACCTCTAAAACAAAAAAACGCTCTTATTATTTTTTTATCAGCTTTACCTAATGTACAAAACCTACTAGGTCTCCATAACGCTCGAGTGACTACAAAAATAGCACCCTCTCCTCCTCTACTATAGTCAGAGATCACTGTTCAGACACTGAGTTCTTTGTTAGTCTAATAATATAGTCTATTGATAATATTATGTTAATGGCTATTTGTGATTTACACTGATATTATTGTTATTGTTAAAGATTTGCTAAAGATTAATAATTCTATTGTGTATGTTTTAAAGACTGTCAAGACTGTTAAATTTGTACTAACTATTCTTAAAAGTTAATTTTATATTATTAGTTATTTTAAAGCATAAGGCGCTTACTGAAAATCAGCGCTGCCCTATGGGTCTAAACACACTAGGCTGAATTACGCCGGCGTAAATTCCGCCGCGTTTAAATTGCATACAAAATACGGGCCGAACGCGAGGGGTGACAACTATTACGTCGTATTTTGTATGCGTTTGACATTAGCGGCGGAAATTACGCCGGCGTAATTCAGCCTAGTGTGTTTAGACACTATGGTCGCAAGTCGCAACACATGCTGAGTAAGCACCAATTAACAATTTGGTAGATACGGTTTTCAAATGTTTTATTTCTTCTTATAATGTATAATTATTATTTTTACCAAATAAAGTTTCTTTCTTTCTTTCTCTTTCTTTCTTTCTTTCTAAATAAAATATTGTTGTACTGGATGACGCTCGCAACTCCGTTGCACCGAAATTCGTTTATCGCACGGAAACCGTACATTTTACGGAATAAAAAGTATCCCATGTCTCTTCCCGGGACTCAAAGTATCTCCATACCAAATTTCAGCAAAATCGGTTCAGCGGTTTGAGCGTGAAGAACTGAATAAGTGACAGGCAGACAGACCGACAGACAGAAAGATAGAAAGACAGACAGACACACTTTAGCATTTATAATATTAATCACATTTATGATATTAGGTGTTATTACTTAGATATCCTAAAACGCATCACATTATAATTGCTGAAAATACGAAATAAAGATATCCATAGGCGAACTCAGAACCTTCTTTATTTTGGAAGTCGGATAAAAATTCTTGCACGAATAAGCATAAATAACTATACTGATGCCGTAAAAAGTTGTTTCAAAGAAGTTGTGGTCCATAAAGCGAATGAACCTAGTTTATTACGTATCTACTTTTTTAAACTTTTCAGGGTTATACGGGGTTTATGCAGTAAAAACGAGTTATCCATAGTAATCCATACTAATATTATAAATGCGAAAGTGTGTCTGTCTGTCTGTCTGTCTGTTACCTTTTCACGCTGAAACCACTGAACCGATTTTGCTGAAATTTGGCATGAATATACTTTAAGTCCCGGGAAAGGACATAGGATAGTTTTTATCCCGGAAAAATTTACTGTTCCCGCGCAATAAACGAGTTTTGGCGCAACGGAGTTGCGGGCGTCATCTAGTACCTAACAACTAAAATAATAGAGCAAGTTTTAAAATTCAGATTTATTATATTAAGTACATCCTTGTTTTACACACTTTTAGTTGAACACAGAACCTCAATTGTTAGATATTAAATTACTAGTTTTAAATGTTATTTTTCACAGTCTAGGTGTTTTATTTATCATGTTATGTCTTGTAACTTTTGTCAAAAACAGAGTTTAAATGGCGCGGAATATAGGAGTTAGGATGAAATGTCAGTATTTTTCAGTTTTTGGATTAAATAAACAAAAGAAATAACTTTAAAAATATATATTTTGTTTTATGAAAGTATAGAAAAATAACCCACTAATACATCTATCATATTATGACACAACACACGTGGACCGGCACAAACAAGCCACAAATAAGATTTTATCTAAATTTTCCTTTTGTTTTGTTTATAATTTGTACAAGTTTATTACTACAAACAAAACAACTGTTGTACCCTGCTGGTAGATGTAAGTGTATGATTTATATAAAAGTACCTTTTGTTATACAGTAGCACGAAAAAATAGTACTTACAAAACTCCGAAATGCAGGAAAGAAGACTTTGGAAGAAATTTGGAACACCAATCAGTAAAGTATAATTTACACAGAGCCAATACTGGCTGCCAATAAGACTGGCAGCCAGTATTGACTTGGTATATGCCGCGTGTGAACAGTTTTTCAAGCCAGGCCAAACTGTTCACACGCGGCATAATATGTCAAGCCAATACTGGCTGCCAGTCTTATTGGCAGCCATAACTGGCACTGTGTAAATTATACTTAAGGGTTGATTCAGACCGCAACGCGACGCTGTCAAAATATCAAAATCTGTCAAATCCATAAATTTATGCCACGCCGCGCCTCGCCTCGCCTCGTCGCGTTGCGGTCTGAATTGACCCTAAAGTGTCCAAGAAACCTTTCATTTGTGATTAAAAAAATCCCGTAATAATCTAACTAAGCGTCAAGCGAAAACCCTAGTTATTATTCCACTGCGTTATTTTTCTATAAGTACTAAGTATTTTAAGCATTCGAACGTAATAACTTTCAAGAGAGCCGAAGACATACTAGGTCATGCAAATATTACCGCAATCAATAAAAGAATATATTTTTCCGCCTAGGCGTAAAGGAACCTTACAAAGTTGATTTATGGAGCTTGTTATCGCCAACAATAAGGTGTTTTCCGAAATATCCTAATACAATATTGATGTTGTATCTGGGAAGCCAACACTTCCAGGTATTGTGTCAATAATAACAACTGTTGTTTGTTAACAACATAAAATAGTAGCTGTTATTTTTCAGATCTTCCGTAGAACCGATAACTGTTTTTTTTAACTTGTTTATTTCTTTTCATTATAAATTGAAATAGTAAAAAATAGTGCCAATATTATACACGTGTCCGTCCGATTGTCTCGTTTTTTATCATTGCTTAAAATTATTGTCTTCTTGTATTGTTGTAACTTGTAGACAGCCAATTACTAATGATATTATTTTATTATTATCTCTTTAAGATTATGCAATTTGAAAGTTAATTAATAATTTGTCAACAAACACTGTTGATGTACATGTACGATAAATGCCGCTTGCTTGCAATAAATCTACGGTCTCTATTTCGCGTCTATTCAAAGAGTTCCATTACTCGAAAAGAACTATTTATTTTATTCATACCACATAATAAATAATACTTTAATAAGATACTTTTCACCACATTAAACGTAATAAAGTGCGAGTTACGAATCATAAATTGGCGAAATTTAATTAGCATCATTTAATTGCCGCCTGCGATACAGATGGAGTAAGTACTTAAGTGAATCGTAAAAGTGAGATCAAAGTTGACCTTCAGGATGACCTCACTTTGATGAACAACGTACCAATTATAATTGATATTTATTAGGACTTGCATCATAATGAATGGGTCTGCTTTCAATAAATTTCGGCGGTTTGTAGAGCACGACACGTTATGATGTTACCAATTAGTTTGAATGTAAAAATATAATATGATTTTCACATTCATCGACCAATCGCCCTTAAACCTGTGCTAAAGCCACGTTATGACCGCAAAAATCTAAAAAAAAAAAATGCAACACACGCAATGTTCGATGGCGAACTCATAAAAGTGAAATATTATCACTTTAAATCACAAATTAAATGTGATATTAAAAATATTCATCAAATCCAACCCTCCGCGGTCCGAAAACAATTTCACCCTTTAATTCATTTATGACGGCATTAATCAGCGTTAATCTATTAGACGATTAGGCCTCACAAATCACACGTAACGCTGAAATTTCGAATTACACATCTCTCCTATCGCATCTGTCATCCTTTTATCAGTGCTGTCACCTAGCCGAAACATATTAAACGTAATGATAAATGTGGGGTACCCGAGGCCCCACGCGTCGGAACCCCGAAGCTAATAAACGACAGAAAGATTCGATGATTGACAGAGCGGCGAACCGTGCGTTGCCACTTGCCAGTCTAGCGATTTCTCAAACTTCGTCCATAATCCATCATTTTTGCCGGTTCAATTTAACTTTTTAACTTTTTTTACATGTTGCTCAGTTTTACGTCGATGAGGTAGCTTTTTATCACCTTCTGGAACATTTATTACGTGTCAACTTAAGCAAATTTGAGTAAATATAAAAAAGTTTTTTCTTTGTTTAATAATTGCAGAAGTACCTATATTGTTGCTACTTGCTACATACAGCGTACAATGTACATACTGTACTCGTACTACCAAAGAAAGCTTCATAGGCAGATAGATGTTCTACGTCCTACGAAATTTGAGCGCGTTATGTCAATCCTGGCTGACAGAACTGACAGATCGAAACTTACATTGAATTGATATAAACCGACCAAATAACGTGGGTGCGCCAAGTGAGCCAACTGCCTATGAATCGATTTCTTCGATGGTACATGCCAAAAGGTAAAATTGAGCGTTCACTCTCGATAAATCTAGGTCTCCATTTTTGTTCAAAGACATTCCGTGATAGGCCATTTCTTTATATCTTGAAGTGAACATAACGGCTTTATCCAAGATAATAACGGACTACTTCGACCGTTTAATATATATTTTGGTTTATTTATCGTCTCATAAAAACGATATTTATCTTCCGAGATTGTTTTCATGTCAATAAGAAGTGGTTTTTCAGTTCAGAAAACTTATTCCTAGTTTCCTATATCCTAGTTTATTTCAGTTATTTACAACCTTAAGTTTTTTATACTGGATATGTAAAACATAAATAATAATTATGAAACCTTTTATAAAGGTTCATATTTTATTTTTTAATATTTGTCACTTTATTTCTAAATTCTACTACAAAAAATATTTTTAAGCAAACTACAAATGTTGGTAGTAGTTTTATTATAATATACTTTATGGGTATTTTGTGTAACTTCAGTAATGGCTTTAGGGTTGAATAAAACCATCATGTTTTAGGGCAGTTGTGAATAATTTTATAACTCGTGGGGTAAAATTATATCTCTACCACAATTCTACATTATAAAGCAACAATTATTATGCAGCCTCATTTCATCAATCATAGCTATGGGTATCCCTTTATTCCCTTTCATAATTGCCTCATTTCTTCGTTTAATTAAAGCAAAATGGGGATTGTCCATTTTGATTTCATTTTGCTCAGTACAAAAACATTTCGAGGAATAAGGTCAGTGATCGTTTTTCTGTATGTAAACGAAAAAAATACTCATTGGTTACTTATATTTTTGAACAAATATGTTTAACCTTAGTTTGACCTTCAATGGCGTTAAATTAGCAATAAATTCGACCAACATTACGTTTCGAACTTTTGGTAAGCTTCTCGTATCAGATTTCACATAATGAAAACTTGCATTTGACGAACCAGCCATTATAAATAAGATTGAAAGGAAATTTAAAACATACTGTGAGGTCAATTGGCCGCCGATGATGACGTCAGAGCAAAACTTTAAAAATTTATTGAGAAAAAACTAGCCAATGAATTTCAAAATTATTTAATTTATATTCTTAAAATACCCTATTTTAACGAAAAAAAATATAAAAAGTACATGTGATTTTTTTTGGACAATGCCCATTGAAAATAGTAGTAATTCAAACATCGAACGCTTGACTGTTGAAGTTTTGAAATGTGACCCACCCTAATGTAGATAAATCATGGTACTTTATTTACTCACGTTTCTATTGATATTATAATCAATAATATAATTTTCAGACTATATTTTGACAAACCTAAGTTACAAAAGTTTTGGAAACAGGAAGCATTTTTGGGTTGATTTGATCCCTTCATGTCCTTGAACCATTCCTATTCAAAATGGATCATGAGTAGACTCATCAATTACTGGTGAGTCTGTCTACTCATGACCCACTTTTATAATAAAATGAAAGTTGTACAAAGTTTTAAAGTAAAAAAAAAATACGCCAAAAAGGTCCTTTTATTAGAGTCACATGTTAGCTTTACGTAATACTCTTTTAGTCACTGGATTATGTATTTGAATTGATTTTATTATGATTTAACTCATTTAAAAATCTTGCGATCAATAATATTACTGAAGAATGCTGAAGAAGGATTTTTATATTTATTATTGTCTCCCGAAGCAAACGCGTGGACACAAGTCAAATAAACTTGGCCTACGGGTGGGCGAAACCAAACTTAGGGGCTGACTTTATAAATAGCAAGTTCGTGATGTTGAGAGCAAAAACAGAGAAAAGATGTTATTTATTGGATTTCGTACTTAAATAGAATAGGCTTGATGACTAATTTTTTTTCTTATTGGTAATTGAAAGACCCTTAAAAAATAGAAATATCGCTGAAAGAATGACTCTGATAGCTTAAAAATTCACCAAGATATGAACAATTCAAACATCTCAAAAAATAGACCTGCCCGAAACGCTCCATACAAAGTGCTACGAAAGACTGACGTCACTCTTTCGTAATTTGTACGGATCGGCAGAGAACTTTGTTCGATAGGTATATTAAATATTGCGTTTATCAAAGTGGTTTCATACCAAAAGTTGCTTTTAATTGCATAAGTTATCGAATGGTATACACATATTAAGAAATTTAATTGAAAAAAAAATCGACTTGATTATCCAACTTTGAAGGCGCATAACAAAAAAAATACAAATGCTATCGAGCTGAAATTTTGGGTACACTTATTTTTTACCGTGATTTCTTTATTTTATTAACAAAATTCGCTAATCTTTGACCTTGTCATCATCCCTTTTAAATTAGTTCCCTTGAGTTGTTGATGGAGAAGCTAAAGCATCTCAAGTAGATACTAGGTGATACTGTCGTCGACTAACAAGTCTGTCCAGCGCATCCATTTCTCAAAACTTTGACTTTATTTGGAGGGCGTCCAAATGCACTTTTATGCTAGATCAAATTTCATTAATTTGCAGTAAACAAAGGAATATTAGTTCATAAAATATTATACGTACTGGTCAGTTAGGTAGACGGTAGACGCTATTAATAAAGGGATCATAAAATCGATTTGTTTATAGACTGAAATGATGATCATGTTCTCTGTTAGCTTCACTAGTAGTTTTCTACTTATATTATCTTAAGTCTACGTTTAAAACTCTAGTTTAATTAACTTTTGCAAGCGCAGTTACAATCTGAAAATTTGGGGAGGTGACGAAAACAATAGGCACAACAGTCAACACCTTATATCGATGGTCGAAATAAAGAAAGCTAGTATTGATTATTGAACACAGTAATTTCTTAGATTTTAGGGTCATCGGACCGCGCTCTAGCTATATAGCTATTTCACATAAACATTTTTAATGCATCTTCTAAAAACTGTACCTGCTTGCATCCGAATCTCCGGTCCGAAGCGCCTGATCATCTCTATCGCGAGCACCGCAGACGCCTGATGCAGGCCATGGGCGAGGAGCTGGGCGATAGTGGCCGCAGCAGCCACGCCCCATCCCCAACCACCTTCGGGGTAGTAGTGGCGGGTGAGCGTCAGCAGCTGCCGAGGGTCGAGCTTGGCTTGCCGTGGGGGAACACTGGCTTCGAGGACCAGAGGCAGAGACCTGGTGCGCAGCAGCGGGGCGCCGCCCGACGACCAGGAATCTTCCATCAATGCGCGCGCGCATCGTGCGCGGGTATACGCATCGCCGCGAACGCTACCCCACTCTCATGTCCGTTCGCAGATGTTTTACGCTCCGTTCAGTGTACAACGCATTCGGTCTAATTGTTATGGGAACTTCGGTAAGACAAGGGCGTAAGAGTTTTTAAGTTACCTTTGGACATAAATCATTACAAGAATTTTAGCATTGATGCTCTTATCTTACCGAATTATATGTGTGAGGTTTATGTTAGCAGTTAGAAGTTCAAGTTCGTTCGCGTTTATTGTATTTTAATTTTGCAATTATACATAATATTATGTGATAACTTGTATATTATAGTATTCGCTAAATATAAATATAAAAAATATATCTAATAGTGTTAAGCTGGCTCTCATTCTTCCTAATCGATATTAAACCTAAAAAAAAAAAATATCGAAAGAAATTTAATTAAGTATTTAACTAATCAAGTTCTTCAAGATACCTTAAATTTAATAACTTCAGGATACACTGTTTGGTTCACAGCAAAATTTTCGGTAACTACTACAGATAAACTGATGTTATCGGAAAGTCAAACTCAATTATAAGACGTTTGTTTGTAGCGAAGTATTCTGTATTTATTTTGCTCTGTTTCTGTTATCGTGATAACAATTTTCGATAAAGTCGTCTAGCTTTGGCTATAAATACATTTTCATCAGTTCGATATCGAACCAACTGTCTAAATTAAGTTACTATCAACATCTATGAGACGTATCTACGAGTCGAAACAAATAAAGTTAGTCCTTGTGATAGAACTTAGAGAAACGACGTATATATATCTAGGTTTTTGTGTAGTAATCCCTATAACTAGGGACTACGTGATACACTCCCTATTCCCTAGTTATACTTATAAATTATAATATATTATGGCTTCTGAGGATTGTTTGGCGTCTCTAGGTAAAGCAAATGAAAAACAAATCAGTCTCAAATATTATGTTTAAACTACTAACGGCTATAAGAACACCTCGCAGGAAAATATATTTTGTAAGTACTTAATTAAAATTTACACTTTTAAATCTCTATATTTTGGTTAAAACGTACAACAAGCATGGTTTACTCCATAATTAGAACTTTGTTGTCTACAAAATAATTACTTTGCTGGCAACCACCAATGATATTACAGTGACATAAGCTCGGTAGATGCAGCCATGTATCGAGATTCGAGATTTACAAAGCTGATGTTCACTTAGCAAGACGATAAAACTTTGAATCTCGGGCGCTTGAAGTTTCAATCTCCGGCAGGATTTTGAATAACTTAGAAGGATAAGCGCAAAGTATGAAAAATGTTCCGTTTACACCGCTGACGTATTACAGAGGAATAAATAAGATGCAATATAGATATGTTTTCTTCTGTAATGAATAAATTAAATTTTATTAATTTTAGTGTTAAACAATTATTGCATTAATTCCTCGATCGTGGTAATCGCAAACACAATAGATTTTCAATTGTTATGCGGCAGCCGGGTGACGCTTGGGGATTGATGGGTGATGCATAGTAATGTAACAGTCGACAATAGTATTTTCATCGACACTAGGCGCAATAAATGCAGGTCTAAAATTGCGACTTTTGCACCCGGTTTAAAATTAGATGCACACAATATTCACAAGTAGTTAAACTTTCTCAGTTATCAGTATAACCGTAGATTTGCACCATCTTCGTGAGTTAGATATACCCCGGTTACCCGGTAGTACGGACAAATTGCGCGGAAATCGTGGAAAGATGGCTGATAGGCTTAACTTGTAATAATTTTGGAGGGTACAAGGAAAACTGGTTTACCATCTCATAAACATAAGGGGGACATTCTTTATGCATTTGTTAAAGTTTGTGGTATATGGGGATTGCGGCTCTTCCTTATGTTTCAATGTACCTATGTGCTGAGTTTTGTTGTAAATTGTATGTACGGTACATCAATTATTACTATCATTAGCTTCCTAAAGCTTTTTCACAATTTTATCGGCTGTATATAGTATAGAATTAAAATATGTGGATTTGTAAAAAATTAAAGAAAAAATACTAAACACTTTATTTCATATTTCATACATAGAACTAGATTCTACAAGAGCGTTAACGTAATACGTGATATTAAATCTACAAACTTCTCTAATCTAAGCAAATCTAAGAATTAAGCGACGAAGTTGATATCCTTTTGTATTTGATCACTCACTAGCTATTTATAAGTATCCCAATAGAAATAATTTGCAGTATACTAACTATGTTTATATTATTATAATTTATAATAATTGTATCATTGACTAACCGAATTAGGCGCATGTATTAGCGTGATTTCATCATCATAAAGTAGCAAAAAAAGCAAATTTTGTCTCTGCGGTAAGCTAGTTTAAATTTGAAGGCTGAATCACTCCATAACTACAGGCTTCAGCGGTTCTAAAATTTCTTTGGTGACGGAACCCTTTTCAAAAGTGACATTTTATGGACCGAAATTTTTTTTTATCCTTCAATGAATTATTGTCTCCTGACATTTCTAAAAACAATTTATGTATCGGTCGCGGAGCCCCGACAACGACAAGGCCTTTGCAGAGCCCCAAGGCTGCTCGGAGGCCGGAACGTACTTTAAGAGGTTGCTCTACTGTATGATGTTTATACTGTGCGAGTAATCTCGGAGATAAACAGTCACGGGACATTTGATACATCGGGGAAGTTCGCGAGTTATGTTTTTGTTTTTCTATTTGGTTGTATCAAAATCTGTCATACTCATGTTGGGAATGTGAAGTATGTAAATAAAAACAAATTACTCGTACCGCGTACATAGTTTTCCTACTTCAATATTTATTGTGGCTTTTCTTTTAGGTACGGCCGTAATACGTAAGACATAATGTTATGTATTAAAGTTAGCTCTCTCAAAAGTTTGTAGGAATTTCTAAGTTTTAAATAAACTTAGAAATTATCGTCGCAGTCGCACTAGCCAGTGAACCCAAAATGGACCAGCGCTCACAAGTCACATTATAATTTCCAATGTCTAATTAATTAAGAAATTACTTTTTATAAACTGCATCATCGAATTTCTTTACATTGTTTATTGACAATTAAAAATCACCAACGTATGAAAGAATTCCAATAAATTATTTCTCATTTAATCACATAATTATTTTTTATGTTCCAATACTTTATGTAGGTACAACATTAACATATTTCTTACTTTGGAAAGTATTTTTTCTTATTAACTCGTTAAGCCCGTATGCATTAATTGATTTCTTTATTAACCAGTTAAAATGCAATTAAAGACGGAACCTGTTTGGTAGTTCTTTACTGACTGAGTGCCTACAGCCACATTAAAATGGGCTGGGCTAAGAATTAATGGCTCTGCGAATCATAAATGATCATAGTTATATTATGAAATTATTTTCTTCTGCTTTTCAATACTTTATATTTATAACATTAAAATCTACTAAAACCTCGATGTTGCCCGCAACTTTGCTAAAAGCTAAATTTGCTTTTGGCGTGGGAACCGTACATTTTTCTAGAATAAAGACTTTCCTGTGTTCAATCTAACCGTGAAAACGTAAATAGATAATAATAGACAGTGAATCGAAACTATACATCGCTAACGAGTCACCGCTCTTATGGCTGGTTTACACGTATTAAGTAGATAAGTAGTAACTAAATTTTAACTAAATTTGAAGTGCCTGCCCAGAAATGTGTCAAGTGACAAGCCCCGCCTGCCAACCTTACAGAAAATAGTCAAAATTCTAATTTCCTTGTTTAGTACTTAACTAAATTTTAACTTACTACTTGCTACAAAATTTTGTGTTTACATGCAATAAATAACTTAAAATTAACTTAAAATTTAGTTGACTACTTATCTACTTAATACGTGTAAACCAGCCATTAGGGTGAAGTCAAACGAGCGTAATTTGTGAGTTGTGACTTGGGAGTCGCAGAATTTCGGCTGGCAGAAATTCTGCTGCATTCAGTTTCATACAAAAGTCCTGTTTGATTCACACGAGCGTAATTTTGTGAGTCATGATTTGTATGAAAAGATATTTACGCGACCGAAATTCTGCGACTCCCAAGTCACAACTCACAAATTACGTTCGTTTGGCTTCACCCTTAATGTTTGGGGAAAAAGTAGTCTTTCTTAGACAAACCGTATGATAATTTATTTGAAAAACAGTCACAAATATACCTTGCATAAAATAGTGCAGCAATAAAAGTATTTTCAGTTCAAAGAGCAGATATTTCAGAATGTTTTACTGGCTCGGGTTAGAATTGTATGTGTAAGCAGGTTGTAATGGTTCTAAAATCATGACATACTACTGAGGCTATCTGATCTTCTTCGGGCTACTCAGTAGATACTAGGAGTTATGGTCTCTAGATAGTACACACATCAACAAAGTCTAGGGACATTTGTATTTCACATTTATATTAAGTATATCTAGAAAATTAAAAATCTATCAAGAATGTTTAAAGTCAGTAAATGGAAGAATGATAACTGATTTTATTATCTTACTATTTTCAAAAAATCCTGTATGTATTTAAATTTTAAAGTAAAGTGACTTGAATAAAATAATTGAGCTTCAAAGCGCACCTTAAAAACTTAAGTTTTTTCTTTAAAACCTAAAGAACAGGAAGGATCTATCAATAAAAGATAGTTGTTGCGTTATCCTTCACATAAACTTGTAACTTGTAATAAAATTCCTTACACACTTATTTTAAATCACACGAACACCATTAAAGCATACAGTACCGGGTTCTGTATAAATAAATAGTGTTAGTAAAAACGTTAATATGACTTTATAAGTGACCAAGTCATAATAACGTTTAACATTACCAAATATACGGGGAAAGAAATATTTAAAATAAGTATATAAAATAGTTACTAGCTATATAGTAGTTGGTGCGAAAAAATATAAGCATCTGTGTCATTATTAAGACATTTTTCATTGAAAGTAAACCCGAATTGCGGATGAGGGTTAAGTCTTTTGGGTCTGACCCTTGTTGGGTGATAACATACACTTTGTAACAGAGATTTTGTCGACATATTGTTTTTCCAGCCAGTGGCTATTTCCTCGACCGAACAAAACACAAAAATGTGGAAAATATCACTTTGTATTAGACTGTTATAGAACTTTATATAAACGCGTTTATTAAACTCCGTAAAACAATTTATAACTTACGATTCTTACGAATTCACTGAGCTTGCTTCAAAAAAAAAAAAAAACTACGAAACTACTCATGGAACCTTAAAATGAATATTAATCCTGTGATTTAAGGCGAAACATATACACTTATCTCAACTGCGTTGTATAAAACGTCTCAAAAAGGAGTGAATTGTAAAATATTTGCCCTTAAAAAGTTATCGTGCTCGGTTATGAATCCAGACAGTTCAACACATTTTATGAGTATTATGGTCCAAATCCTGAGACGAGTTACACTTCCAAATATGACATTTAATATGAAGTTTTGTGACTCTACTCTTTGCCATAAATACGTCTCTGAATATATTTTGTCACATCTTGTTTTACTGTATGCCTTGCCATTTGCTTTCCATACATGGTCGTGTTCAAACATTTTCTTAAGATTAACATTTTTTGGTAATAGCTCTGCGTCGTCAAATCCTTTTTTGTACAAATGTGAAGTATTAAGAATTGTATACTTTTGGTAAGCCGTAATATAAGACTCAAGAACTTAACCGTCGATTTAAAGTCTTGAAGAGGGTCTTAAAGCTGTCATATTTTGAATTAATAATTTGTTTAATTATGATTAACAAAATTATGCAACAAAACATAACCTAAATTAGGTGGACATAAAAAGTTCAACACATTAATAATGACGAAAATTACATCGATGATATAAGACACCATTAAAGTTATTTAGTGTTGTTTCGGTTTTGTATATCATTATAACGACACTTTTAACTGCTGCTTATTAAATATGTTCTGGTTTAACCATCCTAATTGTCACTTTAATGTTACAGATGGCGCTATTTCAAACGTCACTTTTACACATAGCGTCATCTTGTCACTTTTATGTGGCACATGCATCACCTTAACACATTTTCAGAAAATACCTTTTATCTTTGTTGAATTATTTTCAGATTCTATATTATTACTAATTCAAGTCGCCTAGGTGATAAATCTTTTCGTTTTTGGTAGCGTTCCTCAGACGTGTTAATTTATTAATGGCATTTAAACTGCCATTTTATGCATTAGTATACACTAATGAAATTAGTAGAGTTAGATTTTTTTAAATTAATTATAGTCAGATTTTTTTTTGCAAATTTAGTTCTTATCATTTTCGTAAAAAAAAAAATAATAAAGGAGATATGTCTAAAAAAAGATTTTATCTTCAAACCAATATAGCGGCTAACGCACACGTCGGGGTTGGTCGAGTTTTTAAATTTAAGCTATTCATGACCACCCCTAACACAACAGGTGCAAAAAAAATTCTGACTATAATTAATTTCAGATTCCCATACAAGGCTGAACTAACCCTACTGGGCTATATGTCTATATTTATCGTTTATGTCAAAGGTTTATGTATTTTTGTCATGTAAGGTATATGATTTAACTTCAGACACTAATATTTACACAGTATAAAATAACCAACGTTAATGTTTAATAATAAGTATATTCTGTGGGTATATTCTTAGCTTTAAATTTTAAATTTATTGTTAATATTCAACATTATACAAAAAAAAATAATGATTTTAATAATAAAATAATAATAAGAAGTTATTATTGTATACAGCTGTGGAGTCCGATCGTTATGGTCGGACTGAGCGCAGGCCGATCTCTCGGATTCACATGCATAAAACGAGTACAGTCGCCTAGCCTGATTAAGACTTTATGGCGGTTTTATTTTATATTATCTCAATCCATTCCAGCGCTGTATTGTATCACTGGATTGGAATAATGTAAACGAGCCTTTATGGAGATATCCGGACATAGCCGCGGTCATTAGTTTGTAATACTCAGTGAAACTCTACAATTCGATCTCATAATCTATTACTAATACAGGGTGCAATTAAACCTTCCTGCCAAATTTTGATATAATATTAATCCTTGCTAAAAATAAAAATACACTTATTTTTTCTTTTATGGTCACTCAGTACTAAAATGTTGAGAAAAAGCTTCCGAAAGTCATCCTAAAAAATACTACAATTAATGGACACGACGCGTCGCCCGCGCGTGACGTGCCCCCGCGCGCGCGCCTCATCCCGCGTCACCCCCTCTCATTCCCCCGCGCCGCGAGTGACCATTCTGCAACGATTTTAAATGGGATAAAAATATGCCATAAAAAAATAACATCCATTTTTTTTTGTTAAATGGACTCTCCTTATGTTACCTAAGCCCTGGAAAAAATTTGGCAGGAAGGTTTAATTGCACCCTGTATTATAAAGCGGAAGAGTTTGTTTGTTTGTTTGTTTGAACGCGCTAATCTCAGGAACTACTGGTCTGATTTGAAAAATTCTGTCAGTGTTAGATAGCTCATTTATCGAGGAAGGCTATAGGCTATATTTTATTACGCTAAGACTAATAGGAGCGAAGAAATAGAGGAAAATATGGAATAAACGGTGGAAATTATTTGCAAGGGCTTATCTCACGAACTACTGGAGTAATTTTTATTTTTATTGGTACAGATAAGAAGTATACCACGTGAAGGATCATAGGCTATGTTTGGGGACTAATTTGTATGTAAAATATCTAATTTACGCGGGCGAAGCCGCGCGGAACGTCTAGTATTATGATAACTAGACTAATGGTCAGAAGATACGTGCAATTAATAAGCGTTCTTAAAACGTCAATTAACTAAGTAGGTACTTAAACCACTAAGTGGTTTTATATCTTGACAGCTAGTATAGTAGCAATAATAGTGTATAAGGTGTGTCAAAATATTATTAGAAATAGTTTAAACAAATCCGAGATTTTTGTATCAGAACCCACGATGACATCTACTCATACTTAAAGGTTCTCTTTTTGTACTAAACAAAAGATTTACTTAACATATACAGGACAAATTAATAGCAAAATCTATTAATCTGTTTATGACACCTCCCCCTTTTCTTTGGGGGGAAAATCGGCCAACTTTTCGTAATGCTTGTACATTTAGTTGTGATCATAATAAAGACCAAATTACATAGCAGTATGTTAGCAGATTGACTTTGTTTTGATGGATTAATCAGTAATGTTTGCTGAGCTGGGTCAAATATTTTATGGATATATTGTCTGTTCGCATTTATTCTACCTATTTAGTATTTATCTTAAAATGTATCGTTGGCATAAAGGTTAAACTTGAGAAAGGACTGTAAAAGTCATACGCAGTCCCAGGCGACAAAAATCTGTCGTCTACTATTTATGTCAATTAGAATATTCGAAAGACAAAATTATTATGAATTGTGACTGCTCCTGATAGAGAACATGTTGAAAAGAGAAACAAAACTGTAGGCTAATTTTAGCCTCTGAAGTCTGAAGTGTTACTTTAGAGTTTAGAGTTTACACAATTTTCTTTTAATTTCTAACATATCTGATATCAACCAGATTAGAAATATGAGATCACTTTTGAAGTTCCATATTTTTTGTTAATTATATAATAACGGATTGGAAAGTATTTTAAAAGACTTTAAATATAAGTAAAGTTTTCAATAATATACTATATTACTGCAATGTTTTTTCGCTAGAGGCAGTACTAGCATAGAGTATAGACAGTAAACAAAAAGTTTTGTTTAAAATTTAGTTTGTTATTATTTTTAGCAATATTCCGCGAAATAAACTTCCACCTTTAAGTAAATGAGTGAGTGTACGCATAGGCATGCGTACAGCACCTCCCTCCTCCCACACTGCCTATGCGTACACTCGCATGCAAGAACTTGCAAACACCACCACCACACAAGCAATAATGTTGGCAAATCCGTGCAAGGCCCCTCACCACCATGCAGGTTGAAAACCTCAAGCCGGCTTGACGGACGTTGTTCGTAGAGTCCACATCCTGAGGATGCTCCGGTGTTGGAGCGAAACGCGCGTCGAGGTTTTCAACCTGCATGGTGGTGAGGGGCCTTGCACGGATTTGCCAACATTATTGCTTGTGTGGTGGTGGTGTTTGCAAGTTCTTGCATGCGAGTGTACGCATAGGCAGTGTGGGAGGAGGGAGGTGCTGTACGTATGCCTATGCGTACACTCACTCATTTACTTAAAGGTGGAAGTTTATTTCGTAGAATATTGCTAAAAATAATAACAAACTAAATTTTAAGCTATGGATTTCCGCAAAGTAACGCCTGATTCCATTAACTATTTAAAAAGTTTTGTTTGACGTTTGACGTGTGTCATCAGGATATTGACAATATGAACATATTGTCAGATTTTGATCGGATTATATTATACAGTACGTGCTAGTATCGCCCTCTGCTTCGACCTTTGCGTAATATTAACCAATTCAAATTGTTTTGTTAATTAATTCAATGTTAAGTTATCATTAGTATTGAAATAGAATTAATCATACATTAGAATATATATTTTGCTAAACGTCTTTTATGTGCGTATCAAAGGCTGTCATATTCAGATGATGGATGATAGGATCTCAAAAGGTCTTAACCCTTAGTCAACTAATGACGATTGATTCGAGTTCAAATTCATTGACCTTCGATAACTGACAGAACATTAGGAATCAGAGCTTTCGACTACACTACATGTTTTATGCCTCCGTGGCGCACTGGTTTAGAGCGCGGCTCTTGAATTGGAGGTCGTGGGCTCGATTTCTGCGTTGAAAACGTGTTATTTCTAAGTTTGGTTAGAACAATCAGTGTGTTCATAGCTGATCACCTGATTGTCTGAATAGTCTGACAAGTAAGATGGGCTGTAAAAAGTCGGTCCTACGCCTGATCTCTCGCCAGTCGCCAGTCGACGTATCGGTCGCCCGTACCACTGGGTTATGAGAGTAAAGGAATAGAGAGTGCTTAAATGTGTACTGCGCGCATACTTGGGCACTATAAGAAATAAAATTCCTCCTGCGTAACTTGCCTGGTTTCAATTAAGTCTGCCACCGCCGCGTCACCGAAATCGGTGCAGGAGATCTTTTGTATGAGTGGGAATATTATTTGAACGACGAATTGCAATTTTAACCTGAATGTGTGTGAAATGAAACTCATGAGGAAACTTGTTATTTTTGCCAATGTATTTTTTTGTTAACAAATAATGGCAGTAGATAGTTTGCCAGGTTTTACATTCCTTTAAATGTTAAACATTTTAGATTTCTGATTCGTATTCGTAGTTTTCGTAGAATTCGTAGTTTCCATTGTTTTGAATCTAAAATAAACCCCTATCAAACTTTTGCTCCGAACTCTACCATAGGCTACGCTTGACTCGTAACTAACAAGTTGCGCAACTAGTCGAGATAAGTCGTCCAATCATGACAGCCGAACTGACCTGGTCGTCACGTTTCCGTGATGGAGTGTTCTATAATAAGGTAACTTCATGCAGGTGTAGGAGATAGGGCAGGTAAGATGAGAATAATGGGAAGGCTAGAATAAGGTTTGCTCAAATTATAAGGGAAAGAAATGAGTAAGTAATTAATAATAATTATTATTCTTATGTTATAAAATGTTAGTTACCTAGTTCTTCCACTCACGTCTGTAATAATTATAGCAGATGTTTAATAACAATAAATGTCATAATATCTATTGCAATATCAGAAGTTGTTTATGAAGTGAACGCAGATTCACATGACCAGTATGGACGTCGCGGACAGTAACGCATGCATTTAGGTCATGCAAGTTCATTTGTGCATGTGATTTTCCATAAATTGAACTGTAATGTACTCTGACAGGGATTTGATTGGCACAGACGAGCGACAGAGAATTGTGACGTCACACCGTCTTAACTTAGCTGTGCGTTTCCAATGGAGCTAAAGCTCAAATAACGCAATGAATTGCGAGGAATATGTTTTTGTGAATCAATGGAATCGCTAAATTTACCTGCTCTTGCCAGGTGCAGGGATACCTACTATTGGATCTTACAAACATATTCCTCGCAGCTATTGTGGAAAGTTTTATAATTTCGAGTTGTGCATTTGAGTGGGAAAAACTTTTTGAATGAACGTACGAAGACACTCTTTTCGATGGCCGGGCAGTTTGCTAGCTGTAGAGATAAACTACGATAACATGACGCGCCCCTCCAAAATTCAAAACGTTTGAAGTGCGTTGTCTTGCGCGGTCGGCAAGTTATGAATAGTTGACCAACAAATCTTGGTAATAAGTGACATTAAGTGAAATATTACGAGTACTGGTTGATTGGTTGAATACTTACTACATACAAACTCTTTAATGGGTGCTTTCACAAAAATAGGGCAACTTTTGAGGGTATTTTGTGTTCATCATATTTAATTTGTTTTTAAATTCCCTGTTAGTGTACTGACATGATAGGTGATCAATTAATTGTGTCTTATCTAAAAGGGCCAGTCACTTTATGCATTATTTTAGGAAATTTTTAGAGTTTTGCTGATTTACGCATCTACGGACTGACAACTTTAAACCTTTCATGCGCGAGTCTGACTCGCACTTAGCCGATTTTATATTATTTTAGGACTACTTGGTCGAAACTTCTTATAGGATATATAAAGAGTGGAACTGTATCACCAAAGTATATATTTTTCAACATTTGGGTAAGACCAAAGCTGTTTGTTTGACTGCTCTTGATGAGTTTCAGCTTTTGATATAATATTTTCAATAATTGTTTTTCTTAAGTCTATTATATTTTTTCAGTTGAGAAGGCTTAAAAAAATATGTATTTCGTTATAGTACTGATGTTTTCATACTAAACGTCAGTCCGAGCGCCTTTAGAAGCTAGGGCCTGATGGTCTAGGGACTGATTATTTGGAATAAAATTGAACTTAAAATTCTGTTGCAAATAACATTATAAAGTCTAACATGATATTGCGAACAATGCCGACGTGTTATTGATAAATATTGATTAATTTATAAGAATTTAATATCAATAAACAACAAAATTACTTATCTAGGGATTGAACAAGTGACTGGAATTACCACGTGGTGGCCCACAAACTTTCATTTTTGCACTGATTTTTAAAATGACTGCCGCAGAGCGAGTGTTGTCAGAGAATAACTTCATGTAATACTCTGAAATTCCCCAACAATATTCAACGCACATTCTAATGATGTCGCGAAATTTTAAAATTCGTAAGTGGCTAGGGTCTGGCGAAAAAAGTTGAGGACACTAAACTCATTCGAGAAAAAATAATTATTGTTTATTTTAACTACAAAATACTCACATAATTAGCTGCGAGTACTTAAACATTTTAAAAAATATTAATAAAAATAAGTATAAACATAGTACTTTTTTAAATATGGATTCCTAAACACAACATTTCGGAGAACGGACACGCCTAGGGCCTGACATTTGGGACATATAAAACAGATTTTAAATATATAATATACTTACTTTTAACATAATTTGGGGGACAAATTAAACACATTGTAAACTATTATTTAGCAATTGTGGTAGTAAATAATTAGTAATGATTTTAACTGAAATGTGCGGAAACGAAGTTTACATATTTTTGTGAAACCACCCTAATAAGGATGTGACTACACACTTTGAAACAGTAATTTGGAGGGGCGTGCCATGCTATCGTAGTTTATCTCTAGGTCTACGCTTGACGCTTGTGTGTGTGTTTTTGTCACTTCTGTTGGCATTTACTTCTTCTGAGCCGATTTTTGGTCATACCTTATTCATGCATTTAATTTCATTGTACATATTTGTTATTTTCAGTTAATAAACTTAGAGTAAAGCACTTTTCAACGAACCGATACACATATGGTTTTCTCAAATGTGTAGCTTTCTAAAACTCCCATTTCAGTTTGGATTGTACTTGCATTATTCGTTTCGATCCTCGAGTATCCTCTATCGGCGATATAATCCAAGATTTTCCCTCTATTATGTTGCCAGATAAAGGAAAAAACATTCTGCAGAATTCTAGAATTTTCCAAACATTAGGGATATAATACGGATTTATAAAGATCCCGCCCCCGCTAACGTTCGAGCTTCGGGGTTGTAAAATGAATGCCAATATATCAGGATTACTCCTGCGATTCTTATGCAAATATATTCGAAACAATATAGTAAATATGAAATAAACTTTGATAGTCGGATATTTTATTGGACAATAATCATATCATTGCATTGTTAACAATGTTATGAATTGTATTTGGATTTGCACTAGAGGACGAAAAATGAAACCTTAACGTCATCTCAGGCTGACTTACCTTAAATTGAAGTTTAATCATCATTAATCCTCTGAGTGCGGAATAAGCGGATGTAAGGCATCGCAAGCGCATCGTCACATCAGTATAAAGTATAAACCTTTAGTACTCAACACAACCTAAGGCTTGGGTTGGTGAGCTGAGATGGTATTTGTTACTATTCAGAGATGATTTTGGGAATCTATGTAATCCTAGCTCTTGCCAAATATAGAGCAGTCCCTTTCTATTATATTCTTTAAAGCCCTCCCTACCTTTGCCCTGAATAACTTTTTATCTACATTATCGACAGCGGGCTTCTCAATGGATTCTCACTTAAATAAGAATCGTAATCAAATTCCAATGTCGTTTTATTTGCTCAACTGCCTAAAACGAATGATTTGGGAGGATTTCCCCTTTTATTTGTTAGGGTTGTTCCATTTATAGGTTTTTACTTTTTCGATACTTTTTGTGCAGACCAAAATTAAAGGTTGAATACGTAATTTTTATTGCCCGTTATTGAGTAAGCATAAACAAGAAGTTAAACTATTTGATTTGTATTTTGTTGAATAAATTATGTCACATAATTACAGAAAAGTTCGTGTGAACGTTAAGAAAAAATACTCTCATATGTTCGATATAATACCTATAAAACTTTTCTAAAACAATATGAAAAAAAATATTTTTTGTTCCTCTAGATCAGCGGTTCCCAACCTGGGGGTAATTACCCCCGCGGGGGTAAAATAGCTATTCTAAAGGAGTAACAGAGGTGGTACCTAAAATAGATAAATTGTCAAAAAAAATTATAAACTCTGTACATTTTGGAGAAAAACATCTACAGAATACCCTATCATTGCCGACAGAGATCTGAAAATGTTGGTACCGTTAGCTACCACTTGTAAATGCGAGAGCGGCCTCTCAACTCTGGTAACATTTTAAAAAAGGCAAGAAACCGTCTGAACGTGGAGCATGATATGAGATGCGCGTTATGTGTAACTGAACCTAATTATATTAAAAAACTTGCGAATGTACCAATACAAATTTATAAAGTTGTTTTTAATTTTGGGGGGGGGGGTAAAACCTCTAAAAAGGTTGGGAACCACTGCTCTAGATAAAATTGTATGTCTAGAATATGTTTTGCTAAGATTTTACAAGAAGGCAAAGTACAGAGGTACAAGAAATGTTATCACGAGCTACTCAGGAACAAAGCCTGCGCCTCGAGGTACGCATTATGCGATAACTTCTTAATATTCTCCTTCGGGACCAATAAATATTTCGTGCCAATAAGTCTACAATACTTCTTTCTTTTGCTCAAAATCCAAAATTAAGACACTCTTATGTTTAACAATAAGGTACTTTGTCCTCTTCGTTTTGGCTAGCTATGCCATGTAACTGGCAAAACATTAACCTATCAAGCCCCATAAGGACACCGGTGACCGCGACAACAATATATTAATAACAATAGATTTCCAAAAATCCGCGATCGAAGGATTAATGAAGAGTTTGACAGATAATGTATGGGTTGGTACAACTAATATATATTCTGTGGTATGGGGCTGTTAAAATCTTCATATTTTAAAGACAGCAATAATATAATTAAGATCTATCTCTGAGTGCGGCAGTTATTGTCATAAATCCTACTTTTGAACTTAGGCAGCGAAATATTCGAATGCGAAACTATAGGTCCTTTAAAAAATCTTCCCTTCGACGCTTACTTTTTGTGAATCCTTTATTTCTCTTATTGAGCCAAGCAAATCTTGCCATCGCTTTCCTAAAATTATTCTCAAAGAATCTGGGTGAAGTATGTCTGGTCTCTGGTGAAACAAAGAACTTTATTAAAATGTAGCGTTCCGGAAAATCCAGTGATTGGCATGGTTAGTTTAGTTTTAAAGTATTGCGACTCCGAGGCGCCCACTTTATACCTTCGAGTTGATCTTTATAATCTTAGGAATAAAGGTCCTTTCAGAGGTAAATTAAGAACAAGCGGCATTGAATCTATCCTTTCCTAACGAGGAAAGTAACTTCGACAGATAATTAGGTTCAAGTTTCATTGCAAATTACTTAGGAACTCATATCAGTTAGCGTTTACTTGAGAAAGGTAAGATGAAATCAAGAAATAATCATAGTTTTCACCCTATATAAGTTTAAAGTAACTTAAGTAATGATATTATTAATGTATTCTTATTTCCAACATTATAATCCTTAATTACATAAGGAATTTCGGGCTCCAATTTTCTATAATAATTATTCACTATTTAAAAGACAATTTTGATCAGTAACACCACAGAGTACTATAATACTGGTAACACCGAAACAAAATTTTATTTTATGCATCGTCCTCTCGTTTTGGTTTGAACTGACCTTAGGAGAATGTTAATTTGTAAGTCTATAGCAGATATAATTTGCTTTTTATACCTACTTTAATTAACTACACTAATTGCAATTTATTAAACATATTAGTAGTACAGTGGCTAGTGAAATTGCTAATGCAAATATATCTTTATATGGCCGTAATTGACTTATGTAATGATTGTAATTAATATCATTAGACTAAGGATCTCTGGCCATTTGGTAATGGTTTGTCTTACAGCTTAGTATGGTCACCATTATAGGAAAAGTGTCTTTCTAAAGAACACTTGAAAACCCAAAATCTCAGATTGATTTATAAAATACAATAATAACATATCACCTACTCGATTTATTAAGTACCGTATCTACAAGAAAATCTCCTTGTCTCTATCAAAAACGAAATGGTTATGAAAATATTTCTGATATGTAAAGTAGTACCTGATTTGTATACATTTCTTAAAAATGAATATCATTATTCATTAATAACGAAAATATAACAGCGAAAGAAAAATTTCTATCTTGTTAAATATGAGACATGTAAAATTTGGTTTTCACTTTTGAGTGATTATTATTTATTAGAAATCAAATTTAAGCATCCTTGGAAAAGTTGAGTATATATAACGTAAAGCTTTCTGTTACTAGAAAAACGTAGCTTACAACTTATAAAGATCTTAAAAACCATTGTGGTAATAAAATTAGTATTTTGATATGACTTTTAAATGTAATCAATTATACTCGTATTTTGTGTACTTTTTATTGGTCCGGAGTGATGGCGCCCAACGTCACTCAATAATCAAAATTAACGGGTATTGTTGCAATACGTACTCGTTTTTATGAGTTCTTCGCCTTAACATGTCTTCGTACAATTGGACATTATTGTTTGATGTTGGCACTTGGCACATCTGGGTAAAAGTTGCAATTTATTATTTAAGAAGCTTCTCAAGATACCCTTATATATTTTCAATATGAACTTACATATTATACACAATGATGTGATCAACATAAGATTTTGTGACTTGTCCCGTGGCTTAGACCATACTTTTACTAAACGTGAGGACGGAATCGTGATTCGTGACTGAATAGATTGATGTATCAACTTTTTACACTGTTACAATTCAAATAATAACATGTTGTAGGTACCACGTACGGCGTACCTACCTACCCACACAGTTTTAGTTCTCAGACATAGAGTATCGATTTATAATATCTATGGACGCTTCACACCACGTCAGTCTGGCCCCGTGCTAAGTACCTAAAGGACTTGTGTTACAGGTAAAAGACAACGGAAATATATTTAATACTTTTATATTATACATATATATTTAAGATTTTTATTATATCATACACATATTTAATACACATCCAGACCCGGGAACATTGAAAACTTTTTGTTCCGTCGGCGGGATTCGAACCCGCGACCCCCGGCTTGAGCTATCAACGCGCTCACCACTGAGCCACAGATGTCGTCATATTTATCTTTAGAAATTAGAAATTTATCTTTAGAAACATCTTACAATCCGCTTTGCTGATAATAATATTCACACAGCGAATAACTAACAACTATACAATATCTGCATTGGAAAAGTTACATGACTTCCGAATAAAAGCACTATACAAGATCTGGTAGGTTTTGGAAAAGTCTTGCGACTTTTCCAAAGACAATTAAAGCAACGATCTTACGTTTCTTTACAAAAGTATTTATAAATCTAGAACGAAATGTGATCCTAGCTTGAGGTTCATTTGTAAAATATCCAGGTACGCAGAGCTAGCCATTAAAATTTAAAACGACACTACAGCTGTGCTTTACTGAGTTGTTTTATCAGCTAGTCCATTTGCAGTCGCGAGATTAAGGGTCTGTTTCACCACTTCCTGATAAGTGCCGGATAGGCTATCCATAACTTAACTTGACAGATAGAGTATGGAGCATCTGTCAAATAAGTTGTGGATTAGCCTGTGGCTCATCTTGGCGGGGGCACTCCCGTGCCCCCAGATCCGGTACCTTATCAGGAAGTGGTGAAACAGGCCCCTAGACACATTAAACATTGAATTTAAAATCATTCCTGTTAGTAATTAGAACGTCGGCAATAATTCATTTATTACCTACGTTTCATCGATTAATAATACCTTGTAAAATAAAAATATTGGCCGGGCCCTCCTAAACTATGATTAACTTACAATTAACTGATCACCAGAAATAGTAATATTTCACAGACAAAAATAGTAAACGATCACCAAAATACAGACCACCATTTTAATGTAAAATTATTAATAACCAAAGATTTAACATCTTAAAACCAAAAATAGTAAATGAACACCAAAATAAGTAAATGATCACCAGCATTACACTAGCATTTTAATGTAAAATGATCACCAAAATTAGTACATGATCACCAACATTATAGTAACATTTTAATGTAAAATGACCACTAAAGATTTATTATCTTGCTGTCCTATTTATACAAAATGACCCCAAATAAATCATTGTTAAACCAAAAGTAGTAAACGATCACCAAAATTAGTAAAATATGATCACCAACATTATACGTTAGCATTTTAATGTAAAATTATAACCAAATATATTTTTACTTAGCAATAGCAAGTCTTAGTAAAAGAGTCCCGTTTGTACCCTTTGGGAACGGCACCCTAGGAACGGGACTCTATTACTGAGACTTCGATGTCTGTCCGTCTGTCCGTCCGTCTGTCTTTCTCTAGGCTGTATATCAAGAACCGCTCCAGCTAGGCTTCTGAAAATTTTACAGATTGTGTATATCTGTTGCCGCTACAACAAGTACTAAAAACAAATTAAAATTATTATTTAAGGGGAACTACCATACAACAAACGTGATTTTTTTGGCCTTTTTTGCTCGATATCAATAATGACAACCAGTTGGCACGTTGATATTTTCGCAAAGGCCTTGATTATAATATGTTTACTTCAATAATTAATAATAATATTTAAAAAAAAAAATAAAGGGGGCTCCCAAGTCCCAACCCATACAAAAACACCATTTTAGTTTTGTTATTCGTAGTAATTTTGCTCTATAAACGGTACGGAACCCTCCATACGACTCACACTTGGCCGATTATTTTGTTAATATTATGCTTACATTTTTTGTCAATCGTAGTGATTTATTTAGACTGAAATATTGCATTGATTTGCTCACAAGAATTTGGCGATAATTTACTATATTCGGTGATCATTTACTATGTTTGGTGATCATTTACTTTATTTGGTGATCATTTACTATATTTGGTGGTCATTTACTATATTTGGTGATCATTTACTATATTTGGTGATCATTTACTTTATTTGGTGATCATTTACTATATTTGGTGGTCATTTACTATATTTGGTGATCATTTACTATATTTGGTGATCATTTACTTTATTTGGTGATCATTTACTATATTTGGTGGTCATTTACTATATTTGGTGATCATTTACTATATTTGGTGTTCGATTACAATTTGAAGTGTTATCATGACTAAAATAGCTGGTAGTGATGCAATTTTAGACTTTATTTTTTTGGTGTTCAATATCTTTTTTTGGTAAACAAGTTTAGGGTATCAGTGCATTTTTTGGTGGTCATTATATTTGTTCCCTTTTCATTATTCATACTATGTCTTATAATATTACTTCAAACATGGTAACCCTCTTATGTTTATGTTTAAACTATGTAAAGATTTTGCTTTCAGTAAAATATAAGGATTTATCTTTTTTCGTACAAAACTGTAGTTTTTTGTGTAAGCCCAGAAAAGTCTTATAAATGTATTTCAAAGGTCACATAAGTAAGTACTTACCTAGTAGTTCTACATCAAAATTAATCCCACTTTATAGAGTTTGTTTTACGTGATTCATATTAAAACAATAAATAAGATGAAAAGGTATAGCGTGGGCAGGCAACATAAAAAAATACATGATATTATTTTATGTTGCCTGCCTTGCATTTATGTTGTGCAGATTACATTACATTTGTGATTACTGATTAGAGTATTCTGCATACTACTTACACCTAATCGAGCGAGTACGCAGCGTGATTTCCTGGATAACTTTAAGAGAAAACTTTTAACACTCCTCTTTTTGGTCAGGGGTTAAAAAAGCAATGATATAGATTTCATTTACAATACACGTTTAAAACCTGCCTCTTCGCTAATTTCTACGGCTACGCTAGTTTATACGGCTAGGTATCTGGTATGCTGACAAGGCGCAAACTACAGATTTCATCCTTCAATGTTCAGATACAAGCTATTGGGTAGATCGTAGCAGGGAATAGAAATCCGATACCTGCGTTTAATCAGTAGAAACGTTATAAAATATAGGCTAAAATATAATTTTTGCCTACATTTTCAATCTTTTTCCTACTCAATATCCTTCGCAAAATTATCTTCGCAATTTACAGAAATGATTAGGTACTTATTTGATGCGGTCAGTTTACTTTCTCAAAGGAGCCCTACGTCAGCCATTTATGTGGCCAAAACTGTCACGTCATTTGAAAGTTATTTGCGTAATGTTGGCCAAAACCCAAAGGACCAGACGTGATCAGAAATCCTTCACTACCAATTCACTACCAATATTATGGTGACTATTGCAATAAAGTTAGCCGAGTTTAAAAGTTCTCGGACTTATATTTTGTTACGCCTGAAGTTTGAATACGCTTAGGGATAATGAAGTATTGTTATCCATATTGTAGAGACTAGATGGCCTTAGATTTTGTAACACTGGGCCATGTTTTGGCACGAATATGTCGGCTTGATCTTGTGGAAAGTCAGCGTTTTATCCCACTACGCCAAATGAAAGATTATTTATCTTTAACTTAATGGAGATTACAAGCCTAAAGTTTAGGTTTCTATACTAAGTACTATGGGTATTTTAGTAAATCACTTTTAAACTGTAACTTTTTAAAAACATTTTTTTATAACAATAATGATTTTATATTTTTTTGTTGTACATTAAACTTAAGTTATCTTTAATACCTCTGAGTACAGCCGTCAAACTTAAAACCAATGATTGTGATCAATGGGTTTTCTTGATCGTGTGACGTGTCAATTATTAATTTAAACTAATAATTCACATAACGCTGACGCGAAAAAGCATTGTTAAATATTTAAATTAACTACCTACCTTAATTAATCTTCGTTTAACTACAAGTGTATTAAGAATTGGAAACAATATGTCGCCATGTTGAAATATTTCACCTTTTCCCTTTGTCCTGTAGGTACTACGCCGACAAATTAGGAACGGGGTAATTTGCGCATTTGAATTGTAAATGAAACATTTTCCTTGGACCTTCATTAACCGACTTTTGGAAATGTGGTTCATTTTGTTCATTTGTTGGATCAACTTCTTATTGACTGAAATAAGCACTCCATTGATAATATAGCTTTAGCGGAAACAAAAATGTATTTCCAACATTGTCCGCAACAACAGCGCAACTTTGTTGCGTCGAAATTTTGATAAGATGTTTGTCGTGCGTCCTTTATTGAACCTCACAGTATATTTTTACCGATTTTTTTAAATAGTTTCACGACAACAAAGTAATCTCTGGTTACTGTTGATATCCAGCTTCGACCTTCACAATTATAAAAGGCCGATAAAATTATATATAGCCCTTAGTTACAAGAACTTTCATAAACTATCTGTAATCTTGGGGTCGACAGCGCTGGGATTTTCCACGCAAACACTTTGCCAGCTAAGCCTAAAGTATCAAGACCGTTTTCACTATAATAATGCCTGCAAAGGCCTCCTAAAAATTATCGTCAATTTAAAGGACACCTGAGGAGCTATAAAAGTACGCTTCTGCGACCTTGGGACAGATTGGAGAGCTTAATTAAACTTTGTGTAAAACTTCCTATTATCTTCAAAAATTATTCTTTTGATTTATGACTTGAACATTATGTTAGAAACGTTTTAATAAGCACTTAATTGATAAATATAATAGTGGCAAAAAGACAATATACTTAATATTAAATAAACCACGATGTATAAAATAATTATGAAATACTTACATAAGTATCTCGAAGAGTTTACTCGATTCCTCAATTTTAAAATAAACTTCACATAACAATTTCCAACGACAATGATCGCTAAAATTTGCTCCGTTGGTCCATAATGGGCAAGCGATTACAATTCAGATGTAGAGATATTTGTCTATGATTGTCTATGATCGACATCGAATGTAAAAGCTCTTCATCACAATCATGGTTACTCACCATGGAGCAACTTGGAGAGGTGTTTTTAGAGATACAACTATTTTATAAAAAGTGTAATTATTATATAGAAATAAATAGATGTACTTAAACAGTAATTAGATGTTTTATATTAGTCCAAAGTAACATGATTGGTGTAATTAAAACACTCATAAATGGTAATGCAACTGATATGAGGGTCTGTTATTACATTGGCATACATTAAATCTCCACATGTGGCGTGAGAAAATAAATAAACTTAAATATTTGAGTAATTTCGCTAAATAAAGATGTCGGATTTTGTTTTGTTTCGGAGAGTAGGTATTAGACAGATTTTGATAAACTTTGGAACAGATTTGGAGCACACAAAAAATAAATACTAAGCTTTTTCTCGCGGAAAAACAGCGTGAAAAAATATAAATAAATAGTAATACTTCGGGGCATAGAGCACCGCATCAATCAGTGGTAAGGTATATATTATATAGATTCATATTATACATAATAATAATATATAGATTCATCTTCCGGTCGTGTCCGAGATGTGTCTTAAGATATATGCCATCGGAAAATGGATAACTATATATAAAACACCCTTCATGGAGCATAATTGCGACCCTTATTCATACGCTTACTACCATATAATTAAGTCATTCAACCTACTTGCTCTGAAACTGTTTATTAAATTTAATAACGACTATTATAAATAAACTTAACAGGTGTTTAAAGTTTAAGAGTTACATTGAGATAGAGAGAAATATGGGATAATAAAATAAATTCATGTTGATAAAATATGTTTTTTTTTAGTTTGCTCTATAATTTACAAAGCATTCTATGTGACAAACATTTTTGTTGATTCAGGGTAAATCTTTAAAAATATTCCTGCCTAGGAATCTATTTTAATATTTTAATAGTTAAACATTCAGATATGTTAAATGTGAGACTTTTAACCACTAAAATCCCTGAGATTTATACATAGAAGTCTGGTATATTCTGTACCAATTTTATGTTGTTATTTAGAATTATGTATGTTTTATGAGTGACATTGTAATAAAATAATGTAAGTATGATATGTTTTATAGCTATTTTTGTGTCAGGTGTACACAAAAAGAGAGTACCTAATTGACAATACAAGAGAATGCTAATATTACTAACATCGGAGTTAAGGTCAATTTGAGATCACAAAGGAGCCACATCCTAAACTGTACGAACAGAACTTCTAACATATTGGTGAGTCATTTTTAAAATAAGTGTTGTGCAAGTACATTGAAGTGAACGGAGAGCACGTGTTAGACCAAATCAACGAATCTATATCTTAACCGAACCTTTTTACCAGAGAGCACTATTAAAGAAACACTGGCCACTATAAACTTTAGTCTTTAACTATTTACCCTTTTATGTTAAAAATAAAAAAGTAAGCGTTCGAAATTCAAAAGTTGCGCGATGCCGGCTTCGCGAGCGCGCGACCGCGACGCCTTCATGTGGAGCTTACACTGATTTTTTGTGGAGGCATCGCGGCTAAACCGTGCTCTACATTCGACCGGTGTGAACGCGGCATGCGGTATAACCCGCCCTTAGGTATTGTGCTCGGATACACTTGTTCCACTTTACAGCAAGTGACCTTTCGATTCGGTCGGATTACATTAGTTACCTGCCGACCGACGTGTTCTCTACGCGCTAATACTATTTCGCAATGTACTCGATATAAGCTTTTATAATACTGGTTATTTTAGTGCCGAAATAGTCGGTAGACAGTTTGTTATATTTATATTAATGTTCATGTCGAAAAATTAATTGCAAACATCATACGCCATTAATCTCTACATTTGCAAGTTATTTCTAAACTACTTTGTCATGTCCGCTTCACGCTTGTTTTGTCTGCGTAAAACAGAAAAAGTTCAAAAGATTTCCTTAAATACTTCTTTAGGCCTAATCATGTAATTCATGACTAGAACATTTCTAGTGATGACTGCAATAAACCTTGATGTTGTTTCGTTTTCCCCGAGTAAAAACCTGAAAGTTATAATTGCTGAGAAGTGAAAAGTGTCAATGGTATTTTTCCCTGTTTCCTAGCGAGCGAGCGAAAAGTTGAGTTTGTATTAAGTTTGTTGTTTTTATAGAAGCGAAGCAAAATATTGTATCGGACTTCGGAGCGAAGCGCGAACGAACAGCTAGAGTTATAATTAAGTTCCGCTCGCTGATAGCCACTTATTTCCGACAAGATACACCTTAACTTTAAGGTTGGCCACAAGATTAAGGATAGAGGGGAAGGCTTAAAAAGATATATTAAAGATTTAAAATTTGGTCCGTAAAAGTTAATTGTTAAAGTAAATTTTCCCAAATAACGTGAAAACACGCTGGTGGTTTGAGCTTTTGCCTCCATAGAACACTGAATTTATAAAATTTATAAAATTTTCTGTTGCCAAAAGCTCTCAAGCTTAAAGTGTATCATCATTTTGTAATTATTAACCGACTTTCAAAAAGGAGTAGTTTTGACTGTATATTTTTTGACCCAATCAAATCAAATCAAAATAATTTATTCATATAGGTCACACGGACCTAACACTTATGAACGTCAAGATTCTTAAATATTACAAAATAAACATCTCATTGTGAGATACATTAATACATAGTAATTACACAATAGACATGTAATTATCACAATTATTTGACTTAAGTACATAAATTACTGACAAATTCCATTTTTTGAAAATAAAAATATGCATATAAGGGAAAAGACCTAATGCTAGACACGGAACTAATAGATGACACTTACAACAAAAATACCATAAAAATAAGAATTACTCTAATTATTTCTCAATACTGTACATTTTATAAGCTTCTCAAGCTATCTGTTGATGTGAAAAAATATATTCGGGACGCCTTCGGAACAAAATTTTAAAATGGGATCAGTTTTCGTAAATAATGTGACCGCGTCAACACGCGCTCGGCAATTTCTTAGCAAATAGGTTAAGGAAGGCGAAATTTTGCACGTAAGTTTTAAATACATTTATTAGATTTTTTGTAATTTCTATTGATTTCATTGGATTAATACTTCGATCGGAGGTTCTAGGAATTCCCATTATATTCTTTTGTTGTCGCGATCACCGGTGCTCGCGCGGGGACTGAAGGATTAATGGTCATGTTGTATACACTAATTAATGTTTATTTATGATTTTTTATCCATTTTCCATAACAATATAAAGGGTGTCTACTATTAGTTCTTGAAAATGTAAAAAACCTAATAGATGACATGGATCTCATCTTTTAGTTTTGCAACACATACTAAAGTTATTTTGTAGTTTATTCCACTGCAAATATCATCACTATTCTCTGAAAATATAATTCTATTAACAAACTAAGAACTTAGAACTACTGTACCTAAAAATGGACATGGTGTCTAATATTAGACCTTGTACTGATCTAAAAATCGATTGCTTTAGTTTTTTAGCAATAAAAAGAACAAAAAGGAGAGCTGAGAAAAGAAAGAAGAAAAAAGAAGAGGCAAGAGAAGCATGGAGACTAAAGACTGAAAATAAATTTGCTAGGAAAAAATATGAAAAATAAAAATAAAAGGAAAGATAGTTTCAGCATGGAAGAAGAATGGATAGAATCTGGAGACAAAGTGGATAATATTTCTGATGCATGTAGTTACTATGATGAAGTAAATGAAATCTTTTGAAAAACGGCAAATAAAGATCTAATATTAGGAAAAATGTAAAATGTAATGTAGTCAACTATTAGTTCATATTGGTGTCTACTATTAATGATATTCGTTTTTTGTGATGTCATCTATTAGCTCTTATGACTAAGTTTACAAAAAGACCAATAATATATTTTTAATTGATTTGTCACAGAATAATTATAATAGTTTTATTTTGTAAGAGTTACTGAAGACATGGAAGAAGTTATCAATCCTTTATTTTCATAAATGTATATTTTATAACATTCAAATGTTTCATGTTTCCTTATAGTGTCTGCCATTAGTGCTTTTCCCTTAATTCAAAAAGAAATAGTTTTATGTACATTTTATGCAAAACAATAATGTCAATATAATTTTTAAATATTTTAAATTATTAAAATTATGTCAATTCAATAAGTCAATTCAAGTAATATAAAAATTAAAATCATACAATAATTATTATTATGATAAGTTATTTTTATACTTATAGAAAAAAGACATAGTTAATTACATATTATTATTAATATAGTCACATTTATTCCCATGGATGAATGAATAGTCATTTATTCTGTAGTAGCCCTTACAAATCAATTTCTTTTTAGTCCGGTTAACGAATGACTCAAAAGAGGGTATAGAGTGCGTGAGCGGGAACCTAAGCGATTTCTGCTGGAACTTATTCAGGGTGATTAGGGACAAAAGATACTAAAAGTCCTGACGTCTAGGAGGTGAGCCGGCCGGGGGGGGGGGGGGGGGGGGGGGGGGGGGCGGGCGACAAAAGTCTAAATTTTTGGTTTTTCCTCAATAACTAAAAAACTATGCGTTGTAGCAAAAAATATTCTATGATGACATAAAAGCTTATTAAATTCTCTATAAATTAGATTCTATACAGTTTTTCCAAATTCTCAACCGTTTTCGAACTACATGCTCAGGAAAAGTGAAAATTAAAAAAAGCTTTATTTTAAATATGCAGGTATTCCTTTCTAATTCTGTTTGCAGCGACAAAATATTGTTCTTAGTCAAGCCTCAGATGCTGGTAAGTCGTCTATTGTTCTTGGCGTCAAGATATTACCTTCATTTTTCCACCCTCACTCTTGAGGGGTCAGCTCATTCCCGATGATTCTTTTTTGCTATAACGCATAGTTTTTTAGTTATTGACGAAAAACCAAAAATTTAGACCTTTGTCGCCCCCCCCTCCCGCCGGCTCACCTCCTAGACGTCAGGACTTTTAGTATGTTTTGTCCTTAACCACCCTGAATAAGTTCCAGCAGAAATCGCTTAGGTTCCCGCTCACGCACTCTACAAATACTTTGTTGATCGAGCTATTTTGATACGAGTACATTCCTTAAATTTGTTAAAGGGCAAGGCTAAAATGTCATCCAGGTCTGTTATAGAAACATATACCGAGTCCCACAAATGAGTTTTGAACCTTATGCATTGGTAAAATAAATACCTAATCATCTTTGAATTTTTCTGAACATTTTGTTCTAATAATCTTGTAGTTTTATGAATATGTGTATTTGCGAACATATTTTATTCTTTGACATAAACTTAAAGTAACATTGAATAATTGGAAAGTTTACACATACACTGGTAGCCGTATTTCAATACAGATACGAATATCTCAAGTAATTAATCTACCACAAATATACTAATCATAATAAATTCTTGTTTTAGTAGCGTAATCCTCTGTATAAACATTGCGACATAAGAAATTGAACGATCACTCTTGTTTGTTTTGACATGGCGCTTAAAATCTAGGAAGGATGTATTAGTGGATACAAGCTGCATCAAGATTTCGAGAAATGGGAAATTTGTTAGTGTCAAGATTGTGTTTCTTTATCAGTTTTCATGATTACGGAAAGTAAACGTGAAAACTAGGAAAATATTCTGGCAAAAGAAATATAATTTTAACCAATTAGGGGGCGTCCACAAATTACGTGAGGTGTTTAAGGGGGGGAGGGGGTCGAGTCAAATCTCATATTCTAATCTCAAGTTGGGGTGAGGGGGATCTCGGCAAATCTCACGTAATTTTTTCTTCTCATTGTAACAAGAAAAATTATACTATTTTGGTCCATTTCATCCAGATTGTACGTATGCTTAAAATTCAATCGTAAGCGTAATCGTAATACGATAAAGATTATTCACTAATAATTCGTTCGAACAAAACTACTTTGACGTTATACATCTACTGACTGTCGAACAATCCAACGCGTTTACGTAAGAAACCCACATTTTGATCTCACATGAGATTGGGGGGTGGGGGAGGAGGTTTAATAAAATCTCACGAAATCTCACCAGGGGGGAGGGAGGGTCTGAAAATGTAAAAAAATACCTCACGTAATTTGTGGAAGCCCCCTTATGTTGTACCAGTGTCATATTAAACTTGTCGTTTAGGATGAAGGATGAGCAATGACGAAAAAAAAATAGATTGAGGCGTCTGCCGTCAGGTCGTCGTTAGAAACACTCTCCTTTATGCTTGTGAAGCTATTTCACTAAAGTCAATATTTTATGTTCTTCTGAATAAAAGAAAATATTCGTGTTCCGGAATTATTTCCGTAGCACTTAGTCTATGTCAAAAAGCTTTTTTTCAGTAGTATAAGGCTGGCCGCATATACACGTTTTCCGTATTCGATTTTCTAATGTGGAATTTCGAATTGGAAATCAGTGAAACTAGCGCAAACGTTCGTTTTTCTTCACGCGCGAACGCGCCGTCTTGCACTCGAAACGTACGTGCGGAATTCGTATATATTTTCTACTGATTTAAGAATTCGGATATCCGAATACGGAAAACGTGTGTATGCGGCCAGCCTAAAGTATTTCAGATGCGGATATTTTTTAATCCATTAAAACTTGGCGCGTATCCTATAAGACTTTAAATTATTATAATTTATAATCTATGCATAGATAATGTAAGTACTACAAAGCAAGCAGTAATGGCGCATTTTCACTGGTCGATAGGGCCCGCATGCGGGGTGCGGGAGATTTCTGAAACGCATGCCACGACCAATGACAATGCGCCATTAGCTGTTGTCAATTACTTGTCATAGACTCCCCGAATGCTGTATACCGCACGAGTTAACGACTAATGAAAATGCGCCCTAAGGATTGTTATATAATATGATAATTTGTGGACGCCCCCTAAGCATATTGATATTGTATTAAGGCTTTTAATACATACCTATTTTATAAAAAAGGATAATAATAATTTGCAGGGAAACGCTTTTTTCTCTAAGTAGTAGCAAATTTCGCAAGGCCAAAGATTACTTAACATTTTAATATTCAGAGTAAAATTGTTATTGTTACCAACTCTCTTCGTACGCTAAGTCATAGCTAAACTAACAAGTTTGTCCGAGGTGACTTGGACTTAACTTTGCTAACTCTTAACTTGTTATGAATAAATTGAAAAATCCTTCATCATAAAAGTAACAATTTGAAAACTGACGTTTTTTTTGCATAAATGGAGGTTTCATGACTGGGAAAATGATTTCAAATAAAAAGATGATCAAGTAGGTAAGTTATGTCAGGGTTTGTTCAAATGTTGTAAGTACCTACAATGTTAGCCCGGTTCATAAATCATATCCACTCATGTCTTCAATTATTATTATAAAATTTTCATTTTTGAAGTGAAAACTTCTTTACCGGCGTTGAGCACTTTTGTGGGATGGGTAAAAACTGTGAAATAGTGGAGGCAGTGATGGTTTTCACCTCCGATTTCGTTGAACCTCCATCGATTTTCATGAAATTGGTAAATAGGTGGAGGATACCTTAAGAAACATAGTGCCAACTTGCGCTTTTGCCCTGGGGGTGGATGCTAACCCTTCTCGGGGGGTGAATTTTTTTAAATAAAAATAACCCCAGGAATCAATAGACACACAAATTCTAAGCAAAATTTGTTATATAAAGTTTTGTGAATAAATCAATACTTTTGGAGTTATAAAAGATCAAAGATCATGTTTTTGCGTGAGAAAAATACTTGTCTTAAAGCAGTTTTTCATAATTAACTAAGAAACTATAGGTTTTTACGAAAAATGTGTAATAACCAAAATTAAAGCCAATAAAAAAACAAACCAATATATACTCTAAAATGCCTTCCTACATTCATTCAAAGTGAGCTATAGGTGATTGTATATATATTTTCTTTCGGCAAGTACCTGAGTCTAAGCATTCAAACTTAAACAACGCTAAACCGATGCATTTTATGACATGTACTTCCTTGAAACTTTTTAAAGTGCTTAAAAATGCCTTTCTAATAAGCATTGTAAAAAGTTGAAAGCATCAAAATTGAACAAGTTATGATAAAAATAAGATGACACTTTCAAATTTTTTTGGAAAAATCGAAAAATAAAACGTTGACCATTTCTACAATAATTCAAATTTATGGTAATCCCCAAAGACTTTTCTTAATTTTAGCATTAATAATGACCTCAAAAAATTTTCTTGGTTTGGAATGCTTAGTTTTGAAAAAAATAATGATTTAGTAAAATCGAAATTATTAAAATTTTCGTAAAAATCATTTTGTTTTGAACTTCAACTTCAAAAATATTAAACCTTCGTAAAAATTATAAGGAACGAAATTGGTGTCCACTTTTTAAGGAATCTTTTGATTTGCTTTTGATTTTTATAGGATGAAAAATAACGAAGATAGAGACGTTTAAAGCCTAACTTTTACTGCAAGAACCATGAAATCGAGACCTTTTAACCCTAATTTTTTTTAAAACCAAGGGCTTTAAAAATTATTATTCAAGTTGATCTTAAAGCTCTTTAAATTACCTTTAAAATGGTCCATAAATAAACCCGATAACTTAAAAATTAACAGAGCTATTGTGATAAAACAAAAATATATTTTTTTAAAACAATTTTGAAACAGAGATTTGGGATGCAAATATTGTAGGAAAACCTGTCAATAGGTACATAGCATATAATAATACACTAATATTATAAATGCTAAAGTGTTTTTGTCTGTCTGTTACCTCTTAACACCCAAACGGTTTAACCGATTTTTCTGAAATTTAGTATGATGAAAATACTTTGATCTTGGGAATGGATATGGACATAGAATTCTTTTTATCCCGAAAAAATGTACGGTTCCAGCGCGACTGCAGGCATCATATAGTCCTTACTAAATATACGTTAATCTTTTCAAGTCTTTCAATATTCAGAAAGTAAACAAGACGGTTAATGTCGACTCGATAAGAGAGGGGCTTTTTATAATGTTGTGCGTCTATTAAATATTTCAGTCTAGCAGATTCAGCCTTTGCGTCAATTTTTTGCACAGAGGGTAGTTTGAAATCGTTGTTTGAATATTTTGGACTAAATAATATTATCAATGTTTGAAATATATTAATAAAATTTATCTTAACTATGAAAAAATATTAGAACTCATTAAAGCTGATAAAAACTTAAAATAAAAACTTAAAACTTATTTTTCAGACATTGGGTAGTTTAAAGGGGTGAAAAAATTTCGCAAAACAAAACTAAATAAGAAATTAACACTAAGTAAATAAACTGAAAAAATTGGATTCAAAAACATAAACCTATTAAGTTTTTGAACCCAAATTTTTCCGTGATTCCGCAATAAAGGGGTACTTTTAGGGGTTTACATTTCAGTCTTATCCAAAAATTATATCATAAATGCTAAACAAACTGTTTATACAATGTAAATATGCGATTTTAAAGTTCAGAAATACAAAAAGTGTTTTTTCACGATTAAAGGGATGGTTGCCATAAGGGTTGAAAAATTAATTAAATAATCATAAAATATCATGAAAAGAAACATTAAAACATTTATTTTATCGAATTAAACCCAATTAGTTAAGCCAGAATGGTTAAATCTGCATTTTTTTCTATTTTCAACAAAAGAGGTGGATTTCACCCCTAAAATAAAAAAGGGCAATACGAGCGTATGTCACTTTTAAAGCAGAGGGCTTAACGTACTTAATCCCAAATTTTCATCCAAATCGATGGAGGTTCAACGAAATCGGAGGTTGCACCTTATTTTTGCCTTCATTTACTGTACTAAAACTCGCGTCAGATTCTCGTGCTGAACGAAAAACCTTGGAAGAACCGTAAGACGGTTGGAGAGTAGTGTTTTGTGTCGAACTCGAACTCGAACTCGAATTGATTGTAAGGGTTTCGATTAATTAAAAAAATCGATTTTTTAAAAATCGATTTTCATAAAAAATGGGTTAAAAATTTAATCGATTGTAAGGGTTTCGATTAATAATAAAAATCGATTTTTTTATAATCGTTTTTCATAAAAAATGGGTTAAAAATGCTCAACGTTAATAATCAAGTTTTCACTTCTGCCGGGACTCCCGGAGTGCAACCCGTCTTTTTTTCGTATTAATTTCATTGAGTTATTACGAAAATCGTTATCTAATGGCCTTAAAAGCTCAGCTTTTAGGTCATCTAAAACAGTTACGATAACTACATCAATTTATTATCATAATGATTTGATTTATATTGTGCAATACAAAATAATAATATTATCGTATGATGTACACTTGATTGTTCTCTTATGCTAAGTACTCACATACGGTTTTGCTCGATAGTTTTACTCGAAACTACTTAGCATTAGATTACTTTTAAATCTAGAACAGCAAGTGTAGCATGGTCTCCATAGAAACGGTTTCTTTCTACGGAAGAATAGACAAAGTAACAGTTAGACAAGACAAAGTGACAGTTAGACAATGGAAATCCGCCATTTTGTCGATAAAATCTGTCAGTATGTCGATTCTTTGCCCTGCAGGACTTCTCAACCAGCGAGGGCCTAGAGATAGGGTTGCCAACATTTCTCCGGCGAAATATAGTATTTTTCAAAATAAACTATAAAAAATATAGTACACTTCTAAAAAATATAGTATTTTATGGAAAAATTAAAAAATGTTCAATGAAATACTTAACTTGTATTAAGTATTTACTTTTATAAAAACTATTTTTTTGCACTTCTTGCATTTTTTAACAAAGTTTTGTCTAAAATAAAAGTGTCATATTATGCTTTATTACATTCAATTTTAAGATTAAATGTAAATTAAAAGCTCATTTTTTTAATGAGAATTTGAAATGGCGGGAAGAGAGAAACAGAAGTATCTAAGGTCTACAAGAATCTGATGGCAAAAAGTGAGAAAATAAATTGACTCTAGCAATACCGGGGTAATTGGAATAAAACATTTTGATCCTTTTTTCCTTATAGCGGTTGATTCGGTGTGTGAAATATGCAAATATATAAATTTGTCCAATGATCAAGGATATTTTTTGAAAATCTGCTGTCAAAATTGGCCTTCAGATTCTGGTAGACCTATACTTCTGTTTCTCTCTTCCCGCCATTTCAAATTCATAACCGAAAATACCCTTTCTGTGAATGCCGAAGTGGCGGGAATAGAGAGTAGGAATGAGATAATTTTAGTGTTAAAAATATAGTATTTTTGCGTACTATAATATAATAGTTCAACAGTATATAGTACGCAGGCTCGAAATATAGTACAATACTATATAAGGTAAATGACTAGTAGATTGGACAGTACCAGTCATTTGAAAGAGCACAAAAACACAATATTTATTAATGTTGCTTTAAAAGTTTCCTGTTTTTAAAGTAAAAGAACGCCTGTTTTTTAATAAAAACAGTCAGTTTTTAAAGCAACATAAATAAATATGGTGTTTTTGTGCTTTTTCCAATGACTAGTACTGTCCAATCTACTAGTCATTTACCACACACTGGCAAAATTAGCGGAACATAGGTAAAACGGGCCACAACTTGAACTCAAGTGGGTCGGGCTGTATGAAATCCTTTTTTATAGTTTCTAAGCTCATTTAAGAAATAAAATATTGAACAAAATTGGCAAGTTGACAGGTTTTTATAGCAATTATGCCCTAATAAGTGTTTTTCGATGATTGACGTTGTAAGTGTTCCTGATAAGAATGGCGTTTTAGCGGGGTGCAAGGTATGCTCAGCTCATTTGATTGTTTGATTTTTGGAAGAACACATTGCTTAGATACAAAATTAGTGATTTCCCAGCATCTGCGACAGCTAGAGCTGTAACCACGATAGAGAAAGGTCACACCTACCGTTCGGTCAGTCAGGCCTTAGGTGTGTCGGCTTCCGTGGTCCATCGTAACTTTCAACACTATAGAGACACTGGATCTTACTTTCGGAGACGAGAACAAGGCAGATATCGGGTGACAATGGTTCAGGATGACCATTTTGTAAGGAAACAAACCTTAAGAAATCGACATCAAACTGCTATGCAGACACGAAACCTGTCGGAACAGGTCCGAGATGTACGTGTAAGTGATTGTACAGTAAGAAGAAGACTCAAAGAAGTTAAATTAAACTCAAAAGTGCCAGCAAGGGCACCAAAACTTGAGACAGGACACCGAAGAGCCAGGCTAAGATTTGCGCGTGAACATCAAAATTAGATAAGTGAGTGAAATCTTGTGCTGTATAGTGATGGGAGAAAATTCTGTGTAGGTACATTTTGTTGACAGGCGATAAAGAATGTGGATAAATCGTAAGGAAAGCTACAGGCCATCAAACTTAACGGAAAAAGTGGCCTATGATGCAGGCTTTGTAATGATTTGGAGTGGCATATGATTTGGAGCCCACGCGGAGCTGATGATTATTGATGATGGTACTTTGACAGTACAGGGCTATAGCACAGACATCCTGGAACTGCATGATGTGCCTCTTACACAGTTTTAGGTAGTAATTTCAATTTTATGCGCGTCCATAGAGTAAGAAAGTCGGGCATTATTACCTAAACGATGCTGGCGTAGCCCATGTGGAGAGGCCAGAGCGGTCTACGGATGTGGATCCGATTGAAGACGTGTGGCACATCAATGGGTGAAAGGTACGAGTTAAAACTCCGGTCCAAAATGTGTTCAGGAGCTCGAGTTGGCGCTACTGGAGGAGTAGGAGAATATCCCACAGGAAATGATTGACAATCAAAATGCAAGCATGGAATGGCGTATCCAGGCCCTCTTGAGATCCATAGAAGGCATTACACGCTTTTAACATGGCATTTCTATAATAAAAATGGAGAATTTAACTTAAAAACTTAGTACTGAAATTTCAAAGATTTTCTTAATATGTTATTTTTGCCGATTTTTTTCTATTTTTCACGTTTTTATACCCTAAATTTATATAAATTTTAATTTTTAATAATCAATTAGTAAATAAATAAATAAATAATATATATAAAACAGTAAACAATTTTCAAAAAAATTGAACATTTTGTTATGTTCCTCTAATTTTGCCGGTGTGTTTATTATAGTACGGTTGGCAACCCTACCTAGAGATGCTACTAAGCAATCTTACTACATTTTTACACATTTCTTAATTGGACATTCTGTTATAGATTTGATCTCTCACTAACATTTTTGATGCGTAACAATATTCTTGTTATATCTTGCTGAAACGTCGACTCGCTGTTATTATATTTTTAGTTGAACAAGTAATTTGAGAACCGACAAACTGATTCACCAGTCATAACGAATGCTTTCAGTATTAATCATGGTTTTTAATTAATCTTTGTAGACTGTTGGTATAACATTACTTATTATTATGCCTACAGTCTACAAAGACGTAGATATACATAGATAGATACCCAAATCTACCAAAACTCAGATTCTTCTATTTAATATATAATATATAGCTTCGATCCAGCTCCTATCTGGTGATAATTAGTTAAATAGGATATATAATATTAGGTATATACTCCATAATGAGAAGTTTAGTGTTTTGACTATCAGTAAGCGTTAAACGTTGATTAGACGTTTGGTAAAATTACCATTTTGTGGTTACCGAGACTTCGTAGAATCATATTGAAACAATTAAATCGATTTTCTGGTCTGAAACTAAATAAATTATTACAAGCATGAAATTGCGACAAGAACCCACTACTTTTGGAAAAATGCCCCAAAGTAACAATGAGCAAGACGAATCAGATGGACTATTTCATTAATGTGTGCCAGTTGTTCTCAAATTCAAAACAAACAGAATAATAACAGGTACCTACCTTATAATATTAAATTAGTGTCTTTATATTATAATATAAAAAAGCGTATAAAAAACCTATTTCTCTAATAAACAATTTACGTCACAAACATTAAGTAAATTGAATAACCTATTTCCAGGCCACCAGAAATTTGAGTTCCTTCAATAATTTTCCCAGAGATATCAATGCCACTCAATGCTAACTATTTGCCTTATACCCCAGTAGAGTTAGATTTTTTTTTAATTAATTAGCCGCCATATTGGTTTGAAGGTCCAATCTTTTTTTAGCTATATCTCCTTTATTTTTTATTTTTTAAGAAAATGATAAGGATCAAATTTGTCGAAAATTTGATTTTCTACAACTTTAGTATTTATAATTTTTATTGTAAAATCAATAACTGCAAAAAACAAGTCAAAGTATAATTTCGACCTGTTCGACCTGTATCGCGATTATTGTCAAATACAGAAAAAAAAAACAGAAATAAACTTGTAGCTCTTTACATTAACCACAATTAAAATTAAGACTTCGCTGTCTGTCCGTCTGTCTGTCTCCAGGCTTCAAGAACGGTGATAGGTAGAGACTTGAAATTTTCAGATATGTATTACGTATTTTGTTTCTCTCTATAACAACAGATACTAAAAAATATATTATACGAGCTTTTGCCCGCGGCTTTGCTCGCGTTAAGAAGTATTATTATATACAAACTTTAATCCCCTATTTTAACCCCTTGGGGTTGGAATTTATCGAAATCCTTTCTTAGCGGATGCCTACGTGCATGCCAAATTTCAGCCCGATCCGTCCAGTGGTTTGGGCTGTGCGTTGATAGATCACCATGTCAGTCAGTCACCTTTCAGTTTTATATATATAGATGTAATATTTGATGGGGCTCCCATATAACAAACAGGATTTTAGTGGCCTTTTTTGCTCTTTATCAAAAATAGCAGTACTAAGACAATTATAATATGCATAAAATATTTAATTGTATTTGTAATTTAATAATTAATAATAAAATTAAAATAAAATAAATACTTAGGGGGGCTCCCATACAAAAAGCACAAATTTTTGTCTATCTTTGCCTTATAATGGTACGGAACCCTCATGCGAGTCCGACTCGCACTTAGCCATTTTTTTAATAATTATTCAGGTGTAGGTTGTGCCGTAATTGTTAAAAGGTCTAATTCATGATCAGAAATATTCAGTTTTATCCAGTCGCTTGGGTCCCGGTACATTTACCATAGGTGTGTAGGAGCATAAAATATATTGATTTCTAAAAAAAAAAAATCATAAGGATCAAATTTGTAGGAAATTTAATGATCTATCACCTACAACTTTGTTTCTACAATTATTTTCGCTAAATTCGATAATAATTGACATACAAGCGAAATTATACTTTGACTTGTTTTTTTACATTTATCTCCGTAAATATTGATTTTACAATGAAAATTATAAGAACTCAAAATGTAGAAAATTAAATTTACAACAAATTTAGTTCTTGTAATTTTCGTAAAAAAATATAAAATAAAGGAGATAATATGTCTAAACAAAGATTTGATCTTCAAACCAATATGGCGGCTAACGCACACGTCGTGGTTGGTCGAGTTTTCGAATTTAAGCTATTTGTGACCTCCTCTAAACACTGATGCAAAAAAAATTCTGACTATAATTAATTTCAGATTCCCATACAAGGCTGAACTGACCCTACTGGGCTATTAGTAAACTGTTTGTTTTTTTCAAACCTTAGTAACTAACAAAGGAGGTGAACCTTAAAAGATGTTTTTTTCGCTCAATGTTTGAGAGCTACTGGTCTTAAGTATTCAGAGGCATCTTAATGAAGTCGCGGGCCGCGGTCGACATGCGCCGGAAATCGACAAACATTTTTATTACGGGCCCCGTGTAATTGAATGTATTTTTCATTTTGTTCATTCTATCCACTGTTTAATCATACTGATGGACGAAATAAATAGGAGCTTCTTAATAAAATGACAGATTTAGGTATACTGTAAATATTATTAAGTAGAATGGAAACTATTTATTTTAAATAACGTTTTTCTTATTACTTGAAATTGCCGGCAGCTTTGTCATGAACTACATATACAGGGTGTAACAAAACTAAGTGATAATACTTTAGGGTGTGTACGTGTTCCTCGTAGAGAGTTCACTGTGAAAGTAGCAGCGCTGAAAGACCAACATTTTTTTTTCACTTTTGTATGGGCAAGCGCCCCAGCGTCACGAATTTCCCATACAAAAGTGAAAAAAATTTTTGGTCTTTCAGCGCTGCTACTTTCACAGTGAACTCTCTACGAGGAACACGTACACATTACACACCCTAAATTATTATCACTTAGTTTTGTTACATCTTGTATAATTTTGGGATTAAGCTTTAGTTTGTCCTTTCTTTTAACTTAAAGTATAATTCTACCTCAACTTATCTAAATTGGTTCAGCGTAGACTATAAGCTTTAGGAGCTAACAGATCGACAGACACGCTTTCGCTTTTATGTTATTAATAGATATAAATTATACTACAATTAATTATCAATTATGAAAAAAGTATAAACCTTTTTAATTTGCTGTGATGTCTTAAATTATGATACGTCAATGGCAATATAACATACAATTATAGTCAAAGCGTTGGCTGGAGATATTCCCAGCGATGTATGAACACGAGATGATGAAGTTGACATAACGCCTCGCACTATGTTCTCTACAAATTACATCTCACTGTGTATTTCACTGTGTACATGGTGTAATAATTTCACCAAAAACTAATGTAGTAGGGACAGAAGCATTGTATTTTATAAATATTTTATCATACGTATTAAATGCGTGGAAATAAAAAGTGGTGAATCAGTGAAAACATAAACATCTATCCATACCTGATATTGTAATGCGAAAGTTTGTCTGTCTGTCTGTCTTTTTTTTTAACGGGCTTTGGCCCACCACACATTCCCACCACTGTATCTCCTGTGTCGCCAGGATCGACAGCGGCATCCAACCACGAAAACCCTTTGATATGATCTCAGGGAGCCCGAGGGACATGCTAATACTGTCTTGGGACCCGCAACGAAATTAATCAGAAGAAAATAGGAGGAGTAGGAAGATTACAATTTCCCTCCCCATAAAAGCGGGAGACAGCACAAAGTTGTAATGACCGAAAGTCAAAAAACTTAAGGGGGAGCACCACGGAAATAAGGTTAATAATTGTGACTCCTAAGCTAAAGCTAAGTTAATATTGGACTTGATGTTTGACTGTTGCCAATAATAATTGTGGCAAAAACGCCTGAAGGCACGGAAGTTCCTAGCGCTGTTCACGAGATCACCGTAGTATGCTACTCCAGATGTACAGAATAGGTTGTTTAGCATAGTAGTTCTTTCGTCCTGCCAGAGACTGCACTCCCAGAGAACATGATGCGCGGTTTGTTCAAACATGTTGCCTTCGGTCGAGCACTCGCACATGGGTGATGCTACTAGTTTAAATCCGTAAAGTTTGGCCTTAAAATTTCCATGACCGGTCAGGAATTGAGAAACGCAGTGATCAATATCCATCCAATGTTTGGATAGCCGTTCACGAATATTAGGGAAAAAATTATAAAGGTGTCGCCCTTTGGTGGAACAGTCCCGTCGTGACTGCCATTCGGAGATTAGGCTTTGCACAGAGTTTTCTAAAGGTTCAAACAGTCTTGCTATTTTAATTTTATCGCGAGCGCTTAAAAAGAACGGGTTGTCAATGTTTTTTTTATGATAGTACATTGTCGCACGACGCTGAATCTCAAGGTCAACGGGTAAAACTCCGGCTAACACAGGTAAGGCTTCGGTGCTTGTGGTCCTGTAAGCTTTGCATAAGAATATAAGAGCAAGACGTTGGCTTTGTAGCAACTTGCGACGAGCCGCGCCTATTGTTGCCGGGCCACACGGGGGCCCCGTAGCAAATGCTGCCTAGGTAAGTAGCAGTGTAAATTAATTTTAGGGTTTTGAAGGAGAGGCCCCATGTCGACGTAGATATTTTGGTAAAGGAGTAAAAATTGCGCTTCGCTTTCTCACCGGTTTAAATTATATGTTCTAAAAATGTAAATTTATTTTCCAAGTAAAAACCAAGATAACAGAGTGACTGTTTGCGTTTAACGTTAATATTGTCAAGTTTAATGCTAGGGGAAGATATAAGGGACCCTTTTAAAAGAATTTGGTAAGTTTTATGCGCGGCGAATTTCAGGCGATTACGTTTACCCCAGCTCGATATTAAATTAAGACTATCATTGGCTTTAGATTCAATTTTGGAACGTGAATTTGCATGAACGATGAGAAAACCGTCATCGGCGTAGCCAACTAGTACGCACATCGGTGGTAGGGGAAGACTTAATAAATCATCAAATCCGAAATTCCATAGTTTTGGCGAGATAACAGAGCCCTGAGGGCAGCCGCATGTTAAATCTTTGGCGTGTGTACAATGGCCAAGTCGAAGCTTAGTTTGACCGTTAAAAAAATAAGAACGTATTATGGCATAAATATTAGAGTAGCAACCTCGATTTTTTAGTTTTAATTGTAATAAAATTCTAGATCACAATTATAATATTTTATTTAATAAATAATAATTATTAAATTCACCTCCAACTAACAGTAATTAACATTAGGTCTAACACAATGTGAGCACGTTACATCAAAACAGTAAATAATTAATAAGTATAAGAAATTCTAAAAGTGACTTACCAGTATAACCTGCCGAGGTCAACGTTGATACCAGAATCGAATCAAATAGGGCTGAAACCCTCTATTTTATACCCAGGTATTCCCGCCAACCCCCGCCAACTGCTATCAACGTCGAACTCTACAAGGGAAGTCAAATGCAACTTCCTTTTTTTTTTATTTAATACATTGTTTTATTTTAACACTAGAAAAATCCTAACATACTCTCAATAAATATTAAATAAATATGAAATTCCTAACTTCCTTATTTTTACATACCCTTCAATACAATTTATAGAAATGCAATAAAGCTTTATTTCCTTTTAATCAACAGTTTTACAAAAATCCAAAAACAACCTTAATAAATATAGCATAATTATTCATCGTTTTGTAATGACATTTCTTGATTTTAGCCGTCTTATTTTAATTTATAATCATTTACTTTACATTACATCCTGTTAGTTAATTCAAGTTAAAGATTAAATCAAAACAGAATCATATATAAACTAAATGACTACTAAAATATTGTTTTTAATTTTCAAATTAAACATACATTTCTAAAATAAAATTGACCTAACACTCGGCCATTCTGATAAGGTGTATGTCCTCATACACGAAAAATTAACCTAACACTCTGTTCATATTGCTAATAATAATTTTATCTTACAAATTATAACTGATTAAATCTTACTCTTTTATAACTAATTAAATCTTACTCTCTTACGAGGTCTTCTCGATTACGCTGATCGTCTTTCGACCTCAATTATTACTTTACAAATTTCAAATCTCAATCATTAAGAAGGTCTTCTCGATTACGCTGATCGTCCTTCGACCTTTTTACTTTATAAACTTCAATTCTCAATCATTTACAAGGTCTTCTCGATTACGCTGATCGTCCTTCGACCTTTGCTAATTTAAAAAAAAAACTATACTTAAAATGTAAAATTGGTGAAATGAAAAATAATATTACTAAAGATAATTAATTCAATTATCATCAATACTGTTACTTTCATCACTACTATTAACATCATCAGCATCATTATGTACATCAAGGGCAGCAATATTAACCCAAGGTAACATGCGACTTGCGGATACGACTGTTTTACGTTTGTTTTTACTACTAGTTAAGCCTGGAATTGCTGTTATCTCATACCGATCATTTCCTAGCACGGAGACCACTCGAAATGGCCCTATATAAGGAGGCACCAGCTTTTTACTTTGACCGTCGTTCTTAAAAGAAGTTTTTGTTATTTTTACTAAGTCACCCTCATTGTAAATTCGTGCTGGGCGCTTGTGTTTATCATAATACTGTTTTTGTTTTATCTGTTCATTATCTATTCTATCCTTAACTTCATGCCTTATATCGGTAACGGCACGAGTTTCAGATCGCACTTCATTAAGAATAGGTTCTATCTCACTATTCATACGGGTTCCAAACATTATTTCTGCAGGAGTTCTACCAGTAGTTTTTTGGATACTATTATTAAGGCCCCATTGAATTCTGCCCACCTTCTCATCCCAACATTTTTCATCGCAATTTAAGTTTTGAGCTGTAAGAGCATTAAGAACAGTCCTGTTGTAGCGCTCTACCTAGCCATTCGATTGAGGGCTTGCCACAGCATTTAACACGTGTTTGATTTTCCTATCTGTACAAAACTCTTTGAATAATCGCGAAGTAAAACAAGTTCCCCTGTCACTTATTATGCGGTCAGGAGTTCTAAAAACATTAAAAATTTCATCCAAAATTGCAATAGCTGTTCTAGACTTGGTATTTCTCACTGGCTTAATAAAAGAAAATTTAGTAAAGGCGTCTATGATTAGTAATATATAAGAGTTTTGTTTTTTCGACTTTACAAAGGGGCCGAGATGGTCAATATGCAAGGTATGAAACGGATCTTCAATTTTAGTAATCCTTCAGAATTAGTAGATTGTTTTTTAGCATAAGCGCATTGAAGACAGGCAGCCACGTATTTTTTTATAAATTTTGTCATTTTTGGAAACCAATATTTCCCCTTTATTCGTTCCATTGTTTTATCTACTCCAAAATGACCAATATCATCATGGTTTAGCTTGCATATTTGCCATCTCGCTCCCTTTGGCACAGCCCATCTTAAATTATTCTTATCACCATCTATTACTTTGTAAATCTTATTATCTTTAATAACATAATTATCACTTATGTGTTTTACTTGTTCTGCGTCTATTTTAGAAGTTAATATATCCCTAACTCTTTGTAGCTCTGAATCACCGATCTGTAAAGTTAATAACCAATCTTCATTATTTATTAACATGACAGTAGGGTATTGTTCTAGCTCATCAGGAATTACTAAATCCGTTGGGTTACGTGACAGGGCATCTACATGTGACATACGAGTACCAGGACGATATTCTACTGTGCATTGATACTCTTGTAATAACAACCACCACCGTGCTATTCTTGGAATAAGATCTCGTTTAGAGAAAGTAGTTCGCAGAGCACTACAGTCGGTAATTATTTTAAATTCCTTACCAATTAAATAAACCCTAAACTTTCTAAGGCAACATATTAAAGCCAGGGTTTCCAACTCGTAAGAGTGAAAATTCTTTTCCTCAGTAGAGGTTTGGCGACTGTAAAAAGCTACTGGTTTAAATGTGTCATTTTCTTTAAGCCGTTGCATTAAAATACCACCTACACCAATTTTGCTAGCATCAGTATGAAGTTGAGTTTCAGCTGATGGGTCATAAATAGCTAAAATGGATCTAGTAATAAGTCTACGCTTGAGTTCGTTAAAGCAATTGTTTTGTTCATCAGTCCAGACAAAAGCGACATCCTTTTTTAATAATTTACTCAAGGGATAAGATAACTGTGCAAAATTTTGAATAAACTTGCGGAAGTAACTAACCAATCCGAGAAACTGACGTATCCCGTGTTGATTTACAGGCCGAGGAAAATTTTGAACGCTTTCTATTTTCTGATTACCGGGCCGCACTCCTTCAGAGCTAATTTCATAACCTAGATAATCGATTCGATCACATAAAAATTCGAATTTTTCTAAATTAAGAGTCAAATGGGCGTTCTCTAGTAAATAAAGGACGTGTTTTAATTTTTCCAAACAATCCTCAACATTCATGCCATAAATAAGAACATCATCTATATAGGCAGTAGCTTTAGTAAATCTAGAAGAGCCTAACACCTTATTCATCATTCGTTGGAAAACTGCTGGTGCATTCGCAAGGCCAAAAGGCATGCGGTTGAATTCATATTGCCCATCAGGCGTGACGAATGATGTAAGGTATTTAGAGTTTTCTGATATTGGTATTTGTAATATCCCGAAGCCAAATCAAGTGTAATAAAACAAGAATGTCCGGATAATCGCGCAATTTCATCTTCAATTATAGGCATCGGGTAACGTTCTTAACGGTTATAGAATTTAGCATTCTATAATCTATACAAAGTCTTTGCTTACCGTTTTTCTTTCTAACTAAAACAATAGGGCTTGCGTATTCTGACGTTGAGTCTCTAATGATACCGGCCTCTAACATTTCGTCAATCATTTCCCTAACCTTTTCGCGTTCTGCATGGGAGAGTCTATATGGTCTGTACACTATTGGTGTTTTACTATTTAGTTCTATATTCATTTCAGTTGCATTTGTGCATCCTAAATCCTGAAGAGACTTTGCAAAACAATGTTTGTACTTGTTTATAATCTGTAAGAGTTTAAGTTTGTCTGACTCACATACAGAATCTCCTATGTGTAGATCGTGGATGTCTATATTATTTGTAATATTATTGGCACAAAATTTGGAAGAAGACGTAGGAGTAATGCAGTTAATCATTTCAACTGGAAAAGCTCGAGCTATAACTGTATTCTTAACAATTTGACATGATAATGATTCTGGTGCAATAACAATATGCAATTCATTATTGACACAGCGGTACAAGCCACCATTGACAATATACTGCTGTACTGGTTTACCTATTATTTTACTATCCAACAAAATATAACCATCGCAATCGCCCTGAACCACAGCCTTAACAGATGAAATTCCGAAAAGTGTAACAGTTTTATTTGCAACTACTTTTATGAGTTTCGCTTCCGAGTCAAAAATATCCGAAAAAGGCAACTCGTTTTTAGTACTAAAGAATTCCAGCTTATTACTACACTTTCTTACTAAAATGTGAGGCTGCTTTGTAAACGACTGACCTATTAATAATGGTGTGTCTAAAAGTTCATCTGAAACTACCTTACAGTCAACCTTGGCAGAAACGCCATCTACCACGAGATCTGCCTTTACACTAGCAAGAGCTAGAACAATCTCATTTCCAAATCCTTTCATAGGGTAAGAAATGTAATCGTGTTTTAAGCCTAAACGAGTTAGTAACGAATGTTTCATAACCGTAACTTCACTGCCAAAATCTATGAAAGCATTAACTTGTAAATTATTTATGTTTACACTCTTATAAAACTTTGCATTGGGGGAAGAAGATGAAATGCACATAGTTTTAGGAGTGGTATTATTATTTTCCTTATTATTTGTAAGTTTGATAACACACTTCAGTAGTATGACCTATTCTTGAACATCGCGAACACTTAATTAAGGGTTTAGTGCAGCGAATGTAACTATGGCCCTGTTCCTTGCAATTAAAACAAGTGAGAGTTTGAACCTGATTGGTACCCGTACGTGTAAATAATTTTTCATTCCCTACTCTAGGCTTCATAATTGACCGGTCTAAGAGAACTGAGTTATCCTTATTACTCATCAAAAACTGTAGCAACTGATCGGGATGAGAACAACGCAATGCCAGAGCACTAGATTTCATTGTTCTATCACTTATTCCGTGAATAATACAGTCAACCGCACGCTTTCCCGTTATGTCACATTGATTTACAAGTGCTAATTTTTCATAGAAATAATTTTGTATTGATTCATTAAACCTGCTCTTACGTCTAAGCATTTCTTCCAAGGATTGGCCATAGTTATATTCATGTGGGAATGCGCTAGTTAATTTGACTTGCCATTCGTCCCAAGTAAATAATATAGTACTAAGGCTTTCATACCAACGCTTGGCCAATCCTTGCAATTTTTGCATAGCGAAATGGATAGTAGTCTTTTCATCCCAGCCATAGACAGCAGCGCATTCGTTAACCTTTTTTAGCCATATATCTATTCTTTGATTGTTAGATGACGGATCAAATTCCGGTAAAATATTTTTGTAATCGTTACTTCTATTGTTATTAGCTGGTGTCTGTGGCTGCGAGGCAATTGATTGAATTAACTTTAAAACATCGTCCGTGGACATACGGGGGCTCACTGACCTTCTGTTCAACTCGTTTACATCTCGCTCCTGACGCTCTTGGCCGCTGCGACGCGAGGACTCGCGGTCGACGCGCTCCCGGCTGCTGGGGCGCAAGTACTTATGGTCGTCATGCTCGTGGCGCGTCCTACTTCTGCAGCGAGAGGACTCGCGACGCGGCCTGTTGCTGCGTCGCGAAGACTCGTGGCTATCACACTTGTGGCGTAGACTGCTGCTGCGTTGCGAAGACTCGCGGCTGTCACGCTCGTGGCGTGGCTTCCTGCTGCATCGCAGGGACTCGCGGCTGTCACGCTCACGGCGTGGCCTGCTGCTGCATCGCGAGGACTCGCAGCTGTCACGCTCGTGACATGGCCCGTTGCTACGGCGCACGAATCTGCCGCACTCTCGGCGCGGTGTTTGAAGTCTGCGTGGCCGTTTTTTGTCCTGACTACAGCTGCGACTTCTGTGTCTGTCGAGTCGGGACCTCTTCCCTTGTCGTAGCAAACGCTGATGTCCACAACGTCGGGGATGGTCGCTTTCATTACTCGAAGTAGACTGGCTTCTCCTGTGGTCCTCAAGTCGTCTCTTTTGCGATTCGTGTTCCATTGCGTCTCAAACACACAAAAAGCAGAATGCTTTAGTAATATACTAAAATATACCAAAAAATTAACTATATGATACCACTAAAAAAAGAAATACGGTTGAAGTTTTTAAATAAACAAAAGCAATTTTGTAGGCGTGTACGTGTCACTTCTGATATGTAATAAAATTCTAGATCACAATTATAATATTTTATTTATCAGACATCTATTAATAATAATTATTAAATTCACCTCCAACTAACAGTAATTAACATTAGGTCTAACACAATGTGAGCACGTTACATCAAAACAGTAAATAATTAATAAGTATAAGAAATTCTAAAAGTGACTTACCAGTATAACCTGCCGAGGTCAACGTTGATACCAGAATCGAATCAAATAGGGCTAAAACCCTCTATTTTATACCCAGGTATTCCCGCCAACCCCCGCCAACTGCTATCAACGTCGAACTCTACAAGGGAAGTCAAATGCAACTTCCTTTTTTTTTATTTAATACATTGTTTTATTTTAACACTAGAAAAATCCTAACATACTCTCAATAAATATTAAATAAATATGAAATTTTAATAAAATAACTTCCTAATTTTTACATACCCTTCAATACAATTTATAGAAATGCAATAAAGCTTTATTTCCTTTTAATCAACAGTTTTACAAAAATCCAAAAACAACCTTAATAAATATAGCATAATTATTCATCATTTTGTAATGACATTCCTTGATTTTAGCCGTCTTATTTTAATTTATAATCATTTACTTTACATTACATCCTGTTAGTTAATTCAAGTTAAAGATTAAATCAAAACAGAATCATATATAAACTAAATGACTACTAAAATATTGTTTTTAATTTTCAAATTAAACATACATTTCTAAAATAAAATTGACCTAACATAATAATAACATCGGCCACCAAGCATGATCGAACGCGCCGGAGATATCTAATGAAATGGCGACCACGTATTTAGATTCCGAAAGATTTACTATTTTTCTAACTTCCATAGCCGCGTCAACAGTCGATTTCCCGGCGGTGAAACCGAACTGATGACTATGAAATTTAGGGCCACCGGGTAGCAGGCGAGGTACGATGAGACGTTCTAGTAATTTACCTAAGCAAGGCAGTAACGTTATCGGACGGTAAGATTTTGGGTCGTCAGGAGGTTTGTTTCCCGCTTTAGGTATTAATTTTAAGCAACCGGTGCGCCAAATTTTTGGAAATATACCTTCTGCGATACATCTGTTGTAAACATGTAGAATCGATGAACTGGCCGCTGAGCACGCTTGTTTTATCATAATATTCGATATTTTATCCTCGCCCGCAGATTTTTTTATAGGCAAAAGGTTTACTATTTTACTAAACTCCTCCGAAGTTGGTAAATCTGAGGCCGGTGTATGAATGGGGTCTAGCATTCTACTCCTAATGTCACGGTGGTGTTCATCATCCAAGGAGGGCTCGTCGTCTGGGAGGAGAACGTTTAGATATGCCTTCGCCGTTTCGTCTAAGCTACAAGTGTAAGAGTTGTTAATTTTAATATTTGAGAAAAAGCTTGGCTCTTTACTACTACCGGGTTTAAGCTCGTGGTATAAAGAGGACCAGGGGCCCTCTTTATCCAGTCTATTCGCGGCATTCTTCAACATATTATTTTTCGCTAACGTAACGGCAGCGCGATAGCGTGACCTTGAAATGCGTAGGTTATTCAAACTAATTATGTAATTATCATCCGAACGATCGTGGCCAGATTTACGAAGATTATTGATTTTGCGCCTGGCCCTTCTAAATTCCCGACGAAGATTAAGAAGGTTACTGTTCCACCATTTACAGTTGTGATCTTTTTTAAGAGGTCTACGACCCAAGGCTACATCGGCACAGTAAACAAATGTGTTTGTCATAATTTCCGCGCACTCATCGACGTTTAAATCCGGCCGAGTGAAGTCTCCGGCATGAGCGGTAATGAGGGAGCGGAATAAATTCCAATCGCCGTTCTTTACGTTGTATTTATAGTCATTAGAATTGACTACGGTATCACTCGGGACCGCACGAGAAAACTCGTACACCAATAAGCGGTGATCACTACATGACGCATCAGGAAGGACACGCCAATGCCTAATCTGGACGTACGCGCTGGATAGCGTGACGTCAATCGACGATTCGCCCGTTGGGCTACTATAGGTAGGTGGTGCATCGGGGGTGTTGTAAATTTCCAAATTTACAACACCCGTTTAAACTCCGCAATAAAGTCTTCTACAGCGGTACGACGGTCGCGGTCAGTGTACCTAAGCTGGCCGTGCCATAAGGGCGAGGATGCATTGACGTCGGCGCCAATAATAATTTTATCACCCGCGAGAGATTGTAATACGCGGCGGAGTTGATGTAAATGTGGGCCTACGGTATCCGCGTACTGAAAGTAGCAGCTTACAACGTATAGTCTAAACTGAGGACACGATACCTCGGCTACCGCACAATGTGACGTCGAAAGGTTAGTTAAGGCCGTGACTGAAAATCTAGACTGAGGTGTGTATATACCCGCGCGAGCTAAGTTATTAATGTGTATCATTTTCGACCGAAACGACGCGAGTTGATATTGTTCTTGAACAAGTACTAAGTCGAAATTGTGGTCAGAAACTAACTTTTCTAATTCTAAAGTCGCGTGCTTGTTATTATGGAGGTTTAACTGTCTAATATTTAAACTATTCATACCTAGTAGTTAAAATAAGTTGCTCCATTTTGCTTTTATATGTTGGACAGTATGGGGAGCCCGTGGGGTGGTCGGAAGGTTTTTTATAACGTTGGCAACTACCACAAACTGGCTTAAAATTTTCTTTATCTTTGTTGGGGCACGACAACGAGCTGTGTTTTTCGGCACAGTGATAGCAGCAAGGATTAGGATCGCGACAGAATTTAGCGACGTGCCCAAACTGTTGGCAGTTGCCGCAGCGGACCAGCTCAACGTCGTCCACGAAGCGACACATCGCCCAATCGATAAACAGTTTTTCTTTTGAATTGATCAGGTGTTTACGCACAGCGGGGTCCAATTCGATACCTATCCATTTCCTGTTGTTGTAATCTTTATTTAAATTACGACGTCTTACTATTTTTGTTGAACGCAAAAATTGTTCTTGAGACATATTCATTTCGCCATTAATATTTTGATTAAAAAGTGCGAGAAGGAAATTATCATCCGTCATATGTTGCGGTACATCTTTTATGAGAATACGTGGGTTACGTCCTTTAGGCGACTCGAGTCGCAGACCGGCCGATTTAAGCGCTTCCACGGATTTAAGTTTACTAACTTGCGACTCGCTAGTTAGTCGCAAGATCACACCCGAATTAGCTGTTTTTTTGAAGCCGTGAAATTGAAAACCGTCGTCCGGGTTGATGACTTTCATCAGAGCTTGTTTTGTCTCCGACGATGATTTTAATTCCCCCGATTTTTCTTGTGTCGGATAGGCAATAACGCAGGGAAGCGGTTTTCGGGTCTCGACTGGCGGCACTGACTTCGCAAGTCTTAGTTTAAGCGCGTCCGAGTAGGAGGTAGAAGGCGCGGCGGCAACTGTTTGTACGACGGGATTAGTTTTGGCAGCTAACAATTCGCGTTCCATATTAGCGACCTTGGTTTCCAAGGAGGAGTTCTTTATGGCGAGAAGTGAGACGATCGTAGTTATTTTTTGGGTCATACTCATAATATCGGACTTGTTGGCAAAATTATTACGGCGAGACACGGTGTCGTTTGCGAACTCGTTTATTTTGGCTAAGTACGAGCTAGCTTCGCGGACGAGCTCGTAATAATTGCAATTATTATATATAGGACGAGAATGTCGGAGAACGAGGAGTTTTATCGCTTCTATTAAACGGGTTTGTATCTTTATCTGGCGGCATATTATTTTGGCTCGACATTGTGAGTTAATATAAAATTTGAATGTACCATTTACACTTATTTAATTTAAATTAGAATGAAATAAAAGTTACGCTTAATAATCACAGTCAGCTGATCGCAAGGCCGGCCGGCGCCGCGCGAGCGGTACCGACACACACAATATTTTACCTACCTACAATTCCCTACTGATAAAAGTGAACAAAGAAATTTACTTACCGAGTTATATCTAATAAAGTACGAGCAAATGTGTTAAAAAGCTTACAGTACACGTAGATTACACCGTTACCTAGCTAATTACACACACTCAGCACGAATTTACCGATTTAAAACCACCGAAAATAATTTTTAATCCCGGAGCGCACGTCAGACGATGTTAACCGTACGGAGGCCGCGGGGGGAGGATGGATCTATCTATCTGTCTGTCTGTTACGCCCAAACCGCTGAACCAAATTTGCTGAAATTTGGTATGGAGAAAGTTTGTCTCCCGGGACCTTACGGGATAAAAAGTATCCTATGCCCTTACATAATATTATGATACTTTTTATCCTGGAAAAATGTACGGTTCCCGCGCGATAAACTAATTTTGGCACAACGGAGTTGCGGCCGCAAATAGTATTATTATGAATCTTATTAGTTTATATTATTTATTACGTTATGCAGGATAGTAAGACTTGCCAATCCGCTTTTGCAGTCTACATGAAGATTTACATATTGACCAGGGTTCTCTTAACAGTTATCACATAAGGGCCTGCTTCACCACTTTCTGATAAAGTGCCGAATAGGCTATTCACAGCTTTTTTGACAGATTCTCCATACTTTACCTGTCAAGTTAAGTGGTGGATAGCCTATCCGGCACTTATCAGGAAGTGGTGAAACAGGCCCTAATTAGACTTAATACCGAGTGTCAAAGACTGCGTTATATCGTAATATCAATTTTAATACTTTTTGTCTAAAGACCATGCTACGAGAATAATTATACTTTAATGTATAATAAATAATATCTATGAAAATAAGCTTGAAATATATAACTCATTACGCTATAACTGAAAATAATATTCTTAATTCTCTCAATATTATAATATTGCCGCCTGTACTATATCTATGCACTATCCATAGAATCAAAATAAAATAGAGATCCCGGTGGAATTAATGTAGTCTATCTCATTTCGCTAATACACCATTTGTGTGCTAACAGCATGCACTACTGTAATTTAATGAGGAATACCCTTGGTGCCATCCCACTATATTATATTGAGTCTATTCCGAATAGTCAGGCCCCTGCACGCGCATATTATGAAGTGCCGCAACTGGGTGGGTCGCGCTTTTCATATTTTTTATGACAAACAGTGCCGTAAATAGCCTTTTATAGAAGTGCGAGCTTCTATAACTACGCCCTTGTTTTTTAGGGTTCTGCGGTAGTCAACAAGGAACCATTATAGTTTCGGTCTGTCCGTCCATCTGTCCGTCTGTCTGTCTGTCTGTCCGCGGTTTTGCTCAGAGACTATAGGACCTGCAAAGCTGTAATTTCGCATGAATGCACATATTATTAGTGATGCCGACAAAATGGTACATGAAATCTTAAAAAAAAAATTTTTTATGGTTCAGTCAACTTAGGCTTAAATTAGGTAAGAGCCTCGGAATTCGAGATAACCTGCTGTAACTCTGTAAATATTTGTATATTGGCACCCTTAATGTTGTCTCAAAACCTACATATGGTAGGGTGTGCGCAACTATTAAATTTCAAGGTCAAAATGTCACAAAATCGGTTTTTTGCACTTTTTTGTAAATATTTCATTTCCTATGGATTTTTTGCTGTTTGTATTTATAACCATAATGTAGAATACAAAATTATCTACAACTTTTGTTCAAAAATTTTTTTCATACGGTGAACAGTTTCCGATAAATTAAGAAATTTAAAAAAACCCCTGCCAAAAACTTTAAAAAGTAATGAAATAATATTTACTGACTTTAAGTTCAAATAATTCCTAAGTGTAAAGTAATATTTTAGTCCATCATTGTTGTCACGATGTGTCGGGGGACCGCCAAGTAAACTACAACCTACAACCGTCAAGACGCTGAATATCTCGATTTGATTTGCTGTGAACTGTTCCTGAAAGTATAATGTTTGTTAAAACAAACATCTACATTTATAGCGGTCCCCGACACACCTTGACAACAATTATGGACTAAAATATTACTTTACACTTAAGAATTATTTGAACTTAGAGTCAGTAAATATTATTTCATTACTTTTTAAAGTTTTTGGCGGGGATTTTTTTAAATTTCTTAATTTAATTTTATTTCATGCTTTTTAAACTTGTGTTGGTTATAGTGCAGAATAATTCCTATCAGCAGGATCATATCCCCATGATTACCTTTGAATATCGAAAAGAGGCCGTTAATATAAACCCAAACATAAAACCTCCAGTCTGGGTTCATACGGAGCCCGGCTCCTATAGAATCCAGGTGATGCTGCAGCAGCATGCAAATATTTAGTGTTTATCTATGTCTTACTGGTTGCCGCAATAAAAATGAGCCCAAACACGAAACCTCTGCTCTAAGTTGGTGAGGAGTTGGGTATCCTATTGATTATTAGGTGATGCTGCAGCACCAGGCCAATTTTTCGTGAATATTTATGTAATTTATAAATATCACGAACCAGAATGCAAAATATAAAACTCATCAAACGACTGCAAGTTGCTTAACGGCCTTTCACGAACAAGATAAACCGCGATTTTGCCGGCACCAGCACTGAGCAGGCTGATGATGATGAACTATAGCTAAAAACACTCTCGATTATGTCAGCTTTCAAACAAAAAAAACTAGAACAAAATCGGTCCACCCGTTTGGATGCTACGGACAGATAAACACACAGACAAACAGACAGACAGACACGTCAAACTTATAACACCCCTCTTTTTTGTCGGGGGTTAATAAAGAGGGCGGAGAGCGCGCGGTCAAAGTATCACTTCAGGTTAACCGGTGCCTCCGGTCGAAAACGCGCCATATTCAATGTGTCGCGACACCGGTGTCCGATCCTTTAATGTCGTGATGTATGGCATATTTCATCAATAAATTGTCTCTCAAATTTTTTCTCTCTCTCACGATTGTAAAATGGCAGCCATTTTAGTTTTTCTCCGGCTTTCACACTAATCTGATCAATACTTCTTATGTAATATCCTATTAATATAAAAAGGTCTTATTAAATAGCTAAACTTATGGACTACGCTTACACAGGAAATACGTTATGAATTTCGAAAATTGAACATAGAAAAACCAAAGTTTAAGGAAAAAATGTTGTATATTTTTTAATAAATGGCTTTTTGTGAAAAATATAGCGGGATAAACTGGTTCTTTTTTATTTTAAAAAGATAGAGGAGGTTTTCATCTTTACCAATACACCATACAAAATTTAAAAAAAACTAGCGGTACTACGGAACCCTATATTGCGCGTGGCCCGAAACGAACTTGGCCGGTTTATTTAGATAATATTATAGGTACCCAGAGCAATGCTTCCAGGGCCACAGGCGGCAGGCCTCCATGGTCTGGCCATTCTTGCGCCCCCCCAGAGTCTGTGCCTTGTGCCTGGGCACCGGTGGCAACGCCCTATTTACGGCACTGATGACAAACGAGGTTCAAACTGCAAATTCGCAATGGTCCCAGAATTTTCTGGGTCCATTCTGGGTCTATACTCTATACCAAAATGTTGGCGGCCATATGATTTTTTTAACCCGGAAACATTCTGCTAAAATAATACTATTATTCACTCTCTTTTACACTAAATTACTAACTTTGACTGCTAAAAATTGTAGATATATTAAAACACTAGATGACGCCCGCAACTTCGTTGCGCTAAAACTCGTTTATCGCGGCGGAACTGTACATTTTTCTGGGATAAAAAGTATCCTATGTCCTTTTCCGGGACTCAAAATATCTCCATGCTAAATTTCAGTAAAATTGGTTCAGCGGTTTGAGCATGAAGAGGTAACAGACAGACAGACTGACTGACAGACTGTCAGACAGACAGACAGACGGACAGACAGACAGACAGACACACTTTCGCATTTATAATATTAGTATGGATTGCAAATTATTTAAGCCAGTTTCAATTGTATCCACGTGAACCTATTTTCCTTTCAAGGCACACCTAGTATAAATTAATGATCATTTAGTTTGTGAAAGTGACCGGTTATTCGTCACAGCGGGCCGCAGGGGGCCGAATGACTCGCAAGTACTTGTTTGGGACGTCTGGAATGGCGATTACTGCCACTGATAATGATGCTATCCGTTTGAAGAATGTTCTCCAAAACAGATACATTACGATAGTGCTCTCTGTTCTGATCATCTATTTGTCGCAGACATCATGGAACGTTACAAAAAGTAGACGGATATCCTTTTAATGCCACATTAAAACCTTTTTTTAACCCTGGACCAAAATTTTACAATGGATGCCATTATGAAATCTATAAAAAAAGAAAACTAGCAAAATTCGATTCAAAAGTTGTCTTTCACAAAATGAAACGCATACTCGATCACTTAAATTTAAATAACGGAAGGTGTTAAGGAAAACGATGAAAAGAAAACAACATAAATCATTGCAACACTCAAAAGTATCGTATAACATCTGTCCCGATGAGATTAAATCATTATTGTAATAAAGGAAGGAGATATTAATAAACTTTTATTTGTTAAACGCAAACACCGAGGGCACAGGACATAAATCATGCTGCCAAGTGAGATTCGAGATAAAAAAATTGAGGATACCTTCCCTTGTCAATTTTACATTATTTATGATCCATCGAGACGAGCTGTAAATTGTCAACTTTCAACAGAAGCCGGGTTTTTGTCGATTGAGCAATTATTAATTAAAAACTTCTGATGATCTTCATCAACCTGGTTGAGACATTTGCTTATGTGTTTATTAAAAACGAAATATTTATGATCGCTCCTAATAACTAATAAGTATTGTTAATGTGATGAACTACCTTTATAATAATAAGCAGTAAAACAGCTTACAACGTTGCTTCTAAAAATATAAGTCTACTCATAATCTTGGAAGGGTCTTTATAATCGTCCTAGTGCTTTTAAATGTTCACAAAACTTTTAGAAACGAATGTAAAAACTTTAAGAAACGAATCGATTCAAACGTTTTGTCTGTAACGTATGAATTATTTTATGGAATACTTTACTTAACTCGTGAATGAATAGATTTGAATAAAACGAAGTACCGAAGTCGACGACAATATGAGCACTGCTTAAATTTAGATTCCCAACAATCGCTTTTTACGATTCGCTCGGGGAGACCGCCGCGCAGTGCTACCACTATTCAAATAAAATAATTTAAGTGGGCGTAGCGTCTAAGGTTTGACATAAAACATTTCAATAACATTTAAGTACAGCAATTACACTAAAGTAGGGAGGGGTCCTTGGAAATCTCATTTGGACAATAATCATAAAGCTATATTTGTCTTGTGCACTCCGAATTTATTATGCGATTTCACCAAAACGACAAGCGCTTATTTTGACCATCGAATGCGAGTAATTAAATAAATCGAATCTTCGATTCTAAAAGTGGATTCGATATGTTCATTATTTATAGATATTACATTTTTTATCGATGTAACTTACAAGGGGTATTTCGTGAAGTTACTAGCAATCTTCGGTCGTATTTTACTTTTATGTTTTTTCTGGTGATATAGGTAAGTGCTGCTACACAAATATTAAGGGGCCGGGTACCCTTGCAATTTCTCATACAAACGTAATTCCAAAATCATTTTCTCATACGAAAATATTTAACATGTTTGAGTTATTTTTCAGTTTAAGATAGTAATTACCTAGGTTCCTACACAAAAATTTACTTCAAAATATTTAAACAATTTTTTTTTGTTTTAAATTATTTTTTGTAAATTTACTACTAAATATTTAAACACTAAAAAATAGAGTAAAACACAAAAAAATATATAAATAAGTAGTAAATTTACTACAAAATATTTAAACTTTAAAAAATATTTTTTAGTATTTTTTAGTAAATTTTTGTGTAGGAACCTAGGTAATTACTATCTTAAACTGAAAAATAACTCAAACATGTTAAATATTTTCGTATGAGAAAATGATTTTGGAATTACGTTTGTATGAGAAATTCCAAGGGTACCCGGCCTCTTAATGGTCGAAGTTTGAACAACGTGTAAAATGAGTATTTGTAAAAAAAAATAGAACAATGACTGACAAAATGAGGTAGTACTAAAATGGATTAAAGTGACCTTAAATGACGTGAACAATATATTTAGTTTAAAAATTAAGTAAAGCAGAAAAAATTTAGAGGAACATAATGAGGAACATTAAAATAACCGTCGAAAAAAAATGTTTCTCCAAAGTGATGAGATTGTTGTTATTAAATCTAATATAATATAAAAATAAGTCGGGTTTTCCTTCCTGACGCTATAACTCCACAACGTACGAACCGATTTCCACGGTTTTGCATTCGTTGGAAAGGTATCGGGCTCCGTGAGGTTTATAGAAAAAAAATTAGAAAAAACTTCAAGAGAAAAGCAGGAAAACAGGAAAAATCATTTTTCACGCGGGCGGAGCCGCGGGCGACCGCTAGTTGTTATTAAAAATGTTTTTCATAATATTATGTTAAATTGTTGTATTTTCAAGGAATAAATTATTTAACTGTGCTGATTGTGAATTTAAAGTCTAGGGTAAATATTGGAAGTTATTTTCAGAGGACCACAATTAATTGAGAGAGTGTGGTATTAATGATCTCGAGGGAACCAGCTCGCTTCATTAGAGAACATTATCTTCAGGAATTAGATATTGATTAAATAAGTTTAATGTTTAACCTACTTAGAGAAAAGTAAACCGAGAAAATTTATAAAGTTTTACGATCTGGATGATAAAAAAATGTATATTTATTGAGATAAAATTAATGGTGGATAATATTTCAGGGTACGATAGTCTAGAATGACCACTTAATGTCAGTGTCAGTCAAATAAATTGCTCATGAACTTCACTCGATAGAAAAAGTCCCGAAGTTACCTCTTCTTTTAACCAAATAACCATACTTTGTTCAAATTACTTGGAATTTTCAGGTAATTTTTGTACTGAACGAAAGCATGAGCGCCTGAGCGCGAAACCTTTGCGCCTGCAATTTTATAGCTTTTTGATCGTCGTTATTTTATACATCATTCAATCGAGTCAAAAAAACGAGACTCCCTGGATATAATCTTTGTCTTTCGGTCAGTACAAAATTGCCTGAAAATTCCAAGTAATTTGAACATAGTATGACAATTTCGTTAAAAGAAGAGGTAAGTTCGGGATTTTTTTCTATCGAGTGAAGTTCATGATATTGTGTAATGGAATATAAATTCCAATGTGTTAGATCCTTAACTAACACATATATTTTTTACAGAATTTAAATTACTATATTTTTATGTCTCCTTGTCACTTTTAAATCTTGAAAATCGTCCGCTTCTCGAAGTACAGGGCCTTATTGCACTTGCACTTATTTATAAATAGTGGAGTTCCCAGAGCGTAAAAATCGTGCAAACCTCCGATTTTTGCAATAGTGGATGAAAATTGAAAAGAAAAAAAGGAATGTATAGCTGATAACATAAATAATAAAGTTTACCTATTGAAAACTTGTGCTTTTGATTTTTAAATTATTCTCTTCCACTTCAAGTAAACTCATAAACTGTAAAATTTTGAAGAAAATTTGCATATTTCTTTCTTTTAAATATATAGCAAAATAATAAAATATATTATTATTATTTTTTTGTATCGTTGCTTTATTTCTTATATATTTTGCTTTGCTTATTTCCAAAGAAAGAAAATAAGTTGAAAAAAAAATATAATTTAGGTTTAAAATTAATATTTTTGTATGTAGATGAGCATACCTCCAAATGTGCTTGTTGTGTGCCTCGCCATGTAAATGGCGTTCCTATTTTTCTTTGGTTTTAAATAGGAAGTTAAAAATTATTTTTTAGGCTTAACAAAGCCTTCTATTTCTTAATGTGTATAACTTTGGAGCTCTTACTCTAAAAAAATTTCTGAAAATGTAGCACAAACTTTTCACGGATATTTCGAAGAAAATCTGAATTATATTTTTGGTTAGGTTTTTACAGAATAAAATAGATTTTTTATTTATTTATTATCATTAATTATATTTGCTAAGACATATTCAAAGGAAAAAAATACAAATTAGGTTAAGAACTGATATTTTTTGTATTCAGGTAAGCATTTTCCAAACATAGGTCGCAGCATGCGTCTTTAGTATGTACGTGAGATTTGTAGCACCCAATTTTTTTTCTGGCTTTAAGTAGGAAGTTTAAATATATTTCAAAGACTAGAAAAAGTATTTCATTTGTCGATGCATTTAATGTTTTAGCTCTCACTTAAATATGTTCTCAACAAATATAGAAAAATATTTTCGGTCTATTTTACACATTTTTGAAGATATTTAAACGTTTTTAAGTACTTAAAAGTTATCATTTCTCTAAAAATTAAATACACACAACAAGTAAGCTTAACACACTTTTCGTTACAACCCTTAAATCCACCCAAACCCTTTTATCTTGGTTACGACGAGCGTTTTAATCTCTAAAAACTTTGCAAAAACCTTATAGTTGTATTTAGCTTAGCAAAGCAAACTTTCTTTTTTAAAAATTGTGTATTTGGTTAATTTTCAACGTAAACAATCGGATAAGAGTCATAAAATAACAGGAACAAGAAAAAAAAATTTTTCTTGGACCGGTTTTATATGGTGAAATATTATTTTTTAATTAAGAACTAAAAAATTAAAAGCACAAAAAAATTTTTGGTAAACTTTGCAAGTTATAGTGTAAAAAAGAAAATGACACCTCAAAAACAAAAATCCATTCACTATTACAATTTTCGGAGGTTAAAACCTCTGGCGACTGCAATAAAAGGTATTAAAATATTTTATCTCCTTAAATTTTTTTAATACTAAGACGTGTTGTTTTTTGCATTGGTTTTAGTTTACAAAAACAACTACACAGGGGATTGATTTTTCTGCTCCGCGTTATTCGAACCTGTGGCACCGTGAGTAATGGGGGGTTAGTTTTTGTAAGATTTATGTCGTGTTTACTAACAGTGCATTTGCGACCCCACTTCATGGTATTGAGGAAAACTCGCTTATTTGTAACATTATATTGAAGACGTAAGTGGATAAATTGGATAAATAACATTTTTTAACACAAGAGCAATAACTATATTAATAATTTATCCCTTATAATTTGAACAAACCTTGTAACTTATCTACTTAATCATCTAGCTAATATCTCTGGTTATACAGACAATCCATTTTTTATTTCAAAAAAAATTTCCGATCAAAAAAAACCTCCATTTATGCAAAAAAAAAACTATTTTCTAATCGTTAGTTATCCACTTTATCCACGTACGTCTTCTATTATGTTTTGTATTGAAAAGTAGGAAAATGACAAGGATATTTTTTATCCTGGGAAATTCACGGTAACGCGCAATAAACTGTTTTCGGTCATTCCGGATTCGTTAATAAAATATCTATAATTATTACATAATACTTTTAACCAATATTGATGTTATTAATGGATATAGGCAGTAGGCTTAATGCTGAAACTTCGGCAGTTGAGGCAATTTTATTACACCGGCAATAAATTATTTATGGTTTTACTACGTAATCAGCACCCAGTGAATCAAAAGGACTTTACGACGTAGACTCAATATAGAGAACCTAGGCAGTAGAGAGGCCTAGAGATTTGTTTATGAGAGAAATAAAATAATTAATTCATATAACAACAACAATAATCCAGGTTAGTCTGCTGTGTACGTGTATTTTTGTTAAAATATCGCGGTTTTATTTATTAGTTTACTATTTAGTACTTAGACGCCTGCAACTTCTTTGCGCCAAAATTTACCTACAACCGTACATTTTTCCGGGACAAAAAGTATCCATGTTCTTTCCCGGGACTTACTTATTATCTCCATACCTTAATCCATAGCAAAATCGGTTCAGCGGTTTGGACGTAAAGATGTAACAGACAAACAGACAATCTTTCGTATTAACCCATCAGTCGTGGCAAAACGAGACACAATAGCTTTTTCATTGTTATCGCGGCCGGATGTGGCCGCTTGGGGCTTCATGAATTAATTATAATACTAATATGGATTGCCGGAGACTATTGTGTCTTTAAAACAACTGCTAAATCTAACCGACTATAAACCGCGTAAAATGCGGGTAGGTTTTAAAAATATTTATTAATTATTATCAACCTACAATGTTTTTGACACTTATCTCTTTCAGCATGAATTAAAAACGATTCATGGTGAACAATTAAAATGATAAATAAGCTATTAAGTCTCAAATAAAATATGACCCAAAAGATTACTGGGCGTGTTTTTTACCATAAATTAGAAAAGTTTTAGCACTAAGATGGTAGTACTCATGCCAAGCCGTAAGTATAGACATAGATAATTTAAAATTAGTCGGATAAGGTCATGATAGTAATACACACACACCAGAGTCATGCGGGTCAAGTGTGCGCACTTAAACTTTGATGCTTTAAAAAACTCAATTATTATTAGTACAATGAAACAAAACTGTGTTTATTTGTAAGACTGTTTATTTATCACCAACTTAAACACAACAATAGTATTTTTCAATAGCTTATATTTTAAGAAACTTTAGAAAACAATAACCCTTCCATTTGCGCACTTTTACCCCAGTATCGGGGTATGTGTACGCAGCACTTTGGGTAAGTGTACGCAACAACAATATATATATATTTTATAACATAAAGAATATTCTTTTATAATTTTAATTTGTAACTACTTATAGTTACTTAAAATAATTAACAAAATCGTCTTAAATCAAAATATGAGAACAATAATTTTCACTTAGAAATATTTAGTTTAACTTCGTCATACATGTAAATTGTAATACAAAAAAAAGTGCCGTGTGCGGAGCTGGTGCACTGTTTTTGCCACCAGGCTCCACAAAGGCTTCATTCAATCCAATCTTCAGTCGGTGGTTCAGAATACTGTTCGCCACATAAGGGAAAAAGCTTCAGCGCACACTTAACCCAAAGCATAGGAACAGGGTTATACGAATATCGTTAATTCCTGCATTATCAGAATATCCTAAACACTGGCAAATAACAAACTGGATATTATGTTGCACTCGATAGCAAAAAGCTTATTTAGAAAAAAAAAATACATGACTTCAAAAGATTACGCATCAAAATTTACAAAATATCGTAAATATTTGAGCAAAAATCTTCATTTATCTATCATTCCAAAATGGCGCGCGCGCAGCCGCTGGGACACGAGCGCTTCGCAGGGCGTCCTGTGGGTTATTGAAGAGGGGGGTTGCGCACACTTAGACGCTGCGCACACTTGACCCACATGACCATACATAATTTATAAAATAAATGTTTGGGTAGTTTTAAAAATTAATAGAAAACTGACATCTGTCATCACTCATCAGCCACATTATATTCAGGTTTCGACTCTCGAGTGTGTTTAGGACTTCGCGAGCCCCGGTATCTGTAACTCCAATTTGTAATTACGACAAAATATCGTGTTCAAGTTCTCTGGGATATACTTATTATTACCAGTTTTGTGACTTTTATGGGTGTTTTTCGTTCGGCAACCGAGGTTGATGTTACATCCCTCGATCGGTAGCTGCCTCGCGAGTGTTTGGTTTAAATTGCTGACTTTGTTTCGTGATCGATGTTGTGTTCTGTATTATGTGATAAGCTCAGAAAAAGCACGGGTGAGTAGGTACAATAATGTAGTCTATTCTCTCATATTCTCGCCAATATTATAAAGACAATAACGTGTGAAAAAAGCCTGGTTCGAATATTCAGGCAAAAAGGATCCCTTAAACAACTGAAACAGGTTAATTTTGTGGCCAAAATTTACTGATTCAAACTGTTTTTTCCCAGAAGAATGCTGGATGCATCAGATTTTAACTAAACGGGGAAAGTTATGCAGAATTATTTAAGAATAGTATTTTTTTAGTTTTTTTTCTTAATCGCAATCATATTGACATTAATTGACGCAGACGAAGTCATGGACAACAGCCTGTCTTTTATAAAATACAAAATGCAAAACACAGCAATCAGCATCAGATGTGAAACAAAATAACTTTTATCTTGTCAACCTTAACAGTTCCCTTTTACATCCCGAAAATCATACATTAGAACGAAAGTATGCAACACCTACTTAACCTAAGTATTTTCAGCTGTTTCCAACAAAGGCCCTTTACAATTTGTATATTTTGAGCAAAGTTTTTAGTAGAAGCATAAAAAACTAATTTTCTAAATGCAAATTGCTTTGAGAAAATGAAAAACATTAGACAGAGTATTTTGTATTCGAGTTTTTTCTGGAAACAATATTGTATCATCGCTTAATATTGTCATTAGAGTACAAAGAATTGTGCTGTGATAATATAAGTCTTTCTACTGCTAATAACAGGAGTCTCGTAATATTATAGTGTGGTTTCTTGTCCGGAAGAAGAAATGAACACGGGCAAAATCTACCCATAAAGGTGAACGCAGATTTGGCCGCACCGCACGCACCGCAGTCGCCGCATTTCGAATTCTTTATATGAAGTTATAGGCAAGCTCGCATACCTACCCGCGCCGCAGTCTTCGCAACTTCTGCATTCTTTATATGAAGAATTCGAAATGCGGCGACTGCGGTGCGTGCGGTGCGGCCAAATCTGCGTTCACCTTTACCAATATAGACATGGAGCCCTAGAACATTTTTTTTATTAAGTACTACTCGTAACAAGCTAATTTTTTGTGAGTACTTAGCTTTATTTTGATAAGACAAACGTCAAACAACATTTTTATCTGTGAAATATCTTGAAAGTGGTAGCTAACAGAGATAGAAAGCTGATTTCATACTTTGATTTGATGGTCCTAAAAATATATGGATTGTTCTATTTGTAGGACAATGTTACTCTTAAATTATATAACTATTAACCTACCAATATACAAAAAAAAATCTGCTGGTTAGGGTTCCGTTTTAGGGTTTACAGAACCCTAATGACTAATCAACAATTGTTGATTAAATAACTCACAAAAAATTTGCTTGTTAGTAATTAAAAAAAATGTTCTAGGGCTCCCTGACTAATAGTAATAAGTGAGACGTACAGCTATGTCGTTCGGTAGGAAAGCTCTTTTCTTGGCTGTCATTTGTTATAATGGGGGCCAGCCTCAAAAGTTATAGTTAAAATCTATCAATGAAAAATCATATTTTATTCGAAATATAAAAAAGAGCTTATTATATATTTTCCTTGTTGTTTAGAATTGCTAAAACCAAGATGTAAATGCGTACGGTCACTGTTGCCGTTCCGTACTCAGCACTTCTGGGTTAGGTTATGTTACGAGTATGAGGCTAATCTAAACTAACCTAACCCAAGAGGCTAACCTCTCTAACAAGAAAACTTCAGCACTGACAGAATACAAAAATATACAATATGGTGGCTTTCCGATCCTTACCGCAAGCGACCGCGACCGACAGAAAATCAAATATTGTGCCACTTTATGAACTACGTTATAGGTTGCGACTTGCGCGGGGATCGAAAAGCCACCATTAGTCTTGTTCTTGAATTCACTGAACAGGGATATGTGATAACATCATATAACATCATTGTTCTACTCCCTAAAGTTATTACAAACTAGATGTTGCCCGCAACTCCGTTTCACCAAAATTCGTTTTAAATATCGCCGGAACCGAACATAACCGGAATAAAAAGTATCTATTATGCTCTTTCCTGAGTCTCAAGGTATCTCCAGACGAAATTTTATCTAACTCACTTTAGTTGTGGTAACAAACAGATTATAATATTAGTATGGATAATGTCTATATTAACCCATCAGTCGTGGCAAAACGAGACACAATAGCTTTTTCATTGTTATCGCGGCCGGATGTGGCCGCTTGGGGCTTCATGAATTAAGTGCGCATGCGCCCAATTTGAGCAGTAAAAAAATAGTGGTCTACTGTATAATATTATTTTGTACAGTAGTTCGCTACTTTTTTGGCACGCAGTAAACCACATTTTTCCTGTCGGAATATTAAGTTACATGGAAACAAGATATTATAAGTTACAAAAAATTAATAACAAGTTTTGCTTAACTTAGCAACCTTATAAAAATTTGGTCTTACAGACATAATACTAGATAAACAATAATTACTATGAGACCTCTCTAACAACTTACTGAAATTTTAATTAGCTAATTTAAAAGCTATTGTGTTCTTACGAAGTAAGTAGTTATTGTGGAAACCCTTGTCAAAAATATGAATCTATTGATACGTACTAATTTAGAAATTAGATATTATGAGTCAAGTCCGTTTTGTAACAAACTCATTATTTTTGTTTATACAGCTTAAATATAATTATATTATCCTTCTTTGTCGTAGTCTGAAATAAGAAAATAATATCAAAAAAAGATTTTGCGCGAACGTTCAACACAGGCTTTTTATCATAATGTGGTCGATGTTTTTTTTCGCTGTAATTTGTTGGTATTCAATATGTAACGCGACACCAGTACAGAAGCCATTACCAGAGCATATTACGCAAATATCTTATGGCCTTCATAATATTATTATGGGGAAAAAATGACATACTAAGTTAGGTACCGCGACGTGTTATAATAATCCCTACTAATATTATAATTGCTAGCTAATATTATAAAAGTTTGTCTGTCTGTCTGTATACCTTTTCACGCCCAAACCGCAAAACGATTTTGCTGAAATTTGTTTTGGGGTACTTTGAGTCCCGGAGAAGGACTTAGGATACTTTTTATCCCGAAAAGTGTACGGTTCCTGTACGATAAACATATTATAACCATCCTACTACATGTTATAATGTTAAACGAATAGAAAACTATCATGTTTACGAGTAGAAAAAAACACAGTGGTTTGATAACGCTGCGCTGCGGCTTACACTAAAATAATTATTTTAACTTTTACTTTGCGAAAATCTATGATGTTTCAAAATATTGTGCAGGGTTTTTTATTCTTTTTACTTACTACGAGTCTATACGACTAAATACCTAATGCTTAAAGCAATAGGAAACTTTGTATCTCTAAATTCGTACATTGGCTTTATCGATTTTACAAAAGCCTTTGATTTTATCATCCACAGACCAATATTGGAGACCGTTGATTGAAGGGCATAAGAATACCGTATGTCAAAATACTACACAGCATGATATACTCTGAATGCTTAGCAAAGGTCACATTAGAATGAGAAGATCCCGAATTTCATGTTAAGAGAGGAGTCAGACAGGTCACCCTGTCTGAGGGTTTTTAAGAATTCGTATGATAAAATGGAATTGGACAGGCCATATTTGCAGACGAAAAGACAATAGATGTACACGAAGAAAAATAGAATGAACAATGAGAAAAAGACGTTCAAGAGTAAGATGGAGATGATATATTCAAACAATAATATTGTGATCCAACACGGCAAGTGAAGGCAAACAGAGGGAGTCATGGAAAAATGGAGTATAGGGAGACCTACGCCGACGAAGCGACTGCATTGGGCTACACAAACTACTAAATATATAGACGATAATCTAATATTGTTAAACTATGAAATAACAAAAAATATAATAAAATTTGTAACTAAATAAAAATAATCGGCCAAGTGCGAGTCGGACTCGCTTACCAAGGGTTCCTTACCGTTTAAGCCTGGAGACAGACAGACAGAGAAACATCGAAAATCGTGTGTGTGTGTGTGTGTGTGTCTCAACAAACCGACACCAAAACAACACCATTGTCACTACATGTTTCCCAATAAAGTAAGTGTTCCTTTGATATCTCATAGATCCCATATCATGATATTTCAACATTGTTGGTCGTAAGAATACGTTCAAATTATATCCTATAAAATACTGTCAAAAGAATAGTAATCAATTTTATCAAAAGTAATAATAATTTGAGTCACCTATAGGTGGTATTTAATTTTTTTTTGTCACTATATTTATCACTATTTTGAAATGTTTGATAGATACCCTGAAGGGGCGTGTGTGGTCCCAGCATGGTAGCCTGTAGATGCGACATCTTCCGTTTTATTCGGGTATGATGCTCTATCCTTTTCCTTTATATGTTGTGGCATAGGCTTGGTGGAGAGGGTCAATCAAGCTGGGTCGAGTTTCAAAGATGTTAAGAAGATATTGTTCTGTGACGGACCTATCAGCTGCCAGCCAGTGGGGTCACCATAACCATGTCCTTCATTAAGTTGCCAAGTGTAAAGAGTCAGGGGATGTTATTGGGGGACAAGGCCCGTCAACTTCGACGACCTGTCTGGGTTCTACACTTAAATTATAACATACACTAATGTTATAGTATTAAAGGTAATATTAAACGCTATGTTAGTAGCATAAACATTTGATTGTTTTGATGATATTTTAATTTTGCCGACCTCTAAAGACTAAGACTCGTTATACGGCCAAGGATTTGGTGGTTTCTGTCCTTGCTGGCCATTTTGGTGTTATATTATATTATAAAATTGGTTGACACCTCCAAGGATCTTTTTATAAAGCTGGCCACAGTGTCCTCATCAGTGTCAGTGTAATAGACACAGGTGTTAGTGTGCTGAGATATAGCTACCACTGCATAAGACACGCTGTCATGAATTCCCAGTTTTTGGGTTTTGGTCTGTACGATGATCACTGAAGGACTCGTTAATCCCTGAGCTTCGTGAATTGTGAGGACACGAGAGCCCGTTCTCGATCCATAGCCTATAGTAATTATAACTACTTTCTCCTCCTGTGTGTGTACGAGATACAGGTATTTAGATCGGTTTTAGATATTTATTTATCCTCCTGTTTATATTTCTTTAGCTTTAGGGACCGTACTCCTTCCTTCGATGAATAGATGTTACTGTAGACCATGCTTAGGGCGTAACTAGTAATCCACATCCCTAAGGCTTCTGTGTGTACAAGATAACTCCTGGGTGATACTGTTTACGAGGTTTGGAATTTAAAGAGGCTTGCGCGCTCTATGAAAGGAAGTTGGTTAATATCTTCAATGAGGATAACGTCGTTGGCGCCTATTAATTGATTTGCCATGACAATTGAGCCGAATTGGTTCATGAGGGCCTACCTAGTTTGTCCCATTTACCAGCATGGAGGCCATATTTTTAACTTCATCCGTATTGTTGAAAAGACCATGAGAAATACCAATAATAGAGTCAAAGCGTGATGAATGATAATGTATGGTGTAACAAAGGTGGTGATGATGATGATTAATGTAATTTACGTAGTGGCATATACTTGTAGTTATTTAAACAACGCTGAAATCCCCAAACATGACAACTACAAGGACTTTAGCGGTCTATCGGTCCATTCGGAACCAAGGTCTCAATATCTTGGTGCAAAATCTTACTTTTTGGTAGCGTTCGCTCAGATTACTTCATAAAAAGTTTAAATCAACATATTAATATGTTTCTTTGATTTCTCATGAATATCATGTCACTACTTTTTGTAAAAACCGTTGCACCATTGTTAAAAAAAAAGAATTTTAAAATTCGGACAAATGTCTGAGTAATCGTTGAATAAAAAAAAATATTTTTTTAATGTAATTTGGGGCCGTCTATGGGATGTTCGCCCATATCCTTTTTTTGCTATCTTTGTATATAGGTTTTTCGCACCAAGGATAATATTTAAATACAATATTATTAATTGTAATTATTGTAGTCCATCACGCCATGGATTTTTTTTTCTTTTTAATATATTATATAATAGAATATAATATACAGGGTGTTAGGTTTAACACCGTTATCCTTAAAACTATCAAATGGGCTTATTTGATGATTTTAAGGATAACGGTGTTAAACCTAACAACCTGTATACATTAAAAAAAAATTATGTATACAGCAAAACGTATAACCTCACCTTTTTGGAAGCTGCTTAAGAAAACACCAAATATAAAAATATATTCTGAACATATTAAAACTACAACTCAATAAGCGAGCGAATTAAATATTAATATTGTAGGAGGCTGGGATGAATGCAACTTATCCCCGACTGTCCAAGTCTTGACATGACAAATTGCGGCGGTGCCAATTCGAAAATTGGCAACGCCGCGCTCGCGCCCTTGCATTTTTTCGGTACCGAAATGATTTCGGTTGGGGTACCGATAAAATAAAGAGATATATCGGTACCGTAAAAATAAAGGTATATTTCGTTATTTTGCGGTACCGCAATGGTGAAGTTCAACCGTTTTGACTCAACCTTTAAATCAAAGCAATACCGTAATTTTATACCGGTATATACCCTTTATAACGGTACCGCTTTCAGTCCCTGATTGAAAGTAAACACTTATTTGGCTGACTTTCAAAACGATATTTTTTTTAGTCAATAAAACATTTCCTATAACATTACTTCTCAACATGATAATATGTTACATTGTGTGTTTGGTTATGTCGCTAAGCGTTTTTGAATAAAGACATAGTTTTGTTGGTTGCATGATTTAAGGTTCTATGACTCTACAATCTACATTAATAAATGAGTAGAGGGGTAGAGTCCATGATAATATTATAATTCGAAAGAGTATCTGTTTGTTACACATTAATTACGTTCAAATTGTTGAACCTATTTTTTGGTGTAAATGCTCAGGGAAGAAGGTTTTATAACGTTAAAATCGTTTTCGCGCGAAAAAAGATATAAGTACGCGAAAGAAATTGCGGAAAACTTTTAACTTTTCTTAGAGGAATTTTCATAACACGAAGAAACAGATGGTACCATGATGTCATTTAACATGTGGCTGCTTGACGTAAATATCGCTATTTTCAAATGTTTACATTCATTCAAATATTTTAGCAAAATTTATCCATACTAATATTATAAGTGCGAAAGTGTGTCTGTCTGTCTGTCTGTCTGTCTGTCTGTCAGTTTGTTATCTCTTCACGCCCAAACCGCTGAACCGATTTTGCTGAAATTTGGCATGGAGATACTTTAGGTCCCGGGAAAGGACATAGGATACTTTTTATCCCGGAAAAATGTGCGGTACCCGCACGATAAACGAATTTTGGTGCAACGGAGTTGCGGGCGCCATCTAGTATTGTATAATCTAAAAAACTTCAATAAATAATATTATTATAATTATTAATAGGTGTAAAGAAACTATTACCTATTATTTAAGCTTGTACATAAACATCTCAATATTCGCAAAGAAACACGTTATTATTTTTTTAAGTAATTTAGGACAGCTACGAAATAAGTTTATTATAATTTCAAGTCTTACATTCGTATATTACAATGTCTTTGCTTATTTTTATCAGCAAAGGTATCTGTGTTGCAATGTTAGGGTTGTCAACTTAATGAGCTTTATTTTTGACAGCGACTTAAGTCTTAAGTTCTTAACACAATATAATATATTTTATATAGAAATGGTTTTAAATAATAATATTATGTATATAACGTCTTGAAACTAAATCAAACGTTTGATTTCATAGGATAGTCACGTTTTGGCACCACTTTATATGAATATAACATTATGATAGGATCTTTCATTTAATATTATAATTAATATGCAAAGATGCAGATCTCTACATAAGCCGCTTTCCTTTTAATATTGGCTTATTTGGCTAGGCTCAAAGTCAAACAGCCTTAGGTGTTATGTCCGGCATTTACCTGTAAAGCTAGATTTACATGCGTCCGCCCGCAGGGTTATCACGTAAAAAGAGCGATCAACAATCCACTAGCAATAATCGCGCAAGCGATTGCTGGGTATATAAACAATGGTGTCATGTAAAGAGATCGATTGCAATCGTATTGTTTGGCTGATACGTGATACGAAATTGCGATTTTAGAGCAATTAACGCGCAATAATTGCCATCGCAAGATACGTGATACCGCGGCCGAACGCGCGGCTTGACGGCTACACCGCGAGATGGCAAGAAAATGTACGTAAAATGTATAAATGACAGCAGATATTGTTACATACATTAATTATTTGTAATCTCGCAGTATTTATGTATTTATTTATTTTATTTTCTTAGGAAAACTTACAGCATTTAAGACAACAGTGACATATTACACAGCGATATGCCAATTAAAAGTTTCCACTAGTGTATAATAAGTTAAACTTAAATATAACATACCAAGCATCAAATCATGACAAACGCAACATAATAATATGAGTTGTGACATTTAAAAACTGTAATTACTAACAATAAGCAACAAAGTTTATTAAACCACAAGAAATGGATAATATGTGGAAAAGCCGCAAAACTGTGCGTTCGGGCGGACACAATATAAAAATCCAGCATAAGCAGCGAGTGGCAGCCCTGGCCAACATGCTACGAGGTGATGGGCAGCGTGTCTCAAAATGTAAGAGCTGCAGTGTCAGTATATTAAGTTATCTAGACCGCTGTCAGCCCGATTACTCCAGCCCGTTACTTATTTAAAATAATGATCGCGATTTTCCCGACAAGCCTCCTTTGTATCGTTTTTTTATCTGTGTTCCGAAATGGTCTTGATTTTTTAACAGCATGAGACTTGTATTAAAAAAATATAAAGTTTTAAGTACTTACATACAGTAGGAGATAGAAAAATAGGAAGTCAGTCTAGTAGGTAGCTGATAGCCGATCATTGCCTCCGAATTTCGATGTTTTCTAACGGGATATCCTCCGAATTCCAAATGAAACTGAATGAAACATAATTATCTGCCTAGCGTAGCGTTTCTTCACCCGTTTAAAGAAATGAAAATTTTAAAGATTTTTTTTAAATCAACTGTAGGTACAATATAAGAAGCATTAATAACGATGTATGTCACTCAAGTAGAAAAAAGACATTTGCAGTATTCAAGTTGGGTTCACAGGAAATTATGCTAAAGACCCCAAACATTCGCTGACGACACAAAAACTTGAAGAAAAAGTATTAAAAACAGCTCGGTCGTCGCCCCATCTGTATATCATTGGAAAACAACCTACATCAGAGGTTCCCAAACTCTTTTGTTGCATAGACACATTTAAGAAGTTTGCTGGATCCGGTGGACCAGGGGGTCCAGTCAAGACCAACTTTGCCCCTGCAGAACTACACTAAGTACCTATTTCCTAATCTCTAAAAAAGGGAAAGGGCTTTGCACGCTCAGCTTGTGTGTTGTATGAAAGAAAGGCAATCTATATCAATGACAGTGCTCGAGCCAACCTTTTGGTTATTCATTATCGAAACCAAATTAATTTTCATGCACCGCTTACGGTTGTGGACCCCCCATTTTTGTCACACTCAACGTTGACCCCCGTCGTGTCTCTCGTGGACCCAGTGATCCACCTGGACCACTTTGGGAATCACTGACCTAAATAAACCGAGATATATGAGACTAGCCCCTAGTATTTCAAAGAGAAGATAATGTATTCGCTTAACTGACCTAATGTTGTCGCAACGTTTGGAAATGGTCCCTCTTTATGGGTTATTGCTTCCTGATTTTCATGGGTTGTATCTCCGCACATTAATTATATACGTCTTTTTAATGGAATGGAGAATTCTGATAAATAATCTTAAGATAAAATAAAGTTAAGATTTTGATGCAGTTTCGATATAGACAAAATGTTATTTTCACGTTTAAAATACTAGTTCGATTTTTTCTCGAATAAAAACTCAATTAACTTAAATATTTTTAATAATTTTATACATGGGAGAGTCATGCTTCGGCATGAATGGGCCGGCTCGACCGGAGAAATACCACGTTCTCACAGAAAACCGGCGTGAAACAGCGCTTGCGCTGTGTTTCACCGAGTGAGTGAGTTTACCGGAGGCCCAATCCCCTACCCTATTCCCTTCTCTACCCTCCCCTATTCCCTACCCTCCCCTATTACCCTACTCCCTCTTAAAGGGCCGGCAACGCACCTGCAGCTATTCTGATGCTGCGAGTGTCCATGGGCGACGGAAGTTGCTTTCCATCAGGTGACCCGTTTGCTCGTTTGCCCCCTTATTTCATAAAAAAAAATGTACTAGTGCTCAGAAATTACTATTTACAATAAAGTCTTACTTCATACGGAAGTCATAACCATTTACGAGGGATTCGGACTTGGATGTTTATTTTAGCAGCAGCGTCACCTAGCTGTTGTAGAGGAAACTACAGCGAAGCTAGAGTTGAGAATTGTGTGGGAGTTTACAATCCTTTCGGTTTGGTCCTACACTCAAAGCTTATAATATTGATGCATAGGTGGCGTTTTTGTGCTGCGCTAGAAAATCTTACGAATTTCAGACTATCACTGGAAAATCATTCATTATTCGTAAGATTTTCCAGTTCGCGGTCTGATCACTTCTTATGAGAGTAAACAATAAGGGTGGGTTGCACCAGAGGCGTGGTTAAAGTTAAAGTTTAGCTTTAACCTTAACTTTGACCACAGAAATTGACAGATGTCTGTTGCGTTTATTTTTTTATTAAAGCATATTATCCGTAAAAGCCGACAGGAAAAATAAAGTAAACAGTAAATTTTCACGAAAAAATTTCGATATAAGTATACGTATGAGCGGTTAATGTCATAGTTAAATATGGCGTCCTTAACCAAAGATTTGACATTTTGCACTGTAGTTATAGTTAAAGTTACAGTTATAGTTAAAGTAAGTTGGTGCAACCCACCCTAAAAGACTAAACAATGTAATATTATGTCACCAGTCACCACTCACCATCAGTGGAAAAATTAATAATTAAGTACTTATGTTTTTTTAATAATATTTAAATATTTAAATGTTATGATGAACTTGAAGTGTTGTAACTAGTAAGTTGTTCGCTAGGAGTTTTATATAGCGTCGTTAGCAGTATTTCTCAAAAAAAAATTATCGACACTTTCGAGAATCAAGATCGGCTTATAAGTAAGTATATATTCTAATATTATGATTAGGGTCACTAAATTAGTTAATAAATTATGAGACATATAATTGACTACAAAATATAGAAATAGCACAGGAAATAAAATTCACACTTACCTAAGTCATCAAAAACCATTTTGAAATAAAGTTTTATGACGGGGTCTTCATAAATACTGCACAATACAAATATATTCAGTAGCTCAACTCGTAAGTTCCTTTGAAATCGAGCGACAAGCTTAACGCTCTCAATGCTGCGTTGCTTGGCTTCGTTATAAGCTTGAGTTTCCATAGACAAGACAGTAGCAATTATACCGAATGTATAAGAGCTGTCAAAAATTTAATCACCAGTTTTGGGGTGCGGTGCCTTTGAAACGAATGCCTTATAAGGTGTCACTTGTTAGACAGTTTTTGCAAACAAAGTTAACACAGGCAATAAGTACCACAATATCCTTGTAAGATAACAGGAGGTCATGCTAACCGCTGCTGTTGTTACGTGCAATTTGGGTGTCCTATAAGGCTATAATCAAAATGTTGATACGAGGCACAGACCACATAAAATTTGAAATTGTATGTAAAAGTTTTGTGCTATGATCGCCGTTTAAATACGGTCTACTGTAATCTGTATATACTGCGGTAAACCTACTGCCTGCTCTTCACAGATCGTAAATCTGGGGTCAATGTTATGAACTCGTCTTGTACTTGCCATGTATTGGCCATCGATGACAGCTTTATGGCTGAGATAGTACATAAAACAGCTAACTTTACGACCTAAGTTTTAGCTAGGTTTTAGCACGCGGTAATTGGCAAAATTTCGTGTTATGTAACCTATTTATTAGATTCGTAATTTCATCAATCTAAGATTGTAAGATTGTGACAATGATAAAAATTTGGAGTAAGCTATATTTTAGTTTGGTTTGTCTACCTCTAAAGTTTTAAATAGTTAATGGAATCAGGCGTTACTTTGCGGAAATCCATAGCTTAAAATTTTTAGTAATATTCGCGGAATATTGCTAAAAATAATAACAAACTAAACTCTAAAGTTTTATAAATTTGACCTATTTCACAAATATTAAATATATAATATTTTCTTTTAACTGTTATTTATTATGACAATTTCTTAGAATATCTGGAATACTGTCGAACTACAAGTTGGCAGGTGCAAGTGGGCAGGTACTTGCCTACCCATAACCCATCAGGTATCTGACCACCTCTACCCCAGGGTAGAAGTGGTCAGGTATGAATAACAAAGGTTTCTATTTAAATCTAAGGTACTTTTAGACCATAGTCCAGTCCTTTTGTCGACTTAGGCAACTCTATTGCCGTTCACCGTTACCCATTTTTATTCAGAAACACCTAAAGCAGTATCATCGATAACAAATTCGTATCTCGGATGCTAACAAGGTCCGCAACACGATCCTTCAGAGCTGTGCTCGCCAGATACATTTCACCGAGATGGAAATTATTTGCATATACAATAGAGTGGCTACAAACATCTGTGCTATGGAATGCAATCCCGCAAGAGAATTTCAATCCCGGTATTTGCGGGATTGAACCATCACAATCCCGCTGGATCCCGGTATTTGCGGGATCCCGCTGGGTGGATTTAAACTTTTAAAATAAATCGTTATAATGACTTTACTTGATAGACCCCGTTTTTTTCTTAGAATCTCAAATAAAACAAACTTCGTCGGACACTTTTTTCAAGGGTTTAATTATTAACACCTCCATACTCCAGACTTTATAAAAAAATGAAAGAAAAACTAATCATTTTTTTGGAAATGGCTTCGTAATAATAATAGTTAAAAAAACTTTAAAAAAATCGCTTATTTATGTCCATCTTTTATCGATTTTTTTTCGAAATATAGGTAAAATTGTGCCCAAAGATTCCGAAACGGTTCCTGATATTCGACACAAGGTAGCTAGCAGCGGGAAATGCTCGCTCAGAGTTAGTTAGTTCAATTGTCATTTAAAGTGAATTATAGGTGAATTGAAGCTAAATTGCCAGTTCACGCACCCCCGCGCGCAAAGTTACGCATATGATATCACATTTCTTTGTAATCCCGCCAGTCCCGCGGGATACCGCAAAATTTTCGACCGGGATTAGTCCCGCATTATGCATGCGGGATCCCGGTATTTCGGGATCCCGGTATCCCGGTATTGCATTCCCTAAATTCTGTGCTAATAAAGTGTAATATAAATAAATACTGTAATATATACTATTAACTATACTATATAAATAAATAAATAATTCTGATTCTGATTCTAATATTATAAATACGAAAGTGTGTCTGTCTGTCTGTCTTTCTGTCTATCTTTGTCACGCCCAAACCGCTGAACCGATTCTTCTGAAATTTGGCATGGAGATACTTTGAGTCCAAGGAAAGGACATAGGATACTTTTTATCCCGGAAAAATTTACAGTACCCGCGTGATAAACGAATTTTGGAGCAAAGGTCCAAAAGTAGCGAACATCATCTAGTGTTCAATATTTCTGTCTATCCATAAGGGGCGTCTACAAATTACGTGAGGTGTTTAGGGGGGGGGAGGGGGTCGAGTCAAATCTCATCTAATCTCACGTTGGGGAGAGGGTGGGTCTCGGCAAATCTCACGTTATTTTTTTCTCAACAAAGTACTACTACATATTTTGGTCCATTTCATCCAGATTGTACGTATGCTTAAGATTTAATCGGAAGCGTAATCGTTATACGGTTAAGATCATGCAGAAATTCATTCGAAAGAAAATCTATTGACTGTCAAATTAAACGTTTACATAAGAAACCCACATTTTGAAAAATCTCACGTGAGATTTGTGGGGGGGAGGGGGGGTTGAATAAATCTCACGAAATCTCACCAGGGGGGGAGGGGGGGTCAAAAAATGAAAAAAAACACCTCACGTAATTTGTGGACCTCTTTTTTAAGTTTTAATTCTCCTAATTTTGGCGCGGCTTGTGCCTTCACTCATTTGCCAGAAGTCGATTCATGCGCACGAGATTGAGAGTTGAGACACACTGAAAATCAAACCGTGATTCGAAGTAAAAGAATTGAGACTGTAACTGTTTAGGAGGTCAATTCTCGACTGTCGTTTCAAACGTAAGACAGACTGAAATTTGGTGTCTTTTGTAAAGAAATTAATTCCCTGTTATTTTGGGCACTATTTGCCTTAACTAAGGTCAGCATATAAGCCAAGTCCTTCGTATTAAAGGATTAACTCATCAGCTTTCTGCGACTTTCCCGACGTAAGCCGCTGTTTGTCATAGCAAAATTTAAATTAGAAACTTAGGTTATAGCATAACAGACCTTTTAGTTATAGAATAGTAAATTTTCTTAAGAAAAGTTAAATGAAATTCATCCTCTAATTTTTACAATATAATTTCTAAGATGATCACAGTTTTTCAAATAGCAGAAAAACACTTCAAAACTTGAGATGATGATTAATCAGGATCTATTGAAACCCCCACAATAGCATACCTGCTGCATCACGCACCATTACCGTGTACATTCAGAATTATATTACCTCCGACAGGACTCTATGCCGACATCATAAGGATCATTAATGAAATTCCAAGGTAAGATAAGTCCGAATGATAGTTGCGAGTTAATCGCTCTACCATCCATCATCAGATAGCTCATAATACAGAATGACATGTAATACGGAATATTACGCAAAGGTCGGAGAAGAGGGCGCTACTAACACAAACAGTAAATAATCTGACCAAAATCTGATTGTATTAGAGTAAGAGCCTGCGATGGCCAGACCTTCCTCCGTTTCGTAAAGCTGAAATTATACATGTTTGTGGCCTTTACAGAGATAAATTCCTGACAATTAGGCTTTTTCCTCTGTCGGTTTTCATAAAAGACAAATGTGCCCTCTCCAACAGCCTATCAGCTCATCATGTACCTATTTGTTACAGTTTTGATGATCTGTTAGGATCGGGCAAGGGTCAAACGACTTATTTCAAATGTATACAGGGTGTATCTAATAAAGTGATATATTACTTCAGAGTTTCGGGTGTGTATGTGTCCTTCATAAAGAGCTCTGCAATGTAAGAGTTACTTATGCCTTCTATGTTTTTATGAGAAACTAGATGATGCCCGGAACTCCGTTGCGCCAAAACTCGTTTATCGCGCGGGGACCGTACATTTTTTCGGAACAAAAAGTATGTCCTTTCCCGGGACTCAAAGTATCTCCATGCCAAATTTCAGCAAAATCGGTTCAGCGGTTTGAGCGTGAAGAGGTAACAGACAGACAGACAGACAGACAGACAGATACACTTTCGCATTTATAATATTAGTATATAGAAGTATAGATATATATTTATTTATAAATATTTTATTTATTTTAAATCAGCTTTGAACCCGGGATAAAATGAAATGAATGAAGGAATGAAATGAATTTCCGCGAAAACGATACTCCGGATAACATCTAGTATTAAATAAGTTACTTATATATGATAATGATAAAAGTTGGTAGAATTTCTCGAAGCGTGAGGCAATAGAGATATTAAACAAGTTATAAACCCAGTGACCTCATACATGCCCCTGCATATGCAAGTGCTGAGTAAGCCAATGCATGTTTTGCATGCGATATGCGTTTGTTTATCACAATATACATACTAGGTATACGTGAGGTGGTTGGTAAAGGAATATGCTAATTATTCTTCGATAGTAAAAATCTGATGAAGAAATATAAACATTTTCTTTCTCTCAAAATTCTGAAAGGGTCCAGGACAATAAATTATATTATTTTAACAGCTGATTATTTACTAGATAATAAAACATGTAGGAAAGGCTTTTCTGTTTGTGTCAAATAGGCTCCGAAACTAAGTACAGGAACCGATTTGAATACAATTTGAGACCACATGGAGACTACAGAAGCACATAGGCTTATTTTTTTCTAATTTCAAAAAAGAGGAGATTTCTCAATTCGACCTTATTCGTTCTTTTATGTTTGCTCGCGGATAACTTACTCGTTTATGAACCGATTTTCATGAGACTTTTTTGTTGAAAAATGGTTGAAAAAAGAATATTTCAAAGGCGGTCCCATGATAAGGAAATACTATTTGAAGTTATATTTTTTTTTCGGTAAAAATTGTTACGCAAACAAAATTTAACTTTCCTCGAGATTTTCATTTACAGGAAGTCTCAACAACTACTTACTAAGTAACTTGAAAGGCTTGTCAATAAAGGATACCGGCATTACAGTTCTAATTTTAGCCCGGGTATAAATAACAGGCACTGTTTACAAGTCACTAATTTAAGCTTTATTTAATAGAGTAAGAGCAAGCGACAACCAGACTTCATTTTATATAAACTGTAGGAATCTCATCTTCCACTGTCAAACCATCTCAAAGTCTAAAATAAAATATTAGTTTTAGACATATCAAAGTCATATATAAAGTACTAGCTGTTGCCCGCGACTTCGTACGTGTTAACATAGTATAATAACAAAGATGGATAGCTTTCCCCTTTTTGTGGTTCCTTATACAAAGGGTAAAAACGGGACCCTATTTAAGCAAACGTCAAACGCAAACGTCAAAAAACTTTCATGTTTCTAACTCAAGAAATGATGGACTTTCATTGAATCTTTCTATCCCAATTTCACCCCCTTGGGAGTAGAATTACCAGAAACGCTTAAATACGTATCCATTCATTTTTAATCAGTAGCACAAAAATAAAGTTTCATGTTTCTAACTCAAGAAATGACGGACTTTCATTCAAACTTTCAACCCCAATTTCACCCGCTTGGGGGTAGAATTTCCAAAAACGCTTAAATACCTATCCATTCATTTTTAATCAGCAGTCCAAAAAAAAAACTTTCATGTTCATAACTTAAGAAATGACGGACTTTCATTTAAACTTTCAACCCCTATTTCACCCCCTTGGGGGTAGAATTTCCAACAACGCTTAAGCACCTATCCAATCATTTTTAATCAGTAGCCTAAACATAAAATTTCAAGTTTCTAACTTAAGAAATAACGGAATTTCATTCAAACTTTCAACCCCAATTTCACCCCCTTGGGGGTAGAATTTCCAAAAACGCTTAAATACGTATCCATTCATTTTTAATCAGTAACCCAAAAATAAAGTTTCTTGTTTCTAACTCAAGAAATGACGGACTTTCATTCAAACTTTCAACCCCGATTTCACCCCCTTGGGGTTAGAATTTCCAAAAACGCTTAAATACGTATCCATTCATTTTTAATCACTAACCCAAAAATAAAGTTTCATGTTTCTAACTCAAGAAATGACGGACTTTCATTCAAATTTTCAACCCCTATTTCACCCCCTTCGGGGTAAAATTTTCGAAATTCCTTCCTTAGGGGGTGTCTACTTAATAAAACAACCCTACTCACCAAATTTCGTGGCTGTAACTTTAACAGTTTTTGCTCAGCGATGATGAATCAGTCAGTCAGTCAGTCAGTCAGTCAGGACATGTAATTTTATAAGTATAGATTAGTATAAGGCAATTTAAGGGTGACTGGCAGAGGAAAAAACTGCCAAAAATGTCTGGCAGTAGAAGACGAGATTCCTACTGCTGTCCCAAACAAAAATAAGATTCAAAAAAATACAGCTTCATGCTATTATCAAAGGTCAGGTTGGCCTTCAGAGCTGGATTCCTCATTAAGTAACCGCGACCGAAACTCCATAGTAGCTGGTGGTTCTTACCTCTTTAGGGCTCATAATCTTATATCTTTAAACGAGCAATTCTTGTATATATGTATATAATTGGAATCTCGGAATCGGCTCCAACGATTTTCATGAGTATATAGGGGGTTTCGGGGGCGATAAATCGATCTAGCTATAGGAATCATTTTTAGAAAATGTCATTTTATTCGTGTTTCATCGAATACCGAGCAAAGCTCTGTCAAATAGCTAGTTAGTTTTAACAACCTTCTGGCTTCAGCTTTTACAAAATGACGGAAGTCTGGCTGTTACTGGATCTTGGGCTGTATTTGCTCAACATTTTGTTACAATTTTGGATCATGTCGCCGCATAATTTGCCTTAATTAAGTGGACATCGAAACCTTTTATATTTTTAATTAATTAATATAAAAGTGGCTACTTTAGTGAGATAGGGCGAGTAAATGTAAATATTTGTGAGGTAATGAAATACAAAAATTTAAAAATATAAAAATCACTCTATAATATAAGGTAATGAATATCTATTATCTACTCTTGTTTGCATAAGTTCAACCACTTATGTAGTTGAACTTGCGGTTACTTTTTAACCGACTTCCAAAAAACGAGGAGGTCATACGTTCGGCTGTGGATATTTTTTATTTTTTTTATGTATGTTCAACGATTACTCCGCCGTTTGTGAACCGATTTTCAAAATTTTTGTTTTGTTGTATTAGGTTTCACTCCAATTTGGTCGCATGTTCACAAAAATGGTGACCTGATGATGAGATCCATGAGTAATCGAGGGAACTCCTCAAAATTCAAATGGAAATATATGTTTTTTTTGGTTTCATATGAAGTATTCCAGGCAAATGTTACCAAAAAGTAAGATTTTGCACCAGGATATACCATGGTTCGAAGGTGGTGAACAGATCTCCTTACTCTTTATAGATACATGTTTGGGGGTTTCGGCGTTGTTTTAAGAACTGAAAGCATATACTACTAAGCTTATTACATAAATCATCATCATCATCATCATCACCACCATTCCACCATACACCTTCACATTATGACCCTATTATAATTGGTAGGTATTTTTCATAGTATTTTTAGATCAAAACGGATCACGGATGTCTTTAAACATTGTTCTGTAAAAAGTTAAGCTATTTTGAAAATTATTTTATTATTTCGACCTGATGATAAGATCCATGAGTGATCGAGGGAACTCCTCAAAATTTATATGGAAACATATGGTGATTTCGATTTTATGAGAAGTATCCTAAGCATATGCTACCAAAAAGCAAAATTTTACACTAACTTGTCCTTGGTTCCGAAGGTGCTAAGTGAACTCTGGATTCCTTATAGATGCAAGTTTGAGGGTTTCGGCTTTGGTTTAAGAACTCAAAGCATATGCTACTATGCAAGTTACATTCATCATCATCATCACCACTACCACCAGTCACCACACCATGAATCATTAAATCATAACGCTTAATTTGTCAAACGATTTCAAAAATTATATTGTTATATCAAAGTAAATGATTCAAACTTGGTGATCAGGTTACCAAGTTAGCAATTTGATCATGAGATCTATGAATTATGAGGTATGTCCGTATGTAGGAAACTCCTTATTATTGGGACAAAATAAATAGTTATATTAACGTAGTTCTAAGTTGTTTAAGCATAATATTATATGAACATTATAGTGAGCTAATGACTTTCCAGGAGTGTTGTGATAGAAAGAAAGTCACTGAACAGAACTTTAGAGCCTTTAGAGATAGGCGCATGAACATTAATTTTATCATTGCTTGATTAACGCCAAGCTTATATTATTAATTATACAGTGATACGAGTATATTCTTGGAGTTGCTTAAATGCAATTCTCTATTCCGAGAGGGCGCTAGGTATATTAACTTTATGGTTCTCATATCATAAAATATGTGTATCCTGGCTCCAAAGTCACTTAGTAGAACACGTTAGTATTTACAGAAAACCTTATAAATTACTTAAATTACTAAAAAGAGTGAAATTATTATTTTTAACAAAAAATTAAAACCGACTTCCAGAGTAAAAAACAATAATAATTATTATAATATAATGAACAAAAAAGTATGAAATAATTCTTACTCTTAATAGTGCCTTATGCAGAATACTCCTAAACCTCTACTATTTATGTACACAATCTTCATAATTTTGAAGTCGGTACCAGTCTTTAAAATTAAAAATATTTTGTCTAAGAACTCACCATTCTTAGCTGGTATCGACTTCAAAATTATGAAGATTGTGTACATAAATAGTAGAGGTTTAGGAGTATTCTGCATAAGGCACTATTAAGAGTAAGAATTATTTCATACTTTTTTGTTCATTATATTATAATAATTATTATTGTTTTTTACTCTGGAAGTCGGTTTTAATTTTTTGTCAGAATTATTTCATACTTTTTTGTCCATTATATAATAATTATTATTGTTTTTTACTCTGGAAGTCGGCTTTAATTTTTTGTTAAAAATAATAATTACGTAAAATGTCTTATTTGAGACGTCGATAGATGGGATGGGACTTTTGGGACTTGTCGGGCTATAACATTGTTAATATTGTACAAAGAAAATTGATTCCTAGGCAGATCTTCGTAATTTGGTCGGATTAGGTTCAGAACATATTTCGATAGCTGATCATGACATAACCCAACCACGTTGAACCGCCGTCTGCCTAATATGAATAAATCATTGTACATGAATCCGATCCGATCAAAATACCGAACACAATTCTACAAGTGTAGCTTCATACTCGTACATTGAGTTTAATCGTACCAACATCTCTATTTAGCATTTTATTGCGTTTATTTTGTCTAGACTTTAATTATCGCCATGTTTTGCTCGGTTCTAATATGAAAGCCAACTAACGAGGCAATATATTGTCGGCTAAACTGACCGCTTCAATTGCTTTTCGGTTCGCTTTAATTCTTAAGATTCCCTTGGGATTTTGATTTGAAAAAGATTTTCTGAAAGTTCTCGACTGTATATATTTTGATGCTACGAGCATAACATATAAAAGTTTCAGTATTCTTCAATGTACTTACTAAGATACTATAAGGGCCTGTTTCACTACTTCCTGATAAATCGCCGGATAGGCTATCCACAACTTATTTGACAGATTCTCCATACTCTGTCAAGTTATATGGTGGATAGCCTATATTATCCGGCACTTATCAGGAAGTGCGGAGGAAGTGTGGTGAAACAGCCCCTTATAAGTTATGTAAAATTGGTTCTTAGACAGCAAAAGCAATTTTTTTTACCATTTTTGGATTGAATTTGTTGGAACATTGCTTTGGTAATCCAACCCTCATGATAAATGTAATTTGAACACAAAATTCCTTTCAAAGTTACTTTAGTCACTGTGTAAAAATTTTTGTAATTTTTTCTTGCATTTCCCTGAAAACTTTTATACGACAGTAATAGCTCATATTTTCATGAATTATGAATGTATGAGAAAGTATGTGTGGGGGGCGTCAAGGTTAATACATTCTGTATGAAATGCCGTGACGATTTACAAAGTGCGTACAGTGGAAATATATTATACTTTATACTTATAGTCTGCGCTTCCTCTTAAAATATGGTTACATATTTTATATGAGACAGCCTTGTGTATTTATATTATAACTTTCTCGGCGAATGCTGCAAGTATTACCGTAAAATTTACTATGTATGGAATTTCTGGGGAGAAAAACCATTTATGTGCATTTTATGTGTCTCCTATGTCAAAACTCAAATTTTTGACTTACTTATTTGTACTTATTTCTTTTAAGGCGTGGCCTCCCAGGTATATTATTATTTACAGTAGACAAACATCGGGTACAGCTACAAAGTTAGGAAGTGCGTGAACATTAATCATCTCTTACGATCACACCAACCATTTAATCGTTTATTATCATAAAGGCTATGCAGTGAAATTATTCTTGCGAACATAATCATGAAATTATTAGGTTCTGTCTGTTGGGTCCACAGTATGGGTCCAAAACTTTGGGTTCCACAGCCATAAACATTAATGCTCTGATGATTTCTAATGGCGAAGAAAATGATAATATTATCCTGCTAAATTAATTTAACACGGATATGTTAAAATAAATCATTACTCGTAGTAATTATAAGCTGTTATAACTTTTATTCATAAGTCATACCAAACTAATGCTGCAGTCGGGCAAAAAGAGAAAGTTTATTTTAAGACTAACAGATAGCACTCCAAAAGTGTTGGAAGAAGTAAAAACGAATTATTAGGAGCATGTATACATTTTCACAGGTCGGGAAAAAGAGAGAAAAATAGACTCGCGCCAGCGCGGCAGTCTACTCTGCCTTCATCTTAGGCTTCGTCCACATTTGTATCATTTGCGCGAAGATCTCCGTCGCGTATCATCGAAGGCCGAAGCGTATCAAAATGATACGCCCCGATCGCTATTAACCGCGTATCTGATACGTGTCGTATCAAATACGCGCATGATCGGCAGAATGATCTAATAGGCGTCCACACTATGATACGCATACTTGATACGACGCGATGATCGCGACGGAGATCTGATCGCGCAAATGATACAAATCTGGACGAGCCTTCACGAATTTTCGATAAGGCTACGTGTCTTGGGTCTCCTGAGACCTGACACCCGTTTAATATTTCTGGCCAATCCAAAAAAGTAGGTACACTCAGTAAAGAAGTCCACTTTAAAACAATGTAAATAACCAAGTATAAAGTAGCACATAAAACAAAGTGGTAGTAAATATGAAAATAAGATAGGAGCTTTATTTGCTATAGTTGTAAAACTGCGGAGTATTATCACAGCTGTTAAAGCGGTTATTCGATTTGCCTACAGAAATATTATGGTCAACGCAGATCGGATGGCTGCGTCGCTTGCGACCGCGACTTAAATAGAATAGAAAAATATATTTATTTGGTAAAAAATAATAAAGTAGGTGTTTCATTAAATTCACTCAGCAATCAGCATATAATATATTATGTTGCGTTAACGAGATGCTGATTTTCAGTCAGCACAGCTTTTGAGAAAAAAAAAATAAACAAAAAAAAAAAAAATGGCAGTGCGGCTTCTAGGTTTCAAACGAAATTCAATAGATAGGTGTCTAATCTATGTAAGAATAATGTAACATTAAATCCATTATGGAATACAAACAATGTAATACATTTATATTGTAACTAGGGAATATAAACTCGCGAGAATAAAAATATCGATTTCACGATTTCTCGCAAAATTCGAGGTCTCACGATGCTGATTGCTGATCTACAACCAGTTTAGAGGTAGCTTGTAGTGTTTGTACTTTGTGGAGACTAAATTATATTGATAATAACCTCCTCTTTATACTCAACACACCGTCTGTTTGTCGCGGCTAATCACTAAGTAGTTGCAGTCGCAAGTTTGCGCTGAGCTCCGTTAATAGGTCAAGGGTCGTACACTCAGAACTTTGATCCTTCATCTAAAACTCTAACTCCTTCATCTTCATCTAAAATACTAACATAATGTTAGATCTGATGCCCTTGGGCCCGGTTAAACCTGAGGACCAAGCTCAGGCATTTCTTATGTAATAAATATGATAATACTATCCTCCTAATATAAACCTTCAAAAAAAAAAAAAATAAGACTAAAATGAGCCAAATCGGTTCAGGCGTACTGGAGTTTTAGCGAGACTTACAAAATTGAAAATTCATTCTTATTTATATAGTTTTTTTTTGTCTTTTCAGACTGTCTCGCTCTCGCGCCTACGATTCAATGAGTGAGTGAAACGAATGAGTCAGAAAACTGAGATTGAGGTAAGTTTTAATTTTACTCTAACTTTACTGCATAAATAATGAGTAATGACTATAATAACACTATAACATTTACTTTACCCTGGTTTTATGACGTTGAAATATATCAAAGGCTAGATAATAGTTCTTTCTAAATCTAATATGGTTCAGGCTTTTGTTTTTATAGCTTTCCAATCTACGCTTTTCGATTTGGGACTCGAAATTCGACTAGAAACTCCAATAGCATTTAGTCTTTTAATAGGTATTGGATATTACGTATCCTATCATTCAATCACAAACAAAATTCTATTGAAAAACTAATAGTCATGGAGCACATAAAACAAAGTTATAACGTGCGTTCGATATTTTTTTACGTCGGATAAAATCGTAAAAAATAATAACGTGATATTATTTAACAAAGGAATAAATTTAATCCATTTATAATCGTGGTGATCTTAACTCAAATATTATACAATGTATATGACTAAGTAAAGCCTTCGTATTTTAAACCGCTTGAAATCGTCTGAACCCATTGAGTCTGACAGTCTTGTGTGTGGGAGGCTACGCTTTTCCCATATGGACAATTTGCTGCTATTCATATCACTCAGACTGTCTGCAATTCTCAAAGAATATCAATGAAGGAAAACGGTTCGAGTTTTAAAACTGCAGACGAAAGTGACATAAGTACATATTTTAAGCCACAGATTAAGGATATATTTATAGATGTAACCTTAGCCCGTCATCGCGTGGCCATTTTGTGCTTATTTACATACAAGTAGTGTGCGTTTATTTTCTTGAATATTTCTATTTGTCGATTATTTCGAAGCACATTATTATACAGAAAAGAAAGTCATTTAGTTCATGATATCGATAAACTATAGTTCAAGTAATGAGAATCCGTAAACAAACGTAAAAAGCTATGCAATTTTTGTAGACAAATTATTAATTGATGTGACATTTTTAGCACTAATGCCTTATATAGCACGAATAAGGGATTATTAAACTTATAAATTATCTTTTTAGCTTACAAAAATACCGATTGAAAAGCCCAAAAAACGTTGTTCAAAACTTACATATTAAATGTTAAATCCACGTGTTTGAGGCATTCTTTGGCCATTCTTATGGTTTATTATTTAGCGGAACCACAAAACTCAACAATATCTAACATAAAATGTGCACTAAAAACCTTTATTAACACTTTTATTACATAAAATATGCAGACCGACTCCTTTGTTATGTCCGAGTAAGTAGGACACAACATTACACGCTTTTGACGCTTATACACCGATTATAAGGCTACTAGGAGAGCCTAGTGTATATTATCTCAATGTTTTAAGCTGAAAATTCGTCATATTATCATCACGTCATGTAGGTACTTAGTACATAGACTAAAAAAATCCTTCCCTATAAGCCCTTGGTTTGATGTAGTCGGGTGTCAAAAATTTTACGACTAGTATTTTCATTGTAGAAAAAACTAGATCAAAATCGGTCCACCGGTTTGGATCCTACGATGCCACGGACAGACACACACACACAGACAGACAAACAGACGGACAGACAGACAGACAGACAGACAGACAGACAGACAGACAGACACACACATACATACAAACAGACAGACACGTCAAAGTTATAATGTCACTCTTTTTTGTCGGTGGTTAAAAACATAATTTTTCGGAAACTCTTCGTCTTTTTTTTCATTAATAATTTCCTGTTATCTATAATTTTCTATTCATACAACGTTAACATTATACAATACAATTCTGATTTCTGACTCGGTATAATCGAATTCACCATTAATCTAAATATTGCATTATCTGTTTGGTATTGAACTTTAGCGGTTGTGTCTTCAATCTAATACGATAAAATATGCAATAGTGTTTCTGTCTGTCAGTCTCCTCCTTACGCCTAAACCGATGAACGTATTCAGATGGGTACAGAGATGTGAATCCCTATCCATACTAATATTATAAATGCGAAAGTGTGTCTGTCTCTCTGTCTGTTACCTCTTCACGCCCAAACCCCTGAACCGATTTCGCTGAAATTTGGCATGGAGATACTTTGAGTCCCGGGAAAGGACATAGGATACTTTTTGTCCCGAAAAAATGTACGATTCCCGCGCGATAAACGAGTTTTGGCGCAACGGAGTTGCGGGCTTCATCTAATTCCCTATAAAGGAAATAACTATAAATTGTTTGATCTATGACTTTTCATTATAATGTATCATAGATTTACTGAATCAATAAAACAAAATTGCATAATACCATAAAAGCTCAGCAATGAGATCGTTTAACGCGTCTTCCATATCATTGCCTTAAACAGAAGTAGATTGATTTATAAAACTATAAAACATACTAAATATGTCGATCAACCTACAAAAAGAGCCATTTGATATAAGTTTTTGAACATAAATCTCATTACTTTAACATATTGCTTATCAAAATATGCATTATATTCATTTTAATGGTTTTAAAGTGACCATCAACATTAAAGCTTGCAGCCTATGTTGCAGCTAGGAATGTGAATGAATTAACTTATCATATTTTAAAGACGATACAAGATATCGTCAAGAAACAAGAGGAGACGAGGTGTCAATAAAACAAATAAATTAAAAATCAAAAAACCCGACTGCAAAAAATGTTAACTAAAAAGAACGAAACAAGACCTAATTCTGCCGGAGGCATCGAATCCATGTTTTAATTGATACGACTCTTGCTTACGAGTTTCATGCCAGGATAAATAGAAGGTTACATAGAAAAATGTAGAAGAAGAAAGAGGATTATAAAATGCAGTCGGAGGCATGTCGCACCAAGTTTAACATTAATTCATAAACCATAAAATATTATGCCTCCGACTGCATTTTATTATCCACTTTCTTCTTCTACATTTTTACAATACGTTATAATAGGTCTGTACATAGGTTTGGTACTGTTTCAACGTATGTTTCTAGTTTTAAGTACCAAATCATTGTTTTTTTTTAATACTTTGTCATTGAATTTTCATCTTGTTTCAGTAATGTCAGTTAATTTTTAATTAATATTGGATTTATCCATGCAGGCGGATATTGGTTTTTTCTTATTTTATTACTAGCGGTCGGCCGCGGCTCCGCCCACGTGGATGTCGGTGAGCTCTGCAAAAAGCATACCCAGGAAAGACTCGGTCAGCAAAATGATTCCCAGGTCAATTCACAGACTCCGACACTAACATCGACGATGCAGTTTTATACGCAGGCTGCACCGGCCTGCACAGATTGTCTTCCATTCCATTCCACGATATGGCGTCAAACATCCGCCATTTTGTTTTTTCTTAATGTCACCTATCTAAGAACACTCGGGCTATTAAGAGTGGGTTGCACGAACTAACTTTGACTTTAACTTTAACCGGAAAAATTTGGCAGATGTCGTATGTGTTTGGACGCCATATTTAACTTTAACTTTAACCACGCCTCTGGTGCAACGCAACCTAAGACAAATCTATCGATACCTCAAATGTGAAAATCCGTTTAGCCGTTCTGAAGATACGAGGTAATAAAGAATATTACATACATAGAAGATACGCGCTAAACACATAACCCTCCTGGCAGTCGGGTAAATAAAAAATAATTACGAAATTGAAGTGAAAAAACGCGAGTACCCTGCTTGATAAACTTTAACTCCATGTGTACAGGGTGTATCGAAACTATGTGATAAAACTTTAGGGTGTGTAATATGAACATAAATACAGAGTGTAACAAAAAAAAGTGATCATACTTAAGGGGGTGTATGTGTTCCTTGTGACTGTTCATTGTGAAAGTAGCAGCGCTGAATTTTTTTAATGATTTGTATGGGCAAGCGCCCGACTGTCCGCGTCATGAATTTTCCCATAGTAAAACAAAAAAAAAGTTAATCTTTCAGCGCAAACTTGCAGTTTAACGGTGAACTACAAGTGCCTTTAGTTTAGAAGAAATAACTTAGAAGAACGAGTATGAAATTGTTTTTAAAAACAAATGAAACATGTTATTTTGGTTTCTTAGCAGTTTATTTACCGTTTGGTCAACTTCTTGAAGTCGATTCTCAAGGCTAATAATGTCATTTTCTATGATTAATCCCTATACTTCCTAGCTGGTCTTCCCATTTACTATGTCGGTTTGTAAAAATATATTATTCATAATTTATACGATAGAGGAGCGACGTGGGCGGCCGCTTGCTCCGAGTGTTGGCCTTTTCAACTTAATGGCCTGTAAATGCGACTTATATTACCCATTATATGTAAAGGATATAATAAATAAACCTCATCAATTTGTATTAAAGATTTACACATCATGAGTATAATAAACAAAAATAGAAAATTTAAAACGGGGAAAAGAATGTTCATATACTGAAGATTATTGCTGTATTTTTATCTATACTTATAAAATTACATGTCCTGACTGACTGATTGACTGACTGACTGACTGACTGACTGACTGACTGATTCATCATCGCTGAGCAAAAACTGTTAAAGTTACAGCCACGAAATTTGGTGAGTAGGGTTGTTTTATTAAGTAGACACCCACTAAGGAAGGAATTCGAAAATTTTACCCCGAAGGGGGTGAAATAGGGGTTAAAAGTTTGAATGAAAGTCCGTTATTTCTTGAGTTAGAAACATGAAACTTTATTTTTGGGTTACTGATTAAAAATGAATGGATACGTATTTAAGCGTTTTTGGAAATTCTACCCCCAAGGGGGTGAAATTGGGGTTGAAAGTTTGAATGAAAGTCCGTTATTTCTTGAGTTAGAAACTTGAAATTTTATGTTTGGGCTACTGATTAAAAATGATTCGATACGTGTTTAAGCGTTTTTTTGGAAATTCTACCCCTAAGGGGGTGAAATAGGGGTTGAAAGTTTAAATGAAAGTCCGTCATTTCTTAAGTTAGGAACATGAAAGTTTATTTTTGGACTGCTGATTAAAAATGAATGGATAGGTATTTAAGCGTTTTAGGAAATTCTAACCCCAAGGGTGAAATTGGTGAAATTGGGGTTGAAAGTTTGAATGAAAGTCCGTCATTTCTTGAGTTAGAAACATGAAACTTTATTATTATGCTACTGATTAAAATGAATGGATACGTATTTAAGCGTTTCTGGTAATTCTACCCCCAAGGGGGTTAAATTGGGGTAGAAAGTTTCAATGAAAGTTCGTCATTTCTTGAGTAAGAAACATGAAAGTTTATTGACGTTTGCGTTTGACGTTTGCTTAAATAGGGTATCGTTTTTACCCTTTGTATAAGAAAAAGGGGAAAACTATCCATCTTTGTTATTACTTATTACACTATGTTAACGCGGACGAAGTCGCGGGCAACAGCTAGTTACATATAACTTTGTAGCTTTCAGATTATGAGTTTATAAGGTTTTAAATTCGGTCAATTACGGAATCACCAATCTAATCAGCTTCCAAAGTAATACCAATTTATTTAAATTCAAGCATTCATTCAGCATCTCCTTAGCATTTACAAATTACTTTTATTTGAAACTCACGCCAATAGATCGACAATATCATAAACTACATATTCCCCGTTTTAAATTTTTTAAGGACAATTTTGAACTAAGATAAGTAAAAATAAAAGGGTTTTGGCGCGATCTCGGCGTTCACACTGGTCCCAAAGTAAAATAAATGGGACATTAAGAATTTTCGGATCGATGGTCAACGGATCAGGCTGATTTTTTTTTTGTAAACAGCTGATGCAATTACAAGTCATTTTTATACATGTCGTTTTTTTCAAATATGCCGTATCTACAGAGATAAAAAATAATTTAAAAAAATTTGTATGGACGATATCATAATTTTGTCATTTTAAACCAAGATTCAAACGTATTCAAAATAAATCATAGCACAGCTTATAGAGGGACTCTTGTCGTACATTTTTGTCATAGACACTCAACTGCGATTTTTGCGCCTTTTAGAGCTACAGACACTTTAATTTTTTTTTGTCAGCGGATGAGGCTGATTTTTTTTTGTAGCACCTGATGCAATTACAAGTTACTTTTATAGATGTTGTTTTTTTCAAATAAGCCTTATCTACAGAGAAAAAAAAATATGAATTATTTTTTGTATGGACGAAATCATAATTTTGTAATTTTCTTCCAAGATTGAAACGTATTCAACATAAATCATAGCACAGCTTATAGAAGGACTCTTGTCGTACATTTTTGTCATGTTGCTCAACTGCGATTTTTGCGCCTTTTAGAGCTACAGGCACTTTATTTTTTTTTGTCAGCGGATGAGGCTGATTTTTTTTGTAGTATCTGATGCAATTACAAGTTACTTTTATAGATGTTGTTTTTTTCAAATATGTCTTATCTACAGAGAAAAAAAATATGAATTATTTTTTGTATGGACGAAATCATAATTTTGTAATTTTATTCCAAGATTCAAACGTATTCAAAATAAATCATTGCACAGTTTTGTCATAGACACTTAACTGCGATTTTTGTGCCTTTAGGAGCTACAGGTACTTTAATTTTTATTTTTTTGTATAATTCATTTCTGAGTATTTCATATAGTTTTTAATAAATATTGTTAAGGATAGACAAATAATAATGTTTTCTTTATTGACAAGTAACTCTTTCTAATGTCTTATTCATAAGAAAGCCTATATATACTAAAACTAAACAAATTAAAGTAGAAATCTCAAAACATGTACGTACAAGTAAATTATTTTATGACTCATCCAGTTTGCAAATTTTGTTTGGTAATGACTTATTGCCTAATTAGTAATTACCTCTATACTTGGAATTTGTGCTCTGTTTTGTTATTCAGCGCTAGCGAAAGCTTCGAAAACGCTAAATACTTAATATATAGGCACATAGATTGCAATTCAAATTTTCCCTTCGTATTTTTACGGGCTTAGGACCGTCAAAATACAAACTTGTATGATTATATAGGTTTGTTTGTTTGTTCATGTAAATTATTCCTTCGATCGTGGAAAAACGAGACACAAAAAGGCTATTGTGAAAACCGATTATGAAAGCCTCATATTACTTCAAGTAGTGGGGGTAATTAGACAATGAGTTATAAAAAAATGCTTGTAATACGGATGACTCACGCAATAATCCTTCGAGCCCCAAGCGGTCGCATGCGACCGCGATTACAATAGTAAGGCTTCTATTGTTATCGCGGTCGCATGCGACCGCTTGGGGCTCGAAGGATTATTGCGTGAGTCATCCGTATTGCAAGCATTTTGTTATAACTCATTGTCTAATTAAAAAACAATAGAATGGCTTTCTATTGTTATCGCGGTCGCATGCGACCGCTTGGGGCTCGAAGCCCGGGCCTTTCTATTGTTATGCGACCGCGATAACAATAGTAAGGCTTCTATTGTTATCGCGGTCGAATGCGACCGCTTGGGGCTCGAAGGATTATTGCGCGAGTCATCCGTATTGCAAGCATTTTTTTATAACTCATTGTCTAATTACCCCCACTACTTGAAGTAATATGAGGCTTTAATGATCGGTTTTCACAATAGCTGTATTGTATCTCGTTTTTCCACGATCAAAGGAATAATTTAGATGTACAAACACGTTTTGAGATTTCCACTATTGTTAATACATTACCTATAATATAATCATACAAGTTTGTATTTTGACGGTCCTAAGCCCGTAAAAGTACTCGGAAGGGAAAATTTGAATTGCAATCTATGTGCCTATTTATTATTTAGCGTTTTCGAAGCGTTCGCTAGCGCTGAATAACAAAACAGAGCAAAAATTCCAAGTAAAGAGGTAATTACCAATTAGGCAATGAGTCATTACCAAACAATGTTTGCAAACTGGATGATTCATAAAATAATTTACCTGTACGTACATGTTTTGAGATTTCTACTTTAATTTGTTTAGTTTTAGTATATATAGGCTTTTTTATGAATAAGACATTAGAAAGAGTTACTTGTCAATAAAGAAAATATTATTATTTGTCTATCCTTAACAAAATTTATTAAAAACTATATGAAATACTCAAAAATGAATTATACAAAATAATAAAAATTAAAGTACCTGTAGCTCCTAAAGGCACAAAAATCGCAGTTAAGTGTCTATAACAAAACTGTGCAATGATTTATTTTGAATACGTTTGAATCTTGGAAGAAAATTACAAAATTATGATTTCGTCCATACAAAAAATAATTCATATTTTTTTTCTCTGTAGATAAGACATATTTGAAAAAAACAACATCTATAAAAGTAACTTGTAATTGCATCAGATGCTACAAAAAAAATCAGCCTCATCCGCTGACAAAAAAAAATAAAGTGGCTGTAGCTCTAAAAGGCGCAAAAATTGCAGTTGAGTGTCTATGACAAAAATGTACGACAAGAGTCCCTCTATAAGCTGTGCTATGATTTATTTTGAATACGTTTGAATCTTGGATTAAAATGACAAAATTATGATTTCGTCCATACAAATTTTTAAATTATTTTTTATCTCTGTAGATACGGCATATTTGAAAAAACGATATCTATAAAAGTGACTTGTAATTGCATCAGCTGTCTACAAAAAAAAATCAGCCTGATCCGTTGACCTTCGATCCGAAAATTCTTTTAATGTCCCATTTATTTTACTTTGGGACCAGTGTGCAACGCGGCAAATGTATGGCCAAGGTCGTTTGCTCGGGGGACGGCCTTAAACGTTACGCTTAAAATGTATTACGTGCTGTGTTTTTGTAACTAAAAATGTTACTCTAATTGTACATTCGGAATAACCTTACATTCGCCAGTATGACGTTGAAAGATATTGTTTTCCACATATTATAGCTATGTCCAATCTGTCGTGTATACGATCATTAATTCATACCTACACATATTTACATTGGGTTTCAATTTCTCAGACGTAAATATATAGTTCATAGCATTTACTTAACTAAAAGCTTATTAAAATTAGCCTCTACTGTGACAGTTTTCGTATCTGTTATCTTATCAAACAACTTCGCTTGATTAAGATTGATATAACATGAACATGCTTTTACTAAAAATAAACGTTGATGCCTTTTTATAGCAGCCATGTCAATTTGAGGTGGCCATGTTTAGTTTTTTGAGGCGCCATGTTATAAATTGGTCCGATCAGTGAATGATTTTATTTGCAAAAGTTAGGTACGTTTCTGATTGCAATGTTACGTACGAATGTTTTATGTATGAAGATTGAAGTGATATATATAATTAGTTATTAAGGGATTGATTTTAATACCTCAATCGTGGGAATCGCAGACACAATAGATTTTCAATTGTTATGCGATAGCCGGGTGCCGCTTGGGGATTGATAAGTATAACACGTACCTAAATACAAGTGACTTTTATCTATACTAATATCTATACTTAATATTAATATTATAATTGGGAAGAGTTTGTTTGAACGCGCTAATCTCAGGAACTACTGGTGCGATTTGAAAAATTCTTTCAGTGTTAGATAGCCCATTTATTGTGGAAGGCTATAGGCTATATTTTATCACGCTAATACTAATAGGAACGAAGAAATAGAGGAAAGTGTGGAAAAAACGGGGGGAAATTATTTGAAAGGGCTTATTTGAACGCGCTAATCTCAGGAACTACTGGTCCGATTTGAAAAATTCTTTCAGTGTTAGATAGCCTTTTTTATCTAGAAAGGCTACAGAAAAAGAAATAGAGGAAAGTGTGGAAAAAACGGGGGAAATTATTTGAAAGAGATTATTTGAACGTACTGGAGCAATTTTTATGTTATTTGGCGCACATGAAGAATAGATCAAGTGAGAGGACATAGGTTTCTTTTTTGCGGAAAAATTTACGGTTTCCGTGACATTCCTAAATTACGCGGGCGAAGCCGCGCGGAACATCAGCTAGTAATAATATACTAAAAGTATATCTATCTGCTGTAAGTATGTAAGTACCTAATACTTATACTTTAACCTTTTATTGAACCGATTTTGATGGTTATGAAGATCTTTGAGCAGGACTCAAGGATCTTCATAACCATCAAAATCGGTCCTATGTCCTAAAGACACAGGACACCCAAAAAATGAATATTTAAATCTGAGTTAACAAAATATTTTGCTACAACGAAGTTTGTAGCCTCATCATCCCCATGTATAAAACTAGATGCTACATTTCTGAGCTCTATCATACGAAGCACACTAAAAATAAAAGGTGCTTGTCATAACCAATTATGAAGTGACATTTAACGTGATATTGCCATCATGTTACGTGACGTGACAGCTTTATCGACGTGTTTACGTCACGCCGACACCGTGGCCCGGGTGTCACTTTGCGTGTCACAGTGGCGCGGGCGTCACGGCAGTGTCACGCTCTTCGACAATTCTATCAGACTCTTAACCCAGTTTCTAAAGTTGTTTGACTGGAGTTTATCTTTTCAATAACTCTTTTGATTGGTTTACGTCAAAATTCTAACCAATAAACAATAGAATAAAAAGATAAACTATTTATCTGAAACCTCCTAAATCGCACATCATTAAAAGGCATTTTAACTGTAATTAAAATAATTAAGTATCCTTAAACATTTTGAAATATTCTGTAACGAGCTAGGTGTGATTTTACTTTTTTGTATTTATTCGAATTGTAGCCATCTTCCTAATAAATAAAAGCGGAAATTGTTCTAATTTCCTCAGCCCCTGGGGCTATTAAAATACATAATCTTTAATTCTTTTCAGATAGTCCTTATTATATTGATTTTCGTGGCCTTGACTTGGCCTTGACCTAAAGAGAAACTTCGGACATTTGGTACTTAGCATTCTGGTCTTTCCGTTATCTGTTATAACGAAATGTTTCATATTAGTTTTAACTTTATTATATTTGGACTGGGTAATAGATATATTATTAAAAAATTAATAAAATTAAAAGGCCCGTTTTAAGGGCTACTTGTGCAGAAATGTTTACAAAACTAGATGTTGACCGCAACTCTGTTGCGCCAAAATTCGTTTATCGCGCGGTGATACCATTTTTTTGGGATAAAAGTATCCTGTTTCCTTTTCCGGGACTGAAGGTAATCACTAATCTCCAAATTTTATCGACATCGGTCCAGTCCAGTGGTTTAAGCGTGAAGAGGTAAAACAGACAGACCGACAGCATTAGTTTATAATCTTAAAGTGGATGAATGGTACTGAGATAGAGTACGTATATTGTTGATCTAGTAGTGGGGTATCATAACTCTTTGAAATCTGTTGCTCAGTTTCTTTCAATTCCTTAGGCCAGGGTATAAGTAATAATTGTAATATATATACTTCTCAATAACCGCAAGTTCCCATAAAACATAAATTAGTGTATTCTATTCAGAAAATAAATATAATATTTCCAGGAAGTTATAAGTTAAGTATATATCTGACACTAGCAGGTATTGCAATTAGGTTAATGAACGAAGCGTTTAGATCAGGTGGGAATCCTAACTCAATCGGGGCATAGCACTCAGCCTGATGACTCCGTGAAGATTCGCAGCTATCACCCCGAGTGCTCGCAAACAAAATGGCTGCCATTCCACTAAAGGGTCCTGTACCAAACGCCTGACTGTCGGAAGATGTGTTTGATCATTGATGGCCTGAAATAATGCTAAATAAAATTACAAACATACAAGATACGCGCTAAAAACATAACCCTCCTGGCAGTCGGGTAAAAAAATGGTGACAGTTCGAATTTTAAAGTGAGGGGGGAAATAACGTCAAAATCCCCAATTAGCGAAATTTTTCCGTATTTAAAAATCGCTATTTTGACGTGTTTAATTTACCATTCATTGACTCTGACAGGGACATTTCATATTTCATGATGCGTTAAGCGTAAAATAGACGTCTCTGAGTACGGTGATAAAACCTGATGTGTAAAAATTACTAATTAAGTAATTGCACATTATCGCGCGCACACCACGTGTAAAAGCGGGCTGTTTTGGTGTGTCACGCATGTAGAGTAGCTACGCACTAGTTCTACGTACTTTTTTGGTTTTGAGCACATACTCGTATAATATTGCTGAATGGCACATGAAAAAACATCCCTGTGAATCCCTGTGTTCATACCGATGAATCCCGTATATGACGAAGAAAAACAGCCTATATTTTGTCTAGGTACCAACGAAAAAACAAGACATGACAAATAAATGTCGTTAAAGGAGACACTACAGGATTTCCTTAATTGTATTAAGCCTCCTCTGTCCTTATTGTATACGAAATCACACAATTTAGAACATTAATCACGGAAGAAAACATTCATGTTTACGCGGTGGTTCTACTCTACCTTATAGCTCTTAGGGCCCGCGCACGGGCCACCGGCTACAACCACAAAACTCCACTACCGGCATATTTCCTGTAGTTTTCATATATTTTATATGGGCTCGCCGCACACGTTTGACGCCCCACACGCTACAATCGTCTAATCGTCTTGCTTCTTTTGAGTTGTGGCGGCGTTTGTGGCCCGTGTGCGGTGACACAGCTATAATTTAACGTAAGCTTTTGCGTTTTTATCATAGACGGATAAAAGGACGGGGCTTGCTAAAATAATAGCTTGTGGGGTTGTCCAGGAGTTCCAGGACATTTTTGACATTTCAGTTATGATTTAACGTTGATGGCGAGCGATTTAGTAACTTTTTGCATTGAATTATGTTTTTAAATCTTTTGCTTTAATTTATTTGACAGAGTTCCACTTGTATTCTAAGAGCTTATACCTCTAGCAGTGATTTTTAAATCCAATTTACCACAATAATTTTCAACTAACAGCCTCTCGTAAAAACAAATCGACTGGAACATAGACTACATATTTATTGGATTTCACGCGAAATGAAGAGTGAATAGTAGTTGTTAGAGGCGATTGGAATTGCACATGCATGAGTAAAATAACCGTGTTTTTCGAACGGTATTCAGTTGACTATAATTTTTGTTCTCAAACATTCTATATTTGAATTTATTCTATTCTCAAATTACTGTAACGTTTTTAGAGAAAAAAAGTTTTTGTTATTTTTTTTGGATATGCCACAGATTTTTAAGATTTTTCTCACTCCAATAATTGAGAACAACGCAGAATATTATTATGTTTTAACACTTTGAAAGACCTTTTTGCTAAAAAGCTTGTCGCGTCGCTTGTAGGAAATGTCTTTCCTGCCTCAAGTTTCTAAAACATCAGTTTCAAAGACTAGGTCGTTCTAACACGTTATTTAAAACCAAACTCTTGTAAGACAGTCAAAAACTCTTTGGCATGAAATTTTTCATTTGATATTTTAACGAGGACGTAAATTGTAAGTGACAAACTAAGATATAAATTTGCTATTTAGTATAATTTGATGTTTATGATTCAGAAACTTAAATAGGAAATTGGTCCATAGCCAAGGTGCCATCGCTAATTACCAGAAAGTAGGTTCGGAAAAATTGTACTTATAGAATTTATCAAAAGCATAAGTGACATTATGTAGGTAAGCATCGAGCTACGCTTTTGTTATTTTCATACTTCATCGTCCTAATTATAATAAAACAACGTGGCTTTGAGGTCTCAAAACGCTGTTATGAATAAAAGTTCATTGTAAGGGATCTTTAGGTAAATATTTGGATTCAATTTTCCTTTAACGCCACGAGGACTCGCGAGGCCTTCGCAGTAAGAGGAAAAATATGACAAACGAATGGAAGATTCATTTACAAATTGACAATTTCGTGATGGCACAGTAACGTGAACCAATAAAATCTTTTGATACCATCTGCTGGACGAAAATTGCCACTTTGTTTTATAATAATATTGTGCTTCATAATCTATTTCATTTCAGTTCTCGTAAAAGGGGCCCTAAATTTTCCTTTTGAAATTTATTTATTTCTTTCAAAACATGGCTCGTCGTACTATTTGCTTTATAATTATAGATACGCCTCCGTGGTCTAGTGGTATAGAGCGCGGCTCTTGACTCGGAGGTCGTGGGTGCGATTCCCACGTTGGAAACATGTTATTTCCAAGTTTGGTTAGGACAATGCAGGCTGATCACCTGATTGTCTGACAAGTAAGATGATCCATGCGTCGGATGGGCATGTAAAAAGTCGGTCCTGCGCCTGATCTCTCGCCAGTTGTGTCGGTCGTCCGTCCCACTGGGTTATGAGAATAAAGGAGTAGAGAGTGCTCTTGTGTACTGCGCACACACTTGGGCACTATAAAATTACTCCTGCGTAGCTGGCCTGGTTTCAATGAAACCGGCCACCGTCACCGAAACCGGTGTGGGAGCTATTATTTATAATAGATAACAGTGGAAAATAATGTTTGCATTTTTGTTATTAACTATCGTCTTTCTCATTATAATATTTGGGAATTGGTTATGATTATTCTGTTTGTACCCTGACATCAGGAAACATTATATTGTATAGGTATACAATATAATGTAATACATATATAGGTATACAATTTTATACAGTACAGATTTTAATTACATATTTAGGTAAATATGTAATTAAAATCTGTACTGTATAAAATATGCAGAACATAATAATATTTAATAATTCTGTCTAGAACATAAGTTATTTTAAAATATAATATCGGTCACGTTTTCAATATATTACCGCAAACTGATGGCTGCTCGCATGGATTGACATAAACACGACTATTTTAATACAGCATGGTTTAATCACAGAGTAAAAAATATATTATGCTTTCGTTCTAAAATGGATAGTTCTTATGCTCCTAAGCAAAGCATCTGTTGAACCGATTACAGTAGGGGAGAGGGGGGCTAGATTTAACAGGGGTAGGTATTAACAAGCCTATAACTACTAAATTAAATGACGATACGTTAAGACATTCAATGTTATAAGTTCGGGCGACGTCGGCGAACGATTTGCGACAATTGAGTTGCCCACCGGCCGCCGCGTTGTGAAGTTATTGAACGTCGGTGCAAAAATACAGGTATTCGAACATTTTTACGTTTCAAATTTTTTGATTCATGCTTTGATTATTTGATTTTTCGATTGTAGATTTTTATATGATTAATGGTTATTTAGTTGTAAATTACATTTCCGTATTATTTTATTAAATATACCTATAGTTTTTTTTAAATAATTAGTTATATCCAAAAAGGGCCTCGGGGGCTAGTTTTAACAAAAGGAACGGGGTAAGTATTAACCCGTTAATATTTGGTATTACAAGCCAGTTGGAGCTGCCACATCTGCCGAAATAGAATACGTCGATCACTCTGGCGGCAGCAGTACACGCTATCGGCAACACCATACCACCGATGTTCATATATCCGAGGATCAGATTCAATTTTTATTGCAAGCGGTCCACCAGAATCCATAGGGACTGGGAACAGCTCAGGGTGGATGACAGAAAAGGAAATTTATGTTATTTGAGAGAAGTTTTTATTGTTATTTAACATTTGTATGTCAAAAAATGAATAAATTATCATTTTAATATTGTTTTGTTTTTTACTTCCATGGTTAAATGAAATTCTGACAAGTTTTGCTAGCGTTAATACTTACCCCGTCACTGTTAATATTTGCCCCCGAAACGGGGCAAGTATTAACCGCTGACTTTTTTTCAAAAAATGCGTCTCCCTTCGAATCCAAGTAATTTAGATGAATTTTTATCTTAGTATATGCAAGTCATATAAATTTCCGTTACTAGGGTATAAAAATAATAACATAAAGTTTTCAAATTAAGAAGATAAATGACAATATACAAAATCTGTTAGAACTAGCCCCCCTCTCCCCTACTACAAGTACACTTTTGCACAAGTTGTTTTGGTTGTAGGCACAATATAATTTCGTGTACGTGGCGTGGTTACTAATATGTATTCTGTGGTACGTGTTAGAAAATTATATACATAATATCTAATAGGCTTGTGATGGTGAGAACGATTTGAAAGCTCCTATGTTTCTGTTTTTATTTATTATACGAAAGCGTATTTTGTTACTCCATGTTCAATCTTTGAAGCTAACAATAACATTATCTTTAGTAAGAAGTATCGCAAAAGTTGTCGAGAGTTAATGAATTAATTAAAAAATTAACACAGCTAAGTTTTGCATGGGAGTTCTAGATTTGAAATCAATACAGAACTACGCACAACTAGGTTTCTAATAATATATTAGACTGGTAGACAATGCTAACCTTCTTTTTTGCTATGACAATGTTTTGAAGAAGGTTAAAAAAAATATCAAACGGGCACAGGAAACTGCTATATTTTTCATACGTTATCCGTTTTGATAGGCTTACGATTAAGGGTGTTCCTTACGGAGATACCGTAATTTACCGTATTCCAAGCCTTATAAACTCATAATTTGAAAGCTACAAAGTTATAATAAAAATACAACAATATTCTTCAGTATATCAACATTCCTTTCCCCGTTTTAAATTTTCTATTTTCGTTTATTATACTCATGATATCAGCTTCCAAAGTAAAACCAATTTATTAAAATTCAAGCATACATTCAGCATCCCCTTAGTATTTACAAACAAATTACTTTTATTTGAAACACACGCCAATAGATCGATAATATCATAAACCTACATATCCCCGTTTTAAATTTTTTTAGGACAATTTTGAACTAAGATAAGTAAAAAAAATAGGGTTTTGGTGCGATCTCGGCAACGCGGCAAATGTATGGCCAAGGTCGTTTGCTCGGGGGACGGCCTTAACCTGTAAATTGTTCGTGCTTGTTCCACGGAAAACAAAACTTCAACCGCAGAAGTCTAGTTTTCGCTTTGGAAGCAGCTGGTATATTTAGTTCGTTTTGGGATATTCAAGTTTATTCGGTTTTAATTATTTTGTTTTAAAGCAATTTACATAGTTTAAATTTGTTGTACAAATAAAAATAAAGATAAAGGTATAGCCTGACCGATATTTTCAGTGTTGAGCTATTCAAGATTAAAGCTATGCTATATGAAACGTAAAACTAAAGTGCCCCGCAAACGATCAAACATCAAACAAGTCAAACACGTCAAACATCATATAAACTACGTGTTTGACGTGTTTGACGCGTTTGAATAAAATTTGGATTTACTACGTGTTTTGACGTGTTTGACGGTTTGATGTTTGATCGTTTGTGGGAGACTTAAGTGATAATACTTCAAGGTGTGTACGTGTTCCTCGTAGAGAGTTTACTGTGAAAGTAGCAGCGCTACTTTCACAGTAAACTCTCTACCAAAGACAACAACGATAACAAAGACCAATTAGTTAATGGAATCAGGCGTTACTTTGCGGAAATCCATAGCTTAAAATTTAGTTTGTTATTATTTTTAGCAATATTCCGCGAAATAAACTTCCACCTTTAAGTAAATGAGTGAGTGTACGCATAGGCATGCGTACAGCACCTCCCTCCTCCCATACTGCCTATGCGTACACTCGCTTGCAAGAACTTGCAAACACCACCACCACACAAGCAATAATGTTGGCAAATCCGTGCAAGGCCCCTCACCACCATGCAGGTTGAAAACCTCGACGCGCGTTTCGCTCCAACACCGGAGCATCCTCAGGATGATCTACAACGTCCGTCAAGTCCGTGACTTGACGGACGTTGTTCGTAGAGTCCACATCCTGAGGATGCTCCGGTGTTGGAGCGAAACGCGCGTCGAGGTTTTCAACCTGCATGGTGGTGAGGGGCCTTGCACGGATTTGCCAACATTATTGCTTGTGTGGTGGTGGTGTTTGCAAGTTCTTGCAAGCGAGTGTACGCATAGGCAGTATGGGAGGAGGGAGGTGCTGTACGCATGCCTATGCGTACACTCACTCATTTACTTAAAGGTGGAAGTTTATTTCGCGGAATATTGCTAAAAATAATAACAAACTGAATTTTAAAGACCAATTATTTTTTCCACTTTTGTATGGGCAAGCGCCCGAGCGTCACGAGTTTTCCCATACAAAAGTGAAAAAAAATTGGTCTTTCAGCGCTGCTTCTTTCACAGTGAACTCTCTACCAGGAACACATACACACCCAAAAGTTTTAGTTTTGTTACACCCTGTATAACCAATGTCTTACAAGTAAAACTCACCATAAGTATAAAGTGGAGGCACGTGATATTTGACCGCGGCGGTGCAGGCGATGGCTCCGGTGCCTCCGCCCAGCTGCAGCCCGTGCGACAGCACTTGGACGATGGTGCTCACCACCGTTATAGTCCAGCCCCATCCACCTTCGGGGTAGTACCGCCTGGCCAGCGTCAGGGCCGCCCTAGCACGGATGGCTGCGGCCGTCTCCGCACCAACAGTCGCACCGGCACTAGCACACCTAACAAGGCGGTAATGATTTATCTAGATACAAACTCACAGGAGTCTTCCAACTCAGACCAATAAAACATAGACAGAGTTTAACGAGCAATAGGATTTTATTCTTGTGTGAGTCAAATTTAAGTAGCGTAGTTTGATGCATATGTGTGCTTGCGCGTATAAACAAGGTGGCGCGAACTTCATGCTAATCCAGGTCTAAGTGTAAACAATTTTGTAACACAATTTTTAACTAAAAATGTAAGTTCTATGAGTTTTGAAAATAAGGCTTCTTTGATTAATTGTTATCTCTAATCTTGTTTTACGAAATGCCTGTTTGATAGAATCGAATTTGCTCAGTATTTAGTTGACCGATTTTCATTAATTTTGGCATAAGTAGATAAAAATGAAACACCAGCTATCTAATGTGTACTTAAAAAATCGGCCAAGTGCGAGTCGGACTCGCGCACGAAGGGTTCCGTACCGTTATAGAGCAAAAATAGACCAATAATTATTGTGTTTTTTTATTTTTATATTTTATTTAAATATTATATCTAATTATTAAAGTACACATATAACTAAGGCCTTTGTGAAAATTTCAAGTGCCTACCTGTTGTCATCATTGATACTGAGCAAAAAATGTTTGAAAAATCACGTTTGTTGTATGGGAGCCGCCCTTAAATATATATAATTTATTTTGTTTTTAGTATTTGTTGTTACATCGGATATGTTGTTATAACAGAAATACATAATCTGTGAAAATTTCAACTCTCTAGCTACTACCGTTCTTGAGTTACAGCCTGGAGACAGACGGACAGACGGACAGACGGACAGACGGACAGACGGACAGACGGACAGACGGACAGACGGACAGACGGACAGACGGACAGACGGACAGACGGACAGACATCGAAGTCTCAGTAATAGGGTCCCTTTTTACCCTTTGGGTACGGAACCCTAAAAAGACGTTTTAAATTTCATTTTAAGAATTTTCGTTTCAGGAAATTGAATGTAAGTTAAGTAAATATCGACGCTATCGCAAATGGTTTGTCAGTATTTTCCTTAGCTTTTACCAGGTCCGTTTCAGAGCTTAATCAACTTACATTTAAAAGCCATTTTCCACTTTATATTATGAAAGACGTGGAAATTTTATGCAGTATTATAGTTGCATCTAGATGCAATCTCTAGAGATTAATCTTAAATTATATTAACCAAGAAAGTTTGTTAATCATGTTTTTAAGTATTGGATAGGTTTCAGATGGTCTTTATAGTAATTGAAAGCCTATATTGTTTGTATACTAGAGAAATCATTACGATTAAGATCCAACAACTGAAGGTATTTTCCCGATCAAGAAAGTCTATTAAACATGCATAATAATGCTCAATGCACATAATACCTCCATCGTGGGTATCGCAGACACAATAGATTTTCAATTGTTATGCGGCAGCCGGCTGCCGCTTGGGGGATTATTGATGGGTTAAATTATTATGAAGTGACAGTCTAAATAAGTATCTAAACTTTATCAATTCGGAGGATTTTTTACATAAGTTAAAATGTAAGTCAATCAAAAATTATGGCAAATATTAAACTCCTATCAATAAGCCAGAGAAGCTGGAAATTTATAGTGATTTGCAATAATTAGCGATAAAGACATATAATTAAGACTTTCTTGCTAAGAAAACACTCAGTCATTGACCGCGATCAAACTAACCGTCTGAACTGTGTCACTTCACGAGGCACTTCGTAACCGACACTCTTGGATCGAGCTCGCTCCGAGAACTTCTGTTTGGTCGGCGAGCTCGCCACTACACCACAAGTACACAATATCTCATCCGCTCTAGTCTTCGTCACACAATCTTTTCTCCGGCACTTCAAGTGACAGTCGCACTCCGGAGTCCTCCAGGAGAGCAGTCGCTCCAACAACGTCCGTCGCTTGACCGAGTTTGACTTCTTACTTTTCTTGACATTCTTGCCCGGTACGGCATCGTCGTCCGAGCCGACCACGACACGATTGTCGTAGCTGATCCTCTTCGATCTCTTTTTCGACGCGTTATTAGATTCCGGCTTATCAGTCTCATTTTCGTTTTTCGGGATTCCGTTCTTTATGTTATTTACGTCGGTGTGGAGCGATGCCCACGTGGCGACTACTTTCTCTCGAACGTATCCGTTGGAATTGGCGTCTGTGATGGAATTGGGGATGTTATTGAGGGGCTGCGTCGCCTCGGGGCTCGGCAGGGGCGTTTCCCGGAGTCTAGTCGGAAGACTATCGCAGCGGCGGAGAGGCATTTTTGGAGAAAACTCGTCTTGTCGATAGCATTTTTGTCGGAGCGTAACTCTCACATTTCACATTCAAGATACCTGAAACAAAAACACATGTTGATTAGGAACGAATTGCGCTTGTTATAACATAATAAGAAGCCTAAGGCCGGCCATAGACGGACCGCATCTTGCAGTCGCAACCGACTGCAAAACGCGGTCACCGCACGGCGATCTGCATTTTTCATACTAAATTCATGTCCGCAATACACGGAGCGGTCGAGCAGTTCTGGAGCGGTCGGTCCCGACTGCAACTTGCGGTCCGAAAGAAAGTTATACTGGCCGTATTCCGTAAGGCCAGTCTAACATTCTTTTCATGGCTACCCCTATTCCCGCAAAGCGAAAAAGCCCCCCTTAATGAATATAAAGGTAGATAAAAAAAGAAGCTAAATATTCGTCTAGAATTTTAAAATCTTAACACATGAAACGAAGTCTAAATACTGAAATACATCGATCGGTGAGCAAAAACAATAAGGCGCAGTTTACATTGAAAACACCCAGCGAAACTTTGAGAAGTTGCTAATTTAGTTACAATAGAATCGTACAAGAAATGTTCCGAACTTGTGACGAGCAAAGACGTACGCTCGCTGATATAATATTTAATAGGTCAAAGGTTTAAAGGCTTTAGAATGGTCTTACAGAGTGCACACGTTGCTGTACAGGGTGTAACAAAAGTAAGTGATAACACTTTAGGGTGTGTATGTGTCTCTTATATAGAGTTCACTGTGATAGTAGCAGCGCTGTAAGATTTTTTATGTGATTTATTTTGGGCAAGCGTCCCATCGTCAGGAATTTGCTCATACAAAAGTTAGAATTTTTTATTGTTTCAGCGCGGCTACTTTGACATTGAACTCAAAAGAGAGGACTCATATTACACACCCTAAAGTATGTTCACTTAGTTTTGTTACACCCTGTATGTAATGTTATCTTTATTATTATTAGGTATAGCCCCGTTCTATATTCTTGAACTTTTCGAATAAACCCGCTAGTAAATCCTCTTGAAACGATTGTAAAGAGGTATCAAAAAGTCTTTACGCTTTTATTACCTGTTCTTATTAAAATATCTTCGTTTACTACCTTATAATCCGACCGCAAATTAACAGAATTGTGCACCCAATTTATTTTTACGGGTTAATTTTGGTTGGATTAATTTAGAATCGTTATGCTGACAATTATTTTATTGCATTATTTTATTTTAGTGCTTATCCAGCCTTATTAATCTTGATTATGTTTCTTATTTTTGAATCATTTCGCACCGGTCACAATATAATTATTGCATAGTGTTACGCATACAATTAGTAGAATAACAAATTATACCTACTAGGATCATTAGATGCAAATTAAAGGCACGTAGTGTATCTATACCGTGCCTTTAATTTGCATAAATTGTTTCTTCTTGCATGGCATAATATTATGTAGAATGGAAATAGTAATCAATTAGTTTTAACTTTTAATGGTATTTCGTATTTTTAAGCAATTTGTCAGAACAAATATACGACAATAAGATCAATAAAAGTTTCGTCTACTTTATATTTTCAGCATTACTGTCTTAGTTGGCACAAAAGTATTATATTACAATTTTGTGGGAGTCGTAAAAACGATATTAGGCACTTGTCATCGATGTGGACAGAAGTTTTGTTACCGAAGAAATCGCTTATAGCCTTTTAGTATCATCAGCTAAGAAAAAAAAAACATAAGAAAGCTTGCCATATATCTAAATACCGCCTTCATGGTCCAGTTCCTTAAAACGTGGCTCTCGACTCTTAGGTCTTGGGTTCCATTCCCGCATTGTAAAAATGTTATTCTCAAGTTTGCTTAAAAGATAGGGTGAATTCTTCGCAATGTAAATTGACCCCTAGGTAAGAAAAGCGGCTGATATGAAAACCCCTGTCCTGATTCCTGACGTAATATGTCAAACTATCTAAGGGTGAATAGGTAAATGTACCCTTCAAGTACACTTAGCGTAAGTGTTAAAGTAACCTTGTACTAAATAAACATTCCATAAACTTCACTCAAGTCACGTTAGCCAAGAAAAGTGGGACCCAGTTAAAAAAACATAAAATATTTTTTTGTAGATAGAAATCTTTGTGACTTCCTTATGTTCGTAGAACATTTCGTATTTCATTTTAGACCCATATTATATTCTTCCTATGAAACACTGTATAATAATAATAAATTCTAAAGAAAATAACAATAAAATTATTATTAATTACGTAAGGAGAACGAAGACCGTACAGTATTTTTTAAGGGAAACATATCTTTCACAGAAATAATATATACACTTTTCATGCACTTTTTCCACTTTTATTAATTTACGAGCTTTTGCCCGCGGCGCGCTAAGAAGTATTATTATATACAAACTTTCATCCCCTATTTTAACCCCTTGGGGTTGGAATTTATCAAAATGCTTTCTTAGCGGATGCCTACGTCATAACATCTGCCAGCATGAAAAATTTCAGCCCGATCCGTCCAGTGGTTTGGGCTGTGCGTTGATAGATCACCATGTCAGTCAGTCACCTTTGAGTTTTATATATTATAAAGATATATTTTATAGATTTTATTACAATAATTATCTTTCTTATTCTATTTATTTTATTACAATAATCTACATAATATCTTTGTAGTAGGATTGGTTGCTAGAATATGTTGTTAATTTTTCAACCTTTATACATCCTTTCACGGAATATAAAGGGATGTGTCACCTATGCTCTTGAATGTCCGTATAAAAATATAGGGCGCGGAAATAGTTGACCCGTATAAAAATAAAGAAATGTTTTTATAAATTACCGACATGTTTTTTTATATCGAGTTACGCGCAAAATACATTTTATATTGGGAACATTTAAAATAACATTTTAGACAAAACTACAGAAAAAACCTTAACTAAGAAAAAAAAATGCTTATTAAAAGTGCGGATGCGGGATTAACATCGGACAATATTTGGGCAATATTATGTACAACGTAATTTGCCCATAAAAAGTTAACAAAAAGTAACTCTTTCAGCACTGCTAGTCAACTCCATACAGGGGACACATATACACCCTAAAATACTGTCACTTTGTTTTGATACACCCTGTATATTATGCTCTAGGTAGGTATATAACGAAGGAAAACATTTCTAGTGCTACAAAAGGCAACGCTTCTACGTTGACTATCAATCATAAGCAACAAGCATCAATCACGCCCTCAGTGGGACAGAAAACGAAAATGTTAATGAAATCGGCGCTAATTCGTCTGGACGATGGTCCTCAGTCAAGTTACATTCGATAAATGTAGCGGTCAAGGGCGTCGCCAGCCGATGGCGCAGGGGGGGGGGGGGGGGCAAGTTGACTTTACCTACTACAATTCATACTTTTCTCATTCTCTATGAATTAGAGTGGAATTAGTAAATTCATTCGAGTTTCCACGTACGGGAATGATTGTTCAAGGCTTGAACTTCAAACAAATCAACGCAAAGACTTAGGACTTTGGTTGCATTATATTTGGCAACTTTTTTAGAATCTCTAGGGGGGGGGCAGCTGCCCCTCCCGCCCCCCCTTGGCGACGCCCTTGGTAGCGGTGAAGTTGGAAATCAAAAGTTACATGGCGTTTGATCTCCAGCTCCTATATTTTAACGAAAGGTAACGTCAGTGAGGATATATTAGTGCAATGTTTTCACCCTGGAGTCAGCACCAGCATTGACAGTAAACGAAAAGTTTTGTTTGACAACGTTTCAGTCGATAATCTAATATTATGGGAGGTCGCGCTCAGTTTAAAAAGTCATTTCATACCGAGCGAAAATCGTTACAATAATAGTATTCCACTAATACATAACAGCTTTGATCGTCAGCCACTTCATAATGGGTGGAATAGAAATTGAGAGCATCTCAAAGTTGTTGTTGGGAATCGTATTGAATTGACATTAAAAAGATCCCAATTCGCACCCAATAAAGGTTCATATCTAGATTATACACGTTTAGGTTGGGTATGCGTTATTTTAGTTTTAGTATTTAACAACAGATGGCGCTTTTAAAGTAAAATGTATATAATTCTTCTTCACAAATATTGACTATCGAATTAATTACTTAAAATTGCTATGTGAGATAATTTTATGGTTAATTCAAACGAAAATCGCCGTCAGCTGAATGTTTGCAGGTGGAAATGTCGTCTACGCGACGCCCTAGGATACATTGAGCGCGAAGTAGGGCTATATTGGTCATAACTTATATCGCTGGCTGACGGTTTTACCACCATCGTATTAGCGACTGACGGTTTTCCTTATTATTTACAAAGTAGAAACATTCAGCTGTATAAATTTTGTACGGTATAAAATGACTTTATATTTAAAAATTTTTTACATGTTCAGTAACGCGACTGACGTTGAATCCCCCGTCTGCAATACGGCTGACGGTGATTTTTTGGTTAAACATGACCTCAATAATCATCCATCAAAGTTTCATTCGGTATAAAATCACTTTTCGCAACTATTTTTTTTACAACTTTGAAATACTCTCAGTTAACATTCCACCACGGGTGCGGCGACTGACGCTGATTATATTGATTGATAAATATTAAGCTACCGCTGGACAAAAATTTGGTCGGTATGAAAAGACTTCGAAATCAACAGCACTACCTCCCCTATTATAATATGACGCTTACAACTTGTCGGATTTTGGTCGGATTATTATTTTATTGTACGTCCTAGTAGCGCCCTATGCGGTACCTTTGCGTAATATTCCCTATTCCCATTTTTATTATATCCGCGCCGCTAAAATTATCGAATGCATCTTGACTAAGAAGCGGGCTATTTGTTATTCCGATACAGCGATGCTTTTGTTTTGCGACACACAAATTAATCTTAACAAAACTCTCCACTTTATCGCACCCACAATTTAAAACTATGTCAAGAGTTACACATTATTTCAGGAGTGTATTTTCAAAATAGATTGTGAAAGTAATCTAATAGTAGTGTAATAGTCACAAATGTTTTTTCATCAATAGAAAAAAATCTGGTCTTGTTTGTCTGGTGTTTGTCTGGTGTTGATGTCTTGAATAATGAATGCACTTTTATCTTTAACTGCTCCCCTACTAAATCGTATAGTTTCTTATATATAGTCTTTCAGAAAGAAATCATTCCGACTCAACTCACACTGGGCCAGATTCACCTCTATCCAGTGCGCGTCGACGTGCGCATTCGCTCCTTGACGATTCCATACTGTCACCAGATAATTGAATTTAACAGAACGAAAGAGGTGCTACTTCGCGCAGTGTGAGTTGAGCCTTAATTTAAAACCTTATAAAGAAAATACGACGTGGAAATTCGTTCATAAAAGTGTAATGGTACTTCTTTATAGCCGGTGACACTTTGGCAAATGTAATTTATTCATTCGTACCATAAGGCCATTTCAGCTCGTACTTAAATGTGGCAGGATTTATGCTAAGAGATAGTTTCCTTTATAAATATGATCAAGACCGGAAGTTCCTCAGAACATTCGTTTACTTTCCCAGCTATCTCGTTAGTGTATTGCATATTTTATTTACTTATATTCCTTTTCATATTTTGTGCTTTAGCTTGGAATTTTTTTATGTGTAATATTAGTAGTTTAAAGTGAGAGCTTTTTAACATTGCTTTGCAGTTTTAGAAGAGAAGTAATAAAAGTATGCTTTCCTTTAAAAGTCGTTTTTATGGGTTAGCAAAATAAAAATAAAATTGGGACGGGTAACCATATTTACTACCATGTTGTGCTGAAAAGTTGGAACTAGTGACGACAATCATTGGCAATCACAATTCACAGGTGAATATGCCCTCAACATGTTTGTGATCCCTTGTCCATCGTCGGCATTAAAATACAAACTCCTCTCTAAAGGTACAATTCCGTGCATCGCGACAGTCGTAAGCCGCACGCGGCCGACGACTGTCGTCGGCCGCTCGCGACAATAGTCATTGTATGAAAATGTATGGCACCGCTTCCGAGGCCCGCGACAGACGCGCGCGGCCGACGACTGTCGTAAGCCGCGCGCGACCGTGTCTTGAATTTCATACGTGTCTTGACGGCCGCGCGGGGCCTATACTCTGGTTAACAAGTGCCATTTTCATCAAAACCTGATCTCATGCACCGAAAATTATGATTTTGGTCTCATTCGATTCGGAATAGCATCAAGAACATTCTGTCAAAATTCCAAGAGGAGCTGAAAAAAAAATGCAAAAGTTACAAACAATTAAGTAAACATAAAAAGAAGGGTTTGTTTTTTTTAAATATTTCGGAATCTTTTTGAGATAATCAAAATTTGAAAATAGATCCTTAAAGAACAGGAAATTTCCTAAAAAATCCTAGATCCTGGAACTTTATCAATAATCCTCATAGCTTTAATTGAGCGGCGTAATTAACGGTAAAAACGCGTGGTTCGGGTTTCGCGTCTATCCGCAATCTGCTACGTGAACTAAAAAATATATTTCAAGTGGTTAAATATTAATATTAAGAAAAAAAAATGGGTACTAAGTAGACATATCAATAAACAATAATCCGTTAACAAAAATAAATTATCACAATTTGTTTAATTATTATGCTTTTCTTAATTTGTTAGTAGTCACCATTTTGATGTTAACATAAAACACTGATTATTTCAAAACAAGAAATCCAGATTTTTTTATTATTCTTTTGAGCTAATCTTAAAAGGCCTTGTAAGAGATCCCCGTTGAAAAAATTCAAAATTTTTTATTTTTCACTTTTTAATTAACATTCAAAGGCATTCCAAAATGAGTCATGTAAATAAAGCAATTACGGTATTTTTATATCCAATTATTGTTACTATTTTGTTTTGTTATTGTAAGAAGCCAGATAACAATATATATATTTTGATTTATAACTAATAAAATTTAAATAATAATTTTTATTGATGAAAAACCCTAATTGCTTTATTTACATGAAAAATTCATGAATGCCTTTGATTGTTCATATAAAAGTGAAAAATCAAAATTGTTGAATTTTTCCAAAGTATATCTCTTCTAAGCCCTTTTAAGATTAGCTCAAAAGAATAATAAAAATTTCTAGGTTTCTTGTTTTAAAATAATCAGCGTTTTTATGTTAACATTAAAATGGTGACTATTAACAAATTAACAAAAGCATAACAATTAAACAAATTGTGATAATTTATTTTAGTTGACGGATTATTATAGTTTACTGATATGTCTACTTAGTACCAAAATTTTTTTATTTCATTAAATTAATATTTAATCAGTTAAAATATATATTTTTAGTTCACGTGGCAGATTGCGGCAATTCACGCGAAACCCGAACTACGCGTTTTTACCGTTACTTTCGCCGCTCAATTAAAGTTATAGGGATTGTTGATAAGGTTCCAGGATCAAGGACTTTTTTTAGGAAATTTCCTGCTCTTTCAGGATCTATTTTCAAATTTTGATTATCTCAAATAGTTTCCGAGATATTAAAAAAAAAAACAAAACCCTCCTTTTTATGTTTACTTAATTGTTTACAACTTTTGCATTTTTTTTCATTCCCTCTTGGGATTTGGTTAGAATGTTCTAGATGCTATTCCGAATCGAATGAGACCAAAATCATAATTTTCGGTGCATGAGATCAGGTTTTGATGAAAATGGTACTTGTTAACCAGAGTACTTCGACTGTCGTCGGCCGCGCGCGTCTGTTGTAGGCCCCGTGCGACCGTGTCAAAGTTATATGACACGGCCGCGCGCGGCTTACGACTATCGTCGGCCGCGCGCGTCTGTCGCGGGCCTCGGAAGCGGTGCTGTACATTTTCATACAATGACTATTGTCGCGAGCGGCCGACGACAGCCGTCGGCCGCGCGCGGCTTACGACTGTCGCGATGCACGGAATTGTACCTTAAGGCTGCTCTCTCGAAAAAAGCGTGCAGATGAAACAACTTTTCATCGGCATTAACAGAGAAATTATATCTGAAAAAAATAATGGGCATTGTCCAAAAAAAATCACATGTACTTTTTATATTTTTTTTTCGTTAAAATAGGGTATTTTAAGAATATAAATTAAATAATTTTGAAATTCATTGGCTAGTTTTTTCTCAATAAATTTTTAAAGTTTCGCTCTGACGTCATCATCGGCGGCCAATTGACCTCTGCAGTATGTTTTAAATTTCCTTTCAATCTTATTTATAATGGCTGGTTCGTCAAATGCAAGTTCTCACTATGTGAAAGCTGATACGAGAAGCTTACCAAAAGTTCGAAACGTAATGTTGGTCGATTTTATTGCTAATTTAACGCCATTGAAGGTCAAACTAAGGTTAAACATATTTGTTCAAAAATATAAGTAACTAATGGGTATTTTTTTCGTTTATATACAGAAAAACGATCACTGACCTTGTTCCTCGAAATGTTTTTGTAATGAGCAAAATTAAAAAAAATGGACAATCCCCATTAGTAATCTACATGATATGTACGTAATTTGGTTTTGCCATATTTTTTCTATCGGTATCACATAATAAAGAAATAAAAAACCAAATCACCTCCAAATCGTTGAATGAAACCACTTTACTCCTTCATTATTTATCAAAAGAATATATAAAAAATATCTACTGCTTTGCAATACATAAGTTAATAATTTGGTATTGTTACTTTTTTGAAATATGTATTATATTAAGCCTTAAAAAGGTTTTTTCTCCTATTCCGCCCTATCATGGACGCGGCGAGCGTCTTAACCGCCACCGTACAAGGCGCGCTGTTATGAATGTTATTTTAATGTCATTTACGTCGATATTCGCACTGACAGACAATCGACCTGCTAATTTAGGAAGAGAGGGCCCTTAAAGCCGTAGCCCGTAAGTAAGTCAAATACTGAAACTTCTAATCTAAACCAGGCCTGTCTCACTTCCATACAAACAGTGCGAAATCGCCGAGATATTTACCTACTGTTCTGGAAAACAACCTAATTTCAACCTTTTGCATAGCGTGTAGCGTTTATAGTACAATAACTGTCTGCCGTCTCGGTTTAATCTGCCAGGGCTGTCAAGCGAGCGGCGCGGCGCGGCGGCGCGGAGCCGGGTACTATGACTTTTGTTTCGCGGATGTGTGCACTGTGCGCTGCGTATGCGACAAGTCGAGCGAGTGCCAGCCTATTGAGACTAGTCCGGTGACCGGACGCTTGCGTTTATCATACCTGAACTCGGGAGTGAGACTTCTGTACCGTAAGGTACTATTATGTATTCTGTGTCTAAACTAATTCTGCCACAGCTATGGCGTAGAAACAACGTAATTAGCTAATAAATAAATATTATAGTTGAAATGAGCATTATCTAGCTTTCTCGATGTCAAATCGTAGCCAAGGACATACAGGCCAATTTGTGTCGGCTCTTGACTCTATTAGGCTCATAAATTACACACAATAAATTTTTCCCAAGAACACGCTATTTTATTGTGGGAGGATTGGAAACGGGAGCCATCGACAATAATTCAATTGTACGTCATTATTTGTTTTTCTGCTAAAACGTTAAAAACAAGCACGGAGAGAAAAAACAACAGTGATTGATCATAATATAATAATAATTATATTATGTTAAATAGTAAATATTAAGATGCAAAGATGCTATTAGGACATACAGTAAAATATAATGCGACCAAAATCCGACATGTTGCACACGTACCATATCAGAAAATTGACAGAAACGTCGTTGTCAATTTTTTTTAAATTAAATAAGGGGACAAACGAGCAAACGGGTTACCTAATGGTAAGCAACTACCGTCGCCCATGGACACTCGCAACATCAGAAGAGCTGCAGGTGCGTTGCCGGCCTTTTGAGACGGAATACGCTCTTTTCTTGAAGGTTTGCAGGTCGTATAGGTCCGGAAATACTGCTGGTGACAGTTCGTTTCAGAGTTTTACAGTGCGCGGCAGAAAGTTACGCGAAAAACGCACTGTGGAAGACTGCCACTCATCAAGGTGATGAGGATGGTATGTTGTCGAACAGAACTATATTTTGTTTTCTGTCTGTGGTAGTCGGCAGCACTACTACATTTACTGCACTCTAGCGTGAAAACACTGCAGAAATAATTTATTATATCTTATTCTATACTACTTTTTTAATTATAATCACGAAACCAGAATATAATGTCATAAAAATAGGATGTTGAAAACGAAACCTATGTCAAGCTCAAGCCTGGGGGCAGAAAAAGATTTGGACACACTCCTAATATGATTTTGATCCCAATTTAACAACCAAGTATAAAGCAAAAGGTTTTTAAAAATAACATCATTATTATCTGCATAAAAGGCTTGTTAAAAGCTATTTTTATTAGAAGTTTACAATTTATGAATAAGCCATTACAAACCTTTTAACTTAATATTATTATATTTTGTTTATAGACTGACTAGCTTTCTTTGGGGTTTTGCCTGCCGCCTGGTGGAATGTTTTATCTAATATACAAACTTTGATCCACTATAAACCTCGAGCTTAGGAATTTTGAACACGTATTCGAAATTTAACATTTGCTCAAAAGTCAAAAGCGTAAGGGGGCCGTTTGTAAGGTTTGTCCACAAATTACGTGAGGTGTTTATTTAATTTTTTGACCCCCCCCCCCCCCTCTGTTGAGATTTCGTGAGATTTTATTCAACCCCCCCCCTCCCCCCCAAATCTCACGTGAGATTTTTCAAAATGTGGGTTTCTTACATAAACGTTTGGTTTGACAGTCAGTAGATTTTCTTTCGAACGAATTTGGAATGATCTTAATCGTATAATGATTACGCTTAGGTACGATTAAATCGCATACGTACAATCTGCATGAACTGGACCGAAATACTAAATAGTACCTATTATTTTGTTGAGAAAAAAATTACGTGAGATTTGCCGAGACCCAACGTGAGATTAGGTGAGATTTGACTCGACCCCCTCCCCCGCTAAACACCTCCCGTAATTTGTGGACGCCCCCTAACGTTAAACTTTTATGTTTTTTGCCTCTTATTTAATACTGCCTGAGACCGAGTTTTGGTCGGTATGTATGGCACAAAATTTGCTTGAATGATAATTAAAACATTATAAAGCTAAGTTTAGCCTAGTGTAACTCTACAGCTTTTTGGCTCGTGATCTCTACAGGCCTAATTTGGTGTGAAAACGCTGTACCGTGTTGAACATGGTGTAAACAAGATAAGGGACTCGGCGGGATTACTGCCGAATGTCGGTTTAATTACGAGGCAGATAGTGTATGACAGGACATGTTTCGAGGTTTTAATTTTAAAGCTTCCCTTGTTTTTGTGTCTGTTTTTTATAAGTTTTCTAGTTTGCGTATTTTGTGTTCCGTATCAAAGGGTCAATTCATAACGTAAAGGCGGCTACAATTGTATGTAAATAACAGCACCGCTATTTATTTAAATTGTTACAAATCGCGGTGTCGGTTATGGCGCTCCGGCGTAGCGCGTAGCGTAGCGTAGCATGTATTAATAATCTTAGATTTTCTGTGCTACTTAATGTGAAGTATTATGTGTACATTGTATACATCAAAGATCTAATTCGGGTAGAAATTGGAGAGACAATTGATTAATGATCTTTTGTAATCTTCGTCACGGGGACTGCGACGTGAATTCATTGTTCCCGATTTCTCATCCCGTACTAGATAGTACGTACGTCAAGCGAAAGCTTACTTTGAAAAATATATCTTAATTATTTGATACAGTAATATTATAATTTATATGTATCTACTCTAACCTTCTATCAAATATAGTATACTCTAACACATGAAGCCTTGTTTTGAACATTATAATATTTTTTAATTATTTAATACAATATTATGTACTTTAATACATTAAAAACCAGAAAATAAATTTAATGAACAAGGGTAAACGGTACTGAAACTACCGTTTTTAAAGGTAGAATTTTGATCGTAGTAACTCCACAGTCTACAGTCTAAAGATTAGATGAAGGTTGCAATAACATAAGAATTATATTGTATCTTTCTTTTTATTTACTTTTATTTTACTAATGGTCTCATAAAAGTTGACGAAAAATAAAGCATTAAGTATTTAAATGTTCGCTCGAAACCTTAGAGGTAAGTTTTAAAATCAGTTGTTTATGTCTTTCAACTGAAAATCACTCGCTTTTAACATAATAATATTATTATATTTATATATAATAATATAATTGATTCCGCCAAATACATAGGCTTTTCATAAATAAAATAAACAGGTATTATGGAAAACCTTGCGAAGATCCCATTTGGCGTGCCTTGCAAGTTTCCTACCCCAATAATCCTTAGCCTGATCCTACCCAAATTCTATTATTTATAGTCTCTGGAGCGATCGCGTTTTATTTAAGTATTTCGTGATCTGATCTAATCATCGTTTACGAAATGCCTATGATATTTCATATGGCACGTTCGAGCTGAGCCTTTACGACAATGCTTTATCATATCTAATTTATTACAATACAAGTATGTGAGCATTTTGCTGCTACGAGCTTGACGTAAAAACAAGTGCACAGTTGTCGTTGGAGTGGTAATTATACAGAATATTATGTACTGTAAGTTCTGGACAGATAGGCTGCTTTTTATCCTGAAAAGTACAGTACATTTTTATTTTGTTTTTAATTAAAGTAGTTTAGTTCTTCACACTATTTTACAGTTTATTCTGTTTGAACATACAATTATTATTTTTAACAAAAAATTGAACCCGACTTCCAAGGAAAAAACAATATTCTTAAAATGGCCTAAAAGTATGAAATAATTCTTCTTCATTAGTGCCATTTTCAAAATTCGACTAAATCTCAACTAATTCTGTAAGTACTAAATTTTCATTCGTTTGAAGTCGGTACCAGCCCAGAACTAAGATACTTAACATAGAATTCAGCCAGTACCGACTTCAAAAGAATGAAAATTGAGTACAGAATTCGTTGAGATTTAATTATACTCTTTTTAGTTATCTACGAGATTAGGCTTTATGCGTAGATAACCATTACGAAGATTAACTATCCATAATATTATAATTACTGTAAGTGAAATTGTGGTACATGCTTGCAGTTATCTAAGCGATGCTGCAACTTCCAAACTTTTATCTTTAAAGGTTTAGGAGTTCTGTTCAGTGTCTTTGGACCAAGAGACACCTTCGTATGAAATTTCTCTTATTTTATTCGTAACATACTATGTTTAAGTTACTAGAAACAACACTTTAACCACAATAAGTGTTTCAATAAATTTCAAGGTTTTCCCTCGATTGCTCATAGATCCCATCATCAGCTCACCACTTTCGTAATTGTTATACAAAATTAAGATTATACCCTGTACAAAAACACAAGAATTTTGAAAATCGGTCCACAAACAGCGAAATAATCATCGAAAACATCTGCTTCAATGCAAAATATCACGAAAAGTACCAATAATTGGGTCATAAAGTGATGAACCATGGTATAATTATGGTTGTAATGATGATGATCAATAAATGTGTTGGCTTATGTTTTCAGTTGTTTAAATAACGCCGAAATCCCCGAATCTGTATCTATAAGGATTCAAAAGTTCTGTTCGGTACCTTCGGATCCAGGGTAACCTGGTGCGAAGTCTTACTTTTTGGTAACATTTACCTTGAATGCTTCATAAAAAATCAAAATCACTATATGTTTCCATACAAATTTCAAGGAGTCCCCTCGATTCCTCATGGATCCCATCATTAAATCACCACTTTTGTGAACATGGTACCAAATTCGGATTCAACCCTACACAACAACAAAAGAATCATGCAAATCGGTCCACAAACGGCGAAGTTATGGTTGAACATACAAAAAAAATATATACAGACGAACATATAACCTCCTCCTTTTCGGAAGTCGGTTAAAAAAGCAAATTGTCTCAAGTGTTAAACTGTATATTAATCTATTTATCAATACATACTAAATTAAGATAAGAAACTGAAACCTGTGAGAGTAATAGCCAACTTGAAGATATACAATAGGGTAGGGTAGGGTAGATATACAATAATTGCATGGTTACATCAGATAATACAACAACAGCTGATTGGAGGTGAGATTAGAATCAATTAATATCTACTGTGCCATGTGCAGGGTAGGGTCCGGTAAACTAAAGCACACACGACCCACATTCAAATCAAGCTAGTATACATTATAACGTTTTTGTTACAGCCAGAGCCCCTAGCCAACACGATCCCTTTGTTGCTTCTTTACAGAATCAACGATCAAAAATGTAATGAAATTGACAGAAGCGTTCGATAACATGAAGTCGATTCGACTCATGTATAATTGTTCAATTCCATGCATTACAATCGGCGATGCTATAAACTAGAAGAGATTTAAAAAAACGTGTTGGTTAGGAACTCAGGCTCTTTAGCCAAGACGTTTATTTCGCTTCTTTATAGAATCGCTGATCAAAATGGGCTCAAGTAGAGACAATAGTTTTAGACGTTCGGGATGGAGATACTTTTTCGGAAGAGACCCGGAATGAAATTTTCCCGTAATGTATATGAATTTTCACACAATTAGGTAAGAAATATTTAAATTGTAAGCTATGAATAGTCTAAGTTGCTGTAACCTTTTTAATTGAAATTATCTAAAAAGTTTCAAGCAAAACTGCCGACTGCGTCGCAAACCATTTTACATTGTTTTGTGCGACAGCACTTTATATCAGCTGTTTCAGTTGTTCCATTCAGTAATCCTCGGAAGCACAATTCCAAACGAATGCTATTTTAAAACATTTTTTGTGAATAGTGTCGACGAATGTAACAATTTTGTTTCATGGAACACGCTTTGTTTTTTTCTATTCTTTTTGGATTAATACGTTTTCATTCGAAAATATCCCTTGGTGTTACAACTTTCCTGGAAATTTTACGTTAAATGGAATCGGAAGTAACCTGCCGAGCCGCTGACCTCAGGAGAAAACCCAAATTCGTAGAGAGCAGAAAATATGATCAATAACATTATCATTATCATACAACAAACAAAAAACTACTTTGCTAAATAAATCTACAACAATACAAAATAAAATAAAAAACTTTTTCAATAAAATCTAAACTCCCATAGGAGGTTACACCTAGACGAAGATCATACTTTTCTTTTCTATTAAGTAGCCTCTAAAAATTAAGAAATGTTTTGTTACTTTGGAATTAAAGCTGATAAACTGATAAAATTGCTGAGTCTAACTGAACTGAAAAGCCTGGTTTTGATTTATTTCAACAATGTATGTAACAATTAATTAACTAAGATGTTTCAGTAATTCACTGTATTTGCTCAAAACAAATCAAATCTAACTTGTTTGCGAGAACAATGGAACAAGTATAAAACAATTCAATTAAAAATTCTTCAAACGGAGACAAAGTTTGATGGGACTTAGGATGAAATTTTCGTAGTTTCGTCATCAGACGTCCATACATCGGTGTGTCACGTCGGTAAATATTCTACCGACTGGCCGCGGGGCCATGAAACACGCGACAGTGATAGCGAGAACGATAATTAAACGCAGATTTGCAATTTGCAAGCTAAAGGTGATCGCACATTCGCCGTACGGTGCTGACAAATGTGCGATCAGCTTAAAGCTAATATATTTTTAGTATCACTACTTAGGAACAAAGAAAACTATATTTTGCTTTCAAACGAGCAATTTATTTTTCGTGTCCTTGATGCAAAAAAAAAGCAAAAAATCAGCCAAGTGCGAGTCGGACTCGGTAAATTTTAAGATTTTGTGTATATTTCAAGTGCCTACTTGTTGCCATTATTGATTACTAGCAAAAAAGGCTGAAATTAATAATCGTGTTTGTAGCATGAAGAGCCTTAAAATATGTTAACTTTATTTTGTTATTAGTTTTGTTGGTATATCCGCAACAGAAATACACAATTTGTGACGGAAGTCTAGCTGTAGCGGTTCTCGAGATACAACCTGGAGACAGACGGACAGACATCGAAGTCTCACTAATAGGGTCCCGTTTTTACCCTTTGGGTATGGAACCCTAAAAATGACCTACAAGTAACAACTCAAATGTGCAGATGACAAGCGCTGTGTCTGTACCGACTACCGGGTATTTATCGCCCAATCGCACGTTCTGTCACTACCGGAGTCGCGCGTTTCGTGTCGTTTCGTCAACTAGTATGCGACAATCCGGACGTTTCTGAATACGTCGACGAGTATGATAGCGACGCGATCCAGAGCGGACAAACAAGCTTTATTAAGCTCTCATAAAGGAGCGCATAAGATAATGAAAACGAGAAATGTCTTTATTAAATAGTTCTACGATTTAATTAAAATAATATTAATATTACATTCTCGTTTTTATAATTCTAATTATTTGCTTTCAGTATATTATGAATAACAATGACCAGACAATCCACCTTTCAATTTTATCAGAAAACAAAACAATTTCAACAACATAGTGTTTTTGAATGAACACGACACAATATTTTAAATCAAAGAACTCTTTAGCAAATTAGATCCAAGTTTGTGAAACAAATATTATTCGTATTCGATATTAATACTATTACAATACAGGCCGGCTAGTAGACAGTTAATATTAAGTTCCATAAGCCGAAGCGAAGTAATAAGGCCGTGTCGGATTATAATGTGAAGACTGAAGATTAACATAGAGACAATTCCAATGTAGTTTTTCCCCGTTTTCTTGTGATATCAGACATAATATTGTCTTAGGGCAGCGGTTCCCAACCTTTTTAGAGCTGTTACCCCTATGGCCTGTTAGAGAAACTGATTTTACCCCCCCCCGCAATTAAAAAACGGTTGTCTGTAAAGTCGGTTTACTGACGATAGTTGAACGTGACAACGTGCCTCTTTGTCGCTCGTTCCGCGCTCTCGCTTGCACTTCAAGCCTTAAATGGAACGCCTCAGAGCGAGGTAACGCCGCATGAGTCATGTTTTTTCGTGCGTGCAGACGGCTCCATCGAATTATAAGACGTTGTCACGTCAAAACTCATTTCCCCGACTATACATTTCTGCTTAGCACAATTTTCCCCGACTGTACATTTCTGCTAAACAACTCATTTCCCCGACTGTACATTTCTGCTAAACAACTCATTTCCCCGACTGTACATTTCTGCTTAGCACAATTTTCCCCGACTGTACATTTTTGCTAAACAACTCATTTCCCCGACTGTACATTTCTGCTAAACAACTCATTTCCCCGACTGTACATTTCTGCTTAGCACAATTTTCCCCGACTGTACATTTCTGCTTAACAACTCATTTCCCCGACTGTACATTTCTGCTAAACAACTCATTTGAATCAAATAATATTAAAATGAAATAAAAAATTAAGGGGGGCTTCCATACAAAAAACACAACTGTTGGCCTAATTTTGCTCTATAACGGTACGGAACCCTTCGTGTGCGAGTCCGACTCGCACTTGGCCGATTATTTATTTTAAATTTTACCAGAGTTGAGAGGCCGCTTTAGCAGTAGCTAACGGTACCAACATTTTCAGATCTCAGCTGTCTGCAAAGATAGGGATTCTGTATTATAGGTAATTTTTTTCTGCCAATTCATTTATTTTAGGTACCACCTCTGTTACCCCTTTAGAATAGCTATTTTACCCCCGCGGGGGTAATTACCCCCAGGTTGGGAGCCACTATCTTAGGGGAATATGTACCTACGGCAAAAGATATAAGTAGTAGGTGTGACATGTTTTTCTAGTATTAAATCATGCACCAAAAACTTTACCACCAAAATAAATAGGATTAAAATGCGGCTTTCTCTGGACACTGAATGTTTTGTTTAATAATTTATGATTCTTTTTCCTTTGATCATCCCATTGTTGAAAACTTAGCAGAACTGCAAGTAAATATTTTCATTTCTTCCAAAATACGAAAGGCATTATTGAAAAAGATATTATAATATAAGGAGTTGCGTTGGAAAATTGAATTTTACAAATGATTATTACCGACTTCGATGTAATAACATTTTTCTTCGGTACTGTGAAAACACGCAGACATTGTATAAACGATGTGCTGATTGTTTATTGATCAGGGAAACGTTTGGAGAATATCTAATACAAGAGCTAAAGCACCAAAAAGTTAAAATTTGAATGAAAAGTATATATTGTATTAGAAATATAATATTTCGTATTAGTTAAATTTTGCATTATTTTTCTACATCTACAAATCGAGAGATAGTTGATACAAACTGTGTGATAACCATGAAGAAGTAATAGACAAACAAATTCAATTTATATATTTTGTTTCGAATAATATTAATATTATATTCTCGTTTTTATAATTCTAATTATTTGCTTTCAGTATATTATGAATAACAATGACCAGACAATCCACCTTTCAATTTGACAAATTTGACAATTTCAGTTGACAAAACTTTCTTTTTCTTTGTGAATTTAATGTGGCGGCATTTGGTAGCATTTAATTCCATTTTGTTGTCAAGACACCACTGGTGGATACGGTCAAGATCAGATTGAAGCAAAAAGGAATCGGATGAAGATTTAGAAAATTTCAAAAGGATGAAATAATATTTAAAAATTACTAGCTTGCCAAGTGCAAGTCGAAGAATTTTCCTAGTCATACGATTCGATATAGATGATATTGCGAGCTGAACTTCGAATATAACTTATGTATATTGTTTGGAAAGTTTTGTATTGTGTTACAAAGTTGGGTTAAAATTCAGACAGCTCTGACGGGCCCATGTCTCCTGTCCCTACTTTGTCCTTTGAATATAACTTCGTTGGATAACGTTGGGATGTCGACATCTTTGTTGACGTGATGTAACAGAATTGAGAATATTTTGTAAATTCTATAGATTTCTAGTATCTGGAACTAAGTAAAAAGCGAGGAACTAATGAGGGTGTTTGAAATAATTCTATTTGCCTCCAGCGGGGCTAAAATAGTCGCATTTTGCAATTCCTCTAAAATCAATTCAGAAACAGTCAAACTGACGAATGTCAAATTAGTATTCGTGTCTACTAGATGTTGCCCAAACTTATTTGCGCGGAAATTCTAGTAGCAAAATAATGCAGCAAAGTCATTGGCCCAGTCAAAGATACGGCTAAGATTGGGCTTACGCTGTAGCATAAACATAACTTTATGCTGTGTGCATGGATACCAAATGAATGAGTTAGTCACTAAACGAACTATCGTTCTTAAGCGGGAAAAGAACAAGGGAAATAAGAAGTCGACTTTGACATTATTAATTAAGACCCTCATTTCAACAGCTCCACAAACATAGTAAATTAGTTCCATAGCTTATTGATTACTTAGGAACTCGGAAGTCTCCGATACTTATAATAAAATACTAATAAAGTTAATTGAAATGTTATTTGATTTCACTCCCAGTTCAGATAAGCGGGAAGTTGATATTATTTTCTAATAAATACAAAAAAACACATTGTTTCTAGGATTTGAATTGGATAGATATAAGACATTTGTTTTCAATAGAACATGACAGGATAATATTATAGACTTTTTGCGTTTCTTAGTACGAACTACGATAATACCACGACTACGCTATGCATGTATGTGCCTTCAGCCATATCAAAAGTTCAAACAGCACAGTATATTATGTGCCTCGTTATTTTGATTATACCTTAGTCCTCACTGCATCGCTTAGTTTGTTGTCGCAGTTATTTATGCAATTTTGATAGAAAATAGCAGTTTTAATGGTTTTATCCTGTTAAACTCAATACAAAAATAACCTTCAGTAGCATCAAAGCAGTGATTCAATTTCAAGGTGTTGCCGAAATTATTAAAGTCACGTCACCTGTGATGTGGGGCAGGCGGCAGCGGACAGTGCATGTCGGAATGTCGCCCGCTCCTGTGAGGTGAGGACATTGAGCAGCGAGCGACTTGTCGCGGTGATTTGTCGTCACTATTAAGTTATAACATGAATTCATTCTACACTTGCTTTATAGATTAACGATCTTTTGCCCGCGGCTTCACTCGCGTTAAGAAGTATTATTATATACAAACTTTCATCCCCTATTTTAACCCCTTGGGGTTGGAATTTATGAAAAACCTTTCTTAGCGAATGCATGAATGGTTTGGGCTGTGCAGTGTGCGTTGATAGATCACCATGTCAGTCAGTCAGTCACCTTTGAGTTTTATATGTTATATAAAGATGTAAATGTGTATCTGTCTGTGTTTTAGGCAATATTTAAAATTCAATTCTTGCAATATCATCTACACTGATGTCTGATATCTTTTCAATCTTACACCACTAAAATATTTTAAAATTATTGCCAACAAGGCATTGTTCAAATTAAGATTTAGAAAAACTTGCATTCTTGTAAACTACTCGTACACTTGACATCTCCACTGATCAATAGAGTGGGCTCTTAATTTTAACCGACTTCTTATATCAAATAGTCGTGGACGACGTTTTTAGTACGTTTGTAATATGAATGAACGGAGAATATCAAATTAAATAGTTTTGTTTCTTTTGAACTACGAAACCAACTAATTTTGGAACAGTTGAACAGGAACAACGGCGTAACAAGCGACAGACGCGACGCGGACGTGATTTCTCGCACGGACGAAATATATTATTAGTGATTTGTAATAATATATCCCCACCCTTATCACCTTTGTGACTTGACAGAATTTAATTGGTTTAAAGAAGTTTTGCATTCCGATTTGCCTGCCAATTACCAAACCTACTGACTTCGGTGACTTTATCATTCGAATTAATTGAAAATTCCGGACCTCTTTCACAATAAACACGCATATTGCCTTCTCGGCCACTGATTTTATCGACGCAAAAATTTTAATACGATAATTTTTGTAGAGTTTAACAATATTAATTATAGCTTGGAACCAAATTAAGCTTGTGAAATAGGTTAATAAGGTGAGGTAAAAATACGTAGGTTTTAGGCTATAGCAGATACTTTTAAGTTTTTTTTTACAATTTGTCATTAAATCGTTTAATAAACACCTAATTATGAAGCTGCAGTCTCTACTAATAAATAATCACATTTTGAAACAAATTAATAAACACAATCATAAAATTTTTACCTACTTTTAGCCAATTATTATAAAGACTTGTAATAAATAAGATTTATAATATTAGTCAGTATATTGTGGATAATATAGGATTAGTTAAACGACTTTAGTTTGGCTGCAGGCCTGATGCCTCGTATTACGAACAAAATGGAGCAATTGCTGAGTCCTAATTAAGGACGGAAGCATTCAGGAATTTATTTCGCTTTTACGAGATTCAATAGACGGTAAATTTTGGAATTAGTAGAAGCCTTTATACTCTGGTTAACAAGTGCCATTTTCGTCAAAACCCGATCTCATGCACCGAAAATTATGATTTTTAAGGCATTCAAAGGCATTCCAAAATTATTCATGTAAATAAAGCAATTACGGTACTTTTATAGCCAGTTATTGTTATTATTTTGTTTTGTTATTGTTAGAAGCCAGATAACAATATATATTTTTTTATTCATAAATAATAAAATTTAAATACTTAATCATTTTTATTGATTAAAAAACCCTAATTGCTTTATTTACATGAAAATTTCATGAATGCCTTTGATTGTTCATAAAAAAGTGAAAAATCAAAATTGTTGAATTTTTCCAACGGATACATCTTCCAAGCCCTTTTAACACTAGAAAGGCCAAGGCAGTCAATTTGACCGCAAGGCAATTTAATTCTTAAATATTTCACTAACTATGTTTTTGTTTCTTTTCATATTTTGTGACTTTTCCTAATTTGCTATTGTTAGGCTAAATCTTTATTTTAAAAATAAGATGATATATAATGTTGTTTACGAGATTCGAGCACAAATACCTACTAAGACCGCGCACCGTCAATTTGACGGCATACAATATAAAGGCAGCGAACAACGATCTCTTGAAACTAAAGTGGATATTTTTGTTTTTGTTTATGTTCAATTGAATTCTGAGTATATTGTTACTGCTTAGCTTGTTTATATTTTATAGTAGATATTGGTTTCGAGTAGTCGAAACGAAATGAGTCGCCGCCTCAGAAGTTCTCAAATAGAACAAGAACTGTTGCGATTTATGGATATACAAGAAGACGTGTCAGGTGATAAAAGTAGTGATGATATAACAGGCAGTGCTAGCGAAAACCGTGATGCAGAATTTCAGCCGGAACAGGTCACTTCTTCATCAGAAGTCAAGTAGATTTATCTGCTACAAATAACGATATTATCGTAAATTCGCGCAGAGTACGCGGGGTATCTGATAGATCCATTTACGGCGGGCGAATAGCACGCGGTGGACGATCAGCTAGCTGCTAGGACATCTTCAGTACCAGAAGTCAGTATGTTACAAGTAGCAAGTAACGGCGCAAAATGGACTTGTATTCCTCCAGACGCTAGTGGAGTAGGACATCGTAGCCAGCAAAATATACTTCCTGGCCTGCCCTGTTCACGTTTTTTTGCAATATACTGATTTAGCAGCTACAAACCCGTGAATTCTATGTCAAAAAGTCATAGGAATCAAATTTAATCCTTCAACTAGTGAGCGAAATAGGTGCAGAGTATGTGAAAAAAAAATCCACTTCAACTGCGACTCAAAGACAAGAAACTAATTCTGAAACAAGCGAACCATGTACTACAAACAATAAGAGACGGCAATGTCAAATCCATATAATATTAATGATTGGTCAAATCAAGGTCTTAGTAATTGTTAAAAAAAAACATGTGAAAAAAGGTATATCTGTAAAAAAGTTCTTTGTAGAAAATGTACAAGAGTTAAAAAAAAAACTATTACTTGCTACAAATGTTACTCAGTTTAGTGCTAAAATTGTTTACTATTAATAAAATAATAAGTTTATATTATTTTTATTCAAAATATGCAATAATACCGTCAAAGTGACCGCTGCGGTCTTCGAAGGTATAGCATGAAGCCCGGCCTTTCTAGTGTTAAGATTAGCTCAAAAGAATAATAAAAATTTCTAGATTTTTTGTTTTGAAATAATCAGCGTTTCTATGTTAACATTAAAATGGTGACTAATAACAAATTAAGAAAAGCATAATAATTAAACAAATTGTGATAATTTATTTTTGTTAACGGATTATTGTTTATTGATTTGTCTACTTACGAGTAGTACCCAATTTTTTTTATTCCTTAATATTATTATTTAATCACTTAAAATATTTTTTTAGTTCACGTAGTAGATTGCGGCAAATCACGCGAAATCCGAACCACGCGGTTTTACCGTTACTTTCGCCGCTCAATAAAAGCTATAAGGATTATTGGTAAGGTTACAGGATCTAGATTTTTTTTTAGGAAATTTCCAGCTCTTTAAGGATCTATTTTCAAATTTTGATTATGTCAAATAGTTTTCGAAATATTAAAAAAAAGCCAAACCCTTCTTTTTAGATTTATTTAATTGTTTATAACTTTTGCATTTTTTTTCAGCCCCTCTTGGAATTTTGATAGAATGTTCTAGATGGTATTACGAATCGAATGAGACCAAAATCATAATTTTCAGTGCATGAGATCAGGTTTTGACGAAAATGGCACTTGTAAAAATGCTTTTTGTTATGCAATTTGTGGAGAAAAAGTTGGGTGGCTTGTACAATGTAAGTACATGTAGCAGTTTTTATCAACTTATACTAACGGACACAAACACCGTCGGAGTGGGGTGTGTTAGGTCTTTTCGTTACGGAATTTCTTGATTCGGTCGCCGCGCTCAAAGCTTGAGATAAAAGCTATACAATAGCTTAAAAACAAATGTATAATAATAATGATTATTCTTGTTTTTAAGTACTTGTGGATTGCGTCGCAATGATTTTGCGACCATTACTTTTCTTATCTTTATCAGTAAACGCTAATTGAAAATCTTAATTATGGTCAACATTTTGGTGCATTAAAGATTTTAGCACTTCGGTAACATTATCTTAATTACACACGAAAGCTTTTATCCTCGTGTCGTGACGTCCACCGCCATTTTTATTTAGGTCTTACATACCCTCCATGTGCAAAAGTGGCATATTATTTTATTATTTTATTATTTTATTATTTGGCCTCTCTTTGGACCATGATTGACTAATTATAATTATTACAACCGATTAACAATGTGTAACGTGGCACAGGTTTTGATAAAATTAACTGCTATAATTTAATAACTATTAATTTTTCCGTGACAGAACTAGATAAGTAAGTACTTTGAGTTTCGGGTTTTGTCACGGCAAATTAGAATAGTTTGCGTACTGTCTATGCAAATTAACCCTTAACCACCTACCACATACAATTGTCACACAACCATCTGCCATACGTCTGTGAGACCCCGGCTAAAAAACATATAATAACTATAAATAAAATGGGGGAGACAAATATTAATTTAATAAATTGTATTTAGGCACTATTAAACTCTTTATTTTAAAAATAAAAACATGAATTTCAACAATATTTTTCAAATAATACAGCATATTTGGTACAATCTCGTGTTTTTGGCTTACCCACTAACACTTTCAGAAAATAATTTCTAAAAATAATATTAAATTGATAAGAAATTAGTCTTACATTTTTATATAATTAAATTAACAAGGAACTTTAAAAAAAATACTAATACTCATTATAGTTACTAATTCTACAAAATTGCAGGTTCCAAACTTAGAGCTTTCTAAGGCCTTGAAGACAGATCTTGTCGGAGCATTCGAGGCAAATAGGAGCTTTGCATTCAAAACACATGTGTTGTGTTTTATGTTTTTTTTTTTCAATATTCGTAAGTGGAACTGTCAGTCACTCTTCATCAGTGCTGCAGCATGGGATATTTGCTGGAAAATAAAGTTTATCTGAAGGATTTTTCATATCACGTTACAGTTTCACATTGCTTTCACAACGAGCTCTAAGCGATCTCGTAAACTGTTCAACCAGTTTCTTCATTTAAATATGTAACTGCTTTCAACCTTTTGTCTATGTAGCTGCACAGATAGGTTCACTAGAGCGCAATTTCAGGCAGGGCAGATGACCAACTAAAGTCATTTTTGCCAAAATAACCATTCTTCCTAGATCTAGATCGAATTTCCGCTAATGGTACATCATCCTCAAAAGAAAACTCTTGGTCACTTTCCGAAAGAATATCACTTTATGAAGGAGAGCTTCTTTGCACTACAGTTGGCTCTCCGTATTCGGAATCAGACACTCCACTATGAACTATATTCTTCCAATACAATATGATTAATTTTGACCGGCTCCACATCGCTGCATTCGTCGTTCAGTATGTTTTCATCATCTGTCAGGCCTTGGTCCAACCAACGCTCAATAAGAACTTAATTTAGAGCCATTATTTCCAAAACAATAAAAAAATTACAATCGAAAAAACTTACGTAACCACCTGACAGGGGTCTCTCAGACCCCCGCAAGTCTTTATAAGGTAAATGCATGCACGCCAAACTTCGCCGACCCGTAGGGCGATAAATAGGTTCGCAGGGAAAAGGTACAAAACCCAACAAGTCGATACAACACTCCGGCGCAAAAATATTAACAAAAATAATATCCGCGGGGTCTGTGAGACGTATGGCAGGTGGTTAAGGGTTAAGTCGCGGGCAACGTATTATAATAAATAGCAATCGTTCGACTTTGCAATGGAAATTCTTTATCTACGTCAGAAAATATAAAGCCTTATTATTTCAGAAAGACCCATCTCTTGAATACAAACTAGAACTACTGAGTTAGAACTTTCTTTCAAACTCTCGAACTGCGCAGCGGCGTATAAACGATATTGCATTTATTTCTGTAATCAATCATAATATTTTTAGCATTAAAAGGCAATACATCAGAGAAATAACAGCTGACATATTCAAAATTAATGCCCAATCCCTCAAAATATATGGGCGGGGAAGGATTGCGCGCAAATTGGACCACACAGGTCTTGATACTTGAAAGAAGGAATTGAATTTTTACGAGTACCAAGAAAGGATGTTGGCAAGTCACTTTACATTTACTGCCCTGCTACGCTACCCGTGCCTTCTGAAAGATGTTTATAAAAACCAGCAATCATAATATTAACTGTTACTTAGCATAGCAAGACAATGCATTATACATACTTATTAAGTGAGTACGAAAACTATATAACAGAACGCATTTTGCTTATAGATTTTACACAGGTACAAAACCTCAATACTTTTGATTCCTAACTTATGAAAATGTTAAGTATTTTTAAGTAGACATAAGCTTTCTTTGAAACCCAAACACGAACTCTTAACGCGAACGGAGGGACAGTACTCACCAATCTCCTTTTACAATTTTCTTGTAGTCGAGGGGCTAAGGAAATATATTTCGAACTGATTTCCTTTCACATATTTTCAGCATCTCCTTTATTTTGACTTGAATAACGCTATTGGATTCTTTTCAAAGGTGAATACAGAGTGTCTGCGATAATTTTTCGGTTCGTTACACGACGAGGTCAAGTGCGAATTTCGGAAGATTCGGGTGTGGTTATAGCCTGACAATATACCTACTAACACCGAGATATCGTGACATCATTTCCTATCTATATTATTCTTGACTCAGACATTTTTGTTAGAATATTATGACTTGATATAAAATGGAACTCCTAATTGATCTAATTAGGAATTTAAAAATTTATTATAATTATTATTATAGTAATTTGTAATAATAAAACTCCTGAGAAACCTTTTCACAATGTTCAGACTTTGCTTTGAGAGCTTTTAGGGGATAAATACTTCGAGATATTAACGGCCAGAAGGTTTTCGGGAATAAAATCACAAATTCCTTGCACTTAACTTTTATTTTAAACAACTTATATTTCCCTTAACTATAACAAGTTGTTACTGTCTCAAAATATGATCAACAACTGAACCGCCAAAATGGCGACACTGAACTTTTATAACTAGTCAGTGACGCCATTTCTACCGGAAGTTCCCCCAAAAGAATAATCATTAAATTTGAATATTAAATAATTAAATTACATTGAAAAATTACTTTTAATGATTATTCAATTGGTTAATAAATTTACAATTCATAAATGCAACGGTTACAGAATATTGTAACCAAAAATGATTAATTAATATTAAATAATCTACACCGGATGTACCGGATGTTTCATTAAAATTAAATACAACGGAAGTGTTAAAAAATAAACAATTTCTAACAATCGGCCATACTGACAAAAAGTTTGACCTCAAACTTATATATCGTATACAATATCATAAAAACTAAACTAAAATATAAAAATAAATAAATTTTATAATCATGTAATATCACTTAAATTAAATTCATGAGTAACAATAAAATTTGTTTCAAATAAGTTATAATTTTATACATGCAATAAAATAGTAATTAAATTTTAAATTAACAAACAAAATATTATGTCCTTCAAAATCAACAATCATAATTAATCATCTTTTTTTTTTTATAGTGTACATTTATATTGTTGTAACTTGTAATTATATCATATTATAAACTTTGTGAATGTGGATAGGAAAGTTCATCTATTCCACCTGATATTTTAATAAAAGAGTACAACTTGGAAAATTCATCAAGTGTTATAATATTATGTATATTATGTATGTATCTTGAAAAATAATAATGATATAACTTGGAAAATTCATCAAGTATAATAAAATATATTTCTACAGTTGGATTGGAAAGTTCATCAAGTCCAACTATAATTTAAATAAATGACTCGGAAAGTTCATCAAGTCCGACTATAATTTAAATAAATGACTCGGAAAGTTCATCAAGTCCGACTATAATTTAAATAAATGACTCGGAAAGTTAATCAAGTCCAACTATAATTTAAATAAATGACTTGGAAAGTTCTTCAAGCCATTAATAATTATTTTCATAATATAAATAAATTAAATTGACTTCATTACTATTTTAATATTTTTCTCAAATCATTTATGATTCTTCTTCACTATCAGAACTAGAACTTTTATTAATACGTATGTTTATCTTATTAATATGACTGCCCAAATGTTGCAATATTTACGTTTTCCCAATTCTGTACCCGGTATAGTGGAAACTTCATATCTGTCATTGTCAAGAATTTTCGTTATTTTATATGGACCTGAAAAATTGGGTAAAAGCTTTCTTCTTTGGCCTTCATTCGAGGGCACTTGTTTATTTATTTTAACTAGATCACCGATTTTATATATGGTAGGACTCTTTCTATTTTTATCAAAACGTTGTTTCTGACTAGCTTGATATTTTTCAATGTGTTCCGTTATCTCTCACCTAAGCTCTTCAATACTTTGATTAGGATCACGGGATTCTAAGAAAAGATCGCTAAACATATTTTCATTCGCGTGATTTAATGTTCGACAAAATAAAGCTTCAGATGGGGTTTTGCCAATCCCTTTATTCAATGTGTTATTCAGCCCCCATAGAATTCTGCCTAGTTCCTGATCCCATTTAGTTTCACCAAGCTTATCAGTGTAAGAAGCTAAGGAACCTAGCACCGTTTGGTTATACCTCTCAACCTGACCATTTGAACGTGGAGAGGTAACTGCGTTTAGAATATGCTTTATTTTTGAATCAGTACAATTTTTTTTTAAATTCTTTAGATGTAAACGTAGTTCTTCTATCAGATATGAGCCTAGTTGGAAAACCAAATGTGGAAAAGACATTATCTAGAGCCTTTACAGTAGCAGAGGTTTTTAAATTACGAAGTGGTTTAATAATACAAAATTTTGTTTAACCGTCAACAATTAAAAGTAAATACATATTACCTCGACTACTTTTTACAAATGGCCCTAGGTGATCAATGTGTATAGTATGAAAAGGGATATCTGGTTTCGGTATAGGATGTAAAAATCCTTCTTTTTTACAAGATATTACATATTTGTAGACAAACTTTTTCATTTTCGGAAACCAGAAATCCCTTTTTATTCTAACTAAGGTCTTCTCCACCGAAAAGTGTCCGACATCGTCATGGTTCAGACGTAATATTTGGAATCTAGCCCTCTTTGGTACAACCCATTTAAAATCATTCTCTCCGACTTTCCTAAATAATTTATTATCCTTCATCAAGAAATTTTGCTTTATGTCTACTAATTCATTGTATTTAGAGTCTTCTAAAACTTGACGAATATGAGATATTTTGAGGTCTGTCAGTTGTAAACTCATTAACCAGTCATGCTGAGTTATAGCCAATGTTCGCACTATTTCTGGTTCGGATTCTTCACAAACCAAGTCTACCGGATTGTGACTAAGTGCATCCACGTGCAACATATTCGTCTGTTAGGACGGTAAATAATATTACAATAATATTCCTGAAGAGTGAGCCACCATCTAGCTATTATGGGTAAAATATCTCGTTTTGAAAAATTTGCACGTAAGGCATTGCAATCAGTCACAATGGTAAAACTGGTACCTAATAAATACACCCTAAATCTATTTAATGACGTAGTCACAGCTAATGTTTCTAAATCATATGCATGAAATTTTTGTTCATCAATTGTAGTTTTTCGGCTATAAAACGTTATTGGCTTCAGAGGAGAATTTTCTGACTCTTTTTGCAAAATAATTCCAGCTAGTCCAATTTTGCTTGCATCAGTGTGAAGCTCGGTAATGTATTTTGGGTTATCAGTGCTAAAACGGGCCTTTGAATCAATTTTTCCTTAAGAGTATTGAAAGCCTATACTTGGTCATTGCTCCAGTTCCAAATTTGGTTCTTTTTTGTTAAATCAGTCAAAGGGCGTGCAATTACTGAAAAATCTTTTATAAATCTACGAAACTAGCTTGCTAGACCTATAAATTGCCTAACTTCATGAATATTCTTTGGGGTGGGGAAATTTTTGACTGCTTCTATTTTAGTTTTACCCGGCTTAATACCTTCATACGAGATCTTGAAACCTAAATAATCTATGTTTGTTTGAAAAAAGTTACATTTTTTAATATTTAAAGTGAGATTTGCTTCGTTTAATAATTTAAAAGTATTTTCTAATTTTTGAACATATTGTCATTAAAATCTTTAGATACAACAATAATGTCATCCATATATGCTACTGCTGGTTTATTACTTCCATCTACTGAGTTAAGTTTTAAGGCCTTATTAATTGTTCTTTGAAAAATTGCAGGAGCGTTTACTAAACCAAAAGGCATTCTCTTAAATTGATATAAACCATCAGGGGTAATAAATGTAGTTAAATGTCTACATCCGGGGAAATAGGAATTTGGTAGTAACCACTAGTTAAATCAAGATTGGTAAAAAACTTGCTACCATTCAACGAATCTATTTGATCTTCGATACGAGGAAGTGCAAAATGATCTTTAATGGTGCGACTATTTAAGGCTCTGTAATCAACACACAGACGTTGGCCTGCTGTTTTCTTTGAGACAAGCAGAATTGGACTCGCATAAGAAGAGGAAGACTCTTCTATTATTCCATTTTGCAAAAGTTCACCTACCATGTTTTTAACAGTTTCTCTATCTCTATAGCTCAACCTATAAGGCCTAAACACAACAGGAGTATGATCCGATAACTTTAAATCCATTTCGGTTAAATTAGTACATCCGAGTTAAGAAAGATTTTGGGCAAAATGCTACGATAAACTTGAATCAACTGATATACTGCATCTCTTTGTTGAGGTGTAAGTTCATTATTAATATTAATTTCTTTATAATCTATTGTTTCGAATCTAGCTTGAGTTTGTAAACACATTTCGCCCATGACTATTAACAATGTCGGATGTGCAAAATCGACAATTTTTTTTATTTCATAAAACATGACCTTATAACCAAGGCTATCATTAGCTGAAAAGATAAAATCTATAATATGCATAGTTTCTGAAATAGCTACATTAAAAATGTCGTATATTACTAAGAAAGTCCGCTAACAATGTCGGATAGTCACTACCTACGTTGTTAACGGGACGCGGGGGCGAGTGAGAGCGCTCGATGTGCCACTTCCGACTATGTTAACCTCAATGAATGGACCTCGCGCTCTCACTTGTTTGTTTTTTGCAACCTTCTTTATATTTTTTAATTTTCGACGCGATTTTTGATGTCTAAAAGATCAGCACGGCTAATCAAACTAAGTACTCAACAAAATTAAGAAAAATATAGTAATAGGGAATAAAATGCTGATGGAAATATTATGATCGAAGCTAATACTAGTGATTAAAATGGTATTTACCATTCTTTATTATATTTTTTAAAGATTTTGAACAGTATAGCTTATGTTTTATTGCTTTAGATTTGATTATAAGATAAACACTTACCTTCATTAACATTCTATCGTAGGTCATTTAAAATTGTCGGATGTGCCACATCCAACGTTCTTAACCGGTGTTTCAAATGTGTAAAATGTCGGTTGTACCACATACGACATTCTTAATCGGTTTTATAAAAGATTAAATTGTCGGTAGTACCACTTCCAACATTGTTATGCGGATTTATAAATTGGTAAAATGTCGGTAGTACTACATCATAATCATTTCCTTTATTTTTCTTATTGATTAAATGGCGCTTGTAGTTTGTACAATATCTGTCGTTGCTTACCGACTTTAAACAATTTTCAGAAGGCTTCAAAATAGGTCATTTTTGTACGAAAATTAAGTCTTTGTTGGCACACATACATAATGAATGAATATAATTTTTTAATTCAATAATCGTGTTTTGGCGATCTGGTGTCTAGTAGCTGTAATAAAACATATACATAACAGTAATAAAACATATAAGCTATACTGTTAAAAATCGCAAAAAGGCGAATCGTAAACTTAGGGATGGGGATTCTTGCCGAAAAAGATCGATTTTTAAATCGATTCGAATCGTGACCTGATGAATCGATCCAAAAAATAATCGAGGTCGAAAAGATCGATTTCCAAAAAATCGATCTTTTTTCAAATTAGTTTTACAGTGTAAGTAATATATCAAATTTATAACAAACAAGACAAATGTAAAGGGCCCACGAGACGGTCAAACTGTTTGACTCAAACACGTAAATTTTGGTTTGACTCAAACCATTTTGATCGTTTACAAAGCTAGTTTGAACGCTTTGTCAAACATTTACGTGTTTGAAGCTCTTGTGAATTGTGTTTGACGCGCGGTTTGATCGTGTTCAGATGTGTTTGAACAAACTTTGTACCATTCTTTGGAGTACATTATTTTTAACCGACTAAAAAAGAGGAGGTTATCAATTCAACGCGTATGTATGTAATATTTCCAGAACTGCCCAGTTTTCGTATATTATGTTAGTCTATATCAGCATCTGAACAAATGTGCAAAATTTCAAAAGTGTATGTCGCCACCTTGGGGAAGAAAGGTCGTAAAAGCCATTTTGGCGAAAATGAGTTATGAATGCAGTCCTACTTAAAATTTTCCGCTCTATCGATTGGTGTATATAACTTTTGTCAAATCGCAAAACAGAGGCTTTTACGACCCACGTGATTTCAACGTCTAAACAGGCTTTTTGTGGGAATTTACGGTGTAAGAACCAAAAAAAATATTATTCCTGTGAATAAGAGTCGTAAAATATAGTAAGTTTTGGGCAAGCTAGGTGTATTAACAAAGTAAAAAATGGTGATTGGTCGTAAAAACCAAAGTTTGGTACACTTTTGATTTACAGCCATATGGTTAGTGGAATTTGGTTTATACGCCCATAATTCAAAGATGTACTAGTGCTAAAGTTTATACACCCATTTAAAATGCACTCGCGAGGTGGAACAGTCTTTTAAACCCCTTTAAATATATTTTTTATATTGAAAAAATCGTAGATCGTTTTCAAGGTGTCGGCCGGCGTGGTCTGGATCATAATATAATATCATAATAAATAAACATAATAAAAGATAGCGACAATACTGTTGTGGTGTGAGTGTTTAATAATAAATTGTACAATAGTACACAATAATAAAATGTGCAATTTATATTCTGTTATTGCATGGTAAGCGATGTTTTTAATATGTTATTGCGATTGATAACCGGCTAGATTTTTTACTTAAAAGTTGAAGAGTGCTCCAATCTCTGTTAAATTTGGAAATCAAACACGTGAAAGGTAAGTATTATCATTGACACAGAGTATGTAGGTACTTTTTTTGTACGTCCATGGTAGGTACTTTATTATATTTTAACAGGTATTTTTATTTGCCTACTTCTTTTCTTATTTTTTTCTAATTTGTTTCGAAAGAATCATTAGTAAAATAATATTATAATAATATAGTTAACTATATCCAATTGAAATGACAAACTTAGTGTTCGTATCGAAATAGTTGAGGTCGTAACGAACGTAAGCCGGGATACTACATGGCTTTTACGCCCCAATTCGCTTAATGAATTTTTCTACTTTTAACGTATTAGTGGTTTTTATGACGTAGTTTATAATTTCTTAAGGTTTTAACTTCCTTATTTCGACTTATCCTTCGATCGTGGATTCTTGGAAATCTATTGTTATTCTATTGTGTCTCGCTCACCGGTGAGCTTATGGGGCTTGATGGGTTAATAAACTGTACTAAAGTTTTACTACATAATAATTTCTCGATTAATATAATGAATAATAATTAATCATAATATTAAAATACGTTAATATGATTTCTTAAGTTTACGCGAGTATCACTCATGAGTCATGATACTTGGCTTAAACACGGATTTTTTCGCGGGGCACTTTTGTTAGTCCCAACGTGTCGAGGAATGTTTATTAAATAATCAATATGTATAAACAAGGAGGATTCGAAGGCCATACGACAAGATATATCGTCATTCTTACGACGACGTAGTTTGGCGCCCAAACCAAATCTTTCCCGGGAACAAATGAGTGCATTGCAAAACTTACGCTCCAGATCGGATATTACTATTCTCCGCGCAGACAAAGGTAATGCCATGGTGATTATGGATACAACAAATTACAGTGACAAAATGCAACGTCTTTTATCGGATGAAAACACTTACGAAAAAGTCAAAACGGACCTCACCAACAAAGTTTTGAAGACAACTCAAAATCTCATCAAAAAGTACTCCGGTCTCCAACTCACTGAATCTGTATCCCAAATTCTTGTTGCCTTCATGCCCGAAACCTCCAAAGTTGTATGGTTTGCCAAAGATACACAAAGCCAATGCTCCTCTTCGACCAAGTGTAAGCCAAATTGACTCACCAACCTACAAACTGGCTCAGCTGGTAGCTACTGTACTCTCATCTCTACGCGGATAGACCAAGGCCCATGTAAAGGATTCCTACCACTTTGTTGATGAGATTAAACATATACGCCTCAGAGATAATGAACAACTGGTCAGTTTTGATATACAATCCGTGTTCACTTGCCTACCAATACAGCATAGTATCGAATTTGTTACAAGAAGGCTCAGAGAGAACAACTTACCTGTTGAATATGCGGACCTGTTAGAACACTGCCTTACATCTGGCTATATGTTGTGGAATTATGACTTTTACAGGCAAGTATATGGTGTAGCGATGGGTCGTTTCACCTGTTGTGGCTGATATTTTTATGGAAGACTTTGAGAAGTTAGCACTTGAGTTCTCACTTCTACTTGGTACAACTAATATATATTCTGTGCTTCTACAAGCGGTATGTAGATGATACTTTCACAATATTACCCTCGGACAAAGTATCCATATTTCTTGAGCACCTGAACAGCCTCAACTCCAAAATACAGTTTACAATGGAGTTGAAGAAAGATAATTCTTTAGCTTTCTTAGACTAAGCAATCCTGATGGCACATTGGGTCATACGGTGTATCGCAAACCTACACACACAAATAGATATTTAAATGGTTCCCATCATCACCCAGCACAGTTATGTACTGTTGGCAAATCTTTATTTCAGCACGAGGAATCTGCGATGAACAGTATGTGGATACTGAGCTTCATCATGTTACACAAGTTTTACGCAACAATAAGCTTTGGATACCACGCAGACATTACCATTTATAAAGGGAGTCACTGGTAAAGTTAGCTATATTCTAAGGGAAGCTTTAATAAAAACGTACTTTAAGCCGCCCAAAAATATCAGCCAATGTTTACCATCAGTGAAATGCATCTTACCCCTTCAAGATGCAGGAAACTACAAACTCGATTGTGATTGTGGCCTCTCTTAATATAGGGCAAACCGCAAATATATATAGGGCAAAAGAGCCATCAAAATCCGTATCATGGAATACATTGCAGATGTCAAACACCGTAAGAACACCAAGTCCGCAATTTGTGATCTGGATCAACCTCGCCACTACATAAGATTCGATAAGTCACAAGTACTGGCTACCCACAAGTAAAGAAGCAAGATACCGCCCAAGAAAGATAAGCGAGGCCATAGAAATTAAAAAACACCCAAATTTTAACCGAGAAGATGGCTGTGTTTAACCAGTTAGCTAAGCGTCATCTAGCTGTAGTGTTGAACGTTGCCGTCAACAAGTCGCCATAATATTATATAAGCTGCAACCTTCTAAGGTTTTGTTTTTTTTTAAGTTACTTTCAACATTGTGTTCACTTTTTATTTTACAAAGAAACTTGATTAAAATATGTTTTTTTGTTATATATATTTTCAATTTTTCTACAGTGTAATTTAGAAATTATATAGTTACCTTCTTATCAATAAACACTTAATAACTATCACTTTATAAAATATAAAATTGGATTAATTTTATGTAATTAAATTTATTTCACCTACGCAAGATGGTTTTTGTTACCCAAGTTTATAGTGAAGTAGGTAAAGTTATAGCAGTTACGACTCTGGACGTTCCTATTTACTGATTGTACGACTCTCTCTATTTTATAGTCGTGGTTTTTACGCCCAACAACAGAAAAGTTCATGAAATATCTTAAAAAATCATGGGGCGTATAAACCATTTTTACGAAAAAATTGGGTCGTAACTCCACGCTTACTTAATGTCATACACATGGACATTAAAGGTTTACCATTCGAAGGGCCGTAAAAAAATAATATATGTCACTTAATTGGGCTAAATAATATTAGAAAATAAAAATTTTACAGCCGATTTATTTTTTAAATTTTTGTTTTTTGCTTCTCCTGTAAAGTCGGGTTTTGGTTTTTACGACCTTTCTTCCCCAAGGTGGCGATATATGTTTTTATGTTTGTGTTCACCTATCTCCGGAACTACAAGTCCGATTTAAATATTTTTTGTTGTATATAGGTATTGTTTAACTTGGGAGACTTCTGCAAGTTTCATCAAAATAGGTTTAGTAGTTTTTGAGATAGGGAATTTAATTTTCAATTTCGTTTTTAAGTCGGTTTTATCTTTTAAAAAATAATATTTATTCGTCACAAGACGTGTACCCCACAGCGCGTATTGAACCAAACTGCGCAGTGTCGTTTGACAAACCGTTCAAACAGACATCAAACGGTTGCATCAAACACGTAAGGTTTGAATCAAACCGTTTGATCGTCTCGGGGGCCCTTTATAATTAACGATCTTTGAATCAGTAAAATCAATGAATTCGATAATAACAATTATTTCATTTACCATATCAAAGTATCAGTTAAGGTGAAAACAAGACTTTTTTTGCGGCATGCACGATTTGTGCGTCGCGTCAGCCAAGCTAGTTAGGAGGTTAAAGGTCCCTACCTTAAACTATGGAATTTAATACGAAATTTAAAATCAGATTTAAGACTCGAGGATTATTTATTTTCTTCAAAAAATTGCAATTTGCAAATTGCAATGTCAATCATGTTGCGGCCGCACATGCGTAGTGAGTCGTGCTTGAGACGATACCATTGGTCATTGGACGATCTGCGTGTATCGTCCAATGGTATCGTCTCATAGCACGAAGCTTCGTGACGATAGACGAATCGCGGCCCGCGGCATCACACTTTTCAGCACAGATCTATACTAATATTATAAAGCGGAAGAGTTTGTTAGTTTGTTTGTTTGAACGCGCCAATCTCAGGAACTACTGGTCCGATTTGAAAAATTCTTTCAGTATTAGATAGCCCATTTATCGAGAAAGGCTATAGGCTATATTTTATTACGCTAAGACTAATAAGAGCGAAGAAATAGAGGAAAATGTGGAAAAAACGGGGGAAATTATTTGAAAGGGCTTATTTGAACGCGCTAATCTCAGGAACTACTGGTCCGATTTGAAAAATTCTTTCAGTGTTAGATAGCCCATTTATTGAGGAAGGCAATAGGCTATGTTTAATTACGAGAAAACTAATATGAGCGAAGAAATAGAGTAAAATGTGGAAAAAACTGGGGAAATTACTTGAAATGGCTTATCTCACGAACTACTGGAGCAATTTTTATGTTATTTGGCACTGATAAGAAGTAGACCACGTAAAGGATCATAGGCTATTTTTTGTGGACCAATTTGTCTCGGAAATATCTAATTTACGCGGACGAAGCCGCGCGGAACGTCTAGTACAGAATACAGATACAAAAAAAAGATATACAAACGAGCATATAACCTCCTCCTTTTTGGAAGTCGGTTAAAAATTCAAATTCAAATTCTTTATTAACCATACAATAATATACAATAGTAAAGCTAGGTAGCGTACATAACGTCGTCTAAAAAGTAAAAAAATAATAAATAATAATTATAAACGTATTTTTTTTATTGATGAGAAGTAAGGAGAAGGATACTAAACATACAGCTCACTCTTGTAATACGGGCCTTCAAACAGAAAAATCGTAACTCGATTTTAGGGTGTCTAAGATCGATTCACGAGATCGATTCAATGCGTTGGATCGATTAAAAAGATCGATTTTTTTGCTCCAAAAGATCGATTTTGCGATTAATTGATCTCAGATCGCCAACCCCAGTTTAACTTCAGTCACAAGTTTTTCCTATAATATATTATTATAATTTTCTCAAATTCGTTGAGTAGCTAGTTTGATTAGCCTTGCTGATCTTGTAGACATTGTAAATGCAGAGCTTGCACTATGTCTAACAAACATATAGATTTACTCAGATTATTTAAAAGTGAAATTATTATTCTCAAAAATACGATAGAACAAATAGAGAATCTCGGATGAAGAAGACTGCTTTTGATTAATTAATCAAATAAATATTAATCTAAGCTTTTCATGAAAACGAAGGCTGTGGTAGCACGTAAGTGCCCTAAAAATGTAGAGATTTTTAAGAACTATGTACCTGATTTCGCAAACTTCGTTTCGCTGATAAATTAATGGACCTTCAAAACAGTCAGTCCTTCGTCAGTATTTTCTGTATTTCCCACATATTTGGGCAAATTTATCTCTCCAGCGTATTTGGCAGATGTCGATAAGATCCATAGCAAGTTGTTCGACTTGGAAAATATAATATTTTCCATTACAAATTCGTGGTAGCCACCGCCGTTGCCGCGTCGGCGTCTTGTTTTAAGCTTTAATCAAACTGCCCTAACTTCTAAAATATTTGCCCCATGATAATAATTTACAAGACAATTCTATTCTTTACACAATCACAATTAACATTTTGATATTTATTTAGGTAAGGATCGATTGTTAATATGCAAAAAAAGCCACGCTAGTAGGAGACGATTTGAAGGTTATTTTTTAATGAAGGAAACGGTTATTATTCGTTAGCTATAAAATATACATATACGCTGTCCTGGACTTTTTTGTAGATAATGATGAACACTATAAGTATTTGCAATATTATATCTATGAATCAGCTGTATTTTTCGCAGCGCAAGCGAAGTAATGTAATTTATTGCAAATTTTTACCACTTTGGGTTATATTTTTGCGATTTTCGGTATGATCCCTAGTATTTTTCTGAATATTACACTGCCTATGTTCTTTGCAAACAATGTGGCTTACCAAGGGTAAAAGAATTTTTAAAATTAGTTCTGTAGTTATTGAACCTATTCAATACAAACAAAGATACAAAGACTTTTCCAAACACGAAACAAACTTTTCCTCTTTATGATTGATACAAAAAAAATATTTATTTTGTTAAGTTAATTTAAGTTATGATATCAAAAAGTCAACAAAATAGTGATGGCAATAATTTTTAATTTCAATGTTTTAAGTTACAGACGAAAATTTGATTTTCAGAATTATTTACGTCATAAGAAATGTTTTGTATTTTCATACATACATTGTTTTCACGTTTTATTTTACAGAAGTTCATAAAAAAAGATATATTTTCTTTAAATTGTTGTCATTTTTGTTGGTAATTTCTACATACGACATATTTTTAAAATAAAAGTTATCACTTAACAATGGTGTAAGTGCCACTTCCGACAAGCAATCATTGATTTTGTACAAGCAACAACGTCGGTTCTGGCACTTCCGACAAATCAGCATTACTCGTACTCCGTTAAAAAGGTCAGAAGTGACTTTTCTCATATTTATTCATAAAATACGGGATACTCCTAATAACATACTAAACGTAAATAGCTTATAGAGCACAACCCTGAAATTTCATGATTCTACTTGAAATAAGTAAAAAGTTATTCACAATTTAGACTTTGAATCGCTCTCCTGTAAAGTTGCTGTTTTTCACATCCGACATTGTTAATAGTCATGGGAGATTTTAGGTTTGTCATTAGAAATGTCAACTTTTTCAAACCGGAGTAGATGGAGCGACCACAAAAACTGAAATTTTACCTTTGCTTACTGAATAAAGACCTTCTTGTATCCAATATTCTATTCCACAATAATTACAATAACTGTCACGGATAAAAATTATTCCATCTGATATATCCTCTGTGAAACAAGGTATTAATTCTATTTTATCAATATAGGTAGATTCGTAAGTAACCAACCGAACTAATGAGGCTTCATCTACAATATCAGGAAACGTATAGTTCCTATTTAAAATCTCAAGTGAATCTTTAGTTTTTAGTACTAAAATATGTGGCAACTCAGTAAAGTTTTGACCAATTAAAAGGGGCACATGTAATTGTAATGGTGGAATTACGAATGCATTTATCAAAGACTCAACCTTATCTATAGAAATTCTAAATTCCGTTTTGCCTATTGGTATAATAGTTCCGTTACCGATGCCCTTAATTACTGGCACGTTGTCGTACTTTATTACTAGTCCGTATTCGTCTACCAGTGCTTTACTTATTAACGAACAATCACTACCAAAATCAATAAAGGCAGTGATTATCTTAGAATAATTATTGTTGATATTAACTGGTTTATAAAATTTTGAATTTTGATTTTCAGATGAATCTATGTTCATGACACGCTTTCCTAAATTATTTTTGTTTTTATTTTTAAAACAATCTTCTTTTTTATGTCAAAATTTTTGACATGATTCACACTTTATTATAGGTTGATTGTTACATTGATTTACTGTATGACCTTGCTTTTTACAGTTAAAACAAAATAAAGCTCTACATTGCTTTAAGGTGTGCCCTAACTTTTTACAAAAGCTGCAAGTTATATCATTATTGGAGTTAGAAGTAGATTTTATTTTATTAATTTTGTTATCATGCCGATCATTACAAATATCTTTGAGAAAACAAAGCAAATCTTCGGGTTCTGTAAACCTTCCTGATAACGCGCTAGCTTTAAGGGTTAGATCTTCCAATCCGTGTATTATACAGTCGACCGCTTTTTTACCAACTATTTCGCAAGCATTCAATAGTAAAGTCTTATCATAATAATAATTGTCCAACGATTTTCCAGTTTTAAAACGCCTTTCTAACATTTCAGTTAAAAGATTACGGTAATTAGAATCAGAAGGAAAAGCCTTTTTTAGACAGTCCTGCCATTGTAACCATGTACGATTTACAGAATATAAATCCTCGTACCACCTTTTAGAATGACCCATTAAACGATGTAATGCAAAATGTAGAATTTGTTGTTCAGACCAATTATAAATTTGAGCACATTCATTAACCTTTGCGGTTCAATTTTCGATTCTATGATTTTTTGCGGTGGGATCATATTTTTATCAAAATGTAGCTTTTGAGAATTCTCAGATTTCAGGAAATTATTCATAAAGTTTAATAATGCCGATAAGTTTTCATTTGATGAGCCTAAGTTATTCAAAGTGTTGGCCATACCGGAAATATCCGCGCTGCCCCGATCTCTTCCTGGAGACCGATTGGGAGAATGAGAATAGCTCGATGAAGTTGATCGGTGTCGTGATGATCTCGGCCTGACGTCCCTCGACCTTCTAGGCATCATGGTAGGCATCATGTAGACTTTCAGAAAATATTTGCAAAAATTTATTCTGAATAAAAAAATTTGAGTTTTGAGTTTTTTTGAGTTTTTTATGATGGACGCTAGGACTTCGGAGCTCGCGGTGTCGTTGTCGCGAAGGTGACCGTTGCTTATTTGCAGATGTACTAGGTAGAATAGGACTACGTCTTCTTTGTGATGACCGGCTAGGCCTGGCCCACCAGTATCGTGATCTACTACGTCTGCTAGTTCCAGATCGCCTCTCATCCGTTATTTCTCGATAGCTACGATCTCGGTCCACTGACGGACGTCTTAAAACGTTTTCTGTAGTCTCATTCATACTTGATTTCGTGTGGCGTGAAAATCCTTTATCCAACTTCTGATATTAATGACCAGAAGGTTTTCGGGAATAAAATCACAAATTCCTTTCACTTAAATTTTATTTTAAACAACTTATATTTCCCTTAACTATTACAAGTTGCTACTGTCTCAAAATATGATCAACGACTGAACCACCAAAATGGCGACACTGAACTTTTATAACTAGTCAGTGGCGCCATTTCTACCGGAAGTTCCTCCAAAAGAATAATCATTAAATTGGAATATAAAATAATTAAATTACATTGAAAAATTACTTTTAATGATTATTCAATTGGTTAATAAATTTACAATTCATAAATGCAACGGTTACAGAATATTGTAACCAAAAATTATTAATTAATATTAAATAATCTACACCGGATGTACCGGATGTTTCATTAAAATTAATAATAATAATAATAATATACTTTATTGCATTCCACAAAATACATAAGAAAATAGTAAAAGCGGAGAAAGACAATACAATTCTGGCGGCCTTATCGCTAAATAGCGATATCCTCCAGGCAACCATCTTAAGACTACTACATTGATATTATGATAAATTAAAACGAGTGGATGCATAATGTGCATAACAAAAATTAAATACAACGGAAGTGTTAAAAAATAAACAATTTCTAACAGAGATGTCCATTTAGGTTGATAAAGTGTTAAAAATATACAGAACTAAATGCCTACTAATAATAATCTACCAATAATTATAGTCAACGCACAGCAGCGCAAATTTAATTATTATTATAATGCACAAAAATAATAATTTACCTAACAATGCTACTAGAGGCACAGAATATATATTAGTTGTACCTAGAGGCTAGAACCCACTCACTCACTTTTCGTAATTAATTTGGAATGGCTAGCAGTGTATTTCTAGATAGTTTACTGTTTTCTGGGACACTATTAACTATTTATAGTCTGAAGTCATTGTTCTTTGTTTAAAATAATTTGTTTCGTACAGTGATTGGCTCTCTGTGCTATTTCCAATGTGTTTTTCTGTAACTAAACTTGTAGACGCCTATTAACATTCTAAATATTAAAATTATTTTCTAACACTTCTTAGAATACATGGTGATTATACATGGTGATTAATGATTATACAATATACACGGTGTCTAGCGCTGATTCTGGAAATAATATTATTTACTAATGGAGTAAGGACCAGCGACAGCTATACTTACGTAATTTTTAAAAGCGGAAAGTTCTCTTGTGTATGGTTAGACCGACGCTGGATGGAGTTTTGGTAGCTGTTACTTTATGGCGCATTTTCACTGGTCGATAGGGCCCGCATGCGGGGTGCGGGAGATTTCTGAAACGCATGCTACGAGTTACGACCGCAATGACAATGCGCCATTAGTTGTCAATTAGTTGTCATAGACTCCCCGCATGCTGTATACCGTACGAGTTAACGACTAATAAAAATGCGCCCTTAGGAGGTTCTGAATCTGTTTTTTATCTTATTTTCTGCGGGATAACTGTAGGAAACTTACACAAAACTAGATGGTACCCGGAACTCCGATGCGCCAAAATTTGTTTATCGCGCAGGAACCGTAGATTTTTCTGAGATAAATCCTATGTCTTTTCCATAGTAAATTTCAGCAAAATTGGTTCAGCAGTTTAGGTGTAGACACACGAAGACACACTTTAGCATTTATAATAACATTATTAGCATGGATTATAATAATAATTTAAAAGTAAAATATGGTTAGTGTTACCATTAAATATTTGAGTAATTTATAAAATATGTATGTAGTTTATTTTATGATAATTTAAAAATTGTGGAAAGGTGTGTTTAAATTATCCAATTATTTTTTACCTTCACAAATTCTGTTTTGTCGAATTTCATGTTTTACATGGAACTGGTGTTGAGATACATTTTAACCCAAATTACCTATATTTTATTTACACGCGATAAATTATTATTAAATTATACATCATAAACGGTTTTTTGTGCAAGTTAAATGTCAAATTCTTTGCCCAATATGTAACAAACCGGATGACACTCCGCAAACTCTACTTTCCAATTTAATTTTATAATATAATAAAATCAGTGGGTTATTTTCAATATTTATTCTTCATTTACCGTGAAATTGTTACAAAGATATTGTTAAAATGGATTGAAGAACGAGAATGTATCGATTTCTATCTTTTTTATGTAGTTATTCAAAATTATACATAATTTGGTAAGATACAGTAATTGTAATCTTATATATTTAAACGAGCAATTCTTGTATATAATTGGAATCTCGGAATCGGCTCCAACGATTTTCATGAAATTTAGTATATATTTATTCGTGTTTTATCGAATACCGAGCAAAGCTCGGTCAAATAGCTGTATGTGACTTTAAATATTCTAAATTATGACATAATATTTTTATCTTTAGGGATTTACATTGAATATATATTATTATTAGGTACTTTAAATGTTAAGTAGGTACCAAACCGAGAAATTTCAGGGAAATGTCAGACTAATTATGAGACTTTAACATCAATTAAATTGCGAATTTTTGATATCGCTCGATCAATTTATATGGAGATAACAAGCCCGGCCTTGCGCCTGTCTTCGAGGTATTATGTATCAAAATCAATAAAATTGAAAATTTATTACCGTTGTTACCTAAAAGTGTAAAACCTTCAACACAAAAGTTCACTTGAACAAATCGAACGATTTTTGGTGTCGTAAAAAGTATTCCAAATTGAATAAAAAGACTCGGGTTCTTGAAAGTTCTTATTTTACAGATAAAGTCGGCCTTATACACAAACGCAGCCCATATTAATGGACAGCATTTAAATCATCCAAGGGAAGATTTTAGATCACGCCATTTGGATTCTTAGATGGCTCGTGTATGGCCAGCTTATCACAATCAAGTAACATCAACTTATGCGATCCCGATGTAGGTCTAATTTTTTTTTTATAAAACTAGAAGGCAAACGAGCAAACGGGTCACCTGATTGAAATCAACTATCGTCGCTCATGTATACTCGCAACATCACAAGAGTTGCAGGTGCTTTGCCGGCCTCTTCCTATAGATAAGAAGTTGCTTAAATTAACAATGTAATTATTAATTAATTTATCCCAAGATATAATTTACCCTACCCCCTGCCCTATTTACAATAATAATTGCTTTTTAAGCCCTATTCAGCTATACATTAAGAAGTTCAAAGGAAGGTTATCGAAAATCAAGCCTGACGTGTATAAAATATAAACTATAAAGTTATAGTTAGGTATATTAAATCGTTCGTATTTTAAACTCGCTGACAAGCCATATTATTTGCAATATTCATAGCAATAATTTTGCAGAATTTAAAAAAATATCAACAGGTGGGCAGCGTGATACAACTCATAAAAAGGCAATATTCTCAGAAGCTTATTAATTAGCAAGTATCAAAGGTAGAGTCGCCTAGTCTAGGATTAAAACCCACGCAGTATTTCAATTATCGGAAAACACTTTTCGAATGAACTAAAAAGAGAAGCGAGAACTAGTGTTGCCTTTATATAAGCACTACGGGATCGAAATTTAGGGTCAGATGTTAATTTAAATTTCAAATCGCTATGATGAAAGTTGGCCAGCAAATAGCGGTAGAGACCTTCACTCAAAAAGTTTTGATAGTTCTAAGCGGGTGTCGTTTTAATGGGCAGCATTATGATAGGTTTGATTGGTATACTTAATGTGAATAGGGTTAGAAATGACCTTGAGCTCGTAGTAATGGACCGCTAACAAAAAAAACTTTGGGTACAGTACCCGGCGATAAATATTGCACATCGACCTTTGGAAAGTGACAGTCGGCTAATTTCGGTTTTGTAGAGCGTTATCTCTTACACACGAAATAGAAAAAGTCCGGTATATATAATAAGCTGTTAAAAAAACCATAATTATTATGGTTTGCTTCTTTTGACAATTTTGTTATTCTTTGTATAAAATACACCAAATTTTTTATAAGTTATGGCTTTAGGTTCGGGTAAAATAAAATAAAAAAGCGTGTTCAAATTATTTTTACGTATTTAATTCTTTTGGAAAATTACAGCTGTAGCAAATTTAGGGGTGTTAACAACTCTAGATATATATTTTGAACTGGACGCGACTGCACTCTATTGAATTTGAACAACGACTGACATAATGTCAAATAGGTGTGTGCTACAAAGATAACGCTCTATGAAACCGAAATTAGCCGATTGTCTCTTTCCAAAGGTCGATGTGCAATATTTATTGCCGGGTATTGTACGTCTATAGATTACTGTGATAGGAGTTAGGACGCGGGATATTATGTCAGAAGTGACTATCAGCACTAATTACTTTAGAAAGAGGTTTTATATTATAAGGTAAAAATAATAATTAACATATTGATATTATAAATTGTCTATGAATTTTTTGTTTAAGTCAACGTTAAGTTGGATAGTATTGTAATAATATAATCACTAAAATCAGTATTATCTTTCATAGGTAGAAATAGCATCAAGTTCCTAATTTAAAGCTATTTAGGCATTTTTATATGCCGTTTAATGTACGTAACATTAAACATACCTTATTGTTATGACAATACAGTTCAAGAATAGTTTGCTAACCGCCATACTCAGAGACATTTAATTACGATTAACCTTCAATTTAATGAAGTGTTTGACAGATAATGTATGGGGCTTATGTCAAAATTTTGAATTCAATTAATTAATGTTCCACTCTGAGTGCGGCAGTAAGGGCCCTTCCACATGACTTTTTTTTACACTCCTTTGTATCGATGCAAACGCAAGTTGAACGCTCAGCAAACGGAAAGAAGCCGACACGTTTTTAACTTTATATCTGCCAAATCGCGATGAAAACGCACAGAAGACGAGTGCATCAAAAACGCGCGTCGTCAGTGTGCAAAAAATACGTCGCGTGGAAAGGCCTTAAGAGAATCTAACATTGTACCTAATGTTGATGGACGCGGATTGATGCCCTTGTTTTGTTAACTAGATTATTCCATTACTTTAACTCCACAAGCTCACCAAAATCTTACTTACTTCCTTACTCTCAACTAAAACTAAATATTTTCACGCCTATCTTCAAAACTTAGAATACTCTACGAACAACGTCCGTCAAGTCAAGTAGAGTCCACATCCTGAGGATACTCCGGTGTTGGAGCGAAACGCGCGTCGAGGTTTTCAACCTGCATGGTGGTGAGGGGCCTTGCACGGATTTGCCAACATTATTGCTTGTGTGGTGGTGGTGTTTGCAAGTTCTTGCATGCGAGTGTACGCATAGGCAGTGTGGGAGGAGGGAGGTGCTGTACGCATGCCTATGCGTACACTCACTCATTTACTTAAAGGTGGAAGTTTATTTCGCGGAATATTGCTAAAAATAATAACTAACTATTAACTAAATTTTAAGCTATGGATTTCCGCAAAGTAACGCCTGATTCCATTAACCAATACAGATACATTAATTTCAAATACTGTGAGAATTCACACCACGTCTACTTAGACGAGGGTACATGGTCCTGAATAACTTGTTTCAAAATTCTTAAGTGATTCTCAAGAGGGACTTGTCGCAATATGCTTGTAAAATAATTACATAATTATAGTATTTGTTCATACTAATAGCATCTGCCTACTAATCAACTTCTTTGTTACGGTTTACAATAAACTACTAATTTCTGTTCACGTAAATCATAAAATAGCGTAAGTTACCAGGATTTTCATATTGTACATTAAAATTGGTCCAACAAAATAAACTACAATAAATTCGGAATACATAGATTATTCTTCGTTAAAGCCTGTTTTTGCACGGGGAAATGCTTTCCGGTGGATTGGGGATAATATCGGCCGGGGTTGTAGGACTCTCTACCCACTAAAACCCTATGATGTTTAAGCCAGAGTTGCTTGAGCTTCCTTTGTCAATTGTGTCTAAACAAACGCATACAATATGACGCGACGTAATTTCGGCATGGTGTGTCATCGGTAATTTAAAATGTTATACCTACTGCAGGCGGAATCATGCCGAACTTCCGCCGCGGAACTTCGGCATAGTGTGTTTAGACACTTAAAGTCAAGTAATAAGATAGCAAAAAAGAATGCTTAAAAGTACAAATTAGTTATGCTTAAAACACCTCCAGGCTATAATATTTTACCCAAAACTAAAATGGTCGCTCGTTATTCCTTAAAACGTTACCACAAGAAACTTCATTCAATATCCAACATTTATCGAATTCAAATAAGAGTCACATTATAGTTTGTTGATTGCATTTTTATTCGTTCAACGGAAGTATAAAGTACTGAATAGAGAGTAATATTATTTGTTAGTACATTATTACATCCTGTATGTGACGGTCCATACTGTGCAACATTTATTTGCAGAGAGATATGAAAAATGATACATTGAGTTACTGTAGGAAAATGTTTACAGTATTTACCACATTTACTGATTTATAACTAACGTTGTTTACACAATAATTTTCATTGAAATGCAGTTTGAGAATTATTTTTAATATTATAGTCATAATGTAAATTATTTCATTTCATGAATATTTTAATTTAAATACTATAATATTAGAAAAAATACATTGCAATGTTTACTTTATAGCAGAAAAATGACCTGGGATGCATTTGAAACGTTTCAATGATTAATTGTGTGTTTTGGACTTCTTTAGTTTTTGAAACATGTCTATTCCCGGGATTCAAATGATCTCCGTTCCAAGTTTCAGCAAAGTCGGTTCAGTAGTTTTGGGCCTGAAGATGTAACAGATAGACAGATAGACAGACACACTTTCGCGTTTACAATATCAGTATGGATTGATTGCACTGCCGATTCTTGATGAAAATTCCAATTACTACTTCCACCGCATATGAAGAAAACAAACTGTATTAGTGCAAGAAAACTAAATTTTTATCGCTGTCAATAAGTTTATGTGTATAATAATTAATATCTAGTGGTGGCTGGTGGGCTACCTGATTAATTTCAGCGTGTCAATGACCTTTGGCTTTTATTGTTAATCTCTGTACTGAACTACTGATTCACAGCATCCAGCAGAGCACATTAAACACGTTTGTTTAACAAACAAACATAATAATTATGGTTTTGTTTGTTTGGCAAATAATTCGAACGATTCTACGGTAATTTACCTCGAATGTGAAAATAATCAAAATTGCGAACGATTTTCCTAACAGCTCTATCTGTCTGATTTGACAAAAAGTTTTTCCCTGACACAACTAATAGACCGGAGAAAATGTTTTTGTCACTTAAGTACTCATTGTTTGAAGAAAACGGGAAAACCTTTAATTGTTTTACGATAAAAAGCTTTATTCGTGTAGTTATTTAATTAATTATTGTGTTATTAGGTACGTTAAGTACTTACCTGCACTGTTAAAAACTTAATCCTCAAATTCAACGCAAAATCGAAAATGTATTGTAAAAATTTAGAAGTTATTACCTTTTTACAAATATCAATTCAAATCTACATCGTATATTTATCGTAAAAAGTTCCGAACACAAGCGTCTCACGATACCGCCCGCGCGTGTCGCCTCCACCGCGACTCAACACCGACTGCTGACTGATAAACTGATAGCGATCTACGATGAACGATCTGAGCCAAACAAACAAAACCATAATAATTATGGTTTTGTTTGTTTGGCAAATAATTCGAACGATTCTACGGTAATTTACCTCGAATGTGAAAATAATCAAAATTGCGAACGATTTTCCTAACAGCTCTATCTGTCTGATTTGACAAAAAGTTTTTCCCTGACACAACTAATAGACCGGAGAAAATGTTTTTGTCACTTAAGTACTCATTGTTTGAAGAAAACGGGAAAACCTTTAATTGTTTTACGATAAAAAGCTTTATTCGTGTAGTTATTTAATTAATTATTGTGTTATTAGGTACGTTAAGTACTTACCTGCACTGTTAAAAACTTAATCCTCAAATTCAACGCAAAATCGAAAATGTATTGTAAAAATTTAGAAGTTATTACCTTTTTACAAATATCAATTCAAATCTACATCGTATATTTATCGTAAAAAGTTCCGAACACAAGCGTCTCACGATACCGCCCGCGCGTGTCGCCTCCACCGCGACTCAACACCGACTGCTGACTGATAAACTGATAGCGATCTACGATGAACGATCTGAGTGTGATACACGATGTCGTCAGTCAGTCAGACCGCCTGACTCCTGACTGACAATATCGTGAATATCAGAATAAAAGGATACGGAAATTTTGAAAATTATTGTCTATATTTTAGGGTTGATTCAGACCGCAATGCGACGCGTAGATGCATTTCTAAATTTATATGGATTTGACAGATTCGCAAGACGTATCTCTCTCACGCAAATGATAAGGGTAAATTCAGACCGCAACGCGACGAGGCGAGGCGAGGCGCGGCGCGCCAAAAATTTGTTTGGATTTGACAGATTTCAATTGCGTGAGACGTCTTGCGAGTCTGTCAAATCCATACTAATTTAGAAATGCATCTACGCGTCGCATTGCGGTCTGAATCAACCCTTAGTGATAATTTGCCCGGTTTCGGAGTTTTTTGATAAGAGCTTATCTTTTTAACAGAGTTATTGATTGGTATTTGGCGATAGAATAAAATAGTGTTGTTAAGATGTGACTTGTGAGTTGTGACTACACCTTTATTTTATTACCGCAGTACATTCAGACATTTTAGAGCCTACTTGCCATGCCCAAGATTAAAGTCCGTTTGGTAGTTTTACCATAAAGGAATTATTATTTATTACACAAACTCACAAACACAAACTTTCGACTTTTTAATGACGTGATCTACTTTTCTTTAAATTTTAAATGTACTACGTTCTTTTGATCCACGCCGATTAGTACCTTAGTCCTACTCTACTCTACATTTTAACGAGTTATACTAACTTACGCGTTAAAACGCATTCACGTAGACAATTTTCGTAAACTTTAATAAGTTACCAAGTAAGTTAACGATGTCGGCAGCATTCTAGGCACTCTCCCTTAAGGCGCTAAATATAAAATAGGTTGTCTGGATGCAGACAACCTATTTTATATTTAAACTGTTTTTTCTTTACTTATTATTATACTAGTTTTTAGTGTAGTTAATTGTTTATTGTATTAGTTTATTGTGATAATATTGACATTATTAATAATACAAAATAAAATATAATGTAATAATTAATAAACTTAGTTAACGTAAAGATTTTTATAAACTTTTATTTTAAATAAATTCATCTCATAAGTTTAAGGTGCTAAAATGCAGCAGGCCAATTTTCAACTTTGCTTTTTTAAACCTGAAGTTAAGTGTCCTGCAGAACAGTACATTCAAAGTTTTAAAATTTTGCAAAATGCTTGATGCTTTACAGTGAAGATCAAAACGAGCGAAGATATGGCGATTTTTAAGACTTTATTCAATGTAAAATCCCATGCCCATTACCTCTTTTTTGATTTTGCTCAAAATTTGGCACTAATACTTTGAGTCTCGGGAAAGGAGATAGTCTACTTTTTAGCTAAGAAAAATGTATGGTTCCCGCGCGAGGTTTTCGCAAAACGGAGTTGCAGGCATCATCTAGTTCAAATATAAGTGTAACAAAGCTGAAATTTAAATTTTGGTTTTACTTTAAATGCCACGTTGTATATCGTATCGGTATGAATTGACCCTAATAACTGAGTCTAAAGAAACCTACTTTACATGCACATATTTAAATTAAATTAATGAACACTATATGGAATGTTGATCACCTAAAATCATAAGAATGTCAAAACCTTTGGCAGGACAGCATTCTACTCGTACGGTATCTCGACATACCTCATTATCCACTGTAATGTTGAATGCGAATAATTATAACATTTATATTAAACCTGAGCAATTAATCAAGATTTGTTGCTCCTACAATTAATGCGATTAAAATAATTTAACCTTTTAAAATAATTTAAGCTTTCGCTGTAATTAAGCTTCTTACAGATATGGCTTAAGCAATAATTTAATTGTTTTAAATTTTTGTCAAAGTATGTACCTACGTTTATAATTTATGTTAAATACTAAAATAATTGTTTAAAAAAACATGTTTTTAGGGTTCCGTACCCAAAGGGTAAATACGGGACCCTATTACTGAGACTTCGATGTCTGTCCGTCTGTCTGTCTGTCTTCAGGCTGATCTCAAGAACCGCTGTAGCTAGACTTCTGAAATTTTCACTCCTACCTTACAAAAAAACACAAATTTTAGCCAATTTTTGCTTAATAACTGTACGGAACCCTTCGCTAGCGAGTCCGACTCGCACTTGGCTGATTATTTAGGTTTTATTTTTCAATGTTTTAAAAGTGTATTTTACATTTTGACGAAAACATTGGGATGTAAAATCACTAAAAAGTTTGACTTTCTATACATATTAACAAAGTCGCTTTTTTTCCCTCATGTCCCTTTGTTCCCTTTAATATTTTAAACTACGCAACGGATTTTAATGATTCTTTCAATGTTAGATATATTTTATCATACATCATTTTATCATACATATTATATTACATTAATAAATGTAAGACCTTTTTAAAACTAAGTGTTCTAGAATATTATGTAAGAAAGTTGCCAAGTTATTTTATGAAGTAGGAAGGATGGAAACCCACGTCGACTTAGAACTCCTACGTTTAATTTTATGCCTCAGTGCATAGTAAATTAAAAAGTTTCAGCGAGAAATATAGCGTATTTTTATAAGCTAGTAGCCCTTAGAATATTGACTTGTTTCGAAAGTTCTCTTTATACTCTGTACATCCGTGGAAGCGCAGATTAAACTCGCTTATAAAGGTGTAATACTTTTGTACCATGGAAGAAATTGATTCCTAGACAGTTGATAGACCTACGTCATTTGGTTGGATTATGTCAATTCATTCAGTGTTCGTGATCTGTCGTCTGGGTTTGACATAACGCGACCAAATAACGTTGGCCCACCATCTGCCTATGAATCAACAGCTTCTCTGCAACACCGAAAAGGCTTATGTCGTTACCTTTTCTTTTATTTATTTTTTATTTCTTGCGCAGACAAAACACAGTAGTTATTACAGTTGTCTACTATGTGCGCGTAGCAAAGTATCGCAGTATGTAAGCCTTGATGACAAAGAAAAACCTAAATCTCAGACCTAAATGAATATTTTAGTTTTAATTAAGTGATCCTTATTTACATACGGTCATTAGACGATAATCGTATTTAGCATCGGAATGCGAAATGCCTCCTTTCATAAACGAATTTAGGTTTACCGCCCACCTACGACAAAACAGCTGTTAGACTTTTTTTTCGTTAGTAAAAAGAATAAGGCTTCGGCCAAACCTACGTGACCTAAGCGACTGCGAAGCGCAAGCGTCAGCAACGGCCAACGTGGGACGATCGCATCGGCATAGAGCGGGAAAAATCTACGGTTCGCTCCGTAGTCGCGCAGATGTGCAGTGTGCACACCAGTTTCGCGTTGCAGACGCTCCCATCCCTCGTCCCGCATTACTGACGCGTAGGTTTGGCCGAAGCTTAACTACAAGACAAAGTATAATATAAAAGAACACAAACACACTCGAAACATCTCAAAGACGAAATTTAATGTTTGTTGATAGTTCCAATACAATAAGGGTGTTTGAGATTCTATTTGCCACCAGGTGCCGTTATATAGCCTTAGGATATCTGTCAAACTGCTGTCATATGTCACCCCATAATACACTATGACTGATATTAGTAGAATATAATCAATTGTCGAAACTTTAAAGCTGTTTGTCTCATAATATTATACTTATGACTGATTTAAGACTTTCGTATGTTTTAGGCGAGTGCTAAGCCTTTAATTTAATTTGCAAACAAACTTGTATTCACAATATGGTAATAAGTCTAGTTAAGTTTTATCTAGGTCTTCAATTCCTGTTTATAAAAATTGTACTATCAGAGAAGTTGATTCCTAGGCAGATGGGGGACCTACGTAGTTTGGTCGCGTTACGTCAAACCACTCAAACCCAGCCGACAGATCACATCATCATCAATTGACATGATCCGACCAAATGATGTTGGTATGTCAACTGCCTAGGAATAAATTTCCTCGATGGTACATTCTAAAGTTGGTTCGCGTTAAGACTACCTATAGTTAGCGCAAAATATTATGTGTCATTAGAAAAAGTTTATCTAGCTTTGCTTAATGCTAATTGCTAAGTAGTAAGTACTCACATACGGTTTTGCTCGATAGTTTTACTCCAAATCGAAGGAAATGACATATTTGACATATTTAATTCTATCAAGCCGGCTCGAAGCGAGCCTTCGAGCTGTCAGTTTTGGCGGTCCACACGGTGGTTATTGCTCGATTTGGAGTAAAACTATCGAGCAAAACTGAATGTCAGTACTTAGCATTAGATGGAATTACCATGTTAAGTAAAGGTATAGATACAGTAGGTAACATTGTGCATTTCAGTTACAATTTTCATCTCAATTCAATAAAATTACTACTTTTTACCATTTTCGATGATAAAATTTTGGCACATTGGCTAGGAGCTGCTATAGGAATTGTTTTTGCAACTTCATAGTAGAATATTAAATTGTTTTAATAATTTAATTCAAACAATTTAATATTCTACGATAATGTTGAAAAAACAATTTGATAGTTCACAATTAATTCGAAGCCAGCACGACCAAATTTTGAAGTCGGCTAATCTGCAAAACATCCTGTGCCGACAATTCCAGCGTCAAACTGTTTAGAAACATTAACATTTTATATCGCTACTTGTAAGAGAAAATCATACGTGCAAGTGCGTGATTTATATCTTCCAGCAATCACAAAGATTTCTTTCATCTAGTGTAAAAATATTATAGAGGAAAATGTATAATATTTACGTTAGAACGAAAATAATTTAAGATGCTATCGCCAGTGATAAAACAAACGGCTCCATTTGACAAAATAAGAAGATTTCCGTTGATTTGTTACTACTCAGGTAAACGATAACCTATACAGTATGTAACAAAAATAAGTGATAATACTTTAGGGTGTGTACGTGTTCCTTGTACAGAGTTCACTGTGAAAGTAGCAGCGCTGAAAGACAAAAAAAAAATCACTTTTGTATGGGCAAGGGCCCGAGCGTCACGAGTTTCCCCATACAAAAGTGCAAAAATTTATATAGTATATAGAAATGTAAAGATTTCCTTCTGTTTACATTATGAAAATTCAATAAACCTTTTAATAAAAGCCTTATAAAAGCACTTAAAATTGCGGTGTGTTCTTATTTAGTGATGTAACTCAAAACAGCCGTATTCGATATTAAACTTGATTAAACATTTGTCCCAAAATATGACTGGGATTAAAATAATCAAATTAAAACTTATTTTGACTTATAATCAATACAAGGCATATATACTTTTATAGAATTTTTTATACACCTACATATGTATTTTTATATAGGTATTGTGCGTTGATTCGCTGTTTGAAATATTTTTTTCACTCTAACTAAATAAAAATACAACTAAGGAATTAAATTGTGATACAAAATTGGTAAACATAGCACGGCTACATCACTGAAGTTTATCTAACAGAATTATTCATATAAAGGTGAGAGGCTTTGGGCTCGTGAAGTGTGAACATCGAATTAGACCCGTCCTCAATTAGAGACTTCAGCTTATCATTTACGAGTACTACGAGGGCTGCTATTTATGTATCCGGAATTAAAAAAAGAAACAAACATATATCATTTAATTTGGTTTTATTGCTTTTCAAAATATTCGCCTCGATGATCGACACACTTTTGCATACGCTGGAACCAATTTTCATAGCACTTTTTCCATTCTGATTGAGGTATCTCCAAAACGTGCATTTTGAACGCATCAACAGCCTCTTCGCGGCTCGAAAAACGTTGACCACGTAATTTGTTCTTCGCGTATGGAAATAAAAAGAAATCGTTAGGTGCCAAATCAGGGCTGTATGGCGGATGACCAGTCAATTCGATCTTTTGACCCTGCAAAAACTGAGTTGTTTCAGCTGAGGTGTGACAGCTAGCATTGTCGTGATGTAATATGATTCTGCGTTGTCGGTTGTCCTTTCTTATTTCTTCAAAGACTTCTGGTAAACAAATGGTCGTATACCATTCAGAATTAACCGTTTTACGATTCTCTAATGGCACTGTAGCCACATGTCCATTAATTCCAAAAAAACAGGCGACCATTTGCTTCAAAGTACTTTTTGCACGAGTAACTTTTGTTGGTTTCGGCTCATCTTGGAACACCCACACCGTTGACTGTTGTTTAGTTTCGGGGTCATATGCATAGATCCAAGATTCATCACCTGTGTAGATATTATAAACGGCTTTTGACGTACCACGGTTGTATTTTTTTATCATTTTTTGCACCAATCGACACGAGCCCGTTTTTGATCGATTGTCAAGTTGTGTCAACGCGAACATATTTTTTTTACAGCCAAATGTTCCTGTAATATTTTATGTATGCTCGTCATACTTATGCCTAAGGACGCCTCTATCTCGCGATATGTAACATGACGATCACGCATTATTAGTTCCCGCACAGCATCTATATTTTGTGGGATAACAGCTGTTTTTGGGCGACCTTCTTTATTTTCATCCGTGAGCATAGATCGCCCACGATTAAACTCACTGTACCAGTGATAAACAGTGGTTTTTGATGGTGCTTCATCTCCAAAAGTTGCGGTGAGTTGAATAAAGCACTGTTGTTGATTTAGCCCACGCCGAAAATCGTAGTAAATCATTGCACGAAAATGTTCACGCGTTAAATCAATGGCAAATGAAGATACGCAAATTTCAAAATGACGCCACAATGGAAAAATAATTGACAGTCACATGAAACAAAATGTATTCTTCAACCAAAGAGTTCTATTTTCAAATGTTGTAATTACTTTTTAAATATTGTTCTTGTAAGTGGCCAGTTCCGGATACATAAATAGCAGCCCTCGTATCGTTTGTTCCCTTAATATCCGCACTATCATACTAATATTATAAATACGAAAGTCTGTGTCTGTTACCTCTTCACGCCCAAACCGCTGAACCGATTTTGCAGAAATTTGGTATGGCGATACTTTGAGTCCCGGGAAAGGTCAAGGGAAAGGTGGATACTTTTTAACTCAGAAAAATGTACGGATCCCGCGCAATAAACTAATTTTGGCGTAAAGTAGTTGCGGGACGCCCGCAACTACTATCTAGTTGTTACAAAATAATATATTATTATTATTATTTTAGCAGCCATAGGGCGTTTGCACACTGCACGATAACGACACGACACGATACCACAGAATAGAGGGCCACCGCACATATTATACAATTTCAAGTTGGCCGACTATCGTACAAACTAAATTGGGTAATTGCGTAGTGTCACTTTTGTAGTATTGAATGCACCCAAAATATTCTCCTTTCTTTTCGCCTTCGTTTTATTAGTGCCACAATAACAGCGTGCTTTTTACGCATTTTAACATGCACGTCGCTAGGCTAGCAACACCGCGGCACCGTTACCAAATCTAAAAGTCTGCGGCTGGCAGCGTACACGATGAAGTTGTCCAATTAAATTGTGACAATACGCAATTTAGTTTGTACGATAGTCGGCCAACTTGAAATTGTATATGTGCGGTGGCCCTTATCTATTCTGTGGTATCGTGTCGTGTCGTTATCGTCGCAGTGTGAAAACGCCCATACTTAGTATACCCATACATAGTATTTACAAAAGGTCCTAATTTGGGTTTTTATTAATATTAAAAAAAATGTGCAGAATCGAAAGGCACGGGGCCTTTCGATTCTGCACATTTTAAAGTTTCAGTTCATTTCAAAATTTTCAAAATTATCTTACTTCATTTTTAAATTATAACTTAAAAAGCTACCTTCGCATTGAACCATTGCATTGAACGTAATAAATAATTTAAAATAAATATTATTAATTATTTAACAAACGCATAAAACGCATAAACGCATTTCTGCGCGAACCACTCTTTGTTCGTCTAAAACATTTTCGTTCGTCTTAAGGGCGTTCCTTCCGGAGATACCGTCATTTACCGCATTTCAAGCCCTATAAACTCATAATTTGAAAGCTACAAAGTTATAATAAAAATACAGCAATAATCTTCAGTATATCGACATTCCTTTCCCCGCTTTAAATTTTATATTTTTGTTTATTATACTCATGATATCAGCTTCCAAAGTAAAACCAATTTATTTAAATTCAAGCATACATTCAGCATCTCCTTAGGATTTACAAATTACTTTTATTTGAAACACACGCCAATAGATCGACAATATCAGAAACTACATATTCCCCGTTTTAAATTTTTTTTAGGTAAATTTTGAACTAAGATAAGTAAAAAAAATAGGGTTTTGGTGCGCTCTCGGCAACGCGGCAAATGTATGGCCAAGGTCATTTGCTCGGGGGACGGCCTTAAAACATAGTTTGAGCCATGATCATAAAGTCTCATATAATGTTGAAAGCATTTAATTTTGACAACGCTTCCTAGTACTTACTGAATGCTTTAGTACCCCAAGGGACTCTTTTAAATGTTACGCCTACTCTCACAGTATCGTTACTGTGCCATATTATTAGTACTTACTACTTTGTGACTATCAGGGGCCTGATTTAGTTAAGGTGACGCAGCGTTAAAGTAAGAAACCGTGTTGGATATGTTTTAGATTGCTTGTTTTCTATGAGAGGCCGGCCCGGCCTCTCATAGAAAACAAGCAATGGAACAGCAAAAAATGGAAAGGGCGTAAGCGACAAAATGGTTTTTGTCGCATAATTTAAAAACCATAAATACATTTCATATAAGCTATGCACAAATTAAATTGCATGCTTGAACCAATTTATGTACAAATTTTGGAACCTTAAATCACTCTCCTCTGTTGGAAAAATAGGAATCCCTTTTTTTACAGAGGTCTTTTCGATTGATTATTCTGTGCTATAAAAGTTGTCCAATCGTGTTATGCTATGGGCAATTCAAAGACAAAGACATGATGAATACTGACAATGAACTTCAATTTCTTAGCTTTAGTAATTGCTGAGAAAAATCGGCATCGCTACAGCCAAATTATCAAGGTGTCGCCTTAATTTAAGGCCGTGTTTCCACCTGCAAGACAACTGTCGCGAGAAGTGTCTAATAGTCTGTCTGACAGCAGCTTGCAAGTGTAAACCCCGTAGCAAGTGCTGTCGCGACAATTTGTCAAGCGCTTCCTGCGAGTAGTTGCGACAGATCTCGCTGCGGGTCACCGCAGATAATATACGGTCTAGTTTCGTATAGTATTATCCGCGAGCTTCTCGCACGACATTTATTGCAGGAATAAATTGCAGGAATTAGTATGAAATGTAAACAATATTGCAAGAAACTCACGCAAGACTTCCGCGAGTTTGCTTGCAGGTGGAAACACGGCCTAAAGAAAACTATAGCGTAAGATAGGGTTGAAGGGTAAACGAGCAGAAAGGTCGTCTGATGGTTTGACATTACTTTGATGCTCATTATATGTTTAGGTAGTATGCACATTGAATTGTCAGCCGCCGAATATAGGAGAAATATTAGCTAAAGTTTATTATTAGGGGCAAACAAGCAAACGAGTCGCGTCATGGAAAGCAACTACAGTCGCCCGTGGACAACACCAGAAGAGAGGTTGCAAATTGCGAGTTTATAAATAACGATATGTTGAGGATTTTTGACCTACTCCCTACGAATAATAAAATCTAAGGAAGATTTTGTTCCGATTCTAAAAATGTGACCCGAATACATGCATACTTTATGCAAAAGAGACCCGAATACATGCAAGAATTTCGTGTAATTATAAAAGTGACAATAATAATTATTGCTTTATTTTGTCAATTTGAATGTAATGTTTCGTAGAGCTATTGCCATATTATTTTGGTGTGCGAAAAGAACCCTGAGAACCAAATTCAAAACAATTGAATATTGGAGTTACGTTTCCTTAGTTTTTATTATTCGTAGCCTACTCCCCTTTGAAAGTAAGATACGCCTTGTATGCTGGCGAAATGTACTTCATTTTACACTCGCTTTACAAAATAAAATAAGTAAATCATTAGATTTCAGTAGAATATGGTTCGTATCAGTCATTGTATGCGAAGTAAATATTTAGATGTTTTCCTTTCATCAGATTCTGGTGCTTCTAAATATAGTAACGTTTTATAGCATGCAGAGTAAATATACACAAAATTGGTCGTGATTTCTCACCCCTCGTGTAATAAAATTATATGATAATGTGCAAAATATTTACAGAGAAGGAAATCATAATATTTAGACTTTCGTAACAAGTATTCATGGTTTCAATTGCAACCGCAACCGCTTTCGCTTCACTATTTTTACGCAACCTTACCTTTTTTTTTTGTCTTCGCCTCGGCCGTCGTCTTCGTCGGGGGTCGAGCGCCTCCCTCTCTCTTACTCGCTCGGCCTCCTCTTTAGCGGAGATCACCTCCTCGGCGAACTTCTCCACTTGTCCCCATTGGTGCTCGCTGCTCAGCATGGCAAGCACCAGTGCCGGCAGCGATAGGTCTTGTCCGATGGCGGCCGTTAAGGCCGCTCTTTGTCTCGTCCAGGAGGGACAGGCCGCGATGGTGTGTTCGACCGTGTCCCTGTCGGCGGTGCAGTGGTGGCACCGCAACGATTCCTCTCTCCGGGCTATCTCACACAGGTACCGACCGAAGCAGCCGTGCCCGGTCAGCACCTGCGTAAGGCGGAACGAGAGAGCGCCGTGCTTGCGATTCACCCATTCCCTCAGGATAGGGCGAATGGCCTCCACTAGGCCCACGCTAACTCGTGGCTCCAGCAGGCGCTCCTCCCGAAGCTCCATTGTCCTCTCCTTTGCAGGGGCCCGCCACCGACGTACGGCGTCCGGAAGGGGGTTACTGCCCCGCGCGCGGACCTCTGCGCAACGCCAATAGACGTCGGCGAGGGCTCTGTTATATCGAAAGTCGAATGGGATTATATGTATATTAAAAACGCTTAGTTTTCACTTGCATTTCATAGAATTGCAATTGGAAACTTTTGCTATTTCTTTATTTCGTTTTCCGGTGTTTTTCATCAGATCGAATTGGACCTTCGTCGGGTGCAGGTCTTCTTTTAAGTTTAATATTAAATTTTTTGAATAAAATAATTCCAGTTTAAATAAAAGTTTATTTTTTAAAAAGTCTCTCCGAATCCGCCAAGTAACAGTGGGATGGGATATCAGCATTTATTAAATCCGTCGTTCCGCTGGTATTCCTTAACGGTTCGCGAAAACTGAACTGAAAAGTGAAAAGAGAACTGAGTGATTAGAAAAACTATGAACCAATTCGTCTCCGGAGTGTGATTGTGTCATTGTCCACTTCGTAAAAACTCAAGTACATTGTGTCTCGACAATAAGCCTTGCGTCGTAAGCCTGCAGACCAGTTCTGTACCCCTGCACCCCGACATCTCGCGCGCGATAAATCCGTACCGCCGCCGTTCCTGCCATCGTTCCTGACATTGTTCCTGCTGCTGTTTCGCCGCCGTCCGGGTCGTCGTGCTGCCTTTCTGCTGTCGCTCTCGTTGTCCCTGACGTTGGTTGCGTTTGGAAACGCGCCGCCGCTGCCTGCTGTCGCTCGCCGTGCTGCTATGCCGCTCAAGTTCCTAGTGTTCCTGTCCCTGTGAGTCAAACATATTATTATTTGTTTTTGCTACATTTCTGCTATATTTTATAATTATTATAGTGTCGTTCAATATACTTACCAAATTCCTTACCAATCTCTTATCCTTAAAGTAACAATATTATTCTTATTTATCTACATAATGTATACTAATATGGGATTAAAATAATTTTTAACATAATTTAGTAATTCTTTAAGCTAATTTTAAAATGTCGGTCGATAAAAAGGCAGAAGTCCCAGCAAGCGAACAATTCCCTATTAATGTATTATGTAATTTTATTATTCCCTATAAAGGAGATCGTGAAACTCTAACTGCATTTATAACTAATTGTCAAAACGCCTTAGATTTAGCATCGCCATCTCAAAAGAATTTATTAAATAAATATATCTTATCGCGTCTAGAAGGCAAGGTCCAAATTGCATGTTCTATTCACTATTAAGGGACATTGACAAGTGCAAGTTAATAAGTGAAAAGTGTTATGTGTGTGTGCTCGCCGACTTGTTCTCAGTCGTTGCCAACCCTACGTGTGAAACAGTGTTATTAACTGAAGTGGTAACTAAACTTCCAGACTCTTGTGTAGCTAAAATTGTTCATGGTTCTATAGATGTATTTCATAAATTAAGTTTTAACCGTTGGATATTTGTACAATCAGAGCGAGGAAAATGTCATATTACCTCTGAAAAATTCGACGTTAATTTAGATGTAATTTTATTCGGTACTGGTATTTTGACCTTACCGAAACACTGTAAATCATTTTATAAAACCTTGCAGTTCACCGCAGTCGACGAAACGTCGAATGGGATATCGAAAGTCGAATGGGATTATATGTATATTAAAAACGCTTAGTTTTCACTTGCATTTCATAGAATTGCAATTGGAAACTTTTGCTATTTCTTTATTTCGTTTTGCGGTGTTTTACATCAGATCGAATTGGACCTTCGTCGGGTGCAGGTCTTCTTTTAAGTTTAATATTAAGTTTTTTGAATAAAATAATTCCAGTTTAAATAAAAGTTTATTTTTTAAAAAGTCTCTCCGAATCCGCCAAGTAACAGCTCCTGCATCGATGTCCCAGGGGACACTACCGGCGAGCAGGCACGCCGCATCTCTGGAAATTGTGCGGTATCCGCGCACTGCCCGCGTCGCCATCGTCCTCTGCAGTCGCCCCAGGACAAGTCCATTGACGAGCTTACCTATAACCTAGTATTGTAATATATTGATACCTCATTAATTAATAAAATCGATCAAGTGCGAGTCGGACTCATTGATTTTGTGAATCTTTTAAGTACATACCATGTTGCCATTATTGATATTGAGCAAAAAATCCAACTAAATCACGTTTGTCGATCATTGTATGGGAGCTCCAATAGGCAATATCATCAATGTTATTTTATTATTAGTATTTGTTGTTATAGCGGCAACAGAAGTACATAATCTGTGAAAATTTCAGAAGTCTAGCTATATCAATTCTTGCAGCCTAGAGACATACAGAAAGACGGACAGACATCGAAGTCTCAGTAACAGGGACCCGTTTTTACCCTTTGGGTACGGAACCCTAAAAAAGAAATTTCCACCTGTCGTCACTTGTCTGGCTGTAGACGGATGGATCCATCGGGATGAATTAAAGTTTGTTGTTTACTGGCAACGCTAAAAATAGGATACGAATTTTAAATACAACAAAAGATTTTCAGGAGCAATTAAATATTCCGGGAAAAATGATAGATTTGGAAATTCGAAACAAATTACTTAAAAAAATGTATGGGATGAGGAGGTCCTCATCCCACTTCTTTAATTTTTTTTAAATCTATACAAGCAAAGGTATGTTTGTATAGATTTTTTATTCAATATTCCTTTCATGACGTGTAATAAATCCCAATTTCATTTAAGTCAGTCGTCTTCCGGGAGCGTACGTAGTAAGTAGTACGTTTACAGCAAAATCGTACGTAGTTATGTAGTACACGTACTTATTAGAAAACGCAGCAAAATTTGGCAGCCCGCTCTTAATTATTACTAGCCGACGCCTGCAACTCCGTTGCGCCAAAATTCGTTTATCACGTGGGAATCGTACATTTTGCCGGGATAAAAGTATCCTATGTCCATTCCCGCGTCTCAAAGTATCGCCATACCAAATTTCAGCAAAATCGGTTCAGCGAATTGGGCGTGAAAAGATAACAAACGGTTTTCCGCCTTTATAATATTAGTATGTAGAAGTATGGTATGATTACTAAGGGGGTAAATGCTGGAAGGGTCATCTTTATTGGTCAACTGAAATAATAATAGCCTAGACCTGAAAAATATGACAAAATCAAAATAATAAATCAAATTAAAAAAAGTTGTTTACAGAAATCAAAACTTGAATAAGTAACTTTATTTACGACAAATCACTGCAGTCGTCAAGTAACAAAAACTTGAGCAGTAAGTGAGGTTTTACTCAGATTGATTGTTGCCACAGAATGAAACTTTTTCAGCTTCAAAGTAACTCGTGAGTTATATAAAGTAATAGTTAAAGCTTTCAAATTCAAAGCGATTTAGTTGAGCGTAGCTATGCTTTTAACAAAGCTCTCTAAAAGCACGCTCCCCCAAAGGTTAGTTCCCGAACCGATGGTAGGCATCATGTAGACTTTCAGAAAATATTTGCAAAAATTTATTCTGAATAAAAAAATTTTGAGTTTGAGTTTAATCTTTAACTTAAAAGCTCTTCGCAAAGTCATGTGAGAGCAAAGCCACACTTCTCCGTTGCGTTACGTTGTCAGGCAACGATAAAATACAACTCATATCGCAACAGTGTTGTATTGACGCGCGATGAATTAATATTAAAACGGTGAATTCCGACTGCATCTCTTGTCGTTTTTCGTAAAAAGACCGCGTGTGATATCGGCATAAATGGCATAAATCGCAATGCATAAATGTAATAAAATAGTAGGTATGCATGATGGGAGAAGTTGATTTAGGGCGTATTTTCACTGGTCGATAGGCCCGCATGCGGGGTGCGGCAGATTTCTAAAACGCATGCCACGACCAATCAAAATTTGCGCCATTAATTTGTCAAAGACTTCCCGTATGCTGTATACGGTATACCGCACGAGTTAACGACTAATGAAAATGCGCCCTTACACATGGCAAACCTACATTATTTAATCAAATTATGCCACCTAATTCGACTGAACAACGTAGCGGACCATTAATATTTGCTTGATATAGCCCGACCAAATGAAGTAGTTCCAGCACGCATACGAATCAATTTATCGATAGCACAAACGTTACTTAACTGTAGTAACGCACTGCAACGTTTAAAGTAGTTGAGCATTGAGCAATGTGGCTGCACCCCTTTATTGTTATTTTAATATAACAGAGCAAGCTCTAGTAATTGTCTGCCCGCAGAGGCTTTAGTATCAGAACACGTTTTATATTCATAAGATCATCTCATCGAAAACTGTTTAGCATTCAAATTGATATAACTAAGTTGCCCCATCTTCACGACTAGGGGTAGTTTGCACTCGTCATTATGCAACACTGCGCGCTTTGTACTGCGTTTATAACGCAAAAGAGCGTAATGAAAGTCCTATTATATTATGTACAGACTTTTGATTTTATTTCTTCACGATATTAATATTATTAATACGAGTATAACATCCATACTAATATTATAAATGCCTAAAAGTGTGCCTGTCTGTCTGTTACCTCTTCACGCCCAAACCACTGTACCGATTTTTCTGAAATTTGGCATGGAGATACTTTGAGTCCCGGGAAAGGACATAGGATACTTTTTGTCCCGCGAAAATGTACGGTTCCCGCGCGATAAACGAGTTTTGGCGCAACGGAATTGCGGGCTTTATCTAGTATTTAATATTTTCACAACGATTCCATTGCGCTGAAATTCGTTTCTCAAAGTGTGCTCAGCTCCGCGGAGCCTTGGGGCTCTGCAAAGGCCTTGTAGGGGCAAGCGATACATAAATAATAATTGTTATTCGGAATGTCATTAGACACCAGCATTAAGCGTCTCCCAGACAGACGCGGCCTGTGGTGGCGGTGGTGGTCAGTTAGATGACTTGAGAGTTCTAGGAACGACACAGACACAAGCGGCCACGCGGCCAAGTCATCCAACTGACCGCCACCGCCACCGCCACCAAAGGCCGCGTCTGTCTGGGAGACGCTTTACATGGAAACAATTCATTCATAGACAAAACATTATTTTTTTGAGGAGTTCGTCAAAAATTATTTCACTTCCTAAAGGGTCTTTGCCAGCAAAGTGAACCGTTGCTTTACACTAACAGCAAGGAAATAGACAAACAGGCAGATAGACAGACAGACTATCAGAGAATAATTAGTGTATGATATTAATTTGTGGAAGATAGATGACGCCCGCGCAACTCCGTTGCGCCAACATTCGTTTATCGCGCGGGAAGCGTACATTTTCATAGAAAAAACTATTCTATGTCCTTTCCCGGGACTCAAAGTATCTGCATACGAAACATCAAAATCGGTTCAGCAGTTTAAGCATGAAGAAGTAACAGACAGACACATTTTCGCATTTATAATATTAGAATAGATAATTAATGGGTGGTTAGGACTTATGAGTACAGTGTTCGCTGTTCACGTGGACATCGATACAAAATCGCTTGTCAAAGTTATGCACAGATTATTATTATAGGAGTTGGGAGTTGGGACTGTGTCGAATCTTAATTACCAAACAAAGTGAAACTCACGCTCTTATTGTGTTAATGTCGGTAGTATTGTAAAAGTTTGCAGCGAGATATTCCGAATAACATGTAACGATTTTATTGTTCCTACAAAATACAAATCATAATATGAATCTCATCTGGCGACGGTAATCACCGCTACATGGATTACCGCGACGGGCATCACCGCGACGGGCATCACCGTGACGTACATCACCGCGACGGGCATCACCGTGACGTACATCACCGCGACGGGCATCACCGTGACGCACATCACCGCGACGGGCATCACCGTGACGTACATCACCGCGACGGGCATCACCGTGACGTACATCACCGCGACGGGCATCACCGTGACGTACATCACCGCGACGGGCATCACCGCTACGAGTGAAGTTCTACATGTTCATCTCTCCGGGCTCTGCGGTCGTTGCGAGAGCTACCTACCTGCCTGCGTCCTTCCTACATCCTACCCGAATTATTTCTGCCTGCGTCCTGCCTTTCTGCAACCAAACCATCTACGACCTACCTTCCGGGACTCCTCCACCTGCACTCCAGCCTCCAGGAAAGTAAAGTACCATTGGTACAACAAGGTACATTTTTTGTGAACGACCGAAGCACGATCCATGCTTCTTAAATTCTAATTTTAATTTAATCTATATTGTAATATATTTTTAAGTTACTTACTAATACTTTTATTTAACACCTACTAAAAGTGTTACAAACAATTATTATCTTATGATGTTTTGTTTCATATTGTTGTTTGATGTAGAGTTGCTGATTTATACATTAATTAAAAATTATTTTTAAATTATTTTGAACTATTAAATGCCTTAAATAAGGAATTTCCTATGTTTGCCGAGTAGTTGCCGAGGCTATTTTTCATTATACTTACTAACAAATGAATAATAAAATTTTCAAACTACAAAAATTGTAGTCTTCTGTCATTAACATTTTTAATAATTTACTAAAAATATGGCATAATATTATTTTATTCACATATTTTGGGGGTAACAATGACTTCATGCATTATTTCTTTCTCCTTCGCACAACCTACATTTACAAAACATAGGACTTTAAATAAGAGCATGCGAGTTGCGACCCATGCATCCCAGACTATAAAGTTAATTATAATCAACACTATTATATTATCGTCATCCTTACTAATATATACTAATAATATTACAAATGCGAAAGTGTGTCTGTCTGTCGGTCGGTCTGTCTGTCTGTTACCTCTTCACGCTGCTGGATTGCGATTGCGACTTTGCTGAAATTTGGTATAGAGATAGATACCTTGAGTCCCGGCAAAGTACATAGGATACTTTTTATCCCCGGAAAATGTACGGTTCCGGCGCGATAAACGAATTTTGGCGCAACGGAGTTGCGGGCATCATCTAGTACTATTATCATCATTATAATATAATATTATTTGATCATAAAGTCCATACATGTGACAGGTAATTGGCGCATCCGCGTCGGTTCAGTATCAATAGAACCGCCATAATTAAGTTCCGAATTGGGTTACGTGATAAGCCCACGCCAACCAACACGCAGGCCACAGACTCACGAATTTGGAGAAATCAAACTAGTGGACAGTTGCTAAATTTGAATTTGAAGGCTCACTGTTGCCGTCAGGGTCAATTCAGACCGCAACGTGACGCCTAGATGCATTTCTTAATTTGTAGGTATAGTTGTGACAGATTTGTAAGACGTCTCACGCAATTAAAATCTGTTAATTCAGTACAAACAGAAATACATCTACGCGTCGCGTTGCGGTAGGACTCAACTGATCGCCTATTTGTCAGCAACGTACGCGACGTAGGCGCCGAACGCACCGTTATTATCATGTACCGCTTCAGCATATTTCATAATCATCATCATCAGCCTATTGCCGTCCACTGCTGAACGTAGGCCTCCCCCAATGAGCGCCAGCCATCCCGATCTTGGACAGCCCTCATCCATCCGCTGCCAGCCATTTTCTTCAAAGCATATTTATAGTGAATAAGTTATAGAGATAGTGACAATTGCTATAGGACTGGAGGGTAGGAGTACATAGGCTACTTTTATTGCGAACTAAATAACAGAAAACATGCTCCTTGTATAAAAATATAGTCATCACTCATCACATTTGTGGAAGATCTTATCATTTCCATAGGCCTATGGTAAAATTACAATCAATAGTTATGTAGGCGCAGCAAATAAATAATATTTCCAGTGCATTATTTCAAATTATTGCATTCAAGCTCATTATTGCAGAGATAACATTGTTCGGGAAAAATATTCACAATCATTGTCTGTCGCTTGGGTTTCTTGGAATTAAAGGACCTTTTTATGGGTAAATTATGAGGTTGAAAAAGTTTTCCAATTTAATTTTTACGTAACAACCGTTTTGAACGGTAAAGGAACATAAAGGTGCGTCCAGATTAGACCTGAGGATGACCGTGGGCATTTCAAAAATATGTAGGTAAGGCTCGATGTATTAAATGCGCCCGCCTGAACGCGCAGTTTGGTGGCTACAGCGCCGGTAGGTTCTATCGTACCCGCAACTCTGCCTTAAGCGATGAGTGGAGCACCATGGGGTTTTAGTGGGTAGACTACGCAGGAGTCCCACATACCCCGGCCGATATCCCCAATTTGCCGGGGATGCGTAAAGCATTGCCCCATGTTAAAAAAAATGGTGGCTACAGCGCCTCATCACAGATAGAAATCATAAAATGAAACAAATGTTATAAAAAAATACTTCCTTGTTTAACATTTTTCCTGCGCACTTAATAGCATTATTTACATAAGTAATTCCCGAATAGACATTAATCCTGTAGATATCTCGGAGTTCACGGTCAAGAGTTATTGATGGAGGAGATTCCGATTAAATATGGCGATTGGCGAGCCCGTCACAATATAAACATAAATAGTAGAACATCTTCATTTACCTCCTGCCTTTATAAGCCTCCGCAATCCGAATATTAGTCAAACGCTTAATCAGTATCCGGTTTAGTCAATGACGATGTATGCTGGTGCGCACAATAAACGATTTAGTATCGACCGATAATAACGTTTCATATGCATCTAAAACTTCAATTTGGTCAAACTATCGACCGACTAAAATTCTGGAGTCTGCGGGGTCTTTAAAACTGCCCGAATCAAGCGCCCACAAACTTTGCCCTGATGACAGACAACTTTCTGATGCAGTAAACTTTACACGCATGTCATACTTCTCTCTGTGTTGATTAAGTTTTATTTCAAGGACACAGTTAAGTTAGTCTACTGTATGATATTTATATGGTGAAGACGTTGAGAGCTCCGAGGCCCGAGTTGGCCTAAACCCGTCATAACTCATGCACAGCCAGATGTTACGTAATAAATCAAATACGAATGATATTATTTCTATTGTTTCATACTTGATTTTTCTTTTTCACAATAATACTTGTACTGCTACTCATTATAAGTAAAGGTATTTTAATAACACAGAATCAGTTTTTTTTTACCGTACGCAGAATATATTAATTAATAATATTAATAATAAAAATATCTGTAGTGGTAAAAGTATATAATTAATTAGAATTAATAGTAAGTATATTAAATATTAATAGTCAAAGAATATACCTAATGTATTTTTATTATTACAAGTCTTTTTTGCAACTTTTACTTTGTAAAAATGAATAGCTAATTGTATTTTCTTCAGCGCTGTTGCCTACGTAACACCTACGTCGATACTCAATGGAGAAATCAATTTAAATCCTGAAAGCATTGCATAAAGCCTCTAGTAAAATGAGCGTGACTTCAGACTGCGAGGGAGGAATAAGGCCTTGGAAATAACAATTGAATTTAAATTACTCTATAATAAAATAATGTTCTTACTAGTAAAAACATCAACATTTGGTACGCAGACGTTACAATTAAAAACAAAGTCTTTATCGCTTCTACATACATAATTGTATAAAGGTAGAAATGGTAGAATCATCGACAAAAATGTATGGAATTGACATGACATTATTATAGCGTTAACTGTCGAATGTCGACTTCATAATAATTATAATTATCGAACACAATATTTTTATTGGCAATTCTTTAGAGAAGCGACATAGAAAACATGTTGGCTTAATCCTCTGTTGTTTGATTGTTGCTTTATTAAATAAAAAAATCTATTAAAAATTGATTTACAATATTTTTGTTGACAACACTTGCAGTCCATTTAAGCGAGTAAAATGAAGCGAAAGATCAATAAAAGAATTATAAAATAAAAGGGAAGATCAATATTTTATCATAATTTGCGGATCGTCTCGACATATCGACACCATTTGCAATTTATTTCACAGTTACTTTCAATTTTTCTTGAATAATTCAGGAGCCCAGGAAGGATTTTCAATTTTATGTGAAAATTGCTTGTCTTATTACACACGAGATATTGAAATGGTGGGATTCAACTTGTGCATGTGGTTATATGACTTATTATGTCTGCGGTGAGCGGTCCACACATCATCGACGAGCGTTGGTCTCGTCCCTACTCTATACTAATATTATATATGCGAAAGTATCTCTGTCTGTCTCGCTTTCACGCCAAAACTACTGAACTGATTGTAATTAAATTTTGTACACAGATAGTCTAAAGCCTGAGAAAGGACATAGGCAACTTTTTAACTGCAAAAAGGGGTTGTAAGGGGGTGTTTATGCGTAAATTTGTTCAAATTAAGTTACTTACAAAAATTCATAATAGATTTCGCTCTGCCGTCACCTACATCGCACAAGCGCTTGCTCAAACGTGTTTCTAGAAACACGTTTGAGCAAGCAAAGCAAGCAAGCAAGGAGGTGGTAAGGATAAATGGATCTCTTTTACGTTTTTTTTTCAAGTTTTAAGAAGATTTTTCTGAATTGAAGTAATCGTACCGCGGAACCGGCGGAAACAACTTTGTTGTGGGAATTTTGCAGTAATGTAGCCTACATAGAAACGGGAACTACCGCGCGCTATAAGCTGAAGTCCACGCGGACGAAGTCGCGGACAACAGCTAGTTGTTTTATATTTTCACAAAAAGGGGGCGTCCACAAATTACGTGAGGTGTTTTTTTTTTAATTTTTTGACCCCTCCTCCCCCCTTGGTGAGATTTCGTGAGATTTTATTCAACCCCCCCTCCCCCCCACAAATCTGACGTGAGATTTTTCAAAATGTGGGGTTCTTACGTAAATGTTTGGTTTGACAGTCAGTAGATTTTCTTTGGAACGAATTGAATAAATGATCTTAATCGTATAACGATTACGCGATTAAATCTGAAGCATACGTACAATCTGGATGAAATGGACCAAAAAATGTAGTATTATTTTGTTCAGAAAAAAATTACGTGAGATTTGCCGAGACCCCCCCTCTCCCCAACGTGAGATTAGATGAGATTTGACTCGACCCCCTCCCCCCCTAAACACCTCACGTAATTTGTGGACGCCCCCAAAACTTCACTTGAAATAAAATCGATTATAAATATTGTTATGATTGCGGTTACTTAGAGTATATTAACAACTAGCTGTGTGTGCTATCGCCTACCCTATTCATAGTGCATAATATCAATGACACGTTACATACCAACGGCATTGCTATGCGGATGATAGTACAAGACGTGATGCCCTATATAATATATTTCATTGAGAGTCAAAATGAACTTGTGTCTAAAATAGATAATTCTTTACAGAAAGTCTCTGAATGGGGTAAACGTAACTTAGTCCAATTCGTCTTCATCTGCCTGCTGCTACTTTAATAAAAAGACAAATAAAATTAACTACAGGAGCGACCTAATTCCAAAACTACTTTTGGATCTAGGCTTAGATTAGGCATATAGCTAATCTAAACTGTACTCGGCGAAACATGGCGGCAGCGGTCATTGACTCCCTGTCAAAAACTTGTAATCGCGATTGACAACATCTGATACTTCATTGTCAAACGCGGTTTATATAGAAAATGACAAGTTGTTGAACTTTTCTCTGATCTGATAAAACAAGCGTAGGTTGGTCGTACGAGACCCACAGGGTTTAGCATTATTAATTTGAGTCTCACAAACGGATTATCAAATACTGTCTGCAGCATTTGCAGTAAAATATCATCAATTTCATACGTGAGACAGAGTATATTTTACTAGCTTAACATTTAAACGTTTATTCGAAAATCGGGTAGATTTATTCGAAGATCATCATAAATAGCTGGGCACTAGATTTGTCTGCAGGTTTGCCTGTTCTGGGCATTTAATAAGTTGTTTATTGTATGAAAAATATTTATAGTGTTTTAGGCCATAGCTTAAATTAATGACGCACTTTAAGTTGGACTTTGCCTGGCAAAAGTTAGAGTAACTTTTAACTGTTTTAATCATTTTTTTTTAACTTCAATCTTAAACATTTTGTGGATGCGGTGTTTTAAAAGATATAAGTAATTATTTTTAACCTAAAATTAAAAAAAAAACACTACAAATTAAACACCAAAACAAACAAACAGGGGTAAATCTTTATATTAGTTTAAATTGAAGAAGATCGACGTCCCCCTTCGTCGTAAATCCTTTGATTGATTCTAAAACATCCCAAGTCAGGGACACAACATTCGGCGACATCGGATTTAAATAAGCTCCAAATTTCCGAAGATAGATTTTCCAAAGCGTTACTTGGGGTGAAGAATAGCGTGTCATCGTAAGTGCAAATGCAAAGTTTTATTCGTTACAAAAATAAAAGGGAAAGGCTTTATTTTGTTAACAAAACGGCTGATGATTTTAATTTATGATAACTGCCTTTAACTCTAGAACATAGCCATACGTAACTAATATACATACAACAAAATATAAACTCCTCCTTTTTGGAAGTCGGTTAATAAAGCTTAATTTTCCACAGCTCCTCTGTGAGTGAACTGTGAAGGGCTTTATAATATCAGAGCTGCCCTGTCTTGTCTGTCTTGGGCTATCATAATTTATTTATCCATCGTGGACCAGGGTATAGATTTTATGTCGTCTGAGTTTATCGCCAGAGCAGCCTGCCTAAACCGGTGAACCTAACGATAATAATTGAAAACATGAGTGGATGAAGAGGGTAACAAAAATATTTTGAAAATCGTCTTTTTTCCATATTATAATATGGAGTCTTTAGGACCGGAAAAGGATTTATAATCGAAACAAGATGGATTTTATGTATAGCCATATATAATATATTAGTCAGATTCTGAAGTAGAAGTCACAAGGTTTGTTTTAATTATAAGAAATAATGAGTAATAATTCCTAATGTCCTCATAATAATGTCCTCATGCTATAAATGTAAGTTATCGAGTAAATCCACTAACGTCTTCAATTATATAAAGATTATTAATTAAATCTTTATGTAATTGAAGACGTTAGTGGATTGAGTTGATTGGATGAATTATTTGGTAGAAACAACAACCATTAGGGTATTCCTTGATTTGCAGCGTGGGCTTGCATTTCCACAAAACGTAAACATCGCATCGGTATGACGTGTTTAATCAAATCAGCGACTCGTGTGATCTGGCGTCAAAGTGATCGACGAGACACTGTTTACAAACATTATGGAGGTTATGTCTGGTGGATGATGAAAAAAGTTGAAAGTATTCATCACAGCTGAACGCTTCGAATGTGTCCCTAAATATATCACGTGGGCTAAGCGTTGTCTAGACGAATGTACGTATCGTCATCATATTTAGGATATTATATGACTTGTGAGAATTTGTTTCAGTCGAAACTTGGTGTGAATGTAAATTATTTCTTTGTTACTACAATACTTTCTTCAGGACAAACTACAAAAAGGAATTAATATAGACATAGTCCATAGATATTAATAATAATACGAAGAAATGTGTGAAACTGTGCTGAGAAACTGTTACTTATTAAGACTTTAAAATCTTCTATTCATAAAATAGTTACGTTCTCTGTTATGTTATAAGCCATAAAACTGGGCACGTCCATATTAGGCAACACATGCAAACTTGAGTTTAAATGCATTTCTATACTTTTATGCTGATCAAATTTTATGACAGTTAAAGTTAAATAAGTACAGTACTTTCTCTATTTAATATTTCACCAAGGCACACCTAATAATTCTAATCAAATCGGAATTCTGTAACAAAAACTTTGATATTTTATAAAAACTTTTTGCTTTACAATTTATGTAATGCCTGAAACCTCATACACGATTCACTTATTTTTGACTCGATAGTAATTTCGAAAAATATAACTTTTTAATATTCGAAATTATGACTCTTTCTGGGCTTTTCAACAAAATATATCTGCTACACTTATTGAGTTACTATCATTAAATAACTTGCACCACTACAATCACACACTTTATAAAATAACTAGCTGTTGCCCGCGACTTCGTCCGCGTTAACATAGTATAATAACAAAGATGGGTAGTTTTCCCCTTTTTGCGGTTCCTTATACAAAGGGTAAAAACAGGACCCTATTTAAGCAAACGTCAAACGCAAAAGTCAATAAACTTTCATGTTTCTAACTCAAGAAATGATGGACTTTTATTCAAACTTTCAACCCCTATTTCACCCCCTTCGGGGTAAAATTTTAAAAATTCCTTCCTTAGTGGGCGTCTACTTAATAAAACAACCCTACTCACCAAATTTCGTGGCTGTAACTTTAACAGTTTTTGCTCAGCGATGATGAATCAGACAGTCAGTCAGGACATGTAATTTTATAAGTATAGATGGCTAAAGGAAATATTAGTATTGTGTTAAATTTTTAGTACCGTACATTGGTAACAGAGGGAGAGAGAAACACTTTCGAATTTGTAATATTTGTATAAATTTCACTTTTTGTACGGATTTTTTTTTTATTTTATAGGAATAAACCGAGAATGCTGTTACACAATACGAGGGCTGCTATTTATGTATCCGGAATTAAAAAAAGAAACAAACATATATCATTTAATATGGTTTTATTGCTTTTCAAAATATTCGCCGCGATGATCGACACACTTTTGCATACGCTGGAACCAATTTTCATAGCACTTTTTCCATTCTGATTGAGGTATCTCCAAAACGTGCATTTTGATCGCATCAACAGCCTCTTCGCGGCTCGAAAAACGTTGACCACGTAATTTGTTCTTCGCGTATGGAAATAAAAAGAAATCGTTAGGTGCCAAATCAGGGCTGTACGGCCAGTCAATTCGATCTTTTGACCCTCCAAAAACTGAGTTGTTTCAGCTGAGGTGTGACAGCTAGCATTGTCGTGATGTAATATGATTCTGCGTTGTCGGTTGTCCTTTCTTATTTCTTCAAAGACTTCTGGTAAACAAATGGTCGTATACCATTCAGAATTAACCGTTTTACGATTCTCTAATGGCACTGTAGCCACATGTCCATTAATTCCAAAAAAACAGGCGACCATTTGCTTCAAAGTACTTTTTGCACGAGTAACTTTTGTTGGTTTCGGCTCATCTTGGAACACCCACACCGTTGACTGTTGTTTAGTTTCGGGGTCATTTGCATAGATCCAAGATTCATCACCTGTGTAGATATTATAAACGGCTTTTGACGTACCACGGTTGTATTTTTTTATCATTTTTTTGCACCAATCGACACGAGCCCGTTTTTGATCGATTGTCAAGTTGTGCGGAATCCAACGCGAACATATTTTTTTCACAGCCAAATGTTCGTGTAATATCTTATGTATGCTCGTCATACTTATGCCTAAGGACGCCTCTATCTCGCGATATGTAACATGACGATCACGCATTATTAGTTCCCGCACAGCATCTATATTTTGTGGGACAACAGCTGTTTTTGGGCGACCTTCTTTATTTTCATCCGTGAGCATAGACCGCCCACAATTAAACTCACTGTACCAGTGATAAACAGTGGTTTTTGATGGTGCTTCATCTCCAAAAGTTGCGGTGAGTTGAATAAAGCACTGTTGTTGATTTAGCCCACGCCGAAAATCGTAGTAAATCATTGCACGAAAATGTTCACGCGTTAAATCCATGGCAAATGAAGACACGCAATTTTCAAAATGACGCCACAATGGAAAAATAATTGACAGTCACATGAAACAAAATGTATTCTTCAACCAAAGAGTTATATTTTCAAATGTTGTAATTACTTTTTAAACATTGTTCTTGTAAGTGGCCAGTTCCGGATACATAAATAGCAGCCCTTGTACTTTTCCGTTTTAAGCAGATGGTCTACTTTATATAATTATAGTGTGGTCGTTATATCGTTAGGCGTGATTCATTTCCGTAATCTAATGCTGAGTGTAACTGACGTTGTATTCCGTCTCGCCTGTCCCTCATGAGGCCAGACTCTGATTCAATCAACACGATGCATTGTGTTGTGCCAAATATTGCACTTGAGTGAACAACAGTTTCATACTTAGTGCAGTCGCCAGAGGTTTTAACCTCCGAAAATTGTAATAGTCAATGGATTTTTGTTTTTGAGGTGTCATTTTCTTTTCACACTATAACTTGCAAAGTTTACCAAAAAAATTTTTTTTGCTTTTAATTTTTTAGTTACTTACTTAATTAAAAATTAATATTTCACCATATAAAACCGGTCCAGAAAAAAAATTTTTTTCTTGTTCCTGTTATTTAATGACTCTTATCCGATTGTTTACGTTGAAAATTAACCAAATATGTACACAATTTTTTTAAAAAGAAAGTTTGCTTTGCTAAGCTAAAAACAACTACGAGTATAAGGTTTTTGCAAAGTTTTAGAGATTAACGCTCGTCGTAACCAAGATAAAAGGGTTTGGGTGGATGTAAGGGTTGTAACGAAAAGTGTGTTAAACTTACTTATTGTGCGTATTTAATTTTTAGAGAAATGATAACTTTTAAGTACTTAAAAACGTTTAAATATCTCCAAAAATGTGTAAAATAGACTGAAAATATTTTTCTATATTTGTTGAGAATTTATTTAAGTGAGAGCTAAAACATTAAATGCATCGACAAATGAAAGACTTTTTCTAGTCTTTGAAATATATTTAAACTTCCTACTTAAAACCAGAAAAAAAAATTGGGTGCTACAAATCTCACGTACATACTAAAGACGCATGCTGCGACCTATGTTTGGAAAATGCTAACCTGAATACAAAAAATATCAGTTCTTAACCTAATTTGTATTTTTTTCCTTTAAGTATGTTTTAGCAAATATAATTAATTAAAAAAAACAATTTTATTCTGTAAAAACCTAACCAAAAGAAATAGAATACAGATTTTCTTCGAAATATCCGTGATAAGTTTGTGCTACATTTTCAGAAAATTTAATAAAGTAAGAGCTAAAAAGTTATACACAAATAATAAATAGAAGGCTTTGTTAAGCCTAAAAAATAATTTTAACCCTCAATTCACTAGGCGAAATTTAGTAGCGTAATTACCTTCTATGAGTCCTTAAATGTATGTTTTTATGAAATAAAACAAATTTCATCAACATTTTGTTTAACAATATTCTCTAGTACTTTGTAAATTATTAGAATTAATAACAAAACCAACCAAACTTCTGAGATCCTCTTAAAGATTTAAGAAAAAGTACTTATCAGTCTTTTATAACCATGATATTTTTAAGGTTTCTCTAAACTAACAAATATTCTAAAAATTAAAAAAAACTTAACGTTTTTAAACCAATAAAGGTACACAAAATAAAATAAAATAAAATAAAATAAACATTAATGTATGCTTCTATACAAAGAAAAAAAAAACGTGCAGTGGGTTTCTATCACTGTCTAAAAGCTACGTCAGCATATCTTTTTGAGCAAGTAAAACATATCGGCTTCAGACATTTTGTGCACAGATGAGCAGTTTTTATTCTCTTTTTATAGTGGCATAAGTAGTAATACTTTCCCTCCTAGCTAACTTGTTTCAGGGTGGCTCATATCTTCAGGAATGTCATTTTTTCGTCCAAGTCTTCTTGAAGCCAGGCTTCCAGAATGGAATCTGCTCCATCTTCTCTTAGATTGATAAAGTCATGTTTTTAGAGCCATTTTACAATTGTACAATAAAAAAATAAAGCATACATAATTAAAATTATTGTAAAGTGAAAAATCAACATTTCTAAATTTTAATATATAAAAATAATCATAACGTAATAATACTCATCCTCTCGGCACCATGTCACCCGCGTCACTACATGAAGGTACTGAGACGTGGGGGAAACTAGCTGCTAAGACTTTTGAATTATGGCCGTTTAAAATTTTGATGTGAGTCCCTGGGACTCAGGAAGTGAATTAAGGGTTAAACTTCCTATTTAAAACCAAAGAAAAATAGGAACCTGGCGAGGCACACAACAAGCACATTTGGATAGCTCATCTACATACAAAAATATTAATTTTAAATCTAAATTATATATTTTTTCAACTTATTTTCTTTCTTTGGAATATAAGCAACGATACAAAACAAAAAAATAATAATATATTTTATTAATTTGCTACATATTTAAAAGAAACAAATATGGAAATTTTCTTCAAAATTTTACAGTTTATGAGTTTACTTGAAATGGAAGAGAATAATTTGAAAATCAAAAGCACAACTTTTCAATAGGTAAACTTTATTATTTATGTTATCAGCTACACATTCCTATTATAAAAATCGGAGGTTTGCTCGATTTTTACGCTCTGGGAACTCCGCTAACTGTATATGTATTTAATTTTAATTAATATGAAACAGTATTTCATACACGATCTTCTTTGACAGAGAAAGGAACCTAAACATTCTTGACAATGGAAACGCAAATAATAAAATTAATACCTTTTGTTTCATTGAACTTCAGTCCACATAAGTTTGGTATAACCCTACCGTTATGCGGAATCTAGTTTTGGAATCCCTCGTCTAAGGTATAGACAGCAAAATGAAATAAAAGCAAGTTTAGAAGTACTTATATATAAAAAAAACTGTGAAAGTATCAAAATCCCTTAAAGTTTGCTTTTTATAAATATTGTAGAGATCATGCATGATTAACGTGACCATACGTCCCGCTTTGGGCGGGACAGTCCCGCTTTCAGGCAGTCTGTCCCGCTGTCCCCCGCGAGGCCGAAAAAAGAGACCAAACGACAATAATTTAAAAGTATTTTTATGTTTGAAATGCCTGTGCAATGCCTGGAAGTAACGCACTTCCATACAACAAACTTGATTATTCTGCAATAATTATATAGGTCCATTTCAATAAGTAGATGTTCCGCGCGGCTTCGCCCGCGTTAATTAGGAATTTCGCAGACAAATTAGCCCACAAAAATAGCCTTTTATCCTTCACATGGTCTACATTTTATCTGTGCCAAATAACAGTGGCTCGTGAGATAACCTCTTTCAAATATTTTTTTCCGTTTTTTCCACATTTTCCTCTGTTTCTGCGCTCCTTTTCGTCGTCTTTCCGTGATAAAATATAGCTTTCCTCGATAAACGAGCTATCTAATACTGAAATAATTTTTCAAATCGGACCAGTACTTCCTGAGATTAGTGCGTTCAAACAAACAAACAAACTCTTCCGCTCTATAATATTAGTTAAGCTAATAATAATATTAATAATCGTAAGATAGGCACTTTCAAAATTTAAATACATATTCACAAATAAGGGATGGGGGGGGGGGGGGTGGAATTATGTATTTGTCCCGCTCTGACAAAAAAAATAAATGGTCACGTTATGCATGATGCATCTACAAAGGCGCCTTATAAAAATAAAGTTTTAATAGCTTTTAAACGACATACTTACTTGTAAGATGTAGGTATTGGTTTTGCCTCTAAAAGTTTTAAAACGGGTTATATTTTAATTTTCTAGTCTACTCATGTTGAATCGACAAACTGTTTAAAAGGTTTTCATAATAAATCCTAAGTGTTTGTGAGCTACAAAGAAATTATTTCAACGCCAGTTCGTACGATTTTCCAGTCATTAGCATTCACATATTTTTATTTAAGCGGCGAAGTTCGACATTTTATGACTTCATTTAAAAGTTGAAAAGAATCGAATAGAGTATTCAGCTTCAAATGCAAGGTTATCGACTTGTACTATTGGGAACAAACAAGAACATTTTATGAAACAAGCAGTATCAGTTTTGTTTCAATAAAGTAAGTGCTAAATAATTAGTGTTACACAGTACGAAAAATGGTTTAAGGGTCGGTTGAAAAAGTGATCAAAAATTAAAATATAACGCAATTTGACATTAAAAAACACCAAGTCTAGGATTATTATCAAAGGATTAGCTTTTATTATTATTAAATTAACAGCTTTTAAGGCTTCATACTCCAGGCTGAAAAGACCCTGTTACTTTATAAACATTTGAGCTCTCACTCGTTCAGTCCTATCACGTAGTCCGAGCATTTCCAGAGAAATAGCGTCTTAATTACCTTGGCCTTAATACAATGTGCTCGACGCTCAGGTTAGTTGTCCTGTTAGCTTAATAGACCGCTTTATGTCCGTAAACACACTTCAGCTAGGCACCAAGATAGAAATAGAAATCATTATTGAGCTAAAGTAAGGTACAAAAAGGTAACATTTACATACATTCTCTATAAATTATAATATATTTCATATTTTTTGTTTAATTTACGTTACATTTCATATTCTATTACAATATTATTTGATGTTCTTAGGCTAAAAAATTTATTGCTTATGTTCATAGTTCTAACAACTTTTCAAAATTATGATTCATTGGAACACGCCCGTTGTTGGATTTATTCTTCAACCAATCCATTAGTGGAGTGCCTAGAGCGTAAAAATCGTGCAAACCTCCGATTTCCGTAATAGTGGATGAAAATTGAAAAGAAAAAAAGGAATGTGTAGCTTATAACACAAATAAAATGTTTACCTATTGAAAAGTTGTGCTTTTAATATTTAAATTATTCTATACCACTTCAGTTACACTCATAAATTTTAAAATTTTTAAGAAAACGTGCATTTCTTTCAGTTCAGTTATGTAGCAAAATGATAAAATATATTATCATTTTTTTATTAAAATTGTTGCTTTTATTCCGAAGAAAGAAAATAAGTGGAAAAAATATATAATTTAGATTTTAAAATTAATATTTTTGTATTTAGATGAGCATGCCTCCGAATATGTTTGTTGTGTGCTTCGGCAGTAAGTACCTGTTAAAATTATTTCTTAGGCTTTATACAAAGACTTCTGTATTTCATTTCTTTTGGTTAGGTTTTAACACAATATTTTTTTTTTAATTATTTTTTTTTCATTGACTACATTCGCTAAAACATACTTAAAGGAAAAAAATACAAATTAGGTTAAGAACTGATATTTTTTGTATTCAGGTAAGCATTTTCCAAACATAGGTCGTAGCATGCGTCTTTAGTACGTACGTGAGATATGTAGCGCCCAATTTTTTTTCTGGCTTTAATTAGGAAGTTTAAATATATTTCAAAGACTAGAAAAAGCTTTTCGTTTGTCGATGCATTTAACGTTTTAGCTCTCACTTAAATAAATTCTCAACAAATGTAGAAAAACAATTTTGGTCTATTTTACACATTTTTGGAGATATTAAAACGTTTTAAAGTAAGTACTTAAAACTCATAATTTCTCTAAAAATTAAATACGCGTAATAAGTACGTGTAACACACTTTTTGTTACAACCCTTAATCCTCCCAAACCCTTGTCGACGTCGACCATCTTGTTGACGACGAGCGTTAATCTCTAAAAACTTTGCAAAAATCTTATAGTTTTATTTAGCCTAGCAAAGCAAACTTTCTTTTTTAAAAATTGTGTTTTTGGTTAATTTTCAATATAAACAATCGGATAAGAGTCATTAAATAATAGGATCAAGAAAAAAAAATTCTTGACGGGTTTTATATGGTGAAATAATAATTTTTAATTAAGTAACTTAAAAATCAAAAGCACAAAAATTTTTTTGGTAACCTTTGCAAGTTAAAGTTTAAAAAAAATGACACTACAAAAACAAAAATCCATTCACTATTACAATTTTCGGAGGTTAAAACCTTTGGCGACTCCACTACATACCTACAACAATCATTGTTGTTATTGAGCTAAAAATGCTACTGGCGAAATAAGTCAATAAAAATATATAAATGCACATGAAACAAAAAACAAGTAAGTAAACAAAAACAAACACAAGCAAAGTGCCGTTGAAAGTTTGGTTGTCGTTAGACTTACTTGACACACAAATACTTGCGAAATCCGATCGTAAACATTTTATTGGTTTTCATCGTCCCATGCATTGTAAATTTTAATTTGACTCCTAAGGGTTAGTACACATTGCTACGCGACGAGGCGACATACTTGCCGCCTGTGGCGTTGGACTGCCTGTTCCAAAGATGGCTCATTTAAACATACAGCGCAATCAGCAATGAGGGTGTTTGATATTCAATGCATCACATAATCAAATCTTAAATGTTAGCTTTCCTGTTCTTGACAGGAACTTCTTCTGAGACAATAATATGATGATATTATTTTGAAATTATTTTAGAACTTAGATATGTATCTAAGTTCCAACATAACAGTTCAAGAATCTTTCGTCTACTGAAAATAATAAAAAATCTACACCCTACAATCTCTTTCTTTTTTTGGAAATCGGTTAAAAATCACGTCGCGAGTCAACGTCCAGCGACCATTGCATACAAATTCATCGTTAAATTCGATTCGATTTTTACTCTCGTTTGGTTGTTTTGTTATTCGATATAGGTGACCCGGTGAACGGCAATAAAAGTTCCTTTGCTTATTTAAGTACTGAGATTTATGATAAAACGAGTTAATAATTTACAACTTTGATGCCTTTAATTCAAATAATTAGGCCAAGTACACAAATAACTTAATCCAATAACATCGACAGATATAATTGCCTTATCTGTTTACGGTTGTGATTCATAAAATTGCTTGTTACGAAGATCAATACGTCTTTTCCTTCACAATTTTTTTGTCCTAGTTCTTGGCTTAGAAACAATAGGATATGTGCGGGTTTCCTCACGAGGTTTTATGATAATGTGCTTGTGATAAGGTCATCACCAAGAATCGAACTTGCAGCCTCTCGTTTGTAAATCGCTCAATGCCCATTAGGCCTTATGATGCTGTTCGCGTAACAGGGTCTTTGCACCCTTAAGTATGAAGCCTTAAAAGCTGTTTATCCTAATCCATTGATAATAATCCTGTATTTGCTGTTTCAAACACGAAATAGCCCAATTATTTTACGCTGCTGTTGCTGTTTTCAACGTGGACTACGGTAATTACGTTACGACAAGCGAATAGCCAAAAATATGTTAAATATCTATAACACTAATATAGTAAAACTTAAAATCATAGGCTCAATTCAAATCAATCCAGTCAAAATGTAACCAAACAGTTAAATTCATCCTTCAAACGCAGACGGAGCGAAGTATGTCGTTCGGAATCCTAAATATAGCCGGATTATTTCTGCCTCATGTCGCAGACCATCCTAATTCAAAACTAAACACATTACCACGGGCCGGCCTCCGTTTTAAACGTTCTCCCGGTTTAATCACCATGTGAAGTATAAACATCATTAAAACGGTATAATGGCGTAAGGTGTAAATTATATACAATGTCTGCGAGAGTGTTGTGTATGGTGGTGTTGTTGGGATGTGCTGTATCGGAGAGAGAGTATACCCCGGGCATTATTGGTAAGAATATCTTGAATGGAACGGATGATCAAAATCCATGTCACATAACTAAGGAGTAAGCAATGTTAGAAATGGAAAGTCTGTGTCATTTTGTTTATTTGTCTGTCTTTCTATCTGTTACCTCTTCGCGCGTTAATCGCGAAACAGATTTTAGTATCAGTATAGAGATTAGAGATACTCTGAGGCCCGGGAAAGGAATGTTATGACTTCTTAATTCTTCGATCGCGGATTCTTGGAAATCTATTGTTATTATATAGTTGTCGCGATCACCGGTGATCTTATATCTTGATAGGTTAAATTAGAGTTCTTAAATCTTATACCAAAATATTATGTACTTAGATCTAATGGTGAACAAACGTTCACAATTCACGTTCCCGTGTGTAAAATCTATTCTTTGACCGAGTTCATGACCTATATTACTCAAATATTTAAAATTCCCCAAACATGACCACTGACATCGTTACTAATACAGCTTGTCTTTCCTCATTTTAGCAAGTTTAACTGTATCCAAATGATGCAAAAAATAAACCTTTGTGTTTACGTTTAGTTTTGAACAAAGTAAAGCATAATTTATTCGTTCATTCATATTACTATTGGCAGTGTTAACATGTTTAAGAATCTATTAAATCATTTCCTAAACATCTGTACTGCTATTATAAACGGTCTATGTGTTTTCTTATGTCAGAAAATATTTACTTACCGTCTGTATTTTCAGGTGGTATATTCTATGAGGAGGCGGAGAGTTTGAAAACAGCGTTGACAGTCAGTGCCCGGATGTACAACTTTACTGCCTCAATAAAGGAGGTGTCTGGCCGAGGAAATATACTCGAGCTGAACAGCCTTATTTGTGAATTAGCTGAGGTATGTTCCTGCTATTGATATCCCGTCAAGTCGGATGGTTTAATGGAATATTATTATCGGAAGCTGGTTGGTTATTGAATAGGTACTATCGGTGCCTACTATTTTAGTGAAATTAGTTCCTTGTTTGACCCATTCTGTTTCCTATCAAATAGCAAAATGGTATTTAATTCTCATATAAGTATACGTCAAACGACCGACTTTTATAGTTTCGACCTAAATTTGATTTTAAGTTATTTGTAGGTTTCCGTATGTATCCTACGTCCTTTCTGGAATTTATTTCATTTATTTCGGATCCGGTTTCATCGTGAAGATATAACTGATAGACAGACACACTTGCATACTAATATTATAAATGCGAAAGTGTGTCTGTCTGTCTGTTCGTCTGTCTATCTGTTACCTCTTCACGCCCAAACCGCTGAACAGAAATGTTGAAATTTGGTATGAAGATACTTTGAGTCCCGGAAAGGACAAATTATGATACTCTTTACCCCAAAGAAATGTACGGTTCCCGTGCGATAAATGAATTTTGGCGCAACGGAGTTGCGGGCGTCCCCTAGTTTATAATATTTGTACGAATTGGAACATAGTATTAACCCTGAAACAATAAACCTGGAATGTTTGCCACTGACGAGAATCCGATAATAGTGAAATCGATTACAGGAATGTTTAATCAAACATTCCGCGATCATTTGCAGACCTTAGTGCTAGCCCAATTAGGTACACCCTGTATTAGATATGCGCTAAGATCTACAGTAAGTCTGTAGATCTTAGCGTATAATACGGCGTAAGCAATTAGTATTACAAATATGAATATTAAATTCAATTTTTTCTGAAAATGTTGCTAAGAAACATCAAAATACAATAAAGGCCGTCACAGACAGAGCAGGTAATGTAAAGATGTATATTATAGCACGATACATCTCGATACATCTTTCTATAGAAATCGTCAGGAGACCACACACAACAGCTATAATGTATATTTTTACATTATAGCTGTTTCTATAGAAAGATGTATCGTGCTGTAATATACATCTTTACATTACCTGCTCTGTCTGTGACAGCCTTAATAAGGAAACGTAACTCTCACACTCTCATACCTCTACATCTAGCGTTTGGATTTTGGTTCCTTTTACGCTCACTAAAATTTTTAACAGTCCCTCAGTTCATGGCTTTTCCCGAGCTAACAACCAATGTACCAAATCTAAGGAAAAGCTGGAAATTATGTGACTTACAAAAACAAATTATGGCTACAGTTTGTCTTTTGCTTTCTTTATTATTTTTTTTGTTTTCTGTTGCAGGAAGGTGTCATAGGAATCATAGATGGAGTCGGTGGCCGAGCTTCTGAGAATATTCAAGCTGTATGCGATACGCTCGAAATGCCGCTAATATCAATACAAAACAGCGACTTGGACACGAAAAACTGGTCTATAATCAACATGTTTCCAAGTCCTGATGTTTTTAATATGGTGAGTATATACTTACAAACATCTAGAATACTGAAGAAAAAGTTGCCGGCAAAGCATCCATAGACAATGCCAAACTCTAGTAAGTATCAGGAATTAGAATGCAATATACTGACTTGATAAAATTACTGGACGTTGCTTTCAATCTTTCATGAGATAGATCAACCCATTTTTTCCAGCATTGAGCGAGCTGATGTTGAACAACTAACTATTGCAAATAACACTCTCGATCGTGTCAGCTTTCAAATAAAAAGCCTGATTTAAATCGGTTCACCCATTTGGATGCTCCGATGCCACGGACAGACACACACAGACAGAAAGGCAGAGATAGACACTTACGGTCTTACTACAAAAGATATAATCACCTGTTGAACAGTTGATTAGGAAAAAATTCAGTTAAGACCGACACACGACTGTGGCGGTCTTAACTGACTTTTTTCTGTTTTTAACTGTTTCTAAATTTGTTCTTAACTGAATCTTTGTGCTAACACAACGATCTAAACATCTATTGAACAATTGTTTTGAGACCATTTTGTACTGAATTTTTTTCTAATCAACTGTTGAACAGGTGTTTAAACCTTTCTAGTAAGGCCGTTACAATTTATAGCGCCCCTATTTTTCCTCCGGGGTGTAAAGAACTTAACAGAGCCACTATACTGTTTTCAGGCTTTGCAAAGTATAATACTTCAAAAGGACTGGAATAATTTCACAATAATATACGTGAAGGGTCACACCCTAACTAAAGTGCATGAACTGATGAAAATGGGAAAGCCGACGGAGAAAAATACGGTTGTCCTGAGAGAACTGAGCGGTAATGATTACAGGTAAACTGAGTTTTAGCTTTAGTCAGTACTCAGTACTGATAAAATTAGGAATTACGTGATATGAGTTAGGAGATATTATGATAGTGATACAAAATTGAAATGTCTTATTGATATATGTTTGCTGCTTTTCTGGACTGCTGAATCGCGCCTTGCTTGCTCAAACCCAAAGTAAACGTGTTGTTAGTAAACTCTTTGACTCAGAGACTGATTTCGTATTTTATGTCCAAGTACGAGTACCTAAATACATTTATTTGTCTTTTCAATTCACAGAAGTTATTTCAAATCCAAGTGTATAAATTTATCAGACAAACTACATACACTTTGTTCCTATATTTTGTTTTTTCCTTTATTTTTTAAATAACTTATAGTATTATACACTTTTGTAATCTTCCAACGAGGCGATTTTACGTTCATAAAAACAAAAAACTTTCTTTTTTTCAGGGATGTACTAACAAATGCCAAACTCAGCGGCTTCACAAACTTCATAGTGGATTGTCCTACGGTACATCTGGAGCAGATACTGCGCCACGCCCAGCAAGTTGGCCTCATGGCGGACGAACACTCGTACATTTTTGTATCGCCAGATCTCTTCACCATTGACCTGACGAGATATAGATATGGCGGTGTTAATATGACAGGTATGACAAAATTAGATAGTCGCGGTAGAAATACAGGCATTAGCTTTGTCCACATTGTGCCTTTTTCTGTTCGTCAAGGGCATGCGTTATAGCGCAGTCAGCAGCGAACGTGAGGCATGCCCGCGACGCATGCCCTCTGACCGTATCCAAAAAACAAAAATGACATATCGTTGACGGATTCTATTATTGAATGCGCCAAAACGAAAGTTAAATGAAAGAAGATGACGAAAATTGAAGACGAAAGCGCATAGTGTGGACATAGCTATTGACCTATAGCAGTTCGTCTCTTTTATATGAAAATACTAGATGATGCCCGCAACTCCGTTGCGCCTAAATTATATAGTTTATCGCGTGGGAACCGTACATTTTCCGGGATAAAAAGTATCCTATGTCCTTTCCCGGGACTCCAAGTATATCTGTACCCAATTACAGCAAAATCGGTTCAGTGGTTTAAGCGTGAAGAGGTAACAGACAGACAGACAGACACACTTTCGCATTTATAATATTAGTATGGATGTTATCCGGCTTACTATATAATATATCGCCGCGGAGGTTCCTGTCTGATTGGGACTCTTTATTTCATGATTAGAAAAAAATATTATAAAGTGATTATAAGTAATTATGAATTATTGTTAAAATGTGTAATACGTTGTTATTAGGATGGTTGATATGCGTTTTATGATTTATTGTAAACCCGGAAGATATTTTAACTTCCGGGGTATTCATTAAAATTATTTAATGATGGTTTCATACTTGCCACTATAGAATTATTCTAATGTAATTAAAACTAGTTTTTCCATGCCAATCAAACTTTTAAATAATTTCTTTAAACATTCTCACTAAAATTGCGACGTATTTTAGTTGTGAATTAATTACTTCCGTTTTTACTTATTTCGTATTTAAATTTTAGTAAATCACAAAATAAATAAACTAATTAATTTTAACGTTATTTAATAATTTTACAATTGTTTAATGTTTTGTTATCATGATTTTCAAGGGTGACGTAATTATCACTTGTGGTAGGGAAAACAAGTAGGGATGATGTATATAAAAAGACGTGTTCTGAGCGTGGAGCTCATTCTACTGTGAATTTGCGGTGAATAAACATTGTAAGTACAATCTATGTCAGTTTAACCTATCAATCCCCGTAAGGCCCAAGTGGGCCGCGATAACAAAAGATTTCCAAGAATTGGCGATCTAAGGATTAAATAAGTGAAAATAATTGTATCACTTTGTTTTCTTCTTAAGTTTTAAGTTATTTTGCTCTTTTGTTTTAATATTTGTTAGCGGATGTCAACGGACAAGCTACATAATATTATATTTATTTTATTTTAATCTGTATATTAAGTTAGTCACTATATTATTTAAGTTTAATTAGTGATAATTATATTTTGAATAGTAATAAGTAAGGTAATTGATTTTGACAAATAGTTATAAATGGACAGGATGATTATTTACTTCCGTTATAACTTCCTCTTCTCATATTTAAGTAAATAATTATCTTAAATATGAGAAGTACGTTAATTGATATTTAGAATTATATACCAACTTATTCTTAGCCATTCTTAATTTTTAATGTATTCTATAATGATTTTACTATATTTGAATTGTCAACGGAAGTTCGTTTCTTTTGTGTAAAATGGTTTAAAAGCCAGCCATATTGCATTGATGGGGGCATTCTGTAAATAACTTTAAAACGTGTAAGGTGAAACTCTGCTCGAATAAATACCGCTCAATGTATAATTATTCAAGACTTTTACTACTCCCTAATATTTCAGAAGTGGGATTATTTCAAAAATGTTCGGTCCTTATGCTACGAGACTTGGCAAAAGGAGAAGAACGCCCAGACTTGCCCTGACTCTCGACGATTGACAGCGAAGAAAGTGATTTTTTTTTTCTTTTCGAACATAAACAACAGTGATAGTGATAGTGAACCAGTGATAAAACGACGCAGAATTACTCGAGCTGATGCAGAAGTGATACCAAAGTTTGAACCAGAAAACGACGCTTGTAATGTACCTAAGCTACATGGTTGCATAAAATCGACCAGCTAGGAGGTTTACGCATGAAACAGTATAACCGATTGACAATTCATCGAGCAACTGCGGTTACGTGGGTCCGCTACGAAAAAACTGCCTCGAAGCTTTTCAACACCTCGGTCATACGACGGTTAACTGCTGGTTCGCGAATACAGCAGGAACAACTCGGCAACCGCAGAATTGTAAAGTAAGTAACACTTTTTATACTTCAAGTAATATCTTAGTAAATAATATTTACAAAAAAAAATTGTGTGGGTAGGAGCCAATGAACAAGAATAATGAAAATGAAATCTAAAGTTTTTACCTTCTAATACTATATTGAAGGGTTTTGGAGATAAAATAGATCAAGCCATAATTATAGAGACTGTAAAACAACTACCAAGTGACATAGACTTAATTATTGGACAATCAATGATCAACCAGCCTGGTATTAGTTACTACAGCTAATTCTGCCACTTTTACTGCGACTTTAATTTGTTTGACAGTTACAAACACCTGACAAATATAAGTGATAGGTATAAGTTTAATGTTTTGCTGAAGCGTGATACAATTTTACCTAAAAATAGTTGCTGTAATATTGATGTATTTGTAGATATCGATTCCAATGGGAAAAATTCAATGGAACAAATCCAGTTTATGTGCTATATAATTCCTGAATTTGTTATATAATTCCTGGAGGAGCTGTCAGTGTTTAGGGGCATTTAAAGGCTAAATATTGGTGAAATTGAAATAACTTGGCATGCACATACGTTAATTGCCCGGGCTGAAATTGTTAATATTATCGACTCGAATACCTCTACTGAAAATATGACTTTATCGATTGAATCACAAATGGCATTGAATCGGGAATTAGAGGATTTAGGTAAGGTAGATATTGGTGAAAGTTTAGATAAAAAAAAATGATGATATAAGATAGATATAAACATTTATTCACTAGGGATATAAAAGATTTAGGGAACACAGATTTATTACAAATAAAAATAAAAACAACTGATAAAGTCGTCGTACTTTGTAAGCCTTATAGGATATATCTTAAAAAGAAAATGCAATAGTTGATGAAAAGGTTAACGATCTTTTGGAAACTGGTATCATTTGTCACTCTATGTCTGAATATGCTAGTCCAGTGATTTTAGATAAAAGGAAGGGTGGAGATTACAGGCTGTGCATTGATTACCGAAATTTAAATTCACAGACACTCAAAGATCAAAGACCAAGTATCAAAATTGTGTGGCTGTGATCTCCAGGTTAATACGGATGCTAGTAAACTAGGTTTAAGGGGTATATTAATACAAAAACAGCAGGACGGCACATTTAAACTTATAGCCTAATTTGGTAGTCACATCGAAAGAACGGTTTTACTACAGTTATGAGTTAAAACATTAGCCGTTGTGGAATCTTTAAAGCGTTTCCGTATTTTTATAATACGTATCCCTGTAAAAGTTGTAACGGATTGTGCAGCGTTATGCACAACCCTTAGCAAAAAAAAAAAAAGATCTTGTTCCTCGTATTGCTCGATGGTGGCTTAGCATACAAGATTATGACCTGCAAATTGAGTATCGTTCAGGGAATAGAATGAGACATGTAGACACTCTTAGTAGGAATCCCGGTTATGAAACAGTATACGTCATTGATGAAACTGATCAGTTACTAACATTTGGATAATAATTTACAAAATATTATTTCTCAGTTAAAGGGGCATACGAACAACTCTGATATAGTTAATAATTATGTCGTTAAAGAGGATAAACTGTTCCAAAAAACTCTAAATGGAAAACGATTTGCTGTTTCCAAATTGGCAAAATATAACTTAATGCAGAAATGATATCATGACCGCCAGCTGACATGAATGACACCCTGGCTTTGACAACAGTTTTGGTTTCCTAAAATGAGCCGATATAATAAGGAAATTCATCAATTCTTGCCTTCAATGTGTTTACGGTAAGGGTAATAAGTATGGAAAATCTGAAGGAGAAAAATTTACATCTTATAGAAAAGTACCTGTACCTATGCACACCCTTCATGCCGATAACTTAGGATCATTTGTTAAGACTAGGAATGGCACAATTTGTTTTTGCTATGCCCGACAAAAACTCTAGTTCCATAAATACAATAAAGTACTTAAAATATATTATTTTCCAGTTTACAAACCCAGTCCGCATAATAGCATAGAGGCAAAGCATTTCCTAGCCGATACCTTAAGTAATTTACAGAAGACATGCAATTAAAATATGTCCTTAATGCTATAGCTAGTCCCAGATCAAATGGCCCAGTGGAAAAAAGTAAATGGTACCATTATTGATGGAATGAACACTGCCTGAAAATGAAACTGTTTTGGATGATAAATTAATGGATATAGTATGGGGTATAAATAATACACCTAATTCTACTACTTCCTTTCATTTAAACTTATGTTTAGCCATGATAACTCTAAATTACCAGCTATTCCATCCAGTGGTCCTAGTGACCGTACTTCGCAACGACAGGCATTAACTGAAAGAAGGGCAACAGCAAAACTACTAATTGATAGAAATTATATAACTGTTATGAAAAATAGATGAGACAAAACTCACAAGAAATGTAGGAAAAATTCAGTCGGTGATCTAGTATTGTGGAAATGGTAAACCCCAATGCCAAAGTGACCCAAAAAATGGAAAATAAAAAGTTTTCAGCTGTAGTAAGGGGTGAGGTATTAAGGCCTTATAAATCAGCAACTTCTGATACTGACAGTTCATCTAGCGATGCTGAGGTAGGCACGGTGATCTAATTGATTGATTAGAAAGTTATTTTTAATATAATTTTTGTATAATATAACTTATAAGATTAGGGATAATAATTTATACAGTATCATGTGTACAGAAACAAATTTTATTGATCGAATAGGTACATACAAATTTAATAACTATTTTATTATTATCACACTTTAGCTTTTCTACTTCTTTATGTTCGGTCGAACATAAGAGAATAATTAAAAACTGTACTTTTTATACAAAAATGCTTTATCCTAGATACTTTTACAATATTAATAATTTGGAACTATGAGCGTCCACGGCGGTTGTAGGTATAGGAGTGGGGCTCACGGCGGACCTCGTACCGCGCCGCGAATGTTCCCGTACGTGTGAGTGGGACGGAAGAGTGCCGACGTGCGACGGCCGCGCTCGACGATTGTGTAGGTATTCGCAGCTAAGGCGCGAACACTATATTCTTCACAATTGATAATATTAATAAGAAAGTGGTCCCGAAGCTGCACCTAAAAGAAAAAAATATATATTACATAATTTAAGTCTCTGTGACCTACTCATTAACAATATAACCACTCAATGTATAATTCAAGACTTCTACTGCTCTCTAATAAATATTATCTATAGGATGGCTGTGTGATCCAATCCTAAAACCAACGCGATAATATTATCTATAGGATGGCTGTGTGATCAAATCCTAAAATCAACACAATAATAATATTATCAATTGGATGGCTGTGTGATCAAATCCACAGTAATATTATTATCTATACCGGATGGCTGTGTGATCAAATCCTAAAAATCAACAATAATATTATCTATATAGTCGTCTGTGTGACCAAAAAGTCTATGTTACGGTCTACTTATTAACAATATAAGTCTGTGTGACTGGCGTCTATGTGACCGATGTCTATGCGACCGATGTCTATGCGACCGATGTCTATGCGACCGATGTCTATGCGACCGATGTCTATGCGACCGATGTCTATGCGACCGATGTCTATGCGACCGATGTCTATGCGACCGATGTCTATGCGACCGATGTCTATGCGACCGATGTCTATGCGACCGATGTCTATGCGACCGATGTCTATGCGACCGATGTCTATGCGACCGATGTCTATGCGACCGATGTCTATGCGACCGATGTCTATGCGACCGATGTCTATGCGACCGATGTCTATGCGACCGATGTCTATGCGACCGATGTCTATGTGACCGGTGTCTATGTGACCGGTGTCTATAATAATAATAATAATAATAATAATGCTTTATTTCAGGCAATAAAATACAGCCCATATGAATTATTAGTATATTAGCAACAATTTTTCCTTAAACTTATGTTAGTAGGTTAGTTGATAATTAATTATTTATAATTTTTATTACTTAATTTTAATTGCTCGATACTACATAATTAAATAATTATCATGCACCGTGCTACAGGCGCATGAAGCCAAATCCAGTGCCTGAGCAGTGCAGAGTCCCACCTGTCCGCAAACGCCCTCAAGATGCTGTTGGTGCTGTCCCGACACCTCGCCATCAGTGAGGCGCTACGCTTCCTGATTATGGCAAAAAAGTCATCTACATGCGCCTCGGCCAGCATGCCCGACGCACTGCAAAATTTCGGCAGCCCCATCAGCACCCTGAATGCGTTATTGTACTGTACTCTCAATGCATTATATGACCTCTGCGTATAGCTGGTCCACAGACTACACGTGTAAAAAGATTGGCAGTACGCTTTAAACAAAGTAACTTTAACGTCTCTGCTACAGTGTGTAAATCTGCGGGTCTATGTAACTGATATCTATGTTACCTAATAAGTCTGTGTGACCTTACAAATATTCTAAAATTGAGCTAAATTTAATTACTACAATACAATTACTATATAAGTCTGCGTGACAAAATATTATATTACTGATAACAATCAATACAACAAAAATCAAAATGCATAAATTAAATAAATGCATATAATGGCTTCAGAAATGCCATGTGTTGGCTAGGTGGAGATGAGATGTGAATTGTGATACTACAAGATTTCTCTGACATCAATGCATACCTATATTACTTTTTTTTTTCTTTTTTGTTTACAAAATACTGTTCCGATGTCTTCATCTGTTTCAGACCACTGGCAGTTCTGGCACTGGTACAGCACAGGGTAGCTAAACCATGGGAACGTCGTGGGACACTCCTAATGCAGGATGGCCGAGTGTTAGCGGATGTCAATGGACAAGCTACATATTATTATATTTATTTTATTTTAATCTGTATATTAAGTTAGTCACTATATTATTTAAGTTTAATTAGTGATAATTATATTTTGAATAGCAATAAGGTAATTGATTTTGACAAATAGTTATAAATGGACAGGATGATTATTTACTTCCGTTATAACTTCCTCTTCTCATATTTAAGTAAATAATTATCTTAAATATGAGAAGTACGTTAATTGATATTTAGAATTATATACCTACTTATTCTTAGCCATTCTTAATTTTTAATGTATTCTATAATGATTTTACTATATTTGAATTGTCAACGGAAGTTCGTTTCTTTTGTGTAAAATGGTATAAAAGCCAGCCATATTGCATTGATGGGGGCATTCTGTAAATAACTTTGAAACGTGTAAGGTGAAAGCAATGTATAATTATTCAAGACTTACTACTCCCTAATATATTATTAATTATTTGAAATTGTTTTGTTATTTATAAATGAAATTCATTGCTTTTAGTGAGAAATCAATAGCTTTGATGAAGTTAAACATTCAGTTCTCATAAGTAAATAAATTATTATTATTAATTTTATAACGCCCTCTCTGATTTTTGATATACTTATATTATGTAAGTAGAAATCAAAGAGAGACAGCGAGACGTCAATGACCGATTTTTCTACCCAGCAAATTTGATTGTTATTATTTTACTATAGAAATAAAATGGTATCAATCAATGGCGATATACCTATATTTGTAACATTATTACACTATTAGAGAACACTAATAATTCAAGTCATAATACTGTAGCTAGGGAATACCGGGATCCCGCATGCATTATGCGGGACTAATCCCGGTCGAAAATTTTGCGGGATCCCGCGGGACTGGCGGGATTACAAAGAAATGTGATTCATATGCGTAACTTTGCGCGCGGCGGTGCGTGAACTGGCTACAGGCAGCCCGCTTAACAATTTAGCTTCAATTCACCTATAATTCACTTTAAATGACAATTGAACTAACCAGCGTGGATGTTGAGCGAGCATTTCCAGCTGCTAGCTACCTTGTGTCGAATATCAGGAACCGTTTCGGAATCTTTAGGCACAATTTTTACCTATATTTCGAAAAAAAATTCGATAAAAGATGGACATAAATAAGCGATTTTTTTTAGTTTTTCTTTTACTATTATTATTACGAAGCCATTTCCAAAAAAATGATTAGTTTTTCTTTCATTTTTTTATAAAGTCTGAAGTATGGAGGTGTTAATATTAATTAAGCCCTTGAAAAAAGTGTCCGACAAAGTTTGTTTTATTTGAGATTCTAAGAATAAAACGGGGTCTATCAAGTAAAGTCATTATAACGATTTATTTTAAAAGCTTAAATCCACCCAGCGGGATCCCGCAAATACCGGGATCCCGCAAATACCGGGATCCAGCGGGATTGTGATGGTTCAATCCCGCAAATACCGGGATTGAAATTCTCTTGCGGGATTGCATTCCCTAACTGTAGCTAAAGATTATGTTTAAATATCGGTCCAGCGGTATAAAGCCTCGGTCTAGTGGTATAGACTATAGAGCGCGGCTCAATACCCGACGAGACTCGGAGGTCTTAGGTTCGATTCCCGCGTTGGAAACATGATATTTCCAAGTTTGGTTAGGACAATGCAGGCTGATCACCTGGTTGTCTGACAAGTAAGATGATCTATGCGTCGGATAGGCATGTAAAAAGTCGACCCTGCGCCTGATCTCTCGCCGGTCGTGTCGGTCTGCCGTCCCACTGGGTTATGAGAGTAAAGGAATAGAGAGTGCTCTTGTGTACTGCGCACACACTTGGTCACTATAAAATTACTCCGGTGTAGCTGGCCTGGTTTCAACGAAACCGGCCACCTACACCGAAACCGGTGTGGGAGCTATTTTTTTTCATCGGTCCAGCAACAAAACTTGTACGATAACATTTTATCTAAACCAGCATTCTGTCTTACACGATATTCACTGAAACAAAGAGCTGAAAAATTGATGAAACGTCACGAGGGCCGAGGTCGATTTGTATGAAAATCTGATTCACTCCGCTGCACCGCATGTTTTATTCATTTCAGGTTTCCGACTAACAGATTTAAGACGTGACCAGCGGCTCTGGGAGTTCACGGATCTGTATAACAATGAGACTGGCGACATGCTGGAGAGCGCTGCCTTGGAGACTAAAGTTGTGCTGGTGCATGATGCTGTCAAGACGCTGTATTCTGCGCTGTCCAAGTTGAAGGTGCAGCCCGCCTCGCTGAGCTGCGAGAACTATGATGCCTGGATGTACGGCTCGTCGGTGATGAATTTTATCAAAACTGTAAGTTAGTTGTAATGTACTGTCAGAGAAATTGATTCATAGGCAGATGACGAGCCTACGTAATTTACTCGTTTTATATCGAACACTGAATTGTCAAACACACACAACATTGAATTGACATAATCTGACCAAATAAAATAGGTCCGTCAACTGCCTATGAATCAATTTCCACGGTGGTATATTATGTTAGATTATATTAGAAAATGAAAAACAAACTTAAAAGAATTCCTATATTCCTAAGATGTTGCCCCACTGCAAATTGAATATTATTCATTTGTAGTTTGTATGTACACTGCAGACGTCATGCTCATTGCTCATATCATAATATTTTGTATTTGTCCGATTCGTTAGCACGTCATGTTATGCTATACGATAATGCCTGTTTATTATCCCAAAGGGTAAAAACGGGACCCTATTACTGAAACTTCGATGTCTGTCCGTCTGTCCGTCTGTTTTCAGGCTGTAACTCAAGAACCGCTATAGGTAGAGTTGTGAAATTTTCGCAGACTGTGTATGTCTGTTGCTGCTATAACAACAAATACTAAAAACGCAATAAAACTAATATTTAAAGGGGGGCATCCATACAACAAACGTGATTAAATGTATGTTTACTTTAATAATTTATAATAATATTTAAATAAAATAAAAATTTAAGGGGGCTCCCATACAAAAAACACAATTTTTGGCCTATTTTTGCTCTCTAACGGTACGGAACCCTTCATGCGCGAGTCCGAATCGCACTTGGCCAATAATTTTTTTATTAGCCAGGGAATAATAATTAGTCGTTATTTATTTCAGAGCTCAATAGTAGGCTTGAGCGGTCCACTGACTTATGACGGCTTCGGACAAAGAATAAACGTAAATTTTGAAGTCCTAGAGCTGACTCCGGCTGGCAATCAGTCGGTAAGTGGTATTACTAAAATCCATCATTGAAAGTGTTATAAATGAAGACGTAAGTTGATGAAGTGGGTGAGTAAAAATTTTAAAATGTTCGTTTTTTGTATAATGGATACTTTAATCTTTCAGGCCCCGCGCGAGCACCGGTGATCGCGAGAACAAAAGAATACAATGGGAATTCCTAGAACCTCCGATCGAAGGATTAAGACGTAAAAAATGTAGATTATAATGTATAGCCAGATATGTATTATATTAGTCAGCTGATGATAAATTAGGAAATTAAAATATTACAAGGTTTGTTTAAATTATAAGAATTTAAACAAACCTTGTTTGTTAAATTATAAGAAGTATTTGCCATTATGTCATAAATTAATATATATATATTAAAGTATCCACTGCATCCACTTATCTCTTCAATTATATAAACTCAAAACTCAATAAGAAAATTAGAACCGCGTCACAAATTAAACCTGTTAATTATGTTTATTGTTTAGGCAATAATTATTGCATCACAATATTGTCTGATTATAATTGTGTTATTAAACTGAAATACGGCGTTGTGTAATTACTAATTAGTAATTAGGTACAGTAGTGTTTTAGTGCACCATATTTTATTTAGATCATTTATTCAGAGTTGATTCCTATGCAGATGGCGGACCTAAGTAATTTGGTCGCGTTAACTCAAACCCATCCGACCGATCACAGCTAACATTGAATTATTGACATAAGCCGACCACATGACGTAGGTCCGTCACTGCCTATGAATCAATTTCTTCGATGGTACAATATTTATAATCACTGTTTAGATGGGTGAATGGAAGAAAAATAAACTAGCAATACAAAGACCACCGGTGCCACAAGCTGAAATTGCAGAGGAGACTATAATGAGAAACAAGACTTTTAAAGTGCTCATTGCAACGGTAAGACAATAATTATTATTATATTATAAACACAAAATTGAAAGTAAAAGCGGATTAACCCTTCGATCGGGATCTTGGAAATGCTATTGTATTCTATAAATTTTATTGTTGTCGCGATCACCGGTGCTCGTATGGGGCTTGAAGGATTAATAATTATTCTATTAAGTAATAATTACCGAGGTTAGAGGTATACTTTAATTCATTTTACTATTTGTCTCAAGTTTGTGAAAATTATATTGTTCTCGAATGTTTTTTTTTCAAAATCTGTCCCCCATTAAAAAAGTCTTGGACTGAATTTTAAAATTATTGCAAGTCCAAAATTAGCGTTTTCGCTAATTTTCTTTTATAATGCAATGTTTCGCTAATTCTCGAAACGAAATCGTTTTAACCAGTCTCGAGTGGTAGCGAGACATTAAAATTGAAATACTTAAATTATTTTAATAATTATTATGTGTCATAACATAATATAATTTCAGACACCTCCATACGGATTCGTCAAAGAATCACTTCAAAAATTAGAAGGTAATGATAGATACGAAGGCTTTACCATCGATTTGATAGACAAAATAGCGGATATATTGGGATTCAGTTACGAGTTCGAAACCGAAAAAGACTATGGAAGCTGGGACCCTAAAACAAAGAAATGGAACGGAATGGTTTTAAAACTAAGAGAAGAGGTACTTTTTAATGGTTGAGTGTATAGTATGCAAATTGATATTAGCACGAAACCGCATTACGTTGTGTTGCCGCAGTGGCACCGCTCTGACGTTCGATGTGAATTGATGCGTTGCCTCGACGCACGCAGTGTCATGCCAGAACGACGGACATGAGATGAAGTAAAAGAAAGAATAAGGTTTTGTGCTTGCATAATATACTTGTATTGAGTAATATGTTAACGTCACTGACCTCCATTATACTAGTACGCTGGACCTATGATACCCTTTGAAATGACAGCTGTTTTTTGTGCCTATTTGAAGCGGAATCAGCGCCCCAATGCAGAGTAAAAGAACGAAATCTGACACTGATAGCAGCAGTGGGAGTACTTACTAATACTAGTTTCTACCACCGTAGTGATTATATTTTCTTCGGTTTCTACAACCAATAGCGATTGAGCGGCCATTTGCAAGTTACGTCAGATTTAGTTCTCATCCCCCGCATTGGGGGCGCTGATTCCGCTTCAAATAGGCACAAAAAACAGCTGGGTATCTTATGTCCAGCGTACTTGTATAATGGAGGTCAGTGGTTAACGTGCGTAGTAGCAACGCAGACATTCCGACGACGCAACTCACCGTAACGCAGTATAACCCTTGCTCTAAGGGTTGCTACGTTTACGTCGTGTCTATTGTTAAATTTATGGAATTTATTTATTTTATCAACCGACATTTTAAAACATTTTTATAGTTTCAAGTAACATTCAGAGCTTTACTTTTAATTTATATTTTCATAAAAAATAATTAATTACAATTTTATTCTTATAACAAATAATTTGCAATAATTATTATTTTATTGATACTATAAAGATTTGTTGGTTATTATTTAAATAATTTAACAGGAAGCTATGCTTATTAAAATTGAAATTAAATAAGAAATTTATTCATTAAAGTTATTTTACATGAGTAATGATTTTTGTGACAAGTGTTGTGAAATATTGAATTTAAATGGTATTGGAATATCATATCCGGTGACAGATCTTTGGTGGGAAAAGTGAGGGGGAAATACTATAAAAGTTCCTGCTTCACCACAAACGGGCTTGTTTTATTCGGAAATTTATGGAAGTCGTGACTCCAGTGTACCTACTAGTGAAAAATAGTGTTTATAAATTATAATAGCGTGTACAAGTGGAAATAGTGAATTGTAATATTGTGAATTATAAAGACGTGTGAATAATTGAACAAAGGAATAAAGTGTGAAGTCAGTTTAGTTGTTTTATTTCACTATGCATATTGATGCCAAAATAGCTTTTAATAATAATACATTTTCTTGAAATTTACTACTAGGTCCTTTTTAAGTAAGTGATTACAAATAAACTATACCTTTGTAAACAATTTCAGAAAGCTGATTTTGCGATATGCGATTTCACCATATCGGCGGAAAGACAACGCGGAATAGATTTTTCAACGCCATTCATGACGCTCGGTATTGGAATATTATACAAACAGCCAAGTAAACAACCACCTGAAATGTTCTCTTTTATGGCAGTTTTCTCTAAAGAGGTAAAAACTTTTTAATGATATTATTATGCAATAACAAATTTGAATAGTTATAATGTAATTTAGCAAGCTTATTACACTATCACACTAATATTGTTACGGCGAAAGTTTGGTTCAGTGTATAACTACTTGTGAAAATACCACTCCGAAAACTACTGAAAGGATTTTGATCGGATTGGTAGGTAGTAGGCTACATTTCAATTCGAAATAAACATTATAAAGTCGGACTCGCGCACAAAGGGTTCCGTACCACTACAGAGCAAAAATAGGCTAAAAATTGTGTTTTTTTGTATGGGAGCCCCACTAAATTATTCAATTTATTTAAATTTTATTATTAATTATATTAAAATACAAATACAACTGAGTATTTTGTGAACATTCCAAATGCCTTTGTGTTGCCATTATTTATATCAAGTAAAAAATAGCAAAAATTCACGTGTTGTATGGGAGCCCCCCCTTAACCTATCAAGCCCCATAAGCTCACCGGTGAGTGAGACACAATAGAATAACAATAGATTTCCAAGAATCCACGATCGAAGGATTAAATATAATTAATTTTGTTTTCAGTATTTGTTGAGCGGCAACAGATATACACAATCTGTGAAAATATCAGAAGTCTAGCTATAGCGGTTCTTGAGTTACAGCCTGGAGACAGACAGACGCACAGACGGACAGACATCGAAGTCTTAGTAATAGGGTCCCGATTTTACCCTTTGGGTACGGAATCCTAAAAAGTAAAACTGATATTATTGGACTTAACCGAACTGACCATTTTTTTTCTTAGGTGTGGTACTACATGCTATTCGTGCAGCTCGCGCTGGGAGTGGTGATGATCTTCGTGGGTCGCATCTCGCACAAGGAGTGGCAGAACCCGGTGCCGTGTGTGGAACAACCGGAGGAGCTCACCAATCAGTTCAGCTTCGCCAACTCCATCTGGCTGATCATTGGATCTGTTATGCAGCAGGGATCAGAGATTGCGCCAATGTAAGTGATAGCTGCAACTATTCTTTATCTATGTCTTACTAAATCGCAACTTCTTTGATGGCTCGGGAACGGTACATTTTTTTCGAGACTTTATAATATAACTTACGTCCCTTAAAAGGACTCAAAGCATAGTATATTCATCAAAATTGTTTCTGTGGTTCAAGCGTAAAAATAATTTAGTTAGACACACAGACAAACGGACTTACAGACGTAAAGATACTTTCCCCTTTTATATTTTCAGTACGGATTGATTTTTAACCCAACTCACTCTACAGCTATGCCAATTTTGTGATGCAATTTTAGTCCATGTGTATGGCGCCAAAATTACTGAACCTATTGTATGAGGCTCGTAGGTACAATGACTGTATGAGGTATGAATTGACTCGCAATAATAGGTTAATATAAGGCTTCATGTGCATAGCCGAATTATAGTTTTGAAACTCTGCCGCGAGCAAAGCTAAGGTACTTATCTAGTATCTACTGTAGGTATTTGATAAAGTAGCCTATATTTTTAACCCCCGACAAAAAAGAGGGGTGTTATAAGTTTGACCTGTCTGTCTGTCTGTCTGTGGCATCGTAGCATCCAAACGGGTGGACCGATTTTGATCTAGTTTTTCTTGTTTGAAAGCTGACATGACCGAGAGTGTTTTTAGCTATAGTTCATCATCATCAGTCTGCTTATTGCTGAAATATCACGGTTTATCTGGTTCGTGAAGGGCCGATTAGCAACTTGCAGTCGTTTGGTGGGCTTTATATTTTGCATTCTGGTTCGTGTCACTTATTTACACATTAATGAGAAGTTGACCTGGTGCTGCAGCATCACCTGGTAATCAATAGGATACCCAACTCCTCACCAACTTAGAGCAGAGGTTTCGTGTTTGGGCTCATTTTAATTGCTACAACTAGTAAAACGTAGATAAATAGTAAATATTTTCATGCTGCTGCTGCAGCATCACCTGGATTCTATAGGAGCCGAAGACCTTGTAATAACAAAGTGGAGGTTTCATGTTTGGGCTCATATTGACGGGCTCATCCAAGAGGATATATTTTATAGATGGTATTCATTGGGATATGATCCAGTTGATAGGAATTATTCTGCACAAGTTTAAAAAGCATAAAATTAAATTAAATTAAGGAATAAAAAAAAAACACCAAAAAACTTAAAAAAAGTAATGAAATAATATTTACTGACTTTAAGTTTAAATAATTCCTAGTCTAAAGTGATATTTTTGTCCATAATTGTTGTCAAGGTGTGTCGGGAGACCGCCGATGTAGATGTTTGATTTCACATAACATTATAGTTTAAGGGTCAGTTCACAGCAAAGTGCGAACCGAATCAAGACAATCAGTGACTTGGCGATACAAAATGCAAAAGTCGCTGTTGGCGGTCCCCCGACACACCGTGACAACAATTATGGACTAAAATATCACTTTACACTTAATAGGAATTATTGAAACTTAACAGTCAGTAAATATTATTTCATTACTTTTTAAAGTTGTTTGGCGGGGTTGTTTTTAATTTCTTAATTTTATTTTATTAACCTAGAGCTTAAACTACTAATACCCCAGGAAAATTAAACATTCGACCTCAGAATAACTCGCATTGAGCTGAAAATTGGTAGAGACGTTAAATACACCATTACAAATAAAACCTCAAAAGTCCCCGGCGATCCTCCTTGTGCAATTTTTTTTATTCAAGGTCAAAGGTATGAAAATAAGGTAATTCCTGTTTTTTTCCAAACTAAAAATTTATCACAAAAATAAGTAGGGCAAGAGTGTAGATCATAGAATTCTCTACAAAAAATATTCAGACACTTTTTTCATACGACTTACCATTCCTTATAAATGGCGGGCTTAAAGTTTGGGAAAATCATATCTATAATTAAATTATAAAGCTAAAGAATTTGTGGAACTACAGCTTTGAATTGAAGAATTCGTTTTTTGTTGGATAGTATTTTTATCGAGGAAGACTTGAGCTATATAACATCACGTTGCCACCAATAGGAGCAAAGAAACAGAGGAAAATGGGGAAAAACGGGGAAAATTATTTGAAGGAGCTTATCTCACAAACGGCTGAAGCAATTTTTATGTTATTTGGCACAAATATAAAATAGGCCACGTGGAGGGACATAGCTGCCTATTTTGTTTTTCAGGAAAATTTACGGTTTCCGTGAAATTTATAATTAACGCGGGCGGAGCCACGCTTAACATCTAGTACTACATACTAGGGTTGTTTGAAAAAAATGAAATGTTCTCGGTCTGACATACTTCTGAGTAACTTGCAAGCGTACTGTTGCTCTTCGCGACTCGAAAAGTTTAGATTTGGTAAGTCACGCAGAAGTATGTTTGGCTGAGAACAGCCCTCGTATGTTGTAGTACAAGAAGTTCCGCTCCGCCCTGTTAATTATGTATTTCACGGAAACCGTACATTTTCCCGAGAAACAAAATAGCCTATGTCCTTCCTCGTGGTCTACTTTATATCTGTGCCAAATAACATAAAAAATGCTTTAGCCGTTTGTGAAATAAGCTCTTTCAAATAATTTTCCCCGTTTTTCCCCATTTTCCTCTGTTTCTTTGCTCCTATTGGTGCCAACGTGATGTTGTATAGCTCAAGTCTCCCTCGATAAATAAGACTAACCAACAAAAAACGAATTTTTCAATTCAAAGCAGTAGTTCCACAAATTCTTAAGCTTTATAATTTAAGCATAGATATGATTTTCCCAAACTTTGAGCCCGCCATTTATAAGGAATGGTAAGCCGTATGAAAAAAAGTGTCTGAATATTTTTTGTAGAAAATTCTATGATCTACACTCTTGTCCTACTTATTTTTGTGATAAAATGTAAAGTTTGGAAAAAAAACAGGAAAAACCTCATTTTCATACCTTTGACCTTGAATAAAAAATTTTGCACAAGGAGGATCGCCGGGGACTTTTGAGGTTTTATTTGTAATAGTGTATTTAACGTCTCTACCAATTTTCAGCTCTATGCGAATTATTCCGAGGTTACGATTTTTTTGCGTCTATTTAGACCGGACTATAAGATGCGGAATTGATTCAAAATTCATGAAGTGCTTTTTTACGGAAAGAAGTCGCAAACTTTTAACTTTGTAATATCAGGTACGTTTGTTGTGATGCTACAGTACTAATTTGTTCCAGTGCTCTTGCACCACGTATAATCACGAGTGTATGGTGGTTCTTTACAATGGTGATGGTGGCATCATACGTCGGTACTCTGGTAGCTTTTCTCACTGTCGAGAAAAACGTGCTCCCCTTCCAAACAGTTGAAGAGTTATATGAACATAAGGGTATTGCATTTGGAACCAAGAAGAAAGGTACTACGATCAACTTTTTCAAGGTAATATTTTTAAAAAATATTAAGATAATTCAATTTCCTGTTTCTTACTTAAGGTGACGCAGCGTTAAAGTAAGAAACCGTGTTGGATATGTTTTAGATTGCTTGTTTTCTATGAGAGGCCGGCCCGGCCTCTCATAGAAAACAAGCAATGGAACAGCAAAAAATGGAAAGGGCGTAAGCGACAAAATGGTTTTTGTCGCATAATTTAAAAACCATAAATACATTTCATATAAGCTATGCACAAATTAAAGTGCATGCTTGAACCAATTTATGTACAAATTTTGGAACCTTAAATCACTCTCCTCTGTTGGAAAAATAGGAATCCCTTTTTTTACAGAGATCTTTTCGATTGATTATTCTGTGCTATAAAAGTTGTCCAATCGTGTTATGCTATGGGCAATTCAAAGACAAAGACATGATGAATACTGACAATGAACTTCAATTTCTTAGCTTTAGTCATTGCTGAGAAAAATCGGCATCGCTACGGCCAAATTATCAAGGCGTCGCCTTAATGTTATGAATGTCTATGGGTGGTGCCATTAATTTATTCGTACCTATGCCCTTTTTACTAAATAAAAAAATCGTAAAACAGGGAGTAATTTAACTACACTGACTTATTATTTTGTCGCGAAGACTTATAGAAAGAAACTAGAAATTATAATATAAATTATGTATATTTATATTACAGGAATCTACAAACCCAATATATAAGAAGATGTATGAGAAAATGAAAGCAAAAGACTGGCTAGTCGATGACAATGACGATGGCGTCGAGATGTAAGTCCTCATTATGCAGTCTGGTTATTTGTAAAGCTCACACCCAACTTTATTTACAAAAACATTTTCAGCGCTGAAAATTCGACGTATGCATTTTTCATGGAATCAACTTCGATTGAATACACCACCGAGAGACACTGCGATTTGCTCCAAGTGGGTGATTTACTGGACTCCAAAAGCTACGGGATCGGTATGATAAAAGGTAATTTAAATATTCGAGCGCGAATAAATCGTTTCGACGATTCGCATGTATTTATTCACTTATTCGTTCAAGGGTCGCCTTATAAAAAGTACATAGACGATGCACTTCTCAAACTGAAGGAGAGCGGCGACATACAGAAACTAAAGGACATTTGGTGGAAGGAGAAAAGAGGCGGCGGCAAGTGCGGCGTAAGTATCCCGGAGTTTAGTTACGTTGCTTGCAGATTTTCCTGCATTCAGAATTTTAATTATGAAACTTTTTATCCTCTTTTCTAATCTAACTTTTATGCAACAGTAAAGTTATGCCAGAGTGACCTGTATAAAATACTTGTGAAAATGAAAATGTACAATGTTTTATTGCCAAATTGGCTAGCTAATTGACGTTTTCGGAACTCTATCATTAGTTCGGGAGCAAGCCCGATAAAGAGGACCGTCGTGAGAGACAATAAAACTCGCATGTTGATTTTATATACTTAATACAAATTTCAACCTTTTTTTACTTTACAAAAACTTTTAATATTATGAGATGCTTTAAGTTTTTGTGAGAAAGTACAATGCATCATGCCTTCTAGGAAAAACGCGATGAAGAAAACAAGCAGCTTGGTCTTAAGCACATGCTTGGTGCGTTTGTGGTACTCGGAGTTGGGCTGCTGATAGGTCTCGTCATCTCCACACTAGACATGATGTGGGGCGTCTTCAAACGATCCGTCAAGTATAATGTAAGTTTGAATCGTATATTACAACTATGGTCCGAATTACGAAGCTGGTCACAAAAATACGTACAATATTTGGCATGACTGTCTTGCTCCATGTCTTTGGACCACAGTATTTTAAATGTGAAAGTAACTAGTTAATACAATATGCCCTATGTTATCTTCTTTCGTCGAGGCATTTTGTATAGTATCGTTTTAAATTAACTTGACACAAATTATTATTAAAAGTTAGCACTTTGCAGAGGCACTCAAAACCCTTAAAAGAGAAATGTCAAAGGTTCATTCAAGTAGATAATATCATTGACATTATTTATCTTAAAATAAGCCAACATAAGTTAAAATAAGCGTACCCTGGACACTTTTCTAATTTTACACCTTATTTTCAGACAACATTCAAATACGAGCTGATAGAAGAACTGAAGTTCGCTGTGATGTTTAGTGGTGACATAAAGCCAGTGAAGAGGCCATCCAAGACGTCGTCCAGTGCCGAGGCTTTGGCGGAATCGGAGGCGAAGGATGACATTACGTCCTTGAAGTCGATTGGTTCCGGACGCTCTACTGACACCCACAGGACTCATCACTCGCACAGTTCCAAACATTCTTCCGGTTTGAGTGTAGCTTTCGCTAGGAGAAGAGAGTATACATGAAGGGGTAATTAATAGGGTCTGTACAAAACGTAAAGGAGGCGCTACTCGACGATGCATGAAAGTGTAGCGGTACGGCACCACAAGGACAATAAGTTAAAATATCACATAGCGTAGGCACCGGTTGGTAATATAGTTTTGTATCGCTATTATGTATCGTAGTATCACGTATTTCAGAGTAAACAGCTGACCCAATTGTTTTTAGGTAAGTAACAGTTAAGGAAGTAAGTAATAAGACGTGTGAATGAGACAACACAAAATCGTGCAATTACTAGTCAATGACGTATGTTTATATTAATATGTTGAAGTTTTTAACAATAAAATAAAATGTAATTTTATTATTTACATTAATTCTTTACATTATTTTTTTTTACATTTATTTCAAGAGCGCCAAAAATGTTTGATGATTATTTACCAGAAACATAATATTGCAAATAAAAAGGTTCAGAAAGTGGCTATAAAATATGTTTTTGCTAAAATACGTTATTCCTCTAAAGACTTATCAATTTGTAGCCATTACTAAAACGGGTAAAAAGGTTTCCCGAAATCCATATACACATGACGATAACGATATTAAATGGTGAAACTATTGGGCGGAAGCCAAAGTGTCTTAGATGATTTAAGCAAGATTTATTTAGGGTTCAACAGCCGCAACATAAATTAAGCCTGAAATAACATCAACGCGAATATTATAAACGTAGAGTGATCGGTCTTTGATATTCAACCACGTCATGTTACTTTATGATTAAAACGTACTCGTGTTTAAGAATTTCTACTCTTGTAGATTATATTCAAAATCTCGAAAACAGCCTTATATCTATGAGACTGTAAAAACCTCCAGAATCACGTATTTTTAATATAACATTAGGCCAGGTTCACACGGCATTGTCCTGTACGTATTTTGTATTCGTTTGGCAATGGCTTGTAGTGGATTTGTTGGTACACGATTTGTTGCAGTACAATCGACGTGTGAATGGTTCTATATACATTGTATGCGCCACAATTTATTCGCTAAGAGAGCGACTAACCCAAAATATCAAACATCGTTCTTCTCTCTTTACACTCACGCTCGTCTTTCTTATGCCAGGTGAAAAAGGGCGACGCGGATTCATCGCCAAATTAGTTTTTTCTCAATAACTCGATAAATATACAACATTTCAAAAATCCGCTTAGTCGGTTTCTCAATGATAGGATTTTATATAATGTATTAAAATATTAACTTAGTTCAATGCACGGTTATGGCAATAAATGAAAAATTCGTGAAAATCAGATGCATCTTTATGATTTTTTTCTATAGAGAAAATTTTAAGATATCGTGTTTTTGCTTAGATCGAATTCTTGAAAATATAATGTAGTATCTAAATTTAGAAAATGAAACAATTAGGTGCTTATTTTCAAATATAAAATCGAAAATTTTGGGTTAGTCGCCCCCTTAAGACGTATACTACTACAAAAAATGTGCAGGAAACGTGCAGGATTGCGCCGTGTGAACCAAGTCTTCGATGTCGCCCGCAACTTTATTGTGCCGTAGTACACTTATTGTGAGCGGAAAACTATTATTTTTCCCAAGGATCAAAGTAAAGGAAATAGACAGACACACTATTGCGTGACGTATTGGAGTAGACGATTTCCGTGCATATTTAGAACTCGGTCACTCAGAAATCAATATTTTAAATGTCATTTTAATAGCCTCTAGACTCTAGAGGATATTAGGGCTAAATCCAAACTAATTACATAAGGTTTAGCCAATAGATTTTATCCGCATTTTATATGGTAACGAAGCAATAAATCAGCACAGTTTTAAATAAAGTATCCGGCTTCCATTACAGCATTATGGGCTGACCTCGTGGCCGCAGTCTCTCATGAACATCCAATTAGTTGGATAAATTGCTCCAGAATATGAGTTACTAGTGTATTCTATATTATTAAGTTTGTTTACAATTTAATTCCTTGTAAGTGCTCACTCTACGAATTTTTCATAGAACAACATTTTCTTAAATAAAGGGGATAATTTTCTTAAAATTTTACCCAAAGCAAACAGAAATAAAATCCAGTTTAAAAAATAAATAAAGTTTATTAGGGAATATAATATAAAATTATGTGATGAAAACAATGTCTTTTTAATAAAATAGGAATAATACTACGATCTAAATAAAGCAAATTGCAATGTCTTTTATGGGACTTAACATAATTAGTATTTCTTTGGTCTTCAATGCTATAAAAGTAGGTATAAAGTATAAAGTGCCTACGAAGCTACGTACGAGACAGACAGAAATTACTTTCGTGTTTAACTATTGGTTCTATTCGATAACTGCCTACTAAACTTTCGCATTCTGGCCAACTGCACTGCGTTACTCTGTCTTCGACTATGCACCGTATGGTGCGAGTGGCTCGATCGCTCGGACGGAGTCGGTGCTAGATTGTTCCTATCGTCATCATCATCGTCAACGTGTGACTCCGCATCCGCCTCCTCCTCTTTTTCCTTCTTAGAGTCTTTTGAGCTCTTGGATCCTGTAGACTCTCTATGTCGCACTGGTTTCACGTTACCACTGAAGCTGAATATAAACTTCAGTTCGGCTATTAGTTCTTCCCTGAATGGAACCTTGAAACAAAGAAATCAAAGCTTAGAATAATTTGTTAAAATAATTTACATACCTTTTTATTTTATTAAATCCAAGTATACTTTTGTTAAAAATAAAATTTCTATAGAACTCACCTTCACTCTATGTGATGTAACCCATACATCGAATATCATTTCCACGAAAGCGCAGACAACAGCAAGAGCTGATCCAGCTACCAACACAATAAAGACACCACCAACGTTAGCCAGAACTAACGGTTGAGCATCACCACTCCCTTCGTCATCAGCCTAAAAAGTTATAGCTTCGACTGTAAACCCTATAATTACTATAGTATTAAGATCTATTTTTAAATAGCATATTTTTTTATAAAATAATTACCGTACATGCACCTCCACCTCGCTTCTCTTTCCACCATTTGTCTTTCATTCGTGCTAGTACACCTTGCTCTTGTAATTGCAAGATCGATTCGCTCATTGGTTGTCTATAAGGTGAATCTGTAAAAAGCATGTGATTGAGTATTACTTAAATATTTGATTATTTTATTTAAATAGAATTTTCTACAAAAAATCTTTGAGTAATCATAAGCCCAATTTGGTTATACTTGTAGACAAGCCAGTGAAAATACAATGCAAGAATTCTCACAAAATTCCACTTACTTTTTTTCATGGCTATTCCATATCCTTTACTGTCCAACAAGCCACCAACTTGTGCTACATCACAATTTCGCTCAACAACGTATTCTATCGATGTAGACTCCATCAAGAATGCGTAGTTTTCCTTATCGGATTTAACCCTACGAAAACGAAAACAGCGCGATTAATATATTTTATTAGTTGGAAAATATTTTTCTTAGTATGATCATTTATTTGAAGTTCACCTCATTAGGCCTTCATCATTTGTCTTCGTCCAAAGTTCCGGATGTGAGTCCAAGTATCGGTACATTTTTTGGTACAGCAAGTTATCTGATTCCTGTAAAACAAGATATGAATTAGTAATCATGATTCTGAAGTTTTCATTAGTTACTTGTTTAACAGTGCATAATCGGGCCATTGCAATGGCCTGATTATTACCCACAGAAAATATTAACACGGTATTTTGTGCGGTATACCGTATAACGTACAATACATTCACGCAGTAGGTGATCCATTTTCATACTTCCCTTATGCTATTACATTCATAAAATTACTGGCTATCAGGAACATTTATTACAACAAATAAAGCTCTAATGGATCGGCAGTAAACCTGTACCGCATCTCATAAATAAATGTGGGTTGGTTATTGCAATTTATACAATCGATGTTATAATTAACTTTTTTTGAGCATTTTACCAGACCAGACCTTTGTAATTTTACTTTGTAAATTGGTACATGATAGTCACATACCTTGAAAAAGTTAAAAGTGGCTCCTCCATTTTTAGCCCCATAAGCTATGTCGTAGGGATTTCCAGCTAAATCCTGTACATTTTTTATGGCGTAAAATTTTGATTCGACGGTCAAAAATGCAGCTAAATTTGCTGTGTAAGATGACACCATAATTAATGTGAAGAACCACCACAAACTGCCTGCCATTCTCGTCGATACTGCACTATAGATAAGAAATATAATTTTAAAACTTCATTCAATCAAAACTTTTGGCTTGTAAGATAAGATAGCATTACCAATTCGTGAGCACCTTTCTAATTTGGGAACACTCTAATTTTGAAGGTCGATGAATAAAAATAATTGACATTAGCTAAAAATCTTACATTACATTAAAATTTAGAGCGTCGTGATTACGTTTAATATTGAAGAACTTAGTCACGTTATGTTTTATAGTTAAATTGATCCAAAATTCGTTTTTGAGGGACTCGTTGAGGTAAGCACCAGTTTGTAATTATTATATTAATTTACACGTAATATTATGTAAAGCATATTATAGTAACGGTTATTATTATTCAAACATTAAGTGTTCCCAAATTAGCACGGCGAGTACAAATGAGTTCAAAATTATTCCTGGTTAACAGAGTTTTACCTCCCAAGTTAACTATAGCTACTTACATTGGTGCTATTTCAGAACCTTGTGTAAGAACACTACCCAAAGTAAACCAAAAAGAATTGGCAAGAGTGAACTGATTGTCTAAAGTTTCAGGCTCTTCAATACATGGATATGGATTTTGCCATTCTTCTGGAGCAAACCTTCCTAACAGAAAAAGGAGAAGTGATACTCCGATGTAGGCCCCGGTTATCCAGCCCCAAACCTAAAATTAATGTATGCAGGTAATGGAAATAAGATTAAATCAATAAAATAATTTTAAATAGGTACAGTACCTGATAAGAAAACGGAGAAATAAATGAAAAAAGATCAGGTGGTTGTTTGGTTGGCTTTTTGTATAAAATTGTGATGCCCAAGTTCATGAAAGGACTTGTGAAATCTACTGCTCTTTGACGTTGAGAAGTTATTGATAAATCGGTGATAGCAAAATCGGCTGTCTGAAAGAAAAATATTAGAACATTAGAATTAAAAACAAAATATTGTATTAAATTGAAATAACGAAAATTAATATTTACTCCTTTCATAATCTTTTCCATCATGCCGTTCCATTTACCAGTTTTATTATCATAAGAACCATAAACTCCGTCAGCTTGCAATTCAAACGTATAATTAAATCCATTCATTTTTGCTAACTCAGCAATGATTTCTATACCGAAGCCCTCATAACGATCGTTACCTTCAAGCTTGTGGGCAGATTCTTTCAACATGCCATACGGTGGGCTCTGCAATAATATTTAAATATATGAAATAGTTATTAAGTAGTTTCATATTAAATAGTTTAGAGTATTTAAATCAGAATAAGATTTAGAGAGTGATTATTATTAGAAGAAAAGGAATTTTTAGACTAACCAATGCGGTTAATATGAGAAAGTGTTTTCCTTTCATAGATGTGCTACCTTCCTCTTCTACCGGTGGAACAACTTTTCGGGACACAGTATAACCATCTTCCAATGTCCAAGTTCCAACCTGAAAATTCATTCCTTTAATAAATTAATTTATTTAGTTTCATGAGATTTTCACAAACAGGGAATTAAATAAATTAAATCTATCTGAAATTACTAAATCTACCTTTTCTAGCCCATGCGCCATTAATTCTAGTATCTCAACTTCAAATTCGGATCTAAAACCATCTTCATCAAAATTTATTATACCACTTAATCCATCAGCTTCCATCTGTAAATATAAAGTTATCAGTCCAATTATATTTTTTTCTTTAGCTATATTACAATGCAATAATAATTTATTTTTAATTCTTACCGTTCTAACATAATTTGTAATAGTAGAACCTAAATTCCAAGATGCACCATCATCGCATTTAACACTTGCTCCTTCTGTGAGTCCCATTGCTTTTATAGCTGCTGTATATAACATAACAGCATCGTAAAGTAGTGCTACATCTAGCGTCAAGCCATTTTCTGGAATTGCCTCTTCTACAGTTTCGTCAAATTCTTTTACTTTTTCATTGACTGCTGCTATAAATTTTTTTATGTCTTCTAAGCTATGATCAAAAAATCGTACAGCTAAAATATAAATGAAAATACTAGATTTAATATTCGCCCTAGTGATTAATTGATTTTAAATGACATACCCAAACATACCGGTAATATTCGAACCGCCATGTTTAAAAGGATCGATATTTATTGTATGTAGATCTGGGTCCATGATGATGTAGCTGTGCTCATCTGACATGATTCCTACTTGTTGAGCTTGCTCGAAAAATTGAGGTAATTTGTCTCTATTGCATGCTACAAGGTAATTTACTGATCCTGAAGACTTAATAGTTTTCAACTGAGATCTGAAATAAAAAATATAAATTGGTAATATTTCCTGAAATTAACCATAAAATAACCAAAAATATATTTTTATTAGGTGTCACTCACCGATAGTCATCGCTGTTAGGCAGTTGTACCACCGTCATAAGGATTTTGGGTCCTGAATCTATATTCTGAAGTGCCAATATACTATCCAAGTATGGTAAAAGTTCTGCTCCTTCATATATAACTGTATACTCTGTCCAACCCTTTATATCCATAATGTCTGCAAATATCTAAAATATTTAAAGTTAACTAACTACAATGTTACTTTAGCTCTATTAATTTAAAATCATTATTTTATTACTCTAAAATGTTTATTCTTACTAATTTCAATTTAATGGTTTAAAAAGACCTGTAGAAAATATAGTTCTTCAAATTTCAAATTCAGACTGAAAACCATATTTACTTCAAAACAGTTGCTTACTTGAGAATAAGAAACATGGTGTGGATACAAATTGATCGCAGACCAGTTACGGCTTTGAACAGTCGTTGGCTCGTACAAAATCTGCGGGATCTCTAGAGCGTCTGCTATAGATTGCACATGTTGCATGGTAGTCGTTGTAGATGGACCCAACACTGCAAATATGCTACTCTGCATAAAGAAATTTGTATTTTAGAAAATTCATTCAAAAACTTATATTTTACAAAAGGCTTGTTCCCTAAAATATTTGTACATACCAAAGTTTACGCTTAAATTCGATTACTTGGTATTTTTCAATGCATCAGATTCAAAGTGGCAAAATTAACAAACGAATATGTAAATATTTTTTTATTAATAAAGGAGTTTTGACGATTGACGATCCAGGTAGAGATAACAATTTCAAATTCTAGTATTGCAGTTTATAAACCTACCTCCAACAGTGTGCAAAAAGCTTTCTCTGTTTCCAATACATCGCCCGAAGGTGTGCGAAGTACAACAGGTGTAAATGGGTTTTCTTCATTCTCTGATGCATCGGCCATAGCGACGTGGAAAGCGGCCTGGAGAACGAAGCTGCTATCATCGAAGATTGCTCCTGTGGAATAAAATTCTGCGTAAGTACTATTTTTATATATCAAAACAAAATTCTCGTCTTATATCGTCTAAATCTAGCTATGTAAAAACTATTTTTAGTATCGATCTAAATTTTATCTATAGCAATGTTTAAAAGGACTAAAATGTAATTTTTCCTTGTTTTAATCGAAATTGTTAATTGAGTCCACTACTCAACTGATTTTGATGAAAATTGGCACAGATATTGTGGAATACAGGGAAGGATATCATTACTACTTTTATCGCTGGAACAATACAAAAAGGACTTTGAGAATACTTTTTTTCGCAGTAAAATATACGAAATAGCGGGAATCATATAGTTAGAAAATAAAAGCAATTCTCAATAATGGAAGTTGCTGTGTAATGTTGGCAGTAACTAGCAACATAATGTGATAACATGTACTAGCAGTTCTACAGAACTTTGTTTGAACTGTTAATATTCTGCAGCTGGGGATTAGGATCAATAGCAAATAGCGATTATTGTAGGACCGAGATATTATAAAAGTCTAGAATACTCCAAGATTTACTGTACTTTCTGTGCTTTTTACCCACAAAATATACCCGACAATAAATTCTAAGTATCGAACTCATTTTAAATAAATTTATATTTTAAAAATGCTCACTTACCTATATTTCTATCACCATTGACAAATATTATTGATCCTATTAAAATTAAAAAAACCAGAGTTATTTGACCTACTAATTTAGCTTTTTTGATAGAGCACAACATCAACATTTTCACCAAATATTTATACCACTTTTAATATCTTATCATATTGTCGTTTACAACCTTTTATCGAAAATTTTATTCATCTTTTTCAGTTACACATTGATTTGAAGTTTCATTATTATTGTTTACTTTTCGCGTCATTTACAAATATTTGTAAGTTAAAATATTTTGATCCATTTAATGGATTACTATGCACAGTTAAAATACAGTGTATGCTATGGTTAGTGGGACATAAAATTGTGTCAGTCTGGTCTCTTGGCAGTGCATGCGTCGGCGAAAATAGCTAAATAACTAATCTTATAGACGACTGCACTCTTATAATATAAGAAACTCTGTCATTACTTTTAGGTACCAGCTGTCGTTAGAAATGTTAAGATAATGATGTTAAATAGTTTGTGAAATTTGGCTGTCGCGTGAAAACTATTCATTTTTTCATCATAGAAATAATTATGTCCTTTTCTTAATCTCAAATTATATTCCTACAAAGTTCAATCGAATCCGACGAAATATTTTTTTAGAATTTAGTCCTTCGATCGTGGATTCTTAGAAATCTATTGTTAATCTATTGTCTCGCTCACCGGTGAGCTTATGGGGCTTGATGGGTTAGTGCTAGTATTTAACAATAAAATTAATACACGTGACATAAAAATATCAGATAATATTATTTAGAAAAGTTTTTATGAGTACCTCATTAAAATATTTACTCATTAAAATATATCTACGGTACCTTTTTACCGTATTTTTTGGTCCTAACAATTCAGAGCCATCTATAGAATACACTAGCAACTTACTTTGTTTCTGTAGGGTTTTCATCTTCAGGTGTCAACCGAAACCTCGCAGGATATGAACACAGTTTACTGAACTTTCGACAGATGCCGCTGCCATGTGCTCACTAGAACTCACTTCCAAGAAAACTTCAAGAAAGGATTTACTATCTACAAGGTTGGAACTAATGTCGTGACGCACGACCCTAAGAAAGTAAGCAGTTTTTTCACCTTCGTATTAATTTAAGCGCTAAAATTTGTTTTGGATCTGTTGATTCAAGCTAGGTCTATCTATTAGATAAGTCGCAACAGCAACCCTACACAGTTTTTTTCGAATGACCCAAAGTTTTTCCATACCACTGACTTAAGAAAGAAGAAACTAAAGGCTAAAGATAATATTATGTATGTCAGACAGATACACTTTTAATCAACCCCCATAAGGACACCGGTGACCGCAATAATATATTTGCACCAACTTACTTTAACTGTAACTGAAATTTTAACTATAACTGTAACTATAGCTACAGTGCAAAATGTCAAATCTTTGGTTAAGGACGCCACATTTAACGGTAACCATAACCGTAACTCATACTTTTATCGAAATTTATTCGTGAAAATTTACTAAGTTTCAGTGTTTTTATAACAAATATTTTTCCTGTTGATTTTTACGGATAATCCTATTACCTATAGCTTTAATAAAAAAATAAACACAAAAAACATCTGTCAAATTCTGTGGTCAAAGTTAAGTTAGCCTTAACTATAACCATAACTTTAACCACGCCTCTGGTGCAAGTTGCAACCCACCCTAGTCCCTAACCCTTTCAGACCAGATTTTTTGTTTTTTGGAATTTGTAAGTACCGATTTTATTCTTGTTATATTAGGTCATATTGAGTATGGAAATATTAAAAAAAATCTAAATTTTTTTCATTATTTTCCGAGGAAATTGATGTTTTCTTAATGTCCTCAAAAGTGACCATCCGTCCTCAGTGATTATAACAACTAATATAGGTTCTATATGTAAATAAATAATAGATGATTATTTTTTAACGTTTTTATTAGAAAAAATATAATTTTTTTTACAAAATTAGATTCAACTCCTCCAAAACAAAAAATAAATCTTCTAAAACAGTGAAACACGTAACAACGCCATGTGTATAAGCTAAATAATATAATCTCTATTTCATTGCTAGACGTAGGCTTATATTTGCCTTTTCCTGACTGTACGATTAGTAATTTGTCATTTCAGCCGTTTTTTATAGGCGTACCTATTTATGATCAAAAATAATGTTCTCCTGGAACGCTTTGAAACTTTTGAAAAATGGACACCTATCGGACTTGGAGTTGTCTTCGGATGATGAGGAAGTAGGAAATAATAGTAATACGAGTATCCCGCGTACGAGACATGTTCCATTGGGTGCTGATGTGATAACACAGAACCAAAGAGAGTACATCCCACCTGACCCCATCAATGAACATCAAAACGAAAATGAAGACGAAGGTATAATGTTAGCTTTCGATTTTGAGCTTGAGACCGAAGAGTCAGAGGAGCTTGCTATTGAAGAGGGCGAGCAAGAGCTAGCTGCATTGGTTGGATTTAGGCATCCTAAATCCAAGGTGTAAAAAGAGAGTTAGGAAAATATTTATAATTATACTAGCTGTTCCGCGCGGCTTCGCCCGAGTAATTTAGGAATTTCACGCAACCGTACATTTTTCCGCAAAAAATAGCCTATGTCCTTTCACGTGGTCTATTCTTCATGTTTGCCAAATAACATAAAAATTGCTCCAGTATTCTTAAGATAAGCAATTTCATATAATTTCCCCCGTTTTTTTCCACATTTTCCTCTATTTCTTCGCTCCTATTAGTCTCAGCATATATAACCTTTGTCTATAAATGGGATACCTAGAACTGAAAGAATTTTTCAAATCGGACCAGTAGTTCCTGAGATAAGCGCGTTCAAATAAGCTCTTTCATATAATTTCCCCCGTTTTTTTCCACATTTTTCTCTATTTCTTCGCTCCTATTAGTCGTAACGTAATAAAATATAACCTTTAGCCTTTCTTGATAAATGGGCTATCTAACACTGAAAGAACTTTTCAAATCGGACCAGTAGTTCCTGAGATTAGCGCGTTCAAATAAGCCCTTTTAAATAATTTTTCCCCGTTTTTTCCACATTTTCCTCTATTTCTTCGCTCCTCTTAGTTTTAGCGTGATAAAATATAGCCCATAGCCTTTCCCGATAAATGGGCTATCTAACACTGAAAGAATTTTTCAAATCGGACCAGTAGTTCCTAAGATTAGCGCGTTCAAACAAACAAACAAACTAACAAACTCTTCCGCTTTATAATATTAGTGTAAAAGAGAAGATCCACAACTGGATCAAATGCTAATGGTGGCGCTGGTGGCGAGATATCCGTCGGTATAGTGTTATTTATTTGTCTGTGCCTCCACTTGATGTTTGATTTTGGTGTAAGATAATCTAAATTCTCACCAACCAATGCAGCTAGCTCTTGCTCGCCCTCTTCAATAGCCAGCTCCTCTGACTCTTCGGTCTCAAGCTCAAAATCGAAAGCTAACATTATACCTTCGTCTTCATTTTCGTTTTGATGTTCATTGATGGGGTCAGGTGGGATGTACTCTCTTTGGTTCTGTGTTATCACATCAGCACCCAATCGAACATGTCTCGTACGCGGGATATTACTATTATGTCCTACTTCCTCATCATCCGAAGACAACTCCAAGTCCGATAGGTGTCCATTTTCCAAAAGTTTCAAAGCGTTCCTCGAGAACATTATTTTTGATCATAAATAGTTAGGTACGCCTGTAAAAAATGAATACAACATATTTTATGAATTTATTACATGTTTATCAAATAATACGCTTTTTATTTTAGTATTTAGTATGCACTAAATATCTATAAATGTTTGGAAAAAAAATCCAAACAAAACCTATTGACCGCGTTTGTAGAAATAACGTATATTCGCAAATTTTTATACAAAACAATATATAATTGTTTGTAAAATATGATGCTCTTTGCCTTTGTATCATAAGTAATCGATATATAATTATTTCAAGGTACACCTTACTAAATAACTTGAAAATTATAAAGGAAGAAAATCTCTCACCAACACACTTCAAACCTTCGCCGACGACTGATCGAAAGAGACTAATTATTTCATATACATATTAATATATGGCATTAGGGGTATGTTTTTTAGACATTTATAATGTTCGCAAACGATTACTGCAGTTTTTAGTTAAGTAAATTTTTATTTTATTAGGATAGTTTCACAAAAATGTTATGTCCTCAATTGTCCACGGTAGGTCTGAAAGGGCTAAGGAATCGCTTTTTATGTCTCTAGTGCTATGTATTATAAAAAACGGATCCATTGTTCCTTACAAAGTGTGATCATTAATAACAGTGACAACAAGAACTCGTTGTGGACAAAAAACTTCAATAAAACACCCTTTCAAAGAGTCTCACAAGTTACAGCTATTGCGTAAAGGGTATTTACTTCTCTTAAACCAAAAAAATCATATTCTTGATCAAGTTCTAGGGATTATAGGTTTTACTTAAAATGAAATAATCTAGAAACAGCTTTCTTTTGATTAATTATTATTAATAAAAACTTTTAAATGTACCTTTTATGTTATAATGGCTGTTGCCCGCGACTTCGTCCGCATTAACATAGTATAATAACAAAGATGGATAGTTTTCCCCTTTTTGTGGTTCCACAAAGGGTAAAAACGGGACCCTATTTAAGCAAACGTCAATAAACTTTCATGTTTCTAACTCAAGAAATGGCGGACTTTCATTCAAACTTTCAACCCTAATTTCACCCCCTTAAATATAGCGTATCCATTCATTTTTAATCAGTAGCCCATAAACAAAGTTTCATGTTTCTAACTCAAGAAATGACGGTCTTTCATTTAAAATTTCAGTTCCTATTCCACCCCTTTAGGGGTAGGTTTTCCAGAAATGCTTAAATAAGTGTCTTTTTGTTTTTAACAGTAGCCAAAAACAAAGCTACATGTTTCTAACTCAAGAAATGACGGACTTTCATTGAAACTTTCTACCCCAATTTCACCCCCTTGGGGGTAGAATTACCAGAAACGCTTATTAATATTCTACCTCAAGAAAGGACGACTTTCATTCAAACTTTCAACCCCAATTTTACCCCCTTGGGGGTAAAATTTCCAAAAAGCTTAAATACGTATCCATTAATTTTTAATCAGTAGCCCAAAAATAAAGTTTCATGTTTCTAACTTAAGAAATGACAGATTTTCATTCAAACTTTCAACCCCTACTTCACCCCCTTCAGGGTAAAATTTCCAAGATTCCTTCCTAAGTGGGTGCCTACTTAATAAAATACTATTCACCGAATTTCGTGGCTGTAACTTTAACAGTTTATGCTCAGCGACAGTCAGGACATATTATGTTATTTTATAAGTATAGATAAAAACGATTATTGTGAGTTAATCTTAAAAGATAGACATGACGTACTATTACGGATTTTTTTGAGATCATTTAAAGACGAATAATATTCTTTCTTGGACCGTTTTTGCAGCGCACGCAACGAAAGTTCTCAAAGATAAATTATTTTCCCCGCTTTTTCCACATTTTCCTCTGTTTCTTCGCTGCTAAAAGTCACAGCGTGATGTTATATAGCTCGATAAATGGGCTATCTGACACTGAAAGAATTTTTCAAATCGGACCGGGAGTTCCTGAGATTAGCGCGTTCAAACAAACAAACAAACAAACTCTTCAGAATTATAATATCAGTATAGAAAAATAGTATAGATAAATTATTTAAATAATGTCAAGTCAGAATCAACTTTTTGTTCATTGAAATATTTTCCTCAACTTTTTCAGCGTTAAAAATATCTCCATACCGAATTTCATCAAAATCGGTATAAAGGCTTAGCGTAAAGAGGTACTTAAATTATATTTTGAACAATAATTACATTTCTGATGTTAATTCTTTAGTGTTAAAAAGTAATTTCAATTTTGTAAATTCACGTCATATTTGGATGTATCACCAGTATCCAAATTCACACCCCTCACGGCAGATCACAATATCGAGTTTTCACAAAAAACTCGTTATTGTGAGACCGTGAATTTCAAAATCGAATGGCTGTGTAGTGAGCGCGACACATTTCAATTATCACGTGGGCCGTGGCATCGTGCCTGGGGCGGTGACACGGTTTGAGCTCTATGGCTGGCCCACTTTCGTCTCCACTCAAATTGTTGCACTAATTTATTGAATTTTCTGCTCGAAATTTCTTTGTTTCGTTACATTAAAATTCAATATGTACAGTAATCTGAAAAGGAAATTTCTGCCTTGCGTTGCTTTTCGCTATTAAAGCCTGGAGCTGGGCCCATAGTCAAGATGCTTTTGTTGTCAAAGTTTGAAATAAAAATTTATGGAATTTTACTTTATATCACTTTATTTTATAAGTTAAATAAGCTTAAATAATAATGATAATATCTTAAGATATATCTTTAAACATGTCATTTTATTCGTGTTTTATCGGTATTCGATAAAACACGTCAAATAGCTAGTTATTATTGTACGTACTCTGTTGCTACTTATCTATATTTAGCTTCTGCTTTAAGCTTTCACCGCGGTGTAATGGTTGTTAATTGCTCATTAGAATAAATTACAAACCTTTTAATACTTAATTGTAATTATACAAAATACTTTCGTTGCTCCTTTTTTCTCTGCATTTCATTAATTTCGATTGAAATGAATAGGTACCATAATTTATCTTGACTCTTGGGTCTTTCGTCTCATCTTAATTAATTTAAAATCTTTTTTCACTGTAGACTAACCCAACAAACAAACTAACCTTATAAAATTAACTCAATAAGGTCTAAACTCTTATACTTGTTATAAAAGAGCATTCATTACTTATAATGGCACACTATTAGGAGATTTGGCTAATATTACCTTTATTCTTATAATTTGGTTGGGTAAACGTTAATAACTCTAATTTATACGGCAACTATAGGGCTTCGAAATATGTTCATCTTATAGTGGCTATTTACATTGCTTTTTAGCCTTATAAGATTCAAAGACATATAAAAGCTTTTAATATGGTCAATTATTCTTATAAAAGTAATGCACAAGGTAACTAATAATGCTTTAAACTTATAGGGGCATTTAATAATACATCTATCCAACAAACGAATGCTAACATTTTATATGACCTTAACAAGGATGAAAGCAATCCACATTCCCTTAAACAGTGATTATAAAGATATTATTCTCTTTAAGGTTACATTAAAATACTTTACATAACTAAATTCGCCATTTTAAACGTGCCACAGATTGTGTGAATTTCTTGCGGAGCGGAATGATCGGCCAAGTGCGAGTCGGACCTGTGCACGAAGGGTTCCGTACTTTCATAGAACAAAAAAAGGCCAAATTTTTTTAAAGTTTTTAGGCCTTTGTGTAAATTTCAGGTGCCTACCTGTTACCATTATTGACAAGCAATACAAGCGAAAAAAACATGTTTGCTGTATAGGAGCCCCCTTAGATATTATATGTATTAATTTTATTTTGTTTTATGTATTTGTTGTTATAGTGGCAATAAATGCATACAATCCCGACAAATTTCAAAATTGTAGCTATTGCGGTTCTTGAAATACAGCCTGGAGACAGACAGATAGACAGACAGGCGGACAGATAACGAAGTCTTAGTAATAGGGTCCCGTTTTACCCTTTGGGTACGGAACCCTAAAAAGGGATTCAAAACTGTGGAAGAAGTTGAAAAGGAGCGATGGTTACAGAAGAAAAGTAAAAAATAAAACAATTAATTTGATAATCACGTATTTTTAATAATATTTCAAACTTAAAATTAGTGCGCAAAAGTGAGCTAAAGTATCCTTATAAAGAGGTCTCTTTCGGCCAACCCAACTACAGTGGAAAAAAAATAATTTTTATATATAATAAACGGGAATAACACTAGCTAGGTGCGATTTTGTTAGTGTGAAAGGATCCCTAACGATATGTAAAATGGCGATATCATAAGAAACAATAATTGATGCCGTTATAAAGTCTTTACTCTCATAGATTCCTCATAGATGATGTGTGAATCCTGTTGTTCTTTTAAAAGCACTGTATATAACTTGACTAAATAATTAATGACGTTTTTAGCACAAAAACAGCTTAAATTCAAGGGCGAGTTGATACCAAAATACACAGCGTATCACATTTTATCATGCATTTTAATTCCCATACACTTTTCACTATAAACGAGCGCTGAATCAGGTAAATAAACTATACATAAAATAATGACTTATCGTTTACTTGACAGTAAAATGGCTGACGTTACTATTTCTTCTCCAAGCTGTTGCGAAAATGTATATCACTTATGACGGCAAAAAGGGCAAACGGAGTTTAATTCCCTTGTATCGGACAATTGTATAACACGTATAAGGGTGATCGCCCGTATTAACGCTTTCTATATGTTTCTTATAAGTTGAAGTACCTTGTTCTTGGTCATTATATAACACGTATAAGGAAAAAAGTGGACAATAAAGCAACTATAAGGAGGGTATAAGGTTATTATCCTTATAAATTGTGCCCAAATGCACCTTTATTAGCGATAATACGACTTCTATAAGAATATTATTTTTGGCTATTTAAGCCACTACAAGATCAATTTTTGTTAGTTGGGAATTGAATCATAAAGGCAAAAGTTCGTAAGTGTGTTCACAGAAAAACTTCCGAACAAAGTAGTGTGTCATGACTCATGAGTCATGACTCATGAATTCGCTCTGGATTACGTTGTCATTGTCAAATGTGACTGATTAAAATGACCCAAAATCACTAGTGTATCTTATTTTAAAATACTACATTGACGACAAATATAATATTCTTCACAGATAATGTTAAAATACTATAATATTATTCAATTTATATTATTATAATATTATTTTTATATCGAAAATTAGTAAGTTTACTTCTTATAATATGTGTTACCATAATACATTTCAGTAAAAGATATTTATAATAGAAAACATACTTCCAATTAAAACGCCTTAACATAAATAATGTTGCCTCAATCTACTAGAACATTCCAGTACACGCCCTAAAGTGTAAATTACATGTGGTCTTACAGTTAGGCCGGCAAGTACCTGTTACACCATCAAAGAAGGTAGGTCAAACCCTCATTAATTACGTAAAAGGGCGGATCTCTGGCCGCGTCTTATGAACTAAGAGCCCTTAGAAACCTTAAACGCTTAGTTAAAGCCATTTACATGAACCATAAATTAAACATAATTTTAACTAATTTGCACATTTCCCCTTAGATGTTTATTATACGGGACTTGCTTAGTCATAGAGAAGACTGATTTAAACTGGATTCCAATATAAGGCCGAAAAGCCACCACCATTATAAACCCATAAAAAGGTTTGATCAATTATATTTATACGAGTATTTTAAGCTTCTTTCCTCTTTAAAAGTGCCATAAAAACACTTAATCTGCATTATGTACCTTTAGTTTTGGTAAAATTTTGTCTGCAGAACGTTGCAACATTTAATTTTAGATTTTCCAGCGTTATTATCATAGTGCTCATGAATACATCTTTCTATTCTAAAGCAGCAAAGATAGTAAAGGTTGGAGATGAAATTTTGCATACAAATAGTTTTGGAACGCTGCGGCTGGTCGTTATACGGAATCTGTGGTTCCTACGGGATAGCCTGCTGTAGTTAGCACGGAGTAAGCGAGCCGAGAATAGCCTGGCTTTGAATATCTATCACTGTATTATATTTTATGTACCATTTATTAGCCTGCGTTATATTATGTAAGTAACTGCCGGTAGATAGTTCTACTTCTATAAAGTTTGATCGGAAAACTATACTTATGTAGTGTACATATCTAAATTTCTTTTATAAAAACCTTTTTTTATATTATTTTGTACTCTTTAGTTTATGGTATTTTGACTTGTTTACTTTTTGATAGATTTTGTCAGGAGATTATAATAATTCATCTTGAACATCGAGTGCGTTATTTTACAAGATTCTCCTTTGCACCTTCTAAACTGAAAGTTGGGCAAGCGATTCACCTCGCAACGACGCGAGGACCGTGCTCACTTCATTGGTGACCCCGGAAGGAACACAGGATGGAGAATCTGAAGGAGAATGTAACCAGCGAACAAGGAGACGGCGCAAGACATCGGTGACCATACACGCCATCTTCATCACCATCACTCCCCGCCCCTTCGCACCGCGTCAGCCAGCATCGCCTCATCGGGTATCTCGTCCACTAGCCGCAATGTACCGCGTCCTGGACGACTCCGCATCGGCATCAACAGTAACACCCATCACTACACTCCTGCGGATAACTGCGACTTACAACCCGCTGATGATAACATCATTAGAACGACGAGGTCAGGCCGTCATGTAAAATTTCCGGACTATTATCGCCCTTGACGGTCTCTGGAGGGGGGTGGTGTAGTGTACATATCTAAATTTCTTTTATAAAAACCTTTTTTTATATTATTTTGTACTCTTTAGTTTATGGTATTTTGACTTGTTTACTTTTTGATAGATTTTGTCAGGAGATTATAATAATTCATCTTGAACATCGAGTGCGTTATTTTACAAGATTCTCCTTTGCACCTTCTAAACTGAAAGTTGGGCAAGCGATTCACCTCGCAACGACGCGAGGACCGTGCTCACTTCACTTATAACTGTATGTATGTATCCTTAGATTCAGTAACTTTCACAATACCTAACTAGAAAGTTGAAGCTAAAACAAGCCAAAACATAATATTATTATTAAGACCGTTAAAATTGTGTACTTGTATATTTTGTGCAGTGCATTAATGCAGCATTATTTAAAATTATGTTTTTATGTTAAAAGGTCTCTTGCCACCTAGTCAGTTTTAGTTTACTTAATTTTCTTTTGTAGGTATTTCATACTTACCATATTTATTTTAAGTAATACTAAATTAAACCTATTTAAAATCTCATACAATTTGAAAGTGTCTTTAATATAAAGTCATAAAAGTAACATAAATGAAACCAGCTTAGCAGATGAGAACTAAGTGGTCTTTGATTTAGTGATGATCGTGAATGGTGAGGTGGAATTATTTAGCAGTTGTAAGAGCTTTCTATTTAGTTCGAGTCGCACTGACCTCTGGCTTAATAATTGTTTGTATAGGTGAGGTGAAAGAGAGAGAATTAAAATATTTTATAAGAACAATATATTACTATCTTATCTCTTTTTGGATTTCAAAAAGTAACTAGACAAATCGTGAACTTCGTATCACTTAACGCCTAATAGTACGGGAGCCCTAGAACAATTTTTTTTTATTACTATCAAGCTAATTTTTTGTGAGTAGCTTCATTTTGATAAAACAAACAACATATTTTTTATCTGCGAAAAATCTTGAAAGTGGTAGCTAACAGAAATAGATAGGATTTCATACTTTGATTTGTGATGGTCCTAAAATATGGATTGTTTTATTTGTAGGACAATGTTACTCTTCTATACTTATTATAAAACAAAGTCACTTTTTTTTCCCTCATGTCCCTTTGTTCCCTTTAATCTTAAAAACTACGTAACGGATTTTGATGATTCTTTCAGTGTTAGATAGCCCATTTATCGAGGATGGTTATAGGCTATATTTTATCACGTTAAGACTAATAGGAGCGAAGAAATAGAGGAAAATGTGGAAAAAACGCGGAAAATTATTTGAAAGGCCTAACTTGAACGCGCTAATCTCAGGAACTACTGGTACGATTTGAAAAATTATTTCAGTGTTAGATAGCCCATTTATTGAGAAAGACTATAGGCTATATTTTATCACGCTAAGACTAATAGGAGAATGTGGAAAAAACGGGAAAAATTATTTGAAAGGGCTTATCTCGCGAACTACTGGAGCAATTTTTATGTTATTTGGCACAGATAAGAAATAGACCACGTGAAGGATCATAGGCTATCGATTTTCATCATTTTTTCAGTGGCTATATATTTTATACCCGTGCGTCGCCGGGGCGGGTCGCTAGTATTTTATATAACTATTAACCTATCAATATACAAAAAATAATAAATAAAATAAAATAAATAAAATAAAATCAACTTGTTAGGGTTCCGTTTTAGGGTTCAGTATAACCATCAGTCAACCAAGTTTTGTTGATTTTGTTGAGAAATTAGCTTGATAGTAATAAAAAAAAATTTGTTCTAGGGCTCCCGTACCATAAACTTTCTCACCAAAAAATACTTCTCGGACTTCAATAAATATTACAGGACTAGACGTAATATTAGTTCAGCCGTTTTCGAATTTTATGAAGAGTGACAAAATTGAAATTCATTTTTATTTTCATAGAAGATTTTTCTCGTATCTAAAATATGAATTGGAAAATTAATGTTGTTTTAAACAAGCATGAAATTGGTTTGTTGCAATAATTTAGTTTTGATTTTAAGGACAAAACTTCTACTCAACTTATTAAATGCATTCTGAGGCTTGGTTACGCCTGAAACAACATTGATAAAGCTGAAACAAAAAAGGCGCACGAACGAAAGTTTCATGGAATTCCCAACAATGAGTTGTCGTCCGCCATCTTGGCAGCCATCTTGGTACAGTCGCGCTCGTTACCGCGAGGCGTGTTTGTGACATTGTATTGTGTCGCGACAATTAAGTTATGATATCACGGGGAAGTGTTTTCAAACTATGCAACATGACGTTTCGGGTATAAAATCTTCTTTCGTAATCTCTTCTTATATATAAAATTCTCGTGTCACAATGTTAGTCCGCGAACTCCTCCGAAACGGCTTTACTGATTTTAACCAAATTTTATATGCATATTCGGTGGTCTGAGAATCGGCTACTTATCGGCTTTAGATATTGATAAGTGCATTTGTTGAATAAATAATAGTAAATTATTACAACTTGAGACTGACGGCGACCATTGTTTATGCGATGGGATAGCGATCGACGTTGCCATGGCGACATACTTATTTAGTCACTTCAATAAAATAATATGGCCGAAATACTTTATATTATGGCAAAGCAACGTTTACCGGGACAGCTAGTATAATGTAAATTTTCAACATCTTTTAATAATTTCAGTGGCATCATATTACAGATTGACAGGGGAGTTTAACAATAAGTTAATCATTATACTTACTAAGACCCCGTTTTATACATTAGCTCAAAATTAAACTACCAATTATTTTTGAAAAGAAAGTATTACAATATAATACTTATTGGTTTTTGTCAAATCATTAATCATAATAATAAATATCTACATTTTTCTAAGCGAACAAACCACTGTAAACTTTTTGTTAAATAAAAGTGCTTAAAATCATAGAAAAACCCAATAACGACTCAAGCATCGTTAAGTTTTATGAAGAATACATCAGCTAAATATTCACAAAAGGCGCTATTACCGCTACTTTATTGCAGGATAATATTAACGACATCGCTAAAAGACACACTTAATTGGCCGAGCAATGGGTAGGGCTTAGGGCTCTTTCACATTGACAATATTTAAGGTCGTACATATTATATTGTCGTATAATATTATGTTGTCAAGTAACTGCAAAGTTTATATTTTATCGTCTTTTTATATTATATCAAAGTAAATAGAATATAAGATCTAGATAGAAAGATACCGGAATTATACGCTTGTAATCCCGAGGCTATATTGATCTGAATATAAATAATTAATATTTCTTAAGTACTGTCCCGTGCGAGTTTCTTACGCCGGTTGTTCTCGCCGGGCTTAATTTCCCGAACAGGTGGTAGGCCTCATGTAGACGCGACGTTCTAAAAGTGTTAACTTTGTTAACCTACTTACAAATAAATATTTTTCATTTCATTTCATGTCCGCTATAGGAATACTGGACATTAATTTCGCCAAAAAAATTGAAGATGTGAACATGAACATCGGACATACTTTAGCGTGTATAACTATACATGAAGTTTTATGTTCAACTTGTATAATTATTAATTTATACACCACGATAGCTGCCGTGTTATATTTTGTTAGGTGAACGCCTCCATATAATTGATTTACTTCGCTCCTGATACTTTCGTCGTTAGCAGTTGAGATTTACTGCTTGATATTCCAACATGAGCATCACAAACTTTTATAAGAAAACTCTTTTAATGAGTTGAGTTATATTTTTTAAAGATTATTGTTTTGTTACCAATAAATCTAGGCTAATACATAAATATGAAAGTGTGTAGACACATTTATTTTTGTATGTTACGGCTAAATACTGCATTTAATGAATTAATTACTCTGAATAACAAAATTTTATCGCAAAAAAATTAACCGTATGATAAACCATTTTTCGCGTAAAAAAAAATCGTAGGAAACATATTTTTTATATTTGAGACATAATAACGTTGAGTATAAATGTATGTTAAGAACATTTTTACAACAATTCAAAAAATATTCAGGTCTATGACACACAGTAATAAAAAATCAAACATGATTAATTGCATTGCGTTCAAAATAAACCCTTTAAGTAACTTTTGTTGTATATACGATATACCAATAACCCATTAATATAATCCATATAATCTGTACTATGCTCCGTACTCACATACGGTTTTGCTCGACAGTTTTACTCCAAGTCGAAGGAAATTACATATTTGACATGTTTAATTCTATCGAACCCCGCTCGAAGCGAGCTTTCGAGCCGTCAGTTTTGCGGTCCACACAGTGGTTTTTGCTCGACGTCGAGTAAAACTATCGAGCAAAACTGTATGTCAGTACGGAGCTTTACACTTCACTTCAAACTCAACGCGAACAGACCATATCAAGTTCCAGCTCCCTTAGACAAGTGGCAAAACGCTAACGCTAACGCTACAAAATGTATGCGATTTGACATAAGTCATCGCTTCGCTAGCGAATACTAATGTCAAATCCATACATTTTGCAGCGTTAGCGTTAGCGTTTTGCCAGTTGTCTAGGGAGGCATTTCAGAAACTATTCCACTCGTTATCTAGTTAGTCACTCGTCGCGAGTGCTACACCGTAGCACGTCCGTAGCACTCTACGAAAAGGTCAGATCCAAGGCCATTTAAACAATTACTGTTGTTTTTCCTATTAGAAGTTTGAGACTTTTTTTTATTTTAATCTAACAAAAGTATTTAAAAAAAAATACTTGTATTTTTTTACCTACAAATATTTTTTTTGCCTTTCATCCACTGCTATTATGAATACGAGTTTACGAATCTTGAATATTAGTTTTTTTGCCTATAATATTATAAATTCCTTGTCTCTCATCTTTACCATCAGGAATACGAAAGAATAAGCCGATTTTAATTAAATTTGGTATGATGTATTGATGAGAAATGTCTCGGTAATGGACGTAGAGAATGGCTTGTAACGTAAAGAAATTGCGAAAAACATTTAGTATTTTTGTGAAAATGGCAAAGCATTTTCTCTGAATAATTTATTTTGTTATTTGGATATATTTAAGCCTACTTTTTGTTTATTTTACAAGATATTTTCCTTCATAAATCATATAACATCTTCCGGTTGTTGATAATCTGTAATGTTATTCGAGCGTACCTAATCCATTTACAGAGTATATTTAGACATTATGCCGAGAGAAATTACTTATCAATATCATTTATTTTCATGGTAAAATTAAGCTATTAGAACGGTAGACGTCCATAGAATACGATAGAAACGACGACAAGCCACCACATTGATTCACTATTTCCTTATTTCCTTTTGACTCAGATTCGAAAACTTTCCACTTGGTTTTCATAGTCAATTCACTCAACGCAGGGGTCAAATCTGAGTCTAAATTCTAAGTGTAACTAATAATATGTCATATAATATGTAATATAATATTGTACTGTGTAGTAATAACGAAGTGCACGCAAGTTTCGTCTCTTCAAAATGATTATTATTTTCAGATTTTTAAACCATTTTGATGAAACTTGGCACAGACATAAACTATCTAGATCAGAGGAAAAGATTTTATTTTTTCTTGTAATGCAGGCACTTCACATGGCTATTAGTATTTGCGTATTTGATGTATCCGCCAAAAAATCACCACGTGTAGACGGTATGTTTGACAAATATTTGCCTATTTGACAAATATGACCAATACCAAATACACGTATCCGTACCTTTGTCGGTTTTTGACGCACATCAAAGGAGTCAAAGATAAAAACAAAATAAAATAGGCAAGTAAAGAAAATCAAGTAAAAGTTTGGTATTTGACGTCCATGTGTGGAAGGCCGTATTTGCCTTTATTTGCTTGTTTGTGTATATATGTCAATAATTTTGCCAAATGCGACAAATAGCCAATAGCAAATACAAATAGCCATGTAAAGTGCCTCCATAAGATGTACGATTCCTGCGTAAATTGCAGTTAACGTCTAGTTATTTATAAATCTGTGGAGTGGACCTGAAATATTAGCGGTATTATCCTAAAACGGCTTTTAGCAACTTGTACTGAATGAAAGCCTTCCTCCATTCTTAAAGGAAATTAATTCAAATCATAATTTCCACGCCGCTGAAATGCCTCTCTTATTACAATTAATATTTTCATTTATATAAGATAATTAAAACGCTTTGTTATAATTATAAAAGCAAATATTAATACGACGGTAGTAGCTTAAGCCAGACTTTAAAGGCATGGTCACAGTTATTTCATGTTAATCTGTACACATTTTTAATATGTGTACGGTACGGTGTGTGGATAAAATCCGGTCAAAACTCTAAAAACGTGCTGGTAATAATGAAAACTACGTGCGTTTGTACGGAAGCCGGCCAAGTTTTGTTTCGATGCGCATCCATATGGAGTGCATCCATTCAAAATGGTTCGGAATCCCTGTGCCTAGTGCGCGAGCGTAATGCCCTCAAGTCGTTAATATTATTATTATTATGCTAGTAGTAATATTATGTATAATTATGTAGATTAAGATGGTGTATTCACATAACTAACTATCCCAACTCGTGTGAAGTAGTTAAGTAAGCTAAGTCGTGGTTCAGTTTAACTTCATCATGGAAACTTTGCCCGGGGATGGACAATATTTTGAGTGAGTTAACTGTTATATATGAGCAAATATAAGTCAATGGGTTAATTCTGTAAAAAAGAAATACTACTTAATAGGAACCCGCTGATTGCCACACAAATAAAAATATTGTCTTTTTTACAACATAGAAACATTATTCTTTATTCATTAAAATAGTGCAAATTTTATTTAACCAACTTTAATGAAATTATGGCGATAATATGAGTTCTGGGAAAGAATACAGAATAGTTTTATCACAGTTGATTACTAATTTCTTTGCAGTCGAAGTTACTTAGACATCTTATTTTGTCATAAATGCACGCTAACAACCACCATATACAGTGCGTACGTTTCAGAATTATTCTAGAACAACCATAGCTAACCATAACAACGTAAAGTCTGGAATTAATTTAATATTCCTTTTTCCATACACGCATTTGCTATTCTAAAATGGTCTTACACGCTCTCGTAACAAAGGTTATCGCTCTTGTACTCCACTCAGCATGTACGATGAAAAACAGCTTTACTGTAAGCCTAGTGTCAGTATTAAGCCGATCTAGCGTTCCAGAGCTTACTCCAGACCTCCACTTTATGAGAATAACATGATTTACTTTTTCTTTATGAAGAGAATATTGAATTCTTGTTCCATAAAACAAGGGTACTACTTTAAAAGGAGGAAGGCACGATATTTTCATCACAGTTAAATAAATTATTTTAACACAAATTTTCTTCCAATAATATTCATAGAAAGTTTGTTTTTACCTAGTTTAGATCCAATTAAGTATCTTTGTAACAAATATTTACCTATCAGTTCCTGGAAGACCAAGCTTTGATATTTTAGTAGTACCAAAGAAAGAACATAAATATTGAAAGGCTGCGTTTTTTCTTCCCAAGAAGTTTTATTTTTTCCTACTTTCGTGGAATTACTTTCAGTCTCGTAGCTGAATAGCTGAATATTTTATAAATATAAAAGAAAATATTGTTTGAAGTTTATGCACTTTTTTGACTTGTGCGAACATTTGAGTAAAATTAGTATGAGTATATGCTGATTCTCGAAGATAATGGAATCCATTACCAATAGCTAGCTTCTTCGATACTTGGACGGCTAGGGATTACTTAGCGACAAACAATACGGGTTCCGTAAGGGTCGCTCGGCTGGTGATCTCTTGGCGTACCTGACTCATCGTTGGGCTCAGGCAATTGAGTCGAAGGGAGAGGCATTGGCTGTTAGTTTGGACATTGCGAAGGCCTTTGATCGGGTTTGACATAAAGCGCTGCTACCAAAGCTTCCATCATACGGGCTGCCCGAGAAATTATGTAAGTGGGTCACGAGTTTCTTAGCAGACAGAAGCATTAAGGTCGTAGTTGACGGCGAATGCTCGGAAACTCAGTCTGTTGATGCTGGTGTCCCTCAGGGCTGTGTGCTATCGCCTACTCTATTCATACTTCATATCAATGACATGTTACAGACCAACGGCATTCATTGCTATGCGGATGATAGTACAGGTGATGCTGTATATACCGGCTCCCCCAATATTTCTCGGCAAAATGTCACTGAGAGTCGAAACGAACTTGTGTCTAAGGTGGAGAATTCATTGGAGAAGGTCTCTGAATGGGGTAGACGTAATTTGGTCCAATTCAACCCCGCCAAGACACAAGTCTGCGCGTTCACTACTAAAAAGTCACCAATGGTCGTATATCCTCGTTTCGAGGGCACATCTTTAACCGTCTCCCCTAGCATTGAGATACTTGGCGTCAACATATCGAGCGAAGTCCAGTTCCGATATCATCTAGAGGGTAAGGCCAAATTAGCCTCGAAGAAACTTTGTGTTCTTAACAGAGCGAGACAGTGCTTCAGTCCGGACAAACGCTTACAACTCTACAAGGCGCAGGTTCGGCCTCATATGGAATATAGTTCTCATCTCTGGGCAGGGGCGCCTAAATACCAACTGCTCCCTCTGGATCGTATCCAACGAAGGGCCGCTCGAATTGTTGACTGCCATAGTGTTCCAAGCAGCTTGGACCCCTTGGAATTACGCCGAGATGTAGCTTCACTCTGCATCCTCTATCGGTTGTATCACGGGGAGTGCTCTGAGGAATTGTTCGGAATCATACCACCGGCAACTTTTCGCCATCGTCCCACGCGAAAAACATACCATCCTCAACACCTTGATGAGTGGCAGTCTTCCACAGTGCGTTTTTCGCGTAACTTTCTGCCGCGCACTGTAAAACTCTGGAACGAACTGTCACCAGCAGTATTTCCGGACCTATACGATCTGCAAACCTTCAAAAAAAGAGCGTATTCCCTCTTAAAAGGCCGGCAACGCACCTGCAGCTCTTCTGATGTTGCGAGTGTCCATGGGCGACGTTAGTTGCTTACCATCAGGTGACCCGTTTGCTCGTTTGCCCCCTTATTTAATTTAAAAAAAAATTTAAATCTGGATTGAGTTTATGTAATTTCATTTTTTTTTCTCATTCTCATAACCAGAGTTCTGGTTATACGTTATCCGTATAGTTTACGTTAATCAAAATCCCAAAACAAACAACAGAGTGGGTCAAACACCCCCGTGCCGCCATGTAACTTGACATAATTACACTCCCATCAAACGAACATCGACGCACGTCTTCAGCTTTTTTTCGTCTATCTCCATTATGATGAAGAGATGTATAAAAAACTTTTGAATCTCACACGTAATCTCTTTTTGTATATAATTTTTTCCTCAAAAGAAACCTTTGTGGGTAATAGTATCAGAATGTTGCTCCATTGAAAGGTGCGGGCTAGGCGCATGCTCGGTGGCGTATCTTGCGCTCGGAATCTGTGAGCGGGCGGAGCGGCAGCCCAACGACGCGAGCCGCGCGGCCGGTCGTATTCCCATGGCTTCCCGATCCACCCCCGATTTACAACAAAAATTTAATCGATACTCATTCAATTATATTCATAACGCGTTAATCGGTTAGTTGTTGTGCCAAATACTGCCAATTCCCAACGAAGACTGTGATTGGTGTTTGTGTTACAGCCTCATGATATTTACCAAGCCGCCACACGTAGCGTAAACAGGTAAGCGTATTACAAATTACAATATCACTTGAATGTTCAGATTGTGTTGGATTTCAGTTGAATACATTGTGTTATTTTCACAAATCTTTTCCATCAATTTGGCCTGATTTATTAGATTTTTCATCTGTCGCTGTTTATTCAACAAACTAATGTAATTATTATAGTAGTTAATAACATAGTAAAAAGTAATTAAAAATTAATGTTCAATTTGTAATAACAACAAAGCATTCAACTCTAGAATTACGCTGATAATAATAATATACGAATCGTGAGAATATTAGTAAGTGAAACCTCAATCGACAATATTTTATTACTAAAAAGTATATTTCTAATTTTTAAACAGTAATTCGGAAAAAAGAGTTCTAAATTGGTAAATCTTAATAACATTTTTCCCTTTTGACTTACACAATAAATTGCAATTTTATAAATAATTTGATGAGAAACTGATTTTCCTCAATCCCGAAACTTGAATAAAGAGCGAGATTTAATATAATTTCATTAAACGTTTTTCGTGCGCCGTTCGAGGGTTTTTTCTGGAGGTAATAAAAGATCAAAGACGCCACGCTTCGGCATGATTGATTCCTTCCACGTCACCGGATACATTGCCTTCGGGTCAGTGACCGCGTTAAACGTCGAATTTAATATATGCCTCAATTATAAATGCACAGAGCAAAGTGTGAGTCGACCTCGTATGCTGACTGGCGACTTGGCCGGTGACACATTTACGCGATCGTCACAAGAATCTCGGCTATGTTCTTTCATACAGTAAAGTTATCTCCTTTCATAGTTTAGTGCGTAGTGTTTAAGGTTTGAGTTTGATTCTCGGGTTTGTGAGATGTTGGACCTAGGAACAATGTAGCCTTATTACCTGATCGTTTGAAAAGATCGCATTGTAAATGTCAATACTGCGAATTATCTTTTCCCAGTCATGCCAGTAAACTATCCCACTGGATAACGACAGTAAATGAGAGAGTACTAGTTAGTACTCTCTCATTTACTGTCGTTAGCCTTTAGCCTTTTGAAGAGCACTAGTGTGCTCTTCAAAATGCACAGAGCAAAGTGTGAGTCGACCTCGTATGCTGACTGGCGACTTGGCCGGTGACACATTTACGCGATCGTCACAAGAATCTCGGCTATGTTCTTTCATACAGTAAAGTGATCTCCTTTCATGGTTTAGTGCGTAGTGTTTAAGGTTTGAGTTTGATTCTCGGGTTTGTGAGATGTTGGAACTAGGAACAATGTAGCCTTATTACCTGATCGTTTGAAAAGATCGCATTGTAAATGTCAATACTGCGAATTATCTTTTCCCAGTCATGCCAGTAAACTATCCCACTGGATAACGACAGTAAATGAGAGAGTACTAGTTAGTACTCTCTCATTTACTGTCGTTAGCCTTTAGCCTTTTGAAGAGCACTAGTGTGCTCTTCAAAAGGCTCTTCCACGTTCTCGATCACTATAAAATATTCCTGTGCAGTTTGTCTGTCTGGAACCAGATACGGTTACCGAAATTGTAAAACCGCAAGTGGTAATGTGGCTGTTATTACTACGTCACAAGAAACTTGGCTAAATCCTCTTTAATGCAGTGTTCTCAATGAGGTCATTGACCTACAACTATAAAACATACTATACATTACTATTATTGCATATCCCACAATGTACGCTCTGTACTCGCATGAAAGCATAAAATGAAATTAGAAAAATGTATTGCAGCTGTGGCTCGCCTCATAAATATGAAATTGCCGATTGCATTTTGTTTTAATAACGGTGTATGGAAACGTGGCACGTAAAACATATGCATTCATATAAAATTAAATTCACAAGCAGTTAATTTCATACAAAACATGTGGGGAATTAACAGCCGATTAGCGTCCGTGGCCTTGTGCGTAGACCTTTGGCTCGCTCTCCAGAGGGTGTACATTCGATCCCGGGTGGAGGCGTGTACCAATGGGATATTTTCAGTTTACAAGTACATAATACGGTCGCTCATATGGTGAAAGAAAACATCGCGAGGAAAACCGCATATAGTTGGGTACCAGATGAATACATCAATAGACCTGCTCATTCCTCTGGACTAGGCCGACTATGTTGCGAGAATGTGCTTGGGCGACCAATTTGGTCATTTAAAATATTGTCCCAGGCACTACAGTATTTAAAGAGTGGTTGCTTCGCTCTGAGAATACTGTAAAAATTATCCACAATGGATGAAAAGGCGTAAATTGGTTACATTAACCAAACCCACGATCAAGGTATCCCTCGATCGTGGGAATCGCAGACACAATAGATTTTCAATTATTATGCGACAGCCGGGTGCTGCTTGAGGATTGATGGGTTAATAAGCAGACGAGCAGAGGGATTACCTGGTAAGCAATGGCCGCCGTGGACACTGCAGGTAGACTAGTTGATGTAATTCTAGTGTTCTGGGTTGTGTTCTATCAAAATCCTCACCCCTTTCCTCAGCCGTCGGTGATCTTACTCCCTGGATTAATAGGGTTGCCATCCGTCCGGGTTTCCCCGGATTTGTCCTAGTTTAGAGGGCATCCGGGGAAGGTTTCATTTGTAGACCGAGTTTTAAAAAATAAATAAATAAATAAAATTTGGGTCGCCCGCGAGACACGCACTGTGCTCGCACAGGCACACCACGATCAACCGACGAACCAAGTATGTCACCGTTCCCCCACCCATTCATTAAATATATGTTTTTGTTTAATATTTTAATAAGGTTTTGTTTTCATATTTCAAGAATTTATAAAGCTGATTTATATATAAACGATTTGTTACAAATTCTGTTTTGTAAAAAATAATGAATGAATAAAAAAGTTGATTTATGACATTTTCAACTGTTTTTTATTACATTGAATATGTTTAAAAGATCTTGTTGATATGTCCGGCTTTCGGACTCCAAAATCCGGGGTTTCCACGCGTTTTGTCCTGTTTTCCAAATTTTTGAGATGGCATTAACCCTACCTGGATAACACAAAACCTAATTCAGTAAGGATGGGATTGATATACTTATGATCCGATCCATTTGTTCGTAAGCGTGACTCTCTGGATTTTTTCAGTAGTTTCATTGTTTACAAGTTTTTTCTTATAAATTTTATGTAAGTATATTTAACAATAATAAGCAGGTGGACTTTTACAATTCAAGCGACTGGCTACAAATAATATAAAACTTAGATTGATTTCATCGACGAAACAATGGTAAAAAATACCTGAATAACTTAAATTAGTCTTAGATAGGAAATTAATAGTTACCGTAGTACATTTTAATATAGCTGATATGCAACGCCAGTTATCAAAAGATTTACCGGACCACAGATCTTGATTTCCTTTCCGATTTCCCTTCCCTTATTCACCAATACCAATAAACGAGCTTTTACAGTCACATCTTTTATTGGGGATCAAAACTTTACCTCTTCGGAGCTCTCCCTCTGTTTATCTCCGCAGACACTGCCATTGGAGAACTTTTATAACTTTGTGTTTGGGATGCACTAGAAGAACTTAAATTATATTATTACTTACTATACAGCTATTAAGCTTATAAGGGTAGTTTATAAATTACTATAATAAGAGCTTACGATGAAATTTTACGCTTGCAAACGATAACATTTTACGAAATTTTCTTATACGAGAAAAATCATCAAATTAAAGAATAAAACGTCGTAACTTGAAACGCTTAATTTAGTAAAAAATCTTATTCTAAAGTCCGTTATATAATTTAATGTTTTGCTATTTCTAATGGTTTTAGTTTACGACAAATATAAGAAGAGAAGCTAAGAAATTACTTGTGAAAACTTCAGCACGGAAGCTGCAAGTAACATAAAACTTATATTCAATTGCTGAACTCGGAGACGTTAGGATTTAACTTAAATGAAAGTGAACAAATAATTGAATCCGTTTCTCTGGAAACTTAGAAAATAATAAAATTCCAGCATTGAAACGCAATCTTTTCTTTTCAAAACATTATATAGTATTAAGGAACGGGTAGGAATCAAAGTAAAGATGTTTTGTAAAACGAATATCTGCTCAAGACTTCTGCAAATGTGTTGTGTAATATTATACTAGCTATATGACCGAGCTTCGCTCGGTATTAAAAAATTCAAAAAACACACATAAAATGACATTTTATGAAAATGATTCCTAGCTAGATCGATTTATCGCCCCCGAAACCGCCTGTATACTAAATTTCATGAAAATCGTTGGAGCCGATTCCGAGATTCCAATTATATATATATATATATATATATATATATATATATATATATATATATATATACATATATATATATATATATATATATATATATATATATATATATAAGGATTGCTCGTTTAAAGATATAAGACTAAGCGAGTTTGCGAATTTAACTGAATAATGTTTATAGTCTGCACGTCTTATATATAAAAAATTAAAGAAGAAGTTGTTATGCGCATGCTCCATGCGATAGCCCTAAGGCCAATCTGAAACTTGATTCGACAAAATAAATATTTTGCACTTTGGAGCACTTCAATTAGTAAAAATTATATATAATTTATTACTTAATTAACATTAACATTTAAAGTACTTATTAAACTATTCGAAAAGCACTCCATATTTTAAAATACCTTGTATATTTTATAGAGTGCATTGATTAGCTCAGTTTGAGTGCAAAATAATGTTGTTGACTACTTGAAAACACATTTCATATTTTATAGCAGATACAAAACAATTTTATAGTCTTTACTCGTAAAATAATGATTGTGAATTTATTATTCTATTCACTGTTTTGTCTGTTAATAATATTATAAGTAATATCGCCGCAACAGTAAATTATAAAAGTAAAACTATAGACAATTACTGACTACGAGTAATTAATAACAATTAAAATTACAATGACCTATTGATTAAAATGTTATTTATTGATTTTTTAAGTGTAGATTGTTAAAATTATGAATAATAAAATACTTCCGGTGTTAATACTAAAATGAAAATGTCTCATTTAAGTTTTCTTGATTTGTAAATTTTAATTTAATTTTTTAAATGCTATTGCATTAAAAACACGATTTAAATTATTGTTAAGTATTACTTTTTATAATTGTTTGTTTAATAATTACAATATTTGTAACAATTGAGAACAACACTATTTGTTGTTTAGCTTAAAAAATGAAAATAATTAAGTAGGTAATTTGTAAATTTGAATATTGATTTTTGATGTAATAATTACAACTCATAACATTTGTTTCTTTAAAATTGTATTATTTTGTAAGCAAGTTCAAACCCTATAAAACCTGCTGCACAACACTCCATTGGTTCTGTTTGATTTGAGCTGTTGAGCAGTAAGGATCGAATAATATTGCTGTTACGCTAAGTTTCAAGAAGAAATTTGGAATTTGTATTTAAGAATAGTTCGAATAAAAGTGTTTTTGAATTTACTAAGAACAGTTTAACTTGGTTAGTTTTTTCTACTTATATCAGCATGAGTTCTGAATTTGATAATAATTTAGATAAAGAAAGTGATGTCAGCAATGCTGACGTCACACATTTTAAAAACAATACCGGTGTTCTTCCTTCGTCATAAATAATATAATTTTGTTTTTTTTTTATACTTACTAATTTATACTATCATTTCATTGTTCCAGAATGAAACGAGTGAAAGCGTTTGTACTGGTTTTTCTCTTCGGACATCTTTCAGCACTGCCAGATACGATACGAATAGGTGAGTACAGTTATAGCATGTTATAGTAATAATAGTAATGCTCAATTCATATGCGTCCGCGCAACCGATCTAAAATAGTGCAAATTAAACAATCTCGGGACAGGGACAGGTGTTAGCAAAACTTGAAGGACGAAAAAGAAAAAGCCAAGCCTTTAATGCTAAACTTGTAACTTCGAAGATAATGTATCTCAGCTAGAAATATAATTAAGGTGGTTAAAGCTGCGGAAAAATAGTTGTACAATTTAGTAGTAGCAGTTGCATAACAACCAGAGAAATATTTTTTGCATTATTAATATTTGCTGATTGTTCGACATACTCGTAAAATATCTATTAGCGGCATTTTGTAAATATTAATGTTTCACGTATTTTACGAATATAAAAACTTTTCCGAAAGTCACGGCCACACTCACATATAATATCTCATAACTTTTGACCTTGGCATAAAAGTTTTTACCATAAATATTATACCCGAAAGACTTTTGCCATAAAATCATAATTTTGGACAATTTTGTTGTTACTCAAACTTATTTTTACGGTCGTCTACGGACAGTAAAATATATGATGTCAACGTAAACGGTAAAATAAAAGAATATTACCAAAACTATATAATTTTATTGCACAGAGTTCTACTAATATGTTCACAATATAATTTACAACTATTATGTAGGTAAATGATTTTTGGTTGTCAATAAAATAATATGAATTATTATTTTAGTTTTAAAATAAAAAATGTGTAATTAACACTATCATACTAACACATAAGAGTTAACTCCTTGTGAGTTAAAATTAAAATTCCCAACAACACTTTAGTTTTTACATGTAGTGCAAGGCTCTCAAGCTCATAGAGGCTTAAGTGGAACATTAACGTTGCTAATAACAGCCTTACAACATTGTAATACACAAAATTAAAGTAAAAAGTATATATGCTACAGAAAAATCAAACTTGATTACTTACCGTATTTGTCCTTTGAACTGGAAAGAGATTCCAGAGATAATTTTAATTATAACTACTTACGAAGTAACTTACAAGCAGGACAGGAGCATCCATATATATAATATTATAAATGCGAAAGTATGTCTGTCTGTCTGTCTGTTACCTCTTCACGCTCAAACCGCTGCACAGTGTGATAAAAACCTCGATTTTGTTTCACCGCGTTTTACTTTCAAAATACTATAGTTGATAGCTATATAAACATTAGAGTAAAACTCCGAGATCGATATTCTTTGTAGATATTTTTTAAAGAGTGTCAAAGTTGGCGTTTTTCCGGGTCAAAAATTTGCATAAAAATTAATGAAAAAAAACTAATCAAGTAATATTAATTTTGTTTATACCAATTGAACAAGCACTTTATACTTTACTTTTTCTCCAAATTTGGTTAACCTACTGTGATCAAGTAGGGAGATATATTTATTTATTTAATAATTTTAGTTTTTCATTTTTAATTTCGCGATTAGATCGAATTAGAAAAAGTTTTAAGCATGAAACGATAGTGTGAGTAATCTTTTATCAATGTTATTAAAAATCACACTCTAATAACTTCTGTGTCAGAAGTTATATCCAATTCAATTTTTTTAAAATAAAAATTCGGATTTTTTTATACCTAGCAAGATTTTTTATACCAACGAACGTACTAAAGTTGATATTTCATTTTCCCCGACTACATCAGAAGGTGATTACTGATAAGATACTGTTTGAGCATATAAAATCATTAATTTACGTTATATTTTTTCACTTTTTAGATTTTTTATTATTAGACTAAACGTGATCTTGATATTTTTCGTATAGGATATCGATTGCGAATTTGCGTATCAACCGGATAAATCAAACAAGAGACCTTTAGTGACAACCCTAGGTACAAAAAATCCGAATTTTTATTTAAAAAAATTAAATTGGATATAACTTCTGACACAGAGGTTATTAGAGTGTGATTTTTAATAACACTGATAAGGATTACTCACACTATCGTAACTTTTTCTCATTCGATCTAATCGCGAAATTAAAAATGAAAAATTAAAATTATTAAATAAATAAATATCTACTTGATCACAGTAGGTTAACCAAATTTGGAGAAAAAGTAAAGTATTAAGACGTGCTTGTTCAAATGGTATAAACAAAATTAGTGTTACTTGATTAGTTTTTCTTAAATTAATTTTTATGCAAATTTTTGACCCGGAAAAACGCCAACTTTGACACTCTTTAAAAAAATAACTACAAAGAATATCGATCTCGGAGTTTTACTCTAATGTTTATATAGCTATCAACTATAGTATTTTGAAAGAAAAACGCGGTGAAACAAAATCGAGGTTTTTATCACACTGTGCGCTGTACCGATTTTGCTGAAATTTGGCATGGAGATACTTTGAGTCCCGGGAAAGGACATAGGATAGTTTTTATCCCAGAAAAATATACGGTCCCCGCGCGATAGGTAAACTAGTTTTGGCGCAACGGCGTTGCGGGCGTCATCTAGTCAAAATATAATTGCACTAAAACTATGATAGTGCATGCATTTGGCATTTAAATACATTACGAATCATAGCTTTCAATCTTTTTTCATATTATTATCAACTCACTAACTTAATCCTCAAAGGACCGAGTTTTAGATTTGGACTAAGCCTTGTTTATAAATCTTATAAATTGCTAGAATAAAAACCACTCCAGCATCAATTTCAAATGTCGTCGTCGGTATATTTTAACGTCAAGCGACATTTTTATAACGCTCAGAGTTTTTTATTACACTTCATACAAAGTAAAACGTGCAATTTATTAAAACACTGCCATCGTAAACCAAGCTCGAAATTTTTAAAACGAAATAAAAATAAGTGCTGTACTTGAACGTCGAAACTCGAAATATATTATAACCATAATATTATAGGCTTGTTTTACTATTAGAAATAGCATATTGTATTGACAAAAAGCACGGTTAAAATATGTATGGTCTCATTTTAGTGTCATTTGAGGGAATTTTATAATACGCAATGTGAGGGATTGACTATAACGTAGATTGCGCAACTTTTTCTTGTATGAGGATTTCTACGGTCAAACTTACGTCTTGTAGTAATATAATATCCTAACTTTTACAATCTTAAGGGCCTGTTTCACCACTTCCTGATAAGTGCTGGATAGGCTATCTACCACATTTTTTTTTTGATGCGCAGGGGAAACCCGTCATGGGTCCCCCGGGTTGGGGATGTGCCTCAGTTAGCTGAAGCACCCCGGGGGTATGTGGGACTCTTGTGGCGTAAAACCTGTAAAATAAATACTTACTTACCTATATTTGTAATAATAAAACCTTTATTTACTTACCTGTGCAAATTATAATAAAATATAAACTTAAAATTAAAAATAAATAAATATTGGCACTTCGCTAAAAGTCACTTGCGTTCAACTCTTTCTGGAGCGTCTTATCGCTCGGCGCAGGAGTCTATTGGCGGAGCGCGCCCGCTTGCAGTCAGTCGAACTCGGGCATAGAACGGATGCACTTGTGTTATTATTTTCCTTATCCCTTCATTGGTGACTCTCGACAAAGAACAAGCAACCTTGTTGTGTATTGTGTACGGTGAATAGTCGATTACGATGTCTCAAGATTCAAAATCGAACGCGGAGCAAAACATCGGCGACGTTCCTGGAACCTCAAGTACCGCAACGGGTATGGCGCATAAGGAAGCAACTGAAAATTTGCCGGAACTGTTTCGTGTTGGTGTAAAGGTACCACCTTTCTACCCTAATAGTCCTGCGCTGTGGTTTTCTCAATTGGATGGCCAATTTATTCTATCCGGCGTAAAAAGTGACAGCACAAAATTTTATTTTGCCATCGCTCAACTAGAACATCAATACGCTTTAGAAATAGCTGACCTAATAACAAATCCACCCGAGAAGGACATGTATGAAACTCTTAGAAGAGAAGTCATCCGCCGTCTATCTGCAACCAAAGAGCAAAAGGTGAGACAATTTCTAGAGCTAGAAGAAATGGGAAACAGAAAACCCTCACAATATTTACGTCATCTAATGAACCTTGCTGGCCCTGAGGTACCAGGAACTTTTGTGCGCACTATTTGGGCAAGTAGGCTACCGAAGGAGTTGCAACCAATCATAGCATCTCACCAAGACTTAAATGTAGAAAAACTTGCAACGTTGGCCGATGAAATACACGCTATAACTGCACCATCCGCTAGTATCGTAGCCGAAATGAAACAACCAGATGTACAACCGAGCTCCAGTACACCTTCTCGCTTTTCACCACAACAGCCGGTTGGTGCAATGGAAGCCATGGCACTTCAAATCGCCCAACTTTCAGAAGAAATACGCAACCTCAAAATGGAAAGAAGTAGGCCAGTATTCCGCCGTCGCTTTAACTCACGCTCCCGTTCTCGATCTAAATCCCGTGACACGAGCGGTATTTGTTGGTACCACCGTAGATTCAAAAACCGAGCAGAGAAATGTACCAAACCCTGTCAATTTCCAGCGGGAAACTTCCAAGGCAGCCATTAGTGGCGGCAAACGACTGCCTTACATGTAATGGCCGCCTCTTCGTCACTGAAAAGAATACCAAGATTAAGTTCCTTGTTGATACCGGAGCTGACCTATGTGTGTTCCCGAAATCTTTGACAAGAGGACCATTCAACAAGACTGAATATCAGCTTTACGCAGCTAACAATACAGTCATCAACACATACGGGTTCATCACACTTCATCTGAACCTGGGACTTCGGCGAGACTTCACATGGAGATTCGTTGTCGCAGATGTTTCAAGGCCCATCATTGGAGTTGACTTTCTAAGCCACTTTCACTTATTAGTTGACTGCAGAAATCATCGCCTTATCGACGATCTTACTAAACTCTCCATCAATACTCCTCATTCTGACCAAATGCCTGACAAAGCCGAAGTAATCAAATCGATAAGTGGATCCACAGTATACCATGAGCTGTTACGTAAATTTCCAGAGATAACTAAACCAGCCGGTGCTCCAACTGAACCAAAGCACAACACCAAACACTATATCAGAACCACTCCAGGACCACCAGTTTCTGCTCGCGCCCGCAGACTAGCTCCTGATAGATTGCTCCTAGCAAAGAAAGAATTCGATGAAATGCTCGCAAATGGCACAGCTCGTCGTTCAGAAAGTTCGTGGTCGTCGCCACTCCATCTCGCTCGTAAAAAAGATGATGGTTGGCGACCATGCGGCGATTACAGAGCTTTAAACGCCAGAACCATCCCGGACAGATATCCCATTCGCCACTTACAAGATTTTTCTCATCAACTTGCTGGAACACAAATATACTCTAAAATTGATCTCATAAAGGCATATAACCAGATACCTGTGGACAGTGCTGATATAGATAAGACTGCAATAATTACCCCATTCGGACTGTATGAGTTCCCATTCATGACTTTTGGATTAAGGAACGCTGCACAAACTTTCCAAAGATTTATTGATGAAGTTCTTCAAGGCCTAGACTTCACTTACGGGTATTTGGACGATATACTTATCTTTTCTAAATCCCCGGAAGAACACCTGCAGCATCTGGAAGCTCTATTTCAAAGACTAAAGCATTATGGAGTACTCATCAATTCATCTAAGAGTGTTTTTGGCGTTAAGAACATTACTTTCCTTGGATACCACGTAGCACCTAATGGAATCACTCCTCTAGAAGAAAAAGTTAAAGCCATTCAGAACTATCCTATTCCAAAAACAGCTCGCGAACTCAGACGTTTCCTTGGAATGCTTAATTTCTATAGACGATTCATTCCACACGCTGCAGAAACTCAAAAACCTTTACACGAAGCTCTAACCGGAAACCTAAAAGGATCAAAACCAGTAGACATGGACGCCACAAGATTAAAAGCTTTTGATGATTGCAAGAATGCTCTCACTGAAGCTACTTTACTTGCTCACCCTGACACTCAAACAGAGCTAGCACTCTTTACTGACGCATCCAACGATGCCATAGGCTCAGTACTGCAACAGAGAAAAGATGATATTTGGACACCTCTTGGTTTCTTCTCCAAAAAATTATCTCCGTCTCAAAAGAAATATAGCCCATATGACAGAGAACTTCTAGCAATCTATGAAGGAATTCGCTACTTCCGCTATATGCTCGAAGCCAGGACCTTTTCTGTATACACAGATCATAAACCAATTACATTTGCATTCAGCACAAACAGAGATAAATGTTCCCCGCGTCAATTCCGCTATTTAGACTACATATCTCAATTCACATCAGATATTCGATATGTAGCTGGGCAGGAGAACGTTGTTGCTGACGCGTTATCCAGAATTGATGAGATCCTGCAGACATTCGATTATGAAAAGCTTGCTCGTGATCAAAGAGATGACGCAGAATTACAGAAACTCATAACCCACGGAACCGCACTCAAGCTCGTCAAAGACCCAAATACAAACATATACTGCGATCACTCTACGGGTTCACTAAGACCATATATAACGCCAGCTTACAGAAGGCAAATATTCGACAGCCTACACAGATTAAGTCACCCTGGCGCGAAGGCTACAGCGCAACTAGTATCTGACAGATTTGTTTGGCCAGGCGTGAGAAAAGACTGTAGAGACTGGACTAAGCAATGCACAGAATGCCAACTTAGCAAAATTAATCGTCATACCATTTCTCCCTTTTCAAAATTCCAAACTCCTTCCTACCGTTTCTCACATATCCACATGGATATAATTGGCCCTTTGCCTTATTCAGCAGGTTTTAGGTATTGCCTCACGATTGTCGACCGTCTTACGCGTTGGCCTGAGGTTTTCCCCATGGCAAATATTACTGCCGAGACCTGTGCAAGTACATTCTTAAATGGCTGGGTCGCACGTTTCGGCTGCCCCCACATTATCACCACAGACAGAGGTCAACAATTCCTTTCACAACTCTTTCAGAACTTATGCTCTCTCATCGGTGCCAAACTTTACCCTACTACAGCATATCACCCTCAAGGTAATGGTCTAGTCGAAAGGCTACACCGCCAGCTGAAAGCTGCCATCACATGTCATAAAAATTCCCAATGGACCGAGGTACTTCCACTTGTTCTCCTTGGGTTAAGAAGCGCCTGGAAAGAAGATATAAAAGCTTCTGCTGCGGAACTCGTATACGGAGAACCTCTAAAATTACCAGGTGAATTTTTCGAACCAACTACTACTTACCTCACTGTTGATCCAGCTGACTTAGTCGATCGTATCCGAAAATATATGTCCAATTTGTCCCCCACTCCTGCGTCATGTCACAATGATAAAACGTTTTACATACCCAAAGATCTATTTATGTCAGATTATGTCTTCCTCCGTCGGGGCCCAGTAAAAAAAGCCCTTCAAACTCCATATACAGGTCCCTATAAAGTCCTAAAAAGAAATAAAAAGACATTTGTAATTGATGTGCAGGGAAAGGAAATCACTGTGACCATTGATAGGTTAAAACCAGCTTATATGGCACATAATAACACTGAAAAATCACAATTGTTATCTTGTCCACCAAGTTCTAATATTTCTAGTTCTCCTGTGAACCCTACCGAGACCGAAGCACCTGTAAAAAAAACCCGTAGTGGTAGAACCGTCAGATTTCCAAAGCACTATTACCATCAAATTACTATTTGAATTTAAAATCACTATCGATCGTGAAACGATCTCGGTAGGGGGGTATTGTGGCGTAAAACCTGTAAAATAAATACTTACTTACCTATATTTGTAATAATAAAACCTTTATTTACTTACCTGTGCAAATTATAATAAAATATAAACTTAAAATTAAAAATAAATAAATATTGGCACTTCGCTAAAAGTCACTTGCGTTCAACTCTTTCTGGAGCGTCTTATCGCTCGGCGCAGGAGTCTATTGGCGGAGCGCGCCCGCTTGCAGTCAGTCGAACTCGGGCATAGAACGGATGCACTTGTGTTATTATTTTCCTTATCCCTTCACTCTTATCCACTAAAACAGCCGTATACGGAGGGATGTCCTGGATCTGTCTAACACAGGACTCCCTCCACGACCAGCCGGTCTACCTCACAAGGGACCGAACTTCCACCAAGTTAGGGAACCCTTAGGCTAACTAAAGCGTTCCCCTCGGTGCCGGGACTAGCTAAGCCGAGCAGGATCCCATCCTGGCCCGGAGCCCCGTGGGACGGAAGTTATAGAAGGTTCGCATAGCGACGCCTCCGCACTCCCGTCCTACGCCGGGGGAGCGGAACGGAGGATGGGTCTCTTTGTTCTGCTCCACGAGGCTATCTACCACTTAACTTGACATATAGAGTATGGAGAATATGTCAAAAAAGTTGTAGATAGCCTATCCGGCACTTTATCAGGAAGTGCCCGAAGGATTGACCCTTAATAGGTACATAATACACAGTTGTGTCTGATATTATTATACGTGTTTTTAGTTCTACGCTGTAGCAGGCCTGTCCCACTCGCGCGTGTATGTATCGAACTGTAAGTACCCCTCTAGAGGGGCAGATCACTAGGGACTCACAAGCGAGCGGTGACGCACGCGCAAGATTTTTACGTACTGATTTAACCGCTGTGACAGAATCGTTATTAATCTGATAAATATGAACAATTGAAAAAAAGTCAAAGAAATATTTCAATAAGGTATTTTAAGACTTTAAAATACTAAAAAAGATAAAAAAAATACACAAACATAGCAAAAAAACCAATTTGTTACAAACAAACCGCATACTAGACACAAATAAACGCAAGTTACTATGTTTAAGTTGTAAAAAAATCCCGACCAGCTCCTGCACTATAATCGAATATAAAACTATTATAAAATATACGTTGGGTTACTAAAATTTGATTATTATTACTATAAAAAAGTTTGCTATTATTATTTTCTAAAAGGTGACAATCTTGATTTCGTCAGAAAAAGTACCTCTTACTATAGAAAGAGAGCGCATATGTAGGCAAATATAATTGTAGGCACCTAGCACTGCGTGGTCGCAATTTGAACTTTATAGTATCGTAGCATGAGTCGGTATTTCTTTAAACGGGTTTTGCAAGTGGGAATTCTGTTGGTTCTACTAATATAATATATTCTGTGGCTGTAGCAGTAAACAACAATAATATTCTTAGAAAAACTTGCATGAAATAGATTTTTATTTTCTAGAGCATTTGCTCTACAAAAACAAACTCCAGCAACTTATACATAGACTCTAACAGACTTCATTTAGTTTCTTGACTCCATTCCATTAGATAATTTATGAGAAATAGTTGGGAGATAACTGTAATGAGTCTTGCGAGCCGATATTAGGAGGACAATAAGGAACTTCGACGTAGATTGAAAACCTCCTAGATAACATTTTCAACCTCCTAGATGTTACGATTGATAGGGCTGTAGAGATTGTACTTATTTTTGGCATTTTAAGATATGAATTTAAGTTTTTTTTATGATATTATGCAAATGACAGCTGCTCTGCTATTCATAAAACCGTCCACCCACGCATTTTACTCAGGCCTCAATTTCTCTGGCGGGTGAACGTGAAAAATTAGTTTAAATTTTTCTATGAATATAATATGAACTAGCAGCAGGGGTCGGCTGCTTTGTAGACGATTTTTTTTTAGCTAAATCGAAGAGCCGCAGCTGTTACGTCAAAACAGCCACATGTGGCTTGCATTGGCTACTTGCATCAAAATGAAAAGTAATTTTGTAGCAATAGTATAATATACAGAGTGTAACAAAACTAAGTAATAATACTTTAGGATGTGTACGTGTTCCTTGTAGAGAGTTCACTGTGAAAGTAGCAGCGCTGAAAGACCAATTTCTTATTTTACTTTTGTATGGGGAAACTCGTGACGCTGGGGTGCGCTTGCCCATAAATAAATAAATAAATAAAGCCTTTATTCACTGACTGTAACCATTACAATATTTTTTATAGCAAAACAAGAAAAACACATTTAGTCAGGTTGTCCGACGTAGGCCTCCCCATTTCCTTCCATTTGTCTCTGTCTCTGCGCTTGCCCATACAAAAGTGACAAAATTGGTCTTTCAGCGCTGCAACTTTCACAGTTAACTCTCTACAAGGAACACATACACACCCTAAACTCTTTAGAGTTTTTACTGTTTAATTTAGTGCAGGTAGCCTGCCTGTATATTGTTACTTTGCCTACATGAAAGGTTTGTTCCAGGGGGCCTTTTCCACCCCGAGGACGACAAACAGGAGGTGGCGTTTCGCTACGCGGTGGAGAGGGTTAACGCGGACCGCGCGATACTGCCGCGGGCGAAACTGTTGGCGCAGGTCGAGACTATATCCCCGCAGGACAGCTTCCATGCTTCTAAAAGAGGTAAAATCTTTTTTTTTATGCAAAAGGGGCGTTGGATCGGGAGAATTGGAAGACTTTGGGAGGCTTTTGCCCAGCAGTGGGACAGCATAGGCTCTTTAAAAAAATGAGCAACAATTTTGTCCCTCCGATCTTGTGGTAACTGACAGCCTACCAATCAATTCGAGATATTTTGGAGTTTGAGATTTCAGCCATAAAAATAAGACGGAAAGAGCTTGAAGACACTTTTGTAGAAAACTGTAAGCTTGCAGGTTGGCCTAGAAGGCTACAATACTAGTATTGTCATGTAGCACTATTATCGCTATTCCTGATGAAGGATCGCATAAGGCGCAGCGCAGACGACAGACTATCCGTGACGCACTTTTCAGTCTGTGGGAAATAGAACCTATGCAATTATATGCAGTAACGCACACGACGCGCAAAAAGTCCGCATATAATTGCATAGGTTCTATTTCCCACAGACTGAAAAGTGCGTCACGGATAGTCTGTCGTCTGCGCTGAGCCTAAAGCGCTATCATAATACGTTCGATCAGAATCCGATACAAACCATTGAAAATACCTTTCGGCCTACATTGATTCGGATTTGGACTGATGTAGTGCGAAAGCGCCCAGTGATTATTCTCAAGCAGATAGCAATTACAGAGCCACATAATATTAGTATTCCGACCTTAAGGCCAGCAGCCAGCTACTAGTTTACAGTTTTTTTTTTTTTCAAAAAGTGGTACTAGCTTTTTTTTCGAAAGGGTCTAAGCTACTGGTCTGGTTAAGACCATGGTAGTTAAATCGTGGCTATAACTAGTCTGTTGACTAGTCTGTTGCTAGTTGATTTGGAGATAAACAAATGCCTAGCCCCCTCCCCTAAAGTCACACGTGTGGCATTCTAATCGGGCAAACTCAAACTCAAACTCAAAATTTTTTATTCAGAATAAATTTTTGCAAATATTTTCTGAAAGTCTACATGATGCCTACCATCATCAGGCATTCGTGGTACTAGCACATAAACGAATTTGTCACAAACTTTTCAGGAATAAAAGCAAACACCAAATAAACAACATTGAGAACATAAAAAATGCAAAATACACATTTACGTAATAGTAAACAAATTAGTGTTTACTCTACGTCTCCCAGGAGACAAATAGCAAGTTTCCATCGAGACGCTGGGAGTGTTTAACACCACTCACACTTTAATATTGTTAAGTTTGTGTTATCCTCCGTAATCGCTTGCACCGCGCAAACACGTTCCGTATGTTTAGTTATTTAGCAGCGAACATTTTAGGGTTGAACTTTACATATTAATTGTTTGTAGAGCATTTATCTTGTTAATGCTATGTAAGAGTGTACAGTGTATACTGAATGTGTGGACAAACTTTCAAACAAGAAACCAGAGACTATTTCCTCTTTTGCTTCTATTGTCCTAACTTTTGCAGGTGTTTCGTCTTTTAGTACCACCTTCTACCGTTGAAGTGACTTTTGCGTTGTTAATGAAGCAGATATTTGTCTAAGATTTTTTAACAACCTTAGGAAAAGCGTTTACTAGAGACATATGACAGTCTTCAGTCTTCTTTCATAAACGACAAGATTGCATGATATACACATGAACGTATAAAAAAAGGCGGACGGAGTCCCATCATACACAAAACTGTGTCGTTCAGAGTCGGCCAGCTGGCTGTATGTACACGGTCCGCACGCACACATTCTTGCGCTAGTCCATACCATTTGACAGGCGTCAGAATGTGTGCGTGGCCGACTCTGAAGAAAAGTGAAGACACAGTTTTGTATATAACAAGACTCCGTCCGCCTTTTTTTCTACGTTCATGGATATACAAAGCATAAAATACGAACACTTGAAACCAATATTTTCTATTGCAATAGTCTGCCTATGTTGTATCTTGATAGAGTTTGCCATTACTCGTACCCAACCATAACGACGCAGTAAGGAAATATTCCTGATGATTACCCTCACAGAGCGCAGGCAACAGTCACCCTAAACTTGTCAAAGAATTTGAAATTTCGGAGTCGTAAAGTTCCTGTGGCGGTTTCGTTCATTACTGCAACGTTGCAGTCAACTTGTACGCTCAAAGTTTCCACATTCCTACTTTTGCATAATGAATGCTCGAAATTCTGTACATAGTACCTGCCTACGATGCTAGTGACAAAATTTTGGATAAAATTCTAGGATGTAACAGCATACCTAGAATTTATTTGTTATTTAAAAAACTGACCTCTTAATCGTATTATATTTTAGCTGACGGTAAAATTAATAATTAACTCTAAATCTTAATTATCATCGTTGGTAACTTGTTAGTAATATGTAGCGATATCTATATTGTTCCAACGATTTTTAAATTAAACTCTTCCCCAGTATGCCACCTATTACGGAGCGGCGTGGCGGCCATCTTTGGACCTCAGTCGGCGCCGGCGGCAGCCCACGTCCAGTCCATATGTGACACCATGGAGCTGCCCCACCTGGAGACGAGGTGGGACTACCGGACCAGACGGGAGTCCTGTCTCGTAAACCTCTATCCACATCCAGCTGCGTTGAGTCGGGTATGTGTTTTATCTACTAGAACGAGTTTAAATACTTATCTACATATTTTATGCTTATCATTGAGTAGATATATTGCCTGTTACTTTACGTCGTTGGTACTGTGATTAGAGATTCTTGTTGCCTAGGACGGCCAACTTGAGCAACTTGCGGTCCGGCTATGGAGCCGGACCGCAAGTTGCTCAAGAGCGGTCGCGTTGGCACCGACCGCTCAAGAACTGCTCGACCACAAGATGCGATCCGTCTATGGCCGGCCTAGTAAAAGCTCTTAGAGCAACAAAAAAAAACTTCACTTTTCGTATTATTCATATCATAAAGTATAATATTGAATAAGACGAGATATTATAACCAGTGATATTCCCGTTTTCTTTATAATAATCATATGGAATGCTAACATAACAATAATAGTAAGCCCAAGACTCTGGTAACAAAGTTGTTAAATGAACTGGAAAAGGCGAAAAATCCTTATTGTAAACTTTGTGTATTATTGTAGGTCTCTGTGAAAATAAAAGTCGATGACCTCTCTACTGTTGCTATGTTACTTCTTTGTAAGGCTGTTACGATAAAAGAAAAACGTTATCATAATATTACTGCTTTCGGATGATATTATTTAAATAATAGCTCTATATTTATGATTTTTATGAAACATTTAATTCGCATGTACTTAATATTTATGATAAAATTATCTGATCGTCTTCCACGTCTAATAAATGCAAAAGAAACTTAACTGTATAAAAAAATCGACATAAAGGCTACCGCGGTATCTTATAACTTTCAGAGGGGTAACTGTATTCCGTTTTACCATTGCTATATTATATTATTTTAGTGTGCGTAAAAGAAATCACAAATAAAACGATGGATTTATAAGAGTTACGTTCTCCTATTATTTGTTATTCGTACATCTTCTCATATGAATTCGACAGTCTTCAATTTTGCGCACCGCGTAAATTCAATGAAAACAGATATCACAACCAATAGAAAGTTATATTTAGTAACATTCAACATTCACCGTACCGATTATATTTAATTATTAAAATTTTCAACTCACAAGCGAGTAACAAAAGCTGAAGCCATTAATTTCATTAAAAGAGTTCATTTTTGTTTGGAAAAAGTTATTTTCTTTTCAGCTCGTCGCTGTAATCATATTCTGTATGTACAGCATTGTCTCTGAACCTTCAGTTACAAATATTTGCTACACAAAAGCTGCGCGTACATTGTTTCACTTAAAATTACACATTGCATTACTGCAGTTGTTTTTAACCGACGTCACATAATGTTCTTTTTGAAGCTATAAAAATATCATCACAATGTTTATTTAATTACGTAATAGTATTTTAATAAGATATTTCAACGCTATGATAGCGTACTATATTATAATGCTCGTAATAGTAGCATGTCGAGATACTTAGCCAATTTGTACAAATTATTGCCTACAGCTTACATTTCTGTCAACAATATTAAGTTAAGGCAAACTGTGAGTACTTAAAGTTCGCACCTATCATAAATACGTATAAACTGTATTAAATATATTTTAGAATGACATTATATTAAACTTCTATATATCCTTCTTCCCAAATCATTCAACATCTCGTCATTCCCAGGCGTACGTGGACCTGGTCCGGGCTTGGGGGTGGAAGTCGTTCACGATCGTGTACGAGAACAGCGACGGTCTGGTCCGCCTGCAGGAGCTGCTGAAGGCCCACGGCCCGTCGGAACTGCCAGTGGCGGTGCGCCAGCTGCCGGACTCGCACGACTATAGGTAAACATTATAACTATTTATTAATCTGTGCCATTATCCTTTAAGCCGACCCTGGACGATCAATTGTATTGTCAATACCACGCTTCAATTTTATTGAACAGTTTATTTGACAATTAGATTTAAGGCGCGCGATATTCAATATCAACCCTGGACGGTCAATTACGCAATTTAATTGCTCGCTTACTGGTACCTATACATAATAATATGTTACTTGATGATGCCCGTAACTCCATAGCGCTAAAATTCGTCTATCGCGCTGAAACCGTCGTTTTCCGGGATAAAAGTATCTCCTTTCCTGAACCTCAAAGTATCTCCATAACAAATTTCAGCAAAATCGGTTTAACGGTTGGTTTGACAGACACACTTTTGCAACACTACATTTTATAAAACAAAGTCGCATTTTTAACCTCATGTCCCTTTGTTCCCTTTAATCTTTAAACCTACGCAACGGATTTTGATACGGTTTTCTATAATAGATAGAGTGATTCAAGAGAAAGGTTTATAAGTGTAATAACATTCATTAAAATATATCATATATCAATGGAGAAATACTGTTATTGTTAGGGTTTCTAATGTGATGTCGTAAAATTACATTTTTTTCCGCTTACATTGCAAAGGCAGGCTGAACCCTACGAGATTTATCAAAATAATGTACCAAGTATTGTACACATTGAAAAGGTCTACAGAAAACTCCGCGCTGGTATATAATTATTATCTATCTATTATGGATATCCCACAATAACATTTTTTTGTCATTTACTTTTTACGACAAATAATGGCTAATTTTCGAAGTGATTTTAACCAATACGGCATTAATCCTTATTCAATTAAATACTTTAAATACATTGTCGATTTAATATAGATCTATGCCATATAGATATTATGATTTAAATAAATATTTTCGAATCTATGACATAAGCTATATTATATTTTATACCCGTGCAAAGCCGGGACGGGTCGCTAGTTAATAATATTAGCATGGATGTCCGTTATCCTTTGCATCCGATACGTCACGTAACACGTTGCAATGTAAACTCCCCAATGCCCAATGTCCATCGACCAACCAAGCGATTTTAACAAAATATCATCATTTATCTTTGTGTTTTCAGGCTGTCTATATAAGTTATAGACAGCCTGAAAACACAAAGATAAATGATGTCAAGTCATCATATTTTATTCGCCAACTGCATCCGTTATTCATATTCGGTATTCGATAAAACACGAATAAAATGACATTTTCTAAAAATGATTCCTAGCTAGATCGATTTATCGCCCCCGAAACCCCCTATATACTAAATTTCATGAAAATCGTTGGAGCCGATTCCGAGATTCCAATTATATACAAGAATTGCTCGTTTAAAGATATAAAATTTTACGTTAGTTTCACAGAAACGTAAGTTTGTACGTAATAAAATATGTTTCTTTGAAGTTAACGTCGCAGTCGCTCCAACACTTTTTGCTTCAAACGTAGAATTTAATTCAGATTTGGGAATAGGAAAATCTAATATCCGATACTTTTGTTTGGCATCAGCCAGCATCAGCCTAGCACATGTGACGGCCGTTCAATAAAATAAATAGAGCTCCGAACGTTTACCTTTTTTGTATTCCTTTTTGAGCTATCCAAACGAAACGTTGGAATTATTGAAACGATTTTTATGCGGCTGTTACAGTCACCTTACGTAATGCAATGGGAATTATATAGTAGGGAAAGGGGAGATTTTCCTGTAACAGGGAAATCCGTACCGTCTTATAACATCAAAGAACCTGCACTATTTGATCGGGTTATTCATTGTTGGGTTTGGTGTAACTCGACTATGTTACGTAAGTCTGTAATCTGCCTATGAATCAAAATATGATGATATCAAAATCTTTAGCTACGTATGTATTTTTTTAAAGAATAAAATTTTACGTTATTCTGTACCCACTACTCACTAGTATAATTAGTTTACTCAATTATTTAGTGTGTAGCAGCTATAATATTATGTTTTACAAGTACGATACGTTTAAAATGTATCCCCTAAGATAAGATGCCAAATTTTAGTATAGGTTCTCATTTAAGCCTATTACAGAGGTCTAACGCTCGTTTCGAATACTGGGTACTCAAAACGGGCGTTAGGTTATTATCAACGTTCTAAAATAATAAGTGCTTAACCCTTATCACTTTGGTGTATTATGCGAACAATAATCCAATTATGAAAGGTAGCCGTGGTTTTGTAAACAAGTAATTAAGGCAATGGAACTGCAAATATTTATCATTTATTCAAGGTACCGTACTTCACTACAACCCAAGTTAATCCTGCGTAAATATCATGTAGCTTCACAATTGTCTTTCCGAAATTTGCGAAAGCAGGCTTCATTTCGAAGTCTGTAATAAGAAAAAAAACTTGAAAGGTGTCAAGGGACACCCGGATGGAACGAAGTTATAAAAAAAGGCAACATTTTAAATTTCCCGTCAGTTGACGTCATCGCCACATCTACTTCGCAGGTACTAAAATAAGTGTCGGTCAAAAAGTGTCGTTACAACTTTTTCCGTCTCGCCCCCTTTCGCAACGCGCGATAGTAACTTCGTTCCAATAAGCTCGGACGTTCAAAATCGTAGTAGGTACGGACGTATTAAGCGTTTACGTAGTAGCTAGGTACCTGAGCTGAGCAACGTTCGTGGCCTAGTGGGAAGACCGTTAGTTCGCACTCGAGAGGGTGCAAATCATTCACAACGGATGCAAAGGCTTGGTTTTTTTTACGGAGATTGTAACTTCTGTCCAGGCCACTGCTGAAACAGATCAAGAATTCAGCGGAGTCCCACATCGTGCTAGACTGCGCGACGGAGCGGATCCGGGACGTCCTGCAGCAGGCTCAGCAGATCGGCATGATGTCAGACTACCATAGCTACCTCATTACTTCGTTGGTGAGTAGAGACTTATTAAGGCCTTAGCGCGTGTTCAGACCAAACTGACTATACGCCGCCTTATGTGAGCAGGCTCACTGTGAGCCCCAGTGTGAACGTGAAAATATACGGGATCGAATGTCCACGCCTACGCCTAGCGTAATAGCGTATTGTCGGTTAGGTGTGAACGAAAAAGTGAATATGTATGGAAATACAACAAACAAATATAATAAAACAGCGGGGCGGGAGCGTTGGCGGCGGAGCGGGAAGCCGTCTAGTACGCCGCGCGCCGGAACGAGCCGCCGCCGCCACCGCCCAGCTGCCCGCTGATTTCGAAGCTGAGGCCTTAGAGACTTTGGGAGCTTGAGCATTTTGTTACGGCGTTGCTGAGTAAAATTTCATTAGGCGGGTTAGATTTTCTTTGCAATAATAACCTATTGAATTTGAACATGTTTGATTATCATAGCTACCTATATTTTGGTAAATCATTGAAAACTTCGAAATGTTATAAAGGTACAAGTTGGAACCGAGCGACACGCGACAACTGCAGACGACGTGTCGTCGCGACACTACTGGTTTCTATATTGTATTTTTATGAATAGGTGTTGCTAGCTTCGTGTCGCTAGCTGCGAAGGGTATTTCATAGAAATACATAGAAACCAGTAGTGACGCGACGACACGTCGTCTGCTGCCACTGTAGCCGGCTTCCAACTTGTACCTTAATGTAAGTCGTACTAAAGTCGTAACACACCGCACCGCATACTTACAATAACGTACTTACCCTGAAAACTAAACGTACAAACAATAATATTATGACCTACTTTTATACGTGTCTCTTTTCGAAAGTAATAAAGTAGGTATTGTTTCTGAAATAAATGCTAAAATCACAATAAACTTATTATATTATAAGGCTGCCACTAGAGGGTGGTACACAGATGTAGTACGATTTACAAACAAAAAGCCTTTTGTTCGTTAAATTATATTCTAACTATTTATCTTAAATACGTTCATAGAATGTTTGGTTACGGCCATTGTTATCAAAATATTATTGGCTTAAACTTCGAAATAGCCTATTAAACTTTACACCACCAGTTCAAATAATCTGGAATGAAACAAGTTTTGAATATAGTTTGTATAGTAAACATAATACATATTATTAAAATAAGGCATATTATAAATTTTCAATGAATTATATGATTAATGATTATACTAAAATATGGTGTTAAAATATTGTTTTGAAAGTAACCAACGCGTCGCGAAAAGTATTAAAGCATGAGCCGTGAATAAAATTTAAAATCTTACAAAGAATATTCCGTTCCATTTTTAAATTTAAAAATTCTGTCAGGATTTGCACAGCGTCGACTTGGAGGAATTCAAATATGGCGGCACGAACATAACGGCATTGAGGCTGCTGGATCCTGAAAGGGCCGAGGTACAGAGGGTCGTCCGGGACTGGGTCTACGACGAGGCCAGAAAAGGACGGAAGCTGCAACTAGGCCATACCTCAGCCAAGGTAAAATTTTTCCCAGTCGCCGTTCCCCGCAATGTGTTGCATACTATAACATAATTCTTTGTTTGCAGGAAAACATGACGTTTATAAAGGTGAGTTTCGCTGGAATTTTATGTTGAAATTTATCTCGTAAGTTTGTAAAACAGATGCCATGTTCTAGAATCTAGAACCTTTTAAAATTTAAAATAAAATATTATGACCTTAAGCATTTTCAAAAGTAATTTGGTAGCCATAATATATGATTCTTTTAACTTTTAACAGTAATTTACTAGCTTATTGGTTAACATAACATCGTGCCGAAAACGGCAGTTTCTTTACTAAACTCTCTAAAGTTTATAAGGTTTCATAAAGAAACACATAACAGTTTTCTGGCCAAATTACAGAGATCGCAACAGCTATCATTTTAGAGGCCATCTACAAATGTTGTTGTCTCAAACCTTTCTTCACATTAGACGGAGACAGCGCTAATGTACGACGCGGTACACCTGTTCGCGAAGGCTCTACATGACCTGGACACGTCGCAACAAATTGACGTCCGACCCTTGTCCTGCGAGGCCGAAGATACCTGGCCCCATGGGTATAGCCTCATCAACTACATGAAAATCGTAAGTTGGCTCCTAGTTCCGACACTATGGACTTGATAGGTCGTTCATCTTTGATTGGCTTCTATATTAATCTAGCACCAGTCTAGGATAGTGTTCATTGTTGATTTAACCTATCAAGCCCCATAAGAGCATCGGTGATCGCGACAATAGAATAACAATAGATTTTCAAGAATCCGCGATCAAAGGATTAATATAACGCTGCCTCTCTCTCTCTGTTTCTCCATTATGATACTTTTATACGATCAGTATTCAATTGAGCTTAGACTGGCAAACGAGGATTGTACAAGACAAAGTTCAAAGTATAATTTCTCGGTTATCATCGTTTTTATATGAAAATACTTATTTAGGATATTATAAGTTTAAACACTTACGGATTTTGTCGCGGAGCACTTTTATTAATCCCGACGTTTCGGCTACTTTACAGCGGCCGTGGTCACGGGCGGACTCCGCCGCGGCGGTCAGTCCGCCCGTGACCACGGCCGCTGTAAAGTAGCCGAAACGTCGGGATTAATAAAAGTGCTCCGCGACAAAATCCGTAAGTGTTTAAACTTATAATATCATGAGTGATACTCGCGAAAACTTAAGAAATCATTACTTATTTAGGAGTTTTAATATTTTGTAAAGCTGTTAAATCATTTTAACAAATAAATACAGCTCAATATTTTATTGCTGTCGTTTAACCTATTTCAGTAGATTACTCACTTATATCGACGTTAATAAAAATCATGCCGTGATATCACAAACTAAATGTGGTTATAAAAACACTAGAATTATGGACATCGTAAAAAACAGATGCAGAAAATAAAACAGTAGTAATACAGTCGGTAATTTAATTTTGGCTCTGGAATAACCGTAAAACCCTTGGCGTGGAGAACACTTTAATTGGGAGACATTAAAGTAACGAAATAGTGATTCGTTTGAGTTATTGTATATTTAAACTTCAAATTGACGATTGTTTGTAAACCTGTTGAAATATTTTAAAAGCTTCTGAATAAGGTATCAAAATATTTTAGTTTTTATTTTTTTTTATGAATAAATACACTTGGTATGTAGCATTTTTGAACAAATTTTTGTTCTATAGTTGAAAAGCCACTATAAAGCTACCTACGTAGCTCAGCGAAATGGGACAGTAATTAATATAAAACAAAAACTAGATTTTCACCTGAAACATTTTTTTTTGTAAATAGAGTTTTATAGCACAATGCTCATTTTGATCAAAAATTATGAGATGAGTTAGAGTTTTGAGAATATCTGCGACTCAGTCACTTTCGAAGAATATAATATACTAGCGACCCGCCCCGGCGTCGCACGGGTATAAAATATATAGCAACTGAAAAAATGATTAAAATCGATAGCATATAGCTTCACGTGGTCTACTTCTTATCTGTGCCAAATAACATAAAAATTTCTCCAGTAGTTCGCGAGATAAGCCCTTTCAAATAATTTCCCCCGTTTTTTCCACATTCTCCTATATTTCAGACGCAACCACGTAACGGTCTAAGAATATCTAGGACTCACATCCGTAGTAGGTTTACGAGTATCTACATTCTACAAGTCACCCTCGTAGGCTGTCTACGGGTGTTCACGAATCACACTCGTAGCGGGCCTACAATGTTTTATTATTCACCTACGTAGATGATCTACATGACGTATCTATGAATCATCCTTATAGACGGTCTACGGATGTCTCCAAGTGTAACTCACGAATCACACTCGTAGCGGATCTACAATTTTCTATTATTCGCCTACGTAGATGATCTAAAAAGAATTATCTACATATTGTGTCTATGAACCACCCTTATAGACGGTCCACGAATGTCTACGAGTCGCCTTCTTGGACTTTCGTAGACGTTTACGAAAGTTCGAATCTATCTTTCTTTCTTAGGTTGAGATGAAGGGTCTGACGGGTGTGATCAAGTTCGACCATCAGGGATTCAGAAGTGACTTCACCTTGGACATTATTGAGCTGACACGAGATGGGCTGCAGAAGGCTGGCATCTGGAACTCTTCTGAGGGCGTCAACTACACGAGGTCTTACGGTGACAACCAGAAACAGATTGTGGAGATCCTGCAGAACAAAACGCTTGTGGTTACGACTATTCTTGTAAGTATTTATGTGTTAAGTACAATTTCCTGATAAAAAAAAGTTCTCATTTTTTTGTAAATAGAAAAGGTATAATTTTACTTTTATCTATACAAAAGACACTAAACTTGTGGTTTAGTATCTTTTGCATAGCAAAATGTTGCCCGTGGAAATTCCTAGGTCCTATCTAAAAATAGATTTATTTATTTTGGAACGTGCCGCAATAAAGGGAAAAACTATATTCTAGAAATCACATTTCGGCATTTGATTGGCCGTCAATTTGATCTAATCGCAATTTCTCGTACTCTTAGCATAAGTTTTATTAGATTGTATTTCTTCTAACAATAACTTCTGCCAATCGTGACCTGAATTATTATTCTTTCCAACAAATTACTGATTCTTACAAAAATAAGTTCGGTATTATTGTAATGTAATGGTACTTAAAGTAGAGGGTAAAACACACAATTTTATGTCTTCAAACTTTGTAGACCTGTATCCTGTTTTCGTCAATCGTAGCTGTTCTTAAATTAGTTTTATTTTGCCGATATAATTATAATAAAGTATTGACGTTAGCAAGTAACCATGTACCTACATAAAAGTAAGACAAAAACTATACATAATTAAATAATTATACAGGATGTAACAAAACAAAGTGAGAAAGTAGCAGCTTTGAAATAGTAACTTTTTATTTTATTTTTGTTTAAGCAAATTCATGATGCTCGCGCTAGAATGCTTGTCCACACAAATCACATAAAAATGTTGCTCCTTCAGCGATGCTACTTTTACAATGAACTATATTATAAGGGACACACACACGTCCTAAGGTATCATTGTTTTGTTGCACCCTGTAGAGATCATTTCTGTTCCAATTAAAAAAACATACTTTGTAGCACCATCAAACAGATGACACCTTAAAACATAAGGCAACCGTTTTCTAACAGCACTAACATCGCAGCCATTATATTTATCACATACAAATCTTTCTCCCTCACCCGTGAACAATCGTGCGCCGGAATATTGCTTGCTTTATTGATCCCCGGAGTGCTACAAAACTGAATTAAACTTCTTGTTTAATATTTAAATGTTACGGCGTCGGGCGCCATGATTTTAGGGCGGATATTTCGTCAAAACTTTCTTTATGAAAAATATCTATATTTTTTCAGAACACTTTGATCTTGTATTTTCCATCCATCCCGATACTTTGTCCTTAATATATTATAGGACAAAACATCATCGAGTCATCCTATTATTGACACGTTAGATTTCCATTTAAAATAGTATGCCAATAATAGGATTTTCTATAGCATTTTTTTAACATGGTAACTTAATAATTGGGGATTCAACCTTACTATGTCAAATTTCTTTAGAGCGCGCCGTACTGTATGCGAAAGGAGGCGAGCGAGAAGCTAACAGGGAACGCGCAGTACGAGGGCTACGCTATCGACCTGATCCATCAGATCTCCAACGTCCTGGGCTTCAACTACACCTTCAAGCTCGCCCCTGACGGCCGGTACGGGTCCTATAACAGAGAGACGAGAGAGTGGGACGGCATGATACGAGAGCTGCTGGAACAGAGAGCCGATATCGCCATAGCTGATCTCACTATTACTTATGACAGGTAATTTTTAATAATAATGGATTTTACAGACCTATTGTTCTAAACTGTATTTACTATAGTAAGATGTTACTTCTGATAATACGGACGCTCGTACGGTGAAGGAAAACATCGTGAGGAAACCCGCACATGGTTGGTCCCTGTTCATTCCTCTGGACTAGGCCGACTATGTTGCGAGAATGACAATGCTTGGGGCTTGGGCAACCATGCGGACATTTAATTTTTTTTTGCGGCAGCCACAGTGGTTACTTCGCTCTGAAAATACTGTATAAATCATCCACAACTGATCCAAAGGAAAGTTTTTTTATGACCTTTATAACCTTATAAAAGACATAAAAAACTACGTAGACAGGCTACGTACGCTAGGTAGGCCGATCACAATAGAAACTATGTGATGATTTATGAATTACCTACTCCGAAATCTGTTCTGTAATGAATAGATTCCATGTTGGCCTGGAAGAACACATAAAGTATATACAGGTCATATTGTCATGTTAAAACTTAAAACTACAGAAGAACTTTTATTGTTGTTGTAAGCTGTTTAACTTAAATATTTTGTTAGTGTAATATTATATTTTAGGCGGTCATACGAATGTTGGAATACCTATTTGCAATGATGAAAACCTATTTGCCTTTCTTTTTAAATTGCTTTAATACTGATCTGCTAAATAATTCGTGCGCGAAGTCGATCTAAGATTCGATTCTAAAATATTTATACAAAGTGTATTGAAAGTAGCTAATATAAATGCAAACATTGATACTTTCTTTTGTTATTCGCCTTCGAATTTTAAATCAGGCAAATTTTTCAATGTTCCGAAAAATTGGACTTGAGAAGTTTGGAACAATTGAGCATTGTCATTTAATTTCGGACTGATTTTATGCATTCCCAAGACGTACCGCATTAAGAATCGTTTAAGTTTGACCCATAAGTTACACGCAACAAAAGTCATGGTGCAGGACAATTCGTACAACCCCTCTTACACCCCGACAAAATGTACCATCGAAGAAATTGATTCATAGGCAAATGACGGACCCGCATCACTTAGTCGAGTTATATCAATTCAATGGAAGTCGTGATCTGTCGACTGGGGTTGACATAAAACCGACCAAATTACGTAGGTCCGTCAACTACCTATGAACCGATTTCTTCGATGGTACCATCTCCAACTATAATAAAAATGCTGTTTTTTTTTACACAGGGAGCAAGTAGTGGACTTCACGATGCCTTTCATGAACCTGGGCATCTCGGTGCTGTATCGGAAACCGATAAAGCAGCCGCCGAACCTATTCTCATTCCTGTCACCTCTGTCACTCGATGTATGGATCTACATGGCCACGGCATACTTGGGAGTTTCCGTACTACTCTTTATACTAGCCAGGTGAGTCAAGTTAGTTGTAGTTGAGTTATGTTTTTGTTTTTCTTTTATCACACAAATATAAATGATTTATATTAGCACAATAACGGGTTTTCTATTGTGATGTGCTATAATAAACAAGAAGGTTCTCTAGCGCGGTGGGACAATTTTGATACTTGTTATGTTATTAAATGTCAATAATCCTGGCAACGGTAACAAAAACATTTTTTTTTTTTCATTTTTAATGCATCCCTATTTTTACATATTGAAGTTCAGTAGATATTTTAGTCTGAAATAAACAAACTTTCGTGGTAATTACTAGGTTTACTCCTTACGAATGGCACCAAACACATACGCCGGACGGTGAAAAGATGGAAAACATATTTTCCCTCGCTAACTGCTTATGGTTTGCGATCGGATCATTAATGCAGCAAAGCTGTGATTTCTTACCCAAGTAAGAACTATCAAGATTATTTACCAACTAGTGACCTCAGCGAATTCCACAGACAAAACTCTATTTCTCAAATTTTAGGCTTCAATTTTCGGTTTACATAATGGAAAACTAATTTCATGTGTAAATATTAAGTTTTGCCTTAATTTAGATCAGTAAACAGGCTCTGAAGGTTAAAATAGGAATTGGTAATGTTGTTTGTGTAGGTTGTGTAACTAAAACATGTCTGTACATTTTGCTATTTGGTAATAACTCAATTTTACTGAAAAAAAAGTTACAAGAATAGTGCGGAGAACTATTCTTGATACTTTGACTTGGCGAATCCTTTCCATTTTCAAAATTGGTTGACATTAAACATTCGGAATTTGGGCGCAGGTTCAGCCCCTACGAGTGGGACAGCTCCCGGAACTGTCTAGAAGAGCCGCCGGTTCTGGAGAATCATTTCACACTGTTGAACTCGCTGTGGTTCACTATCGGATCCTTGATGCAGCAAGGTTCGGATATCGCACCAAAGTAAGTCAAGCGCGCTATTTCATTTACCTCAACGGCCGTGTGGAAAGAGCCGTCGCGGGTGATGTGAAACATCGAAAATCACTCGTATTTACCCCAGCATAGAGTCGACATTGGCGCGTGTCATATCGTGTACTCCATTAGCTGTTTGTGCTGAGTGATAGTTTTAGTAACTAGTCACCCTGAAGAAGTTCACTAGAATTTGTGTGAATCTAGTGGCTCATGTTTTTCAAGCCATACAAATTGTAGTACTTTTTCGCAGTGAGTAATAAAAACTAGCACTTAGCATACAAGATTAATCAGAAGTCACTAAATAGTCTCTAGTTTGTGAATAGCTCGATTTGACGCGATAGATGTTTCACATCAAAGCTAGAACTTTGCTAATTAGTATCGAAGTGACCGTTATTTCGGTCGCTAGCCGTGTCGTGTCGCTAGACTCCTAATTAGTTGCTGATTAAATCTGAAATCTCCATTGCTCGTTTGTTGTGCTTGTGTAGTATCCATACTTGCTGCATCAAAGTTTGTTCCTAGTTTAGACATACAATGATTTTGCATCGCTAAGGATTTAGATAAGATCTAGTGATATCATCTAGGTGAACATGCAACATCAGTGTATCATAAATTGTAAGTCTTTATTGATTGTTGCAATCATTTTAAGCTACAATTAGAATTGCTGTTGATTGGCACAATAATTTAATTAATAAAACAGAAAGCTAAATTAAATTTGATTACCACTGATATTAAGCAAATATGCATAAATGACTTTTCAAGGTGTGTAAATAAAATTAATAATGTAGTATTTAGCTGCCACTTGCAATTAAATACTACGCCAATTTGCAATGACTACTAATGGATATTTGAACAGAGCTGTATCAACGCGTATGGTGGCTGGGATGTGGTGGTTTTTCACGTTGATAATGATTTCGTCGTACACCGCCAACTTGGCCGCTTTCCTCACTGTGGAAAGAATGGACTCGCCTATAGAGAGCGCGGAGGACTTGGCTAAACAAACCAAGATAAAGTACGGCGCGCTCAAAGGAGGCTCCACGGCTGCGTTCTTTAGGGTACAGTATTTTTATGATATTAATGTTTTCTTAGCTTAAAAGAGGTTTTAACTTTCTTTTGTTTTGTAACGTAATAAATAAGTTGATCAGGTTGTGTCAATTTGTGTTACAATTCGGCAGATTTAACACATCCCCCCAAAAATAAGTTAGATACTATTTATATAGACGTTATAATTATTGTAACGTTGTCCTTGTAACATAATATTACAAAACACTTTTGTAACAATATAATAATATCAGACAGGAACAAAATATTAAAGTAACTATAGCATTTGCAGCATGAATCTTTTCGTTTTTAAGAGTATTGATATGATACTATGAATTTCCAAAGTGAATTTCACATAGCTTTAACAAAGAATAATTTTTAAGGATTCAAACTTCTCGACATATCAGCGTATGTGGTCGTTTATGGAGTCAGCCAGGCCATCTGTGTTCACCAGCAGCAACAAAGAGGGAGAAGAGAGGGTGATGAGAGGAAAAGGGAGTTATGCCTATCTGATGGAATCCACCACGATAGAATATGTCGTCGAGAGGAACTGTGACCTCACACAGGTCGGAGGCATGCTCGACTCTAAGGGATATGGAATCGCTATGCCGCCAAGTATGTATCAACGTATAGTATCAAAACTGTCAGATCGCTTCTTAAAGTTGAGGGGGAGGCCTTACGTAGGAGTATTTTTGGATGTCTTCGGTTGCACGGTTGTGTGTTCATGGACACGCCATTAGTATTCGTAGATCAGTGATCAGTCGGTTCGACATTGGCCAAATCGCGATCAGATGATGACACGTTATTGGTAGTTGTGGTACCTAGATATTTTACAGATAATAATATTATACTGATTGCCTTCCTAGTTTTCTGAGCGATCCTAAAGATAAGCACAGCCTTTTATTATTAATTTAGCTCTGAGAATGTGTTATCCATTGGGCAACAAAATTAGGTCTTACTTTTTGTTTTGCACTCACACTCGAATACAAAAATATTTTGCACACGTTTTGTATTTGCGTTTCGTCGCTCATTTGCATGTTATGACGAAAATGTGTATTCATATAAAGCTTCGTCCACATTTGTATCATTTGCGCGATCAGATCTCCGATCAGATCTCCATCGCGTATCATCGAAGCGTATCAAAATGATACGAACCGATCGCTATTAACCGCGTATCTGATACGTGTCATATCAAATACGCGCATGATCGGCAGAATGATCTAATAGGCGTCCACACTATGATACGCATACTTGATACGGCGCGATGATCGCGACGGAGATCTGATCGGAGATCTGATCGCGCAAATGATACAAATGTGGACGCACCTTTACGTGTTGTTTTACAATGACACATAATATAGGACGTTAATTTAAAAGATAGAAACACATTCCTACTTTCCGAAACCTAGCACACAAAATTATTATTTATTTGTTAAGGTACACTACAGTAAGTGTCTAAACACACCATGCCCAAGTTCCGCGGTAGAAATTCCGCATGATTACGTCAGCAATGTCAAACGCATACAATATAACGGGACGAAATTTCATGGTGTGTCATCGGTAATGCAAAATACATTGCAGGCGGAATCAAGCCGAACTTCCGCCGCGGAAATTCATCACAGTGTGTTTAGACACTTATAATCTGCCCTACAAAACAATTTGATAGATAAAGAGTGCAGGTTGTGTGAGCAATATATTTAAGAACCCTAATTAAAAAAAATAGAAACATCTATCCGAAACGTATTTTGAGGCACTCTCGCAAAGGTTCCATTTAATAAAGCCGGTTTTGATAAAAGCGGTCCTTTCAGACTCACCATACCGGACCGCTATAAGTGGGGCCGTGTTGAAGCTCCAGGAGGAGGGGAAACTACACATATTGAAGACTAGGTGGTGGAAGGAGAAGCGCGGCGGGGGCTCGTGCAGGGTGAGCCTTTTGAACCGGATTTATTTGAGACTTTATTTAATTTCGTAAATGGATTTGATTGGTATGTAATAGATTTAAAGCAACTCGTTAGGCGATTCACGATTTCTATTCGACTCGGATTTGGAAACTTTACCGTGTGGTCATTGGTCAACGCCACAGACATAGATAACGCATGTCGCTCCATTTGTATGAAAACGAGCGTGCCACTTTTTTATAGCTATTGTGACGTACCGATGATAAGAAAAGTGCCCATTATCTAGGCCAACGTTTATATTTAAATTTCTACAGCTCAATACGGCACTTTTAGGCATTTAGGCATTTTTAAAATTCCGATTGACGTCCGATTCCGATAGCAGACTAAAGAACACGCGAACACACATATACATGTGGTATCTATCATGATCTATGTCTGTGGTCAACGCCTAGCGCGGCGAACGTTTATTGGACGTCAGATGACGAAATTTCCGAATCAGAGTCCAATTATTGCGCATTGTGGATCGGGGCCCTGGTGTAGTGTAACTTTTTTATGTCGAAAGAATAATTTATTTTAGCCTTTATTGTGGCGCGACACATGAATTTAAGTGGATAATGCCGTGGCCACAGACAAAACGTCGTAATGTAACTTTTGCTATTGTCTCGCCGTGAGGTAGCTGAAGTCGCATAATACATAATAAAATTCTTTTATTTATTGTAAAACAAAATTAATTATTCAATAAACAAAAAAGTTATTAACAACAAGCAGGTGTTCCGTTGTATTAATTAGAGACAATGCAATATTTGCGCAATTTATTCACTAATTGGCTTCTTTTAACTTTCTTGGAGTAAATAATATTCTTTATAAAAGTTCTATTAATTTTAATTTATAGAAAATAATAAAATGAAATAAGTTAACATAAAATCGTAGAGCTCCTACGCGGCTCCTACGCGGCTGCTACGCGGGTGCTACTAGGCTGCTATTTATGTATCCGGAACTGGCAGTGGCCAGTTAGAACAATATTTAAAAAGTAATTACAATATTTGAAAATAGAACTCTTTGGTTGAAGAATACATTTTGTTTCATGTGACTGTCAATTGTTTTTCCATTGTGGCGTCATTTTGAAAATTGCGTGTCTTCATTTGCCATGGATTTAACGCGTGAACATTTTCGTGCAATGATTTACTACGATTTTCGACGTGGGCTAAATCAACAACAGTGCTTTATTCAACTCACCTCGACTTTTGGAGATGAAGCACCATCGAAAACCACTGATTATCACTGGTACAGTGAGTTAAATCGTGGGCGGTCTATGCTCACGGATGAAAATAAAGAAGGTTGCCGAAAATCAGCTGTTGTCCCACAAAATATAGATGCTGTGCGGGAACTAATAATGCGTGATCGTCATGTTACATATCGCGAGATAGGGGCGTCCTTAGGCATAAGTATGACGAGCATACATAAAATATTACACAAACATTTGGCTGTAAAAAAAATATGTTCGCGTTGGATTCCGCACAACTTGACAATCGATCAAAAACGGGCTCGTGTCGATTGGTGCAAAAAATGATAAAAAAATACAACCGTGGTACGTCAAAAGCCGTTTATAATATCTACACAGGTGATGAATCTTGGATCTATGCATATGACCCCGAAACTAAACAACAGTCAACGGTGTGGGTGTTCCAAGATGAGCCGAAACCAACAAAAGTTACTCGTGCAAAAAGTACTTTGAAGCAAATGGTCGCCTGTTTTTTTGGAATTAATGGACATGTGGCTACAGTGCCATTAGAGAATCGTAAAACGGTTAATTCTGAATGGTATACGACCATTTGTTTACCAGAAGTCTTTGAAGAAATAAGAAAGGACAACCGACAACGCAGAATCATATTACATCACGACAATGCTAGCTGTCACACCTCAGCTGAAACAACTCAGTTTTTGGAGGGTCAAAAGATCGAATTGACTGGTCATCCGCCGTACAGCCCTGATTTGGCACCTAACGATTTCTTTTTATTTCCATACGCGAAGAACAAATTACGTGGTCAACGTTTTTCGAGCCGCAAAGAGGCTGTTGATGCGTTCAAAATGCACGTTTTGGAGATACCTCAATCAGAATGGAAAAAGTGCTATGAAAATTGGTTCCAGCGTATGCAAAAGTGTGTCGATCATCGCGGTGAATATTTTGAAAAGCAATAAAACCATATTAAATGATATATGTTTGTTTCTTTTTTTAATTCCGGATACATAAATAGCAGCCCTCGTACGCGGCTACGCCGTTTGCGTATAGAACATTACTCACTCCAAAGTACCTATCCGTTATTCTAAGAACATAGCATGATTTCATAAAAATACATCCCACGAAATTTATAGCGGTTTATTTCATATTTAACTTCATATTGTTGTACTATATATTATGTACAATAATATGAAGTTAAATATGCATAAGTTAAATACAAACATATTTTGTTTATCGTGAGAAAACTGTTTCTTGTAATACAAACTTTTTCATCCTTTCCGGAATTAAAGGTAATCTAGCACAGATTTGATGAAAAGTGTTTCATTAATTTAAGCGTTATGATTTAACAGACTCACATACACGCTTTTGCATCAAATTATATGGATAATATTTATAATGAGAAACATGTAACAAAATATTGTTATGGTACCAAAATTACGTAACATAGATGAAAATATAGACTTTTGTGACCTTTAACGAAACACAAAGGCGTATCATTATTCATGTTCACACCCATGCCCATCATTCCATTGTGTTGTTTTGTCTACAGGACGAGACGTCAAATGTTTTTGTCGACAGGACGAGGCGTCAAATTGTAAAATGTTTTTTGTCTACAAGACAAAACATCAAATTGTGAAATATTTTTTGTCTACAGGACGAGACGTAAAATTGTATGAATAATATAATGTTTTTGTCTATGGGACGAGACGTCAAATTGTGAAATATTTTTGTCTACAGGATGAGACGTCGAAATCGTCGTCGACAGCGAACGAGTTGGGTCTGGCGAACGTGGGTGGGGTATTCGTGGTCCTGATGGGGGGAATGGGGGTGGCGTGCGTCATCGCCGTGTGCGAATTTGTATGGAAGTCCCGCAAAGTAGCTGTCGACGAACGGGTACGTGGGACACGTTTTCGGAATGTTTTTTTAACGGCAATACGCCGTGGCAACACATTTTCGGCCAATATTCAATTTCTTTTTTTAGCGGTAATTTTGTATCCAGCCAGGTTTGGTTGGGGTTACACGGGCGCAATTCCGGAATTGCGGATGAATTCACAACATCAAAATTAGAACTATGTAATATGTATGTAATACGTTAGAGATTCAATTTGAATATCAAGCCAAATGTCGACTTTGATCTCTAATGTAATAGCGCAGAGTTCTAATTTCATTGTAAATTTTACCGCAGCTTTAAATTTCCCTCTCGTGTAGTCCTAGCCTAACACATTTTTGCAAACAGAATTTAATTTTTTCAACACATTTACGTTCACGGTCAGCATTGGATATAAACGATAATGTTTTCGGCGTGTGTTTTGTAACATAATATTTTCTTATTTGTTTAAGCAAAGCAGTTTTATTTTGAAACGTTCTGTTTGTTTTTCTAACCGATCCAAACATGAGTTAAAAACCACATTAACCAAATAAATTAAAAAGTCCCACATAATGTTTAATGTATTTGGTCCCAAAATAAATAAAATACGTGAGTGTAAACACATTAACAGTACCAATAAGATTTAATTAACATAATATTCATTACTCATAATTTATTAATATTATGTTTTTGTTTTCAGTTCTACTTTTAAAGGTTATTTTTTATGTTATTATAGCTAGTTATTATACCGTATTATCTACACAGTAGGCTGTATTAATTTGTTTAACAACACTTTTCACATCACAATCATAATAATTGAACTACATACCTTTAAAACTAGTTTGTCACTTTTACACACTTTTGATATTTTTGTTTTTGTAGATATATCCTTATGATAATTCATTTCCAAATTAACGTAAACAATGTCTAAAAGGCTCATGAATCGAAAAGTTTGTAGAGCCAAAATTTGTGAATATCTTAGCCTTTTATAATCGTAATTGGTGATTACCATTTATTAACTTGGCTTTTAGAACTCACAAAAGATCTGATAATAGCTAAGTGCTTTGACGTTTTAAAGATCTTTTTCACTTTTACATTAAAATAATATTCTGTTTCTCTTATCTCCGCCTAAGAAATTATTGATAGCGTGGAAACCGTACTTTTTACGTGACTATGTTCCTTTTCGGAAACACTAATAAAAGATCATCACAATTTGCTAAACGGCCAACAAACAGATAGACAGGGTAAAAATATTATAAGAATTATACGTCTTATAATATTTTACTAAGTATATTGTGAAAAATAATAGTGTCGTGAATGATACCTGACTAAAATCACATCGCTATCTGAATTGCTAATGGCACAATGTTTGTTGTTACTACCTTGTGGGTTGTAATTGCTCCACCACGCACCGGTTGTTTATAGCACTTACGGCTTTATCACATGAGCTCGATGGCCCAAAATTGCCTACACGAATTTGAGGTTTACGTTATTGCTAGTTTTCACCGGCATCGGCTACTTTGTACCATCGAGAAAGAACAACGAACCTTATTGGCATACCTGTCGTATTTTGGTGTACACCTATTGAAACATAGGCCTATCGAAAGAGATTATGTTTACAAACAATAAATATTCTTTGACAAAATGTCGTATATGATATACTTTCTGAGTTATTTCGGTTTGAAAATGTAGGAAAATGTAAAATAAATAACATTTTAGATAAAGAACCTGAAATATTTAAAAAAGTATAACATTTACGACATTTTGTCAAAGAGTATTTGTTGTTTGTAATTATTTTCTCTGTCGATTGACGTATGTTTCATAGGTGTACGCGAAAATATACCATTTTAAGTACGTCAAAACTAATTATAGGTATGCCACGCTCCATACTAAAAGGTTCGAACTCTTTTATTACTAGGCAGTTGACAGACCAACGTCATTTGGTCGGATCATGGAAATTCAATGTTATTTGTAATCTGTCGACTGGGTTTGACGTAACGCGACAACACTACGTAGCGTAAGTCCATAGGAATCAACTTCTCTAAGGGCCAACCCACACGTACCACAACCACACGACATCGCAACGACAAAATGTCGTCGAGCTGTGGTTACGTGTGAATGGTGTCGCTGCAGCATTTTGTGGTTGCGTTGTGGTACCGACAAAATGACGACGGCCAGTGGTTGCGATGTGGTTGCGACGTGGTTGCGTCGTGTGCAAGGGGGTAGGGGCGTAGACTATTTTTGGGAAATATATTAATTTTACAGATCTACATATTTTGTTTGAGCTAAAAATATATATAAAAAATAAATACACTCTTATTTCAATTAAAAAAAACACTTATTAAATTTCGTTTTAAAATTTCCCGCTAAAAGCTAAAGTTCATCATGGCGTCGATATGACGTCACGGTTCTCCAAACAACAAAAATCTTTGTATGATTTTGACATCGAAATGTCACTGTCACACACAATGTTTTGGAGATCGTGACGTCACATCCTGTAATGGCTGTTTTCGATCACGTGATATTACGGATTAAGTATTAACTTTTTAATAAATAAAATAAAAAATATTATAAAGTTTATGAGTAAAAATATGTCATTTTCGGTAATTCTATAATACAAACTCTCAAAAAAACAATAATTTGTATTATATTTCGTTTAATGTCTACACCCCTATTGAGGATTTTGTGAAAATTTCAAGTGTCTACATATTGCCATTATGGATTATGAGAGATAAAGGCCAAAAAATCTCGTTTGTTGTATGGGAACCCCTTAAATATTAACTTTATATTGTTTTAGTATTTGTTGTTATAGCGGCAACAGATATAAGTACACAATCTGTGAAATTTTCAGTAGTCTAGCTATAGCGGTTCTTGAGATACTGCCTGGAGACAGACTGACAGACGGACAGACAGACGGACAGACATCGAAGTCTTAGTAATAGGGTCCCGTTTTTACCCTTTGGATACGGAACCCTAAAAAAACATAATAATAATAATAATAATATTATTATATTAAAAAAACATTAAATAAAAAAATATACCGCAACGAAAAATGCGAGTAACGAAACGCATTCGTGAGTAACGTTTCGTACTAGATACCGTTACTCAGTACCAACTTTTGCTACAGCTCTAATGAATTATGAAAACAAAATATCTACATATAAAAAACCTTGACTGATCATAGCTACCACTTTCGAGATTTTTCGCAAATAAAAATGTTGTTCGTTTTATCAAAATGAAGCTACTCACAAAAAATTAGCTTGATGGTAATCAAATAAAAATTGTTCTAGGGCTCCCGGACTATATTATTTCCACGCCTCGTTTAAATTTCTAAATCGTGGAATTTTTTCTTTCTTTCTCGTTAAAGTTTCGCCCCCCTGAAGAATTGAATGAAGGGGGGGGGGGGGGGGGGGGGGGGGAAGAGCGCGGGCGGCGTGTCGTTGCATCGACGCAACGTTGTGGTTGCGATGTGGTTGCGACGTGGTTGCGATGTGGTCGGTATTTTACAAGTGGTCGACAACGACTGCAAAATGTGGTACGTGTGAATGGTCCAGTTCATTTACAATACGAAATATACGCCCGACCACGTCGTGTGTTTGTCGTGTGGTTGCGGTTGTCGTGTGGTTGTGGTACGTGTGGGTTGGTCCTAAGGGTCATGTTCACAGTGCAACGACTAGTCGAGGCGTAGCGATGAATTTTTAAATGAGCTATTCCAATTTAGAACTGAGCAGATTGAGCCTAATGCGGCATGTCAGTCAGTTTAATAAGACGTTATATCTTCTTGAGCAGTAATTGAAATTCAGTTTTGAGTGGGACATTGCATCGACGCGACACTTTGCTATGTAAACTGATTCTAGGAGTAACTAGAAAACTTAGGCACTTAAGGCTATGTCATAAAATACTCGATAAACTTATCCCTTACTAATTAAACACTGTGTATATACATTATAGTAATTAGACAATATTTTGTCCTTGTATTGCCCTGAAGACACTTTTCTAACGTGTCAAACAAGAACAAAACATTGTTTAAGAAACAAAATACTTTTGTATACACAGTCCAAGTTTTCTTAGTAAAAAGGATCAATATTTACATGGTAAAACAGCACTATTTCATTCTAACGTTCTAAATATTCTACTGTTTTGCATAATACATCGGGATCCTTTTTGCACTAGCTATGTAGTGATGTCCGTTTTAATATTCAATTGTTTGTTTCGCAATCCGGACAGAAGGAAGAGGTAAGTGATTTATTTCTTGTTTCGAAGAAAAATAAATGCTGAATAACTCTATCCCCTTTTTGTCTATTGGAGTTTATTCGATATTAGATATTCATAAGTGTTACTATTTTCTTTTGCAATTTATTGGAATGGTTTTATTTGAAATCTGTAATATACAACATGTTTAAAGAAAAACGTAGAGTAAGTTTGTATGGACAGACAAAACGCGACCACAGACATTTTAAATACAGCTATAGCTTTCTGTGGAGTTTAGACTTAAGTGCATAAAAGTAACAACTATGCGTAAAACCAAACTTAGGATCAGCCACCGCGATGCCGCAGCAAAGAATTCTGTAATAAGAAAAGTTCTTTCTGAATCGCTCTCATCGATAATTATAATTAAAGCGGACGTAGCGCAGAGTTAAATTGCACCGCTGTAAGCCTTAAACTTACCCTATGCTTTCACTGGAGCAGCGTAGCAAGGAATGGTGTTTTTGAGGACCAATAGAATCGTTTTATTTGTCTAATTCAATGTTAGATTTGTCTAACATTGTTAAGCACAGCGATTCTTTAGAAAATCTCATGCAAAAATGAATACACTTTGATTCCATCCAGGCATCTCTCTGCTCGGAAATGGCATCTGAGCTCCGCTCCGCACTGAAGTGCCCCAGCGGTGCCAGCGCGGGGACAGGAGGGGGACGGGAGGGGGCGGACTCCCCCTACCTCCACTACGGCTTCAGCACCAAGAGCCAGCTCCACTAGCGCCCGAGCGACGCCTCCTCGCCCAGCGATGTGTAGGCTGATGATGGACTGGACTAGATGTAAATAAACCATATCTTCGGTAACAATAATGTTGTGACGTAAGTTATTCCAAGCATAGTGTACACTGTTCACGAAAGGAAGTTTTGCTCCTTGAAAGTTTAAAATTCGAGTATGCTGCAGTTTTGTGAAATGGTCTGCTGATTTCATTGTTGATTTTTAGATATTTAATAAAATATAATATTCCAGTATAATTTAAATGTGTAGAGCTTAGTATATTTTAAGTGTTCCCAATATTGTGTTCTTATAGCTTTTGTATATTCTATAATACATTAATTGCTCAACTTTTGACAAAGGTTAATTATTGTATCAATTTCTCAAGACGTCTAGGTTATCACGATTTTAATATTAAAGAAAAATCTAGATAACGCTCGCAAAAAGTACAAAAACCAACATTGTATGAAAATAAAAATCCTTTTTATCAACGTTTATACGAAACAATAAATCCAAAATGTTGCCTGAAACACGTAGGAATAGTTTAAATTTATGCTCAATACAATCTAGGCGGGGGAGTAAATATTTTACCGAATAACTCATTTAGTATTCTGAAGAGACGCCTCGAGGAGATAGCAAATATAGATTCGTAAGACTCCTATCTTACGAATCTATAACACGAATCGGCTCCTTTTTTTATTATGTATTTATTTTTTCATAAAAATAATATTAAAACGAACCGGCTAATACCTTCCTTAGCAATTAAATGAGAAATAAAACACTTAAGTATTTTTGCTCATAAATAATTTATTTTGCACATGAATAATGTGTACTCGGCCTAATTTCGTACGTAGCAGATATTTCGTTGTTACACCTTCAAGTTTATTTATACTATAGCATGACTATAGCTAATCCCTAGTTATTTTTTGTAAATATAACATTCCATTATTATAGGCCAATATTTCCAAGTTGTTGTTAGAAAAACTTAAAATTAAGAATCTGCCAAATGTCAGTGTGCCAATTTTGGTGCGACTTAAGTGTAAATATTACAATTACCAAATTTACTAAATCGTTTACATTTCCGAATAGTATTTACCGTAGTGTTTTATATAAACGTATGATTGACTTATTACATCGATAATAATAATTGTAAATAATACTGAATGTAGGGACAGCCCAAAAAAGTAAAAAAAAGTGTAATATATATCATATTTTTCATCTCCATTCTCTAAAAATGTTGCACATAACTATAAGTAGTCATGTGGTTATCTGGACCATCCCCTTCCAAACGAGTGTATGACGAATGCTAATGAATGAAATTGAATGAATAAATGTATGCAATGACGTCACTTTATGTCGTCCGCGTGTCCAATTTCATACGATTGTCGTCCATTCCATTTTCATTTGTTTCCCTCGTTTCTTTACGTCAAAACAGACGCGACGAAATGTGCTGTCCCTATATTCTACCGACAAGATTTGAAGACATTCTGGCGCGTTCGGAGTTATTTTAAAAAGAACTTTACGTTGACGTTATAAGGTTCACTCTCGTAGAAGTACAAGGTAAAACAACTCCGAACGTTATTATTGTTAGCATAACTTTTCATTATATAGCCCGGTCATTGAATGCGTGAAAATTCATTGACCTTTGGCTTGCCTCGTTTGCTCGCAAAATTTCTATGTGTTCGGTGGCCGGGCTCTAGAAACGAAATGATACAATAAAATCTATTTAAGAATCTTTGTAGTAGTGTGCGTAGTGTTACAAAAGTATTCAAAAACGACCACGGGATAGACGGATGAGTGTAAATAATATTTTTAAGTTGGGGTAATCAGGGCAAATTTTTATACAGGGTTAATGTCTTAGTTAAAGTCAAGTTAACGCTAAATCAGCGAGTATTTTGTTATTCTGTGGCACAATAAAATAGTGTGTCTCACGTTCGCCATTTAATTATGGCACATTCGTACTAGGCAACCAGAGAGACCCTGATTTAGTGTTTACGTGAAATACTTGGATTTACCCTGTATCTGAATGTACCCTGAATAGCCCTAAATACTGAAGCAATCGATGTATCAGCTCAATTTGTGCCAAATCCAGTGAACTTCTTTTTAACATTTTATAGGCTTATAACTACAAAGTTAAATAAATTGTTTAATATAAATATGTTTTTCATTTCAAGACAAACAATTGGTGAAACGAAATTCCGAGAATTATTAAAAATAACTCATTAACAATATTCATTATTTAAACGATTCGCTATTCAATATTTAACAATTCAGTTCTTCATTAATCATTAGTATACTATAATATTAATATGTTTATAGAATCGAATGGTGCCATATAAGTATTAAGGTATATTAAACAAATATTACAATTTGTAAAATAATATCCATATCTACACAAACTAAAACAGTATTAATATTATATTTTTACAAAAATGTGTTTTTTTTTTTTGTTAACCCATCTCTGTTCGTTTCTCTCTCACATTGTGGTTTGTTTAAATATGAAATTATTGTTTATTTGTTGCCATTTTAGATTCATCATAGTTATTAAATCTTAAGATAATGTGTGTAAGATTTGTGCATGTAGAACTACACCTGTAATTTAGGATACATTAATCTTTATTCTACAATTGTATGTTTTCTATGTCAAGATCTTTTCTAATGTATTTCCTTTTTGGTGTGTCAAATAAATAAATAAATAAAATAAATAAATAAAAATATGTTCAAATTGTAGTTTTGGTTAAAAGGGATCAAAGCTTAGTTGTCGTGACCATCAGGTGAAAAACAGAAATATTCGCTTCAACAGGCACTAAAGGCGTTAAATGAAACGACAAAATTCATAGATGTATGAGGTTTCCGGTCCCGAGTGTGAAAGGAAATTGAATGATTTTTGCTACGAATTATATTCGTGTAGCGTACGAACTAAAAGGATATCGTCGTTGCGTTCTAGTTTGGAAACCTCCCACACCGGTTTTGGCGAGTGTCGGTTTTTTCAGATTAAGCCTACCTTTTTTTTAATAAAATAAGGGGGGGCAAACGAGCAAACGGGTCACCTGATGGAAAGCAACTACCGTCGCCCATGGACACTCGCAACATTAGAAGAGCTGCAGGTGCGTTGCCGGCCTTTTAAGAGGGAATACGCTCTCTTCTTGAAGATTTGCAGGTCGTATAGGTCCGGAAATACTGCTGGTGACAGCTCGTTCCAGAGTTTTACAGTGCGCGGCCGAAAGTTACGCGAGAAACGCACGGTGGATGACTTTGCAGGAGCTGAGCCATGCCGGATTACCGATTATGATGATATTAATGATGACACTACTGACTGTCCGACACATAGAAAATAATCTTTGTAGTCACACAAGCACGTGATCAGCCTGCTTTATCTTCGCCAAACTTAGAAACAACATCTTAACATGGGAATCGAGCCGACGACCTCCGAGTCAAGACTCAAAGAGTCTCGAGTCTAAAAGACTGGACCACGGAGGCCACAAAATAGATATCATGTAAGTACCTACTGGAATTTTTTTTATTCTTATTTAAACCAGGTTATATTTATTTTATCCGTTTCACAAAAATCACACACAGGAAAAGCGTTTTCAAAACTGTAAACTATATACAAAGGTAAACAATATGTATGACGTTATGATTTTTACAGCAAAAAGCGAATGGAAGGCTGGAGTTCTCAAAATCTGTGCATACAAAAGGCCATATTTTAATAAAAGCATTTTAAATTGAATTTCAACTTGTACAGTCATGTCATGTTAACATTGAAAGCATATTAATCCTTCAATCGGGGATTCTTGGAAATGCTATTGTATTCTATTGTTCTCGCGATCACCGGTGCTCTTATGGGGCTTGAAGGATTAATTAATTAATTCATCTAGCGACAACAAGAGACAAATGCATGAAAGAATCATTTCAAACAATAAAATGTCTTTGAATTCGTAGTAAGTCCAACAGACTATGACCAAAGAGTATACGTCATAATATACAAAGTGTAACAAAACAAAGTGATAATACGTTCCTGTATGTGTTCCTTATAATATAGAGTTCCTTATAATATGAACTTTATAAACATCCTAAAGTATTATCACTTAGTTTTGTTACACCCTGTATATTTGAATGTCACACCGAAACGAGACAATTATAGGAGACGGCACATTTTAATTCCTTATTAGAGATACAAAAGTGTCGCGACTCGTCCCATTTAATTTATCGTCAGAAACGAACCCAAAAAAAACACACGTTTATAAAATAAACTTACAGCTACCCAATTTAGGTGACTCTAACTAATCACTCCTCTCTTTATAGTAATAAAAAATCTGAACATATTTATTTAAACTTAAGCATAAAAATTGTAGTTAATTAGCAAATGAATTATACTCTGTGAACAAAAGTTAGTTGAGTTGAGCTCCCAGGGGCAGATCAATCTCAATTCCATCAGGAGCTCTCAGTCGGTCCCAGCTCCCTTGTTTGGGGGACACGGGGCAATTTGTTGAAACAATATTGCTGGATAGCACAAGGCTTTAAAAAATAAATTAAAAGAGAGCGAGAAGTCAAAATTCGTATATCCCTATTAGCATTATGGTTACAAAAATATATGTCATAAGTCATAACAGATACACTTACACACGCTAAAGTCACTTGCACGATTAGGGTTGATTCAGACCGCAACGCGACGCGTAGATGCATTTCTAAATTTATATGGATTTGACAGATTCGCAAGACGTCTCACGCAATTGAAATCTGTCAAATCCATACAAAATGCCGCGTCGCGCCTTGCCTCGCCTCGTCGCGTTGCGGTCTGAACCCTTATGTTGAGATTGTGTTGTGATACTTTTAATCCCGGAAAAGGACATAAAAAAGTTTTCATCTAAAAAATCAAAGGTTTTTATGCGATACGCCAAATATTTTGACGCAATGAAGCTATAATAATTTTAACAATTTCGCTGCATAGAGCACAATAAAACATTTTAATAATACCAGAAAAATATTCATGCAACAAAAACTAAACTTAGCTAAAATGTAAAGAAATAAATGCACTAAAAGATATAAAATACATTATCAAACATGGGCAGGAATAATGCGAAACAACATTTCTTGGAAAATATCAAAATGTAGCTCTTAAGGTAACAGATAAGTTAAGCTCTTAAGCTAAGGTAAATAGAACCATTTTAATGGAAGGAAGATATAAATTTATAAAAAAATAAACATTAGCGGGATTTTTACCTTTGTAAATAATAATGAATTTTCAATTGTGTCAGTTCCGCTAAAACTCGAAAACGGCTGAACCAATTTGTAAAATTTTACTCTTGAAAAATTTGAAAGTCCAGGCCCTGTACCTTCCCTGGGAAGGTTTATATTAGGTGGAAAGTGATACAAAGTTCACCGGGTCATCTAGTTAAAGATAAAAGGGTAAAGAATACATGGATTTCCCAGATATCGCATTATTTCTATTAGAAGAATTAAATGGTACAATAAGGGCCTGTTTCACCACTTCCTGATAAGTGCCGGATAGGTTATCCACCACTTAACAGTTAACTTGACAGATAGGGAGAATCTGTCAATAAAGTTCTAAATAGCCTATCCGGCACTTTGTTAGGAAGTGGTGAAATAGGCCCTAAGTAAATAATAAAGAGCGATTAATTAATTCTACCTAATATGTAATGCGGATTCAGCTCCCTAACGTAATTGGCCTTCCCGCTGTTATAATTTTGAGTGAGCAACCTTAATATTTAAACGTGATTTCTCTTGTGAATTTTATATTTAATTTATAATTTATGAAACACTCTGTTAATAGCGTAACGAGCTTGTTAATTGGGTTCAAAATGATTTGCAACTCGCAGTACAAAGCCAAGGCTGGACATTGCATAATTAATCAAAAAGGTAATGCCGTCAACACATTATTCAAAGCAGAGGGTTGTACATTAAAATTTAATAATTAGCATTACTGGCAAAATATTTGCAAGTAAATAAAGATAGGTGATACCTATATTCCTATTAAGTAGGCACAAAAGTAGCCTATTATAATTACTACAGTGGAGGAACTCAGCCGTGTCTTTTTTTATATGGACGCTTCACACCACGTCAGTCTGGCCCCGTGCTAAGTACCTGAAGGACTTGTGTTACAGGTACCAGACAACGGAAATATAATTAATACTTAATTTATACTATCTATACATAATATATTATATATTTAAGATTTTTATTAAGTATATCATACACATATTTGATACACATCCAGACCCGGGCACGTTGAAAACTTTTTGTTCCGTCAGCGGGATTCGAACCCGCGATACTCGGCTTGAGCTGCCACACGCTCAACCAATTGAGCCACAAAGGTTGTCATTGTAATAATACTCGCTCCACTCGAAGACAAGTTTTTCGGGCTTGTGACTTGGCACACATTGTTTTGCTACATAAAATCATTTTAAATTTCGCTTAAAATTAAGTAAATTTACCGTAATAATATAATAACCTCCTATTTAACATTTTCTTTCACTATATAGTCTGGTAATTCTTTCTTTTACTTTATTTGGTAACTTTCTTATTCTTATTTTTTATTATAAAATATACTCCAACTTTTGATGTTGAGTGTACAATGTACACACTTGGATTGTTAAGCTTCGGGGACTTATAACGCTCGAATTATAATTGTACTTTGATCAAAACAAAGGAAATTTAAAAGCCAGCAATTTCATGTTGTAATTCCGAAATTGGGTACAAGGCTTTTAAGTTTACTAGCCATAATGCTTGTTCTTCTCGCCATTTTAGGTCCCAAGCTAATAGCTAACAGACATCATGTGTGACTATAGACTATTTCGAAAGTTTTTGTTTCACACTTTTAGAATTAATTTTAATTAAAATATAAATAACACATATTCAAAATATAAATAGTATATATTTTGATTATTATTATGTAGTATTATGTAATAACATAATAACAATCCACTATACAATTGTTATTTTATTGTATTGGCTTAGACCAATATTTATATTTTGAAAATGTGTTAATCTAAAGCTAACCTCAATTTCCCCTCCTTACAAAAAAAGTTCAATCGTAACTAGGATTGTAAGCTGGTGGAGCCCAATTAAAACAATGTATATTTGAGTTGAAAATATGTTATTTTATTACTACCCATTCTTATACATTTGTATATACAAGATTGTTACATGTGTGAGTGCGCTAGGCTGGCTTTGAGATGAAAATTTTTTTGCACCTGTGTTTAGGGGGGGTCATGAATAGCTTAAAATCAAAAACTCGACCAACCCCGACGTGTGCGTTAGTCGCCATATTGATTTGAAGATCAAATCTTTTTTTAGACATATCTCCTTTATTTTTTATTTTTTTACGGAAATGATAAGGACTAAATTTGTTGTAAATTTAATTTACTACATTTTGAGTTCTTATAATTTTCGTTGTTAAATCAATATTTACGGAGATAAATGCAAAAAAAAACAAGTCAAAGTATAATTTCGCTTGTACGTCAATTATTATCGAATTTAGCGAAAATAATTGTAGAAACAAAGTTGTAGGTAATAAAGGAGATATACCTAAAAAAAGATTGGACCTTCAAACCAATATGGCGGCTAACGCACACGTCGTGGTTGGTCGAGTTTTCGAATTTAAGCTATTTGTGACCTCTCCTAAACACTGGTGCAAAAAAAATTCTGACTATAATTAATTTTAAAAAAACTAACTCTACTGGGGTATACGTATAACTACGAATTTGTTGAAAAGATACGCGCATTACTGGCTACGAGTATATCGTAGAAGACCATGCTACGCTAGCTACGAGTATGTCGTAGAAGACCGTGCTACGCTAGCTACGAGTATGTCGTAGAAGACCGTGCTACGCTAGCTACGAGTATGTCGTAGAAGACCGTGCTACGCTATCTACGAGTATGTCGTAGAAGACCGTGCTACGCTAGCTACGAGTATGTCGTAGAAGACCGTGCTACGCTATCTACGAGTATGTCGTAGAAGACCGTGCTACGCTAGCTACGAGTATGTCGTAGAAGACCGTGCTACGCTAGCTACGAGTATGTCGTAGAAGACCGTGCTACGCTATCTACGAGTATGTCGTAGAAGACCGTGCTACGCTAGCTACTTGTATGTCGTAGAAGACCGTGCTACGCTAGCTACGAGTATGTCGTAGAAGACCGTGCTACGCTAGCTACGAGTATGTCGTAGAACACCGTACTACGCTAGCTACAAGTATGTCATAGAAGGCCGTGCTACGCTAGCTACGAGTATGTCGTAGAAGACCGTGCTACACTAGCTACGAGTATGTCGTAGAAGACCGTGCTACACTAGCTACGAGCATGTCGTAGAAGACCGTGCTACGCTAGCTACGAGCATGTCGGCATGTCGTAGAAGACCGCGGTGCTACGCTAGCTACGATCTGTATGTCGTAGAAGACCGTGCTACGCTAGCTACGAGTATTTCGTAGAAGACGCTAGCTACAAGTATGGGCCTGTATTCATTTTGATTAGTGCGATAAGTGTAATATATAATATAAGTGTAGGTGATTAGTGAGTAGGAGAAAATAAAGAACTTGGACTAAGAAGTCGCTGTCCACACTTGCTTTTTCCTGATTAGTAATCCTAAGCCTAAACCTGCAATAACACCTGCACTTATCACTAATCAAAGTGAATACAGGCCATATGTCATAGAAGATCGTACTACGCTAGCTGTGAGTAGGTATGTCTTAGAGATCCCGAATCGTTACACTTTATTTATTCAATTTCTATTATTGCGTAGTTAGAAAATTATGCAATAATTCATTATTTCCTGTTTCGTGGAAAAGAGTTTCTTACGGAACAGGAGTACCCCCACCAATTTAAAGACTTTCAGTATGTATTTCATCGTGTAATTATAAAATCCTTTTAAACATTTTAATTGTAAAGCATAAATCTTTTCGCTGCCATTGCTGCGTTACTGCAACTGGCGATTCATTTTAAGTAAACGTCGCAATTATGCTGATCCGTTTTAAAATATCATTACTGTGAATGTGAACTATCCATTCTCTGCAGTTTTAAAATAAAATTTTAGATATGCCGTTTTTACTACTCTGCGTGTTAAAAATCTAACATTTTTAATAGTGCAATGTTATTAGTATAGTACAATTTTTGTAGTGTAATGTGTTATCTTGAATTTATTATGTGAGTATTTTTATCACAACCATTATATTTATTACTGGCTGTTAAATGTCTTTACAAAAGTTTCATTGTTCGAAATTCAAACCAATTACTCTTTGGAGTACGACAGACACAAAAGAAAATTGCCTTTCGGATGGAAGTTAATCTCGACATGAATAATGTTAATTATTTGAAAATAATAAAAAAAACTCCTGCAAAATTGATGAAAACGGTACAAATTTTAAACGTTTCAGCGTAATCTAAGAGAATTACTTCAGTTGATCTTTTGATGAGGGTCACTAATAAATTTTATATGAAGACCAAATTAAATCTCTCGGGAGGCCTAGTTTTAGGGTTTTTGTGCTGCTATTACTTTGTTTGTTTTATGTATATTGAAGGGCATTCTCTTTATTAGGTCCTTTACCTTAACTAGAATTCATTTCATTCATTCTATTATATATTTTCAAATTAAAATATTGTGATAAGCTCATCGTCAAAGACGTATCGTGTCATTTTATATTATGCAGGTCAAATACCTTAAATTTAAATATTTTTTTCCTTGTAAGAATAAATCTTTAACCAAATAATCGTCGAGTCGTCTTGTTGAGTTGTCAAATATATCTCTCATCAAATTTTTAAAAGGTCATCAGAACAATATATTTTCAGAGAGTAAATTATGTGGGATTACCTTTAAATTGTTTTTTTTGAAACACTGCAAAACTTAGCGAAAATGACCTATTGTTTCTACAACACGAAAGTATCTATTCATATTGTCTTTCAGGTAAGCCAAAGGATTTCATACCTTCACACCGAGTGCCTTTCAAAGCGAAATACCGGCCAAGATATCTGGAATATCGAAAACATTTTTTACTTTACCCCCGAGAAACATACCGGTATGCAACACTTGTATTTGAAACGAAATTTTTATCTAACCTCGCTTCCTAAAACTGAAATATTCTTGAGAAATATTCAAATGCTTGGAAAATACAATCAATAACAAAAACGTTTGCTCAGAATTTCGTGCACCCAATGGGTTCATACATTTTGCAATTAAACTATCCTTTGTTGACTTTAAGTTCACATTCATTAATATCGGTTCAACATTTTTATAACACGAAGACACACTTTTACATTGATATTATCATTAGTTTATAGAATAGTAAGTTGTAAAATTGAACTTTTATTACGATGTTACTATGCGTTCGGAGTACTTTATTAATATTATCAATATAATGTTACGTAGTAAACTATATTGCATGCTCTATGCGTGAAATGCAGACATGGAGGCGACGACGTCGCTTTTCATTCTATTTTCAAAATTGTATATTTTATGAGTTATGACACTTTGGCGAAATTTACATCTTAGAGGTGCTATAAGCGGAAATGAGCGCGCCTGCACCGGGACACGTCTTAGTGGGAGGAAATTGAATAACTTCAACGTATTTGCGAATTTTAACATTTTATGCTCAATTTTACACGAAATTGAAAAAAAATTCAAAAGATGTGTCATGTTTAAAGGATGTTAATTTTTTATATTCAAGGGCGGCCACTTAATTGCCACGAATATTTGCTATAGTAAATATATTGCGCGTCTGAATACATAACAACGCAATTTGAACGTTATATGTTTATGTAAAACTGATCAAAGCTAAATTCAATTCAACAAAACCTAAACACAATCTAGTTGTTCAAGCGTCTAAAGTAGGATAGGATAGGCTTTGTAAATAAATTAACATGCCATTTATACAATTCAACAAGTTGCGGTATATCTGTTAGAGCTTGATAATAAATCCCTCAGATTTCTACAAAGAATTGGCAAAGAGCCAGCACAAAGACAAAGAAAACTCAAAGCCTTCGATTACAAATAGAATGATACAAGCACAATGCAACGGGGGATATTCCCCAATCGAAAATGTAGCAAATAAAAGCGAATCAAATCGAATCAGGGTATAAATTTATTACATGTCATATTAAAGGTATTTCGCTTGTGAGCTCCGCAGCTGCCCACAGGCTAGCTAGCAAGCATTTTCTATTTTCTAAATAAAAGTACATTTCCAGATCTGTCACACAACTTTGTAGCTTACGTCCTAAGTCTTTGTTGCACTAAAATTCAAGCAATTATTATAAAAGTGAAAGTTCATGAGTGTGCTACTTAGCGTATTGATGAAATTTGATATGGCAGTTGTTAGGGCTATGGAATACATTACAGCCGCAATTATATAGATATTTCGCCTGTGATAGAGCTACGGATAACTGCCAGTACTTCTACTTTATATTCCTACAAAATTTCGTTCGGTAATGTAACAATTTTCCAAAAAAAAATAAGCCTTTGGTACCGACTGACGCTTACAAAAAACTTCCGACGTAAATCTCCAAAATATGTAGACGGCATAAAACTTAAAATAGTGCCGTCGCAACTTAAACGTTCGTTAAACGAACTATTCCTCTTGAGTCCACATAAAACACAGGCGTCACTTTAACACGTTCAAAAGCACGCGCCCCCTTAAGTCTTCACTTCAGATGACAATTGTCTACTGAAATTCTCAGTAAAAGCTTAGCTTAGCATCTTTTAAAATGATTTTCGTCTGCTTGACAATCTTAAGCACAAAATAGACGATAATTCAGCATTACACGCATTACGTGCTGCCATGCACGCATTATCGTTTATTGTAAGTATTGATTGATTTGAATGACATGCAAACTACGTGAGGTATATTGATTGATAAGTTCTTTAATTTTTCGTCATTCAATATGTGCATTACATGCACGCATGATCGTTTCACGATCGGCATGTCATGCAACAATTAATACTGTCGCATAGATGCATGTCATGCTGAATTACCGTTTAGGGAGTGTATTCGGAAATAAAGAGAAGTGACAAAAGCCATGACTTCTACTGCAATTTCAATAGTTTGTACGAATTGTGATTGAACGATACTGAGTTGTACATTATGTATGTTATTATATCTAACTGAGAAAATCTTGTATGATATCATTAGTAACGCTGATTACCTATTCAAGTTTAATTGCATCAAGTAAATCACAAATGTTATACATAGTTAACTCTATAGTCTACATTCTATACGAACTATAACAGTGTACTTACGTCAATTCTATCTAATATACAAAATTGTGTTGCCGTGTGTCGCCAAAATCCTCAAATATATCTGGACCCATTATGATAAAATTTTGTGTGCTTCCCACTCACTCACACACTCATCATCCTCGAAATAACGTTGTAACTTGTAGCATACCAAACTGTGCACAGTCCTGAATCGCACTGTTCGAAGATTGGTGTGACATGACAATGTTAAAAACCCACAACAATTCCACTTCCTACACGAATATAGCATTAACACGTTTGCCGGTTAATCCATACTAATATTATAAAAATGTGAAAATATACAGTCTATCTGTTAGAGCGCAGCCGCGCGACGGTCATTTGTATGGAAGTCGCGCGGCTGCAGCGCGGCTGCCGCAATGCTTGCGACGTAATGTGAAGGCAGCCTTACCTCTTCACGCCCAAACCGCTGAACCGATTTTCCTTGGCATGGAGATACTTTGAGTCCCGGGAAATGATATAAGATATAAGATTCGCACGATAAACGAATTTTGGCGCAACACAGTTGCGGGCGTCTTCTATTACATAGTAATTCCACTTCCCACGCGTATACATATAGCATAACTACGTTTGCTAGTTAATCTAGTAAAATATATTATTATTCTAATTATTCCTTTAAGTCCACATTAAGCTGGGAGCACGTGGCAGCGAGCACGGGTAGTCGGGTACACTTTGTAACAAATCTCTGACATTAACATGAAGCCGGAAGTTTCGCTTCAATAACAAGACTGTAACGACACAGTATAAATATTATACAGTAACTCAACATACGAAATTAAACTCGTCAACATAGAAACTATTTGAATCCTACTATTTTAATGAAACATACATGCGATGCTATCGTTCTTCATTCAATCCAGTTCTTATCTAATCAAATAACAATATTCTTGTACATACGTCAAACAAACGTCAATTGACTGTCTTTTCCTGAACGCGTTTGATATTGGTTTGATATCAAGTGAGAATATTATTTGATGGTTTAATAGAAAATGGCGTAGATAAAACAAAAAACGACGCAGCAATTATTGCATTAAAATATTATAAGAATTGAAACCTTTTAATATTTACGCACATTTTCATGTGCGTAAATATTTCAACACTTTGTTACTTCAAAATTTAAATCATCTGAAATCTCAAGTGGTATCTGAGGATGAACGCTTTACTGTTTTTACTTGTACTGCGGTCACAGTCCCTCGGATCTTTTCTACGATTTCATGCCGACAAAGTCAAACTTTTACAATAAACAGTTTGTTTCCCGTCAGCTCAGAAGTCAGTCCGTGCTTACTTTAAGGAGATTTGTAAGTTGGAACTGTAGGTATTAAAATCTTATCCAATAAAATACAAAGTTAAACTAGAAACAATGTTGCTATTGTGAAGTTGCAAGGATTATAAAATACAAAATATTGATAGATATTTTATGATTGATTTTTATTTGTTTTGACTTGTTTAGTAATAATTATTATTTATCTTCCGGATATTTTTATTATACTTTTGGTTTCGAATACCCTCTATCCATTCTAACCTTATAAATGCAAAAGTGTGTCTGACTATCTGTCTGTCTTCCTCTACCTCTTCGCGCCCCAACCACTAAACCAATTTTACTGACATTTGGTATGGAGATATGGGACTCCAAATTTTGGAGCCCCGCGAAAGGACATAGGATACTTTTTATCCCGGAAAAATCTACGGTTCCTCCGCGATAAACGAATTTTAGCGCATCGGAGTTGCGGACATCATCTAGTACAATATAATTGCACAACTCATCCTACACAAACAAAATTCTTCACATTTTACGTTTCAACTTGACGTTACATTACCGGCCGTGTAAAAGACGCTTTTGTGTGCATGCGCTGAATTTGAGATATCTGTCATATTATCTACTGTCACAAAACTAACCGATTGTACGGTTGTCCGTGGCGGGACATTATATTCTATTACACTCTATTTGGAGCTTTTTGTTTCATGCGTATCTGCGGGCTGCCCCTAGTTCTAAATCTAATAATAAGTCGCATTGAATTCTACTGGCCCGCTGCCAAGTTGGACGACCCTTGCTCACCTGCTAGTTTGTAGACACAATACTATACAGTAGTGAAACTCTGTCGTAATTTAAAAATTGAATTCTTGCTATTTGGATACCAGTTTTAAGGACCTTCTCACATTGGTTCATAATGGCTTGCCATTATTGACACTATGATTTAGCAAGATGTCTATAGTATGCACATTCTAGGTTAATCATGAGGAATTAAAGACGAAAATGCCCAGAGGGCATTTACTAACGTACCGAAGCACGCTATTAGTGTGTGCGAAGTTCCTGGTTCAGGAGATCTACCGCATGTTTTTATATTATGCTACTGAACTGTAACATTTTATGTTTCACCCAATTTGTTTGATAACTCTTTGAAAGTTGTGAGTGCCATTGATAAGTAATATAAACATTCCCTGAAAATATTTTAATATGTTGAGGTGAATGAAAATTTTCGCACTGACTCTAGCTTGTTTTCGAAATGAGACAATTTATGTGATTTTCTTTAAGTAATGCTCCCTTATTAAAGAAATACTAAAGTTTTAACACTCTGAATAAGGTTCCTCAACTTATCGTCGGTTTGCGTTAAACACGCTTAAATTCTACTGGACATCACAAAACAGTTTAAAACTGCCGTTAGCTACAGCTACGAATAAAACTTTACTCGTAACGAGCATGTACTTAGTGCTACCACAGTATAATACAGTAGACATTTTTCTTACTAGACCGGCCGTATCAGAGCACGCACACATTAGCGTGACGTTAAAATTTTGGAAACCGAAACTTGAAGTGTCCGTGTCACGTGCACTTTTAAATTCAAGAACATGAGTGAGTTGCTCTACTGTATATATCCAGAATTATGTTTACTATGGCGCTAGTTTGTGAGCTCACGAAAATTATACAGCGGTCATTATGCATCGAGCTAACTCGTCATTAGATTTCAGTGCACTAAACGGGAATGAATTATGACGTCATCAACATCATCATCATAACATATTTTTTACTCGACTACGGTAAAAGCCAAATGGCAGTTGCTTGTATTTATGTAGCTTATTTCGTAGGCCAAGATCCACTTCGGGTCGCTGAGCCAGCGGAGTTATAGGTCTACCAGAATCTGATGGCAAATTTTGACAGCAGATTTTCAAAAAATATCCTTGATCATTGGATAAATTTATATATTTGTATGTTTCACACACAGAATCAGCCGCTATAAGGAAAAAACGATCAAAATGTTTAATTCCTATTGCCCCGGTATTGCTAGAGTCAATTTACTTTCTCACTTTTTGCCATCAGATTCTGGTAGACCTACTTAGATAGTTATTAGTTAGTAGTATTTATGTAACTTCTACTACTTATACCGTACATGATACCTTTAAAAGTTACCGATCAAATATACTTATAGCGAAGATTATAAAAACAATAATTACTATGAATGTTACTATTTTCAGTAACTATGTATAATATGTCGCAGTCATCTGGTTTAATCTGCGATTCGATCGAATGACTAGCGCATTCATTGAATGACACCATTCAATTGAATGACTAAAGGACAACTCGTGAAGACGTTGACTGTAACGTTTAACGTCTTGACTAAGAGTCATATAGCGAAGTCGTTAAATGGGATGCTAGGTATATTTTTTTCAAGTAGCCGTTGACGGGATATTTAAAGGTAAATCCACGCTTTCATATTATTTTATTAGGGGAGCCCAGCTCAAAGCGGTCATAGGAGGCAAAGCGGCCACCCTTAATGTTTCGGTTATTTATAAAGGCAGAGCAACGTTGCTGCTCTGACGCATAGTGAACATCCCGCCCAGCCCCGCTCCATGATGCGGTAGCGGTTGGGGAAGGCGCGAGCTTGTAGCGCCAAAAATATTGGAATTGCAAGTATTATTTAAAAAATGCAAGGTAAATTCTTCCTGTTTTAATTATTTTCTTGTATATTTGTATGCTTCTATTTTCCCGGTGTCGTTGCTTATCTATTTAGCTTTATCTATGTTGTTTTTATTCTGGAGTATGATAAAAAATGCGAAAGAAAATTATGTTTAAAGTACAACGGTTGCCAAAGGGCAAAGCGGACCGGGCAAAGCGGCCAATAGGCCGCTAAGCTAAATGATAGTTTTACATATATGATAATTACTTAAAACTATTTTTAGATGGTGAACAAACTATCAAAAGAAAACTATCCAGGGGTCATAGGAAGAGACTACGATGGCGAGAGCTATTAAAGATGTTCAAGAAAATCGGGGTTCAGTCAAATTAGTAGAAAACAAAAATGGTTATACTTTAAGGAGACATTTAAAAACAGGAATATATCGATAAAACAAAGTTTTATTGATATATTTTGACTATTTTTATTTTAGAAGAGTTAATTATTTTTTATAAAAAAAATGTTGTGATTGTTCGAAGATCAACTCCTGTCAAGAAACCTCAGAAACCGGGCATAAGCGATATAAGTAGCAGTTTACAGAATTGTTTTTAATAAATACCTATTTTCGAACATTTTCAGCGTTCATTTTATCCAAAAATATATTTATATATTATATAAAAATTCCATTTCGTGTGAACATTTGGGCTGGCCACGTTGCCCTTACCCCTATGGCCGCTTTAGGCGGGCCCTCGGGCAAAGCGGTTTTTTGACAAGTTGTCGTAATATGTGAATCATGAGCTAATTTTAAGATTTAGGTCAATATGAATCATACATAGCAGAAATATAATAAATGCACTATCTGGTAGCACATTTTTTATTTTTAAATATATAATATTTCGTCTTTTTTTTTTTCAAATTGAAAGTTAAAGTGGCAACTTTGAGCTGACCTCCCCTACTTATTACAAACAAAGCACTTTAATGTAAATATAATCGATAAAATTTCATTACAGTGCTATCAGCTGTGCGAGCTGTTTGACGCCATATTTGTTTTAGTGACTAGTAGCGCCGCAGTAGGAAGAAATTTAAATACGTTTAATTACCAGACTGATTTCATGTCCACTATCTTCAAAACGCCTTGCTACAAATCGCTAACTAGTTGAACGCTGAGGGACGATCGTTCAATCGACGTTCGGCCGAGTCATTCAATTGAATGGTGTCATTCAATGAATACGCTAGTCATTCAATCGAATCGCAGATTGAAATATATATTTTTGTTAGTGGAACGTAGTTAAAAATACAAGATAAAAATATAAAAGGTTTTGACCTCAACAGAATTTCGGCTTTGTTAATTTTTAACCGCTTTCTAGTGTTATTTTTGTAAACAGATTTTATAAACGCTATGTTATAACTTTTGGAATAAAATTTGACAGCGAGAGAAAAATAAACTTTTTAAATTGTATTATGGTTTTCGCTTTTAGTTTTATTTACAGTTTTACCACATGTCTACACAACTGCTGCCCGCGACTTTGTATGTGCAAGATGAATTCTTGCGAGAATCGTAATTACGAGGCAAAAGTAGTTTATTTCTTTGCCATATATTTTTTAAACTACTGAGCCAATGTTGACGAAACTTAGCACAAACTGGGCAACTGTTCATTATTTTGTCGGCAACATTAACCCCCTTTGTAATAAAAAAAAAGGTCCTTAGTCTTTCTCTGTCATGTGGGGTTTCCAATATATGGATATTAGTATGAACTAATATTATAAATGCCAAAATGTGTCTGCCTGGTACTTCTTCCCGCCCCAACCGCTGAACCGATTTTCCTAAAATATCATAATATGGAGATAGGATACTTTTAATTCCGGAAAAATATACGGTTCACGCGCGATAAACGAATTTGTGCACAACGGAGTAGCGGGCATTATCTAGTGCCAGATAAAGACAAGCGGATCTTGTATAGTTATTTTCTTTGAGAATATTCTTATTAGTAACGAGGAAAGCCTAAAGAAGCTAAAAAATAATCTTATATATATAAAATTCTCGTGTCACAATATTAGTCCACGAAGTCCTCCGAAACGGCTTTACTGATTTTTACCAAATTTTATATGCATATTCAGTAGGTCTGAGAATCGGCTACTCGGTACTTTATATATTGATAAGTGCATTTGTTGAATAAATAATAGTAAATTATTACAAGCTGAGACTGACGGCGACTATTAAGTTTGTGCGATGGGATAGCGATCGACGTTGCCATGGCGACCTACTTATTTAGTCACTTCAATAGAATAATATGAGCGAAACACTTTATATTATGGCAAAGCAACGTTTGCCGGGACAGCTAGTTATAATATAATAATATCTATGGATGCTTCACACCACGTCAGTCTCGCCTCGTGCTAAGTACCTGAAGGACTTGTGTTACGGGTACCAGACAACGGAAATATATTTAATACTTTTATACTATACATAAGATTTTTAGAATTTAAGATTTTTATTATATCATACACATATTTAATACATGTCTATGACCCAGGAACTTTGAAAACTTTTTGTTCCGTCGGCGGGATTCGAACCCGCGACCCCCGGCTTGAGCTGCCACACACTCAACCAATTGAGCCACAGGGGTCGTCAAAGTCGGTCCTAAAGAAGCTAAAAAATATAACCCGACTATCAATTAAAATGAAATACAAATGTGGCGAGCGCGTCGGAGCGTAGAGTACGGTTTAGGCTGGCAGTTGGCACGACTGGCACGACCGGCAAAGCCGCGGTGACCCAGTATACCACTCATCTGTGTCACTCGCAACAACATCATAATTGGCTTATATTAAAATGATAGTCAATTGGTGTTAATTAAAAAAATAACATTAATTAATTTGTTAAAAATTACATTAATTAATATATTAATATATACAATTTGACATTGTAAGGATCATGTAAATAAGTGAAGTGTATGAAAAAATTGGTTCACAATGCGAGGTACGTTAGTTGAACTTTCTATAAAACTTTTAATACGTTAAGTTTGTAAATTAGTGTCACTATTTGGCTTAATAATTTTGCTATAATTGCCCATAAATATATTTGTAGATTAAGATGTGTGGAATATATAAAAGATGACTCTATTTTGTTTGTTTTAAAATAATGCTAGAGCCTAGAGTTACATGTTGCATGCTTAGGGCAAATTTACACTAATTAGTCTAGTATACCCACAAGTCCATTCAAATTATTTTTTTATCAAGAACTAAAATGTTTTTCTTTAAGGTTTTCAGGTGCTCGTAGCATTTCTTATCGGCTTCTTGACATATTCACAATGTGCATTTCGAAACTTCGAGTCATCGAAAACGACCATTTTTGTTGGTGAGTTAGTTTGACGTATATTTATTTGACCGTCTCATTAGTGTTGGATTACCATGATTGCCTCCATGATTGCAACAATACATGCACAATGATGACACCATGTCATGTCTTTGATTATGGGCAATCATAGATGAATATACCATAGTTATGAAACTGTCTGTCTGTCTGTCTGTCTGTAGCCGCCTCACGCCCAAACCGCTGAACCAATGGGGATTGTCCATTTTTTTTCAATTTTGCTCATTACAAAAACATTTCGAGGAATAAGGTCAGTGATCGTTTTTCTGTATATAAACGAAAAAAATACCCATTAGTTACTATGGCGTTAAATTAGCAATAAATTCGAACAACATTACGTTTCGAACTTTTGGTAAGCCTCTCGTATCAGCTTTCACATAATGAGAACTTGCATTTGACGAACCAGCCATTATAAATAAGATTGAAAGGAAAAAAAACATACTGCAGAGGTCAATTGGCCGCCGATGATGACGTCAGAGCGAATCTTTAAAAAATTATTGAGAAAAAAGTAGCCAATGAATTTCAAAATTATTTAATTTATATTCTTAAAATACCCTATTTTAACGAAAAAAAAAATAAAAAGTACATGTGATTTTTTTTGGACAATGCCCATTTAAATAGTTGAAAGGTGCGCGATATTTTGAGTCCTGGGAAAAGAACAAAGTATTATTTTTATCCCGGAAAAATGTACAGTTCCCTCACGATAAAAGAATTTTGGCGTTGCGAAGTTGCGGCGTCATCTATGCTTTATAAACTTTCATGAAATGTTGCTTCGTATTAGTTACGTGTAACTGGGGCTTAAACTAAAAGCTAAGCCCAAAGCATCGTTTAGGGACATGGTACATTAGTTTACGTGCCACACTTAGGAACACTTAGGTGACTATTGCTAAGAATAAGTTTGAGCGTAATATTATTGCTCAGTGCTCTGCAATATCGATGCGAATAAAAATTGTTACAGAAAATGTTCAGTCGGTGATATGGCATTTTTAAAACTATACTTTTCTACTAAGTTATAGTAAAGTATAGGAATCTTTTATACTCTTAGGACTTGTTGGACTGCAAATAATATATATCTATGTTTCTCGATTCCAATTTTATAATAACAATTTTATAATTTACAAACCAATGCTGTCGCAGTTTCTGCTAATTTATAATGCTATTTCACTCTGTCACATGCATTTTGATGTGAGTGCGAAGGGAATAACATATACTTCTTCTTTTTAAAACCTTAAAATGTTTTCCATCCAGGTGTGATTCTACCACCGAATACCGTAACAGAAGTGGCATTCGCTTCGACGCTAGCTCGGGCGACCATGGAGAGTGAGAAGTACAATTTCGTCATGAAAATCAAATATGCACCTTATGGAGACAGCTTTGCTGCATCTAAAGCTGGTAAATGGTTTGAACTGTTGCTTAATTAATTCAAGAGTTTGGTCAAAAATAAAATACTTGAAATAATTTATTTTCTTAAAACTTATTAATCGGGACTTATCACTTAACGCGACTTATTCAAATAGTAATGCTCCTATCCTACGAGTACATATTCCCCTCGTGACCACGGCCGTTGCAACACGGCCGAAACGTCGAGAAAAAGTATGTACTCGTAGTAAAGTAAAAAGTTATTTATTTGCTCAAATTACATATGTTCCTTTATAATTTTTACATAATACAGAAAGTTCAGGCTGTATGTACCATCGAGGAAATTGATTCCTATGCAGTTGATAGACCAACGCTATTTGGTCGAATATGTCAATTCAATGTTAATTGTGATCTGTCGGCTGGGTTTGACGTAACGCAACCAAACTACGTAGGTCCCCGATCTGCATAGGAATCAACTTCTCTGATAGTACATTGTACATTGTACACATTTAATGTTCTGCTGATACTTAAAATAGGATAAACCTGTGCTATACGAGTAAGTATAAGCTAACAATCAAGTAGTAGCATTACTATTTGAATAAGTCGCGTTAAGTCCCGATTAATAAGTTTTAATTATAATGCAACGCGAAAGTATAAAATGTTAATTTGTTTTCTTATAAATTTAATGCTGTCCTAAGCTAACATTTTTACAATTTTGCCTTATGACAAGATTTTGGTCGTGATATTCTTGGAGATTGACTAACTAAATCATGCATGCAGTTCATGCATGCATTGCAGCATCGAGAGGGCCAAACACTAATGTTATGTTTTATAATATTTTAATCCATTCGCGTTTTATGTTAATTATAAAGTGTCTGGCAGGTCTTGTAAACCTTAATAAAAAATCGGCCAAGTACGAGTTGTACTCGCGCACGAAGGGTTCCGTTCCACTATAACAGAGCAAAAATAGGCTAAAAACTGTGTTTTTTGTATGTTAACCCTTAATTATTTAATTTATTTAAATTTAATTATTAATTATTAAAGTACAAATACAATTAAGTATTTTATGAACATTTTAATTGTATATGTATAGCCGTTATTAATTTAGAGCAAAAAATCGCAAAAAAATCACGTTTGTTGTATGGGAATTAATATATAATTTAAATATATAATTTATTTTATTTTTATTAGTATTTGTTGTTATAGCGGCAACAGATATACACAATCTGTGAAAATTTCAGAAGTCTAGCTATCTGCTATAGAGGTTCTTGAGTTACAGCCTGGTGACAGACAGACGGACAGACATCGAAGTCTTAGTAATAGGGTCCCGTTTTTACCCTTTGGGTATGGAACCCTAACAATAAATCAGTTTCATAACTGTAGTTATTTTTCTAGCCTGCGCCCTGTTGGAGAGTGGAGTGATCGCAATATTCGGGCCGACGGACGACGTGTCAGCTGTGGCGGTTGGGGCGAGGTGTCGAGCGGCGCGGGTGCCTCACATACAAGTACATTTTGCTATATGACGTCATGACGCAAGATAGGATATAGCGTCATTATAATACTTTTCTTACTTTTTCTTACTTTTTAAATTTTTGAGACCGCTTTTACGGTAGGTAGGAGAAACCTAACTAGCGTAAGGATTTCTACAAAGAAATCAACCTTCGCTACTAAGAGCATTACAACTCTTGTCGACAAGAATTTCATTTTCATTTCAATCTCATCACGTCTAACATACAATATATTCCCGCAAAGAAATCCAACCATTCCTTTCACAAATGTTTGCGTCCAACAAAATAAAACACGCACGATTAAAAATTCGAAATTTAATTCTATTCGATTTCTAAATATGAAAAGGTCATCCAAATAAAAGCAAACTTTATGTAATCACCTAAGCAACAAAAGCCGTTATTTATGAATATTATAATTAAGTACTAAGCAAACACACACACACATATTAAGGAGGTTGTATTTCAGGCGGTGTGGCGGCCGCCCCCCGAGCGAGGCTTCGAACCGCCTACGCCACCTGGCATCAATTTATACCCTGAAGCGGTCGCGCTGTCTAAGGCCGTGGCCCTTTTTATAAAGGATAGTGATTGGAATACGTATACTTTATTGTACGACGACGATCAAGGTACGCTATTGTGTTTTTTATTTACGTAAACTGAATGGGACCCTTTTTAAAAATGTTATTCATAAATCATTGTTACTTTCATTTTTGCTTAATCATTTACGAATTGTGGTTCGTTTTATTCGAACAATTGTTAGACAATATATTTTGTTTTATTTGAATAGTAAGTATAGTAGTAGAATTCCCTCTGTTTCATTAGGTACTACCAAAGACACATATTTTTAATTATTCAGGTCTAATCAGGCTGCAAGAAATTCTAAAACACGCAGAACTAGGTGATAAATGGCTAGTTAGGAGACTAGATCCAGAAGGTGATAACAGACCTTTACTAAAGTCTTTGAAGGCGTACGGAGAAACCAGAGTCATAATCGACTGTCCTACTGATAGGATCCTAAAGTACCTACGTCAGGCGAACGAAGTGAAATTCTTTGAAGACTACATGGTGAGGAAAATAATCCACAGCCTCTCTTTTTATATTTTTACTTCAGGACTCATGTTATTGACTTTGTTTACTTTGACTCACGTTGTTTACTTGGTTATATTAAGCTTCTATAGGTTTTGCCAGAATCTGATGGCAAAAAATGAGAAAATAAATTGACTCTAGCAATACCGGGGTAATTGGAATAAAACATTTTGATCCTTTTTTTTCTTATACTTAGCGGCTCATTCTGAGTGAGAAACATACAAAATACAAATATGTAAATTTATCCAACGATCAAGGACATATAGATTCTGGTAGACCTATAATAATTACTGTCACTCTATTTTCTTATTCTAGTTTTTGATAATGTCAGAGTAGACAGAATTATAGAGTATGCCGACTTAGAACTCATGTTGAAATTTTTAAATTTGACGTATTATGACGAAAATCGTCGCTAGGGATGTTGACTTGTTACCTACATGTTACCTACGAATTTAAAACTGTGACATATTCGCTGGACGTGTTCCTCTTTGGTCGTATTGTTGTTTGTGTTTTGGCACATGCGATTAAAATTGTCAGAATCCAATTTTGAAATCTTTATTTTAAATATTTAAAAATAAATTATATCAGCCAGCGCGAGGCACATTCCGTTCATAATCCTAGTGAAACCCGACGAATTTGACAGATATTGAAACCTGTCCGTTTCTTTGCAGTCGAACTACTGGTAGTTATGTCTATTGTGATAATGTAGACACGGCTCACGTCATTAATCAATTTATTATTTTGGCATATTATGTATGTAGTGGTGGGTAAACTTCTTATTGAAATAGATTAATGTTTAAAGGAAAATTAATTCGTTAACGTACTCAGTTTAATCAGGGCGAGAGAAGCGAGCCCTAGTATATTCCACAACCTCCGTAAAGTGGTCACTTTACGGAGAAACTATCACGCCTATTGATTTGTGCTTTAACAAATAGTAATTTTTATTTATATGTGGACGTGTTATCATCAGTCAATCAAGGTGTGACGACGCGAGCTCTCACAAAGCTCGGCTTAAAATATGTATCTCTAATCATAACTAGCTAATAGTTATGATTAGAGATACATATTTTCATTGTTTTTAATTTAGTTTAATATAGTTTAATATACTTACCTACGAATAATTAAAACTATATTATTCGTAGCCTTTAGCCAACCTTAATATTTCAGAGTTACGTCCTTATGTCGTTGGATGCGCATACGTTGGACTTACAAGAGTTACGTCACGGCCTATCCAACGTCACATGCTTGCGGATATTCGACCACTCGGACTCCAGAACTAGATCATACTTGGCCGATTGGAAGGCTCGCAGCTCACCTGACATAAAGATTCCTACGCAAAGCCATGAAATTACTGTAAGCACCAACTGTATTCAACTTTAACTGAAGAAGATGAATGAAGTGATTAAATATTGACAAAGCTACAAAGTGACAAAGACAATAGGAATGCGTATCCGCATCTATTTAAATAATTATATTTTTCTTTTCTTTATGTTTCGCGAGTGCCATAAGGTATTTTTCTCTCGTTACTCGTGTTTCCAATATTTTTAATTAAAAAACTAATTATATTACAAAAAGTGCTAACACAAAATAATGCGACTTCAAAGACTCAATTTTGTATCGAAAAGTAAACTCATTACATTCGGAGTATTCGAAACAAAGATCCAATTACCGGATTTCTAATTAAATGTCTGTTTTAATCAATAGACCTTTTTCAAATATTACAAGTACCTATTTCCTGATTTCATACACAGTACAGACTATAGGGTCCATGTTGGGCTACGACGAATATAACAGCTATGAGTGCCAACATGATTGTGAAGCTCTTTGTCGACGTCAATCATAGACGAAGGTGCCTTACACTTTCATAATCGCTTGTTTTTTTCCATCATGAACCACGTTGGTTCATGGAAAGGAATATTTTCATAATATGCCACAAAATTCCAAATACAAATGTTCGAGAGTTTGACATTTTCAGGTAGAGGCAGCACTTGCCAGTGATGCTGCAAGACTAATTACAGATGCAGTGGAAAGTGCACCAGATGAATTTAAAATAGAAGCACCTATCATTGAATGTAACTCTGACGCTAAATGGGAGGCCGGTGAAGATTTCATCAATCATTTGCTGACGGTATGAAGTAACCATCTTATTACTACAGTATGTAGATTAGGAATAGTCAAAATCAGTGAAATGTATTATTCTTTATACTTCTTGTAATATTTTACAGAATCCTATCACAGGTATAACAGGCAACGTAACTATAGACAGCTCAAGTGGCGAACGAACCAACTTTAACGTGGAAATAATGGAGCTATCTAACAGCGGTTTTAACAGCATAGCCAAATGGAACGCAGAATCGGGTTTCATATACATACGGAGTCTCAGCGAGGTGTCAGATATATTGGCAGAGAAGTGGCAGAATAAGACATTCAGGGTCGTATCCAAGCTAGGTGCTCCGTACCTGGTGAAAAGGACGCCCAAGCCAGGTGAAGTTCTGACCGGTAACGATCGCTACGAGGGATATTCAAAGGATTTAATTAATGAAATACTGAACGTAACTCTGCACCTGAATTACGAGCTCGAAATCGTTCACAATTACGGCAAATACAACAAAGAGACTAATAAATGGGACGGCCTCATAGGACACCTTTTGGAAAGGGTCAGTATTTACATTTTTATGTTTTTGTTCCATGTTATATTGCTCATTCCGTAGTCCCAGTGGCATGGGCGTATATAAGGGGGGTGTCCTGGGGGTCCGGACCCCCCCCCCCCCCCCCCCATTACTATCCATCTTACTTGTCCAATCGACAATAATATAAAATCGGTGCGGTACATGTATTTTAAAAAATATTTTTGATTTCCTAAACACGTCGCCTATGGCGCAGATTAGTAACGCATCAGTATTATCATGATTCGAGTATCACGCGAATCCACGCGAATCACAAGTTTTGAAGCGCCCTATTATACGGTCAATATTATCACCGTCAGTACACAGCTTAAATCGCTAGAGGAAGATCGTCTCGTACAAGATGTTTTTTTATAAGAGAAAAGCACATGCGCGTTAAAAACTAAACGCATGCAAAACAAGACGGATTATTGTTTATTATTATTATCTATCTTATATTATATTTAAACATCTTTCGGATTCCATAAAAATGGGCATGTTTCTTACAAAAGAATAAACTCCTTGAGGTCATCAGGCTCTAATTGTTATAAGAATTCCTTATCTAATTATTAAGTATGTTTATTATCAAAATTGTATCAAATTTACGAATTCTGTATATAAAAAGGCTAAAAAACATATTCTGCTATATTTGCAAGTGAATACTGAGCACAGATTAAATACGAGATCGCATAATCATGGAAGCCACGCCCCCCAGTATCGCGTGGATTTCAAGAATTTTTAAAATCTCTGTGATATCATTATGATTCTGCGATTCGGCCGCTTACACCATCAATATTATCACGGAATTATGATAATATTGATACGTGTAATCTGCACCATAGGCGTTTTATTTTAGACGCCAAGACATTTTAAAAATTCTTGAAATCCACGCGATACTGGGGGGCGTGGCTTCCACAGATTATGCGATCTCGTATTTAATGTGTGCTCAGTATATATGTTTTTTTAGCCTTTTTATATACAGAATTCGTAAATTTAATATAATTTTGATAATTAACATACTTAATAATTAGATACGGAATTCTTATAACAATTATAGCCTGATGACCTCAAGGAGTTTATTCTTTTGTAAGAAACATGCCCATTTTTACGGAATCCGAAAGATGTTTAAATATAATATAAGATAGATAATAATAATAAACAATAATCCGTCTTGTTTTGCATGCGTTTAGTTTTTAACGCGCATGTACTTTTCTCTTATAAAAAAAAATCTTGTACGAGACGACCTTCCTCTAGCGATTTCAACTGTGTACTGACGGTGATAATATTGACCGTATAATAGGGCGCTTCAGTACTTGTGATTCGCGTGGATTCGCGTGATACTCGAATCATGATAATACTGATGCGTGTAATCTGCGCCTATTTGCTGCTGCGGAACCCTTCATGGGCGATTCCAACTCGCACTTGGCCGCTTTTTTATGTTAGGGACCCCCCCCCCCCTTATCAAAGCTATATATACGCCCGTGCCCAGTGGTTTAGAGCTAGTACATTTTGACACAGACGTAAAAATTCGAAAAAATGTTGTCTTTAGTTATGCTTAAGACAAAATTGGCAAAACACCTGATTTTCTGTCAAAAAAAATGATCTAAGTCGGATGGGTAAGTAAAAAGACAGCCCTGTCTCTGATCTTTCGTGAATCGTGTCGTAGTGTCAGACTTACTGGATTACGAGAGTAAAGGAAGAAAGAGCGCTCTTGTCTACTGCAAACACGTATCATTAATCCTGCACAGCGGATTTGTTTTCAATCAAACTGGCCATCGTCACCGAAGCCGCTATTTTATATTGCTCAAATAATCCGCTTTATTTCAGAAAGCCGATCTGGCTATCTGTGACCTCACAATAACGTACGAGAGACGAGCCTTTGTGGATTTTACGACGCCATTTATGACTTTGGGGATCAGCATTCTGTATTTGAAGCCGCCCGCGCCGGAAACAGAACTATTTTCGTTCCTCAAGCCCTTCTCTGTCGATGTCTGGATTTATATGGCCGCTGCCTATTTAATGGTCTCACTTCTGTTACACATGTTGGCCAGGTAATTATTGATTATTGTATTGACGTTTATTTTTTTTTTAAGATTTTGAATAGAAATCCACGAGAACCGTACATTTTTTTAGATAAAAGTCTATCTACATGCAAAATTTCATCAAAGTCGGTTAAGCGATTAAAGGTTAAGACAGGGGTTCCCAAACTGTGCGCCGCGGCGCCCTGGTGCGCCGTGGAAAGGCAAGAGGGGCGCCGCGAGTAGATCCTCCATCATTATCCGAAACCACATTATTATAAAATTAAATTATAATACTAATTATTATGTACAGCAGGTACATGATTAAATATTTGTTTATTATTATTTGCCTGCTTAACCTAACTATAATAAATAATAAAAATTAAAGATATTTATTAATGTATCTTTTTCTAATAGCTAGGTAGAGTAGGGCGCCATGACAAAATATTGTACGTGTAAAGCTGTGCCGCAGGCTGAAAAAGTTTGGGAACCCCTGGGTTAAGAGGTTAAAGACACAGGCACACTTTTGCATTTCTTTTTGTAAGTAAGGATGGATATTTTAAGGGACTAGGCGAAATTTAATTACCTAATATTAACTTAAACAGTAATTTTACCAAATATTAAAAGAAACAATAGCAGGTTAGAATTCGAACGCTGTATTTGCGGACTAGTTTATTGATTTATTGGGAACGTTTCATAAATTCGTAAACTTGTCACGTTTCTTGTGGTTTTATGAGTAGGTCTTTGATTTGCGAAGGTTATACGATAAAATTTTATTTTACTTGTGCACTTTGTAACAATTTGAAGGAGACTAAAAACTTATTGGTACCTTTCTTCTGAAGCATTTTATAGTTCTTTTATTAATCCTAGAGGTCATCTTCTGCAACTAGCTTTATCCTAGAACAATGCAAAAATAATTTTTCTCTTTCAGACTTGCACCTAACGACTGGGAGAACCCTCACCCGTGTGACAAATCTCCTGAGGAGTTGGAAAACATTTGGCACATTAAAAATTCCTGCTGGCTCACAGTCGGGTCGATCATGACACAAGGCTCCGATATATTGCCTAAGTATGTATTTTATTGTGTATCAGAGTAGGTTAAGGTGTTATATTATGTACTATCGAGGAAGGCAGATGGGGGACCTACGTAGTTTGGTCGTGTTACGTCAGACCCAGCAGTCAACAGATCACAATTAACATTGAATTGACAGGATCCGACTAAATGACGTTGGTCTGTCTACTGCTTAGGAAACAATTTCCTCGATGGTACCAAATAAATTGTATCTTGTAACTGTAATACTTGATGACAATTTTTTTTTCTTTTTGGTAATTGAAAGACCCTTAAAAAATAGAAATATCGCTGAAAGAATGACTCTGATATCTCAAAAATTCACCAAGATATGACAATTCAAACATCTCATAAAATATACCTATATATAAATATATATACCCTAAACGCTCCATACAAAGTGCTACGAAAGACTGACGTCACTCTTTCGTAGTTTGTACAGATCGGGAGAGAACTTTGTTCGATAGGTATATTAAATATTGCGTTTATGAAAGTGGTTTCATAACAAAAGTTGCTTTTAATTGCACAATTTATCGAATGGTATACAAATATTAAGAAGTTTAATTGAAAAAAAATTCGACTTGATTATCCAACTTTGAAGGCGCATAGCAAAAAATACAAATGCTATCGAGCTGAAATTTTGGGAACACTTATTTTTTACCGTGATTTCTTTATTTTATTAACAAAATTCGCTAATCTTTGACCTTGTCATCATCCCTATTTCCCTAGTTCCGATTTCTCCGAAATTTCTGGTGAACCTGCGTAATTTAGTCCATTCGACAGTAGATCGCTACCAACATTGACGTGATACAATGCAACCGAACTATACAGGTGTTTAAAACAAACTGATATTACTTTAGGGTGTGTATATTGTGCGAATGTGCTGAAAGAGTTTTGTTTTGTGATTTGAATGGGAAGCGCTCCTGCGTCATGTATAATTCCATACAAAAAAAGTTACTCTTTCAGCGCTGCTACTTTCACGGTGAACTCTATACAGGGGACTCATACACACCCTAAATCATTATCGCTTTATTCTGTTACACCCTATACAGATCCTATATATTTATCGATGAATCAATATACGAGTGGTGTTTGGAATTTGTTAATGAAACTGAATATGCACCGTATAGAACAGGCGACAAAAGAGTTTGCTTGCTTTTATTAAAAAAACCTTGTGGTGTATTGGCTCTCGAAACAAATCCTGCATTTTATCCTTGTCCGTATATCATTATTATGTGATACTTCTCGTCGATATGATGATACTCATAAAGATTTTACTACGAACTTGCGGAAAACCTTACTTAGTTTCTATTTAGCTTCCTTATTACGAACTTTTATTACTCTGGAACATTGAATTAGAATACAATATAGAACAGTTACTGTTAGATTTGATCACACAAGTGTGGTTCCAGTTACTGTCATAAATATACGTAGCTACAGTCTGTAAAGAAGGAGTAGACGCTAAACAAAATTTTCAAAACGTAATAACGATTGGATTGTTTTTTTCGCGTTGTGTTTGTGTTTCCAAATACTCTTAATATTATCACACTGATATATTTTTATTTGATATTTAAATGTTTTCGATTGTTTAATTACTGTCCTGAGTTTAACAGCCAACTGAAAGCTTGCAAATAGTGGAACAAATTTTTACACAGTTATGGTGCTCCCACACCGTAGTTAGTAAATGTTTAGTAACGTTAGTAAACATTTGTTAGCAAACATTTAATCACAAATGTTAAAAAATGTTTAAAATGTTTTCATGTTAGAAAATGTATAGCAAATGTAAGTTAACAAATTATAGTAAAACAAATTATAACAAAATAAAACATAATATTGTGTTACCTTTTGTTTGTAAACGTTTTATAAAGGACGACGGGGTATGCGGTGAGCCAATACCAGATTGAAATGTTATAAAATGTTAGTAAACATTAATTAACATTTTCTATTAGTGTAGGAGCACTTATAACATGTATAGGTGTACCAGAATCTGATGGCAAAAAGTGAGAAAATAAATTGACTCTAGCAATACCGGGGTAATAGGAATAAAACATTTTCATCCTTTTTTATTCCTTTAGCGGCTTATTTTGTGTGTGAAACATGCAAATATAAAAATTTATCCAATGATCAAGGATATTTTTTTAAAATTTGTTGTCAAAAATTGCCATCGGATTCTGGTAGACCTATAACAGTTCTTAACAAAATGTAATAATTGACAACATTTGTTAGTAAATGTTTTTATGTTAGAAAATGTTTACAAACATTTTCTAACGGCGGTGTGGGAGCACCATTACTCTTCCATAGACTTTATTATTCGTAGCTAGTCGTAGTGTAGTAGTAACTTCGTAGTGTAATTTCAGGGGTTACTCCACTCGATGGGTGTGCGGCATGTGGTGGTTCTTTGCTCTGATCATGTGTTCGTCGTACACTGCCAATCTCGCTGCCTTCCTGACGAATGCTGCAATGGACGACTCCATTAAAAGTGCCGAAGATCTAGCTGCGCAAACTAAAATTAAGTATGGCACTGTAGACGGAGGATCTACGTATGCTTTTTTCAAGGTATTTCTAAAAACAAACATAATATTAAAGAGTATTTTAATATTATGTCGTGCATAAAAATATTTGATAAGATTATGTGTGCTGACTACATAACAAATCAGCGGCTTTAGAATGAAGAGCTAACAGACAAAATGATGCCACTGAACTCGTGTCTCGTAAGTACTCGTAACAAAGACTGTTGGGAGGTTAATGCGTGACATTTAAATTTTAATTAAAGTCGAATGAAGATACTTTGATGATATTTAGATAGATTAGTTATAACGGGATATTATATAGACTAAACCACACTAACCATTATAATTTTGCTCGCTGTCGTGACGCTTTACAGACTTTTCCTCATGTCGGCGAGCGCTATCAATTGAGTGTCTGAGATGACACAGTTCTTTAGTGCAGCGTATGAGTATTAAGTTCTGTTGCCAAGTGTCATATAATCCATACTTTCACACTAATATTTTAAATGCAAAAGTCTGTCTGTCTCTCTAACTCTGTTTGCCCGTCAACTCTTCACACTTAAACCGCTAAAGCAGTTTTAATGAAATTTGGCTTGAAATTTTAATGAACTTTAAGTCCCGGGAAAGGATATAATATTACATATGGGTCTGATCAAGACTAGCAACATCTTCTTTACTAATGATAATTTGGTATTATTTTGAATTAATGACTAATGTAAATAATGTTTGTAGAGATCAAACGTGTCCACTTACGCGAAAATGTGGGCGAATATGGAGTCAGCTCGGCCGTCTGTGTTCGTTGACAATAATGATGAGGGGCTCGACAGAGTTATTAATGGGAAACGAGGTTACGCCTTCCTAATGGAGTCCACTGCCATAGAATACCAGATGGAACGGAAATGCACTCTCATGCAAGTCGGTGGTCTCCTTGACTCTAAAGGATATGGAATCGCTATGCCGTTTCGTAAGTGTACCTTTTTAATATGTGTATAATAAGCCTGACGTGTCTGTTTGTGGCACCGTAACTATACGATGTACCGATCCTACAAAAACACAAAAACACGGCACGACGTCGTACGACTTTTTTTGACGACGTGTTTTTGTGTCCCGGTCCTAAGCGAGGGAGGTTATATTTTAAATTGAGTCATAATTAATTATTATTAAGTCTGCTTATCCTGGAAACGTAAATATAAGTTTTCGGTCTCAGCAGAATGAATACATTTCAGAAAAAAAAAATTCTATTTCATCAACTTTTCTACTTGAATTAAAAGTTTATGTTTTTCTTGTGTAAGAGGTTTAGCGACTTTACTTGATTTTGTATAAAACAAAACTTCATAATTAACAAACCTTTAGTCATAATTTATATTAATAATGTGATTTTAAGAAATGTTTCAATTTCCGCGATTATGCCATGGTCCTGACTCCTGATTCACAAAAGTTAACTTTAAATACAAATAAGTAAATGTCAAAATTTAATAAAGTTTTAAATCTTTCTTCGTGGGTTAGACTATAATAACACAGTATTTGTTGAATACAGAGTCGTCATATCGCACTGCGGTGGACAATGCGGTGCTGAAACTGGCGGAGAGCGGCAAGCTGGTGGAGCTCAAGAACCGATGGTGGAAGGTCGGGGAGAACGAGACGCGCTGTGAAGTGAGTAAAGAATATGGGGCAAAGGAGTTGTTAACTTTTCAATTCAATTCAATTCAATATCTTTATTTGCTCAAAACATAATAGAAAAGATGTTACAAATTAGCGTAAATAGTACCTAATGGGAAACATTTAAAGTTGATCGCACATTTATCAGCACTGTACGCGCCGCATAGTTCATGAAATGTAGCGCGTACGGTGCTGACAAATAAGCGAGATTTCACATCATTTTGTACAACAAATTCTAAAATGCGGCGCGTACGGCGTGTAGCGATCATCTTAAACCTCTGTCAACCTGCAATATGAAAGATTATTCATAAAATATGTAACTGCATAAACTGCTGCCGAATGTAACCTAAAATTAACTCTAAAATACCAAAATTATTGCAATTTTTGTAAAGATTAATTCAAGTTGCTACTTACTAAGTAATTAGGAACGGTGAGGATAGCTGGAGTAGGTACTCCAGCTATCCTCACCGTTCCTAATTACTTAGTAAGTAGCAACTTGAATTAATCTTTACAAAAATTGCAATAATTTTGGTATTTTAGAGTTAATTTTAGGTTACATTCGGCAGCAGGTAGGTACCTAACTTTACCTATTAACTTGCTCAACCCCTTCATACTTAATTTTGCGGCATTATGAATTCAATTTGCGTTACATAATATTTTAAACCATTTGTAAAGGTGGCTTTCTGATACACGCGACCGCGACCGACAAAAATTCACAACGAAGCCTATTGGGTATTTTTTTTTAATCAAGGTACAAGTTGGAAGCCGGCTACAGTGGCAGCAGACGACGTGTCGTCGCGACACTAGTTTCTATGTATTTCTATGAAATACCCTGCGCAGCTAGAAACACGAAGCTAGCAACACTTTTATAGAAATGCATAGAAACAGTAGTGTCGCGACGACACGTCGTCTGCTGCCGCTTCATGTCGCCCGCTGTTAAATGGCACCATAATATTATACTCAATTGTCAAAATATTCCAGGAAAAGGAAAGCGACGACACGGGCGCGAGCGCGGCCGAGCTGGGCGTGTCGAATGTGGGCGGCGTGTTCGTGGTGCTGGGCGTTGGCTGCGGGATCGCCGCGGCCATGGGCGGCTTCGAGTTCCTGTGGCACGTGCGAGAAGTCGCCATTGAGCAGAAGGTCACAACTCAGCGACTGTCAAAGCATACACTTTAACCCATCTTTAGTAGGGAGGGGCGACGCTTGGCGACCGCCCAGGGGGCCGGTAAAAAGTGGTGCCAAAGGCAAACAAAAAGGGGCGTCAAAGGCAAACAAAAAGAGGCGCCGCCGAGAACTCGCCGAAGAAATCTCGCCCAGGGCTCTAGTAGTGTTACAACCGGCACTGCCCATCTTAACGATTTTAAAAAAGCTTTGTAGTAATGATAAGGTTATCGGTTTATCGTGTCGCGTAATGTGTAAACGTTCTCTAGGTTTGCGTTCCAAATCGTGTAGAGCTTAGGCACCTTTTTTTTCGTCTTTTTATGAATTTACTTAACCCATCAACTCCCAAGCGGCACCCGGGTGCCGCATAACAATTGAAAATATATTGTGTCTGGGATTCCCACAATCGAGGTATTGTAACAATTATCGACATACAATTTACAACTAAGATTTTTTCCATCCCTGTTTAAACTGCACTCTCAAGTCTTAACTCGAGACAATATTTTAGTATATGGTTCTAATTTCAGATGACTCAGTCTGAAGCGTTTTGGGCGGAGCTCTCATTCGCGCTGAGTTTCTGGGAGACCGAGAAACCTGTCAATCATTCCCGGCCATCATCGTCTGCTTCTGGCTCCAATGTCGCATCCAGAGCCTCTTCCGTGCTACGATCTGCTGCCGATCTTTTCCACCTCGATGTGTTCAAGTAGAATAGTTTTATACAAAATAAAAACAACAGGTTTTCTTAACAGCTATTATTATTTAATAAATAAATTTATAACGTACAATAACTTGTTTTTAGGAAAAACACAAGTGCAAGTTGTCCCTTCCAAATGTAATGTGCAAATTATAGGCGATTTACAATTAACGCATTGAGGAGCATGCCTTTATTGTGACAATCTTGGTGACTTTAGGCTCACCTCCTCATAAGACAATAACGGATGACCATTGCGAAATAGTCTAAGGCCGGCCATAGATGGACCGCATCTGCAGTCGAGACCGACTGCAAGATGCGGTTGTCGCACGGCAAACTGCAGTTTCCATACTAAATTCATATCTAGACACGCGGTAGCGTGTCAAGCCAAGTTCCAGCATAACAGAATGGCGAGCAGCACCGTGTGTAATATTACACGAACCATTTGCAGGTACTTTTGACCCTCTCATAATTCAGAAACTATTTCACATTAACGTTTCAAATTTGGCTCATATAATGAGACTTGCAAGATAACTACATGCTCTAAATTTCATAAGCACAGCTTAAACGATTATTAAGATATGAACGTCCGAAAATCTACATTTTTATCACTGACTGACTGACTGACCTATAGATCAAAATTCTAACCCACTTCCAGATGACCTAGAAGGCTGAAATTTGAAATCCAGCTCGGTAATTGTGTAAAAGCGTAGGGAAAAATCAGAAAACAAAAAAAAAATCGGTCAAGTACGAGTCGGACAGAGCGAAACTAGGCAAAAATTGTGTTTTTTGTATGGAGACCCCCCTTAAATATTTATTTTATTTTACTTTTATTATAGATTATGAAAATAAGAATATTATTAAAGATTTTGTGAAATTTTCAAGTATCTACCGGCTGCCATTATTGATTTTGACCAAAAAAGGCCAAAAAATCACATTTATTGTATGGAGCTCCCCGTAAAATATATTTATTTTATGAAGTGAAAAAACTTAAGGAAATTAATAAAAGGTGACTTTATGAAGTATGTCTGTCTGTCTGTTACCTCTTCACGCCCAAATTGTTTGTACCGATTGTTCTTAAATTTGATATGGAGATATAGTTTGAGTCCCGGGAATAGACATAGAATTCTTTTAATGCGTCTGTCCGTCTCTCTGTCCGTCTGTCCGTCCGTCCGTCCGTCTGTCTATCTGTTTGTTAGACAGCTATAATAATAGTAAGCTGTACCCTATAGTTTATGGTTGGAAATACACTTGTGTTATACCGTATTATTCCAATGCCTCCTGATGGTAGCTGCTTTTTCCATTCGCTTGAATTTTCTTTGTTTTATTCGTCTGATACTCAACAAGGCTTAGGGGCTATTTCCCTACTTCCTGATTAGTTTCAGATAGGCTATCCACAACTTATCTGACAGATGAAGGATCTGTCAGTTAAGTTTCAGATAGGCTATCCACAATTTATCTGATAGATGAAGTATCTGCCAGATAAGTTGCGGATAGCATATCCGGTACTCGTCGGAAAGTGGTGAAACAACACCTTAAGGTTGCGATTGAATATAGTCGAATATTATGTATGTTTGAACTGGGAAGATTAAGATGTCTACAGTCTACCCTTGCTCGCAAAGTTTTCTTTACAAAAAGTAATGATATCCCACCAAAAACATAAAATATGTAAAAATGGAAAGCCAAGTTCCATACAAACATTATTCTTGTCTATGGACTTCGCCGTAAAAAGGATGGAGATCTAAATGAGTGCCAAGTTCCATGGAAAATCGAAATATGTACGTATAGGAACCAAATAACTTTATGAACAAATAATAGACTCTATTTCTTTGCTGTATTGAATATCTATAACAAATAATGTTATTTAAATAATTTGAGATCTTAAACTAGATTAGATTCTACTTGGCTAGTTTTCATCAGAATTAAAATGTTCAATAACTTTATGAAATGACTGATGTAATGAAAACTGGCCAAGTTAGATCTTATCTAGTTTAAGATCTCACATTATTTAAATAACATTAATTGTTATAAATATTCAATAAAGCAAAGAAATAGACTCTATTATTTGTTCATAATGTTATTTGGTTCCTATACGTACGTACATATTTCGATTTTCCATGGAACTTGGCACTCATTTAGATCTCCATCCTTTTTACGGCGAAGTCCATAGACAAGAAAAATGTTTGTATGGAACTTGGCTTTCCATTTTTACATATTTTATATGTTTTTGGTGGGATCCGCAATACACGGACCGCTCGAACAGTTCTTAAGCGGTCGGAGCAGTTCAACGAGACTAAAGTAGAGATCAACTACGATAACATGGCGCGCCCCTCCAAAATTCAAAACGTTTGAAGTGCGTTGTCAAAACGTTTGATGTGCGTTGTTAAAACGTTTGAAGTGCGTTGTCTTGCGCGGTAGGCTAGAATTATGATTAGTTGACTAACAAATCTTGGTAATAAGTGACATTAACAGAAATATTACGTGTACTGCGATTGGTTGAATACTTACTACATACAAACTCATTCATAAGGATATGACTACACACATTGAAACAGTCATTTGGAGGGGCGCGCCATGTTATCGTAGTTGATCTCTAAAGTGAAAACGTATCATCCATAGTAATATTATAAACGCGAAAGTCTGTCTGTCCGTCTGTCTGTCTGTCTGTTACTTCTTCACGCTCAAACTACTGAACGGATTTTACTGAAATTTTCCATGGAGATACTTTGAGTCCCGGGAAAGGACCTAGAATACTTTTTATCCCGGAAAATGTACGGTTCCGGATAAAGTAATTTTGGCGCAACGGTGTTGTTGGCGTCATCTAGTTACTTCAATAAATCTCGTCGAAGTTGATGAACGACTGCGCAGCTCGCAGCACGGAGACGGCCCGCGACTGCGACCGCGCGCGCTCCGGCGACGGCGATGCGGTGGACGGCGCGGCGGACCGCGGCGGCGCGGCCGGCTTGTGCAGCACGCGCGGGTCCAGCGACGCCCGCCACTCGCTGATCAGGGCCTCTTTGAATGTTACCTGCATGAAAAAATAATTAAAAAATAACACACTTTTCTGACTCAGAAGAGTTCTTGGAATTTATATGTTTGACGTAAAATCACAAAGCTCGTCATCAAGGTTGTTCGATTCGTCCATTTGTTTGAAGTCGAGGTACTGGTTACTTTTGTCTATTGTGACGACACGCTGTCAACCGACCAGTGTTGCCGAGTTGCCGACTTTTAAAAAAATTGTCGCTAAAATTATTTAATTCCAAGTGAGATAATATTATATTGTACCTTATTGTATCCTCATGATTTTTATCTTTCTTAACTTAATTGTCGTATCAAACTATTGTAATAAATAAACCTATGCAAGGTTCCAAAAATCCCTAAAATACTCCTAACAATATAAAACCTAAAAAAATCCCAATACACTTTAATTTTTTCCTCCCAAATTTAGGGGAAATATACCCATGTTGGGAACACTGCAGAGACAAGCTTAGTCAACCACTGACCGTGTAGAACGAATTGAAAAATTGTCAGGACCAACCACCCGACCAAGGTCGCCTTGGCTTGGTTACAAGCATAAAATATATTTAGGTTTTTCAATAGAAGATAAAAATATAAGTATTTCCATTATATATGACATACATATTTCCATTATATATGACATATTTCCATTACATACTTATATGACGTAATAAAACACTTCACTTATGCTCGCATGCATCTGCTTACAAAATATGCAAGACAAGTCTCGTCCTGAGGAATAAAAAGGGCAGTTTAAATATGAAAAACTACCACAAAACAGAATCCTTACCCGCTCTTTAACACTAATCTTATTGGCATGGAAGAGGAATTCGATGATGGCCACGACCAGACCGATAACACCACCAACGCCGAGCACCAAGAATATTCCACTAGTGTTCTTCATCTGCAAAGACTCTTCTTCTGCCTCTTCTTCCTAAAAAAAGAAAAGTAACGTATTTAAAATGATTATAAAACCTATTTTAGTAATAGATACATCGTGTCGCGAAAAAATATGTACTCGTAAATGTAAAACACATATCTAACAAATTGGCGTCTGAAAAAGCAGGTAATTTACTTACTTTGCATTCCTTTTCATTGTCTTCTTCTTCCCACCACTTCTTTTTCAATATCTGCAATTTTCCCGATTCTTGAAGCGCCAAAATCGCGTTATCTACTAAAGTTTTGTGCGGCGAATCTAAAAAAAGTTCACATTTTTACTTTTTTTTTCAGGGAAAATCCTTGAAAAATTAATTATTATCTGACTAGTAAGTAAGAATGAACTTACTTTTAGGCATTGCTATTCCGTATTCTTTGGAGTCAAGTTTATTTCCCATCATCCTCAAGTCGCAATATCTTTTCAAGTAGTATTCAATGGCACTGGACTCCATGAAAAAGGCGTATCTTCCTTTGCTGCCCTTGCTGCGTTGGACCCTGATTCTGCCTTCGTCGTTACTGTGAGTGAATACGGTGGGCTTGGCTGACTCCATTACTCCCCATAGCTTCTTGTAGAGGGATTCATTTGAAGTCTAAAAAGGAATGCAGCAATATATTATCTTCGGTTATTTTTACTGTAGTTGGTTTTTGAGACAGAACAGAAAGTGTTGCCTAAGGCCGGCCATAGACGGACCGCATCTTAGGGGGCGTCCACAAATTACGTGAGGTGTTTTTTTGAATTTTTGACGACCCCCCCCCCCCCCCCCTGGTGAGATTTCGTGAGATTTTGTTCAACCCCCTCTCCCTCACACAAATCTCACGTGAGATTTTTCAAAATGTGAGTTCCTTAAACGGCCCATTCACTATCCTGCATTGCAGTCCGCCGTGTAGGCCTGCAACACCATTTACTATCCTGCATAAGCCGGCGGACTGCACGGCGGCTTATGCAGGATAGTGAATGGTGTTGCAGGCCTGCACGGCGGACTGCAATGCAGGATAGTGAATGGACCCTTTTATGTGAACGTTTGGTTTGACAGTCAGTAGATGTTCTTTCGAACGAATTTATGAATTATCTTAATCGTATAACGATTACGCTTACGATTAAATCTTAAGCATACGTACAATCTGGATGAAATGGACCAAAATAGTATTATTTTGTTGAGAAAAAAATTACGTGAGATTTGCCGAGAGACTAGATGAGATTCTCCCCAACGTGAGATTAGATGAGATTTGACTCGACCCCCTCCCCCCCCCCCCCTAAACACCTCACGTAATTTGTGGACGCCCCCTTACAGTCGAAACTGACTGCAAAATGCGGTTGCCGCACGGCGATCTGCAGGTTTCATTATAAATTCATATCCGCAATACACGGACCGGTCGAGCAGTTCTTGAACGGTCGGTGCAAACAACGCGGCCGCTCTAGAGCAGTCGGTCCCGAAGTTAGCCTTTTCACTTCCCTAACTTACTTACTTCAAAGAATCTATAGGTCGAACCGTTGATCTGCGCACCGTAAGATACTGCGTTTTGTTCGGCGAGCTGGTTGACATCAGTAATCTCGTTACTCCGGCGGTTGTTGGAGAGGAAGGTGGACATGTTGGCGGTGTAGGAGGCCGTTACAATCATGGCGAAGAACCACCACATGCCAGTCACCCAGCGGGAACCTGCCGCCCTGGAAAGATTGACAAATGAAAATTTGATTACAGCCGTTTCTCCATTTTGAGTGGAGGATGACTATATGCTCAGTTAGTCATCCGATAAACAGAAAATATACTATAAAATCAATTACTACCCAACCATATGTAAAAGGCCATAATGCTTTGTAATTAATATAGTCGGGTTGTAGCCTGAGCTATTGTTAAGCTTGTTGCTTTAATTCAAATATACTTACATAGCCTGCCAAAAGTATTGCTTTGGTCTCGCCATATCCAGAAAAAAGCCAATATTTGTAATCTCTTGTTTATCATTATCAACATAGGACAAAGTCCAAAGATGAAAGTAAAAATGTTTAAAGTGTAATTCATATTGTCGATTTTTTACACTTTAAAAACTTCGAATAGAACTTTAATTACGCTATACCAAAATTGAAGATCACTAAAATCTGTTAGTTAATTCCAGAAACCTCACTACAGTTTAATGTTCTACGTTACGACGTCTCGTATAAATATTATCGCTGTATATAACCAGCTCCGTGGAATTATTGTCTTAAGTCTATACTCTAGACAGGATTCGCTATCTCGCTCACTATTCGTGCTCATTCATTCGTGAAACTAGAATATAATCTAGTTGTTGTTCAGTAATAGACTTGATATTCTAGGATTACCGAACTAAAGACGTGGGAGTGTTCCATTGTTTTGTTACGTGCTAGGGTTCGAGGATTCGGAGAGAAAGACCTGGTGACTCCTTGAAGACTTTATTCACAAACACTAGGTCACACTAATCACTAAGTCCAAACACTAAGCACTATCACTGTCACTCACTATTGATCACTTGTTCTCACTTCGAAGTCGCCTCAAAGATCGCTCAGATAAAAACTGAATTGCCGGCTGCAGTCTGCGACTGTGATCGAACTACACTTTCTCATCCAGACAACTTCCTCGCACTTTCCAATGACGTCACCTTTGTTCAAGCAGATCTCGCGATCACCAAGATTCAAAACCCTCACCACAGCGTTACTGCTTCCACTAACAAGGTTTCTCGCCGTCATCAGTTTTTGCGCTGATGTCTTGGTAGGTGTGTCTTCGATCAACACACATCTGTTTGACTTTTTTTTTCCAGCTGGCGGTAGTTTCACCAGAACTCTAGCTTCCGCTCGTCCAGGTATAATGACTTCTTTTACACATGCGACTTTCCCGCAGGCGCCTCCAAGGATGAAAATTTCTTCTTCGCCACACTTGAAAACTCCGTCAGCGACATTAATTCCGCAGTTATGCTTCTTTATGAAATCCAAACCCAAGATGCAATCATCCACAATCTCAGCCACGATAACGTCATGAGGGTAAGAGGACCCCCCTACATTCATCATAACTGACATTTCTCCCAGGACGGGTATTGGCTGACCGGAGGCAGTAAGAAGCCGACAGTTAATTCTCCTCCTGTGCCTCCTTGCGGCTTTTACCAAATTTGGGTTCACTATTGTTCTAGAGGCTCCTGTGTCTAGAGTCATTTTGCAATCCGTCCCGTTAATAGTCCCCTGGATCACAAGACTATTCCCGCTGCTTGCTTGGGAAACAACAGTTATTGGGGCTTCCTCCGCGTCAGCCAGCACTCGCCCCTTAGTCCTGGCTTTTATTCGTTTCCCTGCTCCCGGGCGGGGGGACGAAGCCCCTTGCTTCATCAGCTCCTCCATTTGTTCCTCGAGCCTTTTCATTCTTGCCATCTGAGTCTCTGAGTTGAGCTGAAGATGGCCCCTCTCGCCGCACTTGTAGCACATGGCTCCAAAACTTTTCTTTATAGGAGCCTTAACCTCCTTGACTTCTTCAGACACCTCGCGGATTTTATAGGTCTGCCGAATGTCATGACGAACAGCCTCAACCTCTAAGGCATGTGCCAACGCTTTCTTTAGCGAGGTGTGGTGACGTAGCCTCACTGTAGCTCTGACTTCCAGGTCCCTGATTCCGCCGACGAATGTTTGAACAATGTTCGTGTCAACCATCTTGGCGTCGGCTTCTGGGTGTGCCTTCTTGACAAGTTTTTCAATTTCCAACGCCCATTGTTGTAGTCCCTCTCCTGAGCGTTGGACTCTGTCATGAAGTTGAGCACGGAACACGTGCTCCAGGTGTCGCTCCCCGTATCTGGATTCAAGTGCCTCCATCAGGTCTTGGAACTCATTTCCTGTATGTGCTTCTAGGACCGACAAAGCTTGCCCTCTGAGCGCAACAGTGAGTGCGGTCAGGCATTGTTCGTCAGTCTATCCGTTGGCAGAAGCAACCGTCTGGAATTGCTGACGATAAGCGTTCCAAGAAGTAGTACTGTCGTATGGTGGCACTTTAACTCTTGGTCCTTGTACCACTTGCACCACTCCAGTAGTTCCACTAGACACCGCCACTCCTGTGGTTTCCAGGCGCACTACTTTCTTCTGAAGTTCAGTGAGGCTGGTTTTCACATTTTCCACATCCAATCCTTACCCGGTAACTCGTTCGTCCATTACGTCGACATCTTTACGAAGCTTTGTCACCGTGTCACTGACATCCTTTATAGCCAGAAGTGCCTTTTCTTGAAGGTCCTTTTGTTGCTCTTGTGACTCTTGCAAAGCGCCGAGCTTACGGTCTTGTGCCCTTTGAGAATCTTGCAACGCCCCGAGCTTGCGGTCTTGTGACTCCTGCAAAGCCTGAATTAACCCAATTATGCTTTCCAGTTGAGGAGCCATTTGAGGGGCCGTAGAAACTATGGGCGTGGCAGGATGGATGGAGCTAGTTGACGGGGCCTGAGCAGGCGGGGCCCAGTGGGCGGGGCCAGTGGGCGTGGCCTGAGTGGGCGTGGCCTGGTGGGCGGAGCCAGTGGGCGTGGCCATGTCCAGAGTGGGTGGGGCCTGGGGGGCGTGGACAGTGGGCGGGTCCCGGTGGGCGAAGCCAGTGGGCGTGGCTTCATCCGAAGTGGGTGGAGCCTGGGGGGCGTGGTCAGTGGGCGGAGCCTGGTGGGCGGGGCCAGCGGGTGGGGCCTGCCCCGCAGTGGGCGGAGCTTGGTCCCCAGTGGGTGTGGCCTCCGCAGCCCCACCTCCAACTCCTCTCTCGAAGTCAATGGCAGCAGCTCGCTGAGCCCTTATCCTGACACTCCCCTTGAAGTCCTCTCTCGGAGTCAATGGCATCTCCAAATTGCACTTCTGACACCAGTTGTTACGTGCTAGGGAATAAAGTCTTCAAGAGAGTCACCAGGTCTTTCTCTCCGAATCCTCGAACCCTAGCACGTAACAGTTTGAACAATGGATTTTAGTATTAGGTTTCAATGTCTAATTTCGAACTATGGATACCTAAGTTACTGTAAGCATACCTTGGAAGTATATCGCAACCTTGGGTCATAATAGATCCCATCGTCAGCCACATACAGTTGTATAGACTCCATATATTCTGCAAGTTCTCAGGATTCTGATTACAAGGATGGGGATTCACCCAGTCACCTTGACTCATACTGAAAAGTAGAGCAATATTTTTGTATTTTATTTTACATAAAATGCACAAAATATTTCAGCAGATTTCACTTTGGTTTTGGAAATTGATATAGAACGTAATAAACGTAAAATCCGCCCGCATTCGGGACACAATTCACAAAGAGCAAAGTATATAGGCAATTACGTGAAATATAGAGGAAAGGCGCCCCGAAACAAGCTTTAAAATAGCCCAAGAGCCAGCCAGATTTTTGTCATTTTATAAAAGCTGAAAGTTTTTCTGTTTACAACACCTATAGACGTAAGAACGCCCAGCAACTATGGAGTTTCTGACGCGGTTAAATTTTAAAAGGTATTCAGTTCTGAAGGTCTTTCGTCAATTCAATTTTTTATCTTATTTTCTGTCGAAATCTCATCCTTCACTGCCGGACGTTTTGTACAGTTGCTTCTCACTGTCAAACCGCCTCAAAGTCCAATACTTTTAAGGTTCGTATAAAATGACGAAAATATGTCGCCGGCTCTTACTCTAAAAGGAACAAAGACATTTACCGTGCACATATGAGCAACACGAATGACACTATTATGTAAGTGGTGGCGAGGTATAACCAAACGTCCAACGAGAGAGGATTTATAAACGAGAACTTGTCGGGAATCACGGGATCTGGAGCTTTTATTAGTACGCTGATCCCCAAAGACATGAACGGCGTGGAAAAGTCGACGACTGCCATGCGCTCCGAGGTTATCGTTATGTCGCCGATCGCCAATTCGGCGTTCTGAAAAGTGATCAAATGTAATGGACGTCGTTGTCTTAATTGCCAGATTGTTATTTGATTTGAGTCAAAAGTCATGATAATGAAAATAAAATATGATAATGTAAAAAGTTTTGTTTGTTACAAATCATGTATTCTCCGAAAAAAAAATTCAATAAACGCTCTACGTAATTTGGTCCGGTTCTGTCGGATTCACGACTAACTTCATACTGTTCATTTTGAGTTGACAAAGCCCGAAAAAATTACGTAGGGTTTCTTCTTATCAAACAATATCTCTGGTGCTATTACTTTTTAATCCAAGAAACTTACATGTTCCAGCAATTCCCCCATCATACCAGTCCATTTCTTGGTCCCCACTATGGGATTCCCAAACTCCTTTACTTTGTAAAACTCGTACTTTAGATCCTCTTTTTGTATCTCTTTTATGTGTTTGAATATTTCATCTATGAGGTCTACACCGTAACCTCTAAACTTTTCCGTCCCATTCGACTCATCGACATCAAAGTAAGGCAATCCAATTTTTGATACGACCTGCAATATATGAAAATATATCGTAGTATTTTCAGACTAGTTATTTCAATAATTTTACCTACTAAAAATAAGGCTGCACATCCAGACTTATCAATGTAATTTTTAATTTACGTTTCACCAAAAAAAAACTTTTTTCCTGTTTCTAAATTTATATTTGTTTTCATTCGTTGCTGAAATTACTGTACCGAATTTGATGAAAACAGACATAGAGTTGTACACTAGAAATGATAAATTTTTAAATTATAAAGATCCCGTGGTTTTTCTTTAACATGCAAGAAGTAGCGGATAGGTACCCGTATAACAGATTTGGAATTTCGAGCCGTGGATCTATCGGTAACTGCTTTCTCCTCCACAATCTTGTCCGTTCTTGAGTCCCAGTAGCCCACATAAATGAACTGACTCTCATTGTTCAGTTTCGAGTAGTGGACCACGAAGTCTTTCCGTCTTCCGAACTCGTCGAATAAAATGTTACCAGAAAACCCCCTGGAGGTCGTCTGTAAAATTAAACGAAATTATGACTAGATAAAAGCAATATTTGAAAAAATATTTATTATGTAGGTCTACAATACAGCCGAATTTTTAAAAGAAAGTCCCGGTTTCATCCTTCCCATACACGCCACTTCTATAATGACAAGGGCTTAACAATTGTAGACAATGGTCTACAAAGGTTGTTCTCCATGTAGATCCAAAGTGAATCTTTTTACAAGTAAGAGGGTTAAAATATTAAAAAATCAAAACTTTAATACACCTGATAAAAGAAAACTGTGTAAAAGCGTAATGAAAACATATATATTTTTTTTTACAAACCTTTAACAAAGCTTGTCTTAAATTGTCCCCCAAGGGCCACGCTACAGCCTCATAATCAGCTTTGCTCTCCATGAAACACAAAGGCGGTGGATTCTCTATACTCGACGGTCGTTGGAAGTCTATTTCTCCGTCGCCATCACTATGCATACTCCTGATCGCCTTCTCCAGGTGATTCAAAGCATCCGCTGAGAGTGCTGTTTCCAGCTGAAATGTTTTGCAGTGTCTAAACTGGTCTAAACACAATGCCGAATTTCCGCGGCGGAAATTCGGCATGGTGTGTCATCGTTAATTTAAAATACATTGCAGGCGGCATCATGCCGAACTTCCGCCGCGAAAATTCGGCATAGTGTGTGTGTACTCGTAGTTCCGAGTTCGGCACACTAAGCGACTTGCACGTTTATTGTATGCCGCGAAGGAAAACAAAAATATTACTAATAAAGTCACTAGATGAGGCCCGCAACTACATTGCGCCAAAATTTATTTATCGCGCCGGTAACCGTAAATTTTTTCTGGAATAAAATTACCTTTCCTGAGACTCAAAGTATTCCCATACCCAGCAAAATTAGTTCAGCGATTTGGGCGTGGTAACAGATGGACAGAAAGACAGATTTTCGCATTTATAATAATACTAGCTACCCGCCCCGGCGTCGCACGGGTATAAAATATAATATAGCCACTGAAAATATGATTAAAATCGATAGCCTATGATCCTTCACGTGGGTAGACCACGTTTCTTATCTGTGCCAAATAACATAAAAATTGCTCCAGTAGTTCGCGAGATAAACCCTTTAAAATAATTTCCCCCGTTTTTTCAACATTCTCCTATTAGTCTTAGCGTGATAAAATATAGCCTATAACCTTCCTCAATAAATGGGCTATCTAACACTGAAAGAATTTTTCAAATCGGAGTAGTTCCTGAGATTAGCGCGTTCAAGTTAGCCCTTTCAAATAAATAATTTTCCCCGTTTTTTCCACAGTTTCCTTTATTTCTTCGCTCCTATTAGTCTTAGCGTGATAAAATATAGCCTATAGCCTTTCTCGATAAATGGGATATCTAACACTGAAAGAATCATCAAAATCCGTTGCGTAGTTTTAAAGATTAAAGGGAACAAAGGGACATGAGGGAAAAAAAGCGACTTTGTTTTATAATATGTATAGATTAGTGTAGCTCTGTAGGAAAAAAGTTCTGGATTCAAAATTACATTTTCCTCAAAAAGAAATTACTGTTTCCTATTTACCCGTATGGTGTAATTATCGGTGTTCATATCGATGTCCTTCCACCGTATGTCGTTGGGTCTGGTGAGGTGCATAGTGGACACGTTGGCCATCAGGTCCGGGATCTCGTCCAGGTTGATGCTGTACGCGTCCAGATTCGTCAGGATGAAGCTCTGAAAAATGATTTCTATTAATTTTATTTCTTGTTTCTTTTACACTTAAAATTTCAGAGCAGATTTCTCTCAGTTTTTCTAACAACAGCCAGCGAAGGTGCTGTTTCATTTTTAGAGTTCAAAACCCAAAGGCTATAAACGGGAGCCTATTACTAAGACTTCGATGTCGGTCTGTCTGTCTGTCTCCATGCTGTATCACAAGAATATATAGCTAGCAATATATTATAACTTCTGAAATTTTCACAGATCGCGCACGTGTCATTATATTTTTATATTAAACTCAAGGATTTAATTGCAACTATTTTACCTGATATTGGGTTGAATTATCCACTTTTATAACTTCTTCCATATACTTTCTCACGTTTTTGATGTCGCAATCCAATATGTGGTAGCTCATGTGTGCCGCCTTGAAAATGTATTTAAACGTTTCCAGATTATCACCTTCAGGATCAAGCTTCCGGAATAATATTTGTTCATTTTTGTACGGCCAAGAATTTATCACTTCTTGCAGACGTATGAAACCTTACAAAAGAAATTGAGAATTTGCAAATAAAATATTTTCAATTTTTTATTAGAAACGACTAAAATTAGTTCAGGTTATAGGAGGCCTACTCTGAAACGGCGCATTTGAATAATATCTTCGGATCCGACCGAAAGCCGACCGAAGTTTAATGACCTTACTTCGAAGTTACGTTGAGCTCCTTATCGCAGTCACGTGACAAACTTCGGAAGCACGTGACAGACTTCGGTTGGCCCGATCCCCGAACTTTCGAACGAAAGTATTTCGAAGTAGGAAACGGAACGATCATTCGGCCGAAACATTGAAATTTGTACTTCGGAGTAGACCTCCAGCTAACTCAACAAACTTAACACAAATGTTCACCTATAAGAGCAAGTTTTCTGCAGAGAGAAGAAAACGAACTGTCCTTAAGATTCCTTAAGATTCAACAAACTGCCTTGATTCAGTAAATTTGTACCGTAAAGTGACCCTAGCAGGAAAGTTTTGGGGTAGTTCTGATTTTTTCATTCTATATGTGTTTTGGGGTGCTAAATCTGAATCTGAGGTTTGCGGACAAAATTTCGTGACGCAACATTAAACCAGAAAAAAAACTTTTTTTTTTTGCTTTTTTCCCGGTTTTTTGCTTAAAACTCGAAAACTGTTAACTTTTAGTAAATGGTCTGTTTACAGAAATTAAAGTTCTTGAAATTCTCTACAAATAGCAGTATTTAGTTTTTTTTTTCAGACGAATCGTTCGGTTTCTAGTGCGAGTTGAAAATTGAAAATTTTTAGCAGTTTATGCAAAACCCACTTTTTACATTTCAATATTTAATTTTTATTGATGCTGTCATTTGATAAATATCACCTGGTTTTCCACACAAGTAATTAAAAAGAAAAAAAAAGGCAAAAAATATGCAAATTCAGTAGGTATCAAAAAAGGTAGAACTCGTAACAAAATAAAACTTAAAATCTCGTTACTTATGATCATAATATATTATTATGATTATAAATTATAATATGCAAAATTTATATGAGCCGTTGTCTTTTGGAAGGTCCTGGCTGAGGTTTTTCGATAACGATGAGTCCTGGTTCTGCTTGTTCTGGAAAATAAAAGTTTAAAGTTAAGTCATATATCAAGAAGAGATGAAGATTGCAAAAAAGATTGTGAGATTTAACATACCTTCCGCATCGTACTGAGGTTCTTTGATGGCATCGGGTCCTGGCTCAGGGTCTGATTGCTCCATCGTCAGCGTCGGGAGTCGTTCTCCTGGAAAATAAAAAGAGGTGAGACATATATCATTATATATCAAGGAGAGATGAATGACTACAAAATAACTTGTGAGATCCAACATACCTCTCTCTCTTTCTTCAGTTTCTTCTACGTCTATGTCAGAGCTGTCTTCTGGGGGCTCAACATTGTTACACAGTCCTTCGCATAATGTGCATATTGTCATGGTGCATATATCAAAGGTGATATTTATCAAATGACAGCATCAATAAAAATTTAATATTGAAATGTAAAAAGTGGGTTTTGCATAAACTGCTTAAAAATTTACAATTTTCAACTCGCACTAGAAACCGAACGATTCGTCTGAAAAAAAAACTAAATACTGTTATTTGTAGAGAATTTCAAGTACTTTAATTTCTGTAACAAGACCATTTACCAAAAGTTAATAGTTTTCGAGTTTTAAGCAAAAAACCGGAAAAAAGCAAAAAAAACCCGTTTTTTTCTGTTTTTTTTAATATTGCGTCACGAAATTTTGTCCGCAAACCTCAGATTCGGATTAAGCACCCCAAAACACATATGAAATGAAAAAATCAGAACTACCCCAAAACCTTTCCTAGCAAAAATACAATATAACTGAACTATTGAGGAAAATGTCTTGATTAGCCCACAGCACCGGCTACGTCTACAGCTGCCTAGTGTAAGGATTATTATTTTATAAGAAAAAAAATTGCTTTTCAATACTAACTTCCATCGTCTTCGTAGAGGAATGTAAACTTATCCCATTGGAGTTTTTTTATGAGCGCTGCGTACGCTTTGGATATAAGTTCAGGAGGGGGTGCGTAGGATATTGTAAAAAGATCTTGCTGCATTGTGTCCGTCGGTTCCCATCCCAGTGATAGATGGGATATCTAAAACATATTTATAACCTTGTAATTAATATTTGAGATAGAGAATATCCTTGCATATAGGTACTTGTTGATAGTTAATTTTTTTTTACAATTAGTTTTGGTGCAATTTTGTTTATAGGTGAGAGTAACAAAACAAATAATGATTCTTTGAATAGTTGTTTCCTTTAGTCACCTTAAGGCTTCGTCGAAATCTCAAGGTTAAAAGAGAGAAAAAACTTCGCTGAAGTAGTGACTATGTAACGCAGTTTTGGGTATGATTTCTATAGGTTTTTCGATGGTGTTATAAATACGGAACGGAACACAAATAAAAATGTATCAATTTTCTGACTGTAGCAAGTTTGACAAAGTGTCACTTCAGTCGTCCTAGACCACGCCAGCTGGAAAGCAGCTGAAACGTCGGGAAAGATCAATCAAGACATCCGTGAGTAGTACTGCTTACATTAAGCCGGTTGCAAATAAGACATGTTGTGTCGCAAATGCCATTAGTTGGTCGAGCGTCGATCAGGGCCACTATGCCCTTGTTGTCCTGTGTGTAAGGGCAAACTGTGAAAAAAAAATAAACGTTATATTTTCAAAACTTTAATTTGTGATAGAGAATTTATAAAACTATGAAATTCCGCCCACAAAAACTATTTGTTTACGGAATTTCAGAGTTAAAATAGGTACCCTAAAAATATTCAATTTCATTAAATTATTGGGCATGAAAAATTTCATAAATGAAATAGCCTTTACCTAGATAGTTCTAATTTTATTTTATTTCAATTTATTCAATATTAAAAAATATGTAGAATGTAGATAAAAAGGATCAAACTTATTTCGAATTTTAAATCAATTCAATTGAAACTTTATCATTCATCTTCACTTTATATTCGAGTTTGTTGCAAGTAGAAAACTTACGTTCCAAAGATGTGGAGTAACTGTCAAGAACTTTTAAGTAAATCGCTCGTCCGTGATAGGATTTCGTCGTACCCATCTTGACGATATTCTCGAAGGCCTGCATCGAGCTTTGCATATTTTGTGAATTGAAGAGACCACCTGGAAATACATTTGAATATAAGCGAGCCGACCTTTGAACGATTGCAATGTATTAACCGCCTTACAAAGAAAAAGATTCATACTATGTGTATGGTACAAACGTTATAACCTGACATATCGCAATGGTTTTGTCCTTGTCAATCAAGCCACTTTTCTAAAGTATCAAGTAAGGTTAAAACTTTGTATGCGTAACTAAAACTTCTGTAAGTAATCACAGCGTGGTTTTGTTTAGTAATAGCTGGATAGTTTATCGTACAATTTGCTTAATATAACCTACTTTTATATCGATTTATCTATTGCTGAAAACTGCTTTGAGTACTTTAAAATACAATCTCAAAGGGGGTTCATACAAAACAAGAAAGGAAACAAATTCATAACATATGCAAAGTTCAACATCTCCCACACTCTTACCTATAGGAAAACGTGTGCTAACAGTTGCTTCGGTGCAGACAGCATACAAAAGGCAAACTAACAACGATTTATATGACGTCATTTTGATTGTTTCACACATCACAGTTAAATATTAGACGGGCAAGCAGCCCGTCAGCCGCCTTCACACCGTCTGGTATATTTTTGGAAAACAATTTTAGGTCACATCCACCAAGACGCGTGCGACGAATTTCAGAACCGCTGTGATTCACGGGATGGAAGTTAACTGAAAGTTTTCCAGTGTTGCAATCGAAAATTAAATAATTGTATTGCAAATAGATCACTCGAATAAACACAAACCCGTTGCAGTGACACTGCAATGTAAATAAACAGTTGCAATGCTGAAAATGCGATTTCATTTGTTTGTTTTGTTTCTTGTGAGCGAGTGCCGGGCCCAAGTGATCCTGACTGAGACGTTTCAAGTTTCTTATCAAATAGGTAAGTGGTATTGTAAGTTTTGTTTACTAGGTCAAAAGCTTAGTGAAATCTAGTTTAAAAGCTTAGTCAATGTAGGATATCATTAGTAGATCTTTAAGCATGCTAGACTTTAGTCTCTAGACATAAAAACATTGGTTTTTAACATTGACACAAGAAACTATAATAGGTCTTTGGTTTTAAAATATTTTTCAATGATGTTTGTTGTATTTAATGTATTCTTACCTAATAAATAAATAACAAGGTGCCATTGATGAAGCTTTGCAATTAGTACATAATACTATCTATAACACGTGTAAAATGTAGTAAACAAATTATGGTTAGTAAGCCAAAACTACGAGCAACAAACACAAACATCGAAATCGCGGTTATCTTGTAATCTAAAATTTTAACGAATTAATGTTGTCATCATTATAATGAGGATGTAACTGATTGTCCAGTTGTATTTTCAGTTATAATACAATAAACATGAGAGAAATAAACTAAAATTATTACGGTTGCGGTTTTGGTCCACCATAAGAGCTAACGTTCGTTTTTGGTTTCGACTTTCGGCCAAAAACCTAGGATACATTATTATTATTATTATAAATTCGACCATGGTGATGACGAATCGCATAAATTGGAAACAAGATATTAAATAATTGTTTTTATATTTTTTTAGCTGGAATTTTCGAGAAAGATGCTCTCACGCAGCGGCTGGCTTTCAATGAAAGCATGCGATATGCGCACCTGGAGGAATCTGAGCTGCAGAAGTCGGCAGATGAAGACGATGACAACACATGTAAGCTTAATAACTTTCATGTGCATTCATTTCTGATGAAAAAAAAAACATAACTAGCTTCTTCCCGTGAAATTATTAATAACTAGGTGACGTCCGCAACTCCGTTGCGCCAAAATTCGTTTATCGCGCGGGAACCATACATTTTTCTGGGATAAAAAGTATCCTATGTCCTTTCCCGGGACTCAAAGTATCTACATACTAGATTTTAGCAAAACAGAAAAGGTAACAGACAGACTGATACACTTTCGTATTTATACTATTAGTATGGAAGTATAGATTTATGGTTCTGACTCCTGGCATATAAATTTTGATCACCGCTTTGCCCACAGGCCACATCACAAAAAAATTAGCTCTTAGGGATCGGTCTGTGTATTGATCTATCACACAATAAGCTTTGCCTTTTGTATACTGCTCGTGTAGTATGGAATACAAACATAAGTTATTCTAACTTACTCTTTTACAGCCAAGGATTGGCGCTTAGAACCAGTTATACTGCAGCCTCAGAGAAGCGACAGTTACTCCGTTTGGAGGGAACGTAAGTAAAAGGAAAATCTCAACCATATAGCTATCGTAACTATACCCCATAATTAATCAGAAGTTCGATGTTGTGCACAGTAACTTTAAAGTAACACAATATTTTATCCTTGACAACTTTGTAAATTAAACATGCTACCTGTATATAAACAATATCTTGTTGTTTGTAAGGGTGTAGTTACTAGTTAATAAGCAGCTGTAATATATTTAATTGTTAAATGACTTTTCAGTCTGTGCTAAAATAGAAAGAAGTCCAATCGCTATCCTGGGCCCTCAAAATCCCATATCAGATTGCGCGGTCCGAGACCAGTGCGCTCTGGCGAATGTGCCCCACATACAAGCGACATGGCAACCTCTAGACCCAGATATTGAGCTGATAAAAGACGAGCCGGTTATCGAGGAAGGCGACAAACCGACGTTCAAGAAAATAACTATCAACTTTTACCCGCCGTCAGAGGAAATATCCTACGCATATGCCAAACTCTTAAAGTATTATAAATGGGAAAACTTCGCTGTCCTTTACGAGGACGATTACGGTTAGTATTATTGGGACCGTATTATTACATATTAGTTTTAACTGCTACATTTTGTCCGCAATTTCGTTGCGTCAAAATCCGTATATTACACAGCAACCGAATATTTTTCCGAAGTAAAACCTATCCTACTTTCCCAAATAATTGAAGTATTTAAGTTTTATCAAACAAGTAGTGGTCCGCCCCGGCTCCGCCCGTGGTACATACATAGCATATAGTACTCAGAGACATCTTAGCTATACCTATACATTGGTAAAAAAAATTTGAAATCAGTCCAGTAGTTCCTGAGATTACTGATTATCGCGTTCAAACAAACAAAGAAACTCTTCAGCTTTATAATATAAGATTAAAATAGAAAATATCAGCTGAAATTTTTCAGCGGTTTAAGCATTAGGTGATTATAAATAAACACGTCATATTAAGACACACTTTTGTATATTAGTATGAAATGCAAATATTAGTTTTCGTAAAGAAAGAATATCATTGTTATAATAGCAAAAAGATAAAATTTTAGCTTGCCTTGGCTCGAAAATTGCTTGGCAAATTACTGAGGTACTTGTAGTAAATACTAGAGCCCGTAATATAAACACTATCAACTTTGAACTGCTGCATGAAAAAATGATAAAATCACTTTTTAAAATACTTTTTAAGCGTATCGGGCATTTGCATTTTTTACCTTTTTATTTTATTAAATTCTATATAATTATAATAATATTATACTCCAGGAGAAATAAACTTTCGCACAAGTAAAAAATCGCATGAAGCTTTTGGTAAGAGACGTTAAATATACCAGAAAATACCAAAAGTCTCATAATATGAAAAAACTAATTATTCTTTATTGACGACCTCTGTGGCTCAATGGTTAAGAGTGTGTGGCAGCTCAAGCCGGGAGTCGCGGGTTCGAATCCCGCCGACGGAACAAAAAGTTTTTCAATGTTCCTAGGTCATGGATGTATATTAAATATGTGTATGATATAATAACAATCTTAAATATATGTATAGTATAAAAAAAAGTATTAAATATATTTCCGTTGTCTGGTACCTGTAACACAAGTCCTTCAGGTACTTAGCACGGGGCCAGACTGACGTGGTGTGAGGCGTCCATAGATATTATTATTATTATTATTCTTTTCCAGGTCTAATGAGAATACAAAAAATACTAGCAGAATACACCGAGCAGTTTCCAATTACCGTTCGAAAATTAGATCCCAACGCTGACAATTACATGGTAAGTTTCCAAACTCTTGGAAATTTCATTATCATTTCAATGTAGGTAATTATTTCAGCTACTTATGTTTCAATTAGTTAATGTAATATTTAATGTCAGTTATGGTTTTAATGTCTTTAATGTTAAGGGTTTATATAAACAATAAAAGAATTAGATGATCCAGTGATACTAATATAAACCTTGCCTGGACTTCCAAGTTCAGCCGATCTCGAGATTTAGCGAGACTAACAAAATTTTAAATTCAATTTTATTTACATAGACGTTTAGAATATTAGATAACAAAGAAAACTTGAAAACCCCAAAAATCTGTGTTTACTGAGTGTATGAATTAAAAGTTTTCTATCTTTATTCTATTTACGAGGTATCTGCTAACTTTTCAAAAAGTGGATCGATAATTTAAATTTTTTTCAAGGTGTTCAAAAGTTTGTACGAGTTTAAGGAGTACCGCATCATACTGGACTGCCACGTGGACAGAGTCATCAAGTACTTGAACGAGGCGCGGGCGGTGCACATGGTTAATCACTATCAGGTCAGTGTGGGAAATTGCGCCTACCCGGCAAGTGCGCCTGCCCGGCAATCGCGCCTACCCGGCAAGCGCGCCTACCCGGCAAGCGCGCCTACCCGGCAAGCGCGCCTACCCGGCAAGCGCGCCTACCCGGCAAGTGCGCCATATAGCTATTTTATTTATTTATTTATTTACGGGCACGTCTCCCGTATGCACCCGGACAGGTGGGCGCATCTAGTATCGGAGTGGCTATCGACAGGTCGGCGTAATAGAGGCCGACCCAAAAAAAGGCGGAACGAACTGGATGCGTTCGACAAAGAGTGACCAGTAACAGCACAAGATCGCGAATTGTGGAAGAAAAGAGGGGAGGTCTTTGCCCAGCAGTGGGTCAATAATAATATTAATAATTTATTTATTTATTTATTTTTCCATACCACTTACCATTTTCCATACCACTGGAAATCACCAATGAGCAGTATGGAAAAATAGCACCATAAAGAATCATGGCCAAAGAATCATGGCCAAATTTGTATAGGAGCTGGACTCGACTTTTATTTTTGATGTCCCAAAATAAACTATAGTTAGATTTGGTTGTTCTTATGCTCTAAACATAATTCCGCTTGAAAATTGTGTCTTAATAGCCACGATTTTTCATAAAAACGTTAACAATTATTTTGAGGTTAGACTTAAGAACTACCTTTTTCCCGACTGCGGTGTCTACAAGTGTATATTCGGCGATCTCGTTTCTAATTATTTCAATTTATCCTAGACTCTAGAGTATTACCCAAAAAATAGAACGAATGCGAATGATCGCCGGCTGTCAATCAATAACCCGGGTCGATGACAAATGACGTTCCGTTATAAGCACTGAAAAAAAAATTGTACATGCTTACTGATATTTTTTATTTTTAACCGACTTCCAAAAAGGAGGAGGTTATATGTTCGTCTGTTTATATATATATTTTTTTTGTATGTTCAACCATAACTTCGCCGTTTATGGACCGATTATCATGATTCTTTTGTTGTTGTACAGGGTTGAATTTGAGGTTGGTACCGTGTTCACAAAAATGGTGATCTGATGATGGGATCCATGAGGAATCGAGGAGACTCCTTGAAATTTATATAGGAACATATGGTGATTTCGATTTTTTCTGAAGTATTTTAGGCATATACTACCAAAAAGTAAGATTTTGCACCAAGATATACCCTGGTTCTGAAGGCACCCAATAGAACTTTTGAATCCTTATAGATACAAGTTTGAGGATTTTGGCTTTATTTAAACTACTCCAAGCAAATCCTACATTATTTTTGCTGAACAAAGGCTAAATTTTATTTTGGAAAAAATAGGGTTTCGTAAGATATTTGGGTTATTCGGACGCCAGGTGAAAAAATCAACCAGAAAAGTTACTTATTTTGCGTACGCTGCCGAAACTATAAAAGATAGAACCATAAAATGTTCTAATTATTGTAGATCTTATAAATATCTACAAAAAAGTCCGCAACACACTATACTTATCTATGTCGAGTGAGGCACAATAACCATTTTCTTATTTAAAAATCTTTAATTTTTTTGGACAACATTCAAACGCGTTTATTTTACTCATGCCATTAATCCTTATCAAAATAAATTATTTCATCACTAAGTTTAGTTTATGTAGATAAAATTTGGTCTTTGAATGATCAAAATTGGACGTTTGGTTTTGAAATTATGGCGAAATTAAAATATTACGATAGTGGGCGTCACCAAGCGGGATGCGCTTGCTTGCGGGAGGAAGACAATCTGTGCAGTGTGCACTGTACACCCTTCGGATAATGACTGCTTCCGCGTCGTCGATGTCAGTGTCGGAGTCTGTGAATTGACCTGGGAATCATTTTGCTGACCGAGTCTTTCCTGGGTAGGCTTTTTGCAGCCGTAACCGACATCCACGCGGGCGAAGCCGCGGGCGACCGCTAGTAATATGTACAACTCTAAGACAACAAGCTATAATACATATTATAGCCTTGTCGTCTCATATTATGTAACTAAAAAGGGTAAAATTATTATTTTTTAACAAAAAATTAAAACCGACTTCCAAGGTAAAAACACAAGTAATACTTATTCTTAATCTAAAAAGAATCAAATAATTATTCTTATTTCTTATTATAGTGGCGTCTTCAGACTTCGCCTAAACCTCAACTATTTCTGTACTCAATCTTCATGCTTTTGAAGTCGGTACCAGCTTACCTTAGCGTAATTGCTATGTCAAGGATCTCAGAACTTTTCCGGGCTTTGGAGAGTCATAATATGACTCTCCAAAGCGACCATTTTAGCCCCGCTGAACAACGTAAACATATAAAAGACAACAACGAAACTAAAATATATAGATCTTTTTTTTGTGGCTATGTAAAGACACTTTTCTAAGTTTTTCGATGCCTTAAAATATTAGGGAATTTTTGATACCAATGGCATATCGGGACGTCACCTTTTATCATCTGGTACGATTTGGCCATTGTTCTTTGTATAGGAGCTGGACTCGTCTTTTATTTTCGACGTCCCAAAATAAACTATAGTTAGATTTGGTTGTTCTTATGCTCTAAACATAATTCCGTTTGAGATTTATGTCTCAATAGCTACGATTTTTTATAATAATGAATAACGTTTACAATTATTTTGAGGATAGACTTAAGAACTACCTTTTTGCCGACTGCGGTGTAGCCTACAAGTGTATATTCGGCGATCTCGTTTCTAATTATTTCAATTTTTCCTAGAGTATTACCCAAAAAATAGAACGAATGCGAATGATCGCCGGCTGTCAGAACATAACGAAACTAAAATATATTGATCTTTTTTTTGTGGCTATTTAGAGACACATTTTTAATGATTTTCGATGCCTTAAAATATTAGGGAATTTTTGCTACTAGTGGCATATCGGGACGCCACCGCCCACCTGGTACGATTTGGCCATTGTTCTTTATCAAAACTGTGGTGAGGTTCGATTATTGTTTTTCCGTCCAAATTAACAGACAGGTTACATCAATTTATTGAAAATATATTAAACAATAGGATTTGTATCCATATTCCAAACTAATATTATAAATGCGAAAGTGTCTGTCTGTTACCTCTTTACGCCTAAACCGGTGCACCGATTTTGCTGTTTGGCATGGAGATACTTTGATTCCCGGGAAAGGACATAGGATACTTTTATCCCAGGAAAATGTACGGTTCCCACGCGACAAACGAATTATTTTTACTCAACGGAGTTGCGGGTTTCATCTAGTACTCGTAAACAATATTATCCTACTTCCAGCACTACATTTTAGTGTCAATGGACGCGACGACCGTAGCCAAGGACCTTCTGCCGTTCCACTCTAATATCACTTGGTTGAGCCTCACGGACTTCGACCAGCTGCAAGACGCACAACACTTCCTCGCCCCCAGAGTCGCCAGGTGGTTCAACTGGTCACCTGAAAATACTGACTCTCCCCCGGTTACTAATATTAAGGTATTGTGGTTCACACTGTTCACAGAAATAAGGGTGAATATTTTTGTGTGTATTTGTGTGTGTGTTACGGTTCTTCGCGAAACTGTGCACGGCAGTATATTTAAGCTCTAAACTAGATTGTAAAGTATTTAATTCCTCAAATGTACCGCGTTATGTACTATTTATTATACCTATATTTTGCTAGAAGAGCCGTAGGAAAAATTACACTATATTTTAATTGCAGAGGACTCATTTAGAGCTAACTTTAAGAAGTATTTGTGTATTGATTATACGCCTGTTATTTTGATTAGGAAATGATATTATTACTCATACATTGTGTACTTTCAGCGCTGCTATTTTGACAGTGAACTCTGTTATAGGGAACACATTTACACCCTAAAGTATTGTCACTTAGTTTTGTTACACCCTGTATGTATTTCAGGAGGAAGCCCTATTGATGAACGACGTAGCAAATCACGTTTTGAAGTCCTTGCAGAGGGTAGAAGCCAAACACGGCATAGAGAAACCCAGGAGCAACTTGTGTGACAAGAACCCGGAACCATGGGAGTATGGAGCGCTACTACAGGATGAAATATTGAAGGTTTTACTCTATAATACACTTAAAATTTAGTTTGTTATTTTTTTTTTTTAGCAATATTCCGCGAAATAAACTTCCACCTTTAAGTAAATGAGTGAGTGTACGCATAGGCATGCGTACAGCACCTCCCTCCTCCCACACTGCCTATGCGTACACTCGCATGCAAGAACTTGCAAACACCACCACCACACAAGCAATAATGTTGGCAAATCCGTGCAAGGCCCCTCACCACCATGCAGGTTGAAAACCTCGACGCGCGTTTCGCTCCAACACCGGAGCATCCTCAGGATGTGGACTCTACGAACAACGTCCGTCAAGACGTCTATAATACACTGTCTTGGTGTAATGAGTTTAGTTAGAGATAGAAACACATAGCTTATTACAAACTGCCAGTTTGATAAAAACCTTTTCGAAAAATTTATTTTAAAGGCGTTGTGGGTTTTACAAACTGCTTGTGAAATTTGACGCCTGTGCAGAGGTATTACGAGTGTCTAAAGGCGGCTACAACCACTTACCATTTGGTGATCTTTCTGCTCGTTTCTTGGTCATGGTCAACATCTATACATATAATAAATCTGTAGAAATGTCAATTCTGTACATTAAAGATATCCAAAAAATAATAAGCGGAGGGTGTCACAATATAGCTATAGAAGCCGAAAAGTTAGTTAGTTTTTTTGTCTGTCTGTCTGTCTGTCTGTCTGTCTGTCTGTATGTTTGTTCCAGCATCACACGAAAACTACTGATCCGATTTGAATGCGGTTTTCACAGATATATTTGTCTTCTTCCAACTTAACATCTGGTGTATAAAAAAAATTCTCCCCACCCCTCTAAAGGGACGAAAGAGGGGGTCAAATTTTGTATAAGACTTTTGCTTTAACACGAAAACTACTGATCCGATTTGCATACGGTTTTCGTAGATATATTTGCCTCTTTCCAACTCAACATCTGGTGTATATAAATTACCCCCCCCCCCCTACCTCTAAGGGGACCAAAGAGGGGGTCAGATTTTGTATCAAACTTTTTTCTTTAATGGACTTACTTCATATTATTAACTGTTTTTCCAACTTAACATCTGTTGTATAAAATTTTTCCCCTCACCCCTCTTAGGGGACAAAAGAGGGGATAAGATTTTGTGTCAACTGATGAAGTAGAAATACTTTAAATGGCAAAACAACGTTTGCCGGGACAGCTAGTAAAAAATAAACCTTGCAAATTGTACACCCAGAATAGGAACGTACAGCATGTTTTCTTCCTTCTTCCGTACAGTATTATTATCATATTCTTTTTTCAAATTTTCAGACCCAAACTATGGGTGTGACGGGTAACATAGAGTTCAACAGCAAGGGTCGTCGCGTGAACTACACTCTCAACGTGAACGAGATACGAGTGTCGGAGCGGGAGACGGTGGGGTACTGGGAGTCGGTCGTCGGTGGTGACATCACTGACACCAGACAGAATGTGGAGGCCAGAGGCGCGCAGACATCGAGCAAACATTTTATTGTGAGAGCGATTTTGGTTACGTTATACCATATACATAATATTTATTACAGGTTTATTGAGTTTTAAAGTTTATTAATCAACAACAATAAATGACCACAAGATGACACTTGTTTATCGCGCGGAACCGTACATCTTTCGGGCATAAAAAGTATCCTATGTCTTTTCCCGGAACTCAAAGTATCTCTATACTAAACAGCATAATTGGTTCAGCGTTTCAGGTTTCGATTTATAGTTAAAGTTTTTATTCTTTTAGGTTATATCCAGAAAATCGAAACCGTATTTTTACGATAAAGTCAAGTGTCCCGAAAACAACGATACGTGTGTGGAGGAGTCTGCGGATGAAAAATACGAGGGTTTCTCCGTGGATCTAGTCAAGCAGATATTCGATAGGCTGAGAGCCCGTAACTACAACTACACTTACTCGTTCCTATACGAGGAGGACAAGGGGTACGGGAAATACGATGAAGTGAAGAAGAAGTGGGATGGACTCATTGGTGATTTGTTGGACAAGGTAATTTAGTTGTAATCTAAAGTTGTATACTGCTTTTTTATGAGTGACTTGTACTATCAGAGAAGTTGATTACTAGGCAGATGGCGGACCTAAGTAATTTGGTCGCGGTAAGTCAAACTCATCCAACCGATCACAGCTACCATTGAATTGACATAAGCCGACCCCATGACGTACTTTCCTCGACGGTACCTACCTTTGAAAAAAATTGGTTCAGAAACAGAATGGAACCTATTTAATTTGGTTGAGTTAAGTCAAGTGTGGGATTCGCATAACTTGATCAAATTACATACCTGGGTCTGCGATCTACCAGTTTATATTTTTTTCTGACATGACAGTTAGGTACATTGCTATGAAATATCATAGTTCACGTATCAGCTTGAAAGCTTAGAAATTATTATTTTTTTCTTACACTTATGAACACCTAAGATTTAATTCGCCGCACTGTTTATTCACTTTAGGTACCTTTATACAGGGTGTAACAAAAACAAGTGATAATACTTTAGGGTGTGTACGTGTTCCTTGTAGAGAGTTCACTGTGAAAGTAGCAGCGCTGAAAGACCAAAATTTTTTTCACTTTTGTATGGGGAAACTCGTGACGCTCGGGCCCTTGCCCATACAAAAGTGAAAAAAAAGTTTCGTCTTCCAGAGCTGCTACTTTCACAGTGAACTCTCTACAAGGAACACGTACACACCCTAAAGTATTATCACTTATTTTTGTTACACTCTGTATACTACGTCTACTATTATATTTATTACACCAGCCTTATACGAGTAATAATATGTGCATTGCACAATATTAGTTTGGATTAAATCCACTGTAATTATCCCAGATTAAGCCCTACTTACGTAGCAGCCGTTTCAAGGATGTTATTATTTTAATTAAAATGTAACATACAACAGCCGCATTGTTATACAACCTGTGCTGTGAATAAGTTGATAAATAATCCAGTTGTGCTGTACAGAATAAGCCTATTTTATGATAATGTTCAGTTTTTAGTTTTAACATAAACCTAATGGCTAATAGTAAAGCTCGGCCGTCCGATCTCCGGCCCCTAGGTTGTCTCCAAAAAACTTTTTTTTGAAGTGAAAACTTCTTTAGCGGCGTTGAGCACTTTTGTGGGATGGGTAAAAACTGTAAAACTCGCGTCAGATTCTCGAAAAACCAAGGAAAACCGTAAGACGGTTGGAGAGTAGTGTTGTAACATCGAAATTGATTAATCGAACAATCGATTTTTTTTTAATTAAAATTAAATAATTAAATATTTAATCGATTGTAAGGGTTTTGATTAATTAAAAAAATCGTTTTTTTTTAATAATCGATTTTGATAAAAAATGCGTTAAAAAAATGCACAACGTTAATAATCAAGTTTTCACTTCTGCCGGCACTACCGGAGTGCAACCCGTCTTTTTTTTTCGTGAACCCTACAGGGTTAAATGTGACATGATGATGTGTGTGTCTGTGTGTGTAAATCTGACTCGTACATGATAATATTAAGTACTATGTTATAACTTATTATAATATCTACGTTTGATTTTAGAAAGCAGACCTAGCAGTATGCGACTTGACGATCACAGAAGAGAGGAAGAAGGTAGTGGATTTCTCGGTACCGTTCATGTCTCTGGGTATAAGCATCCTCTACACCAAGGAGAGGAAGGTGACTCCTGGCGTGTTCTCGTTCCTGTACCCGTATACGTTTGAAGTGTGGATGTACACGGCTACCGCTTATTGCGTCGTCTCCATAGTCCTATTTGTTTGTTCAAGGTGAGGTTCAAGCATAAAGAGATGTTTATTTATGGAATTAAAAAGTTGTCGAATTCTCGCGATATAACATAGTCGGCTCGACTGGATAAACACCATGGTCTAGCAAAAACCGGTGTGGACGCTTACGTTACATAATATTTTCGCCGACTAAGCGCAAAGAGAAACGAAACTTGAAAGAAACGACAGAATTTGTACGTGTAACACTGTAACGTTTATTCTGATGTTACTATGGTTGTTCGGTGATGTAAGCATCTGATAACACGTTATTCACATTTTCCTAGTTTATAAAATAAAAAACAAATACAATGTATGCTAGCAAATAGCAACATGACACCTCCCATACGGACACCCCGTACACCGACACTCCCATGGGAGGTGTCATGTTGCTGTTTGCTGGGAGTCGGATAACATCTTACCTCAATGAAGGGATTAGCTTTAAGGAGGATTACTATTTAGTCCACCATAATGTCCAGCAATCCAATTGTCTACACTACGTTTTCTCATCCTTCGGAATTCTGGCTTGGGCCGGTTTTACAAATTATTAAAAAGTTACTCCTAGTACGTTAACATGGGCGTAGCCACACTGGGGCAAGCTGGGGCGCTCGCCCTACCCTGGCTCTGACCTATAAGGTGCCAAACTAAATAAAAACTGTTGTTAGTTAGGCACCTTATGGGTCAGAGCCAGGGTGTTTCCAAATATTTTTTCTTATACTAACAACATCAACAATCATAATATCCGTTAGAAAGTTACTAAGTTGGAAAGTTACAGCGGTTTTTTCAAAGCGAGCGAGACCGTATTACAGTAGAATAACTGAATAAGTATTACATTTTATTAAAACGCGTACTTAATAACAATATAATATTTTACTATTCATAAATAGCTGACTCTGCCCCACCCCGTGCGCAAGGCTGGCTACGCCCATGAGTACGTACAATATTTTGGACGTAATTAGTGTGCCTATGACTTCTTTCTGATCACCTCTACATCTATGCCAAAACTTCACAGCTCACCAACATCGGCACAGCACACTTCCTGAGCCTATTTATGAAACGAATAAACATAATCTGTTTACATATATAAATAGTTATGTTTAATTTTAAACCAATCGGGCTGAGACTTTGATACCTAATTAATAATAATAGTACTACTAAGCGAGCGAAGCCGCGGGCAAAAACTAGTGCGAATTATATAATTAGCTTAGATTATACCTGGTTTTAATTCTGATTCCAGAATATCTCCAGCTGACTGGGAGAACCCTCAGCCGTGCGACAAGGATCCAGAGGAGCTGGAGAACATCTGGAATTTCAAGAACTGCACTTGGCTGACCATGGGCTCCATTATGACGCAGGGCTGCGATATACTGCCGAAGTGAGTTTAAACTAACACTTATATGCAAGGGGCTCTCAAACAGCCTAAAAGAAACATTATTGGAACGGAGTTCCTTATCGCGCGTTCGGCGTAAATCTGAAGGCTAGACAGAACGATATTTGACCTTGATTTGACCTCGACACTTTTTTATTAGTACCTGCATGTTAGGGTCAGAGAGCGTTATTACTTATTAGTAAGTATTCCTGTGCGTCACCTAGATAGCGTTTTTTTTAAATAAACAGCGACGCGTTGTTAGTATTCCTGGGCGTCAATAGATGGCGTTTATTTTTTTTTTATTTTTTTGAGTGTATAATTATATGTATACAGGTTTTTTTAACATAAGAAATAACTTCGTTCCATTCGGGTGTCCCTTGACACCTCTTAAGCTTTTTTTTCGATTGGTATATTAAAGGATGTTCGGCAGTTTCTTATAATTACTTGTTGTAACTAACTACTAAGTTTTATGAAAACGTTGAAATTCTTTAGCAGACCAGCAGGACTATACAATATTATACATATTATGCTGTTAATGCGGCAATTTTGTAACCTATTCTTATTCAACAATATTACGAGCATAAAAATTATTTATCTATTAAATAATATTTTATATCACGCATACAATAATTGGTAAAAAGTTAACTTTTCCACAATATTTTTAATGGATTATATTTCAACATAGCATTCGTTTGATTGGAAAACTAGATTCCTTTACAGATTGAATAGCAGTATTTCCAATTTGTATAAAATGTTTTACTACCGACTATCTTTTAGCTGATATGAAAACAGTAAAAGTTAGAAGCTAAACCTATAAAAATCAATGTTTGAAAATTTTATGTTACGCCTACGTAGTGCTACGTAGCAAGTACGCGTAGCATTAATAAATGAATTGTGATGACTGCTACAAAAATAAATTAAGAAAAATAATCTGCGACCTATCATGAAAATTTAATAAGTATATCAAAGTAATTGTAGCTATTTAAATTTTAATAAGTGATTACATCACCAGCATTTAGATTAATGTTATGTGATATAAGCTATTGTATTCTTCGTTTAGTTAATGTTAGTAATTTGATTTTAACTAGTTCTTTTGCTGACACTCCTTCAATCATCCTCATATCCTTAAATTTAGCCTATGCCTACCTCAACAGTCAAAAGTGGATTTTAATCCTTATTTCAATACCTTCAAGGGCTATCGGTTCCCGCTGGGTGTGCGGTATGTGGTGGTTCTTCGCCGTGATAGTCTGTCAGACGTACATCGCCCAGCTGTCAGCGTCCATGACGACAGCCATGGAGAACGAACCCATCAACAGCGTGGAGGACTTGGCTAATCAGAACAAAGTGCTGTACGGGTCCATCGAGAAAGCCACCACATATCTGTTCTTCAAGGTATGATTTTGATGTGTAGTTAAAAACTGATCTTTTTCACTAATTGCTTTATGTCCTTTTTGCTAAGAAGTAAAGTTCAAAGTTGGAACGGATTCGAATACTTAAAGATAACTCATGGTCTTTTCAAGTACATTTTAGTCCCTATAATAATATAACTAACCATATACAGACAATAGACATGTACTCAAGAACTCCACATTTAGTAGAGTTCTTGAGAATAAGCTTCGCAAACATTGTCCAAATTATTATGTGGCTTGATCAACACTCAACGCCATGAAGAAAACGATAGCTATAGCTAAACTTTAACAAAACCTAACCCTAGCAGCAAAGCTTATTTTTAATTACATTTTAGAATTCCAAAGACAAAATGTACCAAAGAATCTACGAGAATATGGCAGCGAATCCCGCAGCGTTAGTCGACAGCAACGACGAAGGAGAGAGGAGAGTTGCGAACGGGGAGGGAAAGTATGCCTTCTTCATGGAATCCACCTCTATAGATTACAAGCTGAAGAGAGATTGCAGGCTTAAGAAAGTGGGGGGAGAGCTGGACTCGAAGGACTACGGTATCGCGATGCCCGCTAGTGAGTATAATACTGTTCATATTTTGTTCTTTATTAATTGCTAGAATGGTAGGTAGAAAGTTTTTTTCTAATTTATTTTTAACACAATATGTACTATATCTATCTATATCTATAGTATCTACAAATAGTAACCGCCGTACTCAGAGACATTTAATTAAGATTAACCTTCAATTTAATTAAGAGATTGACTTATAATGTATGGGGCTTATGTCAAAATTTTGAATTAATTACATGTAACTTGCAAGTAATTAATGTTCCACTCTGAGTGCGGCAGTATGTCAATGATATTTAATTAAAACAATAAAAAACTCTAATATTGTCATAATCTTCTATCTCGGCAGTTTTCAAGTAAAAAGCTAATGAGCTAGATCAAAATCGTTTCATTCTTTCGGGACCTACACAAAACTGCAAACATCCCGCTTTATAAGACGAGCAGAACTTACAATACTGCTGGTGTCGACGTGAATGAAACGATTCACATGTCGCTTTCCTCTGATGCTATTACTTTAAACGGGTTTCCTGCGGATGAAATATAGCAAACACGCGTACAGCAACTAAGCAAGGTTACAAAGTGACGTAGACAAATGATTGCGCCCTGCGGCCCTACGTAGGTCGAAAAAGTCCCTACACGTGTAGCCCTATATACTGCCCTTAGAATAAACAATCTTATGTTCCTCATGAATAGATACTGCGAAGTTCAAGTGTGAAAGAAATGTATCATTAAAACAACAAAGGGAAACTTTTTCTTTGTTCTTCGCGAAGATACAAGCGTTACCAAAATTTCCCTTAATGATTCTATGACTAGGTATGTCAGTAGTTGTATAAAAATCCTGTCTTTAGTATCCAAAACACTTTTACTCTTATAGTAGAGAGCTGAGAGCCTAATATTTAATGTTATCAGTTTCTTAATGTAAAAAGGCGTAGAGCTATATTAATTTCCCTATTTCCAGATTCCCCCTTCAGGTCACATATAAACACAGCAATCTTGGAGCTGAAAGAAATGCAGCTATTGGACAAAATAAAAGCTAAATGGTGGGAACAGAAGAACGGAGCCAAAGTGTGCGAAGTAAGTGAAATAGAGTTTGAAAGTACTAAAATTGTAGTTTATAGCTAAAATAATTTATTTATTTTAAGGTAAAACTCGTAAAACTTAATTTGTACATCTATAAGCCATTCGCTAAACATAAATTTATGATAGTAAAACTAACAATGTTGCAATTGCAAAAGGATGCAAACAAATTTCTGCAGGAGAGCTGTCTGTTATATTTTGTTAATTATATTTTGTTTTGTAAAATAAGTACTTATCTGTATTTTTATAGCTTATGAGCTAGACAACAATAGTCATACATTTAAATTGTTGTTCTTTTTGTAACCAGGAAGCGGCTGACGAGAACGACGTAGAAGGTGATTTGGAGTGGGAGAACCTGATCGGTGCGTTCCTGGTGCTGATCGTGGGACTGGTCTTCTGTCTGTTCATCACCGCCATAGAATTCATGAACGAAGTCCGGAACATCGTGGTCAGGGAGGGAGTAAGTATTACCAACAAATGTATAGTCCAAACTGAGAATCGAGACATTCGAAGTCAACATTTTTCCAAAGACCTGCATGCCTCGTTTCACCGCTTGCGCTATGTTGTAATCGATAGAGTTGCGAGCCAAGCCAGACAGTATAAAAATTATAAACTCTTAAGTAGCCCGCAAACGATCAAATTGTTTGTCAAATTTTACGTGTTTGTCAAACAGTTTGATAGTGTACACTTGTACAGCTTTGTTTGAAGCGTTTGTCAAACAAAATACGTGTTTGACCTGTTTGAAGAAAATTTGGATTTGCGTAGCGTTTGACAAACGTGTTTGAACGTGTTCCGCTGTATTTGTCAAACAAGATGTCATGATCTCATACCGATTCTAGCTAATTTTTTGACAAACTTGTTTGATGCACGTTTGTTCGTCTGCGCTACTGTTTGATGAAAACGTTAATTACATCAAACATGTTTGTCAAACAAATTTGATCGTTTGCGGGGTACTTTAGGCCGGCCATAGACTAACCTCATCTTGCAGTCCGACACCGATGCGGTTGCCGCATGGCTTTCTGCAGTTTCCATACTAAATTCATATCCGCAATGCACGGAGTACGGACTCTTCTTTTCGGACGGACGGAACGGACTCTTTTTTTAGCGGTCGGAGCAATCATTCAATGCGACCGCTCTAGAGCAGTCGGTCCCGACTCCTGAGTCCCGACTGCAACTTGAGGTCCGTCTATGGCCTGCAGCCTTACTGAAGATGATATATATCCATCTATACTAATATTATAAAGAGGTAAACTTTGTTTGTTTGTTTGTTTAATTGTAATGAATAGGCTCAAAAACTACTGGACCGATTTAAAAAATTCTTCCACCATTCGAAAGCTACATTATTTACGAGTAACATAGGCTACATTTTATTTCGGAAAATGTAGGGTTCCGTAAGATATTTGGGTTTTTCTGACACAAGGTGAAAAAAATCAACCAGAAAATTTACTTATTTTGCGTACGCTGCCTAAACCATACAATGTTCTAAGTAAATGTAGATCTTTTAAATATCTACAAAAAAGTCCGCGACACACTATACCTATCTATGTCAAGTGAGGTACAACAACCATTATTTTATTTAAAAATCTTGATTTTTTTTTTGGACTACATTTAAACGCATTTATTTTACTCATGCTATTAATCTTTATCAAAATGAATTATTTCATCACTAAGTACAGTTTATGTAGATAATATTTGGTCTTTGAATGATTAAAATTGGACGTTTGGTTTAGAAGTTATGGCGAAATTAAAAATTGCGATTTACGCCCGTTTCGCGAAGATTATGACCGGCCCTGCAGCTGGTGAATTGGCTCATATACCAAGAATACAAATGATCCCTACTGATTTGCCTATACCCTTCAAAAGGCTCCAATTTCCTGTAAAAAATTATTTTACACTAACGATAAATATTATGTAAATCCCAGGGCCAAACATTCAAATTAGTAGGAATAGATTTATGAAAAGAATGTTTTGCTCTATCACGAGTCGGGATTCCCGACCATCAGTATATTTTGTTACCTGAAAATAACTTAACGTCAATTAATGTTGTTTATAGAAAAGCTTTACAATAATCGCTTTAGTTATCTATACATATAATAAAACTGTAGAAATGACGATTCTGTACATTAAAGATATCCAAAAAATAATAAGCGGAGGGTGTCACTACATCGCTATACAAGCCAAAAATGTGGTCAGTTTTTTTGTCTGTCTGTCTGTCTGTCTGTCTGTCTGTATGTTTGTTCCACTATCATACGAAAACTACTGATCCGATTTGAATGCGGTTTTCGCAGATATACATATTTGTCTTCTTCCAACTTAACATCTGGTGTATAAAAAAATTTCCCGCCACCCCTCTAAAGGGACGAAAGAGGGGGTCAGATTTTGTACAAGACTTTTTCTTTAACACGAAAACAACTGATCTGATTTGCATACGGTTTTCGCAGATATATTTGCCTTCTTCCAACTCAATATCTGGTGTATAAAATCACCCCCTGGTGTTACATAACATTTTTTCCCCCACCCCTCTTAGGGGACAAAAGAGGGGGTAAGATTTTGTATGCCGATGAAGTAGAAATACATACTTTAAATGGCAAAACAACGTTTGCCGGGACAGCTAGTATAAAATAAAATCAAAGATTGTTACAGAAGTATACCGTTTCTGCTTATTTGCATCTAATAAAATATGTAATAATCCTGCCCTTAAAATCTAAATGTTTCCGATAACATCGTAGATATATACACGTTATCGAATGTACGCCTTAAGTACAATAAAATAATATGTTCGTCACTCCTACGTCACAATTGTCACAATAATAACTAACAATGATTGTTCTATTCAACTTTTCTTTGAAGGCTCTGTAAAAAGTGATTACAAAGATCAGCGTAGTGTACTTTGTATCTACACAACGCAGATATTAACTAGTGTTTTCTTAGAACTAGGTGCATAGTTAACTTCTGTGTGTTATAAGCATTTTTGTTAGGTCAAAAATAAAAAAAATAAAAAAATCTTTATTAGCATAAATTGAGTAGGGGAGACTGGGGCTGGAAGTTCCCGGGGTAAGTTGTTCTGACAGTTATAACTTTGTAAAGGAAAAAGATATCAATACTCGTGAAGTGCGTCGTTTAAGCATCAGGTGACGCGCCGCGTTGGCGGCCATTTTAGTTGCTCTGACGGCGGCGGTTGAGTGGCCGTGCACACCGGCTATTAGAACACCACCTTAGTAAATATTTTCGTATTTAATCTTTTTGGTCTATTTTTATTTATTATTGACCGATTTATTTGCGTCTTTACTATTTAAGAGTGGCATTAGTTAGGTATCTTATAGTTTGAATGTTTTTTCAATTGATTTCGTTAATTTATTTATTTTACAATTTTTATACAAAAACTCAATTTGGGGCTACAAGTTCCCTACTAAAGGGGCTGGTTGTTCCTCGAAATAACTTATCTTACTTGTCTGACACGCCAGAAAAAAATGCATTGGCAGAAGAACAGGCAAGAAAAAAAGCAAAGAAGAACAAAGGCATTACAATCAAGGGAAAATAAAACAACAGTAATTAAGGAAAAGGCAAAGGCAAAGGAAAAGCTCAAGAAAAAGCTAAACGAAGAGTATTAAAGAAAGCGAGAGTTTTGTTGTGATAAATATTCTTTTTTTTTTTGGAGTTGATAGCACTGAATTAACATACAATAAATAAAACTTTAAAATCGGCCAAGTGCGAGTCGGACTCGCGCACGAAAGGTTCCGTACCGTTGTAGAGCAAAAATAGGCCAAAAAATATGGTTTTTTGTATGGGAGCCCCCTTAAATATTTTTATTATTTTATTTTATTATTAATTATTAAAGAACACATATTATAATAAAGGATTTTGTGAAAATTTCAAGTATCTACTTGTTGCCATTATTGATAACGAGCAAAAAAGGTCGAAAAAATCACGTTTATTGTATGGGAGCCCCCCTTAAATATATATTTTATTTTGGTTTTAGTGTTTGTTGTTATAGCGGCAACAGAAATACACAATCTGTGAAAACTTTAGAAGTCTAGCTTAAGCGGTTCTTGAGATACAGCCTGGAGACAGACAGACGGATAGACAGACGGACAGACAGACGGATAGACAGACGGACAGACAACGAAGTCTTAGTAATAAGGTCCCTTTTTTACCCTTTGGGTACGGAACCCTAAAAAATGACTATTTTATTTAAAAGAAAACTATATTATTCTCATATTTTACACAAGCGGAACAATTTGCCTCACATATGGAACAACTCGCCCCAACGCGGGGTTGAATGTTCCCTTCCGAAATTTTGCAAAAATATGCCTGTAGAAAAAAACTATTAAGATATTGGCATAAATGACTATACTATTACAGAGATAGATTAAGGTTCTTTAATAGATAAAAATATTAAAAATTAATCATATCATTTTCATCATACAATTCCATGTTATTTTAAAATCGGAACTTTCAGCCCCGGTCTCCCCTACAGGTGAGCATTTCAATCGTCCAAACTAGGCGCAGCCTGTCTTATGGAGGAATTTCTTGGATTACAACAAATAAAGGTTGCGGCTTACAACTTATAAGTAAATAACAATGAGGTATATTCGATAGAGATCAACTACGATAACATGGCGCGCCCCTCCGAAATTCAAAACGTTTGAAGTGCGTTGTCAAAACGTTTGAAGTGCGTTGTCTTGCGCGGTCGGCTAGTTATGATTAGTTGACCAACAAAACGTGTACTGTGATTGGTTGAATACTTACTGCATACAAACTCATTCATAAGGATATGACTACACACATTGAAACAGTCATTTGGAGGGGCGCGCCATGTTATCGTAGTTGATCTCTACATTGTATTGTATAAACAGACTTTGTAGCCCAGTAGGGTTAGTTCAGCCTTGTATGGGAATCTGAAATTAATTATAGTCAGAAATTTTTTGAACTTGTGTTTCATAATTAGCTTAAATTCAAAAACTCGACCAACCCCGACGTGTGCGTTAGCCGCCATATTGGTTTGAAGATCAAATCTTTTTTTAGACATATCTCCTTTATTTAATATTTTTTTACGAAAATGATAAGAACTAAATTTGTTGTAAATTTAATTTTCTACATTTTGAGTTCTTATAATTTTCATTTTAAAATCAATATTTACGGAGATAAATGCAAAAAACAAGTCAAAGTATAATTTCGCTTGTATTTCAATTATTATCGAATTTAGCGAAAATAATTATAAAAACAAAGTTGTTGGTGATAGATCATTAAATTTCCTACAAATTTGATCTTTATGAATTTTTTGAGAAATCAATATCTAATCAAATCAAATCAAATCATCTTTATTTCGGGCATCGGAGGCCCATATAACAAATACCTTAAATCTAACATACATGTTTACCTACTAACATTATAAAGGCGAAAGTATGTGAGTTTGTGAGTTTGTGACTTTGTATGTTTGTTACTTCTTCACGCTTAAACGGCTGGAGCGATTTCGACAAAATTTTACAAGGAGGTAGCTTACATCCTGGATTAACACATAGGCTACATTTTTTACCGACTTTCAAAATGGAGGAGGTGTTATGTTAATTTTTTTAATTACTTATATGTCCAACGATGACTGCGCCGTTTGTGAACCGATTTTCAAAATTTTGCCGTCTTCTGCTTGGGGCCCCCAAACCGCCTCCCCACTTTTCCTGAAACTGTTGCTTTTAACGAAACAAAACACGTCGTTAGTGCTGAGTTTTAATTCTCCTTTTTAGGAACAAACTAAGTTATTAATTATAAAACTGAATTTATTCTAACCTAAACTAAACATACAGATATTGAGAGTCATTTGATTCATAGGCTTTCGTCCCGTCTCCTACTTGGGGGGGCTGCGCCCCCCGAAACCCCCCCATTCCCCTCCTGGTAATGTTACTTTTAACGAAACGGTGCATCGCGTCATTAGTGCTGAGTTTTAATTCTCCTTTTTAGGAACAAACTAAGTTATTAACTATAAAAGTGGATTTATTCTAACCTTAACATACAGATTTCGAGTGTCATTTGATGTCATTTCGTCCTATCTTCTACTGAACCCTAGGAGTGCTGCTTATCACAAAACAGTGTCTTCCATCAAATTTCCATCTCTCAGTCATCAAAATTGAAGTTTCCGATGATCAAACTCAATTTGTTTTGTCTCTAATACTATTTACCTATTACAACACAATTTAGTTTACCTAATTACACCTAATAAATCGCGGGTAGCACCGCGGGTCACAGCTAGTTATATAATAAATACCTTAAAAACTAACATACATATTTTATATTCACTTATAAACTAACACAGCTGTCACTAATTGTTGCCGGCGACGTGACTCGACGCTTCGTTCCGGAGTCTCCCCCGGAACCTCCGGTAGACTACATCCATCGACCAGAACTCCGGCGCCTCGAAAGTCTACAGAAGATTCGTCGGTACTCTCACCACAAAGGAGCTAAAGTTAACCTTGTGGCGAGACTGCAGACGCTCGACCCTTATGCGCAGTGTCGTCTTCTTCTGGATGCTCCTTTTGCTTTTTTTTGGATTTAAGCTCCTACACCTACGGTAAATGTACCGGGACCCAAGCGACTGGAAAAAACTGAATATTTGTGATCATGAATTAGACCTTTTAACAATTACGGCACAACCTACACCTGAATAATTATTAAAAAATGACCAAGTGCGAGTCGGACTCGCTCATGAGAGTTCCGTACCATTATAAGGCAAAGATAGACAAAAATTTGTGCTTTTTGTAAGGGAGCCCCCCCCCCCCCCCTAAATATTTATTTTATTTTAATTTTATTATTAATTATTAAAGTACAAATACAATTAAATATTATTTTATGTATATTTTAACTGTCTTAGTGCTGCTATTTTTGATAAAGAACAAAAAAGGCCACTAAAATCCTGTTTGTTTTATGGGAGCCCATCAAATATTAAATATAATATGTTTTTTAGTATTTGTTGTTATAGAGGGAAACAAAATCTGAAAAATTCAAGTCTCTACCTATCGCCGTTCTTGAAGCCTGGAGACAGACAGACGGACAGACAGCGAAGTCTTAATTTAAATTGTGGTTTATGAAAAGAGCTACAAGTTTATTTCTGGTTTTTTTTTCTGTATTTGACAATAATCGCGATACAGGTCGAACAGGTCAAAATTATACTTTGACTTGTTTTTTGCAGTTATTTCCTTAAATATTGATTTTACAATAAAAAATATAAGGATTAAAGTTGTAGAAAATCAAATTTTCGACAAATTTGATCCTTATCATTAGCTTAAAAAAATAAAAAATAAAGGAGATATAGCTAAAGAAAGATTGGACCTTCAAACCAATATGGCGGCTAACGCACACGTCGTGGCTGGTCGAGTTTTTGAATTTAAGCTATTTGTGTTCTCCTCTAAACACTGGTGCAAAAAAAAAATCTGACTATAATTAATTAAAAAAAAAAATCTAACTCTACTGGGGTATTGAGGTATCGCAGCTACTGCAGTTACTGAGTAAGGTATTTGATTGTAGCGTAAAGGTATTTGATTATAGTGTTCGAAATAACCTCATGTTACATTGTGCTAACCAACCCGATACCCAGAATCACCTCAAACAGAGGAATGCTTGTAATTCTGATTGGCGACAATTTTGTGACCCACTTCGAGACTTGAGAATAACCGCCTCTATCGAGTTCAGGCGACGTGTCAATTTAGCAATGGAGCCGATTATTTCAAGAGCAAAATATTAGTGTCGAGTATTTTTTATAAAGGTCGTATCAATCATATTCGCGATGGGAACAAACAAATGCGACGTACGAGACGTTACGCTAAAGAGCTTTGAGGATTTGTCAAAAATGTTGCGAGGGCAAACGCTGAATAGATTTTCGCTCCTCAAAGCACACGATTCCACAGTCCACACAGCTCGCCTGCAGAGTACACATATTAAGTTCAAACTTAAAATAACTTCACGAAACCTAGTCTAGCGACGCGTCTATTACTGTGACCGTGACCGTAACATATCAAAAGTGTGCGCAAGCCTACGAATAATAAAAACATGTTTACAAACTTTACATGAATGTTACCATATTATTGTCACGACAAATAATTTGTCGATCTCACCCGTCAAGGGAATGTCTGTGAAACCCCCAAATGGGAGTCTGATCGCAGTTACCTCAGATCTAAATCCACCTTCATGTTTATAATACGTCCATCTCTTTTCAGGTGTCACATAAGGAAGTGTTCATAAAGGAACTCCGGGCGTCGTTAAATTTCTTCCAACTGCAGAAGCCGGTTCTGCGGAACCCGAGCCGAGCTCCATCGATAGATTCCACCAGCACCACAGAGAACAGAAAGCAGTATTCTAAGGCTATAGAGAACTTTCTCGACTTGGAAAAAGATATGCAGTAGTCTAACTGTTTTTGTAGTATATAGTAGTTAATCTTTTTGTCACAATATTTTTATTAACAGGGCGGATAAAGCAAAAAATTAAATATCGTCCTTCTCTCTTCAGTCTTCACACTCACGCCCCACACTGGTCCCAAAGTAAAATAATTTAATAATTTAAAATAATTAAAGAGCATTCATTATGCCAATGTTACTTACAATGGCACATTATTAGGTGATTTGGCAAATATTACCTTTATTCTTATAATTTGGTTGGGTAAACGTTAATGCTTAGCACAAACCTACGCGACCACGCGACTGCGAAGCGGCAGCTTCAATACAAAACACACATTTGACAAGTTGTCAAATGTGTGTTTTGTATTGACGCTGCCACTTCGCAGTCGCGTGGTCGCGTAGGTTTGTGCAAAGCATAATAACTCTAATTTATACGGCAACTATAAGGCTTCGAAATATGTTCATCTTATAGTGGCTAGTTACAAGGCTTTTAATATGGTCAATTATTCTTATAAAAGTAATGCACAAGGTAACTATAATGCTTTTAACTTATAGGGGCATTTAATAAGACATCTATCCAACAAACGAATGCTAACATTTTATATGACCTTAACAAGGATGAAAGCAATCCCTATTCTCTTATACAGTGATTATAAAGATATTATTCTCTTTAAGGTTACAATAAAATGCTTTACATAACTAAATTCGCCATTTTAAACGTACAAAAGATTGTGTGAAATTGTTGCGGAGCGGGATAATCGGCCAAGTGCGAGTCGGACCTGCGCACGATGGGTTCCGTACTTTCATAGAGGGATTCGAAACAATGGAAGAAGTTGAAAAGGAGCGATGGTTACAGAAGAAAAGTAAAAAATAAAACAATTCATTTGATAATCACGTATCTTTGATAATATTTCAAACTTAAAATTAGTGCACAAAAGTGAGCTAAAGTATCCTTATAAAGAGGTCTCTTTCAGCCAACCCAACTACAGTGGAAAAAAATCATTTTATATAAAATATACGGAAATAACACTAGCTAGGTGCGATTTTTTTAGTGTGAAAGAAACCCTAACTATATGTAAAATGGCGATAGCATAATAAACAATTGATGCCGTTATAAAGTCTTTACTCTCATAGACTCCTTATAGACGATGAGTGAATCCTGTTGTTCTTTTAAAAGCACTGTACTTAACTTGACTAAATAATTAATGACGTTTTTAGCACAAAAACAGCTTAAATTCAATACCAAAACACACAGCGTATAACATTTTATCATGCATTTAAATTCCCATACACTTTTCACTATAAACGAGCACTAAATCAGGTAAATAAACTATACATAAAATAATGACTTATCGTTTACTTGACAGTAAAATGGCTGACGTTTCTATTTCTTCTTCAAGCTGTTGCGAAAATGTAAATCACTTATGACGGCAAAAAGGGGTAACGGATTTTAAGAGCCTTTGATTTGCCGCATTGAGTTTAAACTCCTTGTATCGGACAATAATATAACACGTATAAGGGTGATCGCCCGTATTAACGCTTTCCATAATATGTTTCTTATAAGTTGAAGTACCTTGTTCTTTGAAATTATATAACACGTATAAGGAAAAAAGCGGACAATAAAGCAACTGTAAGGAAGGTATAAGGTTATTATCTTTATAAATTGTGCCCAAATGCACCCTTATTAGCGATAATACGACTCCTATAAGAATATTATTTTTGGCTATATAAGCCACAACAAGAGCAATTTTTGTTAGTTGAGTAAACATTGTTTGGTAATGACTCATTGCCTAATTACCTCTATACTTGGAAAATTATGATTTTGTCCATACAAAAAATAATTCATATTTTTTTATCTGTAGATGAGGCATATTTGAAATAAACGACATCTATAAAAGTTACTTGTAATTGCATCAGATGCTACAAAAAAATCAGCTTCATCCACTGACCAAAAAAAATAAATAAAGTGCCTGTAGCTCTAAAAGGCACAAAAATCGCAGTTGAATGTGTATGACAAAAATGTACGACAAGAGTCCCTCTATAAGCTATGCTATGATTTATTTTGAATACGTTCGAATCTTGGATGAAAATGACAAAATTATGATTTCGTCCATACAAAAAAAAATCATTATTTTTTATCTCCGTAGATATTTGAAAAAAAACGACATTTATAAAAGTGACTTGTAATTGCATCAGCTGTCTACAAAAAAAAATATCAGCCTGATCCGTTGACCTTCGATCCGAAAATTCTTAATGTCCCATTTATTTTACTTTGGGACCAGTGTGCGCCCGGAAAATATTGAATTGTAAGTGCGCCGCAGGCTGAAAAAGATTGGGAACCCCTGGGTTAGACGTTAAATGATGCTTAATTAATAGACATAATAATATGATAGCAATAACGAATGAAATAATTAAATGTGCATTAGTAATAAAAGTGTTATCATAATGTTGCCTCATTAAATATGTAACGGGACTTTTAGGTGATTTACTGAATTAATTATTGAATTTATTTAAAAAAATCGAGTTTTTTTTTTCAGAGAGAAGCCTTGTGTACCTGAGGTCTTAACAAAACTTAAAGAGTAAAATACTTTTAATTTTTTAGCATCTACCTATATAGGGAACTAGCGACCCGCCCCGGCGCACACTGGTCCCAAAGTAAAATAAATGGGACATTAAGAATTTTCGGATCGAAGGTCAACGGATCAGGCTGATTTTTTTTGTAGACAGCTGATGCAATTACAAGTCACTTTTATAGATATCGTTTTTTTCAAATATGCCGTATTTACAGAGATAAAAAATAATTTAAAAAAAATTGTATGGACGAAATCATAATTTTGTCATTTTATTCCAAGATTCAAACGTATTCAAAATAAATCATAGCACAGCTTATAGAGGGACTCTTGTCGTGCATTTTTGTCATATACGCTCAACTTCGATTTTTGCGCCTTTTAGAGCTACAGGCACTTTCTTATTTTTTTGTCAGCGGATGAGGCTGATTTTCTTTTGTAGCATCTGATGCAATTACAAGTTACTTTTATAGATGTTGTTTTTTTTTAAATATGCCTTATCTACAGAGAAAAAAATATGAATTATTTTTTGTATGGACGAAATCATAATTTTGTCATTCTATTCCAAGATCCAAACCTATTCAAAATAAATCATTGCACAGTTTTGTCATAGACACTTAACTGCGATTTTTGTGCCTTTAGGAGCTACAGGTACTTTAATTTTTACTGTTTTGTATAATTCATTTCTGAGTATTTCATATAGTTTTTAATAAATATTGTTAAGGATAGACAAATAATAATGTTTTCTTTATTGACAAGTAACTCTTTCTAATGTCTTATACATAAAAAAGCCTATATATACTAAAACTAAACAAATTAAAGTAGAAATCTCAAAACTGTGCAATGATTTATTTTGAATAGGTTTGGATCTTGGAATAGAATGACAAAATTATGATTTCGTCCATACAAAAAATAATTCATATTTTTTTTCTCTGTAGATAAGGCATATTTAAAAAAAAAAACAACATCTACAAAAGTAACTTATAATTGCATCAGATGCTACAAAAAAAATCTGCCTCATTCGCTGACAAAAAAAAATAAAGTGCCTGTAGCTCTAAAAGGCGCAGAAACCGCAGTTGAGCGTCTATGACAAAAATGTACGACAAGAGTCCCTCTATTAGCTGTGCTATGATTTATGTTGAATACGTTTGAATCTTGGAAGAAAATTACAAAATTATGATTTCGTCCATACAAAAAATAATTCATATTTTTTTTCTCTGTGAATAAGGCATATTTGAAAAAAACAACATCTATAAAAGTAACTTGTAATTGCATCAGATGATACAAAAAAAAATCAGCCTCATCCGCTGACAAAAAAAATTAAAGTGCCTGTAGCTCTAAAAGGCGCAAAAATCGCAGTTGAGTGTCTATGACAAAAATGTACGACAAGAGTCCCTCTATAAGCTGTGCTATGATTTATTTTGAATACGTTTGAATCTTGGAATAAAATGACAAAATTATGATTTCATCCATACAATTTTTTTTTAATTTTTTTTTTATCTCTTTAGATACGGCATATTTGAAAAAACGACCTCTATAAAAGTGACTTGTAATTGCATCAGCTGTCTACAAAAAAAAATCAGCCTGATCAGTTGACCTTCGATCCGAAAATTCTTTATGTCCCAGTTTGGGACCAGTGTGCGCCCCTCATTAATATGCCATGTGAATAATTAGATGCATCTTTGTGATATATTTTTTTCTATATACAAAATTTTAAGATATCGTGTTTTCGCTTGAACAGACCCTCACAAATATAATGTAGTATATCTATGTTTAAAATTGAAACAATTCGTGGCTTGCTATCAAGTATAAAAATGAATGATAAAGTAGTCAATTTTGCTTTCTACGCCCCCTTAAATAAAGTAGATAATATACTTAACGTTCTACGTGTACATGTACATCTAATCACATTTTTACTGTTTAATTATGTACTGGATTAAGATCGAAAAGAGATAAAGATAAGATAAAATTAATGTATTTTATAGTGATTAGTGTATAATTAATTCAAAACAACAAAATCAATAATAATCTTATTCATTGTCATGGTATTGTAATTAAATTAAACTTCCTGTAATTACGCTGCAGATTAGTTCTTACAAAGCAAGCACAAACAGATTTCTTTTTATTTTATGCACCATTCATAAAACCAGTAGTGAGCTGCAGTGGTTGAATGTTATTTTCTTAAGTTTTTAGGTACCGACATACCGATGAAACACTGATATAAAGCTAATGACTTATGACGTCACATCTTGATATACGCGATATCACCTGTAAATCCCACTACGTAATAGCTGTGAGCTGTGACAAAAAAAACATCTTCATGATCATCAGCTTAAAATTACTATCCTCCGCTAAAGGTAGCCTCCCTTGACGAGCGCCAACCATGGGCACTTTAACAAAAGTAATTTTAATAATGATAATATAATAATATCTATGGACGCTTCACACCACGTCAGTCTGGCCCCGTGGTAAGTACCTGGAGGACTTGTGTTACGGGTACCAGACAACGGAAATATATTTAATACTTTTATACTATACATATATTTAAGATTTTTATTAGGTATATTATACACATATTTAATACACAGCCATGACCCAGGAACTATGAAAACTTTTTGTTCCGTCGGTGGGATTCGAACCCGCGATCCCCGGCTTGAGCTACCGACAGCCCACCCACTGAGCCACAGAGGTCGTCTGTATTTTGTAAAAAGGTCTAAAAACACCACAATCATCATTGTTTAATGTTTATAAATTAATCCTTCGATCGCGGAAAAATGAGACACAATGCCTTACAGGAGTTGAAGCGTTATATATGTCCTTTCATCGGAACTCTAATTACGAGTAAGCTCAACACGTAAAGTGAGCTCAAAAAGGGATACGAAATTTAATCCTTACTCCTCGTGTAGGCCCACTTGCGCCAATCCGGCTTACTCGCTAATCCTGTGTTAAAATATCAATCATTCTCTTTCCCACGTATGAAAAACGAGAGTAACAGCATGTCATTTAATCTCGGATTTCCTTGAACCCATGTTGGTGCTGTGGGCCTTATGATATTGATTTTGACATTTTGTTTACACATTTACCGACTGGATGTACGTGTCAAATCAAAACAAATTATGGGAACGGGAGTCGTGAGGATCAGCGGCTGTCAAAACATTTCAAACGACGAGCACATTACATTGCGTAATCTATAGACAAAGTCTCCACGCGGTTTCATCGAATACACGTTACAACCAAAACAAACTCCTGCGCAATCGAATCGCGAAAGAATTGCAAATGTATGCGGGCAGTGGCGCGGCTGCCACCGAATAGGATGGCCGTTACGTTCTACGCCGTGGCGCTTCTGGCCGCCACTGCTCTTGGCGCCTCTATTTCACGTGAGTATTCATCTATGATATTTCAATAAAAAAAACAGGAAGTTGCATCACTAGCGAATCTATTTTCTTGTGGGTTTTTTTTTTAATTTTCCGTTTTTTCTCAATCAACTCATCAATGAATTGTTATCAATAGAGATTTACATAATTATAATATTATTATGCACGTACCTAATATAATTAAATCTCCAATAAGCTAATCTTTGCAGTTATCTTCGTGATAACCTTTAACTTCTATCTAAAGAGTAAAGACAAAATATAAATAAAAACTTTGCTCCTACTATGTTGGATATTATAATAATATATTGGATCGAGTGTTTTGAAGTTCTGAATATTATTAATTAAAGTTTTCCTAATTCATATAAAAATTATTCTAAAACATTTTAATATCATCACCTTTATAAAATTATAACATTCTCATTTCTTACCCATTTGCATCATACAAAAAAATAGCGATAAGAAACATGAAAACGATAAGAAAACAATCCGTTGTGATTTTACAGATGATAATTCTTAAAAAAATAAGAAGATTACATTCTCATTGTTACAATTTCATTCATGTTAGATTTCAAATTTTATCTTATTCTAGAATCTAGGAGTATTAGTGGTATTGTATGTAACTTAATAAAAAATTATGCAAACCTGCGAATAATAATTTTATTATTCGTACCTACATGTTAATTAAATCGGCCAAGCTTGGATCTATTATTGGTTTTAGTTTTGGTGCGTACATTTTGCAACTTTTAAAGCAGTATAGTATTTTAATTGATGTAATTATGGTTAACTAGAAACAAAAGTTTGTTATAATATTACATAGACTTTTGCCGATAGCAGCTTCGTAAATAGTTTTATAATTATAAGTTTCTTAAGTCCGTAACCACTACTTGTAAAATTATTTTGTTTTCATAAATTGGATAAACTTTACCTAAACTTTCTTTGAAGTAAATAAGTAGCCTGTACTCATAATAAAGCTTCAATTACAATGTCTTTAGTTAGTTAAGGCGACGCCTTGATAATTTGGCTGTAGCGATATCGATTTTTCTCACCAATGACTAAAGCTAATAAATTAAAGTTCATTGTCAGTATTCATCATGTCTTTGTCTTTGAATTACCAATAGCATAACACGATTGGTCAACTTTTATAACACAGAATAATCAATCAAAAAGACCAATGTATAAAAAGAGATTCCTATTTTGCCAACAGAGGAGAGTGATTTAAGCTTCCAAAATTTGTACATAGATTGGTTCAAGCATACACTTTAATTTGCCCATAGCTTATATGAAATGTATATATGGTTTTTAAATTACGCGACAAAAACCATTTTGTCGCTTACGCCCTTTCTATTTTTTGCTGTTTCATTGGAAAACAAGCAATATCTAAAACATATCCAACACGGTTTTTTACTTTAACGCGTCCTTTAGGCGTCACCTTAATAGAAATTTCTAATAAATAGTGTTGTACTTGCTTGATATAAGAGTAATTAGAAAAGCTACGATTAATAAATATAAAAAAAATCGTAAGTTTCTGGTAACGAAGAACAGGGCCCCCGCTACCATATTATGACCATAATATTAATATTATACAGTGCAAATATGTTTGCTACTTTACCGTTTAAAGCTTTCCCAAACTTTTTTGTGTGGCGCCAATGGGCGATGGCCTGGTGAACTTGGTATCACTTTCCTACTAATATAAACCTTTCCTAGACTTCCACGAATATTTGAAGACTAAAATTAGCCAACTCGGTTCAACCGTTCTCGAGTTTTAGCGAGACTAACAAAATTGAAAATTCATTTTTATTTATATAGAATCTACATAAATAAAAATATATATTTATAAGTAAAAATAAAGTAGAGAAGAGCAAGAGTAAAGTTAAAGTGAACTAACTATTAATTATACTTAATTGTAAAGAAATGAAGAAGATTATGGTTGCGTCGTATCATGGAGGTCAAAAGTGAGAAACAGCACTTAGAAGAATAGGTTCACTCCTGAGAAAAATCTCTTAGGATTTGAATTGTTAATGGTTTGAGTTCCAAAACTAGAAAATATTTCTGAATTACTTGTGAGAATTTCTGTCTTTGTATTACACTAGATACAGTAAAATATTCGTGATTATATAATTATAAATGGCAATGTGTAAAGAACGAGCCTATCAATCTACTGAAAACCGCGAGAAACATCCAAACTAATATAATATTATTTAAAATGCAAAGTGTGTCTGTCTTTCTGTTACATCTTCACAACAACAGCGGTTTGCCGCTGAAGCGATTTTATTGTGGTATTGAGATACTTTGAGTCCCGGGAAAGGACAAAGGATACTTTTTATCCCTGAAAAAATTACGGTTGCCGCGCGACTAGCGAGTTTTGACGCAAAGAATTTGCGGGCGTCATCTAGTACACTATAATATTATTATATAATAATATGGCCCTTCCTAGCGCAAGCGAGCACAATAAGGATTGAAGGGCCAAACCTTTAAATAGGTTATCCGTCAAATCGGTCCAATAAAAATAATGATGTTGAGTAGCGGGACCACAAGAGATTGCCAAACGGCCGAAACACACGTACTCGCTTTGTGGCAAATGGCGTGTGTTAGTTCTTCCTCTTTAGATAAAGGTGTACCGGAGTTGAATACAAAGAATGAAGTCTCGTCTACTAGAATGGACAATGGACATGATAATTTTATTGACCAAAACAGAAATAAGTGAATAGGTTAGTGTATTAACCATTTATTTAGTCTGGAAGAGTCAAAACTGCACTAATAGAAATGAGATGTCTTCCTTACAATAATATTATGTTCTCTTCGTGTTGCCGGGTATAGACAGCAGAACCCGAAGCTTCGGCTTAGTCTTATCTATTGACTATTCCAATATTATAAAGCTGAAGAATTTGTTTGAACGCATTAATCTCACAAGGTACTTACTGGACTGATTTTATGTAATTTAGCACAGATATAGAGTATACCATCGGCTGCTTCTTTGCGGGAAATTGTGCGGTTTCCGCGGAATTCCTAATTCACGCGAGTGTTCTGTTATTACAGAACAAAAGAAAGCAGTTTTTAAAGTTTCCATTTATTGGTCAAAATAACGTGTAAATACATATTATTTGACGACTTTTATAAATCGACTACTAGCGGTCACTCGAGTAACCCACTACAAACGATTACTAGATAAGGAACCATGGTGTCCAAGTTACGAAAGAATAGGAATCGCAAACAGCACGCACGCTTAGCGAGTAAATACTGTGTTATGTATAGCGTTATATAATTCAGGCTGCAATAGCGGGGAAGTGGGTCAGATATCAGAATAAGGTTTAATTAATGCAGTAGAGAATATTTGAAATAAGAAAGAAACCTCTGAATTTCGACCGATTTCTAAACATAAACGAAAATTCGTTGTGGTAATAAATGGTACAGTCAGTAGTAGAAGAAATAGAGAACTAGAGTAGTATAAGGGCCTGTTTCACCATTTCCTAATAAGTGACGAATAGGCTATCCAGATTCATAGATCAAGTATGGAAAATCTGTCAAAAAAGTTGTGAATAGCCTATTCGGCACTTTATCAGAAAGTGGTGAAACAGGCCCTAAGAGTTTTAAAAGCTATCCCGAGTACTTAGTCAAGTTGCATTTGATAAATCCAACTTGACTAAGTACTCGGGTAAGTTGATGTTTCGACAGCGAATTTAGAAATCAAAATTTTATGGATTTGACGTAAGCGCATGACCAGCTTGACTATATTTTACTAATTTGCGAATTGCGACTTTTAAACTTTGACTTTGTTAAATTACGATAATTTTTATATTTACTTCGCTATCGAAATAATCTACTAAGTAGAAAACACAAAACTCGGAAGTGCGTAGAACGCACAAAACAGATATCTACTATCTAGATTCTAGATATTACAGAACACGCACAGGACATCGTAATAACAAACATTTAGGTCGTACAAGATAAATGCGGTCTTCCTGAGGATTTACCCAATCATAGCAAATGGTGATAGTGATGATTTTACAAGGCATTAATCCGCAGGTACAAAATACGATGATTTAGCCACACCCTTATAATTGACAACATTTCAAATATTTTTTGTGCTTGTTTTATGACGAAATATAAAAGTAGGGGTTAAATTAGGGGACCCATATTTTTATTTTTGAAAATGTGGTCATTTTCATTTATAAAACTTGGTTTTTAATTCTGATCATTCTAAAATGACTTAAGCGCCAAATGACGTCATTGGTACGGTTGAACAACAAAATACCTTTGCACGTCATATCTGATTTCTTAAAAAAACTGTCAGTACTGTCACTGACTTTGTGGTACTTTACTTTGAGGTTATTGAGGCTATGTTCCGAAATGTACCTGAATTTGTTATTGTGTTTAGATCTGCATTATTTTCGTTCCTACAAGCAAAGGTGTGTATCGTATCGTATTCTGCCGTACCAATGACGTCACAAGTGGATTTTTCGTTTTATTTTTTTTCTCGGAAATTAATTATTTAAAAAATCTGTTATTTTTTTTAGGACTTCGGAAATAAAAACAAAGAAATGGTATTTTTTATTTTTGATGATTAATTAAATGAAATGTGTCAATTCATCAATAAGGAGTGTTGAGTCAAAATATGACTAGGTAAATTGTAAAAATATTTTATAGAACTCAGTGCAATGTTGCGTTGAGTATTACTTGCATAAGCTGTTTTCTAAGAGCATTGACATAAAATCTGCAGTTTCGTAAATTATACCTATTTTATGCGTAAAATAAGAATTTAAAGTTTTATCAAGGGCAAGATTCACTACGACTTATTTGTTACAATTACAGGAATTATATTATGACATTAATAATTATTGATGTTGCTCATAAGTATAACACTCCCATATTGTGTACCATTTTCAGTGTATCTCCGCCCGCATCGGACTCCAAACCTGGACACCACCGACTTGAAAACAAGTCGTATTATACGGAATTTGAAACGTGTATGTACGTAAGTCGGTTTGTATAAACCGAGTGGTGGTGGCACTAATACACTGTAAATATTAATAAGTAGCACTACCTAGAAGTAGATTGTAGAATATATCACTACATAATATGACTAATATGTTGAACATAGCGAGAAAAGCAACAGTTGAAGGAGACAGATGCTCTTATCCTATCTTACTTTACATTTTTTGTAGTTAACTGCACTAATATAAGACGCAAATATATTTTTAAGACTCCTACTTATAAATATGATTTTGTAAAATTGTATGAAATATGACTTAATAGGAGCTAGTTATTTAGAGGAAAGGATAGCTTGTTTCTTGTAAAAGGATTTGGGGATAACAATCAAGAAAGTAAGGAAAAGAAAATCGATATGAATCGGGTTCTATAAACCCAATAATATCCACTGATACTAATAATAATAATATTGCACATAATAATAAAACATATAATTTATTCAAAGAATGTAGATAATAAAAAAAAAGACGGGTTGCACTCCGGGAGTGCCGGCAGAAGTGAAAACTTGATTATTAACGTTGTGCATTATTTTTTAACCCATTTTTTATGAAAATCGATTTAAAAAAAACGATCGTTTTAATTAATTAATCGAAACCCTTACAATCGATTAAAAAATATCGACAATCGAAAAAAAAAGCTGCTGTCAGACAGACTGTCAGACACTTCTCGCGACAGTTGTCTTGCAGGTGGAAACGCGGCCTTAATCAGCGCGTCTGCTAAAGAACTCATTTCCCCGACTGTACATTTCTGCTTAGCACAATTTTCCCCGACTGTACATTTCTGCTAAACAACTCATTTCCCCGACTGTACATTTCTGCTTAGCACAATTTTCCCCGACTATACATTTCTGCTAAACAACTCATTTCCCCGACTGTACATTTCTGCTTAGCACAATTTTCCCCGACTGTAAATTTCTGCTAAACAACTCATTTCCCCGACTGTACATTTCTGCTAAACAACTCATTTCCCCGACTGTACATTTCGTTCGAGTTCGAGTTCGACACAAAACACTTCTCTCCAACCGTCTTACGCTTTTTCTATGGTTTTTCGATCAACACGAAAATCTGACGCGAGTTTCACAGTTTTTACCCATCCCACAAAAGTGCTCAACGCCGCTAAAGAAGTTTTCACTTCAATAATATAAGTCCGCAATTTTATTGTACTGTGATTGAAAATGTTTTATGTAATTACTAATTAGTTTTAACGAAAACTGCTTGTAATGTTCCATAATGTAATGAACCTGCTAACATAATAGGTGACATTAACATAGTGAATTCGCTTTTAATGGTGGATCTTGTTACATAATCTCTAGGATACCTGCATGCCTAGAAAACTTATTATTAAATCTTACTTAGCACTTGTTTGATTGCGTAGATAGTTACAATAGGATATATTACTGCAATGTTTTCACGCTAAAGTGCAGCATCAGCATGATAGACAGTAATAGTACCTACGGGATTACTAACAAGCTAATTTTTCGTGAGTGGCTTCATTTTGATAAGACGCCCAACTATTTTCTCTGCGAAAATTCTCGAAGTAGCTAACAGAGGTAGAAACGACAAAAGATGTCGATTTGGTGATCCTAAAATATTTATTACTAACAGGTTGGTTTAGTGTTTAATTCATGAAGCCCCAAGCGGCCACATCCGGCCGCGATAACAATGAAAAAGCTATTGTGTCTCGTTTTGCCACGACTGATGGGTTAATCTAAAGATAATTATCTAAATGATAGGAAAAAACCTTTGTCCTGCAAATGGTTTGATCAAAGAGTTCCCCCTTTTTCAACATGTATCGATGACGAGTCAAAAAAAAATAATTACAAACCAGCAGATTTTTTGTATATTTATATATATATATATATATATATATATATATATATATATATATATATATATATATATATATATATATGAAACAGCATTTTTTTTTTGTATGACCCCAGTGACACGAGTTTGCCCATGCAAAAAGTTGAAAAAAAAATTACTCTTTCAGCGCTGCTACTTTCACAGTGAACTCTATACAGGGGACTAATGCAACCCTAAATAATAATAAAGTATATACCCTGTATATACATAATATTTTAAATTAGCTCTACGTACGCGAGTCCCACGCAAACTTGGTCGATATTTTAGACAAAATACGTGTTTTTCATTTAGGATTGAACGCTAGACTAACATGTTTTCTACGCATAATGTTTTCTGAAGTGATCAGTGAGCCGAAAAATAGTCCTCTGACATTAACAATATTCTTAGGGTTAGACAATGAGTTATGGCTTTTAAGGGCCGATTTTTCAATCGTCAGATTTTTACCACTGGAATAAATTTGGCGTTTTGACAGATTTTATATGGAAAAAATGTCAAAGTGTCATATATTTTGTTCTCTAGGTAAAAGTTATCTGACGATTAAACAAAAAAGGGTCGAGAGCTTTCTTTATGATAAATATGTATAATGTATAGCTACTGATTTATTTTGTTATTTTTGACATAATTTGAACTATACTGTAGATCAAAATTCAAATAGTAGGTATAGGTATTTTTTGAAGCGACAAAAAATTGAAAGAATTATTACGCTAAGGTCGGAGCAGAGGACGCTACTAGCACATACAGAAAATCCGACAAAAATCCGACATGTTGCACACGTCATATCAAAATATTGACAGAAACGTTGTTAACAAAACTTTTTGTTTATAGTACGGGAGCCCTAGAACAATTTTTTTTTGATTACTTACTAATAAGCTAATTTTCCGTGAGTGGCTTCATTTTGATAAGACGCCCAACCATTTTCTCTGCGTACTGCGGACTCGCGTACGTAGAGCTAATTTAAAATATTATGTATATACAGGGTATATACTTTATTATTATTTAGGGTTGCATTAGTCCCCTGTATAGAGTTCACTGTGAAAGTAGCAGCGCTGAAAGAGTAATTTTTTTTTCAACTTTTTGCATGGGCAAACTCGTGTCACTGGGGTCATACAAATAAAAAAATGCTGTTTCAGCGTTACTACTTTTACAATGCATTCTATAATGGAGACATACACACCCTATTATCACGTTGTTTTATTACACCCTGTATAGTTAATGACGCAACAAGGTACCGATTTTCTTTAAATTTCTATCACAAATCGGCCAATTACGATGTCGACATGAATATTATAATGTTATTAACAATTGTCCACGGCTGAGCTGCTCTTCGTCATTAGAAAGTGTTGCGATAGATCTAAGCAAAGTAACATCATGTCAAAAAATAGGAAGTCAAAGGTACAATTATTATCACCTCGCTAAAGAAACTATGTAAGGTATGTTTATGTAAAATTATGGGAATTCTTTCACACTGTCGCCAATCTATAACTGTGTTTAGTGTTACGCGGTAGTATAAGTACGGTTTGCAGAAAATAGGTACAAACATTTATTATAAGTATTTTAAATTTATATTTATATTGGAAATAAAAATTGCAAAATATTGTTGTAGTAGTACTACTTATACTCGTATTTATTATTTACAAAAAGTTAAATTACTGGCAATGATCATTTTTCTAAATGAATATTTCTATAAAAATTATACTTAACTAAAATTAACAAAACTGTTCATTTTGTGTTCAGCCGATTTTGTGTAGCTCCATTATATACTTACTAGAAAAGTATAATATTATGCTGTAACTGTAAATACAATATTAATATTATAGTAGTAAAATAATTGCATGTTAGCTGTCAATGAATAATGAAAATGAAATTTTGTATGCCTTATGTAATAATTACGTATAAAATATTAAATAAGGTAAATGACTAGTAGATTGGACAGTACCAGTCATTGGAAAAAGCACAAAAACACAATATTTATTAATGTTGCTTTAAAAATTTCCTGTTTTTAAAGTAAAAGAACGCCTGTTTTTAAAGAAAAACAGTCAGTTTTTAAAACAACATTAATAAATATGGTGTTTTTGTGCTTTTTCCAATGTCTAGTACTGTCCAATCTACTAGTCATTTACCCTATAAAAAATATAAAAAATCGGAACAGTCCGAATTTGAAAATGGAACAATAGGGTAAACCGGGTGTAAGATGGTCCGTTGTGATTCCAGCGAGTCAAGTGGAGAGTTCGGCGTGCGGTCGCGTGTGGGTGACGGTCCACTCTCCGGCGATCCGCGTGACGGGCGCCGCGTCGGACCTCCTCGACGCCATTGAACTCAACTGGGACTTCAACGCGTGCTCCAATGTGCCCACACAGGTGAGAGAACTTTTGTTAATGAGAGACAGAGATTTCTGGATAAGAGCGTTTGACTCATTGTCAGGGTCATTAAAAGGGTTTTGATTGCAAACCCTTTCTTTCAGTATTCTCATTTAAATTTTACTTTTGTAGATTTCGACGGTCGGTTCGGTAAAATATCGTAGAGTTGGAAAACTTGAAAAAATTCTCATCTTCTTTTGTCTTTCTTTTATCTTTCATTGAAATTATCATCATTTACCTAGTAATAGCCTTTTTGCAAAATTCCATAAAACACTCGACCTAAAAATCATTAAGTTAATTTTACATTCAGTTTAATTTCAAAGCTAGCCCGATTTTCCGTACACCAAACATCTTATTTCGGTCCAATTAAGCCTTCAAACGCCGAGCCGCAATTGTTAGAGCCGGAATAGTTGGCCGCAGCTAAATAACATTGTACGAACTTCACGGCGGCAAACCGCCTCTAACTGAACGTATTTATGTCAAGTGCATTAGTAAAATAAATAGAACTGAAAACTCTAGGATAGAGAAGAGGTGGGAGTTTAATTCGAAAACAAAAGAGCACTTTATTAATATTAAAATAGGGCTTGGTGGGTGGGTTCAGAGCATAATAACTATTGTGGTCTATAATACCACCATAGATATCAGAAACAAACGAATACCACTATCATATCACCATGTCTCTCATCTCAGATATTATTCAGACATTGCTTACACAAATAATCATCAAACCTTTCAGAATCTTCAATGATTCAGAAATTTCAAAAAAGGTGAGTCATAAGCACATGGGGGACCTACGTAGTTTGGTCGAGTTATGTCAAACCCAGCCGACAGATATGTGACTTATACATTGAGTTGACATAATCCGAACAAATGACTTTGGTCCGTCAACTAATAGGTCTATCAGAATCTGATGGCAAAAAGTGCGAAAGTAAATTGACGCTAGCAATACCGGGGTAGTTGGAATAAAGCATTTGATCCTTTTTTTCCCTTATAGTGGCTAATTCTGTGTGTGTGAAACATGCAAATATATAAATTTATCCAATGATCAAGGATATTTTTTTAAAATCTGCTGTTTTTGCCATCAGATTGTGGTAGACCTATACCTATTAATTAACTAACAACTTCTCTGATAGTACCTACATAAAAGTGAAACACTGTAACACACACTACACTGATTAATAATAAAGTCTCATAAAAGTGAAACACTGTAACACACACTACACTGATTAATAATAAAGTCTCATAAAAGTGAAACACTGTAACACACACTACACTGATTAATAATAAAGTCTCATAAACTCTACCACATACAAACTTAGGTATGTTAATGGTTCCTTATAAGTTGTAAAAACTTGAAAATAATAAATTTTTATTCCTTTTATCATAAAATTTTAAAGAAAGTAGAATTTAGACCTAATTCACGCAATATGTTAATATTTAGGTAACGCACTTCAACCTTACGACATAGTATACCTGCATCGAATAATTTATAGAGCATTGCCCAGTTAACCTTGCTCTACTAACTCACTGCAATACACTATTCCTTAACGACAAAAAACGTAACATTAGCCTGGGGCAAACAATTTGATGTTTTCCTTACAACTTTGTTTACTTTTTGTTTCGATACAGATGAAGTAGTGAATATTTCCTTTAAGATTCTTGCCTTGTTATTGTTCAGCAGTTAATATAGTTCGGTCAAAGAGCGCGTAGAATTTTGTATCATCGTTACATTTTACTTTCACTCGACATTGACCAACATAATGATATCGCACTCCTATCACGTACATGTCTTAATGCAATAACAATGTTAATAGTTAATATTCATGCGCGAATGAATGAAACATGAAATAAGTGAACGTATTATCAAAGAAATTCATGCATCCGTCATGTCAATATATAAATTCAAGGAGTAATCTTTCGGCTGGGTTTGACAAAAACTAAAAAATCGGCCAAGTACGAGTTGTACTCGCGCACGAAGGGTTCCGTACCACTACAGAGCAAAAATAGGCTAAAAATTGTGTTTTTTGTATGGGAGCCCCCTTAATTATATAATTTATTTAAATTTTATTATTAATTATTTAAGTACAAATACAACTAAGTATTTTGTGAATATTTCAATTGCATATGTGTTGCCGTTATTGATTCAGAGCAAAAAATAACAAAAAATCACGTTTGTTGTATGGGAGCCCCCCTTAAATATATAATTTATTTTGTTTTTAGTATTTGTTGTTATAACGGCAACAGATACCTATACACAATCTGTGAAAATTTCAGAAGTCTACCTATAGCGGTTCTTGAGTTACAGCCTGGTGACAGACAGACGGACAGACGGACAGACGGACAGACATTGAAGTCTTAGTAATAGGGTCCCGTTTTTACCCTTTGGGTACGGAACCCAAAAAGCGACCAAATTACGTAGGTCTGTCATGCCAACGAATCAATTTCTTCGATAGTATGTAGTCGTACTCGTAACAATATTTGCAAAACAAACTTGTTGCCAACGTAGACCCTTCGCAAAGTAATGTTTTTGTTTTTGCTTTGTTGTTGTAATTTTTGTTGCTGTCGATACACGTGTAGTGAGATTGCGTCCGTACCGCACGTCCCGTCGCCTGACGGTCGTCATTAAGACCGTCATTACAGACGGAAGTACTGTAACAGCGGCGCTGCGCTAGGATTTTCACACTTTGCTACCCATAACGAAGAAGTGGGATTACTAGTAGATTATAACGCCACTAAGTTTAGATGCTTTTATAACTTCACTTTTTTTTGGGTTTTGAACAATGATATTCTATGTTACTAGAAACTCATTGGTTTTGAATGTCAAATGTTGCAAACAATATATAGGTCTACCCATAGATAAAGTATTATAGTATATCTATCGCAATTATTCGTAAATGGCATTTTTTTCCGATAAAATAAAGATAACATCATAGCTAAGGGTCTTGAAGATCTTTGAAGCAAGTTTGATGAAAAGACTTAGATTTAAGAATTAATTTAGGACATGCTCCGAAATAAATAAATAGATCAGAACGTATATGTAGAGTTTCATCTGTAAACTAAGATTAATTCGATTTAAGTTTAATTAGCTTTAGATTAAAACACTGGTCTAAATTATAAGCAGTTATTATGTAAGTCTTTAATATGTTGCACTGAAGCTAGGTCTTTTCTAATAATCGGCTAAGTGCGAGTCGGACTCGCGCACGACGGGGTTCCATACCGGTAGGTATAGAGCGAAAGTAGACAATAAATTTTGTTTTTAGGGTTCCGTACCCAAAGGGTAAAAACGGGACCCTATTACTAAGACTTCGTTGTCTGTCCGTCTGTCTGTCCGTCTGTCTGTCTCCAGGCTGTATCTCAAGAACCGCTATAGCTAGACTTCTCAATTTTTTACAGATTATGTGTATCTGTTGCCGCTATAACAACAAATACTGAAAACAAAATAAAATTAATATTTAAGGGGAGCTCCCATACAACAAACGTGATTTTTTCGGCCTTTTTCGCTCTATATCAATAATGGCAAGAGGTACTACTTGAATTTAATTTAATACTTGAATTTTTCACACTTTCTTTTGTTATATGTGTACTTTAATATTTTATAATAATAATAAAAAAAATTAAGGGGGGCTCCCATACATAAACTACAATTTGTAGCCTAGTTTTGCTCTGTATTGGTACGGAACTGGACTTTAAAGTCTATGCATATTCGATTCTTATCATAGATTTCTTTGTTGTAATTATGTGATTTTATTGTGTTTTCTAAAGCTTTTTGCCTGTCTTTTATTAAATCACTAGCGACCCGCCCCGGCGTCGCACGGGTATAAAATATATAGCCACTGAAAAAATGATTAAAATCAATAGCCTAAGTCTACTTCCTATCTGTGCCAAATAACAAAAATTGCTCCAGTAGTTCGCGAGATAATTTTCCCCGTTTCAAATAATTTCCAACGTTTTATCCACATACTCCTATTAGTCTTAGCGTAATAAAATATAGCCTATAGCCTTCCTCAATAAATGGGCTATCTAACACTGAAATAATTTTTCAAATCGAACCAGTCGTTCCTGAGATTAGCATGTTCAAATAAGCCCTTTCATATAATTTCCCCCGTTTTTTCCACATTTTCCTCTATTTCCACGCTCCTATCAGTCTTAGCGTGATAAAATATAGCCTATAACCTTCCTCGATAAATGGGTTATCTAACACTGAAAGAATCATCAAAATCCGTTGCGTAGTTTTAAAGATTAAAGGGAACAAAGGGACATGAAGGAAAAAAAACGACTTTGTTTTATAATAAGTATAGATTCTCAGTCTTTTTCAGCTTCATCTCATTCGGCAAAAGAGATACATCTGTGCCATATAGTAGGTACTTTGGAGCACATCCAGTTACCGAGTGTTTCATCTCATTATAGTTTTTTACACAGTTTTGAGCAATGGTTGTCCATGCAACTTTTTTAACATTTTCATATGCTTTGCATCGGATTTTGTTGACTAATGTCTGATTAAGTCTTTCATTTAGACCATTTGAGTAAGGCGAGTTAACTGCTGTAAAGATTATACAGATATTTTCCTGGTCCAAAAATCCCTTAAATTCTTTAGAATTTACCTGGATACTGATCCGATAGAATCAATTCAATATTATGAATTTCTCCACAGTTTCTATGAGTTTGATGAAGTCATTTGAGTTTTGTGTACTTGAAGTTAAAATATGTGCATACCTAGTAAAATGGTCCACTACATAGCAGATGTAAATACTTCTTCGTCGACCGTGTACCTCCAAAGCCTCCAATTGTATCAATAAAACATATTATTTGAAACGGTTCTGTGGCAGGTCCCAAATGTGACATTAATCCATATTTGTTCTGTCCTCTTGATTTGTTTTTTTTACACACTAAGCAATTTTCACAAATTCTTTTTATGTTCTTTGTGATGTTCTCCGCTGTATACAATGAACTAATCATACTTTGCATCTGCCTAATTCCTAAGTGACCCATGTCTTTATGTATTTTATTTATGAATTGTATGCTAAATTTTTCAGATAAAATTATTTTGTCTTTGTTCTTTACTCTCTTATAATATATGTTGTCTTTTGATATTAATTTATCTTTCTTGCACTGTATATTTTCATTTTTTTCTTGATCTTCTAAGATTTCTTGTAGTTTTATTGTGTTTACTATTTTTAATTGTTCATCTTGATTTTCATTTGGTCCAAGGACAGGGTTTCTACTTATATCTGCCGGGCGAGTACTTAATTTGGAAATCATATTGTGACAGATAGAATGTAAGTTCACCCAATTCCTCATCTGTCCTTGATTTAATGTTCATAGTTTCTAACGGTTTGTGGTCAGTAAATACAGTAAATTTTCTACCTATCAATAAATGCTGCCAATACTTAACACGTTCCTTAATCGCTAGGCATTCCAGATATATTGCTTTCTTCCTTTTTTGAACTTCATTTAGCTTTTTAGAAAAGTATGCAACAGGTTTTTCTTCATTATTGTCTTGTGGCTGCTTCAAGACTGCTCCCAGTCCCTGTATACTGGCATCTGTATATATGTGAATAGGCAGATTAGGATCAAAGATTGTTAATATTGGTTGAGAACATTAAATTTGTTTCATTTCATCGAATGACTGTTGACATTTTTCAGTCCAGTTAAATATTTGTCCTTTTCTTAAAAGATTATGCAAAGGCTCTAGTTTTATTGCTATATTTGGCACATACTTATGGTAAAAGTTTATTTTCCCTAAAAATTGTCTTACCTGTTTCTGTGTTTTTGGAATTGGGAAATTTTGTATTGATATCAAATTATCCTTCAGCGGTCTGACTGAGTTATTCTGTATTATATGACCCAAGTATTTGACTGATTGTACTGCAAACATACATATTTTAGAAAATTTGAGTTTCAGGCCTTCATTTTTTATGGCTTCAAATAATTGTTTTAGGTGTCTTAGGGAGCATACCCATATTACGTGACCTACTTTTTAAGATTTTTTGACACCCTCCCTCCCCCTGGTGACCACGCGTAGTATATGCTAAGATCCCCCCCCCCCCTTCAATTGTTCACGTGGTATTGACTATAAAATATAATTTTTAATCATTTTGTAAGTAGAAAGAGTAGATAGCAAATGAAAATAATTTGACTCATATTTGTGTTCATTAAGTTATTTATTACAAAAGACTCTTTGTATGTTTATAATAATTAAATTTGGGAATAAAAATGACGATCACCAAAAAATACTTAAAACCAAAATATAGTTTACCAAAAAGAAATACTTGACACCAATAGTTTAATAATTATTATTACTACTAAATTAAATATGGGAATAAAAATAACATCACCAAAAAATACTTTGATACCCAATAGTTTGCCAAAAAGAAATACTTGACACCAATATTTAAGATATATATACAAGGTGTAACAAAACTAAGTGATAATACTTTAGGATGTGTACGAGTTCCTTATAGTGAGTTTACTGTGAAAGTAGCAGTGCTGAATGAGCAAATTTTTTTTCACTTTTGTATGGGCAAGCGCCCCAGTGTAACGATAGTTTCTCCATACATAATTGAAAAAAAAATTGGTCTTTCAGCGCTGCTACTTTTATAGTGAACTCTATGTAAGGAACACATACACACCCTAAACATTAGGGCCTAAAGTATTATCACTTAGATCTATCATTTATGTATCTATATTCTATAGTTACTTATAATATTATAAAACGGAAGAGTTTGTTTGTTTGTTTAAACGCGCTAATCTCAGGAACTACTGGTTCGATTTGAAAAATTCTTTAAGTGTAAGATAGCCCATTTATCGAGGAAGGCTATAGGCTATATTTTATCACGCTAAGACTAATAGGAGCGAAGAAAAGAGGAAAATGTGGAAAAAACGGGGGGAAATTATTTGAAAGGGCTAACTTGAACGCGCTAATCTCAGGAACTACTGGTCCGATTTGAAAAATTATTTCTGTGTTAGATATCCCATTTATCGAGAAAGGCTATATATAGGCTATATTTTATCAAGCTAAAAAAGCCCATGAAAAAGCGAGGGAAATTATTTGAAAGGGCTTATCTCACGAACTACTGGAGCGATTTTTATGTTATTTGGCAAAGATAAGAAGTAGACCACGTGAAGGATCATAGGCTATTTTTTGTGGACTGATTTGTCTGTGAAATATCTAATTTACGCGGGTGAAGCCACGCGGAACATCTAGTAATATAATTATAGTCTAAAATTACAATAGAATAATCAGAGAAATTAATTTCTAGGCAGAATATGGCGGACCTAAGTAATTTGGTCGCGTTTAAAGTTAAACCCAACCGACAGATCACAATTACCATTGAATTTACAATTGATATGATCCGACCACAATATGACGTTGGTCTGTCAACTACCTAGGAATCAATTTCCTCGATGGTACATACTAGCTATTTTAGTAACACCAAATATAGTAAAGGATCACCAAGCTTGACAGCTTCACCAAACTTCAAAATGCCTGACAAGTGACAACAGTGCCTGTTTTTTTTAAAGTGTCAAGTATTGACCAGTGCTAGTGCCAGTGCCAGTAAAATTTCGTATGACGTTTCTCTCGGTGAAATTGACTACGTGACAAAACTCTAGACCCCCTCCCCCCTCTTCTGACCGAGCGTAGTATTTTGAAGACCCCCCCCCCCCCCCCCCCTAAATGGGTCACGTAGTATGGGTATGTTCCCTTATATGGTCTAAAAATGTTTTTGAAAATACTAATAAGTCGTCTATAAAACTTACTGCAAATTCTCCTAGACATTATTCTTTGAAAAATGGCTGGTACTGTCTTTAGACCGAACGGCAAACAGGTCCATTGGTAGTGGCCCTCCTGTGTGACGAATGCAGTTTTGTATCTGTCAGTAACACGCAATGGTATGGACCAAAAAGCGGAGTTCAAATCTAGCGTAGAGAAAAATTTGCAGCCTCTTGTTTTTACTATAAGGTCTTCAATAAGAGGGAATGGTTGCGATTGCGGAACAACTATCTTATTAAGTTCTCGGAAATCAATGCATAATCTGGACTTTTTATTTTCATCTCTTTTGTAAGCGAGTGTAACAGGTGCTGAAAAAGGGCTATATGATTCCTCGATTATATTTTTTTCCAATAACTTTGCAACCTGTTTTTCTATTTCCTTCTTATCTTGAATAGTGCAACGATATGGTCTTTTACTGCAATATTTTTCCACTTGTAAATCAATGTGTGCCTCATAACCCGTTACTCTTCCTATGTCATATTTATCTTTTGCAAATACAGATTTATATTTTGATATCAACTCCTCAATCTGTGCTTGATCCTTGAAATCAAGATGATTTATATAAATTTGAAAGTTTTCTTCACATAAGTGTTCATTAAAGTTTATTATATTTGAATAATTTTTTTCTTCAAAAAACCGTTGAATTTTAGAACCAGGCAGTTTCTGATGTACTTTCAAATTTTCATCTTGACACAAGTAAAATTCTTTTATGCAGTCTAGTCCTATTAAAAAGTCATAATCAAAATTCTTTCTGTCTATCACAAAAACATTCATTTCCTTTTCCATATCAAAAATGTTTATATTAACTTTGATTATGCCGTTCGCTTTTTTAACGCCATTAATTGTTTTCAAATTAGCATTGTTACTAAAGTTGGGATCTTTATTATTTATCTTTAATAACTTTGAATTGATCAATGATACATAAGAACCAGAGTCGCATTTTTTATTTTACTTTAATTAATGGCGGCACAGTTAGTTTTCTTGATCTTCACACTGTAGTTCACATTCTACCTCTGAATTATTGATGAGTTTTATTTGCTTTTTATCCTTTTCATTATTTATCTTAGGATTAACCAACATAAATCTTTCGAGTGGTAATGTACACCTTTTTTTAATTTTTCACAAATGCTACACTTTTCTTTTATTATATTTGGTTTAGTATCTTCTCTCTTTTTGAAAATTCTTCTTTTTAAAACTAGATGCTCTAACTTTCTTAGTTCATTGAATAAATCTTTTATATACACAACTTCCTCCTTGTTAATTCTGTCTGTTATAAAGTCTGGCAAGCCTGCAGCCATTATATCAATTAATGTCCCTTCATCAATTGTTTTTCTTACTTCTAGCAATAGTTTTTCTTTTCTTACAGCATAGTCCAACAAAGAGCCTGATTGATACTTAAAAGACAATGCATACTTGCCAAAGACCAACCTTTAATGGCATAGGTTTGTAAAAAACTTGATTTCCATTCGGACCACTCTGATTGTAAGCTATGTTTAATCATCATGGCGGCATATCAATCTGTGCAAGATTTTTCAAGAAATAATCTGAAAATTTCAATTTTTCATCTTCGTTTACTATTCCAAACCTTTCACATTCCTTTTCAAATGTCTCCATCCAATATGATGCACTAATTGTATTTCGTCCATCAAACTTTTCAATAACGAATTTGTCAGCCAGTTATTTCATTCTTTGTTTTTCTTTTCTTTCTTGACTTTCAATCATTTTTTCCAAAATCTTTACAATTGGGTCGACTTCTGTTACTTTTGTATTGGTTTTAGCAAATTGTTCTTGACTTATCTCCTGGAGAAATTGGTCCTGGAAAATCATATTGTTATCCTCATCCACATAAGTTTTTAAAATGTCCTCCGTAGTTTTTATCCAGACATTTCTGGATTGGTGTCTTTTTTTCAGTGTATTTTTCACTGTACTAAAGGTTTTACTGGCTTGTATATGTTTGTGGAGTAACACTGCTTGATATTCTTCAGGAATTAGAAAAATCTTGTCATCTGTAGCCGTAGCACGGCGACCAGCGGAAATGCGAAAGTATAGACAAACCGTGGAGATAAACTTAAGGTGCGGTTCCGATCTTTTTTCGTTCCGAAAAATTCAATTAAAATGCCACTTTATGACAGACTATAGTCACAAACTGTGGAGATAAACTTAAGGTGCCGTTCCGATCTTTTTTCGTTCCGAAAAACTCAATTAAAATGCCACTTTATGACAGACTATAGTCCTAAAATTCAAATAATATCCTACTTTATGACATATACTATAGTCTGTCATAAAGTGGCATTTTAATTAAATTTTTGTCGGTCGCGATTAGCCACGGTAAAGATCGGAATGGCACCTTAAATTTATCTCCACGGTTTGTCTATACTTTCGCATTTCCGCTGGTTGCCGTGCTACGGCTACTTGTGTACTGATTGAGGTTATGGCAATGTGGTTCGACTTTCCGTCTGATGTTGGTTTTACTTGGAATGCGAATTTCAATCTTTCCATATTTTCTTTTCTTGACAATAAATGTCGTTTTATAAAGTTATTTCTTAGGATTTTCGATGATTACGTAGTAAATAATAACACAATTGGGTTTCTGGAAAAAACAAAGAAACGACATTGTTATTAAATTAACAATCGCCGAAATCAATGATAATACTCTTTAGTTTTTAGTCCATTCGGCCATCTTTTCTTTTCATAGATTACATAGAAGTCGTAGAGCAGAAGGATCTGTCAAATAATCATCTAAATGGCGGCAAAATGCAAATAAAGAAAAATACATTTTTCTTTACATATAATTAAGGATTTTGTGAAAACTTCAAGTGCCTAGTTGTTACCATTATTGATTACAAGCAAAAAAGGCCAAAAAAATCACGTTTCTTGTATGGGAGCCCCCCTTAAATATTAACTTTATTTTATTTTTAGTATTTGTTGTTATAGCGGCAACAGATATAAACAATCTGTGAAAATTTCAGAAGTTTAGCTATAGCGGTTCTTGAGTTACAGCCTGGAGACAGACAGACAGACAGACAGAGAGACAGACGGACAGACAACGAAGTCTTAGTAATAGGGTCCCGTTTTTACCCTTTGGGTACGGAACCCCAAAAATGAAAATTTCAGAAAGTCAGGCAAATATTTGATATTACTCATTTACCTCATGGTGTCGTCTTTCATTCCGGAGCCAGGGTCTGCGGACAGTTCGGTTACACGATGATATAACGGCGAGTGTCACTGTAACCGGAAGTAATGGGTTCAATTTCTGTATGTGCGTGCGCCACAATAAATAACTGCTACTTAACCGACCTTTTCAATGAGGCCATTAATTTGTAAGATAAACCACCATTTCCATTTAAAAATTTGTCTAATGATCAACAGTGCTTGCTCTTTGGTTGTGTTTTCTTTAGATACTTGTAGGTAATTAAGGAATTGTTTTTCATCTTTTAAACCTATATGAAGCTACGTTACAGCTGATTTAGATACATTGACATTGCCCCTGGATTACTGGCCTGGAAAATGTATACAAACAGACAGATACTGTACATAATATTATTTACATTGGTTTAGTGCTGATTCAACGCCTGAACCCAGCACTTCTGGTGCCCGCTACTGTATCAATGCTAATCAGCGTGGTAGAAATAAAACGATTTATTTTCAACGAACCGCATAAATTTGCAGTAGTTCAACAAACTTTAACGTAGACAGTTATAGACACTAGACTGGAACAACATAGGATTATAGTGGGTTGACGGAAAGTCCCTGCATATACCCCGGGTGATGTCCCCCGCCAACTTCCAAATCATCAATATCCATTTTAAAAAAAGGTATCAAATTAACATGTACTAATTTTTTTATTCCAGATCGGGTTATTCGATGACCGACCGCTGTCATGGGTCAGCGCTCTGGCAGTATACCCTATCTCCTCGATCGAAGGTCACGTAGTCACGAACTTCTCTCTCGGGGACGTGTCCCTGCCGGCCGGCTGGGAGTCGGGCACGGGCATCCGCGGCCCCCACTGCCTGTGGCCGTGGGCCGGGGCCGGGGACAGCCAGATACTGGCGCACAACTGTCTTAAAATACAGCCCACGTGGATGGAGGATAATGCGTGAGTATTATATGCCCAAGCATTGGTATACTAAGTACAAGTGTCAAGTTGGAAGCCAGCTACATGAAGTTGCAGCAGACGACGTGTCGTCGCAACACGTCATTTCTATGTATTTCTATGAATTTCTATCGGACGACATGAAGCAACCGCAGACGAGACGTCGTCTGCGGTTGCTTCATGTCGTCCACTCCCAAGTCCCAACCGGCACCTTTACCCACAAAAAATGTAATCTTGTTCTAAACGATCTAAACTCTAAAGAATATAACTGCATTCATAACTCAATAAATACGTATTTTTTTGTGGGATGGTACACAAATATGCTTAATATCGTCCATATGAAAAATATTTTAACTGTTTAATCAGACACTTCAAAAAGTAACTTTTAGAATTACTGGTAGTTATGTTTATTGTGCTAATTATTCGGATACTTCCAGCGATTAGATTAATAATTACGGACAAGAATAACTTTTAGTCGCTTTATGGTATTTAATCTCAGTAATATTAACTTAGTAATTACTTACTTATTACAAAACAAGCAGTTAGGTTATGTGCAAATCTCTGTAACTCATCCCAAGGTTGAAGTAAGAATTAACTAAGACGTTCACAAATGAAAGTAGGTAATTCACAAATGAAAGTAAGCACTAATAACTTGAATGCTGTTCAGATTGATATCATAAGTTAAAGTCTAAGCTTATTTAAAATAAAATTGCTTTTATATTTTTCTTTTTTACTTTTATCAACAAAAAATGTACGGGTGTCTACTTCAGAATTCGTTTCTACCGTATGAAAGTTTTTACATAGGTATCCATACTTAATGTTATAAATGCGAAACTGTGTACAGTTCTGTCTGTCTGTTACCTCTTCACGCCCAAACCGCTGAACCGATTTTGCTGAAATTTGGCATGGAGATACTTTGAGTCTCGGGAAAGGACATAGGATACTTTTTGTTCCGAAAAAATGTACGGTTCCCGCGCGACAATCCAGTTTTGGCGGAATATAATATTATAGCTAGTATCTTCATCACAACTTAAAATTTTTACTTCTTGAATTGCTCAATCAATAATTATTGCTTTATTGGCATCGTGCGTATTTGCGTGCCTGTAAATTACGCTAATTCGAAGGAAGCAATAAATACAAAATATTCGTGCTATTGAGACGTAACAGTAATCACATATTGGAAGCCACAAGTAATAACACAATTTTACCTATTTGCATAAATACCCAATGACTTAGTTATTTTATTGGGTCATTAGTTATTATTCAACAAGACCGTTATAAAAAGTTAGGTAAGGTCAGATCAAATTAATCTTGTACGCCTTTTGTAGAAAGTGGAAACAGAGGTTATGATATAGTAACTTTATCTTGTATTCGTTGGTAGTTGGTGTCTAATATAATCGATTATTTCTTTTTTACCAATAAGTAATAAACTAATAACCAATGTAGAAACTCTGCCTAAACATATCTGGGGCGACTGCCAAATCTAGATAGAAATTATAAATATTTCTTAATTATTTTTCATGGGAGCTATAAATCTAATGACCTCTTATTTCTCAAGATTTTATGTGTTTGCCCACAAAGTATAGGTTCATATTATGCTACAATATTATAAATTCATATGAAAAACATAGCATCAGTTCCAAAGTAAAATTGAACTTTGCTGACCTTAAGCTTTTCAGTCGAACTCCAGGTCATAAACCCAACTGTCCTCATTTTGGAGGAACGTGATTTTTACTGATTGGTTTCCTATTTTCTTTGTAGTTTCGCTTCACCAACAGATAGCACTACATTTACCGTTACCACTTACCAAAGCTTGGATCTAGTCTATAGAAATTAGAAATGTTTAAGTTTCTATTAACTTTTGCTGCTGTAAGCTATCCTATACTTCTAACCTGGAACTCAAATAATCTTTGACCCAAATTTCACTATAATCAGTTTAAGGCGGGCATAAACCCCAATTTGTTATTCCGTGGCTCCCGGTTTACATAGTTCCAATATAATAACGAAATGTAAAAAAATATGAGATATAAAGCACAATATTTAAAAGACTATAAACCATAAACATTTTTATAAAACGTAATACTTTGGCTGTAATTAATTTACAAACTCACCTCCGACAAAAATCTAATTCATCGAAATATAAGTATTAACTAGGATAATTATACATTTTATTTGAATAAATTGTTAGTAAATCTATATTAAAATATCCTTAACCGAACAATTTTGTTTCTTAATATTTATTTCCAAAGATATTTAAAAAAAAACATGAAAAATAGAGAAGATCCGCCCCTAGTAACTACAGTTTTAAGCTAAGCTAAAATGAATCTTATTGCGATGGGTATACGCTTGGTCTTTGGTTGTGTGCAAGGTTATCGTTTTGGATTGAGATTGATCCCTGCCTTAAGGCTGAAGATGCGAACGAGAGACAGACATACAGGTTGACTTTCACATCTTCTTATATATAAAAATGGATTTTCAAATGTTTTAGTCGCGCTAAAACTCGAAAACGGCTGAACGGATTGGGCGATTTTGGTCTTAAAATATTCGTAGAAGTCCAGAGAAGGTTTTAAAATGACACGAAGTTCAACGGGACAACTAGTTTAAAATAAAATATAATTTGGATGAAATGGCAACGACCCATTGTCCCAGTCGTTCATTTGTGAATTGTAATTTTTCCCTCACAGTTCGTTCAGGGTTATTCTACCTCCAGTTACTGTGAGATTGGCCCTTATTTCACTCTCATAAAGCTCCTGTCAGAGGCAAAAAAATCCTGAACTGTAACCCATTTATCACTTACCATGTTCACTCGTTCGGTGACTAAGCTCTTTCGAAACGAAGATAAAATGCCACTCGCACCCGTTAATCATGAGATTGGCTCCATCCTACACATTTCCTAACAAGTTCATTGTATCCTCCGACTGACTGCTTATCATCTATCACTTATTTATATGTGAAAAATACATGAGAGACCTGCAGAGGCATAGGAATTTTCGAGTGTCGAATATGTCGTATTGGGCATAGGAATAAGGTAGTACAAGTAGCCTGCAACTTCTTTCTTGTTATAAAGGTGTAAGATGATTCTTTCACCTTTATTATCAGAAATATATTGTCTTGTTTAAGGTGATAAAGCCACTAAAATTAATTATGTTATTAAAAATATGATCAATATGTTATATATACTAAAACTTTTAGCTCCTATGACCTATCCTATTAGAATCCACTATTCTGTAATTTTTAGACTTTTGTTGATTACAGTTAGCCATCTATTCCAAAGTCCTATACTTAATAGATTTTGTGTCAGTTATACAACTTATACATTGTAAAAATATTATTTCAAAAAGAAGAAAATATAAACGACTAAAGCGCCTATGAAACTTATAACAGCAATGGGTTTCAAATGTGTTTTCTTTTAAAAACTACAAGGTTAAAAATAGCCAAGGTAGTCTGCACTCTGCACTCCTTGGTATTTAGCTTCTAGCTCAGGGCCCCCGCTACCATAATATGTGCAATGCACACGGGCGCCATCCTCTAGGGGCGCCAAATCGCCATCTTTAGGGGCACCAAAACTAAGGACCCAAAAAAATTGCCTAAAGGGGCGCCAAAATCCTTTTTTTGCACACAGGCACCAGTAGCCCTTACGGGGGCCCTGGGGCCTGAGTCAAGAGGAATTCGTAATCGCTTCGTTATAGAATCGCCGATCAAAATGTATGGAATTGACATAAGACGAGTCGAACGTCAACGTCATATTAACGAACGCTTATGTCAATTCCATACATTTTCATCGGCGATTCTATAACGAAGCGATTTCGAATTCGTCTTGACTCAGGCCCCTTGTCTAGCTATAGTGCTACTACTTATAAACAGGGACCTCACATAATATCAAAGTCTCGCTTGAAAGAGAAGTGCAATATCATTATACAGAGATTGTCTTATTCGACGTAATAACTGGCTATCAGCTACTGCAGAAACTGTTATTATGTAGAATGTGTAATAATTATTGTGTAGGTATGTACTATGTAATCAAAATGTTGGTATGATCAAAAACGCGAGTCGAGTCGCAATACTTTTTAATGATTCATCAATGTTTGATTTGTATGATGCCAATTAATTATTATTGGCATAATTCAAATCAAACAAAATATTTTCAAAGTTTTTAATATTATGTTCTAATTTGGATGGAACAAATTAGAACATAAATATTATAAGTATTACAAACTTTGAAAATATTTTGAGCACCCTAAAATAATATTTTTACTAGCAAGTGATGACTTTTGACTAATAAGATAATAACTATAATTAATCTAAGAAGGTAAAGACTAACAACAAAGTTATGACTATTTTTATTAGGCTAATAACAATCAATATTTATAATATTATTTTAGGACTAGCTGTCCCGGCATACGTTGTTTTGCCATATAAAGTATTTCTACTTCATCAGTTGACACAAAATCTTACCCCCTCTTTTTTCAGCTAAGAGGGGTGGGGGGAAAAATGTTATACACCAAATGTTAAGTTGAAAAACACAGTTTTTTTTTTTTGATACAAAATCTGACCCTTAGAGGTGTGGGGCGGAATTTTTTTTATATCAGATGTTGAGTTCAAAGAAGACAATTAATATATCTGCGAAAACCGTTTGCAAATCCATCACTAGTTTTCATGTTAAAGAAAAAAGTTTGATACAAAATCTGACCCCCTCTTTTGTACCCTTAGGGGGGTGGGGGGAAAAATTTTTATACACCAGATGTTAAGTTGGAAGAAGACAAATATATCTGCGAAAACCGCATTCAAATCGGATCAGTGGTTTTCGTGTGATGCTGGAACAAACATACAGACAGACAGACAGACAAAAATCTAACCACATTTTTGGCTTCTATAGCGATGTGGTGACACTCACCCCCCGCTTATTATTTTTTGAATATCTATAATGTACAGAATTCTCATTTCTGCAGTTTGATTATATGTATAGATATAGATGATTCTAATTGGTATAATTTGTTTTCATGATTTTATTTTATTTTAATTAATTAAATTAACTTTTACGTCTTGTTTTAACAGAATTTCAAAATTATGATACTTAATTAAAACTTATTTATTTTTTGATAATTGCAATACAATATTATAAAAATAACAATATTTTCCAACAACCATCAGAGGTAAAAACATTGTACGGTATTAATTAATATAATAATTATAATATATTAAGAGTCCGTATACGAAATTTGCCGATTTCGCTGATTTAACAGACGTGATTTAACAGTTAAAATACAGTATTTCTATAAGTTTTAATGCACAACATGTAAGATCATTTCAATTATAGTCTAATGTTGGAGCCAGATTATTTTTTTTAAGTATTTTTAAATAATCCAACTCAAACCCGCGACAGTTTTGTGATTTTTGCTGTAAAAGGCTTAGAATATCACCTGTTTATGGATTGTATTGACGTCTTAATACAATGTACTGTTGAGAAAATCGTCTATAAAATGTAAAAATTATGAAAAAAATATAAAAATTATGAAAAAAATACAATGTACCGTTGAGAAAGTCGTCTATAAAATGTTGGAATTACTTTTTACCACTCTAATATGAAATAGTTGAGTAAAAAAATATGTAACTCGGCAAAATTTTAGAGAAAATGGGCAAAGAATTGCTGTTAATTTCGGCAACTTGGAGCTGTAATTCATAAAAAGAAAACGACAGAAATAATCTATAGATAAAATTCTATCCAATTCGAGAAAAAAGAAAAAAAACAAATTGTGTCAAAAAACACGATTCAAAACAACCTAAATCTCACATTATATTACTCGCCGCAAGGCTCGAGTCGGCTTTCCGCGCTTAAATATATTTTAAATCTAATAATAATTAATGTATATTTTTTTTAAGTCTAATGAGGGGAAAAACCTAATAATATTTCTGTAGCGAACCTTTGCAATTTCGTATACATCGGCAAAATTTCGTATACGGACTCTTAAGAGAAAAATTAAAATTGTATGTCACTGATACAAACCCACAGGCCACATCATGCCATCCACTGCAAAACATTGACCTTGAAGCCAATCAATGACCTCAATCCAAATCTCTAAGGGTGGGTTGCACCAGAGGTGTGGTTAAAGTTAAAGTTATGGTTAAAGTTATGGATATAGTTAAGGCTGATTCGTAAAAAAACAAAACCATTTCATTGTTATAAAAATATAATATGTAGTAATTTTAATTAAGTACTGTAAAAATTACATGTGAAAAACTTAATGCTTAGGTATTTTACGGTTTAATGGCTAATGAGGTGTAATTTATGACAAGGTACTTAAAACTAACAAATAATTAAAGCTATGTAATTTTAGGAACTTACAAGTATTTTTAAAAGTATGATATTCTTATGTTAATTTTTTACAATTGAATTTAAAACATTTACTTAATTAACTTTTTTTAAATTAACTTTCAATTCTTCTGTGCCAATAAATTCATTAATTTCTTTATCATCACTAAATTTAACAACTTCTTCAGTCTTAATTCGTTCAAACCTACTTACAGAAGCTTTAGTTGCTTTTATAAATGTTCTGACATCTACTGTTGATATAATATTCTGGTAAAGCTCAAATACTTCTACAGCGCTATCGTAAACATTTGAGGGAAAAATTGTAACTAAATTGTCATTAAATTTCTTCTTTCTATGGATATACTCTATATATTCTTCTAAAGTAGGATATTTTTCGGAATCATTGACGCATTTAATAAATAGATTAAACAATGATAATATTTTATCGAATTCTAAAGAATCTATAGGTTCAAAGGTAATTTTGATTTCGCCTTGATTATCAGCATTATGGATAACTACCTTTTTAGTAACATTAAATAATTCTGTATAAAACGATCTATGTTTATCTAAAGTAAAATAGGGGCGGTATGTTTTGTTACATATTTTAGGTGTATTTTCAATCTCAGTATGCATCAAATGTACAAAGTCGTTAAGATTAACTTTTTCTTTACTTACATCATCACAAAGCATCCCCTTATGATCTAATTTGAGGTAATTTAGTTTATTTATATTAGTAGGCTTCTCAATTTCACTAACTAGAAAACCATTAACATTTTTAAATATCCTCTCAAGCAAGTAGTAAACTTTATCACATTGCTTGGGTATCTTTTTCAAAATCATAACGTGTCTAATTATATCTTTGCGTCTTTCTATAAATTCTAAGTCTAAATTGTAATCGAAATACTGGAGAATTTCAATCATACAATGAGCTACACCGTAAAACATTCTTAAACGTTCGTGTGTAAAATGTAAAATATCGTCTTTAAATATTACTGATGAAAGTTCAACACAATACCATAAGGCAGTTAGTAATGGCGTAGTTTCTTGAGGATCCAGCGGTAACGAGGAAAGTCCAATTTTACATTCTGTCGTACTAATGCGCCTCATCACGTATTTCTTAAACTGTTCAATGATATTTGTGTCCATCCACTTCTTGTTTTCGCAATTTTTCCAGAGCACGTAGTAAAATAATCCGATGTTGTATTTAATTTTCTTGAAATTAAAGTATGTTGCGGACAAAATGTAATCGTTGTATTTGTCAAATTCATCGCCGTCTACGAGTACTAGACCTCCATGGAAGGGTCGTCGTGTACGCGGCTCCGACCGGATGCGCTTTTCTAATAACTGTTTGTAAACATTTAAAGTATAAAAGTAGCCTATTGACTCACTAATATCATGATCGTTGTATAAGAAAAGCGGGCACTCCATCGCTGTCTTAAATTTGTTAAAACTAGCTGGTGAAACTTCAGACGAATCGTTTGTTTTATGAAATATTATTTTGTCTAGCAGATTCATTTCTGTCAATAATATAACAGGAATTCCTTTTTCATCGTCAAGAATGACATCTGGAAACACAATCTCTTGTTCTGTTGTAAAATTAACATCCACGATAGGCTCTTCTTCGATGGGATTATTGAATTTGGACTCAAACTTCAAAGCATCGAAAGAGTAGGATTTTGTATCACTTGTGATATAATTTATCAAAGTGGAAATATATTTTTCAATGTCAACTTTCATATCATGAATCGAACCATTGAGATTCTTGTACCAGTCTGTTTTTAAAAATTCTTTAACAAAAGCATTTTTATCCTTAGTATTGAGATTTATGTTGGATTTTTGTAATTTTATTGATAGCTCATCGAATAATCGATTTCTTAATTTCTTTAATCTTTCTATTTCTTGCAAAGAAATCATATCATATTTAAATTTATTAATATATTTTAATTTAATATAAGACTTCAAACTGTCTTTTTCGGCAGCAAAGTTATCAACGTTAATTTTGCTATATTCATACACTTTAGAAATATCTGCATCATCAAATAGCTCGTTATTTCTATAAATAATGCAACGGCTTTTTAAGAAAGAGGCAACTACTGAAAGATCCACTTGGTCTAAGTCTTCGTTTATAGCATGGTAAACGACCGATTCATAATGCATGTTTTCATTCAGTAAAAAACATGCGTGTCCACTACTTCGATCTATCATACCATCTGTTATGATATACATCAAATTTATTTTATCATTTTCATCAGAAATATCACAATGTTTCTTGATCCATTCAATAATTGTTTCTGGTTCTGTTCCCATGTTTCCACAATTTAGATTTTCGTAGTTAATTTTAGTAGATTCTTCGCTCACTTGGTAACATTTGTCCCCCCAATGTAAATAAATAATTTTTGATTCAGTCTCTTCGGGTGTTTCTTTTTGAAGCGTTCGGACGTGAGTTTTGAATTGGTCCAGAGTTTGCAACCCGATGGTGTGAAAGTACCTGTTCCCACCGGTCGAACCGGAAAAGTCTTTCGCGTAAATGTAATAATTCACCATTGTCGTGTTCACTGCTCGGACTGTTCAAGTATTCGTTTGCACTTCTTCGGCCAAACGAAGAGCAGACTCGAAAACACTTCGCGAACAAGTTCTCAGCACAATTACTTCAAATGTTTTTATTCGATTTCACACTGAATTATAAAATTACGGGAGCACAAACTCGCCGTGTGTTCCCGTGGAGGTTAGCGACCGACTAGCACGCTGCATCGTGCACGTTATATAGCGGAGCAGCCAGTGAAATGCGGGGCACGCCGCACGAGTGCATGACTCAAAACACATGACATCACCCGCGCCGGCAAAACATTTTGCAATCTACAAGTTCCTAGCCCGCGTGAAAACCGGGCTTATATCAATTTTGATAATTATTGTGAAATATTCACTAGTTGCAATAACATTTACTTACTTGTTAACCGTTTAGATTACTTTTAGCCTATTTGTTATTAGCGCAGTTGCTAAGGATCACTCTATAGATTTTAATATTGCACAATGTTACAAACGTATCTTCCGCTGGTTCCCTTATCGCTGGTTCCGTACGACTATAAACATAGGAAAAAAAAGTTTTTGTTTACACTGTGTTAAAAGAAAATAAATATTATTATGAATTAAATTATTTAAATTAATCAAATGCACTTACTATCTCTACAACTGGCAGATATTTTTTATTATCACCAGATAATTTAAATATTAGGTATATTCTAATTTAGACTTAATTAATGTTTAAGAAATACAAATAGGCAGGTTAGGTTAGGTTAGGCAAAGTTGTTAGGCATATTAATAATAATAAAACATAACGTAAGCTATTTAAAAACAAATAAAATGTAACATTAATATTTAACGAATAACGAAACAAACATAATGTGATTTGAGGAAAGAACACTCGCCTAGCCATATATTTATAGCATGTTACAAATTGTTTTTGCTATTTGTTAATCTTTCCTTAAATTAATGTCACTTGGAATTTCCACAATAATTCAAGTGTTATCACTTATCAGTAGGGGATAACAATAAATTCGTATTACTTATTTGGTTTCTGAATATAATAAATTAGAAACTAAGGATATACTCGTAATAATATAATATTCCTTTTGATGCTTCGATTTTCCTGAATATTAGGGTTTTATAGCAAGACTGAAACATATAGATTATAGGTACTATAAAACAACAAAATTATCGTAATATAAATGTAAATATTATTAGAAAAAAAAGACAAGTTGCACTCCGGGAGTGCCGGCAGAAGTGAAAACTTGATTATAATACGTTGTGCATTTTTTAACCCATTTTTTATGAAAATCGATTATTAAAAAATCGATTTTTTTAATTAATCGAAACCCTTACAATCGATTAAATTTTTAACCCATTTTTTAATGAAAATCGATTTTTAAAAATCGTTTTTTTTAATTAATCGAAACCCTTACAATCAATTCGAGTTCGAGTTCGAGTTCGACACAAAACACTACTCTCCAACCGTCTTACGGTTGGAAAAATCCAAGGTTTTTCGATCAGCACGAGAATCTGACGCGAGTTTCACAGTTTTTACCCATCCCACAAAAGTGCTCAATGCCGCTAAAGAAGTTTTCACTTCAATAATGTTAGTTTATAACTGGAAAACTGGGTATGAGACATGAGTTCCTGTACTCGTGCTCAAATCGAGGATTTACATAGATGAAAATTTTGAATCCCTATACATCGGACATTAGGTACGTTACCTTAGCCATGTTATATTATATACGATTACAGTAACTTGGATGGCCGTTATTTCTTCTCTATAAATACGCTATGTAGTAAGATGTAGTACCTACTAACTAAAGTTTATACACCTATTTTGTGATAATATTTAGTAATCATTTTGTATTCTAGATAATTTTATAACTTGGACATTTTAAATATTTTTAATTTTATTAGTAAGATAAAAAAGATTGCTTTATAAAATGTCATTCTAAGTAGTAGTTAAGTTTTAATTTATTTCAATTTATTACTGGCTTTGAATTTTAAAAATCTAAACAAAAATTTATTATTTTTATGGATCAATAATTATAAGGTTGATTTCACTTTTTAGTTTTTATATAATATTATTGTACTGACGATGTTTATGAATTGTAATAATAATGTTGTGCATATCTGTAATTATTGACATTTATAAGCGCATAACCCATAATATGAGTAATGTAACTGATTGTACTGATTGTGTTTATGTTGTAGATGTGCCTTTGAAATAAATAAATAAAGAGTTTTCATTCAGAGTCATTATGTTGTAGTTTTTTTAAGAACTTTATTTTAGTCCTATTATGGCATGTATTCAATTTGATTAGTGATAAGTGCAGGTGATTACTGATTACTGATTACTGATTAGTGATTAGGAGAAAGTAAAGGACTTGCACTAATCAGACGCTCACATTTAGTTTCTCCTGATTACTAATCTGTCTAATAACCTGCAATAATCACTTGCACTTATCACAAATCAAAGTGAATTCAGGCCATTAGCCATAGCCATGTCATGTAAAATATTCTAAAAATATTATTCCTCATTTTCAGGGATAAGATAAACAGACTCCGCGTCGGCGAGTTGGCCATCCCCGGAACCCACAACGCCGGGGCGTGGCGCTTCGACACGGAGATCAGCTCCGTGACCCGGGACAGCTTCGTCCTGTGCCAGGACCGCTCCGTGTGGGCGCAACTCGTCCACGGCATTCGGTACTTTGACTTCCGGATCGGGTACTACGACTTCTACGCGAAGGAAGAGGACAGGTGTGTTGCTGTCCCTTTTTAAAATTTGAAGTCATCTGAGATAATTTTGCCTATACTTATCCTTTTTAGGGTTTCATACCCAAAGGGTAAAAACGGGACCCTAGATTATTAATTTATCTTTTTTAGGGTTCCGTACCCAAAGGGTAAAAACGGGACCCTATTCATGAGACTTCAATGTCTGTCTGTCCGTCTGTCTGTCCGTCTGTCTGTCTCCAGGCTATATCTCAAGAACCGCTATAGCTAGAGTTCTGAAATTTTCACAGATTGTGTATTTCCGGTGCCGCTATAACAACAAATACTAAAATAAAAATAAAATTAATATTTAGGGGGGGCTCTCATACAACAAACGTGATTTTTTTGGCCTTTTTTGCTCGTTATCAATAATAATAAAAGGTAGGCACTTGAAACTTTCACAAAGGCCTTAAATATAATTGTACTTTAATAATTAATAATAATATTTTAATAGCATAAAAAATTAAGGGGGGCTCCCATACAAAAAACACAATTTTTGGCCTATTTTTGCGCTATAACGGTACGGAACCCTTCGTGCGCGAGTCCGACTCGCACTTGGCCGATTATTTTTATGACATTGTTCGTACTAAGTACCTACTAAGGTGTAATATGTATAAAAATCTATTTCACGTGTTTGAAAGGTCGCATTTAGTCTTAATTTACTTCGATTTACTTACAACATGTAAAAGGAAATATTATTAAGTGATTTATGGGTAATGGGACTAGGTATGTGTGGTAACATATTATTTTATTCCCAGGTACTGGCTAAACCACAATTTAATTAGAGTCCGACCATTGGTGCCTCTGCTGAGAGAAATTCGTGTGTTTTTGGATAGCACTAAAGAGGTAATGTCTTATAGCTCTTATATATTATATTTTCTAATAATGAACAATATCTTCCTATTTAATTATGAATTTTGTTCGATAAATAGATTTAGTGCCTAAATAGGTAATTAGTGGTACGAACAATAATAATAATTAAAATAAGTTGTAGTGTGTGGATTAACGGAAATAATTGATGTTTGGTAACATTTTGTATTCTAATAAGTATTAACATTACGTATATCTTATTAAATCCAAATTAATTGCAACACAACAATCATACATTAATTCTGGCTCAAAACTCAAATACGTCGGTTTAATATTAGAAACTAGATTTATTACTATATTCCACATTAACGGGATACAATATAATATTATTAAACAAGGTGAAGGTATTAAACCCCAAATGGCTTCATATTAATAAAAATATTAATCTCATTAGATATTATTATTATTTAATGAGATTGATTTTTGGAATGAAGAGATGCCTGAAGAGATGAATTTATTAGCAATATTTCTATACAATCTTTTTGCGTTGGAAAAGAGAGCCAATGCATTATGGGGTAAACGCAACAAAAATATTCCCCAATTTATGTGTGGGTAAAAAAATCCCTTTTCAACACTTCGGGATACGCAAAAATTGGGGTAAATGTTTAAAATATATATGAATTATTTTATCATTTTGTACAATATGACAGCAAAACTATGCAAAGTTTCATCATTCTAGGAATAAAACATTTTGATCCTTTTTTTTCTAAATAGGGGCTGATTATGTGTGTAAAACATGCAAATATAAAAATAAATCCAATGATCAAGGATATTTTTTAAAAATCTGCTGTCAAAAATTGCCATCAGATTCTGGTAGACCTATAATCGGTCGGACTTTCGACGGTCCCTGAAACAATTTCTCTAGGGCCGGGAGTCGGGACACACGGCACGACGTCGCGTCGTAGAAACTCACGATGCGTCTTCTTTGAATTTTGAATAATAACTGTCGTGATTTTCTACGACGCGACGTCGTGCCGTGTATCGTGGCACGTTACGATGTCGCAACGTAGTTTTTTACGATGCTCGTCGTAGCTTCCTACGACACGACGTCGCATCGTTAAACGACGCCGCGTCGTGGTACGACACGACGTCGTGTCGTGTTTATGTGTCCCGGCCCTAACGGTACTTGAATGGTCACACATTTGGTATGTCCAAGAGAGCCATAGAAGTTACTCTTATAGGCCAATAAGCGTAATGGTTAACTATTTGTGGCCCGTGGGCATGCACAGATAAGGAAATGCATTCAGGAATCCTTATTACCTTGTTTTTCAGTTCATAATATTTACGTTTGTGTTTTCTTTGCCAAAGTACTATAGTACCTGTATTCGCTTATACGAGACACAGTTTTTGGTCACTATTTTGCAATAGAAAGCTAGTTATAACATAGATTTATAGAAAGGTTAGGTATAGCTATATTAACATATTATGCCCTTTTTATTTTTCCACCAAACCAACTAGCAACAGACTAGTTATAGCCACGATTAAACTACTATGGTCTTTACCAGACCAGTAGCTTAGACCCTTTCGAAAAAAAAAATTGTCACTACCTTTTGATTTTACTATTTTGATCAGCGAAATAGAATATTTGGTGTGTAAATGATTCCCTAGAGTATATGGATATAATATTAATATTATATTTACTTTTGTTTTCCGTATGTTACAATTAAGAAAATTGATTCCTAGGCAGTTGACAGACCAACGTCATTTGATCGGATCATGTCAACTCAATGTTAATCACTGAGGTAGTAGGTACGTAGTACATACTGTGTCAGTGATGTTAATTATTTTAATTGTGATCTGTCGCCTGGGTATGACATAACGTGATTGTTCCCGAACATAGTTTATGAACGCGATTGTAATGTCAATGTCATGTTAGTTGTCTATCATACTTGTCATGTCTCCCTCGCTTTTGTACACCACTCTGTGCTAAAGAATTAAACCTATATTTCTTCTAATAAATAGTGTTTTAATTATACATATTAAATTAGAAACATGGTGTCATAAAAATGGCTGACGAAAATCTGATCCGTCTGCTGGAGCAGCAGACGCAATTGATGCGTACTATGGAGACGCAGATGGAATTGATGCAGCAGCAAATTACTCGGATGTCGGCGCCATCCAGCGACGCCGCCGTCGGATCCACTTTAAAATCCAGCGTAAGCGTGCCCTGGCCCCAGCCTCTTGAAGTGGCAACTGGAGACCCGTACGAGAATATGGAGTTTTTTCGGAACAGATGGGAAAACTACTGTATAGCCACTGGTATGAACAATTGGGGCCCCGAGAAAGACGAAATAAAAGCGGGCATTCTACTAAATGCCATTGGGAACGCAGCTATGAAGAAGTACATGGATTTTAACCTGTCAGAGACAAAAAGAAAGAAAAATCTATATTCATTAAAATAGAAGAAGAAATCACAAAGAAGACTAATATTATTTACTCCCGTTATGTTTTCAATATTAGAGGCCAGAGCACGGACGAAAATTTTGATGATTTTTTGCTCAGTTTAAGAAAATTAATAAAACCTTGCCATTATCCCGACACTATCAAGGAAGAAATGCTGCGGGACCGGATCGTAGTAGGTATTAAAGACAGCAAAGTCATGTCAGAACTGCTGCGGAATGAGAACCTCACCTTAGATGTTGCTATTAACATATGCCGTTCAGCGGAAAGGGCATCAGCTCATGTGTCAGACTTGCAGAAGGTTAATGAGGTTAACAAGATATCAAAACATGTGAAGAAGGAAGCTACAGAAGGACCTAAAAAGTGCAAGTTCTGCGGTAATATGCATGTGTTTAAGAAGAAAGTTTGTCCAGCTTGGGGTACCCGATGTGAAGGCTGTGGAGGTCGTAACCATTTCAAATCTGTATGTAAGAAGAAAGGTGTTTCGGTGAAGGAAATAAAAGTAGAAGATGATTCATCGGACGACAGCGTGTACATTTCAGAGGTCCGAGCAAATAAAGTATCTGGTCATATGGAAGCCCCTTTGTTATTTAAAAAGGGTAATGAATGGCATAAAATTTATTGTACTTTAGATACCGGAGCACAAGTTTGTGTCATGGGAGCCGAGCAGTATAAAAAAATAACTGGCAAAAATAATCTTTCTTCTCTTGCTCCAGCTACTCAGAAGTTGAAATGCTTTAATGGCTCTCCTATATCAAATTATGGTGTTGCCATATTTACCTGTAAAAGAAAGAACACAAACTTTAAAATTAAATTCCATATTGTTGATGTTAAGCATGAGCCACTACTTTCAGAAAAGGCCTGTGTTGCCCTAGGTTTCATTAAGTACTGCGACACTATTTCATCTCATCATAATACTGACATAAATAAGATTTTGGAAAGTTATGCAGATGTATTTGAATGTTACGGCAGTCTTTCTGGCGAAGTTTCTTTGGAAATTGATGAAAGTGTTCCTCCCCGCATACAACCGGCTCGTCGTGTTCCAATCTGTCTTCGAGAGAAATTGAAAGTGGAGTTGGAGAAGTTGGAAAAAGATGGCATCATTGTGAAAGAAAAACAGCACACAGATTGGGTAAATAATATTTTGATTGTTAATAGAAATGAGAAGTTTAGAATTTGTCTTGACCCTATACCTTTGAATAAGGCGCTGAAACGACCCCATTTTCAATTTGATGAAACCAAAGTAGATGCCATAGTTAATATGCCTACACCAAAAAATGCAAAAGATGTGCTTAGATTCCTCGGCATGGTGGGCTACCTCAGCAAGTTCATTAATAATCTAAGTTTCCATGCACATAAACTAAGAAATTTGACTAAAAGAGATACAGAATTTGTTTGGACAGCTGAAGAAGAAAAAGAGTTTCAAGCTTTGAAGAATCTTATTAGTAACTTACCTACCTTACAATATTTTGATGTAAACAAAGAAGTAACTATAGAATGTGATGCCAGTGAGTTTGGACTTGGTGCGGCTATGTATCAGGATAACAAGATAATTTCTTTTGCATCCAGATGTTTAACTTCTACAGAAAAAAGATATGCGCAGATAGAAAAAGAGATGTTGGCGGTAGTTTTTGCATGTACCAGATTTAATCAATATATTGCAGGAAGCTCAAGGACTATTGTTAAAACTGACCACCGACCGCTCATAAATATTGTTAACAAGCCACTGGTAGACGCTCCAAAACGTCTGCAAATGATGTTATTAACACTCCTAAAATACAATGTCCATCTGGTGTTTATTCAAGGTAAAGACAATCAAGTTGCAGATACTTTATCAAGAGCTCCTGTCACGTCAGAGATAGATAAGAATTATGAGTTGGAAACTAAGTTGAGGGAAAGAAAAGTATTCAAAATTATAGCTAACATATCCAGGATTAAGTATTTAAAAATTTTAGATCAGTTATTGAAAAAAATTAAAGAAGAAACATTGAAGGATGATACTTTGTTAAAGTTAATAGAATATATTATAAAGTATGGATTCCCTAAATACATCTCTGCACTACCAGAGTCTCTGAAAATATTTAATGGGATTAGTCACGAATTATCTACTTCTGATGGCTTGATATTTCGAAATGATCAAGTAGTTATTCCGAAATCATTACAAAGTGAAATGATACATAGACTACATGTATCTCGCAATGGAGTATCAAGTACACTTCGTCTGGCTAGAGCTAACATTTACTGGCCAAACATGTCGGCAGACATAAAGGATTTTATTCAGAAATGTTTAATATGTGCAGCTCATTCACCAAGTTTACAGAAATTAACTGGTGTGTCATGATGTTCCTCTATATCCTTTTCAATATATTTCTATGGATGTTTTCTCAGTTGGCGATCTGCGATATTTAGTATCTGTTGATCACTACTCAGATTTTTTTGAATTAGACAGCCTAACTTCACTTACTGCCAGAGAAATTGTACAAATATGCAAGAAAAATTTCGCAAGACATGGTATTCCTCAAAGAATCTGTACGGACAATGCTACAAATTTTGTTAATGAACAATTTAGATCTTTCACACAGGCATGGGGAATAGAACATGTGACATCTTCGCCTCATCACCCAGAGTCTAATGGCAAGGCTGAAGCAGCTGTGAAAATAGCAAAGAAATTAGTGGTTCAGAGCCTTCAAACAAAAAAAGATTTGTGGTATAGTCTACTTCACTTAAGGAATGTTCCAATTGAAATGGATAACACCAGCCCAGCACAGAAACTGTTTTCTAGGCGTACACGTACCGGTCTACCTTGCACACTACAGCACCTCAAGCCTCAAGTTATCCCTCAGGTTGCAGAGAATATTAAAAAAAAAAAAGAGAAGATAAAGAGAAATGTAGATAAGCATTGTAGACAACCAGCCCTTTTAACTATTGGCCAGAGAGTGATCACTCAGCTACATCCTGAAGTTGATAAAAAGTGGAGCTTTGGTGTTATTACCAAAGTTATTAATGATAGATCTTATATAGTCACAGTTGATGGGAAAGATTATAGAAGAAACAGGGTCCACATTAAACCTTTCGCAGGGGATCAGTGTCCTGAAAATAAAACAACTAATGTACCAGTTACTGAGCAACCATCTCCTGACCCTCCTGTACATAGTGATGCTGCTGGATTTCATCTGTACACACCATGTCAGCTTTCGGAGCCCTATATCAATGAAAACGTTCACGAGCAGCTTTCGGAAGAGCCACCTCACAGAAGCAGAAGTGTTCGTACTAGAACTAAACCTAGTTATTTAAATGATTACGTATGCTAAGCTTATTTTTGTAAAGAAAGGGAGATGTTCCCGAACATAGTTTATGAACGCGATTGTAATGTCAATGTCATGTTAGTTGTCTATCATACTTGTCATGTCTCCCTCGCTTCTGTACACCACTCTGTGCTAAAGAATTAAACCTATATTTCTTCTAATAAATAGTGTTTTAATTATACATATTAAATTAGAAACAGTGATCAAACTACGTTGGTCTTCTATCTGCCTAGAAATCAACTACTCTGATAGTAAGTACCTAAACTTTTTTTTTTAAGTATAATAAAACCTATACTCTATAGGCTACACTCTACCTAGAGTCTTTTCCACCTGATTATTTTACCGAAATTGTTGTTTATTGTTCGTTTGTATATAATTCCTGATTTATTTATGGCGCATTTTCACTGGTCGATAGGGCCTGCATGCGGGGTGCGGGAGATCATGCCACGACCAATGAAAATGCGCCATTCGTTGTCATAGACTCCCCGTATGCTGTATACCGTACGAGTTAACGACTAATGAAAATGCGCCCTAAGGCCTAAATAGTATATTTTCTAGGCTACCGCAGACGCGATCGAAAAAAGCATTTAAACCTCCCAATTCTCTTTACAGGTGGTCTTCTTAGACGCTCACCACTTCCCAATAGGCTTCTATGAACAGAACGGTGCTCCAATACGCCACGTCCACGAGGGGTTGATACGGATCGTGCAGAACGAACTCGGCCCACACCTGGCTCTGGCGACCCAGTTCTCTACCGGCAGTGGGACGAGAGGACCCACAGTACAGACCTTGGTAGACGCCGATAAACGCCTGCTCTTCAGTTACGTGGATAATAATATTGTTCTAGGTAAATATTTTATTTTTTTTAGTAGTCCATACTAATATTATAAATGCGAAATTGTGTCTGTCTGTTTGTTACTTCTTCAGGCCCAAACCGCTGCACCGCTTTTGCTGAAATTTGGTACGGATAATCTTTGAGTCCCGGGAAAGGACATAGGATAATTTCAATTCCCGTAAAATGTACGATTCCCGCGTGATAATCGAATTTTGGTGCAACGGAGTTGCGGGCGTCATCTATTTATTTATAAAACCCGAAACATACTTCCTACACTTCCAATCTTTCTTCTGACTAATTACAATCGCAATATCCAAACCAACATTGGCTTGTCTCTCGGACACCTTATCCAGGGGAAAACCCCTAAGTAAAAACTTGTTACAACCATTTACAACTTACAACTGACCCTGACTCAGAAAAGTTGCAATGGTGGAAGTGTGTGGTGGTTGAAATTTTTGACAAGGAGCGAAATCTTAATAAAACCGTAAACAATCTATATCACCACCATGATTTTATCTAATTATTAAAATCGTCAATTCGTATTTTTATAACTACAATTATTTTAATTTAGTAAATAAGTACTTAACAAGTACTACAAAAAGGTGTCGCCTTCGTAGTTTGTAGGGTGTAATCTGAATTATGATTTTTAGAAGCTGTAAAAGTCGGCCGTTTATAAAATAAACATTGATATAATAAAAGTCGACCTACTTCACGCTTGGCGCTTCGTTTTAACTTTTAACTTTATCTTTTGGCTCTTTTATCACTTCGACCCGATGTCCTAGAAAATGCTAAATAAGATTTTTTATTATGATATCTTACGTAGCCTAACTTTTGTGAGTTTTGCAGTAAAAGCTTTATGTAGGATTTACTTGGTACTTCAATGTTTTCCTACATTGCACTAAAACCTGAAGACTTTCTAAGAAATGATACCATAATCTAAACAATAAACCTAGGTTAACTTGGTAAATTATCATATTATTTCTCAAAATAGGATAAACCTACTTTCTAACTTACTTTAACTTTTGAAATTTGAAAACAAAAGAGAAGGTAGTGATGATCCAGTTTAGCGCAAATGAGCCTAAATTTCAAAGCAGCCAATCAACAGACATCATTATCCTTGTTACAGAAAACAGTTGGCTCTGGCCGATACTACCTCACCTATGGGCGAACACCAACAACCCTACAGAGTTGTTCGCCTTCCTCGACAGGACCATCGGTACTTACCCCCAGCCGTCCGCCCGCTCCCCCCTCTACTCCGCCATGGCACAGACTACCCCTACCGTCATCGACATACTCTTCCTCAGAGGATCAATCAGAGAGAACGCCGATGACGTCAACCGCAACGTCACGGCCAGGCTAACGGGCAAGTGGCGCAACCAGGCCAACATAGTGTCCACGGACTTCTTCCTCGGTAATGACGTCATCGACGTGTCCATAGCCATCACCCTGGAGCGCGCCGGCCGGTTATGACGAAGCGGCCGGCCGAGGAGTGGTGGACTGTACATCAACATAATAACCACGTCACGATTCAGTGGCCGCCGACAACCGTTCTTGCTCACGTATAATCGCGCTATGCCGCCTCGGAGGTTCGTTCTGGGTAGATTTTAGGTGACATTTCCGTATTTAAAACTAGCTAATTTATACAATTTTTGTATTAAAATTAGGTGTTCGTTTACAATCTGTGAGGATTCTGTCTCTGTGTTCTTACACGCGCGATTTTAAAACGGGAAAGTTGAATTACCGAGTGCGCTAGTTTAGTTTACAAAAGTGAGATATTTATGAGATATTTTGTAGTTACGAGTGAACTAGTCCAATTTTTATTTAAAATATTTGATTGTTTGTAAAATACCAAATATGTACCTATGTATTATAATTTTTTTAATTATAATTTTGATAAATTTTAAATGTGCACTTTCTTTACTCCATTCGAATTTCGAACTCACCCCATTTCGTTTTAGACTTAAAATTATGTTATTTAAATTAAAATCACCCGATCACTTAATATACAATCCTTATATTTATCATTATTTCAATAAATAGCATCTAATTTTAAATTTAATTGTACTGCATCAAAACGAGGTAGATTCAACGTGCGCGTGCGCACAGACAGTCGGCGGGATGATCACGTGCGGGTCACGTGTGCGGCGCCAGCAGCGGCAGCAGCTCGGCGCGGCTCATGCGGGAGAGCGCGCGCGCGTCCAGCCCCATGGCGGCCGCCGCGCCCCGCACGTCCAGCCCGAAGCTCTGCAGCAGCGCCGACAGCGCCACCTCCTCGCCCGTGCGCGGGTCGCGCAGCCGCGGGCACGAGCCGTTGCACTGCGGCCACGAGCACCGCTCCACCAGCCGGCGCGGCGCGCACCGCGCTCGCTCCCGCCGCCGCGCGCCGCCCACGCGCGCCTCCCAGCACCCCAGCGCGCGCGGCAGCGACACGCCCGACACGTTGATCGCCAGCCACTCCGGCCGCGCCAGCGCGCCGTGCGCGATGCACGCCGGCGCGAACGTCGCCCGCACGCTCCGCAGGCTCGCCCGGATGGCGGCGCCGGTCTCGTGCACCGCATCCCACTGCTCGCGCGTGCGCGGCGCCCGCACCCCCTCCGCCGTCAGCTGGGCGGAGTCGAACAGGTACTGGAACACGAACAGCGGCGTCCTGATGTGCGGGTACACCCGGTAGCCGAAGTAGCAGAGCCAGGGCTCGGCCGCGTGCCGACGCGCGCACGACGCCGGCGGCCGGCCCGCCCACAGTGCGTGACCGAGCTGCGCGACGACGTCGGCGCCAGGCGCGCGGCGCGTCCGCGGCGGTCGGTCAAGGAACCAGCCGGAATCGGCGACAGCGGCGACGCGCACGCCGGCCGGGCGCAGCAGGCGGCGCGCGCCGTCCGCGTGCAGCATCACGCCGGCCGCGCCCGCGCTCGACCCCACGAGGAGCAGCCGCCCCGAGAGGCCCAGGCGGAGGAGCTCGCCCAGGACGGCGCGCACTATGAGGTGGCCGGCGAAGGCGAAGGTGTCGTTGGCGGTGCGCAGGCGGGTGCCGGCCCACATGTCGCTGGAGCAGTAGGGCAGCAGCACGTGGGTGGAGGCGTGCCACAGCGGGTTGGCGGCGGGGTCGGCGGACAGCAGGGCGGGGGCACGGCGTGCTCGCGGCCAGCGCCCGGACGACATGAGCGCGGGACGGCGGTGCCAGCGCGCGCGACACGACGCGCCGTCCCAGCAGTACCCGCCGCCCTCCAGGTACATCACCAGGTGGCTGCTGCTGCCGCGACGGATGTAGTACCTGCAAAATGACGCAATAATTTAGATGTGCTAGAGTAGTTTCTTTCTACTTTCTAGTCCTATGAGAAGGATCTACTAAATAAACTCTGCAATATCAACATTGCACTCTTGACTCTACCATCAAATAAATTCAGTACCTGATTAAATTCGTACAATTTTACAGACATCACAAAGAACTATGTAGAGCTACTGAAGTCCCTGAAATAAGCGAGAGCCCATTTAATTTCGCTAGAAAACTTTAGCCGGAATCTATTTCTAAACTAGCGAACCCACTTCGAGCTATTAATCTATCTCCAGTGCTAATTACTTGTCTGAACGTACCCGGCCGGGGTTCCATCGTTGCAAGTTAACGAGGAGTTGGCCAGCCACGTCAGCCGCAAGCTGTCAGCTTGTGATGAGCTCTCGCTGGCTGCGGTGAGGAGTATCTGGAAGTAACAGAACTATATAAGTCAAAATATCTACTTAACTGGGGTTAATAAGACGGATCTTATCCAAATTAAGAATTCCGAACTCGAGAGAAAATTCAAAGCACTGAAAAACTAATGAGGCTAATGCAATATGATCTAAAAACCTTCGTAAGTACTGGTTATTTACTTTTATAATATTATGTAGAGATTTGGAATTTACAAACCATTCATGTAAACAACATATTAGCTACGACTGCAGACTACTGTCTACTAAATATTAAATTTTATCATAAGATTTATTAGTTTTTATTCAGAAGCTGCTCTGTCGCAATACTACGGTCTACGTCAGCTAAAATGCACCCTTGTCGCTTTTTAATTTGACATCAGACACTTATTATATTTTCACGGAAAAGTGTCTGGATATGAGTTTTGTGAAAATAAAATAATCTTTCTTAATCTTTCAGGCCCCGCGCGAGCACCGGTGATCGCGAGAACAAAAGAATACAATGGGAATTCCTAGAACCTCCGATCGAAGGATTAAATCCTAACTGTACGAGCGTAAATTTGCGTAGTTGGGATTTAAAATTGATCATTGCTATCTACGTCGCGTTATCTATTCATTAATTGACTATTCTATTTATATTACAGGGAAAACAAACAAACCTAAAGATATCCTACCATTTAACATTATCGCTTTGATCAAATTATTCACTATTTTAAGTAGATACATAAAAATAGAATAAAATCTTTAGATCTATATCCTACTATGATTATCTTGAAGAAACTAAATGAAAACTTCATTTGTTTATTTAGGTATTTAAGTTTTAACGGCTGCAGATAATCCAAGGCGTTCCATCTCAATCCGACGTGCTACAAGCGTAGTAATAATTTACTACGCTTGTAGCACGTCGGATTGAGATGGAATTTGTTTTGAAAACACCTTGTTTTGGTAATACAAACAAGGTGACAATTTACATAATAATATCATTATTTCGTACGGCGAATATACACAATAATATACTGGATGTACCAAAACCAACTACTTTAGAGTTTAGGGTATTATAAGTCCCTCAATAGAGTTTATTGTTAAAGTAGCAGCGCTGCTAGAAAGTAGTAAAATTTTTGTTACACCCTGTATAATAAAAAAACTGAATTTAAGAAACAAAAATTTCTGTGAACTTTTTGAAAATATGCTCTTCTATAGAGGATTTGAATGCCTCTATGAAAATTCGTAGAGGCTTACGCCTCTACGAATTTTCATAGAGGCATTCAAATCAAAAATTACTTACGTAAATTACGTAGAATAAGATTATGCTAATTATTGTTATTAATTATACACTATCAGAGAAGTTGATAGAAATCAACTTGCAAAAACAAACTAGGAAGGCAGACATTTGGTCGCGTTAAGTCACAACTCACAGCTAACATTGAATTGACATAAGAGGAGCACATGACGTAGCTCCGTCAACTGCCTAGGAATCAATTTTCTCGATTAATATACAACGGAAACTTTACTTAACGCCATCCCCCGAGCAAACGACCTTGACCATACATTTGATGCGTTGCCGAGATCGCACAAAAATCCTAATTTTTTTACTTAGTTCAAAATTGATCTAAAAAAAATTAAAACGGGGAATATGTAGTTAATGAAATTATTGTCTATTGTCGTGTGTTTCAATTAAACGTAATTTGTAAATACTAGGGAGATGCTGAATGTATGCTTCAATTTTAATAAATTGGTATTACTTTGGAAGCTAATATCATGAGTATAATAAACAAAAATAGAAAATTTAAAACGGGGAAAGGAATGTTGATATACTGAAGATTATTGATGTATTTTATTATAACTTTGTAGCTTTCAAATTATGAGTTTATAAGGCTCTAAATACGGTAAATTACGGAATCTCCGTAGGGGCCCCTCCCTTAACACCAGCTATCTGTGAGGCTGAAATATTTCTATGACCATTCCTGTTGATTCATGATTCTTATACAGTGCAAAGACTCTTTGATGTACAGCAGTGGCTAAAATTCTTCTCAAAACACTACCCCTAGACTAGGTGGACATTTTGATGACGGCTTTCATGAGATTTCCATTTGTTATGGTTTCGTATCCAAAGGCTAAAAACGGGACCCTATTACTAAGACTTCGATGTCTGTCCGTCTGTCTGTCTGTCTGTGTGTCTCCAGGCTGTAGCACAAGAACCGCTATAGCTAGACTTCTGAAATTTTCACAGATTGTGTATATCTGTTGCTGCTATAACAACATAATTATTATTATACTAAAAATAAAATAAATTTAATTGAATTGAAGAATTACAACAAACGTGATTTTTTTTTGCTATTTTTAGCTCGATATCAATAACGACAACACATAGGCATATAACGGCATCACGAAATACTCAGTTATTTTTTTACTTTAATAATTAATATTAAAATTTAAAAAATAATTTCATAATTTTTAATATTTCAAATTAGCGCGCCGCTCTTGTAATGTAATAATTACTTTAAACATTAATTAGTGTATAAAACATGACCATTAATCCAATGAAATCAATTAATTATTAAATATACTAAATTAACATATTCAGAATATAAAATTTACAATGACAATAATCCAATGCAATTTAAAATAATTTTAATTTATTTCGTGCAAATTGCAATGTCCAAAGAAGTAAACTACAATAAAACAATAGAAATTATACATACTATTGGCATAGAGTAATAAATATACAAACTTATTTCGTTATAGCGAAATAAGTACTAAAACATTAAGATGATAATATATTTCATCAGTTAGCGAAAGCTTCGGTAAAAGAATCCCATATTAAAATTCTTGTAAAAGGCTTTCACTTAAAAATAACTGTAAATGTTTAAATTAAAAAATATATTATTATTCAAAATGTTTTATCCAAACCACTACCACCACAATAACTACAATAAAAGCACCGTAACCCACAACCATCCCAAATAACTTCGAATTAATCAAAAATAGTTCACAAACAACATCAAAACAAACCCGTAAACTACCACACGTGGCAACACAAGAGATAATTACAGTGAGAGTCCACAGGGGCCAGAGGCGAGTTGAACCAAACATCACTAGCGGCGCGCACACCCCATACTGCTGCACGGTAGCCCCCTGTTTACAAAACACAGCCTATGTGGAGCAGGGCGAAGGGCCGCCTCGTCGCGCGGCTTCGGACCGAATAAAGGTAAGCGGGCGCTTTGAGCGGGGGCAGCGGACCGGCTTCGGCGAGATCAAACGCGCCGCAGATCAAAGGCGCCGCCGCGCGATCGGCATCCGTCATTATTATTATGCAAGCATTACGGAGCGCGCGTGACTCAAGCGAGAGGGCCACGCGAGCGCGGGCGCCGCCACCCCTCCTCCCCCTCCTCCCTCGTAGCCCCGCGAACCCCCGCAAACCCCTGCCCACCCCCGCACACACCTGCACCTGTCAACCAGTGAGGCCTCCACGCACAAGCTGCGCGCGATTCGCTCCGTGTAAGCCAGGAAGCTACATAGTACTAAAGCTTAGTCAGCTTCGATTAACTTGAGCGGTGACCTTATACGCATAGCTCTTACCGTGAAATTTCAACCAGTAATGTTGGGAATATCAAGCTTTCTTTACACAAGCTTTAAAAACAGCAACGTAATTAAAAGGACTCAAATCTCAACTGTAGTCTGTTACATAATACATGTATTATATTGTATAGAGTCAAAAAAGCTCTATTTTTAACTCTATAGATAAGTAATACAATACATAAGATTATATAATCAACAATTGTGATATAAAATCCAATGACTCACTTAACGACGTAAAATGTGTAAATTCTAAAGTTACCAAACGTTAAAAGCTTTTGAAAGCTTTTCATTAGTTCAGCCAGTCAGCTCTACCAAAATGATACCCTATATTGATAGGATGATAGGTTTGGAAATTGTTTAAGCTTTTTCAGACGTCGACTCTAGTTCCTTGTATTATAATAGTATGATGGGTTACCCCTGCGCGAAAAAAGGGTGCAAAATAGTTTTAAGGCAGCACCCAAGAGACATATTTTAATGATTTGAACTTTTATTTATTGAAGAGTTTGACAGGACTTTCAGTCAAAGCTTAAAATCTTCATTAAACTAACCCTCTAACTATTCATTAAATTAAAGTTAAATAATCATTAAATAACAGATGCCTAAACCAAATGTATCATCCGTCCCTCCGACATCCTCCGAGCTACGCGTCGCCTTTTCGCACATTAGCTACGGCGCGTATGTACACAAGTGTTTCTTTGAAAAATATTTTGCGCCTTAAGAGGGCATTACATGGGCCGATTTTAGCTGTACGGCAAGGCGGTTGCCGATTGGCCAGTCGCCTTGCAGCCAGCAGCCTTTTGATATAAGCGCGTGTTCAGACCAAACTGACTATACGCCGCTGAATGTGAGCAGGCTCACTGTGAGCCCCAGTGTGAACGTTCACACTATACTGACTATACGCTATAGCGTAGAATACGCCAACGGTGTGAACAAAACAGTCGGCTTGTATACGTTCACACCGCATGCGTACGCTGAGCGGCCGATTTTTTTGAACCGACTTCCAAAAAGGAGGAGGTTATATTATGTTCGGCTGTGGATTTTTTTTTTTATTTGTGTATGTTCAACGATTACTCCGCCGTTTGTGAACCGATTTTCAAAATTTTTCTTTTGTTGTATAGTCTTTTGTTGTATTCAACTCCAATTTGGTACCATGTTCACAAAAGTGGTGACCTGATGATGAGATCCATGAGTAATCGAGGGAACTCCTCAAAATGTATATGGAAACATATAGTGTTTTTGGTTTTATGTGAAGGATCTTAGGCATATGCTACCAAAAAGTAAGATTTTACATCAAGGCATGCTATGGTTCCGAAGATACTAAGAGAACTCCGGATTCCTTATAGATACAAGTTTGGGACTTTCGGCGATGTTTTAAGAACTGAAAGCATATGCTACTATGCAAATTATGTACATTCATCAACATCATCATCATCATCATCATCATCATAATTATCACTACCATCACACGACGCATCGTTATGAGTTATGACCCTATTATTGGTACTTTTCATAGTATTTTCGATCGAGACTCGAGTTTATCGAGTGATTTTGAAAATTATATTAATATTGTTACAAAGTAAATGATTCAGACTTGGTGTTGCGGTTACCAAGTTGGCAATTTGTTCATGGGATCTATGAGGTACGTAGGAAAAAACTTTTTTGAAAACTGCCTGAGTATAGTAGTTGTGATAGTTTCATACCTATCATTCTATATATCTACAACTGACAGCTTATAATAATATGTTTACCGGTAAATAACTAAAAAGAGTGAAATTATTATTTTTAACAAAAATTTAAAACCGACTTTCAAGGTAAAAACAATAAGTCGCTGGCCCCGGGCAATAAAAGCGTAATATCAAAAATCGTTTTGTTCAGGAGAGACAAAATATGATAATTTGTTTATAGTGCAGCGTACAGTGGCCCAAAACAAGCGTTTGTAAAAAACTAATTTTTTTACCAATCTAACCATATAAAAATAATTGTAATAGTGTAAATATTCATTGAAACAATTGAAAAAATGTATAATACAAATAATAATCGATATTATTTTAATTGCAACATTGTTAATGACTTTATTGACACACCAAACCTCTGAGTTTCACGACTGTTAGTGCCAACCCACACATACCACAACCACACAACATCGCAACGACAAAATGTCGTCGAGCAGTGGTTACGTGTGAATGGTGTCGCTGCAGTATTTTGTGGTTGCGTTGTGGTACCGACAAAATGCCGACGTGGTTGTTGTCGCCAGTGGTTGCGATGTGGTTGCGATGTGGTTACGTACAAAAGTCAATGAAACGGAGGGGGGGAAGAGCGCGGGCGGTGTGCGCGCACTGTCGTTGCATCGACGCAACGTTGTGGTTGCGATGTGGTTGCGACGTGGTTGCGATGTGGTCGGCCGTGGTTGCGTCTGACAAGTTATCTGACAAGTGGTCGACAACGACTGCAAAATGTGGTACGTGTGAATGGTCCAGTTCATTTACAATACGAAATATACGCCCGACCACGTCGTGTGGTTGTCGTGTGGTTGCGGTTGTCGTGTGGTTGTGGTACGTGTGGGTTGGCCCTAAGAATATAATACGACGTATTTTTCGCTTTAGATTTCGAGCGTTCCAGTCGATTACCACCTTCTTCTGGGAAATCTTACAGCCAAAGCTTAGCTGTATCATCCTCTAATCGCTATTTTAGAATCCTATCTATGAATCATATTTTTATGTAATCATTGTAATGGACTGAGTTTATAATGTGATTTTTAACTATTTTGGACGGAAGTGTCTGAAATTAATACGTATCTTTATGTGTTTTTACCAATTTTTTGTTTAATTAAATTTTATATGATTATCAATTAAAAAAACCTATGAAATGACATACTTTTTATTAAATATTAAATTTTGGGAAACCACACAATCCCTGAGTTCGACTACGTCTTATCTCGTAGTTATGTGAATATTTCTGTTCCTTATAATAATATTAAATGTAATTGACATTTAAAAAAGAAATATAATATTACTGCTACCAAGTCTAAACTAAAAATGAAATTTATTTTACACATTAATTTATTTTTACAGAAAACCTTGTAAAGGCCTTGTAAAAAAACAACGAATAGTGGTCTACTACACAATATTTGTATGGAAGAAACCTAAGAAATTACTATTATCATTTTTAAATTTACTGAAGTTATAGAAAATAATAATAATTTAGTAGCATTTACTCCTTAACAAAAAGAATGGCCTTAATCTGTAACACTTTATCCAGAAGATTTCTCTATGGCCCAATTTTCAATCCTCATCAAAATAGTAGGGTAATATTATTTGGCTTAACGATTATAAAATTATACTAATAAATAACTCAACTATTTAAAATAAATATAATTTGAATCTCTTTAGTACAAAATATTGGCGCTTTGATTTTTGTCAGCAAACGCGGCACCGGTTTCGCAAATATACCTTTTTTGTATCTTTGCTTGCTGTTTTAAAATTGTATAATATTTGTTATAAACAAATATTATACAATTGTATAATATTTGTTTATAACAAATATATTATTTAATATAATATTTAATTAAATATTTAAATAAAATTTATAATATAATATTTGTTTAAAACAGCAAGTTTATCCTGCTCACTGTTATCATTTTATTCATTCCGAAATTATAACAATTTTTTGAAATTTTGGGTGTTTTCTTCAGAAATTAACGATTTATGGCTACTGGGTTTGGCTCATTTTTAATGACCTACCTTTGCTATTTACACTGTTAAATTGCTTTTTAAAATCATTGTACACATCTACAGTGTGTTTGTGTGAACACCGTTATCCTTGAAACCATCAAATGAGCCCGTCAAAATGAACATCTTTTTCTATGAGAACATTGCTGGGAACTCAAACTCAGACTGCCGTCTTCATACATATACTGATGCCCGGATCGGCAATTTGTATGGGTATGAAGACAGATTTTTTTTAATTCCCAGCATTGTTTTCATAGAAAAAGTTGTTCATTTGATGGGCTCATTTGATGGTTTCAAGGACAACGGTGTTTACACAAACATCTTGTATAAAGATAAACAAGACTTATTTAGAATGACATATTTCGTGTTAAAATCGAATTTCATATTGATTTCGCCATAACTGCTTGAATACGCGCGCCTTCAGATTTCTTCTAACTTGGCGTAGATGGGTGTTTCAAAAAAGTTTTCCTAACAAAGCAATCTACAAAAAGCGTCGGTTTTAAGATAGTTATGAATGGTTTCATATGTGGTATAAGTTACACGCTTATAAATCACGCAGAAGTATGTCAGGGAGAACTTTTCAAACAGCCCTCGTATATAGTAGACATTCCACGTGGCTCCACCCACGTAAATTCGGAACTAACGGGAACCGTACATTTTCCTGCAAAAATAATTTCCTATGTCCGTTATCGTGGTCTACTCTATATCTGTGCCAAATATCATGAAAAATCATCTAGTAGTTCGTGAGATAAGCACTTTCAAATATTTTTCCCAATTTTTTCCACATTTTCCTCAGATTCCTCGCTTTTATAGGTCGCAGCGCAATTCTATATAGCCTCTAGCCTTCCTCAATAAAGAGACTATCCAACGCAAAAATAATTTTTTGATTTTTCGAACAAAAAACTCAAACAAATTCTTCTACTTCATAACAAGATGATTTATATGATTTTCCTAAACTTTAAACCTAATTTATAATGAATGGTAAGTCTCATATTATAAATGATAGCTAATTTTTATAGAGTTTTTAATGATCTACAATCTTGTCGTACATTATTTTTTATACGATTTACCTTTTGAAAAAAAACGGAATAAAACCTAATTTTCGTACATTTGACATTAAATATTTTTTTTAGAACAAGGGGATCGCCGAGGACTTTTGAGGTTTTATTTATAATGGTATACTTAACATCACCACAAATTTTCAGATCTATGCGAATTATTCCTAAGTCGAAAGTTTGAATTTCCTGTGCTAATAAGTTTACGTAAACGATACTAGAAAGCATGCGTAGGAGTCAAAGGGATGCAGGCGTTCAGCGTAACATGACCGTACGGCGCCGAGATTACAAAAAAAAATCCGGGAAGAAAGGCGTAATAGCTAGTACGACGTAATATGTTGTAATACGTTTATTACCTAAAACGGGGTTAAATTCAATATTCTTTGCTAAGATATGTAATCCGTGTTAAGATGTTCACCGTTTTTTGTGTTATGTTTTATAATGTATGAATACATTTTTAGTTATAAGAGAATTTTCCGTGCAATAAAGCTGTCATTGTCATTTATTATAACTCAATATTAATTTAAAAATATGAAAAAAATAGGGGTGATAGACCGATACTCAGAGAAGCCAAAAATCGAATAACATTAAAAAGGGCGTAACCGGCGTTTACCACTTTATTGCCCGGGGCCAGCGAAGTAATAATATAAACTAAAAAGTATTAAATAATTCTTACTCTTTAATAGTGCCTCTTTCAGAATTCTTCTAAATCTCAACTATTTCTGTACATACTATAGTCTTCATTACTTTGAAGTCGGTACCAGTCCCAAAAGTTTCATATATTATGAGATTGACTGATTAACTCACGATTAAATTAGCTGGTACCGACTTCAAAATAATGAAGATTATAGTATGTACAGAAATAGTTGAGATTTAGACGAATTCTGAAAGAGGCACTATTAAAGAGTAAGAATTATTTAATACTTTTTAGTTCATATTAATACTTATTGTTTTTACCTTGGAAGTCGGTTTTAATTTTTTGTTAAAAATAATAATCACATAAAAGAGTCCGCCCGGCGGACTGGATCCAATACGCTGTCGCGTAGCTACGTAGCCACTCAGCGTCCGCGGAGCGTAGTGACGATCGGCTGCCGAGTGTCCGCGCCTACGCCTAGCGTATTTGGCGTATAGTCAGTTAGGTGTGAACGAAAAAGTGAATTTGTATGGAAATACAATAAACTGCGTAACGCTCGCTCACATTCAGCGGCGTATAGTCAGTTTGGTGTGAACACGGCCTAAGGGATATCAGGGTATTTATCACGTCATATATATTTTATGCAACCAACACTACGTTTCTCGAAGTCACAACAAAATGGTTCGCACCACTGTGCCTTGCAGCAAAATATTCGCTGATTTAGCGTTTACTTGGATTATATGGATTTACCTACCCTATGTGATGTGTCTAAACCACTCTAAACTTACCCTGATCGGCTATTAAAGATAAAATTGCCTTGACCTCCAAAATTCATTAAGACTGTCAATTTTACTGTGCGATTATTTCATCAGTGTAAAGCCCGCTTTACTTGTATTTGTCGTTACAACTTTGTTTGTCGCACAATGTAAGGAATTTCGTACTCTCCACACATAACACATTACTGTGATAATGGAGGTGTTATTTATATTTCATAAGTGGAAACTATTTTCCATTACAACATTCGCATTTAAACAAATGAGTATTGTGCTAATAAAAGATGTTTTTGTTTAGTTTTGAATGCGTTACTTTTAAAGCGAGTGGTCTATTTCATATTCTACTTTATGTATTGACAGAGGATATAATATTCGTCAGATGTTTTAAAATATTTTAATGTAGCACATTAAAAGCTCTTTCAAGTTTAGGGCGAGTTTTAAATATTTATCAGGAAAAGTTGACGTAATATCAAGTTTCATCGTAAAAGCTCCGGAGCTATTTCGATCATAATATCAAAATCGAAACTCCCCTGTGTGTGCCTGTGTGCAGACAAAAAGCTTGTACCCGTAATTTCGTTTTCTATTTTTAACACCTTGCCGTAGACAATTTACAAAAAATGTAGACATTAACTTACAATTCAACTGCTGGCTAGCGTAAATTATTCATCGTAAAATTTTATAACCGCTTAATTACAGATAAAGAGCTTCGCAGGTCGTTGCTTGACAAAATAATTTGTTCGATATATTTACGATTTAGAGACTTATCCGTAGACGAACGTCGGAATGTGGCCACCGAGTTAAGTAGAATATAATTGGCGGTGGCTCAAAGCCCGTACCTGCCTGTAAAAATGCCATCATAAAGCCTCGCCGACAATGAGCCCTTTGACAGTTGTACCACCTTTACGATGCCGACGACGATACGCGACGAGCTCTCATTAAACTTATTTTATCGACCTCCCGATACAGAACCTAGCCTCGGGTCCCCATGAGCGTAGCCCTCGATGGGACATCCAGATAACTACCGTACTTTATTACCTCAATATAGTACAAATTAATAACAATTTCATGATTTAGAAATAAACATGATTACATCTCTTATCTTTATGTTTAGTGAATAAAAATGCTATTCATACCAAAAATCACCTTTCCGTTGTCATTGAAAAGCAGGGTGACCCTATTTTACTATCGACGTAAATCAAGAGATCTAAAAGAAATGTGCGCTACTTCTCTCAAATAGAGCGGAAGAATAAACCGTTTAGATCATTCAAATTCTCGATCGCTTATTATTCGATCCTATTATGACCGAGTCGGAACTTTTTTCAAACGATCATAGGAGGCCATTATACAGCTCATTTTCCATAACAAAAGACGCTATGAAAGTCTTTTTGTGCGTTCGTTAATAGCTTATTATTAATTTATTGTAAGCCGTAAACAAGAAGCTCTGTACGTCCACGGAGCTAAAACCTTTGTGTGAGCATAATAAGCTGTTAATACTTTGCTTTTATCTATTGAGTTATTACATCAAAGATACCAACTATTATTTTATAGTTGTACAAAAGAAATGAAGATTGTACGACAGTTGTACGATATGGATAGGCAGGGTTTCATAATCGTTAAAGTTGTACGGTTTTCATGATCACACAGGATTTTGTTATGCAAACTAACAACACTTCCTACATCATATAAGCTATTTTATAATTAAAATGTAGATTTTAGGAAGTAATGCGTTATATGTAGAGCTAGGCCGCGTGATTTAACTAAAATGTAGAGTTTAGGACTGGTTTAGGAATAATGCGCTATATGTAGAGCTAGGCCGTGTGATTTAACTAAAATGTAGAGTTTAGGAAGTAATGCGTTATATGTAGAGTTAGGCTGTGTGATTTAACTAAAATGTAGAGTTTAGGAAGTAATGCGTTATATGTAGAGTTAGGCTGTGTGACTTAACTAAAATGTAGAGTTTAGGAAGTAATGCGTTATATGTAGAGCTAGGCCGTGTGATATAACTAAAATGTAGAGTTTAGGAAGTAATGCGTTATATGTAGAGTTAGGCTGTGTGATTTAACTAAAATGTAGAGTTTAGGAAGTAATGCGTTATATGTAGAGTTAGGCTGTGTGATTTAACTAAAATGTAGAGTTGAGGACTGGTTTAGGAATAATGCGCTATATGTAGAGCTAGGCCGTGTGATTTAACTAAAATGTAGAGTTTAGGAAGTAATGCGTTATATGTAGAGCTAGGCCGTGTGATATAACTAAAATGTAGAGTTTAGGAAGTAATGCGTTATATGTAGAGTTAGGCTGTGTGATTTAACTACAATGTAGAGTTTAGGAAGTATGTAATGCGTTATATGTAGAGCTAGGCGGTGTGATTTAACCAAAATGTAGAGTTTCAGGAAGTAATGCGTTATATGTAGAGCTAGGCCGTGTGATTTAACTAAAATGTAGAATTTAGGAAGTAATGCGTTATATATAGAGTTAAGCAGGGTGATTTAACTTAAATGTAGCATTTAGGAAGTAATGCGTTATATATAGAGTTAAGCCGTGTGATTTAACTAAAATGTAGAATTTAGGAAGTAATGCGTTATATGTAGAGTTAGGCCGTGTGATTTCAAAATCTTGAGGAAGTTTGAAGATACCTAATTATTGGCATTGCAACCTATCCTCTTCTTATAGCGACATTTAACATTTTTGTGGGAATTGAAATTGGGAATTAAAACGTAGAACGTATAGCGCAGAACCGTAATTGATGCCTGCTACTCTACATGTGCTATACTCCTTTGGTTGCTACTGTCCAGTGGCGAAGCCTCCATAGAACACGATTCCTACCGGCTTACCTTGGCCAATTTTAATATATACATTTTTTATTATTAATAATTATAGCTTACCCCGCTTCCTACAATTTCATAAAAATAATTCGCCATGTATTTAAAATCACGCAAACGCACACATACCCGTTTTTACGATCGCACTCAGAACGCGTACGTACTGCTCCTCCTGGGGAACTCGCTCAAAACATCGGGAATCCAAACATTTGAAATGTATGAAATTCACGCACACATACACATTACTACTACATGCAAACGACTCGTCGATATTGTCGAACAACAAGCCGATCCCACATAGCCTACCTAGTCTTTATTTGTCATGTGTTAAGGTTTAGTTTCGCATGTTTCGCTTTAAAAGATTTCGTCCAATCACAACAGAGCTAATTGCTGCGGCCGACCGGCGCGTGCTGTCATTTCAATTCACATAAACAATTATATTACGCGCTAATTTGCACTCATTTTGTACTGTTATTATTGTAATATGCAAAATTTTGTTTATTAAGTTAGTGGGCTAGCTTGATTGTAATATTATATAGTTTAAAAGAATCGAAAGTAGTGAAATTTTACTTGCCAAGTGTTGTGTTGTGTTTTTGTTTGTTACATCGTAAAGGTTGGTTTGTTTTACTTACTTTGTAATTTGTCGTGACACGGTTAGGTGAGAAATGGCAGCATTAGTACAAATTGACTGTTGTCTTACGGATTACCTATTATATTTTATAATAATATTAAATAACGACGACAGACGACAAATAACAAAATTAAATATTTAGGTACGTATTTCTGCTGATATTTCTTTGCTACTAGCTTTTGCCCGCGATTTCGTCTGCGTGGACTTCAGACAGGTAGCCTATGTTCCTTTCCATGTTTGACATGGGATGCATGCAAAATTTCATCTAAATCCAGTTTTTGCATGATTGAGTAACAAACATCTACACTGGCAAGTCAGGATTCACTTATTTTTGGTGTGTGAGTGTGAGTGACGTGTGCTTAAAACGGCTTTTTTTAAAGCCACTTTTATCATACTCGACATGCACTGTTCATATAATACCAGTGATGTCATGTATGGTGAAGGTGGTGAATACTAACAACACTAACACTGCATGCAACGCACACAATGCAAGCAAAGCACCCTAGTAGTTATGGAAAAGGTAAACTAACACACTTAATACAGGTATGTAATTTATTGCACGTTTTTTTTACAAGAATTGAAATTTTGCTTATTCACAAGTTAGCCGTTTTTTGGTCCGGCTTTACCTTTATTTTTTTTCACCCCACGCCACTGCTACTGTCCATGGGCGATAGCAATAGCTTACGCGCCCTAGTAGACGAGTGGCAAGCGATTATCTTAAACGCTAACGCTAACGCAACAAAATGTATGCGATCTGACATAAGTCATCGCTTCGCTAGCGAATACTAATGTCAAATCCATACATTTTGTAACGTTAGCATTAGCGTTTACGATGATCGCTTGCCGCTTGTCTAGGGGGGTAGTCTATCCTCGTCAATCGTGACCATAAAATAAAAAGACTGTATTAATGTTGCCATATTTATTTAAAATATTAATGTGACATAAACATAAGCGACACGACTTCTGAAGTGTGTAATCTAAATCTGAAGTGCCTAACGTGAGTGCCGGATACTTACCATGCCAATGATTATTACGAAGCTTATCTTAACTTCACTTATTACTTACTTATCTACCGGCTACCGGGATCCGCGACGCCACAAAAAATTAATCGTCATTCCTGATGACGCTAAAGTACAGTCATCAACATTATTCTACAAGAACTTTTATTTATTACTATTTACTAGATGACCCGATTAACTCTGTTGAGAACCCTACATTTTTCCTGAACAAACGTATCCTATGTAGTAACGTATAACGTATTCTTAGTATCTCCGTATTGAATTTCAGCAAAATCGGTTCAGCGGTTTGGACGTGAAGAGGTAACAAACAGATAGACAGACACGTGTTCGCGTTTATAATATTATTAGTATGGATTATAATTTTTTTTCAGCGAGCAGTTGAGATTTTATGCATTGGTTTGTTCGATCATAAAATTGTTTTTCTAGAAGTGACAAAAATAATAAAACTTTAAACGATTTTCGCTAAATCATTCCTTAAAAGATAAAATGTTCCGTTAAATGACGTTTATCTTTGTCATTATCTCTTTTCACGGTTTAACGTTAATCGATGGGCAATTAAAAATACCATTTAACTTAATAAGTCTTCGCCGATGAAACAGAGACCTTTTCATTGTCAAGACAAATAAAACTTTTCCTTGTGAACATTATTATAGTATCGTCTATACTTATTATAAAACAAAGTCACTTTTTTCCCTCATGTCCCTTTGTTCCCTTTAATCTTTAAAACTACGCAACGGATTTTGATGATCCTTTCAGTGTTAGATAGCCCATTTATCGAGGAAGGTTATAGGCTATATTTTGTCACGCTAAGATTAATAGAAGCGAAGAAATAGAGGAAAATGTGGTAAAAACGGGGAAAATTATTTGAAAGGGCTAACTTTAACGCGCTAATCTCAGGAACTACTGGTCCGATTTGAAAAATTCTTTCAGTATTAGATAGCCCATTTATTGAGGAAGGCTATAGGCTATATTTTATTACGCTAAGACTAATAGGAGAATGTGGAAAAAACGGGGGAAATTATTTGAAAGGGCTTATCTCGCGAACTACTGGAGCAATTTTTATGTTATTTGGCACAGATAAGAAGTAGACCACATGAAGGATCATGATAGGCTATCGATTTTAATCATTTTTTCAGTGGCTATATATTTATACCCGTGCGACGCCGGGGCGGGTCGCTAGTAAACGTATAATTATTTCTTATACTCAGACAAAACCTAGCTATATAATGTTTAATTACAAAATTGGAAATAAAAAACACTGTCACTGATACAAATTGATGTTAAAAAAACCGATCAACCGTTATCATCATTAATTTCGCAATAAATAGTACCAACTAAAAACCCTGTCGTTTTTGTTAATTTTAGATCCTGTTTAAGCGGTTGATTTATTTGAGCTGTAAATAACGACTTATCTGACAGAAGTCAGCGATCACCATAAATATATTCGCTCCCCGCTCCATACGTCTCTATAAATACAAACGGCACTCGATATAATGGTCAACACGAGTATCCCATTCGAGTTAATATCCCAAAATAAACTCTTTGATCCCGGCGATTAGCAGTATCGAAAAGAAGATCAAAGAGCACGTGCGGCTAATTAAAATCGTCAACGCACTTTTGTCGGCGAGCGTCCGCGTGAGCGAACATCGGAAGCAGTGCGATTCCCGAGCCGCAGGCTGCCTCCGGGCAGTGTTGCCAACCACAGAAAAGTCAAAAACAGCAGCTCATCGTTGAAAAAACAGTAGAAAACGTGTACAAAAAGTGGTTTCAAAAAGACTTGTCTTCTTGTCAAAAAGACGTCTTGTTCTTGTTAATCATACCTTTTATTATTTAAGTCTCTATATTAATAGATAAAAGAAAATAACACAGAATATACTCTAATAGAAATTAGAATTGAACATAATATTACAAACTAAACACGAAAAACAAAAATTAAGGTCAAAAATATACTTACTACTTTTTATTTATCCATTAAAAAACAGTACATTTTATAACACAACAGAAAACCGCAAGAAAAAACAATAGATCTACTGTTAAACCGTAGGGTAAGCAACACTGCCTCCGAATCACAATAAATCTGAGCCGATAAGTGGCGGAGCGGCGCGGGGGGCGACGGGCGACGGGCGGCGGCAGGGGGGCGACGGGCGGCGGCAGGGGGGCGCGGCGGCGCGATCAAAGAGAAGGAAGGGACATGAAAGGCGCCGCACATTCGCCGAGATGCGGACGATAGCGAGCTTCCCCGCGCGGCGCGGCGTTTGTGCGCCCGCGCACCGATGACGGTTTAATTAATTACACGTCAGCTGAATGACACGGTCGGAGCGGATGACGAAGGTCCATCCAGACTCAGGGACGATGTTTCACGGGTATTAAATATAAAAAAAACAGACGAACATATGAAAAAGGAAAAGGGAAAAAAATAACCTCCTTTTAACGTACTTATAAGGATTATGTTATATTGTGTTATTTTTTGAAGTCGGTTAAAAAAACGAAGCTCGGGAGTCGGGATGCCTCACCAAGAGATGGCAAAAGGTCACAAAGTCTAGCGCAATTTATGGACACCCCCTAAAGTAGTACATAACAGAAAAGTCAAGCTTTTGAGTTTGTATTGCAATTTTGTTTTGTCTCGGTTTATTTGTAATCTGTATAGGTTAAGTTATCTTAATAGTAGGTTAAATAAAGTCATTATTTAATTACTTTCTAGATAATTATTATCTTCATAGAATCTACCTACTTGGCTCACCACTGTTATATTCAGTTTTTGTTAAACAAGTCAACAATTATTGTGTTTAGATTAACCCCCTTCGCTTAAACTAATTCATTATTACAAATAATAGCTACAAGAAAATATGTTGGTATTTGTAAGTATGGCTCTCGGCCAAACCGCCTATATTTTTGTACAAAACAAATAGTCTTTAGCACTAATGCTCTACAAAATAGGACAAAGTAGCTCTCACATCTATCTTTGTCTCTGACTTATTTTAGTCGCAACTCGGAGTCTTGTAACGCAACGTTTAGGCCCTATTAGGCAAAATATATTGTTTCACAATATTTCTTTAAGATTTGATATAAAGTAAACTATTGTTATAAAAATGGACGATATTGATTGAGCCCAGCTGAAAATTACAAAGCTTATTTATACTGCAAAAAATATCCACAGCCGTTGTGCCTTCTTCTTTTTGGAAGTTGGTTAAAAATATCGTGAGTCGTGACGAAAGAAAACCGTTTCTTTTTATTTTCAACAAAATACAGAAACATTTACTTATTATTACGTTGTTTTATATTAAGTATCCCTAAAAAGGTATTTTATGGATACTTAATATAAAACAACGTATATGTTTCTATTCGTAAGTATTCGCCGACACCTAAGAATGGTAAGAGAAGGTTTAAATGAAGGATTTATACGAGAAAAGCTCGAAGCTGCTCGTAAAAGCTTAATAATACATTGATCAAGCGAAACGCTCTATTTAACAATATTATAATTCTCTCCGTTCTGATGTAAATAGCTATTGATCAGTTAAATTGCGGTGTAATGCTTGATGTGGAAAATAATTTTATTGTAAGCCGTTATTAATATAATAACCCATTTAGCATGATTCATATGTGCGGTAAGTCAAACTAGTTCCGCTAGATATTACGCTATGCTCTAAGTTTAATAAATAATATTATATTAGCTATAGGTTTTAATCCAGCAGATATATTTATAAGTTCATTCAAAATTCTGCACTAATAAAATGTCTTGAACGAGACTATGAAAATTATTCGGAAAGTGCGAAAAACTAAAGTAATATTTTATATCCTTCATATTTACATGGAGAGCTAAGTGAAGGTCTTAAATTTTAATCTATCTCTTTCAAATAAAAGTTTAACGCCTAAACATTTCGTAGGTACTAAAAATTAAACACACCAAGCCTTTGAAATATCCACGCTACCGTTCAAATTCTTAAGAAGTGAGAATTTCAAAATATTATGAAAATTCTCAAACGGCACGAGTTACAAAGTTAGGGTTTTTAATTAAGGCCAAGTGCGCGTTAACGTCGAGGCGGCGTCTACTTAACACAGTTATGGCATGTGATAACATATAAAGATTAGAACCGAGTAATTACTTATTAGTTATTACCATCTTATTACCAATGTCTAAGAAAGGTCGCCCACCTTTTGGCAGGCGAGGGCCGCAAGGTAGCATAGTATATCTACTTGTGAGATAAAATATAAAAGAAAAATTGAGCATCCGGAGTTTCATGAATTTCCCACAAGTAACCCTACTAAAGCAGCATGCACACCGTATATCAAAATTAATATGAAAAAATTACAAATCTTCGTAGGTAACCTCCTTTCAGAATACACCCTCAGTAGTCAGTAACGATATTTTATATACATAGTCATTTAAATATTATATTGATTTTTTTAATTGTTGAGCAATATAGGTAGGTACCTTTTATAACAGTCTCTACTGTTTTTTTAACGATTTGTACATAAGTTTCTAAATAATCGGCCAAGTGCGAGTCAGACTCGCGCACGAAGGGTTCTGTACCGTTATAAAGCTAAAGTTGGCAAAAAATTATGTATTTTGTATGGGAGCTCCCCTTAAATATTTATTTTATTCTATTTTTGTTATTGATTCGATATTAAATTACAAATATAATTAAGGATTTTGTGAAAATTGATTACGAGCAAAAAAGGCCAAAAAAATCCTGTTTCTTGTATGGGAGCCTCTCTTATATATTAACTTTATTTTGTTTTTAGTATTTGTAGTTATAGCGGCAACAGATATACACAATCTGTGAAAATTTCAGAAGTCTAGCTATAGCGGTTCTTGGTTACAGCCTGGAGACAGACAGACAGACAGACAGACAGACAGACAGACGGACAGACGGACAGACAACGAAGTCTTAGTAATAGGGTCCCGTTTTTACCCCTTGGATACGGAACCCTAAAAACATATGGCATTAGAGTTGTTTTAAATATGTAAGTATGATTGAAAGCTTTTGTTATTCATATTATAGGTATAGGAATGGTCTCGGTAAAATTAATTGACGAAATTATATAGAAATACCTTTAGGCTTTATTGACACAATCAAATAAAAGAGCATACAAATACAAAACTGTAACTTGAAACTGAAAACAAACAAAACATATTCATAAATAAAACTCTGACAATCAGTGGGTAAACATAAAAAATCTGAAGACTTACGACCTTTGGAAGTCTATAAAAAGTATTGCAATTTTCACACTCGTGTAATAAGATCACGAAATATAATATTCTCCCAGTTACTAATATAAATATTTAAACAGCGAAGTCCACTCTCTCTATCTGTCCAGTGAGGTTTCCAAATGTCAGACAAGGATAGTAGAACTTAAATAGTTATACGCTGCCTAAATATCTTATATTAGTAAAAGGGCTTATGTTCTATGCTACAAAACTTTTATTTAAAAGCGGCATTAAGGCACGTTTTATGTCGTATCACAGTATATCATAGCAAATCACTAAATTTAATCTAACTTTACACAACAATCAGACTCTAGGGTCAGGTTACACCCACGCGACGCACCGCGGCATTTTCGACAAAGTTCAAAATGCGACTATAATTCTTACACAAAAGATATGCGTTTATTGTTCAAGTTTAGTAGTTTATGCAGCAGAAGCAGCTATTTAAGAAATCCACGTCGCATCGCGTCTCGGTGTGTACTGACCCTTACCCAATTCTATACTCTACAATCTACAGTAATAAATATTTACGTAAAATTCTAAGTATACGTACCTAGTTTCTTACAATAAAAATGTTGCTCTGTTTCTCAGTTGAAAGTATACAATGGAGTATTTTTTTTATCTTCCTTTGATGTCGCAAAATAGATGCGTAAAGTTTCATAGCTTTTTAGTCTAATTTAGACAATTAAAAATAAGAAATATGTAACTGAGATCTTAGACCTAAAATAATTTAGAATTGTGACAAATGATTTTTTGCCATAGTACAATAAATTAACGAGATTCAGATATTGATAAATGATTATTGCTTTCCGATAAATTATTACAAAATTATTGCTTCTTTTTGTTTTGAATGGTCTTTAATTATAAAATTTTAATCTCATTTTTCGATGGAAGCCTTAAAAACTCACTCATTTGATATTAGGTATTTTGTTTGGTTATATGGCAAGGATTAGTTTCATGTTTTATTATAAGTTTGTTTTCTCGATATTTTATTTATATGTAAGGACGATTCTTTGAATATTATGTAGTTTATAATATTGCTTAATTTATGTAAGCCATCAGTCATTACTCATTATATTAAATAGATAATATAGGCACTATTTTATACACATACCTACTATACCTTGTGCGTTTTAAGATGATATGCGTGACACATAATAATTGACAATAGTAGGGAAGTTACCTAAAAAAATTAATCGATAATTTAAAAATATCGAATCACTTCGTAAAGGAATTGCAATCGAAATTATCGATTTCGTACTTTTGTTTCAGAGTGGCGCCGGCGATTTAAGATGGCCGCCCTTTTTATCGATTTGATTTCGATTCAACAGTGGCAATCCCTATTGACATAAGTTCCGTTTCATGCATCTGACATTTTTCAAATGTTTTCGTAACAATAATTTTATACTCCTATTTCACAGTCAATATTTATAATTTTATATTAATAAGTTAGTATTTAGCAACTTTTCATTTTTATTCATTTACAATTATAGGAAACCATTTTGATTTTTTTTTTTGTTTTCTTGTAAAAAAATTCCGTAGCAAGGAATATGAGAACTGTCGCCCATATCATCTTAAAACGCACAAACTACTACTCGACCAAGCCAACTAGACGAATGTCAAAGCTTGCTCTCTCGCACTTACGCACGTCGCTAGCAATGCATAAGTGCGAGAGAGCATGATTTGACAGTCGTCTAGTTGGCTTGGTCGAGTAGTATAGTAAAAATATTTATTCGGACTATACAATGTCTGCTGTCTTTATCTATCGTGTGACCCTTCCAATGTGTCAGACAAGGATAATAGACACAGTGGATGTGCTCAGTAGTCAGTAGGTACTGTTCTTTTTAAATACTTTGCTATAGGAAAAGAGAACTTACAAATTAATATCGAAATGACAACAAAGTTAAAAATTAAAATATAACACGGGACCAGTATGTGATTTAGCGATGTCAACCACATACATTTTAATTGTAACTTTGTCTGAGTTAGGTAAGGTAAGTAATAGATCTCATAACAAGTGTTCAGATACCTCTGAACACCAGAGAGTTTCCATGCGTATTGCGCACACATAGGCACTATAAAAATGACTCCTACGGCTTAGTTTCGATAAAACCAGCCACGGTGTGGAAGCTAAACTTCAGTGGCGGCAATAGGGGGTGGCAAACAGGGCGATTGCGCTCTTGCATGGGCCTCGCAAGATAGTGTTTCGTAGGGCATAGGGCCTCGCAAAGACCTTCAGCCCGGGGCCTTGCAATATGTAAGGCCGCCACTGCTAAACTTAAAATGCATTATATTATACGAGTTAATATAGTTTAACCGAGCGAGAAGAACTGTTTGCTGTTAGGCATCTTCTGTCTCTGCTTCTTGATGAACTCACGCGCCTGCTTGTCGCCTTGTCTCGACTCCAGGGCTTTCATGGCATCACCGTCTGAAAATAATGATTAATTTATTACTTAACGATTTGGGTAATATTAGTAGGTAAAGTGGTAGAAGCGAAAACTTTTGTGATCGATTATGATGTGAGACAGTCGGGCAACGTCGTTTACGAGCGTGTTACTGACACGTTTTAGACGAATTGCTACTAGCATTGCTAGCGCATCGCTGACGTGTAGCTGGCGTGTTGCTGACGAGTTACTGTCGTGTTGCTGTCGTGTTGATGCGTGTTGCTGGAGTGTAACTGTCGCGTTGCTGCCGTATTGTTGACGTTTTGCTGTCGCGTTACTGTCGCGTTGCTGCCGTGTTGCTGGCACATTGCTAGCATTTTGCTGTCGTGTTGCTGTCACATACCTATGTTGGCGGGGCGGGACAGCGGCAGGTGCTGTTGCGGCAGGCTGGCGATGGGCGCGGGCGTGTGCGGCACCTCGCTGAAGTGCAGATACGCCTCGCCAACGAAAGTGTTGCTGACGCTAAACATGTCTTTGTCCTTGATCACGAGATGGATGAGCGCGTCTGGTGTCCGACTCTGCTCGGCTGACAACGGTCTGGAGAGAAGAATACGTGTATTTAGTTCATGAACACAAATAGTATCTGATTTGTTCCAACACATGAATTGCGAACGCGTTTACGTGCATGCTTGCATGTGTGCTTGCGTGCGTGATTTCATTCTGTACATATACGTGTGCGTACGCGTTTTTCTACAATAAAACTGCTGAAAAATGTATCAAAGGTATGGACATCCTTCTGTATGAATAGTTGTACTTACATTAGGAACATTTCGTCGTATAGTGGGAAGAGATTTTTGTTGTGCGTCTGCGTTTTGGGCTTCTCAATGTTCGCAAACGCATCCTCTGGTTGGAGACCAACTCTTACGTACGAATCACACAATCCTGAAAAACACATTTATATGATATTTTTATATTTCAAGCTCTAAAAGTTAAAACGTTTCTGCGCTGTCAAATACAACTGCAAAGTGAACAAAAAATATAATTTTGCCAAGGTATTTAATTTTTTCGATATACGATTCTGCTCGATTAGTTAGAAGGGTGCGTGCACTAACTCCTTTACTAGGGCAATGATCCACCGCAAATTATTGTATATAATGTCAATAATAATCATTTATAAATGTTGTCCTTGTAATCAGTAAAAAATTTTATTCAAAACCATCGCTTACCATTCGAATCCGTGGCCACCAAATTCCGTGCATTCATGATCTCAATCTTCAGATGATCTTCTATGAACTGCGCGCGAACAGTCAACATACCCATCTTGGGTTCGGTGATAGCCTGTTGTTCCTGCCACCTCTCCAAATGGTACTGATGAATAAGTTCCCTAGTCTCCATACCATGGAGTTTCAATAGATATTCAACTCTTTTCAGCGTTTCAGACGTATAAACCTCCTTTCCATCTTGGCGGAAAGAACGCACCATTATTTTCAAACACTCGTGTAAGTTGTGGAAGAAAGATGGCGGACGACGTTTCTGGAAATTGATGTGTTTAATTAATTTTTGATTGTTAATAAATAGACTCCATCACCATCATGCTTGGACCCATCACCACTACATGACTTACAGGATTCATGCGTACATGACAAAGATTGTCTCTACTATTATAGATATATTTTTTTACCTATTCAACCATTTATTTAGGAGGCATTTATGCATAAGTTTGCATTTTTTAATGTTATCATTTTAATCAAATTTATTTATAAAGCTGGTAAGTTATCGCTTTAAAATATGGGTTGAAGAAATTATTAAGGTAGAGTATGTTAGTGTTTTTAAAAATAAGTGTTATTTAAAACGACGATACTAGCGCCATCTTTATACCAATTTTATTTTTGTTTACTTCATAAAGATTCTTCAGCTAAGTTTAAAAATGTATTTAACAGTTCGTGCATAAAATATAATGTTTTGTATCATAGTTCCGATGTGTAAGGAATTTAAGGTATAAAGTGAGTGCAATTCAGAGACAAAACAATTCTTGCAACGGCACAGACAGGCAGCAGAGAACCAGAAACATAGACTTGCATACATGGGCGCCGGCAGGGGGGTGCCGGGGGTACACTTGCACCCCTTGGGAATCTCGGGATCAACAGGAATTATTGAAATAAAAAGCCCTGTAACCCTATTACCATGCCGTACAACGATAGATCGTAACAAATAATAATGCTTCGGCACTAAATGTTGACGTCTATAATACGTAATAGACGGTCACTGTTGTTCGTAAAAAGTAAAAAGAAAAGAAAGAAAACTAAAATCTGCACCCCTTGGAAATTAATTCTGCCGGCGCCTATGCTTGCATACCAAAGTACCATCACCATTGCAATAAGTAGGAAGACCCTAATAGAATACAAAGTAACCATAAAATAGAAAGAGAAAAATATATCCATTTGCATAAAATTAACTTATCTAAACTTAAACATAACAGTAACAAAGGCATTTTAATCCATCAAGCCCCATAAGAGCACCGGTGATCGCGACAACAATAGAATACAATAGGATTTTCAAGAATCCGCGATCGAAGGATTAAATTACTACATAACATCAGACTATCATTAAAGTAGAAAAATGACACTTAATTTATCTTGTATATTTGCTAGATAGAACATAGTAAGAAATAAGCATAGTAGAAAAAATAAGCTTTCAGAATAAGATTTCTTGTTTATATATCGCAAACCTTTCATAAAAATATTTTAATTGTTTATGCGTTATTAAAGACAAACTTCTGCATTTATATTATTAGTAAAGAATCTTTAATATCAATACGATTCATCTATCTTAATTAAATTATTAAGACACAAGCATGACATATCACATACATACATTTTACTATACCGTACTCGGCGAAACATGGCTGTAGCGGTCATTGACTCCCTGTCAAAAACTTGTTATTTTCTATATAAACCGCGATTGACAATGAAGTGTCAGATGTTGTCAATCGCGGCTTTGTACAAAATATTATGTGAAAATGACAAGTTGTTGACAGGGAGTCAATGACCGCTATCGCCATGTTTTGCCGAGTACAGTATACATCTTCAAATGTTTAGTCACTACTAAATCAGCACACTTATGTTTATATACACAAACGGACATAGGATAATCAGCATGGCCCCTTTAGCAAAAAATATAGTTAATTATTTTGCCATTTTCCAGGCAATCCCCATGGAGTTTGACCATATCAAACTGATCAAAACTTATTGATAGTCTTTAAAAGTGAAATTGTTTTGACTCAGTTACATTTACAAGGTTTTAGAACTACTGATGGAGTCCGAACGACAACAGAGAAGAAATGAAGTTATATAGAACTACAACTGTAATATAATTCTTACTTATATTCTCTTTATGCAAATACTTTAGCTCTTAAAACTTCGGTCCAGTCATATGCTTATTTATAATATGAACAACATATTATGCTAAAATATATCATCGGTATGTGGAAACTAAAACTATTTCAGGCAATGGTTTCGACGACAGGGGTCATGCTATACAGTATACACAGTAGGTACATAAATAGTGTTTTAATTTGGAATCATTACCGCATCCAAATTGGCGGCTGCCGATTTGTGCAAGCGTCTCGGGTCGATATAGCGAGTTATTTTTGCCCTTCGGTGCTAACAAATAAAAAAAAAGTTAACTTAAAAAAACAAAATGTCATCTAAATGTGCTTCCATTTTCAAAAATTAAAAAATGTGGTTTTTTTTTATAAAATAATTCAAATGTGCGTTTTGGTAGCGTGCGACACAAATGCATTATTTACCGGAAACAATAGAGAGTACGGCGATACTCTGTTTTTGCCAAAATATCTACGCCTAAGTAAGCGGATACGGGTAGTTATTTTCTCTTTCTACAAAATTAAATGTTAAAACATAGGTTAGTAAAGAAATTGTAGGAAAGTTAATATAATACGGTCCAAGTAAAAGAGTATTAAAAAGTAGGTTTTAGATATTATTACTGAACCTGTTAAAAAGTATAAAAAACTTTGTTACTTTTGTTAATAAAGAAAATAAAAAAACGTTAGTAGTAGTTAGTAAATAATGTTCAAATTACCTCCAAATTAGCTTGAATCAGTTCATATAAAACCTCGCCCAGTTGCTCCCAAACTATGTCGAGGGTTCTAGAAAAGTTTTCGTTGTTCAGGTGTTGGTACAAAGTGTCAAGATTAGCCTCTAGGTATCGCATGACGCGATCCATACTTGAACAGTCTTGATGTAACAACTCCGCGCCTTCTATCAAAAATCTTGTGATGGACGGCATCATCTGTAATTGAGATTATTGTAATAAATAAAAGTAACGCAAATAATAGCTAACAAGTTACAGAGAAAATTATTCATTGGCAGATACAGGGACCAGTCGAAAAAACACAACTATCATGGACCCAACCAATGACGAATGTCTGCCAATTGCCATTTATATTTTTTTCTGTGTAGGTTTCACTGAGTCTATAACTAGTCGCTATTACGTCTTATTAGTAATAACTTATAACCCTTTACGTACTCATCCGTTCTGAATAAAACCATAACAATATAATAAAAATTGATCTTCAAAATTCAAATAAATGGAAAATTCAAGTTACCTTCTTGATCATAACTTCTAGCAGCTCGACAATTTTGTTTTTGACTGTGTCGATGGCATTCTCAATAACATTTTGCAGCGTCTCTTTACATCTGAAACATTGTTAATAATAAAATAAAGTTTCACTATCTGAACGCAATTTACCAATAATGACATTTCTAATCGCTGTTCTACATAGTTTCGTAGTAACTTATGACTAGCCGAAACAACGCTGTTTTGCAACTTAACTATATCTCGGTTCTTCTCGACGGGCTAGTTCCCGAACCGGTGGTAGGCCTCATGTAGACGTTCTAAATGTATTAACTTTGTTAACCTATTTAGAAATAAATATTTTGATTTTTATTTCGGGGGTTACATTTTTTTAACTCAGGGGGTCTCCGTAAAAACTTTGAGAGCCACCGCTTCATAATATATAACGCACCTCTGCGCCTCCATAGGGGATCTGGCCTCGCACATGCGCTGCACGATCTCGTCCATGCCGAGTTCACTGACGAACGGTTCGAGGCTGCGCCGCACGTAGTCTATGTTGTTGATCGCTACGCACCACTCTGTCGTCACCTGTAATGATTTAGAAGTTAGTTCCAACCGTCGCGGAATGCCTTACAGGGGGCCTGAAACGGCCGCTTTCGTGTTATTTGTTGGTAAAATGAATTGATCAAGTATTTCGATAACGGTTATTTTTAACGGTTAGGTGAGAATGCGATGCGGAAAAAAAAAGGTGAGAATGCGATATTTTGATGAACGTGAGATAGACATCGTCAATGTAGGAAAATCCTTTATTTGCCAGAGGAATATTTTTCTAATAGCCTAGGTGGAAAACTTATACAAATAACACTAATACAAACTATATATAAATATACACAAATAACATATAAATATATTATTATACCTCGAAGCGAGTGTCATAAACAGTGCTAATGGTGCCGACGCTCTCGACACGCGCCGACATACGCTCAGAGTAGAACACGCAGCAACGGCAAATGTCCTGAAATATTCATTTTCATCATTACACAGGCATGGAGAATATATTAAGGACTATTGACTGTCAAAGTATTTTAAAGTGGAGTCTCTATCATTGTAAAAGTGTAAATTAATACTTATGTTTGTTTCTGCGGCATTACTACCAAAAACTCAAATTTAAAAAAAAAAATTGGCCAATCTAGCTTCATACAACTTCTAGGTGTTTATTCAATAGTAACATAAAATATATTATGAGTGTAACAAGTTTGAAACAGCAAACCTACGGATGAGAATTCAAAGACGGTGTCATATTTTGTTTAAAAATATTGGTCACGTGCTAAATTATCATTGTAGATTATTTCGTCATAGATATCTGTCTGTTTAGTGTTTAGGCATCCAACTTATCTAGCTAATAACCTAGATACTTTTACAAAAGCCTCAAACAAGTATCAACAAAGTACGAGTATACTCACATCAATAATCTTCGCAACAAAAGTGTAGCATCCTTCAACGTCAGGCCAAGCTAGTTGCTGCCAGAATATCTTGATCTGGTAGAATATAGCCAGGGTGTCTACTCCAGAACTGCTGTATTTCACGTTAGTGTCCACTGGAGTCAGGTTATCTAGTTCTACCGCTTTCTCTATACGAGTCAATGCCTTGTACGCGGCTATGTCCAACCATTGCGCTACTCCGCCGAAGAACCACGAATGAAACTTTGATATGGCGTAGTTGCTCCACTCAGTTTCGTTTAAACCTTGGCCTAACCTGCAAGAACATGTTTGATATCAGGTATTAGAACGATAAATAACGCAAACAAAGAATAATAATTATTTCATAAAGTTTTCATGACGTATTAAGAATGCAATACTTAACTATGAATTTACTCATCGGAAAACTAACTAAGTATTGCCGATACACACAAATCAATAATAATTTAGTGTTCAGACTAGGCTTGCTACTAAATAATATTGGCCATTACCAAGCCATTACGCACACGAAATGGCCAATATTATTTTTTTTATATTTCCATTATAAGATAAGTTCATACGTAAAGCAGACTTAATTTGGACACAATTATGTCAATCCCAGTTGCCAGATCGTGATTAGTCACTAACATTAGCTTGGCATAATCTTAACATTGACGTAGGTCTGCCATCTGCTAATGAACAAACTCTGATGGTACTCACGTCAAAAACCTCTGCAGGGCCAGATACAGTTCGAACAGCGTGGTGCCCATAGACAAGGGTTCGGAGCCCACTTCAGGGGTACCCAGCCCCGTCTCTCCATTAAGACCACCAGCCAACTGCACGTTGGAGTTACTCTCGCTGTACCGTAGCCGCTTCAGACTCTTACACACTTGGACCACCTCGGGTTCAACTAGAGACGCGATTTTGTTCTCGTACACCCCGTATAAGGCTTTGGAATAGGGGAACGACATGATCCTGAAAAGTAGAACGAAATAAATGAGTAAAGTAGCATATTATGACTCTTTTTATGTTTAATTTTTTTTAATGTTTGATTTTTTTAATGAAATCCCAAACTTATCAACTGTATTATTGAAAAATAAATCAGCAGCTATGTTAGAAAATTTTACGAGCATACTTGTCTCTAAACTGTACGAGTAGATTTGATTGGTCGCTGAAACGTCAGATGGGCCTGGGCTATTGTTTAAAGTTTAGGGCCTTGTGACAGCTACCAAGTAGAGTGGTGAGACAGTGTTCTCGCATAATTGGATAGGCCGAGAGCACTGTCTCGCTACGGTCTTACGGCTCACCACTCTACTCGGTAGGTGTAATCAGGCCCTTAGACATAGATATCCAGCGCGTCAGAGTCGCCGACCAGTCACCCCTAATCCAGTGCTCGCGCTGCTTAGGGTACGGACATGGGCGGCGATTCTGTAGCGTTACCAAAGAGAAATGCGCTCACTGCTCCGAGGAACATCACCAGTCTGAGTGTGATGGTCTTAAGGAGGGCAAAAAAGCATGTTGCAGTAATTGTAAAAGAGAAGGTCTGAAACAACTGGACCATCATGCATTCAGTGCGGAGTGCCCGGTGCGGTAAAAGTGGGACGCTATAGCGCGGGCAACAGTCGCTTACGACTCCAACGATAAATAGGCGAAGTAATTAATGTAAGGCAAATAAAGCATTGTAGGTAATTAATATTGTTATTATTAAATACAACAATGTCATAAAATTGTAAATGTGTTGTGTCAAAAAAAAAAAACACTTTGCACCTACATGGTATTATTTGTAATAAATAAGAGGGCATGTAAGGCATAAGATATCAAAGACACAACACATAATTTTTTACAACTGCCCATCACTTGCACGCGCTATAACTCCAACTTAACTTGCACCTACAATTATATTGCTATAATTACGGTAGCAACCAATACCGCCGGAAACTCCGCACTGACAGAGACATCTCACATATGAATCGTGCAGACATGATTAAAATTTAGAAATTAGAAATGTACTCTTAGAAAGGGCTGTACCATCACTAGTTGTTTATACAAAATTTTAAAGCGACATATTGTATAAAATTAAGTAATAAAATATAAGACAATATACTATGTAAATGAAAATTTAGAATAAATATAAATAATGATATATAAGACTGTAAAATGTTTGTGATAAGATTTTTAATTATTATAATGAAAAAATTTGTAATAATAAATAAGAATGCATAATTGTAATGGAAAAAATATGTTTTGAAATTAAGGAATAATAAGAACAAATGATATGTTATGTAAATGTAAATGCTGAATAAATACCGTTTAGAAATATTATATAAAAATACATGGGAAATGCACATGATAAGATCAATGAAAAGAAAATAGGCATAAGTTAGAAAAAAGTAGAATATAAACAAATGAGAACATGAATATAGAATGGAAATGAACAGAATGTAAATGTAAAGATATCTGTATAAGTAATAGAAATTAAATGTAATAGAATAAGATAAAAAAAAAAAAAAAAAACAGGCCCTTAAGAGTAGCCTCAATATACAAACATTAACTTGGTGTTCAACCCATCAAGCCCCGTACGAGCACCGGTGATCGCGACAACAATAGAATACAATAGGATTTCTTACATATAGAATACAATAGAATCAATTACAGTTTAGGTCTTAGGAACATACCCAATACATAAACATTTACTTACTCTCCAAAAACTCTGTCAAAATATTCGATGGCTCTCTGCAAGTCTGATCGCACCAGTTGAATCACCCTGATCAAATGCTGTAGTCTGCACTCCTCAGTTTTGTCTTTACACTCGTTATTATCCAGAATGTGGACGAACCAGTCCGAAGCACCCTGGATCACCGCCTGACTTAACACCTCATGGATGGCCAGCTTACTCCCATCACCCTTCTCCCTCAACCAACCGTATAGGTTAACAGGAAACAAGTCTATCGTCTCAGGAAGATCTAGAAGGGACAGCTTGTATAGTATCTTCAGCACTTCTCTCAGGGTCTTCATGACTGTTTTGTCTCCGGCGGTCTTCTTCCGGAGTTTCCTGATGTGGCTGAAGCAAGTCGGTAGAAGCTTCTTCGCGGCGTTCCAAAACAGCTTGACATCCTCTTCATTTATTAGGCCTAGAAAATATAAAGAGATTCTTGAATATTTTTAAGCTCTTCGGTAAGGTTAGCTTAAGATTTACATTGAAGAACTAAGAAGTGCTACACCGTTGCGCTAGCTAGTTGTCCGCTAAGCACAGACCGCTCGCTGATATTCCCTCTCTTTCCCACCTATACATGGTGCAATTAAACCTTCCTGCCAAATTTTGATATATTGATCCTTGTTAAAAATAAAAATACACGTATTTTTTCTTTTATAATCACTCAGTACTAAAATATTGAGAAATAGCTTCCGAAAGTTATCCTAAAAAACACTCAGTTCTGCAACGATTTTAAATGGGATAAAATATGTGAATAAAAAAAATATAACACCCATTATTATTTTTTTTGGTTAAATGGACTCTCCTAATGATACCTAAGCCCTGGAAAAAAATTGGCAGGAAGGTTTAATTGCACCCTGTATACTATCCCCGCGTTCCACTTAGCGTTAAAAACGGTCAAAACGCTCAAAAGTCCCCCTATTCTGAGCGTTTTGATCGTTAAGTGGAATCCGTCTCTCTCACTCACCGGACTGCAGCGGCTTGGTGATCTTGTCTAGCAGGTTGTTGAAGAGGGTGAAGCTGAGCGGGTGGTCGACAGTGAGCGCGCAGTACACCACCCACTGCGCCAGCGCGTTGTCAGTGGGGCACAGGCCGCTGATATTTCCCTCTCTTTCCCACCTATATACTATGTTAACAGCCGTCTCTCTCACTCACCGGACTGCAGCGGCTTGGCGATCTTGTCTAGCAGGTTGTTGAAGCGGGCGAAGCTGAGCGGGTGGTCGACAGTGAGCGCGCAGTAACCACCCACTGGGCTAGCGCGTCGTCAGCGGGGTACAGGCCGCTGATATTTCCCTCTCTTTCCCACCTGTATACTATGTATAAATCCATCTCTCTCACTCACCGGACTGCAGCGGCTTGGTGATCTTGTCTAGCAGGTTGTTGAAGAGGGTGAAGCTGAGCGGGTGGTCGACAGTGAGCGCGCAGTACACCACTCACTGCGCCAGCGCGTTGTCAGTGGGGCACAGGCCGCTGATATTTCCCTCTCTTTCCCACCTATATACTATGTTAACAGCCGTCTCTCTCACTCACCGGACTGCAGCGGCTTGGCGATCTTGTCTAGCAGGTTGTTGAAGCGGGCGAAGCTGAGCGGGTGGTCGACAGTGAGCGCGCAGTAACCACCCACTGGGCTAGCGCGTCGTCAGCGGGGCACAGGCCGCTGATATTTCCCTCTCTTTCCCACCTGTATACTATGTATAAATCCATCTCTCTCACTCACCGGACTGCAGCGGCTTGGTGATCTTGTCTAGCAGGTTGTTGAAGAGGGTGAAGCTGAGCGGGTGGTCGACAGTGAGCGCGCAGTACACCACCCACTGCGCCAGCGCGTTGTCAGTGGGACACAGGCCGCTCTGCGCCGCGTGCTGCGTGATTATCGCTTCTGCGGGCGCGCTGAAATTGCCGCACCACCAGTATGGCGCCACCTGAAATTGATATTTGCTAATGAGAATTTAGAATACTAATCACTGTAGTTACTTTCGACTAAAAACTATTAGAGTGATTTCGCTTTAGCACAACCAGAAACCGAGATAAACATGACGTTATCAGACTAGGCGACTAGAGACTTTCTCAGCATATTAGTAAATGGTATGACAAAATATAAGCTGCTTTCTTAAAAGTTCTACATTAAAGTTGAACCAGAAACAAGATAAACCTGTCAGGGTTTTTTGTTGCTGTATATTAAAATGTATCTTTTATGGTATTTTGGTTAATAAATAATAAAATAATAAATAAAAATATTGATTTCAAATTTAAGAATATTCCATACCGAGGGACGAACGCATCGTCCCTAAGGGCTCCCACACAAAACTGCGAATTCGCATCGCATCGCACAAATCTGCGACAATATGGAACACTGATGCGAGATACGTCCTAAAATAATTCATCTAGGGTTCAAAACGCAAAAACTGACTTTGTCGTAATCGAATAGAGTACATTATTCTATCTTGTCCTAATACCCAATAAATAACTATAATTTTCTACTTGAAATATAAATATTATTCTAAAACATACAAAGTCATACCTTAGAGCTCTCCAGCTCGTGCAGCAGCAATATCCTTAGCAAATGCCGGTGCTCCTGCGCAGCTACCTGCGAGTTCTTCTCTGAGCTGAAGCTGCACCGCACCTTGAGCACTCCCTGCCGCTGCGGCTTGCTCTTCTTGCTCAGGTTCAGCCACATCCACATGCCGCCAGCGGGAATCGACTGGTTAAATAGATGATACATTAGCCGACTTCAAAAAGGAGTATATTTCGACACAAAAAGGAGTATATTCCGATTACAAAAGGGTATGTTCCGTCTTCATAAAGTCATAATTTTTTTTAAAGGAAGGTATATTTAACCACTTCAAAAAGGAGTATATTATTCCGACTACATAAAGGATAATATATTCCACCTTCAAAAAGGAGTATATTCCGACTTTAAAAATAGGTATATTCTGACTTTAAAAAGGAGTACAATATTCCGACTTCAAAAAGGAGTTTTTTCGATAGTAGAAAATTCAAAATACTTTGTGTACGAATACGCTGCTTGTTATTTATGTAAACAACGAAAGAGCTTAAGACGCGAACAATACCTATATATTTAGTGGTGGTGCCAATGGCTCTCGTTATACTAAATAGAATTACGCCTGTTTGGCCATTATGTATGTTGGTTTGTAGTAGAAAATTTTACATAATGATAAAACTTGCATACTAAATAGAATTAGTCACAGAACTAAAACCTGAAAATTAGTAATCCAAGTAACTACTAAACTAACTAGATAAAGAGTGTACCAAAACAAAGTGATATAGTTGACACCCTGTATAGTTGGGTTTAGGTTGGGGTCGGTTGTAACACAATACAAAGAAGACCAAATATTAAGTTACAGGGCGTTTTCAAAAAAATGTGTACCCCCTGATTTTGCCTTGTCCCTCGACTTTGTTAATTTATTTTGTTGAGATAAATAACCTTTAACAGAATATAATAATTTAAGTGAAAAAAGTATATGTTTAAATACATATAAAAATTGTCGTCTTGTTGTTACTTTACTAAATAAAAAACTTACGAAGGTTTTAAAGTATTGAAAACTATCAAAATATATACATGTCCCCTTCCCAACTAAGATCAGAATAAATATAATGATTGATTTTTAAAAATATCCGGTATTGGAAGTGATTTCTATATATAATTTAAAATCTCAAAAGTCAAATGTATCAGTTGAAGGTATTAATTACATATTTTTATATGTAATTTCTTTTAAAAATTAATTTGAATTTTGAAACGAAAATTGTAGTCTTCCGGAAGATTCCGCTTTGTGACCGCTCGTTTTTGCAAAAATTCTTCTAATACTAAAAAGTTTTGGGCACGATCTGGCAAAACAACGTATGTTCTTCATCGATAGGTACGTCTTTTTGTTTTCACTGGCAAATTAACTAGTGACAAGCGCGGAAATGTTGTTGAAGTGTAGGTGTTTCAATTTCTTTGTTCAGGTATGTGACCAAGTTTTACTATTATTAATCACTTTTCTTTGATTATTGTTATTGTTTACACTTTACACATTGCAAAACTTGTATAGTATTTGATACCAAAAATGTATTAGTGCTAAATAAGATGGTTAATTTTTAAACAATTTAAAACAACAAGAAGGTAACATTATGTGCCCTCCTTTGGGTGACTTTTTCGACGGTCATTTTTGATATTATCAGGAAAATGCCTTAAATTCCGCGTTCTTTTTTGTTTTTTTGTATAATAAACTATATTTCCTATTAAGGGAAAAGACCTAATGGCAGACACTTTAAGGAAACATGAAACATTTGAATGTTATAAAATATATATTTATGAAAATAAAGGATTGATAACTTCTTCCGTGTCTTCAGTAACTCTTACAAAATAAAACTATTATAATTATTCTCTGACAAATCAATTAAAAAATAGATTATTGGTCTTTTTGTAAACTTAGTCATAAGTACTAATAGATGACATCACAAAAAACCAACATCACTAATACTAGACACCAATATGAACTAATAGTTGACTTAGAACATTACATTACATTTTACATTTTTCCTATTATTAGAGGTCTTTATTTGCCATTTTTCAAAAGATTTCATTTACTTCATCATAGTAACTACATGCATCAGAAATATTATCCACGTTGTCTCCAGATTCTATTCATTCTTCTTACATGCTGAAACTATCTTTCCTTTTATTTTTATTTTTCATATTTTTTTCCTAGCAAATTTATTTTCAGTATTTAGTCTCCATGCTTCTTTTGCCTCTTCTTTTTTCTTCTTTCTTTTCTCAGCTCTCCTTTTTCTTTTTTTTACTGCTAAAAAACTAAAGCAATCGATTTTTAGATCAGTACAAGGTCTAAAATTAGACACCATGTCCATTTTTAGGTGCAGTAGTTCTAAGTTCTTAGATTGTTAATAGAATTATATTTTCAGAGAATAGTGATGATTTTTGCAGTAGAAAATAACTTTAGTATGTACCTACTGCAAAACTCAAAGATGAGATCCATGTCATCTATTAGGTTTTTTACATTTTCAAGAACTAATAGTAGACATCCTTTATATTGTTAGGGAAAATGGATAAAAAATCTTAAATAAACATTAATTAGTATATACAACATGACCATTAATCCAATGAAATCAATAGAAATTACAAAAAATCAAATAAATGTATTCAAAACTTACGTGCAAAATTTCGCCTTCCTTAACCTATTTGCTAAAGGTGGGTTTACACCAAAAGAACATAGAGCAAGAACAGCACAATAACATTCTTTCGTATTCGTTTAGTGTAAACTATAATTCGTTACAACATACTTTAGATCGTTTACACCAATCGAATCAACAAGAACATCAAGAATAAGAATTTTTGCTCTATAGATGAGAATCATATAGCTCCGTTTAGACCAAACGAGCGAATGCTCATTGCTCATTCGTCAACGATAAGCAGTTAATTTATTTTTATAGTCATCAAAGGTTGGAACCCATAAACATATTTTGTTATGGTATAATTCTATCATTTGTAAACATTTTTCATTACTCCAATCCATATTTACGAAATAACCTTTGATAAACTACCTAAAACCAGCCGCCAAAAAGTAAAAATATCAAGAACACTAGAATCCCTTTGAAGAGACCGCCTCGAAGAGCGAGCACGTCCGAACACGAAAGAACGCTCTAGGCAATTGCTCGAGCGCTCTTGCGTCGTTTACACCAAACGAGCAAGATTCTTAGAGCATTCTACCTATTTACCGCCGAACACGTGGCGAACACACTAGAACAACGAAAGAATGCTCGTTGTTAGTTTACATCAAAAGAGCTTTACGAGAATGAGCATTCGCTCGTTTGGTCTAAACGGAGCTTAAGAAATTGCCGAGCGCGTGTTGACGCGGTCATATTATTTACGAAAACTGATCCCATTTTAAAATTTTGTTCCCGAAGGCGTCTCTAATATATTTTTTAAATTCAACAGATAGCTTGAGAAGCTTATAAAATTTACAGTGGTGAGAATTATTAAGAGTAATTCTTATTTTTATGGTATTTTTGTCATAAGTGTCATCTATTAGTTCAGTGTCTAGCATTAGGTCTTTTCCCTTGTTACATTATAGAAAAAAATTATAGAAAAAAAGAAAAAACCTACATAAAAATTAAAATGAAATTTTATACCCCGTATACGTTTTTTTGAAATTGCCCTACATATATTTTTTGAAAATTCAAAATCCATAAAAAATAACCACGTTTAAATATGACTGTACTGAATTCAGAAAAAATGTAACCCAAGATTTAAGAGTCCGTATACGAAATTTTGCCGATGAATATGAAATTGCAAAGGTGCGCTACAGAAATATTATTTGGTTTTTTTCCCCTTATTAGATTTAAAAATATATATATTAATTATTAGATTTAAAAATATATTCAAGCGTGGACTGCCGACTCGAGCCTTGCGGCGAGTAATATAATGTGAGATTTAGGTTGTTTTGAATCGTGTTTTTTGGCACAATTTGTTTTTTTTTTTTCTTTTTTCTCGAATTGGATAGAATTTTATCTATAGATTATTTCTGTCGTTTTCTTTTTATGAATTACAGCTCCAAGTTGCCGAAATTAACAGCAATTCTTTGCCCATTTTCTCTAAAGTTTTGCCGAGTTACATATTTTTTTACTCAACTATTTCATATTAAAGTGGTAAAAAGTAATTCCAACATTGTATAGACGACCCTCTCAACAGTACATTGTATTTTTTTCATAGCGTTAAGACGTCAATACAATCCATAAACAGGTGATATTCTAAACCTTTTACAGCAAAAATCACAAAACTGGCGCGGGTTTGAGTTGGATTATTTAAAAATACTTAAAAAAAATCTAGCTCCAACATTAGATTATAATTGAAATGATCTTACATGTTGTGCATTAAAACTTATAGAAATACTGTATTTTAACTGTTAAATCACGTCTGTTAAATCAGCGAAATCGGCAAATTTCGTATACGGACTCTTAACATACAGTAACATAATATTAGGTATGCCAATTGCAAATGATATGACTACGAGTTTTTTCAGACTTCGGAGTTTATTTACCTCTGATAGGATATTACTCTCGAACAAGCATGATTTTTGTAGATTTTTTATAGAACTCGCACGGGGCAGATGATTTTACCTATCATCCGCCCCGTGCGAGTTTCTTACGTCGGTTCTTCTTGCCGGGCTATTTCCTAAACCAGTGATAGGCGCCGCAGTTTTGACGTTTAAAAAGAGTATTCATAATGCCTATTTTGAATAAAATGATATTTTATTTATTTATTGAATAATTGAAAACGGACTACAATTAGCGTAACGAATAAACACGATCGTTAACATACATTAAGTTTTAAGTTTCTTAACCTCATGCTTAGCTTCCGTGACACTAATTACTTTGTCGATAAACTTAATTCCAACACGACGGCCGAAAGGGTTAAACTTAGGCTAATGACTTCAACACTAAACTGAAGAAAAATACCAAACAAAATTAAACCGCCTCTACAACACATAAAGTTCAATATCGATTGCATTTTTGGAACCAAATTCTACTTTTATGCGACACACACAGTGTGGCTTAATAACAAGACAAAATATCCGGAGGACTCATTGTCCGACGAAACGACCTTGCTATAACAATTTTTCCGCATGACTAAGTTAAATATAAATTGGGGCATTTATTTTAATGTATCAAAATATGTAGAGTACTATTGTAGAGACACGCAATACTAAAAAATAAAAATCTTCATGTAGTATTTAACAACTTAATATTGAAGATCCGATAAGGTTTCATCCATCTTATTCCTTGCAAGCTCAAGTAGGTGAACAATAATAAGACAGTAGTAAGTAGCGATATACTAAATTTGATAAAGTAGTCAGAAACACTTTAACAGCACTTGAACTGATAATGCAGTAGTTATCTACCTAATCACAGCCATCAATTGTTAATTGACTTTAATATTACAAATGCAAGTAAGACTAATATAAGAGATTTTCGCAAAACTAAAAAATATCGACAGACGAACATACAACCTCCTCCTTTTTGGAAGTCGGTTATCAAACATAAAGCAGGTCATAAGCGCAAGGATGTCGCTGACAAGGTTTGCCTTTGCACGCCTGTCAGGCAAAGTTAAGGCAAAACCTGCACACTTCTGTAATTATCTGAACAGTTGACTTCAGGCAAACTTGCGTGTACAGTGTACTGCTTGCTTAAGTTAAGTTACTCTTAGGAAAAACTTACCTTTAAAGGTATATTGGAGGTGTCGATGTAAGTTAAGTTACTTGTAAGAAAAACTTACTTTCAAAGGTATATTGGAGGTGCCTATCAGCTCGTTGTCATGTTTCCCCGTTGACGCGGTGATGGCGATCTCCTTCATCAGCTTCTTCAGACCCTTCACGCCCTTCACCTCGAATAACTTCGTCATCTTCTCCTTCACTGTCTCCGCTGGGTCGAAGTCCCTAAAAACAATTTATTCGAATTTCGAACATAAAATTGTTTTTTTTTTTCGAAGGCCGTTATAACTGCCGGGAGCAGTCTCACGTCTCGTCTATGATAATGGTTGACTGAAAAAGTCAGTCAACCATTATCATAGACGAGACGTCAGTATATCAAATCGGAGTATAACATAATGGTTTGGTTGCCCGACTATTTATATTTAGGCCAGGCGGCTAGTGTTTTATACTCGTTAACTTTTCAATTGTTCATTACGTCACAATATTATTATGAAGCTCAAAACCCTGTTAAAATTTAAGTGACACGGTACCTCCTTTTGTTAAATAATTTGGATGGTTACGTGGTCAAATTGGCTCTTTATTCAATCAATTAAGATTTAAAGTTTTAAATAGACAACATCCGTTCTGGTGAGCAGATGATATCAGAATGCACTAAAAGCTCAAAAACTTCTGTCGCTTAAATACGAAGTAGTAGGTACCTATATATACGTGACAAAAAAGCATAAACTCTACCGAGATGACTAAAAATATTTTGTGGATAGCCTGAATTCTTTGAACAAATTAATACAATACTTTTTTGGGGAAATTCATATCCTTTATACCTGTTCAAGGGCAAAAGAAAAAATAAACTTACCAAACCTCTAGACATAGTGAATCATCTTGTGAACTGCCCGGCATAGGTCTGAAAAAAAAGTTAAATAAACATAAGTGAAGCTGATTAGCTGATATTACACCACAATTTTTCGGGCAAGTAGTTAGGAAAAGCGTGGCCCCTTGGCGCCGTGTATTTTAGGGAGCCTCCCAAAATTCTATTACTCTGTCCACAAACAGGGAAAGGGTCTCTGAATACAATGAGGGATACCGGCTAATGGGTCAGCCAAGACAAAGATGATTTTTTTACTAATATCACCTTTAAAATTATTAGACTAATTACATGTTTGAATTTCCTAGGTACCCGCTCGAAGCAAATAATGTCATTATTTCTATTTTGGTTTGCCTTAATAAATCTCCGCTTCTCTCTGTCTGCTCTGACCCTAATGTAAACAAAACGTAAACAGACGCAAACCAAAACATTCTTTGAAACGTTTGTTACGAAACACACATAATATTATTAAACTACTGACCTTTGATGAAACTGAATTCTATTCACAATGTTACTACATTTCCGTTTATATGTTTATTTCACCTAATCTAGGATTTAAATTATCTAAATGTTAAAAAACAGTTAAAAATTACACCAAATACTATTATTTTAATGTTTTAAATAATTAGATAATATGTATAGTCAACACATAAAATGTCAAACGAATGGGGTTCGCTTCTGTAGATTAGCGTAACGATCGGCGTTACTATTATACAGTAACGCTGATATGATCGTTACGCTTTGAGATTACTACAGAAGAAACTAAAGCCAAATAAAAAAAAACTTACAAAGAAAAATGTTCCTCCCAAGTTGGGTTGAGTGTAGACGCCTTCACCGACGTGTTGTACCTCTGTGACGTGTTGGACATGAGGTAGATTGTCACGAAGGGATCGCTCAAACCCGTGGGGTCTTTCGGCACTAAGTCCTTCCCCTCCACGACTTCCACATTTAACATCAGTTCCGGCGGCTGCTTGGCCTCCGCCATGGTGAGCAGCTCAGTGTGCTTGTCGTTGGATATCTTGAAGGCTTCCTGCACGTAGGACAGCATAGCCGCCTGCCCCTGCTCGCAGCCTACGTCACATCCCCCCACATTGTGTAGGATCTCATACAGGATCTCCAGGTACAACTCATCCACCTAAAATAAAAAAAAATAAAGTCAGAAAATTATTCTAAACTAGCTGACCCGACAGACGTTGTCCTGTCTTAACGATGATTATTTAATTCGAATTGGCATAGTTAATAAAAAAAAGTGTGTTTATTTTTGAGTGCCATCGTGCAGATTAAAATTAGTATCTCCATACCAAATTTCACCAAAATTTGACCAAGATTAAATAGTTTAGGCACAAATCATAAAAGTTTGTTGTGCGGGAACCGTACATTTTCCGGGATAAAAAGTATCTATCCCTTGTCCTTTCCCGAGACTCAAAGTATCTCCATACCAAAATTCATCTAAATCGATTGAGTAGTTTACGCGCAAATCATAAAAGTATATTGTGCAGTAACCGTACATTTTTTCGGGACAAAATGTATCCTATGTCCTTTTCCGGGACTCAAAGTATCTCTTCACCAATTTTCAGCCAAATCGGTTCATCCGTTCTTGGGTTATAAGTGGTGTAACTAACACCACTTTCTTTTATATATAACTAGCGACCCGCCCCGGCGTCGCACGGGTATAAAACATATAGCCACTGAAAAAATGATTAAAATCGATAACCTATGATCCTTCACGAGGTCTACTTCTTATCTGTGCCAAATAACATAAAAATTGCTCCAGTAGTTTGCGAGATAAGCCCTTTCAAATAATTTCCCCCGTTTTTCCACATTCTCCTATTAGTCTTAGCGTGATAAAATTTAGCCTATAGCCTTCCTCAATAAATGGGCTATCTGACACTGAAAGAATTTTTCAAATCGGACCAGTAGTTCCTGAGATAAGCGCGTTCAAGTTAGCCCTTTCAAATAATTTCCCCCGTTTTTTCCACATTTTCCTCTATTTCTTCGCTCCTATTAGTCTTAGCGTGATAAAATATAGCCTATAACCTTCCTCGATAAATGGGCTATCTAACACTGCAAGAATCATCAAAATCCGTTTCGTAGTTTTAAAGATTAAAGCGCATCACACACGGTGAAGATAATATAATATTTTATCTTAAGATGCCCAAATATAAAATATTATAGTATCTTAAGCTATCACATACGGCTAAGATACGATAATATTAAAAATCTGTTCATTTCCTTACGAGTCTGCGTTGGTGCCACACGTATTCCTTGTTAGAGTTCTATATACAGGGTGATTGACTATGAGTGATAACTGATACTGCCTTACTTCTTGATTTGTTAGACAACTCCTCAGACGATGATTCTAATATAGAATGTGAAATGCAGATTGCAGAAGCACATTCCAAAAGGAGAAACATTTGGATAGAGCCTCACATAAAAAAGAGAAAAACCTGCGGCGAATTTAACCTTTATCAATATATTCTGTCAACGAAGAAGTTTCAGGAGTATTTCAGAAATTCAAGAAAAACATTCATTGCGATTCATGAGCTTTTTAAGCTAGCAATAAATTATAAGTCAATTTTATTTAAAATTATCCGAAATGTTACTTTTTCCCTCAAAATGTTACTTTTCGAATGAGACTTGAGAGTATGTAACTTTCTAATATCGTTTTCGGCATCTGCACTGCCCCGGGGCAGGGTGGGTCGACAGGATACGGAAAGAGCCGAAATTTGAATTAAGAACATAAACTACGTATTGCACTATGATGATCCACGAAGCACGTGGACTTAGTACATAGTTTAAATGTTCTTAATTTAAACTTCGCTTATTTCCGTATCCTGTCAGCCCACCCTGCCCCGGGGCAGTGCAGATGCCGAAAACGATATAACATACAGCACTGGCAACACTGCATCCACTAGTGCGTCCGATCACCGATGAGCCCGCTGCCCGACACAAAAACACCCTGTATTCATAAAGATGTATATATTTCGCATCTTAAGATAACATATTAAGATACGAAATATATATTTCGAATCTTAAGATAACATCTTAAGATACGAAATATATATTTCCATATCGCTCGGTATCTTAAGATACAAAATATAAAATATAAATTAACTTCGTCGTGTGTGATGGTTCATAGGATTTGTATGGTGAGCGATATTCTAAAATATGCTCTAAGATAATATATATTTTATATTATCTTCACCGTCTGTGATGCGCTTAAAGGGAACAAAGGGACATGAGGGAAAAAAAGCGACTTTGTTTTATAATAAGTATAGAATATATAGATAAGAATGACCTTTTTGAACGTCGAAAAAAAACTACAATTCCGTAGTTAACATTTGCTGCAGCTGGACTCTAGGCTCTAGCTATAAAACAGAATATACTCTATTAAAACATAAATGACTAACCTATAAATATTAACTTAGGACTCTAAAAAATAATTAATGAAATACTTTGAATTAGTGACGTTTCATAGAGTCGTCTGTGTACTTTACATTTCTCTGTCTCTCTCTATGTAGACACTTTTAAAATCAAATCTAAACCATTTTACTCTTGAACTAATAATATTATTATGTAGAAGCTTATAAATATTAAGTAATTGTCAAACAATTAATAACACGTTTTGTTTTCCTCAATTACCGTGCTAATAGCGACATAAAATAACTCAACGACCTATTGTTATTTTAATTCGCTATGTGCTGTTATTTCATATTATATTTATTTAAATTTATCACACAACGGTATATCAGAAAAGTACGTACCGATGAATCATAGTAGTACCGTAATTTCATCCAAACGAATCAAAACATAACGCTCCGAGAGCCGCAGAAATACTGACTACAAGGAAGACGTACAAAAGAAAGGGGTTTCCTAGCGACGTCACAACATAGTGCATGGCATTTGAGGTGTCCCCCGTGCAGTAGACAGCGGTAGCCATGGCCGTATCGACCCAATAGCAGGGTTATAGCGTGAGAAATATTGATCTGATAGAAACTCTACGTACGTACAGATGGGCACGATTTATCGCTCCACTAACAGCCAAGTCTATATTCGTTAAATTGAGCACGTAAACATTAACTAAAGTACTCTGTTCTAAAGTTTTTTCAAACTACTATTCAGCTACCTACTTAAGTCGTAACAAATGAATCGAATTCTTTTTTTAAACCGTGAAGTCATTTCCAAGAGCAAAAGGTACAGTTTGTCACCTTTATTTTTTATTTTCACGCTTCGCTGATTTCTTTATTGATTTGTTTATTATCAAAGGATGTATTATTTCAATCTAATTTGAATACTACATGAGCAACATTAAAAAACATTAAAAGTAAGAGTTAACCTTTCCTTGAAATACTCGTAACTCTATTATATAACAAAAACATTTTCATTCGAGAGCGAGTACTTTTCTGAACGGAATACACATATCTAGCAATAACGTGACAATAACAATGAACGTACTGTCATAGACTGTATGATAAGGCTGGTCTGCCGATCTAGCAGCTCCTTCTTGACCCCCCTGTATTTAGTCCGCAGAGTTCCCGACCCGTACATGATTACACACAACACTCACTCATAGTTCACTCAACACGCATGTTACTGAACACGAGAGTTTCTGAAAGTTTCAGTAAATTGCTCGAGACGTCATCGCGTCTGGCTGAACGTACCGGGACTCGGGACTTCGGACGCACCGCAGCCAAAATCTATTTTCGCGAGGCGCCGCCAACCGTCCGGAAAGTGATAGTGAAAAGTGAAAACTTTTTTACCAATAATATTATTATTGAACTCATTTTTTTTGGCCATTTTCCCACTTTTAAGATCTACTCAACGACTCAAAAAGTTATACAGAAAAAATGATTTTGTATTTAGCACTAAAGTGCTAAAAATTTAAGCATAAACCTAATTAAGGGTAAAATGTAAATAGAAACCCGTGTTTAGTCATGTATTTTCCGCTTCGCGACAAAGTTGCATTATACGAGTCATTAGCAAATAATAAATATAATATTGTGTACCGATTAGAAACCACATCATCGCAATGTATCAGACTATTAAGATACCATATTACCCCATAACGCTTTAACTAATGGAAAAAATGAGATTAACGATCTCGACCAGTATGAAACACGTAGAGCTGGCGTTTAATCGCTACCTATTATGATTTATTAGCTGATCGTTTTATAAAACAGCTGCCCATAGGCAATATCAATGAAGTTGATTTTCAGGGGCTTTACAAGACAGCTATAATAAATATGTGCCTACTATCAGAGAAATTGATTCATGGACAGATGGCAGATCAACATAATTTGGCCGCGCAATTTCAAACTCAGCTGAGAGATCACGACTAGTATTGAATTGACATAGTCCGACCACATCACGTAGGTCCGTCAACTGCTTATGAATCAATTTCTTCGATGGTACAATATAGAATAACACATCTTAACCTTTCCATAGAAATCATAAGGATGCAATGTGAAAATATCTAAGACAGAGTCTGAGAGAGAAAGAGTTCTGAGTTATGAAAACGCTTTTCTGGCGAGAAAGATTTCCTTGTTTAAAAAAATATAACATGGATTATTATTTTCCTATTATATTAATAATAAAGTTATTTTTATTTGCCATAGAGTAATAATATCCAATATAGACATAATCAATCGTATTTTTATAGCAGCTTTATTGCGCAGACGCAGCAATTTCTTTCAGATTATGGGATCATTTTATTGATTGCCTTCAACAGAAACTATTTTATGATGATTTTCATTGCCGTAGAGCTTGTCTAATGCTGCCTCCTCATATAGACGAACGCACTGCCAACGCGTTGGCCCACGCGTTGGCGGTGCGCTTGCAACGGCGCTTGTGAGTAATCCACACATTGGACGGTCATTCAGTATGCTTTGGATCGCGCCAATGTGCGGACGGATTCAAAATGGATGTTGAGTCGCTAACAGCTGCAGCTGTATATTTATTCACAACTTATAAATTTCTTAAAAATTCTCGAAATAAATAAGCAAAAAGCGAGAAAACGTAACAAACAAAGAAATAAACTCACTTTTACATATTTGATAATATTAAAATAATATAATTATTTTATTACTTATTTTTTTTATATATATAATAATCATTACCTTATAATTATAATTATTATCATGATTAATAATATATATTTATTATTTATTAAATATTTAATTTATTTTGTTTTTAGTATATTTATTGTTAACTAGATGCTGCCCGCATCTTCGTTGCGCCAAAATTAGTTTATCGCGCGGGAACCTTACATTTTTCCGGGACAAAAGCTATCCTATGTCCTTTCTCGGGACTCTAAGAATCTCCATGCCAAATTTCAGCAAAATCGGTTCGGCGGTTCGAGCGTGAAGAGGTATCAGACAGACAGACGGACGGGCGGATGGACGGACGGACGAACGGACGGGCGGACAGACAGACAGACAGACAGACAGACAGACAGACAGACAGACATACAGACAGACAGACAGACAGACACACAGACAGACAGACAGACAGACAGACAGACAGACAGACAGACAGACAGACAGACAGCCAGACAGACAGACAGACAGACAGACAGACAGACAGACAGACAGACAGACAGACAGACACACTTTCGCATTTATAATATTAGTATGGATAGCGACAACAGATAGTACACAATCTGTGAAAATTTCAGAAATCTAGCTATAGCGGTTCTTGAGATACAGCCTGGAGACAGACAGACAGATAGACAGACAGACAGACAGACGGACAAAAAAGCAGACAGACATTGAAGTCTTAGTGATAAGGTCCCGTTTTTACCCTTTGGGTACGGAACCCTAAAAAACATCGTGAGGAAAATAGCATGTCCAAGAATCTTATTTTTTAGCACTTTTGATATGATTTTTTTGTTCCACAGGCAGATTTACTCGGATAGTTAACTCAATAAATTTAAATGTTTACTCGATACTTATATTGTTCGCTATTTCGTCAAGGATGTTAATTCGCCACAAGAAGGAAACGTGCACTGTTCAGCGCTGCTCCGGGCGAACTGATGACTGGCCTATGTGTGGATGGAACGCAAGCCTTGCGACAAATTTCCTTTGATCATTCCGACACCGCGCGGCAAGCTCGCAAACGCGTCTAAATACCTACCGCGAACGCGCGAACGCCTATTCAACATATTGGGCCAACGCGTTGGCCAACGCGTCGGCCAACGCGTTCGCCTATTTGTAGTGCCGACATAACTTAAAATGACGCGCCCCTCCCTCGTATTCACAGTACAAAAATGTTTCATTTATATCAACTTTGAAGTGGTGGGGCGCGTCATTTCAAATTAGACAAGCTGTACAACAGTAGATAAATCAGGAATTATTTACAAACGAACAAAAAAACAATTTCGGTAAAATAATCAGATGAAAAAGACTCAAGGTAGAGTGTAGCCTATAGGTATTATTAAATACTTTCCGACGAAAGAATAATAGATATTAGATAGCTTCCCATTAAAGGCCACCTTATACTCTACCTTCAGTCCTTCACGTTACGCGATCTTTACCAAGCAGGCTGGAAAGAGAGACAGAGAAAGATTATTCCTGGATATTCTTCATGTAGGTGGTCTGCACTTACATTGGAGTTTTAAAAGTCCAGACAGACGAAAATACCTAATGTTCAATTTCGGCAATGACGGTGACTCATGAAGTCATGACATACTTAAGTATTTTTTGTTTAAGCCGTCTTTTGTGACAGAGCTAAATCCGTGTTATTAGCTTTCAGACGAAAAAGTCAGACGATTGATTTATACACATGGACCATGTGATCTCTAAATTGATAGTTATACTAAAATTGGTGGGATTAAGGATTATAAACATGCAAAGGCAAACAGGGCAGTAAGTACAATAATTGTACTAGAGTTGACTAAATAACTAAGTTTTAGGACGAATATTCGCTGCGTCTGAAATGTCTAACGCTCTACCTTTATATTAGTGAAAATCGTAAGATCCCAGAGCTTTGTATAGGACCAGAATAACGTAAACTCCCCTACTAACATAGGAAATGCTAAAGTTGGCCTATCTGTCTTTTTGCTTCTGTCTGTTACCTGTGAGTAAGCCTTAACCATCAAAATCGGAATGGTAACAACTCACAGTGAGTTGTTACCATTAATTTTATTGTTAACCGCTAGACCGATAGTTTTTGTATATAAAAAAATACAATTCTGGCACAATAAATGTGAAGTTACGGGCAATATCACAAATTACTAAATACTTCCTACCTAAGTATGTATAGTACTATAGTATAAGTATGTTAAACGCACGTGTTGGAAGTTGGAACAGTTATTTGTTTTATAAGCCGATAGTTTACACTCGTCTGGCGGAAAACTGTGTAGGTAATGGGAGCTCGGCTAGCAACAGGCATAGGTAATATTACAATTTACAGTTAAAGGTAGCCAGAACCAAGATCTAGATATTATATTACTGCCGCAATAGGCTTTATGACTAATTTTTTGAAGTGAAAACTTCTTTAGCGGCGTTGGGCACTTTTGTGGGATGGGTAAAAACTGTGAAACTCGCGTCAGATTCTCGTGCTGATCGAAAAACCTTGGAAAAACCGTAAGACGGTTGGAGAGTAGTGTTGTAACATCGAAATCGATTAATCGAACAATCGATTGTTTTTTTTTCGATTGTCGATCTTTTTAATCGTTTGTAAGAGTTTCGATTAATTAAAAAAATAGTTTTTTTTTTAATCAATTTTCATAAAAAATGGGTTAAAAAAATTGTAAGAGTTTCGATTAATTAAAAAAAAAACAATATTTTAAAAATCGATTTTCATAAAAAATGGGTTAAAAATGTAATCGATTGTAAGGGTTTAGATTATTTAAAAAAATAGATTTTTTAAAAATCTATTTTCATAAAAAATGGGTTAAAAAAAAATAATACACAACGTTAATAATCAAGTTTTCACTTCTGCCGGCACTCCCGGAGTGCAACTCGTCTTTTTAGGGTTCCGTACCCAAAGGGTAAAAACGGGACCCTATTACTGAGACTTCGATGTCTGTCCGTCTGTCCGTCTGTCCGTCTGTTCGTCTGTCCGTCTGTCCGTCTGTCCGTCTGTCCGTCTGTCTGTCCGTCTGTCTGTCCGTCTGTCTCCAGGCTGTAACTCAAGAACGGTAATAGCTAGAGAGTTGAAATTTTCACAGATTATGTATTTCTGTTGCCGCTATAACAACAAATACTAAAAACAAAATAAATTAATTATTTAAGGGGGGCTCCCATACAACAAACGTAATTTTTCAAACATTTTTTGCTCGGTATCAAGATGACAACAAGTAGGCACTTGAAATTTTCACAAAAGCCTTAATTATATGTGTACTTTAATAATTAAAAATAATATTTAAATAAAATAATAATTTAAGGGGGGCTCCCATACAAAAAACGCAATTTTTGGCCTATTTTTGCTCTATAACGGTACGGAACCTCGTGCGCGAGTCCGACTCGCACTTGGCCGATTTTTTTTCTTATTGGTAATTGAAAGACCCTTAAAAAATAGAAGCATCGCTGAAAGAATGACTCTGATAGCTTAAAAATTTACCAAGATATGACAATTCAAACATCTCATAAAATAGACCTGCCCGAAACGCTCCATACAAAGTGCTACGAAAGACTGACGTCACTCTTTCGTAGTTTGTACGGATCGGGAGAGAACTTTGTTCGATAGGTATATTAAATATTATTGCGTTTATGGAAGTGGTTTCATAACAAAAGTTGATTTTAATTGCATAAGTTATCGAATGGTATACAAATATTAATGAAATTTAATTGAAAAAAAATTCGACTTGATTATCCAACTTTGAAGGCGCATAACAAAAAAAATACAAATGCTATCGAGCTGAAATTTTGGGAACACTTATTTTTTACCGTGATTTCTTTATTTTATTAACAAAATTCGCTAATCTTTGACCTTGTCATCATCCCTATTGTTGAAACTGTGCCATATCATATATGAGAATTATTTAGGCAAAATTCTTAATTGATTTCTATGAGTACCTAAGTCTATGCTATGTGATATTTTTAAAGTATTAATTAAAAGTTAAGGAATATACAAAAGTCATAAAATACATTATAGTCAAAGTTCCCTAGAAGTTTTTTTTTTTTGCAATTTTTTTGTAAGTAGCTTCATTTCGATAAGACGAACAACATTTTTATCTGCAAAAAATCTCGAAAGTAGTAGCTAACCTCAGAATACAGAACGTGAGATGAGTAGCTAACAGAGATAGAAAGGATTACTAGGAATACTTTGATCACAGAATACAGAAGAAACACTTTGATTTGATGGTCCTAAAATATGGGTTGTTCTATTTGTAGGACAATGTTACTCTTAAGCCGGCTGTACACTCTCGCCGAGACACAGCGAGGCGGCCCGAGTGCGAGAGTGTAAATGGGTGCGCTCGCCTCGTCTCGCCTGTCTCGGACCCTCTCGGTCCGTTGTCGGTATTTTGCGCCCGAGACAAAGGGTCTCGCGAGAAAAACGAGCGCACTACTGTACACTCTCGCGTCTTTCAGTAAACAGAAAAATAACAATAATAAACGTCATTATCAGTCATTATCTGTGAGAAATAAAATTAAATATGATTATAAATCTTTGGATTACAATGATATCTTTCGATGCATGGTGAATGGTGAATGGTCGTTTTCGTCCATCTTCTCCGAGTTCTAAACTGCGATTGAACTAAGCGAGAATATACATGATCGCACTCGGATAAGGGGCTCTCGCACGAGACTCTCGCCCGAGAGCTCTCGGCGAGAGTGTACAGCGGGCATAAAATTATATAATACTTAACTAAATTATAGGAGTTTTGCCGGGAATGTAAAAGGGTGCTGTTGTGTTTTTATATTATTTTCCTAAAATTGTGTTAACTGGGTTTTTAGTGTGTAATATTGGTAGAATATTAACCATTAGATATTCGTGTTCATGCACAAGTGTAGGAAAGTGATGTAATATCCAGAAACGTGCTATTTTGTGTTCCCTCCAAAACTCCATCGAAAGTTTCAGTAAAGCGTCTACCACTTTACTGAATCGACCGACTTGACTCCTTGACTGTATTGACTTTTACTTAGACTTTGACTAGACTTTAGACCTGACGATACATGAAAACGATGATGAAAATTATAATAGGAGGAATATGGTTTTCCCGCCATATTCCTTACCTCTTTACCTTGTCTGTGGCACAACATACACATCCTTTGTGTCAAGTTGCCAAAAAAAGAAGAAAAAGAAAGAAAGAACTAAATTATATATTAACCTATCAATATACAAAAAAAAAGACGGGTTGCACTCAGGGAGTGCCGGCAGAAGTGAAAACTTGATAATTAACGTTGTGCATTATTTTTTTAACCCATTTTTTATGAAAATCGATTTAAAAAAAAAAAATAAAAAAATAAACGATCGTTTTAATTAATTAATCGAAACCCTTACAATCGATTAAAAAATATCGACAATCGAAAAAAAAACAATCGATAGTTCGATTAATCTATTTCGATGTTATAACACTACTCTCCAACCGTCCTACGTTTTTTCCTTGGTTTTTCGATCAGCATGAGAATCTGACGCGAGTTTCGCAGTTTTTACCCATCCCACAAAAGTGCTCAACGCCGCTAAAGAAGTTTTCACTTCAAAAACAGGTGGTTAGGGTTCCGTTTTAGGGTTCCGTAATCAACCAAGTTTTGCTGATTACAGAACTTAAAACGGATCTCCTGATGTTTAAAACCTTTGCCCATTGGTTTAACTATAATATCTAAAGATTTTTTCGACCTTTTCATCGACCTTTTCAAACGGAAATACACAGAATATGATACCATTTAAATATTTAACAATAATATTCCTTGCTCATAGTGTAATGTCTTCAATCCTCATGGCTCATATTATATGCATACGATTACTTCATGCTCTTGATTCAATAGTAACTTTAAGGATGAGTTATGTCTGGTATCTATTACTAAATGCAATCTAACGCACTGAAGTTATCCAGACTTGCAAATATAATAGGTATATGACGTAATTCTAAAATGGTGGGTGGTATGATTTATTTATTGCGAGCTACATTTACATTTGTAGAGAACAATACTTGATGTCCTTATGTATTATCAAAGTATGTTTATTATCTTATAAGCCCACATACTTTGGAAGTAACTTAAGCTCTTCTGCAATCAATAGGATCTTTTAAAGATATACGAGTACGAAATATAAAAATTTAAAACACTACGATTGGTTAACCTAGGTGGATTATTTTTCTGTTTATCCATTTCTTATCTAAAGAACAATACCTAAGTGCCAGTGACATGAGCACTGCAATACACATTATAAAGTGTTTATAAAGAGTAAACAACACTTAAACGACTTGTTACATTTCCTTTGTGTTTTATTAGTGCATGTGTGATCTGCAGTGTTTCTGACTTCGTTTCCTTGAACTTTTGTTTGTGTTACCCAGTACACATGTGCACCTAGCATGTAGGTATATGATGGTTTAGTGATATAGTTATGTAAATGTACCTACGAGTTACGACCTTTTGGCTAGTAGGCAGTGGCTACGTAGTACGAGTGTACGACAAGAGATTATTAAATAGTTACTATGTAACTACCAGTTACGACGGTCGACTGACTTTTAAGGGTCTTTTAATTTTTTACATCTCAGGCCTACCCAAAATCGGAAGGAATATTATCTTATATTATATAAAATTCTCGTGTCATAATGTTCATTCCCGTACTCCTCCGAAACGGCTTGCCCGATTCTCATGAAATTTTGTGAGCATATTGAGTAGGTCTGAGAATCGGCCAACATCTATTTTTCATAACAAAAAATATTTATATGGCAAAACGACGTTTGCCGGGCCAGCTAGTAATAGATATTTTTAACATTTCCCGTAAAATTAATGCAAACGTTTATCGTGTGAATATGACGTATTTGTACATACATATTAATAATATCATGAATGTTATTGAAATATAGCTAGGTTGTAAATGTCTTTAATAATAATACACCTGTGATAACTCGACTAGTCTGACACCGCGACCTCCAGCACTCTTACTAAGTATAATATTGTTATTGCGTCATTTTAGGGTTCCAATATATTTAAGTACTAGAAAGGAACTGGCTCAGTAAAAAATGGGTTCCTTAGAGACTTCTCAATGTAACTGTCCTGTCCACGATAGCTTTATGTTTCGTACCAATAGTCTGATTAACAAGTGCCATTTTCCTCGAAACCTGATCTCATTCACCGAAAATTATGATTTTGGTCTCATTCGATTCGGAATACCATCTAGAACATTCTATTAAAATTCCAAGAGGGGGCTGAAAAAAAATGCAAAAGTTATAAACAATAAAGTAAACAAAAAAAGGAAGGGTTTGGTTTTTTTTTTAATATTTCATAAACTATTTGAGATAGTCAAAATTTGAAAATAGATCCTTAAAGAGCAGGAAATTTCCTAAAACAAATCCTAACTTTTGGAACTTTATCAATAATCCTTAATACTACTTAATAAAACTTTAATTGAGCGGGGAAAGTAACGGTAAAAACGCATAGTTCGTGTTTCGTGTGATTTGCCGGAATCTGCCACGTGAACTAAAAACATATTTTAACTGATTAAATATTAATATTAAGGAATAAAAAAAAATTGGTACTAAGTAGACATATCAATAAACAAGAATCCGTCAATAAAAATAAATTATCACCATTTGTGTTTAATTGTTATGCTTTTCTTAATTTGTTAATAGTCACCATTTTAATGTTAACATAAAAATGCTGACTTTTTTCAAAACAAGAAATTCAGATTTTTTTTATTCTTTTGAGCTAATCTTAAAAGGGCTTAGAAGAGATCTCCGTCGAAAAAATTCAAGAATTTTTAGGTTTCACTTTTTTATTAACATTCAAAGGCATTCAAAAATTATTCATGTAAATAAAGCCATTATAAGTTTCTATCTACTGTTTTACATTTTATCCATATTTATTATCTCAATGTTTATAAAACCCGTAATATGTGCGGTTCCTGGAATATTGCCCACCAACAGCCAGAAATTAATTTGGCACCTGCTTCCATAGGGATTCCTCTGAACGAGACGCCTACGTAACTTCTGCGTGTTATATTTGAGAACGCTCACACTTTCTGCTAGTTGGGTTATTTCGATCCAGCCGCGACCCAATTACTCGAAATACCCAATGTCTAGTTCAAACGTATTAACAGTCAAGTTTACTAATACCAGGTTAAATTAACCGTAGATGCTATTCGTGAAGAGATTTTTAATAATTTTATGTCATTATTGTGGGTCGGGTACAATATAGGCACAAATGAAACAGTAATTTTGTACCCGACCCACCTTAACCTTATTGCCATAAAATTATTCAAAAGTCAGATAAAGACCATCATAACCTTGGCACAACCCGACCGAATAACGTACCTATTCCCAGGTCCCCAGTCTGCCTAATGCCTATGAATTCTACCTACATATTTTTGCGAGACATTTCAATTGGTAGCATATAGCCGCTCATACTGAGTTTTGTTCACATTTAGGTCCAAACAAAAGAAGTAAGTATAGAATAACTTACATTCCATCCAACAGCCTCCAAGTGGAACTCCATCTTCTCCGGATCATCGGGCTCGGAGTCGGTATCCAGCAGGGTTTCGTTCCCGCTGTCGGAATCCCTCGTGCCGCTGCCGACTTCGCTGACCGTCTTCTGTTCTCCATCTTGCTCTTCTATCTCCTTTAAAGGCGCTAACGGTGTGGACTCCTCTAGAGCAGCCTTCTGTGACGCTTGACGAAGTATTGAACCAAATTTCTCGAAGAAACTGTCGTCTACTTCTTGAATTCTGAAAAGAGATAAATTTGTTGATAAATATAAGTTAATAAGTTTTAAGGGTTTTCTAAGCGGTCCTTGTTAATAAAAATCTGCTATAAATAGTCAACTTCACTTCATTGAGTATCAGTAATCAGGATGGTACCTATAGCTAAATGTCCTAAATAGCTTAAACCTCACGAGCGGCAAATCTCTCGTAAAGAGCCTGATTACACCCTACTGAGTAGAATGGCGAGACAGTGCAAAAAGACAATTTGATTGGCCGAGACCACTCTCTCCGAGACTCTCGCCTCGACCGAAGGCCCAAGGTTGCGGTCAGACTTTTCTGCACGAGCGGATTTAGCTCGCGTGTTTTCCCAAACGCGCACAAACAGCAGAAAACGCGCACGTCTGAACACGTCGTAAGTCGTAACTGTAGGCCTACTACGAAACCGTTTTGAGACTCAAACAATCGAACGAGAATGCCGCGTCCTGCTCTAACAACGTCATTTCTCGTTTGCTAGAGTAGGACGCGGCATTCTCGTACGATTGTTTCGAGTCTCAAGACGGTTTTGTGGTACAGCCCCAGGCGTTGTGGGTGTCTGTGGGATACTCACTCTTAGATCAATATAAGTAGAACTCGACAAGGCTTTATAATATGAACGTGGCGAAAAAAGGAACTAACGCTGCCATCATACAAAAACGTAATTTTTTACTTTTGACAGTTCTCCTTTACCAGCAGCGCCCACACCCACGTTCATATAAAGCCTTGTCGCTCTTTAGTAGGCATTAAGAGCAAAAAGCTTTTATGTATTTATTGTTAGAAACTTATAGGACACGGTTGAAATAAAAAAATATATGACTGAGTTTAACAGTACTATTTATTGTAATGTTAAACATCGATACATAATAATATATTGCTTGTTAATAAGTAAAAATTCAACAGGATTCAACATTTCTTTCATCAAATCATCCACATTATCTTATGAGCACATTACATTTAGGCATAATCTTAAACTTGATAACAACTACACTTCAAACTTTCTATATCACATTTTATTGGAAGACTGGAATCATAACACAGTTCTGGCAAGATAAGGAATACTTGATCTGCAAATGTATGGTAATATTTGTTTGAGTTAATTTTTTGTGGATTGTTCTAAAAATTGAACCACAACCCATAAAACATGTAAATAAAATCCTAATAACATAACAATAATTTTTAAAAAAGAAAAGTATTAAAAACTTTGGTTTCATTACATTTAAATTAATAAGTATTTAAAATAACAGAAATTAGTACCCTCTTATAACAACAATGCTTAATTCATTTTTATTTTTCTAAACATATTACTCCTATACTTAAACAACAGCCAAAAAAGAGTATTGCGAGCTTACAAGCTAAATTGTAATTAGGTCTTCCGTCTTGTATGGCCACAGAATACATATTAATTGGTATGGCATGCAATGTTTTGTAATTCTTTAAACATAACATTATCGTTTCTATTTATCTAAAGCAGAGAATAGAGTGTACTTTATGTCTGTGTATTCTTCAGCCCCATGTTTGCTGCCCTCCCGGCCAATACCAGACTCCTTAATACCACCAAATGGTGCTTCCGTTGTCGACAACATCCCACTGTTGATGCCCACCATTCCAAACTCTAGCTCCTGTGACATTCTAAATGCCTGCCCGAGATCCCTGGTGAACACATATGAAGCCAAACCACTTCTAGTGCTGTTAGCAATCTTTAGTACCTCCTCCTCCGTTTTAAACTTGTAGCACACCACAACAGGGCCAAAAATCTCCTCATTGTATATATTCATTTTTGGCGTTACATCAGTTAGCAGTGTTGACTCATAGAATTTGTTTCCAATGTTTGAAGCAACTTTTCCTCCTAGCATCAACTTGGCACCTTTGGAAACAGCGTCATCAACTAATCCAGTGATTTTGTTTACTTGGTCAGTGTTGATAAGGGGTCCACAGGTAACACCTGGCTTGGAGCCTGGGCCCAATATGCATTTTTGAGCAATCTTTTCTTTAAGGCCACTAACAAACTTATCAAACACGTCTTCGTGAACCAAAAACCTGTTAGCCCCGACACATGCCTGACCATTATTTCTGAACTTAGCCAACATAGCATTCTCTAAGGCATTATCCATGTCTGCACTCGGGAACACTATGAAAGGAGCATTTCCCCCTAGCTCTAGGGACACCCTTTTTACACCTTTGGCAGCCATACCATACAGTATTTTTCCAACATGTGTAGAGCCCGTGAAGGATATGCAGCCAACTTGAGGATCCTCACACAACACTTGGCCCACATTAGGAGCATTTTTTCTGCTCGCTGTTACAACATTAATCACGCCTTTTGGAACACCTGCCTCCTCTGCCAACTGAACTGCAGCCAGAGCCGACAATGGTGTGTCTTCAGCGGGTTTAATCACACAGGTGCAGCCGGCGGCCATCAGAGCTGATACTTTACGGGTAATCATAGCAAAGGGAAAGTTCCATGGTGTGATAATAGACACCACACCTAGAGGTTGACGAGTGACCATAATTTGCTTGCCAGGCCAGGGGCTGGCAATAACTTCACCGTTGATATGTCGAGCGGTGTCCGCAAACCATTCCAAAAATGAGCTCCCGTAAACAATCTCGCCTTTAGATTCCGCTAGAGGCTTCCCAGCTTCGGCGGTGATAATTTCTGCTAAATAGTCGCTGTTCTTCATGCAAATATCATACCATTTTCGCAGTATGCTCGATCTTTCTTTGGCGGTAGTCTTCTTCCAAGTTTTAAAAGCGTCTGCCGCTGCGTCTAAAGCCGCTTTAGTATCGTGAGCGTCCATGTCTGGTACTTCGGTTATAACTTTGTCGTCGGCTGGGTTTGTGACAGGATACACTGCCTTGCTTTGCGCGTTCACCCATTGTCCATTGACGTAGGCTTGGTTTCTCAATAATTGCAAGCTTTGGTCAACAGAAGACATTTTAAAACATCGAACCACTTGATATGGTAAGCGTAACATGTTCACTAAATTCTTGCTTTACACAACGATGTTTATATAACACAGTGATAAGAACGATATTGTTTACTCTGAGATCTGACTAGCCATAATACAGCAATGTCCTTTGCAATCAGAATAAATTGAAGAGCAATTTATCAATAAAATTGTTCGAGTTTGATGTTTTTCGGCTTGCGCCTTGCGCTGTCAGCTGTGCGCGATGACATTGACATCTACTAAATATCAAATCAAGTGTCAGATGTCAACAATCAAATGACAGCTGACAGTTATCGTTTTTTCACGTAAGTAAAATGGCATTGGCAAAGATAATGAATCAATGACCGCATTTCTTTCTATCCGGCGACTGGAGTTGGAGGACAATAAATTTATTATTGAATGATTTTATTATAATATGATCTAGTTACTTGATGATGCCCGCAACTCCATTGCGCCAAAATTACTTTATCGCGCGGGAACCGTACATTTTTCTGGGATAAAAAGTATCCTAATATTATGTTCTTTCCCGGGACTCAACTCTCAAGATATCTCCATAAGTACCAATTTCAGAAAAATCGATCACAGATAGACACACTTTCGCATTTATAATATTAGTATGGAAGTATGAATTGTTACGTAGTATATGACATTCTCTTTGGTATGGATTGTGATTTGTGATGCAAGGATTCAGCACCGATAACTCCGATTCTTTGTTTTCAGAGATTATTGTGAATTTCATTTGCCAAAAATGTTAGGCTTTCAGCCTTTTGCCGGCCTTCCAAGTTTTAGTACATAATAAGTATCAAAATAATAATATTGTGTAAGTAGGTAAGTATGTAACAGTATAATATTTTCAATCGAAAATCTAAACTTTACCTCGCACCGGTACATAATCGGTTTTGCTGAATGAAGGTCAAACTTTGGAAATGTGGGTTGTTATGATGCGGCAGTAATAAACCTAAATTAAATATCTGAGCACGCGCCATTCACCATGTATATTCAATATTGCTATACTGTGACCATGTATATTTTTTTGCACAGCCAAAAGTAATATCTGACAGTTTAAAATAATAAATATCGCAGTTTATTAATTAGAGCTATATTAATTTTCTTGGCAAAGGATTTTTATTAATGAATCTCATCTTTTAAGTTAATATAGCTGTTAGTCTTAATTTTTTAAATCACCTAGACAAGTCTGCAACTCACCGCAAATCATGCACTACTTCTTCTGTTGATTTCTGTTGCTGCAACTTTTCATAGAAACCTTTCCACATCGATTCTTCATCCATTTTTATTTGTGTTATAAAACGGGTTCACTTTAGTAATATTTTACACCGGGAGAATAAAATCGATTGCGTTTCTAACAACGATTACGGTAATTCAAAATGAATCACAAGGTACAGTCACTTGTTAAAACGCACTGACGTAAGCACTAACCACATGAAAACTCAGTCGTGATTCTTAAGATTACAATGAACTTTACACAATAGAAATACCTCGGGGCCAAATAAAATAATTACAGGATAGATGCACTTCAGCTGACAGTATCTAAATGAAAACCACGCACTAGAATTATCAGATCAGCGAGTAATTAAAATTAGAAGCGTTTGTTTTGGTACGAGAGCGAGAGCGTCAACAAAGTAAAGGTGACGTAACCTCGCACGCGATGTTCAGAGTCGTCGCTCAACGCGGTACTGGAACTTAAATCAGCTGGGATTAAAATATATTCCGCGTCAATGATATTCTACTTAAGGGCGTTCCTTACGGAGATACCGTAATTTACCGTATTTCAATACCGTATTTCATCATAATTAAAAATACAGCAATAATCTTCAGTATATCAACATTCCTTTCCCCGTTTTAAATTTTCTATTTTTGTTTATTATACTCATGATATCAGCTTCCAAAGTAAAACCAATTTATTAAAATTTAAGCATACATTCAGCATCTCCTTAGGATTTACAAATTACTTTTATTTGAAACACACGCCAATAGATCGACAGTATCATAAACTACATATTCCCCGTTTTAAATTTTTTTAGGACAATTTTGAACTGAGATAAGTAAAAAAAATAGGGTTTTGGTGCGATCTCGGCAGTGCGGCAAATGTATGGCCAAGGTCGTTTGCTCGGGGGACGGCCTTAAACAGATCTGTTACGTTCATCTGGGGGCTAAAAAGCTTGGCGGGGGCAGTGCCCCAGCCAAGCTTTTTAGCAAAGGCACGGCGTACCATACTTTTCTCGAAGCGGTTCGCGGCTATTTCACACCCCCTTTATCTTCGATGTTAACAAAGCTAGGGATTTAGAATTTCGGCCACTAAGAGCAAGTATTAAAACTAGCTTAATCTCCAAATAACATGAAATTTCGATAAATAGTTTAATAGTTACGGATGGTCAAAATTACTACATTTTGTCACTCACTGACTGACAGATCATCAAAATTCTAAGGTACCTACTTCTAGCAGATAAACTTGAAATTTGGTACCCGGATAGGTTATATTCACAATGAAAGGAAAAATTATGAAACCGGCCAAGTGCGAGTCGGACTGGCGTACAGAGGGTTCCGTACCGTAAATTTGTATGGGAGCCCCCCTTAAATAATAAGTTTATTTTATTTTTATTATTAATTATTAAATTTGAAATACAATTAAGTATTTTCTGAAATTTTCAAAAACCTTACTGTTACCATTATGGATATAGAGCAAAAAAGGGAAAATAAATCGTGTTTGTTGTATTTCACAATGAAAGGAAAAATTATGAAACCGGCCAAGTGCGAGTCGGACTGGCGTACAGAGGGTTCCGTACCGTAAATTTGTATGGGAGCCCCCCTTAAATAATAAGTTTATTTTATTTTTATTATTAATTATTAAATTTGAAATACAATTAAGTATTTTCTGAAATTTTCAAAAACCTTACTGTTACCATTATGGATATAGAGCAAAAAAGGGAAAATAAATCGTGTTTGTTGTATGAGGCCCCCATTTATAATTTATTTTATTTTAATTGGACTATTAGCTTTTATGACGACACCAGAAATACATAATTTGTGAAAATTTGAACTATCTAGCTATTGTGGTTCTCGAGATCCAGCCTGGTGACATACGGATGGATCATGGACGACGGACAGACAGCGAAGACTTATTAATAATAGGGTCCCGTTATCATCCATTGGGCAGGGAAACCTAAAAACTGAAAAATAATATAATAGTCATATAATACTTTATTAAGTAAAAAAAAAAGATTTTTATGTTTGTATCTTTGCAAGAACAGTATGAGTTTCGTCTGCATAGTATTTGTTTTACGTATTAAAATTCGATTTAAATATAAATTCAATCAGTACTGAGTACTGCGATATACACTCCTTACTCGCTCGATATAATATGGGAGTTTTAAGTTATCACATGAAATAAGGTGTGCTCCTTTCCTGCGAGGACATCGAGACGCTTACATCAGTGCTGCTATGCATTCAAGGGTAATGCTGAATATATGCTTCAAGTATAAAAGCTTAAGAGTCAATTATATTATATGAATATTATAATAATCGACTCAGAACTCAGGAGTATAATTATTACATTACGTTGTCCACCTATAGAACTAACTAAGCCTCGAAGAAAAAATATAAAGGAGATAGAGTATGGGTGCTAACTGCTAATATCAGCTAAGCACAGAAAAGTTATAACGTGACCTGAAAAGAAACGAAAAAAAACCTTCAAAAAAGAAATGAAATCCTACCAAAAACATGAAATGTAAAAGGAGCCAAACAAAATACTGCAAAGCTATTCAATACTTCTGTCGTAAAAAGTTTTCAGATCACATTCAAGCCAAACCTTCAACTTATTTTGTAATTTAAATCAACATTCAGTAAATGTATCAATAGATTTCTTTATTTTATAATTATTATAGTGGCTTGGCAATGAGCACTAAAGAAATAGTCAGCGACTAATTGGATTTATTGGGTACCATCGGCCACATGCGTCATTACATAGGTACTAAAACACTACGCTTGCCGTCTCTGTAAGTATGAACTCCTCCAAATATGCATTTTTATATTTGTTTCTCTTGTGCTCATTGCCAAGCCATTATAATAATTATAAAATAAAGAAATCTATTGATACATTTACTGAATGTTGATTTAAATTACAAAATAAGTTGAAGGTTTGGCTTGAATGTGATCTGAAATTATCATACGACAGAAGTATTGAATAGCTTTGCAGTATTTTGCTTGACTCCTTTTACATTTCATGTTTTTGGTAGGATACTATTTTCCGGCTTAAATCACTTCCGAACAACATTGACAGATAAGTGAAACAAAAGATACGAAATGCCATTTACATAAAAGAGACAGACTAAATAAAAGACGACCCAATTGGGTCGTATTTGAAGCTTCACAACGCGCGCGGTAGAACATATATCTGCTTTGAGTTTTTTTATAATATATTGTATCATTGTTCCGCGTGAATGCAACTTAAGACAACATATACCTTCTAATTTGTATTCATAAGCGAGCGAGCGAAAGTATTTGATGAAGGAGTCTATCCGGCAGCCTTGCGGATCGTATCGAACTGTCGACGTCCAAACCTGCACGGCTCGCGGCGTAGGTGGAGGCATGGCGAGTACTGTGCGCACCAAACGTCAACACGTCCACTCCACTCTCCGATAGCACTTGCTTAATCCAGCGATCTCTCCAGATCGAGATCTCTTTAATTTTTGTGACGGAAATATTATAATCTTTTTTTTTTTTAATTGGACAAATATTTGGATTATCTGTATAAAATGGTATTAGCAGTAAAAGCTGCTCCCGTCCCGGAACGTAGGTCTTTATGTTATTATTAGAGACCGGATTATATGCATTTGCATATTTGCATATGCATTTGCATATTTTAGCCATTCTCAGCAGTAATAGCATATTTTACCTAAGATCTAGGTATGATGCATATTATCGGTACATTTACAACATTTTTCACTAATGCTGCATTCCGAAATGCGACCAAAAATAACAATAACAGCTGTTACAAAACATAAGGGCTAGCGAGTAATAGTTGTGACTTTTTACTGCATTTCGAATGCAGTCTGTAGCCGTGCGCATCTTTTGTTTTGAGCTTTAGACAGTTACGATAGTAAAATGAAAGAGACAGAAGAAAGTCGCGCTCGCTAACTACAAATTAAACTTTTGCCAGAAACTGTAAGTGCTACATAGCACCCAATTTCAAATTCTGCTCAGTTTCCTCAGTGAATGTGGAGCGAACCTTTTTTATTTACAAAAATATTCTAAATTATCATAGACACAATCTTACTACTGAAAAGGACAAGATCCAACGTCCATACAATTTTGGGCTAATTTTAAAAGTGCCGGCCAACGCAAATAAACCCATTACTTAAATAGAACATAATCTAAGGAATAATTTTTATTATTACACCAAAGTTCTAAGTCAAGTCTCCGAGTTGTTATTCAAGGTCAAACTTTTTATAACATGTAATAAAACTTATTTTATTAATTACTAGCTGTCCCGGTGAACTTCGTGTCACTTAAAAACCTTCCCTGGACTTCTACGAATATTTTAAGACTAAAAGCAGCCCAATCCGTTCAGCCGTTTTCGAGTTTTAGCGCGACTAACACATTTGAAAATCCATTTTTATATATATAGAAAAGCAATAAGTAATCGATCCCAACGTCCCTATCCGAGTCATAGAACAGATTAGAGGCCAAATACCTACAAATGATTTGGAAAAATTCAAAGAAAGGGGGATACTCTACGTGCTCGGGGTACGCACGGCATTTGCCTAGTATTCCAAATAAGCAATGGTACGTAGAGGTTCCCTCTTTGAATTTTTCCAAATCATTTGTAGGTATTTGGCCTCTAATCTGTTCTATGACTCGGATAGGGACGTTGGGATCGATTACTTATTGCTTTTAATTAATAAAATAAGTTTTATTACATGTTATAAAAAAAAGTTTGACCTTGAATAACAACTCGGAGACTTGACTTAGTACATTGGTGTAATGATAAAAATTTTTCCTTAGATTATGTTCTATTGAAATAATGGATTTATTTGCGTTGGCCGGCACTTTTAAAATAAGCCCAATTTGGACCTTATCCTTTAGAAAATATTTGATTGATTACCTTTACAAAAATTTTAAATAATTTTAATGTCATGTTTATAATTTTACGGTCTATTATCGCCTATCAAAAAATAATTTACTAATTGTTAGCAGATTTTGAATTTGCATATTGTCATATAATTTTGCATATTTTGCCAATTTTCGTGCATATTTCTAGCATTTTTCATCCATATTTGCATGCATATAACAAGCTTTTTATGTTGCATATAATCCGGTCTCTAGCTATTATATAATATAATTCATTAATTAGCATTATTGTTATTAAGTAAATGACTTTTTTTTAGCTTTATTAAAAATAGGGTTTGTACTCTGTGGGCTGTACCTAGAGCTAACGAAATAGATAACTTTTTTGTGATTTTTCCTAAATTTTAAATTGTATTTGGATACCATTCCGCTTCGTAATTTAAAACACACTAAGGGTCCCAAGTCTGTATGTATTTGGGAATTTTTGGTCTTAATTTATAAGCTCCTTTAAGCAAACGGCCAACATTTTCGTCGGAACCGATATACCGAGAAGTAAAGATAGTGCTGATCTGTGAGTATTGAGACTTCCGTACGAGCAGCCCTCATTAAATTGTTCCGTCAAAAAGTTAATAAGCATGAAAAAAAAATAAAAATGGGTCAATATTTGTATCGTCACGAAACTGCCACCATGCCTTATAAGTAACATTATATTATTGCTTTACCGTGCTATCGGAGAGAGATGCCAGTATTAGGTTGACGGCCTCTCGTGGACATCTTCGGGAAAAGGCTCGCCGGAGAATCTCGCGACACCCAACGTAAGGCTCTCGTTGAGGGGATGTTTGCCTTGTATGTGGCTGTAGCAGATTTTTATTAAACCTTGTAACGTAGTAAATTTCTTATAAATAATAAACCGTACTATTAGCGCCATCTATTGACATAATTTTGAATTAAAGCTTTCCTATTGATCGATTTCTAGGAAATCACTATCTGTTTTTAACATTAAAACAATTTAAATTATATATTTAAATATTTTAAATAACAATAGTCATATTTTAATAATTCTTTTAAATCAAATTTAATTTTTGAAATTCGCGCTCTTTACTTCTTAGTTTTGACTTTTGACTTTAAAAAAATAATACTTTTTTGGGTATAAAAGACGAGTCTGAAATGTCATCGGCCTTTTTTCTAGATTTCAAAAACTGAAATGTAGTTTGTTGAACATCTACTTATTCAGCAATATTGGGAACCCATACTCGGATTGAAGATGTACCCAATAGCTTAATAACCCGCTCAACCCCATGATCATGGAGCTATAGAAGATAATCCAGCCTCTGGGTTGCGGATGGCCACCGCCCCAGGCTGCCCTACCACCTGAACACCCTGAGAACACCGGCTGCTGTACACACCTGGTGACGTCCGAGCACCAGCGACCACCTCCGGACGACGCAAAGGGGCTGGAGCTCTTCACACTGGCTAGCTATCCTCCAGTCTCCAAGCTAAGTGCCATGTGGTCCTAGACGTCCCCCCCATACCCTCCGAGTACACAAACGGCTGAAACTAGCGTAGCACCCACTAGAACTTGATTAATTACTTAAATTTATATTGTTGAGTCTCTTTTCTCTTTTAAATTACTCTTTTAATTTTACCTAATTAAATTATTAATTATGTAAATTAAATTTCGGTTGCTAGTAATCTTTGTAAAATGGGGAACCAAGGCTGAGAAGGCCAATAAGGAAAAACGATGATTCCGTGTGCAATCATCCGTTATCGTCCTTAGGTAGTTCTAGTTTAGTATTACATACATTAAAAGAAGGAAATGCATAGAAGTAAAAATTTCCCCTATTTAAAGTGAAGCCAAAGCGTCTACCGCCAATGCTTCTGGATCGGGCTTCCAGGAAACGTAATTCATGCATTTTGCATTGGTAATTTGGTACAGATCTTGCAATCTACGAGCGCGCGGCGCCTTTAGTTGTGTGAGTGACCATATCTATACACGCGTACATGGCTCGCTCGCTACTGACTGCTCCGTCAGGTACGCACACTAACGAAAATGTCTATTCACATTTTCAACTACAAATAAAGGCTACGCGCGCTCGTAGATTGCAAGACCTATACGAGAAGCGAATAGGTCAACATCCGGTTGACCAAAATGTGTATCTCATTCTGTGAATAATCATAGATTCTGAATCAGCCAGATTTATCTTGGTCTACTCCTATTCTGTTCGCATAACTTATGGCTGTTGTATTACCTACGCGCAATAATATCGTATAGTTAGTTTATTTAGATGCTAAGCCTCTAAGCCCGAAAAGAATTGCTATTTAAAATTTGGCATACTTAAAGTTTAAATTAAAATAATGAAATATTATGTGCACACTGCACAGCTGTTTTTGGGTATTTTGATTTATTTTAAAAAGCTTTTGACACCTTTTTTGTTGACACCGCGCGCTATAAACTGAAGTCCACGCAGACGAAGTCGCGGGCAACAGCTAGTAATTTATATGGTAAGCGCATTCACTAGGTGACCACCAACCGTGGACACGTTTGTTATTGTAAACTGCGCCCCAGCCGGTTCGCGATGCGTCCGTGTAAATTTCCATAGTGTAACCGGCGTGTCGCATTGGATGCGATGCCGTTTTACAATATTGTTAATCCACCAAGTGAGATCCTCAAGAATAGAACAAGGTAATTTTATCTTACGTTCGTAATTTGGATTTTTTTGTAATGAAAAATATCTACGGCCGGACACGCCGCAACTAGATTTCCAATCAATTGAGCAAATTCTCGAATAATCTATTCGGGTGAAGAAATAAATTTTTACACTAAACGTGCGATACTGTTTCTGAGATTATTAAATTTTTAGTATCGAAAAGAAAACCTAAAAATTTACGCTTGGGTTGAAGTGAACTTTTATCAAAATTAATCACGAATCCCAGGCAATGCAATAGTCTCAAAGTCTCATTTACGTTAGCTAAGCAACCGACATAATAATTATTGTTATTAATACAGTCATCAAAATAAATTACAAAATCAAAACCTGCTGTTCTTAAGGATGAAATAACTTCCTTCATAATTTTAGTAAAAGCCCTAGGAGCCACGGATAATCCGTAGGGCATTGACGTGAACTCGTAAGTTGTGAATTGTGATAGAGTTACCCTTTTTATTGAAAAATGAAATCTTAAATATTATTTTCTGTGTTCAGTATGTATCGGGATTAATAATATAATTAGTATGCTTCCTTTAGGTCTTCCATTTTAAAATGGGACTTTGAACAAAATTGTTAAATAGTTTTAAGTTTAAAATGAAACGCTTACCCCAATTAGGCTGAGGGCAAGAAATATTTTGGATACGAATTGGTCTTTGCACAGTGAACATTTTGTCACGGCGCTTAATTCAACTAGATTTTGAATCGCAGTAGACATTTCTTGATGTTTCGATTTTGAAAATGTATTACGAGGAACATATTTAGTTTAATGAACTTCCTTGCAAAGAGGTATGTAGAGACCATTTTGTATCCAATCAAGAATTACTGAATTGGACGAGATTTTTGTAAAAATATCTGATTCGGCCAGCATGTACCTTAGTCACTGCGGCGCCGGAGTACGCGGCTTGTTCGCCATTGTGGGTTTTGGTGCAGACTGTTGCTGCGTCGAGTTCACGTATGGGCGGCGGCTCTGCGTCGTTGTTCTCCTCCACCTCGGTTGCCGCGGTTCGGTGTATACCGGGTTAGGCCCGACCACTTTCCCGAATTATTATAGGAACGGTTATTATTAGGATGTGAGGCGGAAGCTCTCGGATTGGTCTTTTTAATTTTTTGACCCTGTCGTTCGATCGCTTTAGCCGCTTTGATCTTTTCCGGCAACTTGTTTCCGAAAAGAGTGTCATCTCTCACTGAATCCTGGACTACATGTAGAAAGTTCTTGTCCAGGTTTGGTGTAATTAGTTTTATTCTACTGTGAGTATATTTTGTAGGATGCAAGTCCGACAGCAAGCGACAAGCGTTGCTTAGGTAGTGAATGACACTCTTCCTGTCCTCCCACTTAAGTGAATATCGAGAGCCCTATATTTAACAGCCATTATGCCGCAACAAAGGTGTTGTTAGTGGGTAACTAAAATCTTGTCTCGGTTCCTAGTGGAATCGGGGACAGCTGCTGAAATTTCAGCATTGAGTTTCGGTGCTTGTAGCAACCTGCAGTTGTCGGGAAATAATTAATCCTTTAATATCTCCTCGCGATTCCCTTTTGTCAACCCTTTTGTTAAAAGGGGAAGCCATAATTTGGTAAATAAAAGATTCTTCGAGAGCTTCCAAAATTTCGGGATCAAGTACTTGATCCGCTGCCTCGACATTTGATAATTGTTCCACCGGAACTATTTGTGGAACGGATTGATAAAAGTGCTCCGCGACAAAATCCGTAAGTGTTTAAACTTATAATATCACAACGTACAGTTTATTAGATAAATAAGTTCTTTACTTCTATGAAAATATTTTAAACTTAAGTAAGTATTTAGTTATGTTTTCATTTCTATTTAATTTATTATTTGTGAATGTTGAAAGCATCTAAGATATTTAAGTTAAGAATTTAAATATCTTAGATGCTTTCAACATTACCCATGTTTAATTTAAAGGTCGTATATTTTGAGCATATGTATCTAAGCTTAAATGCTTTTTATAAAAGACCCCGATCAGTAGTCCCTAATCATAATTATTATATTTTATAGGCTATATCTATACTCTATATGTATATTTCACTATGACTTCCAAAATTTGGTCGCTGGCGAAACTAAACCTACCTAGTAAAACAGCGTTAGTTCGCACTACGGGCTTTGGCCCACCACACATTCCCACCACTATCTCCTGTGTGATGTGTCCCAGGATCGACGGCGGTATCCAACCACGAAAACCCTTTGATATTATGATCTCAGGGAGCCCGAGGAACATGCTAAAACTGTCTTGAGACCCGCAACGAAATTAATCAGAAGAAAATAGGAGGAGTAGGAAGAATTCCAATTTCCCTCCCCATACAAAGCGGGAGACAGTACAAAGTTGCAATGACCGAAAGTCAGAGAACCTAAGGCGGAGCACCACGGAAATAAGGCTAATAATAATAATTATTGTGACCCCTAAGCTGAAGCTAAGTTAATATTGGAGTTTATTTTGTTAGTTAATAGTTAGTTCGCATTTCGCTGTTTCAATCGTCAATGCACGATAATATTAGGAAAAAATGAGCATAGTAGTTACATAGTAGTTACTAGGTACTTACTACCGTTTAGGGGGCCAACACCTCCACCAAGAAGAGGGGCCTGCGTAAGACCAAGCAGGCGCTGCGCTGACGGAACTACGGAGTACGGAGTAATCATGCTCGTCGGGACATCAATCCCGTCGGGAAAACTATATTAAATAAAACTTGACGACCTCTGTGGCTCAGTGGGTGGGCTGTCGGCAGCTCAAGCCGGGGGTCGCGGGTTCGAATCCCGCCGACGGAACAAAAAGTTTTCAAAGTTCCTGGGTCATGGGTGTGTATTAAATATGTGTATCATATAATAAAAATCTTAAATATATGTATAGTATAAAAGTATTAAATATATTTCCGTTGTCTGGTACCCGTAACACAAGTCCTTCAGGTACTTAGCACGGGGCCAGACTGACGTGGTGTCAAGCGTCCATAGATATTATTATAAAAAAAAAAAACTACAGACCCGCTGGCTGATTATGTATCTTGCAACAGCAATGCGACAGGCGTAAATTGTACAAATATCGCTGTCAAACATATTTTTTGTATTATGTATTAGCAACAGCGACGCGATAGCGGACAATCGATGGTAGCGCGCTCAAGCGAACAATTGAGGAACTAAAAGTGCATCAAAGCTTGTTGTAATTTAAAAAATCGATATTACGTATGAGTGAGATCGCAACGCGACAGCAGATAGCGAGCAGCTAGCAAACAATTTGAATTGTCAAAGAGCGACAGCCCATTTAGGTTGTTGCCAAGTTGTTGCTAATGTGTTTTTGATATTTATTCTGCATTAATATTACACAAAAAGTGTAGAAGTTTCCCGACGTTTCGGCTACTTTACAGCGGCCGTGGTCGAAACGTCGGGATTAATAAAAGTGCTCCGCGACAAAATCCGTAAGTGTTTAAACTTATAATATCATGAGTGATACTCGCGAAAACTTAAGAAATCAAACTGTACGTTTATAATTTTGTCGATGATAGTGGTAATAACCTTGAACTTGCTGTAATGAATGTTTGTTTAATATAGCTAGTCTAGTGTCTAGATATAAGTAGGTAGGCCAAACAATCAATATATCTTGGCAATCTATCAAAAATACTACCGTTTTGTAGTAGTATCCTTCACGATAGTCACAGTAAAGTTGGTCATTCGTGCCTACTGGCTACTGCAGTCGAAAAAATGTTGCCAGCTTATAAGTTACATGTATGTAAATATGGTTTTCTATACAGAGTAGCTTCTCAAGGACTATTTGGTCCAAACTGAGCTAAAATTTTATGATTCCAGGCTACTGGGGGTATGAAATCAGATTATTAGATATATGATAGGCACGTCGGAAGGTTCAAGGTTTTGTATAATTATTGTGTCCGACTTTGAGAGTCTCCACTCTCCTGTAAGACATAAAACAATTCCCCAAAAATAAAAAGAATTTGGCTTCCTTAATCTTAAGATTTAATGGCTTAAGATATATTGGCCTTTAAATGAAAAGGAAAAAAAATCTTACGATGTATCGAAAGGCAAAGTAGTGAACAAATATTCGACAGCCTTTCTCGTCCATAGTCCATACTCCACGCTGATAGCACACTCTTTGTTAAAAAAGAGTACTTATTGGCTAAAGTAGATGATAATGGTTCTAAGAACGTCTTCCTATTTGCTAAATGAAGCAGTAACGACCGGTTTGGTTTACTTTGAAAGATGATCTAATTATTTTGTCCACATTATCATGCAGTTTCGTGAGTCAGATCTAACGACGAAAACTGTGCAATTACATACGTAAACAAGTGTCATAATTGCAAAAAATGCATTTTATTATTTTACTAGCTGAATCACTTTTTTAATATAGAAAACCATATCAAATTTCGTTGTGTAGTTATAAAGATTTAAGCATAAATACAAACAGACAAAACAGTAAAAATGTAGAGCCTGTAGTCATGACTCATGACTCATGACTCATGAGTCATTACTCTTATGAGGTATCAGTTATGACTTATGAGTTACAGTAAAACTACGCTCTCAAAAGTCAAAATATGTCTGTCAGGAGTCAGGACTCAGGAGGTGTCCTGAGAAGAGATTTATTTTTTCCATATTTGTCTTGGTAGACAACAACTACCGTACTGTCGTTGCCAGTATAGGTCTTGCAATCTACGAGCGCGCGTAGCCTTTATTTGTAGTTGAAAATGTGAATAGACATTTTCGTTAGTGTGCGTACCTGACGGAGCAGTCAGTAGCGAGCGAGCCATGTACGCGTGTATAGATATGGTCACTCACACAACTAAAGGCGCCGCGCGCTCGTAGATTGCAAGATCTGTACTAAGAACTACTTTGTTACTGTGGTGTAAACGTTCAACGTGTAAATTTTTCTGCCGATTAAAAATTCCATATTATGTTGGCAACAGTGGGCAATAGGCATATGGAATTGCGGCGCAAAGTATATTTTGTAGTAGGTACCTATGTATAAGCGCCCAAAATGGGCGTCTTACTCTAAAACTATTCAAAAGTTCTTCTTCTACTTTGCAGACCACCGATTTAGTATTTTGTTTCAAATAATATAAAACTACATATGTGTATTTGCGACTAATAGCTTATTTATTAAAAATTCTAATTATATAAAAATTATATATAGCTTTCATGGTAATTTAATCAGTTTAAAGGTGAACGCAGATTTGGGCCGCACCGCACGCACCGCAGTCGCCGCATTCGAATTCTTTATATGAAGTTGCGAAGACTGCGGCGCGGGTAGGTAGATATGCGAGCTTGCCTATAACTTCAATCTTCATATAAAGAATTCGAATGCGGCGACTGCGGTGCGTGCGGTGCGGGCCAAATCTGCGTTCACCTTAATAATGAGAGTAATTGGAAATTGAAAAATTTTCGAAAATAGTTTGACAGTTCGTGACAGATGAAAGGATAACATTATCTTTAGTATCAGGTTGCAATAGTCTGCAAACAGTGATAGCTCCAAATAAATTCCTCACTTTAATTTTAGCCATAGTGCGCCAAAATGTACAAGTAAGCATTTTTATGGAAGTAGGTAAGTACTATGTAGTAGTACTTATAGTCTGATAAATAGCTACTAATAGGTCGACAAAAACTTACAATGCCAATCTACTAATTAGCCAAGACCTTCAACTCTATGGTACGGTCTTAGGTCATTAACTATTTAACGTGAACAAAATGTAGAGACAATAAAATATGACAAATCTTCTGGCTTCTAAACTAGGTCCACTCCAATGGGCCGGTTAGCGAGCATACGAATTATCTGATGGTAAGCGATTACCGTCGCTCATAGACATCTACGACAGCAGAGGACTTTAAAAATCATTTAATATTTACCATATTCTACCCCCCCCTTCCTATAGGGTTCCTAGAGTTTCCCCTCAGAGTTTCCATAGGCCTTTCTTTAGGGTTCCGTAGTCAACAAGGAACCCTTATAGTTTCGGTCTGTCCGTCCGTCTGTCCGTCTGTCTGTCTGTCCGCGGTTTTGCTCAGAGACTATAGGACCAACAAAGCTGTAATTTAGCATGAATGCACATATTAATGATGCCGACAAAATGGTACATGAAATCTTAAAAAAATATATTTTTTATGGTACCTTCCCTACACATCAAGTGGGGATGAATTATTTTTTTCGCGTCCACCCCATTGTGTGGGGTGTCGTTGGATAGGTTTTTTAAAAACATTATGAGTATTGATAGATCATTTTCCGATTTAGGGATCCGTTTGTGAAATATTAGGTTTTAAAGTGGAAAAAATAGTTGGATTCCAGTGTCCCCCCCTTCTACCAGCTAAACGGTTGCTTCTGGAAATGTGAAAAAATTCACGGGAGTAGAAAATATGCTGAATTTAAAACGAAAACTATCACGGCTATGAAGACTTCATAACTTATTGAGTAATAATTGATCAACTAAAAAAATGTATTCGGCGAAGTATAAAGGAACTTTTCGTTCAAATTCCTTTGAAAGTAACTGAGATGATTGTTGTTAATAGTGTAAAACACGTTATAAATGTACATTCAATAGCCGCGTACTGACCAAGCGAGCCGCCTCGCCGCGGCAGCCTCGCGCGCAGTTGCTCGGTCGGTCAGTACGTGTTACGGTGCGTCCACATTTGTATCATTTGCGCGATCAGATCTTCGATCAGATCTCCGTCGCGTATCAATGAAGCGTGTCAAAATGATACGCGTATCATGATACGCCCCGATCGCTATTAACCACGTAGGTATCTGATACGTGTCATATCAAATACGCGCATGATCGGCAGAATGATCTAATAGGCGTCCACACTATATGATACGCATACTTGATACGGCGCGATGACCGCGACGGAGATCTGATCGGTGATCTGATCGCGCAAATGATACAAATGTGGACGCACCCTTAGTGCGCGGCAAACGTCCGAGGCGCCTTTGAGCATCGACAAAAAACCGACAACTTTTGGCTCGGCCGCGGCACGCTCGGGCGAGGCAGCGAGGCTGCTCGCTTGGTCAGTACGCGGCTATTGACCATACAAAAATTACAAAAAAACTAGCGGTACTACGGAACCCTATATTGCGCGTGGCCCGACACGCACTTGGCCGGTTTTTTTTAGAGTATTTTTTCGTGCCTAACTAGAATTTTACCACAGATTTATAAATAGTTATAACGATGTTTATGAGAGCACTTCGTTTGTGGTTTTCGTTTACTACGTAATAAAACTAAGTTTAACATTTTTATAGTTGTGAGTAATGCCTGTGTAACACACGATATTTCCTAGCAACAGCTTAGCTACTAGTAAACATTTATGCCTAGACAACTTGTGGTTGTTGTGTTCGTAAAATTCGTAAGTCCTTGAAAAGGCTCCCGATTCCTGTTCCTAATTTCTACTTGGGTTAAAATATGTAAGTACACTGTATCTAATGCTACAGTGGTAGAAGTCAATAATTTTTTGATGCTTTGACATAAACGAAAATGTAAAGTAGGTTTAAACGGTCAGGAAACCTATGGTTATTCGTGAAAGAATCTGAGCGAATTGATGTTGTTTCGAAAACAACAGAAGAACACAAGCCAATTCGAAAAGAAAACCAAAGTTGTCATTTATATTTAGGATCATAATAATAATTAGGTCTTGCCGGTTTTGCGGTAGGTTCTATCGTACCACCACAGGACCGTGTCAGTTACTCTTCGTAACACCCTGGGGTGTTACGAAGAATAACTGACACAAAAGGAATTCCGAAATAAAAATATAGTTAGTTACTCTGTAATTTGAATTTTCCTAGATTAAAAGAGGGGGATCATATGCCCTATGAACCGCCCCTTGTGAAGAGGTTACCTCTTCAAAAATTGTTGGTGACTAAAGCATGTATCACTGGCATAACATGAAGATATGTTGAGCACGCTTAAATCCTTAAATGACAGCGTGTAAACAGTGCACATAATCATTGTACAAACGAAGACAACCGCGTCAGCGACTAAAGTGGAACACAATATTCCGTACAAGACATATTTTTCCTCTTAACTTTGTTTGTAATAATATTCTACTTTCAGGGTTATAAGAAAATCCAACTGAAATATGAGGTTTTTTTCGTGGATAAGCAGGATAACATGAAAATGCAATTAAAATATTATGTTACCGAATTTATAAGTCTCATTTAGGGCATATTTTGAGTACTTTTAGTGACATAATAAATTATTACGAAAGGTTCATCCACATCTCAACTAATACATATTATAAAGCGGAAGAGTTTGTTTGTTTGTTTGAACGCGCAAATCTCAGGAACTACCCGTCCGATTTCAAAAATTCTTTCAGTTTTAGATAGCGCATTTATGGAGGAAGGCTATAAGCTATAGTTTATCACGCTAAGACTAATAGGAGCGACGAAATAGAGGAAAATGTGGAAAAAACGGGGGAAATTATTTGAAGGGCTGATCACACGAACTATTGGAGTAATTTTTCTGTTATTTGTCGCAGATAAAAAGTAGACCACGTGAAGGACAATAGGCTATTTTTTGTGGAATAATTTGTCTGTGAAATATCTAATTTACGCGAGCGAAGCTGCGCGGAACGTCTAGTATTTGGTAATATTATAATATATTTTATAACGTCGCGCAAGGGGGAAGGGAATAAGGATAATACCAAAAGTGACATGATATTATGAATAGCACAATATGTAGACATAATTTTGGTTATAAATTGTGAACTAATTACTATAATAATGAAATATCTGGATGGCCCGGAAGATATAAATAGCGGGAACAGGTAAATAGCCGATATTATGAAAAGCTAGTTTAACTATGCATAAATATAAATGTGATATTAATTTATAGGCCGCTGCATAGTCAGAGTCGTTATAGTGGGCAGAGGGATTTCCGACAGTCGCCACGGAAAACCAGCGTTATTTACAAAAGTAATTAAACTGGATGAAATATTTACACGAGAGTTTCTGAGAATTTCTATCACAAGTTAACAGCATCAGCATAACTCATAAGACAAGCGAAAAATATAATTCTAATTTCCATTGTCAAATTTCACTTAATATGATTTCTTTAGGGAAAGTACAAACAATTTTATCTTTTTGTTATTGTTTTTTGTCTTCATCGCTAGTTAATTAAATGTTTAGTTTAATTAAAAACAATCAAATATTCAAAACATATATTTTGATCTTCGTCATATACAATTTATCAATGACTTTATTAGTACTGCGCGGCGTGCAAATCGGCGGATTTTAGCCACAAAAACTTCTATTGGCCCGAAAGCCTGGGCCAGAGCTCAGAGGAAGTAGGAACCAAGTAAAAATACCTTAATTTTAATTAACCTATCAAGCCCCATAAGGACACCGGTGACCGCGACAACAATAGAATAACAATAGATTTCCAAGAATCCACGATCGAAGGAACAAGTAAACTTTTAAAACAACAAGCAAAGCTTTATTGTAAGTAACTGAAACAGAGCTTTTCCAACTTACTTGCCTCTCCCAATAATTTCTTTCTCCTGGAGTTTTTTAAACAAAAACTTCCACGGGTCATCGCGTATTTTCGGCTCCATTTTACCTCTTAACTGTTATCACATCTACTATTCACTGGTTCACTTTTAAAATTCACTGGTTCATGTTTCAGGCAGCACAGTTTGAAGCTGACTGCCATGCGGCGACTCTACGTAGAGACTAAACAGTACAGAGTTACATACAGTTTTAAGCTTCGCAGTTCGCAGCGTTCAGGAAAAACAAATAAGGTTTTTACTGACTTTATACCTACAACCCGTCTATAGGATTACGAATATTGATAACATTGTAATTAGGTTATTGTTGTCTTTTTCAGAATTCCCACGGATGATTCTGCGTAATATTAAATAACAAATAACCAAAAATATTATATCTTGAGTAACAGTCTGTTGAAGTGTTGATGAACAAAAATCAGTGACTTCAAGCCATTTTTTAAACCTAAATAGTTAAGAAAGAACTAGACATTAGACTTGGTACATAACGCCAATTAAATGCACCCTCAATGCCCCGAATATCAGGAAAAGTCCTACTACTAAAATAGGCCTGTATTAGGACTATCAAGGTCACTTAAACGCTATTTAGTTCACAAACACTTGCTTATCAATTATCATAGAAACATTTCATCTATCACCTGTTCTATGACACCTGCCTAGAGCCTCTACTAGAGCTATAAGCTCAGTGTGGTTTGGTACTACTAATATAATATATTCTGTGGTGTGGTGTTCAGCAACGCGTGGCGATTGTCGACCTCCATGTAAATTGGCCATTTTATTTACCATTACGTTTTGATTGTTGTTCTTTATCACGACTTTAAAATGTCTTTGGACGTGATAACTTGTGGGTCAAATAAAATATACAAGTGCATTTCGAGATAAAACATTTTATAAACAAAGCTTTGGTAGATAAAATGATTTTTTTACCTTTTATTGTAGCTTGGAAGCTAAGTTGTATGCACTTAGAGGAAGGAAACCCTTAAAACTTTAACAAAACTCCTGTTTAAAATTTTAACTTTTACTCCTGTTTAAAAAACTTTAGTATTTAGCACAAAAACTTGTTTGATATTATAATTTTTAATATTGGAACTAAATAAGGGAAAGTACCTAATGCTAGACACTGAACTAATAGATGACACTTATGACAAAAATGCCATAAAAATAAGAATTACTCTAATTATTTCTCACCACTGTAAATTTTATAAGCTTCTCAAGCTATCTGTTGAATTGAAAAAATATATTAGAGACGCCTTCGGGAACAAAATTTTAAAATGGGATCAGTTTTCGTAAATAATATGACCGCGTCAACACGCGCTCGGCAATTTCTTAGCAAATAGGTTAAGGAAGGCGAAATTTTGCACGTAAGTTTTGAATACATTTATTTGATTTTTTGTAATTTCTATTGATTTCATTGGATTAATGGTCATGTTGTTTACACTAATTAATGTTTATTTAAGATTTTTTATCAATTTTCCCTAACAATATAAAGGGTGTCTACTATTAGTTCTTGAAAATGTAAAAAAACCTAATAGATGACAATATGGACCTCATCTTTGAGCTTTGCAATACATACTAAAGTTATTTTGTACTTTATTCTGCTGCAAAAATCATCACTATTCTCTGAAAATATAATTCTATTAACAATCTAAGAACTTAGAACTACTGCACCTAAAAATGGACATGGTGTCTAATATTAGACCTTGTACTGATCTAAAAATCGATTGCTTTAGTTTTTTAGCAGTAAAAAAAAGAAAAAGGAGAGCTGAGAAAAGAAAGAAGAAAAAAGAAGAGGCAAAAGAAGCATGGAGACTAAAGACTGAAAATAAATTTGCTAGGAAAAAAAAGACGGGTTGCACTCCGGGAGTGCCGGCAGAAGTGAAAACTTGATTATTAGCGTTGTGCATTTTTTTAACCCATTTTTTATGAAAATCGATTATTAAAAAAATCGATTTTTTTAATTAATCGAAACCCTTACAATCGATTAAATGTTTAACCCATTTTTTATGAAAATCGATTTTTAAAAAATCGATTTTTTTAATTAATCGAAACCCTTACAATCGATTAAATTTTTAACCCATTTTTATGAAAATCGATTATTAAAAAATCGATTTTTTAATTAATCGAAACCCTTATAATCGATTAAATTCTTAACCCATTTTTTATGAAAATCGATTTTTAAAAAATCGATTTTCTTAATTAATCGAAACCCTTACAATCAATTCGAGTTCGAGTTCAAGTTCGAATTCGAGTTCGAGTTCGAGTTCGACACAAAACACTACTCTCCATCTCCAACCGTCTTACGGTTTTTCCAAGGTTTTTCGATCAGCACGAGAATCTGACGCGAGTTTCTCAGTTTTTACCCATCCCACAAATGAAGTGCTCAACGCCGCTAAAGAAGTTTTCACTTTAAAAATATGAAAAATAAAAGGAAAGATAGTTTCAGCATGGAAGAAGAATGAATAGAATCTGGAGACAACGTGGATAATATTTCTGATGCATGTAGTTACTATGATGAAGTAAATGAAATCTTTTGAAAAATGGCAAATAAAGACCTAGTAATAGGAAAAATGTAAAATGTAATGTAAAGTTCTATGTCAACTATTAGTTCATATTGGTGTCTACTATTAGTGATGTTCGTTTTTTACTTATGACTATGTTTACAAAAAGACCAATAATATATTTTTTAATTGATTTGTCAGAGAATAATTATAATAGTTTTATTTTGTAAGAGTTACTGAAGACATGGAAGAAGTTATCAATCCTTTATATTCATAAATTATATATTTTATAACATTCAAATGTTTCATGTTTCCTTAAAGTGTCTGCCATTAGGTCTCTTCCCTTAATTATAGTATTTAAAACAAATTTTAATTGACTTTAGGACCTAATTATTTAAGAGACAAAAAGGTTAGTTTAATAATTAATTCCAGTTTCGTTCAAGTTTTAATATCTGGGAATCCCCTTCCAAAGACAAGAGCCACAGAGGGGAACCCACATTGTATTGTTCTTGACTCCGATGTGCCAATCTCGACTGGATCTTCTGACAGGCTCTAATTAAGTGATAATTATAGACGAAACTAAAAATCATTATACCCATGCGAGACAACTATGAGGAAAATCAGGTTACTATGTTATTCTTGGCTCCTTTAATTATATAGCATTTTTATTATGGTTCCTAGGTATTTATAAACAATGCTGTTATGATTATTGTTAATAAATAAATTATTAAATGCGACGCTCACACATATAATACGCGGATTTTCTCGGTAAATTATAACTTTGCGATATAATAGCTAAAAGATTTGTTAAAAATTTTCTGGTGCGCAGACATCGAAATTTGAAAAATATAATATTATAACATTAATCTCAAACTACCCTACAGTCTACACCTTGTGTGTAGTAGTAGACAGAAGTGTAAGTAGACGGTAGTACTTAGTGTTAGAAAGTTTTTATAGACAAGGAATGTACTGTTTTAAGTATAATGGTTAAGTACAAATTGTTATATAATTCAATATTCATATACCTCCGAAAATAGAAACTGTACTTTTTGATGGCTGGCTAAATAGTCTACATAAGTATCATATCTCCCCATAAGGACACCGGCGCGGCGACCGCGACAACAATAGAATAACAATAGAGTTCCAAAAATCCGCGATCGAAATTCGAAGGAATCTGCATAATTATTTTTCTTCTGTATTACCTTTAATTTACGGCCGACTCTGTGAATTGTTATGCAAAATTAGATATTCGTTTGATCTACTTTAGAACACCTAGAGTCATTTTAGTAAACTAATGCCCGTTTTCACCAACTACACCTAAAATTTAGGGGTCTCCTAAGCCAATATTCCAAGTTTTGTTCTTGATGAATTGACAACCCCGTAACTCTTAGGTGACGTTTATTTGAAATAAAACAACCTATTATGCGATTCATCCATCAAACCATTAGGTGACGTTTATAATTTACGGGATGGATTGACGACCCCGTACACTTAGGTGACGTATGTGGCGACGACGACGGTTGCCTTGACAATGAATCTGTTATAGAATGGCCGTCTGATATTTTACTTGTAAAATAGCGAACTCCCATAATTAATATACATATTTATCACAAACCTTCCTCTTTAATCACTCTATATATTAAAGAAAACCGCAATTAAAGGGAACAAAGGGACATGAGGACAGAAAAAGCGACTTTGTTTTATACTATGTAGAGATATACGTCACCTAAGAGTTACGGGGTTGTCAATTCATCAAGAACAAAACTTGGAATATTGGCTTAGGGCTTTACCCCTAAATTTTAGGTGTAGTTGGTGAAAACGGGCATAAGATGTTAGCACAAATCTTGCAGTTAACTACACAAGTTTAGTAGGTCGACGTCTCGACAATTTGCATAATAATACTACAATGATGCAGGATTGACTTATTGTGCTGGTAATGGTCACTAATTTAGATGTTATTATGAAGTTTAAGGACGCTATTAGCTTCTGCTTTTATATTTTGTGTCTTTATTTGCTCTAGCACAATTTAAACAAATTAAGGTCTACTGAAAACTGAGAGGTGTATACGGTGTATAGGTGAAATTTGTACTAAGTAAATGAGTTTTAGGTTCCTGTTGAATTCCTTTACGACATAATGTGAAATGTCTTGTCTACTGGAACATTTGTTCTTTTTTTCCTTTTTTTTTTAAATTAGTAGTACGGGAGCCCTAGAACAATTTTTTTTGTGATTATTAACAAGCAAATTTTTTGTGAGTAGCTACATTTTGATAAGGCGAACAACATTTTTACTTTCGAAGAAATCTCGAAAGTGGTAGCTAACAGAGATAGAAAGGATTTCATACTTTGACTGGATGGTCCTAAAATATGGATTGTTTTATTTGTAGGACAAGGTTACTCTTAAATTATATAACTATTAACCTACCAATATACAAAAAATCAGCTGGTTAGGGTTCCGTTTTAGGGTCAACCAAGTCAACCAAGTTTTGTTGATTACAGGACCCTAAAACGGAGTAATCACAAAAAAAATTGTTCTAGGGCTCCCTCACTATAACCTATAACTCTACATCAGTGTTTTAAATTAATTTGTTGAAATATAATTCAATAGGTACTTATCCTAATTTTGGACAACAGCTATAGGATATTATACATTAGGTACACGGTGTCATATATATTGTTTCACAATATTTACATATGAATTATTATGTTATCCTCTTTTCAAGTTCATTATCAGTAATCAGGCCCACATCCTGCGATTAAAATTGACCATGGCTTACTTGTGGTTTATGTCAATATTCTAACACCTTTTAAGAACTATGGGATATATTAAGCTTTTTTTAGTGGGTAAGAGTCCCACATACCCCGGGGTGCTTCAGCTAACTGAGGCACATCCCCAACCCGGGGGACCCATGACGGGTTTCCCCTGCGCATCAAAAAAAAAAGACGGGTTTCACTCCGGGAGTGTCGGCAGAAGTGAAAACTTGATTATTAACGTTGTGCATTTTTTTAACCCATTTTTTATGAAAATCGATTATTAAAAAATCGTTTTTTTTTAATTAATCGAAACCCTTACAATCGATAAAATTTTTAACCCATTTTTTATGAAAATCGATAAAAAAAAAAACAAAACAATCGATTGTTCGATTAATCAATTTCGATGTTACAACACTATTCTTCAACCATCCTACGTTTTTTCCTTGGTTTTTCGATCAGCACGAGAATCTGACGCGAGTTTCACAGTTTTTACCCATCCCACAAAAGTGCTCAACGCCGCTAAAGAAGTTTTCACTTCAAAAAAAAAAGCATACACTCTCCAGGGAAGGATGGAGACATGTAAGACATAGCTGGTATTGCGAAGAATTTAAAGAGATGGCAGACCTGGTTGGGTTAGACGTGGGATACACGTTCTAAAAGTACACAATAAAGAAATGATCAGTCCATCAATCAACTGGTTAGACGTTCAGTTTTGCGTTAATCTTACCCAGATTGATGGACTGAAGAGCGTATAACCTACGTCTTGTCAATTCAATATATGGTTGTCATCTGTCGGCTGGGTAGTTATAGGTTTGACATTTTTATGGAGAATTATTGGCGACAGATTACTAGGTTCTCCATCTGCATATTATTAATCAATTTATTTGATACCTAATTGTAACTTTTCAAAATATTGTGTGACCCTCCCAAAATTTCAGACTGCAATCACGCCTGTCACAGGGAAATACTCCTCCATGGAATACTCACATGGAAATACTGTGCCATGGAAAAACTCCGTAGGAATACCAGCTCAATATCTTAATCCCAATTAAAATAGTTATCATTATAAATATGTATGACAATATTGCAATCAGCGCGTTAATGAGCAAAATAAAACAATTAAGAAACTTGTACTTGTGACAATCTGTTCAAGTTATAGTTACAAGTACATAATATATTGTAATGTGTATTGTCAAGTATTTAAGAGTTACGACCAATTCACATAATATATTGCAGTAAGTAGGTAAAGTTGACACAGCTGCTCCTCATTTTGCATTTTAGCACAACTGTACCTATTAACACTGCAAGTTGCAACAATATTAAGCCTAAGTGTGTACGCGTTACATTTTCAATAGAAAAGTTAAATATTTAAATCCCAAATTCTGCATTCTAAATAATATCCGTGTTGATTAGTTTTATTAGGTTTTGAGTATTTGTATGCGTTAACATTAGATGAACAGAATGAGGGCCAAGAGCGACCGCAGACTTAGGCTTGATGACTGATTTTTTTTTCTTATTGGTAATTAAAAGACCCTTAAAAATTAGAAACATCGCTGAAAGAATGACTCTGGTAGCTTAAAAATTCACCAAGATATGACAATTCAAACATCTTAAGGTGGGTTTACACCAAAAGAACATAGAGCAAGAACAGCACAAGAACATTCTTTCGTATTCGTTTAGTGTAAACTATAATTCGTTACAACATACTTTAGATCGTTTACACCAATCGAATCAACAAGAACATCAAGAATAAGAATGTTTGCTCCATAGATGAGAATCATATAGCTCCGTTTAGACCAAACGAGCGAATGCTCATTACTCATTCGTCAACGATAAGTAGTAGGGTTCACACTACACTCAAAGAGTATATAAACTACGTAACAACTACACTATGTCTGACTGTAATAGCGATATTGTGATTTCAAGTGCTGCATTTATTGTTATAACGCAATTAATGAAAAAGAAAAGAAGGAAAAGATGTTGGTGGGTGACGAATTTAATTTAAAAAACCCGCCAAAAAGTAAAATATTTCAAGAACACTAGAATCCCTTTGAAGAGACCGCCTCGAAGAGCGAGCACGTCCGAACACGAATGAACGCTCTAGGCAATTGCTCGAGCGCTCTTGCGTCGTTTACACCAAACGAGCGAGATTCTTAGAGCATTCTACCTATTTACCGCCGAACACGTGGCGAACACACTAGAACAACAAAAGAATGCTCGTTGTTAGTTTACATCAAAAGAGCTTTACTAGAATGAGCATTCGCTCGTTTGGTCTAAACGGAGCTTTATAAAATAGACCTGCCCGAAACGCTCCATACAAAGTGCTACGAAAGACTTACGTCACTCTTTCGTAGTTTGTACGGATCGGGAGAGAACTTTGTTCGATAGGTATATTAAATATTGCGTTTATGAAAGTGGTTCCATAACAAAAGGTGCTTTTAATTGCATAAGTTATCGAATGGTATACAAATGTTAAGAAATTTAATTGAAAAAAAATTCGACTTGATTATCCAACTTTGAAGGCACATAACAAAAAAAATACAAATGCTATCGACCTGAAATTTTGGAAACACTTATCTTTTAACGTGATTTCTTTATTTTATTAACAAAATTCGCTAATCTTTGACCTTGTCATCATCCCTATTCTTTCAAGTTGGCAGACTATCGTACAACTAAATTGCGTAGTTTCACAAATTAATTGGACAACTTTTAATTGTAGGTAATCGGAAGGGAATCGCGGTTCTGATACGCTGCTGACCCGGTCAAGCCAACCTATTCGTGCCGTAGCTTTTGCTCTCCACAACCAAATAACTCGGTTCGTTAGCAATATTTTTCCGTAAGTAAACATTTTTTACAACATAGGTACTCTGTACTACGTGTACGAACCCGTACAAGGTCCCTAGTCCATTGGCCATTACCAAATCCGGAAAAATACTAGAATCGATAAACTTTGAATGAAACGTTTTATTATGTAAGCGATGAGATCTCTTTACGATAGCTACAAGTATAAAATATAGAGCTATCTAATAGAATCCTTGTGGAATTCGTTACAATTCTAGGTAGGTTCATGACGTCAGCAAAATCGGTTTAGCGGTTTGGGTTACGTAGTAACTATTTAGTAATCTGTGGTTTGGGCGTGAAGAGGTAACAGACAGACAGACAGACACGATTTCGCATATTTATAATATTAGTATGGAAGTATGGATTATGTTGTAAGTTTTAAAAATCTGTATGTTAAATTATTAAAAGCATATTTTTAAAGGACTATGGTAGGCAAAATTTTAATCTATCTAGGATTTTATAACGAAAAATGCATACCATTATACTTGTACAAGTTAATTTTCTTGACATAAGCTTTAAAGTTACACGTAGGTATTATCTACATCTATGATCAATGATCATAGATCAGTGATTAGAAACATATGTTGGGAAAAGGTGGTAATATGGCCCCTGCATATAGTATATTGCCCCCTTCAATATTTTAATGTTCTAACAACGCTATCTAATATAATTTTGGTGCAACGGGATGCTCGCGGCATGCTGCTAATTTAGTGCCGTACAAATCTAACAGAGGCTGTCTCGTTCGATTGTCATTTGATCGAGTTCAAACTTGCGATCTGCAAAACTTTTAAGTGTGTATGATTTTATTTCGATAGTTGTTAAAAAATATAAAGATTTAGCTTTTGGGTTCGAACAACGGATACATCTAACTCTTCTCCTACGGAATTTAAAATGTAAATATAAAATTGGACTTTTAATAAATATTTTCGGAACGTTTGTTTAAATATTAGCAATAATTGTAATTTGGCCCCCTCACATTGGTCGTAATGTGGCCCCGGGGGTCACTTTCTTCACGTCACGGGGGGACTTTTTTGACAGTCAGTTTATTCTTACAATTACACTTATAAGCCTTTATGAGTATGAAAATTCTAATCCTTATTAGTAAACATACTGAAGTACAGTTACTCCTATAATAAGCTCTTGTAGTAGCTTATAAGATGACAGTTATACATGTCGAAAAAGGAGTTACTAGACTTAAGAGTACTTACTCTAGTTATTTGTGCTTGTAAGCTATTATAAGACAACATGTTTTGGCCTTTATAAGTTCCATCAGCTGTATTGGTAAGAGCATTATGCGAGAGTATTATTAGTACAATTTATCTTTAATCGTCTCCACCAAAACTCTTATAAGGTTATTTAATCTTAAATTGTGCTTGCTAGATCCACTTGTCAAATCAGGAGTTCTCATCTGACAAGTGGATCTAGCAAGCACAATATCGTTCGAAGTGAAACTTATAATATAATATAAGTGACAATTGTGAAAGAACTATTAACAATACTTATATTTACTTATATACTTATATTTTATTACTTACTAGCGACCCGCCCCGGCGTCGCACGGGTATTAAATATATAGCCACTGAACAAATTATTAAAATCGATAGCCTATGATCTTTTACATGGTCTACTTCTTATCTGTGCCAAATAACATAAAAATAGCTCCAGTAGTTCGCGAGATAAGCCCTTTCATATAATTTTCCCTGTTTTTTCAACATTCTCCTATTAGTCTTAGCGTGATAAAATATAGCCTATAGTCTTTCTCAATAAATTGGCTATCTAACACTGAAAGAAATTTTCCACACACCAGTACTTCTGAGATTAGCGCGTTCAAGTTAGCCCTTTCAAATAATTTTCCCCTTTTTTCCCACGTTTTCCTCTATTTCTTCGCTCCTATTAGTCTTAGCGTGATAAAGTATAGCTTATAGCCTTCCTATATAAATGGGCTATCTAACACTAAAAGAATCATCAAAATCCGTTGCGTAGTTTTAAAGATTAAAGGGAATAAAGGGACATGAGGGAAAAAAGCGACTTTGTTTTATAATAGGTATAGATATTTTATTACTTGATTTGCATATTTTAATTACAATACAGAGACATGGGTTGTTTGGTAGATATTTACTGCAGAACCCTAATCAATCGCTAATTCGCAACATGGCGGGAGACAGTTTTGTAAGACACTTGAGTAAGTCCCTATAGAACTAGTTTTTCTGATAATATACTTATAACACTCTTCAAAATGATAGTAGAAACAATATGGCTAATAATGCAATTGATTCTGAATAATTGAATAAATATTTATTGTAAATATTTCGAATTAGCGAGGCGCATTAAATATTTGGGCTATACCCTAATATACTTTACAATAAATTCCCGTTCCCCTACGAACACACTTAATGTTAAGCAACTATCGACAATACAAAAGAAACCAAAAATATAATTAATTAATAATACATGTAACCTTTGAAATGTATCTAAATTTTAATCTCGTTCCACTTGACAAGTGCAAAATATTCTCATTTAGTTTTATCACTCGCTTGCCTAAGTTTGTTATGGTCCGATTCAGTTTTATAACACACTAGTTTTTGGTTATACAAGGTCATTACAAGTGTAAATCGGATTGACCAAGTATCCTATTAGCATGGTATAAGAGCAAATAGTCTAATAAAAAGGGCCCTTTTGCGATCTGGGAGATAGGATTTAGTGTATTATAAGTGTAAAAAATTAATTGTCTTGAGATAATTATAAGAGCACTTTTTGCTAGTTGGGACATGTTTAAACAAATGAATAAGAAGTCCCATAATTTATTTTTTAAGTTTCTGACTCCTGTATTTTTTTAATAAAGCTTGATAAACAAAGTGGGGGGCCACATTACCACCTTCTCCTATATAGATGGTTATGGTGCCTTTGTTATTCTATGTACAGTATGAGAGTAGAATTTATGTTAATTACCTACGTAGTTATAAGAAAACTATGTCATTACCTGGGAAAAATACAAGGTCTCCTTATAAAAATTGATTGCGCATAAACAATAATGAATTAGTCATTATCAGCCTTTGCTACTTGCTAGACTTACCTAGATAGAATGTCCTATAGTAATTATCCTAATTTTTTTTTTTTGCAACCAGTTTATGTACTCACTAACTTAATTTATTAAGAAAAACATTAACTTAACCAATCAACAACGTTTTTGAATAGATAACACAGCACAGGTGTCAACGCCCAAAAACCGAACACAAGCAAAGCAAGTTCACAAGCAAAGCAAACACAAGCTATTTCTAAACGACTAGGCTGAAGATAAAATATTATGTAGTCGATGATTTTAATGTGAAAACAAAACAAGTAACCAAGGGGAATACCAAGGTATGTAATGTCTTATGAAGTTATGAGTCATGAGTCTTATGAAGTTGCTAGATGACGCCCGCAACTTCGTTGCGCCAAAATTAGTTTATCGCGTGGGAACTGTACATTTTTCCGGAATAAAAAGTAGCCTATGTCCTTTCCCGGGACTCAAACTATCTCCATACCAAATTTCAGCAAAATCGGTTCAGCGGTTTGGGCGTGAAGAGGTAACAGACAGACAGACAGACAAACAGACAGACAGGCACACTTTCGCATTTATAATATTAGTAAGGAAGTATGGATGACTACTGTCTGGGTATTTTGACCTAATCACGGTTTATTGACTTTTACTTGTAAGCTATAATGCGACCATCTTATGTTACTAAAGCCCGGTTTCTGAGTTTTCTGTCATGACTCAGGAATCAGGATTCATCTTTCAGTAATGTTGATAATTGCTTAACTTTTTGTCGTTAGCCAAAACCACAAGTTAGATAAATTCCTGCTAAAAAAAAACATCGGAAACGTGCGAAAAATATCAAAAATATGACCCCATGATTATCTACCAGTTTTAGGTAATTTGTAAGCAAAAACACCTCTAATTTGTCAATTAAGCTAGCAGGAAGCTGTGGTTTGTATATTTTTGAACCACAAAACAGTTCAGTTTAACATTGTTTGAACTTTCTAAAGTAATTAATTCCCACGGCCTCAATGCTATACAATGTTTTTCGTGTTATGTTGGCATTATGTATGAATGGACAGCTTTATACACCATGATTACGCATGACTCCATGAGTCATGACTCATGATCTGATTAAAGGATTTAAAGATCCAACAACTGCCGTAAACCCGTAACTACAGAATGTCAGTGTTTGCTTATTCGTCAGGACTCAGGAAGCGGTCTTTAGAAGTAAGCCCTGCCTTTATAACTACATACTAGGTAGGGATATTTTTGACCTAAAAATGTAAGAAGTATGGCACTTGGAAATAGTAACTTTTCTCTTATTCTTTATCCGAACATAAATATCAGATCTCGCATAGATCATTGTAGCGCCATCTGTTTGCTAATGAATGAATCGCTTGGAAGGATCTACAACAGGGACTACAATATAAGCTTCATAGTTTACGTGTTACACGGGAGATGGCGTTATTTAAGAACTATATTGTAAAATCGATCCTTTAAAAAACTTACTTAAACTACAATCTCAGTTAGCTAGTCTTAATTTAAAAAGTCTGATTGATTTTATTTTTAATTAATTAGGCTGTGATGGCAATACTGAGTACTTATTTCAATATATATATATATATATATATATATATGGTGGTGGCTAGCCTATTTGGTACTTATCAGGAAGTGGTGAAACAGGCCCTAAATGTGTATTTGTCTTGATCATATGAAATGAGAAAATAGGCAATGTTCTGAGCATCAATATGTTATCAAGAGAATGTATATCTACATTCTACTTAATGTGTCCTATAGATAATACTGTCATTTTACCAAACATATTGCAATAATAAACAATTGATACTCTGTTCGGAGGACATTAGTGGGCACTTGGGATGTGAATGAAAACATGTCTGTCGATTGCTACCTATGTCTTTAGTTCTAGTACATAATACATAATCTTATATCTTTAAAAGAGATTATATATATATATATATATATATATATATATATATATATATATATATATATATATATATATATATATATATAAAAATATTTAGTAGCAAATTGTGCTATTATATTCGTTACATTTGGTCAAGTAGGTAACTGCGAAAAGGTTTTATTCAACTATATATATATATATATATATATATATATATATATATATATATATATATATATATATATATATATATATATATATATATATATATATATATATATATATATATATATATATATATATATAGTTGAATAAAACCTTTTCGCAGTTACCTACTTGACCAAATGTAACGAATATAATAGCACAATTTGCTACTAAATATTTTTGCGTACAAAAGGTTTTTAGTAGACTACAACCTTGTACTAATAGTTACCTGTTACCTACTAGCTATTTGACCCGAGCAAAGCTCGATAAAACACGAATAAAATGACATTTTCTAAAAATGATTCCTAGCTAGATCGATTAATCGCCCCCGAAACCCCCTATGTACTGAATTTCATGAAAATCGTTGGAGCCGATTCCGATATTCCAATTATATACAAGAATTGCTCGTTTAAAGATATAAGATTATGTATTATGTACTAGAACTAAAGACATAGGTAGCAATCGACAGACATGTTTTCATTCACATCCCAAGTGCCCACTAATGTCCTCCGAACAGAGTATCAATTGTTTATTATTGCAATATGTTTGGTAAAATGACAGTATTATCTATAGGACACATTAAGTAGAATGTAGATATACATTCTCTTGATAACATATTGATGCTCAGAACATTGCCTATTTTCTCATTTCATATGATCAAGACAAATACACATTTAGGGCCTGTTTCACCACTTCCTGATAAGTACCAAATAGGCTAGCCACCACTTAACTTGACAGATGAAGTATGGAGAATCTGTCAAAAAAGTTGTGAATAGCCTATTCGGAACTTTATCAGAAAGTGGTGAAACAGGCCCTTAGTATGTTTTCTACCTTACTCTTCTGCTTTTCTAGCCCAATTTTCTCCATGTCTACCACATAAAAACATTACCGGCTTTCTAACTAGACATAGAAATCAAAACTGTATCGCACACTGCATTAAATTCGCTAGACCCAAGAACCAAGATCTTGTTTTTTAGGGTTCCGTACCCAAAGGGTAAAAACGGGACCCTATTACTGAGACTTCGATGTCTGTCCGTCTGTCTGTCCGTCTGTCTGTCCGTTTGTCTGTCCGTCTGTCTGCCTCCAGGCTGTATCTCAAAAACGGCTATAGCTAGACTTCTGAAATTTTCACAGATTGTGTATTTCTGTTGCCGCTATAACAACAAATACTTACTAAAAACAAAATAAAATTAATAATTAAGGGGTGCTCCCATACAAGAAACGTGATTTTTTTGGCCTTTTTTGCTCGATTTCAATAATGGTAACTATTAGACACTTGAAATTTTCACAAAATCCTTGATTGTATGTGTTATTTAATATTTAATAATAATATTAAAATAAAATAAAAAATTTAGGGGGGCTCCCATACAAAAAACACGTTTTTTTTTTGCCTATTTTTGCTCTTTATCGGTACGGAACCCTTCGTGCGCGAGTTCGACTCGCACTTGGCCGATTATCTATAATAAAGTTCCGACCGGCATATGGTTAATTAAACTGGTAATATCTGCTATAAGCCCTTCCTGGGAATATTTTCATTAGTGTACCGTATTTTTTTATGTACGGGCTTATTGGAATGTAGACCGTACAGTTTATTTGAAAATTATTATGCCTAAAATTTTAAGTGTCAAGCTAATAATTTACAATATACTTACAGTTTAGTTTTATTTTGATAGAAGCTACAAAATTTAATACAATTTAAAATATAGCTTCCGTCTGCTGTCCTCTGCCCGAAATAAGGGGTCCACGGAAGATCAGGGACGACTGTTCGGTCGTCTTAACCTGAGTGGTCTCCGTTTCTGCACACTTGGGTGTTACACTGCCTTGCTATAATTGTGCTATCACTACATTAATTGTTTTTTTTTCTTTTCTTTAATGTTTACCTCTGATAGCTTTTATGTATGAATTAGCTGTAGAATAGGTAAAATAGGTGAATTTTTTAATTTTGTTCTTGTTGATAGTTCTGTATATTATGTCATAATATGTGTAACATTTAATGGTGGCAGAATAAACGTTTATTTATTTATTTTATTTATTTACAATAACCATCAGAACCATTAGTAAAATATTATGAAAGTATGACTCACCGACTTTTATCAGATCCTGGTTTCTTCCCTCGCCACCGAAGTAGTCGATCGAGCGTACCTTTCTTGAAAGGTTGCTTCAGCAACTTCAAAGGTTTCCTAAAGTCTAAAGTTCTACTGGAATCCACTGAACGTCTACTCAAGATATCCGGCTCGGAATTGCCTTTTTTCAACTCACTGACACTATGGTACTTCGGACACTTTTCGAAATCGATCACCGATATAGAATCACTCACTGGACAAGTCTTCCTGTTCGATATTGGCGTGGAAGTCGCAAAGTTGGGTTTGTGCCTGAGTTCCAAACCACTGTCGTCGAACGCCGACATGTCGCTACCTCCCCCGGCCTCGCTGATGCTGTGAAGGTACTGCCTCGTCCTCGGCGTCGCAGTCACTGTTTTCGAATTGAGGATGCTGTTCTCCTCGAAATGTTTGCTTTTAATCGTGTGCTGGTAGTCCACGAACGCCGTTATATCCTCGCAGCTCCTCGCGTTGTACTTCGAGAAGATTCCTCGGGGCGGCTTCTCGACCGGCATGGGCGAGTCCATAACGCCGATGTTGGCGAGATTGTCCTCGCTCTGCGACGCCTTCAGCTTCGTCTTTCTCGCGGGGCGGACAGGTGGGGCACTGGGTGGCGCGAATCGACGCTCGTCCGTCCTTTTAATCGGTCTCGAGTACTTTGCGATAATTCTGTTGATTTCTGCGCTGTTTTTGCGTCTGTTCGTGTGTCGCTTGAAGTTGTGCTGATAAGAGTCGGCCACGCTCGGCCCGGCGACCCGGGCTGACCTCTCCCGCCACTCCGTCACTTTGGTCTCGACGAGTCGCTGTAGCTCGAGCGCCCGCATCACCGTGCCTATCTCCGGCATCGTGATTCAGTCCCCCTGCACGTGTTCTATTATGTATCGATGACTGATGACATCTTTATCGCCGACTCTGGAAAATAAATGTTTATATTTTACATCAGTTAAAAAAGATATGCACTTAAATTGATATTAAATAACTGCATTCGTCTACAAACGTTTGAGAAAGAACAAAAAGCAGAAATAGTTCCTAATACCACAGAATACATAATAGTACCTTACGGCTAATACAGAAGAATTACCTACACCACTAAGTTTTTTAAATGTAGTAGAGAGACAAAATATCTAGTAAAAGTTAAAGAAGAAAAACTGAAAAAAATTATGCGAACACAAAATATGTCATCTAGTAGTTTCAACCTTTAAGTAACAATACAATAAAAACAACGAGTCAATTGAACGTATCAAAGGATGTTACATTCCGATTTCTACTACTTCCCACAATACTTAGATCAAGAATACATACATACATGCGTGATATTGCTTTAAAGTAGGGGTTTTTAGAAATGATCTAAGAGCTGGGTACTAAAACTATGGGAACTTTAGTCCAAATTTTGTTTTTCACCATAAATACCTATTATTATAGGTAAATGAAATGTATTGGAATGCTAAAGTAGGTAGGTATGGCTAAAACTCGCATAAGTAACCGACTCACAAAATTCTCCAAAGCAAATATTTATTTTTTCATTAATAGCCGGTTTTTACCCACCATTAGTAACAAATAAAATGAAACCTATAAACATGTTTTAGCTGAGTTTAGTCCTGAGTCAGATCAGCTTCACAATTCTCCGAAAAATTGCATCTTTAATCCTGCCACATCCCGAATACCGATACTTCGTCACCGTGCTTTTTTCCCTGTTTCCGTTGACAACTGAAGACGTAAAGTGTATGAAATGGATAAGTTTTTCTCTTAAAATTTGAACGAACTTAGCTTAGTATATAATTCACATTTTTTTCGACTGCAAATAATGTTTCCGGTGGTCTTCATTTATGAAAAAAAAAATCAAATTGTTACTTAGCCACTTCATCCACTTCGTCTTCAATTCTTAAGTGCTAAATTACATCAAATAGTTTGTGATCCTTTCGATGCATACAAACAAATATTACCTCTATAATATTAGTACCGGCAGATAATATTATAATGATTTATGCATCGTTATGAGCAGACGTCACCAGTGGGCTTTTGTTTTGATGAAGCACCGTGCACTTTATAACATTCCACTCGAGAATATCTGTGGTATGAGCGAGCATACGGTTAAGATAACGAGTCGATATCATATCGAGAATAGATAAACATGTTGCGAAATTAACCGAAATACGTCACTGCCAAGGTTTAAATTGGTTACGAATATTATTAGTTCCTGCAAGTGGAAAATATTATGCTCTCGTACATGTAGAGTCGGAGCTGCTAAAGTCAGAACTCTATCGGTTTAAAATTTAAATAATTCTGCTAAATCTTATATTATTATTAAAATAAATAAATAGATACTTATGTACATTTGCAACCGTATAAGTTAAATAATGTCAATATTAAAATATACATGGATGAATAAATTATAAATCTCTACATAATTTATGACGTATGGAAATGTTTTTTTTTTTTTGTTATTAGTTATTATTTGTTAAGATACTTTAAATGTAAAAAAATAATATCGTAATAATATAATACGTATAACATAATTTAAGGTCGATGATCGACCTAGTTACAAATACATAATAATATAATAATTATTAGAGCTGTTAAAAGTTAAAACATGCCATCTTCTTACTGCAGATTTGCAACAAAAATGTTGTCCCTAACTGTACGAATAAGAATCAAAATTCTTTATAGCTTTACCATTGTCGTATCTACTATACTAGGTCTATTTTCTAGAAGGCACCTGGCCCGTGATATACTGTATAATATCATAGTCAGGAAAGCTAAGTCTTTAGTGGCTAATAATAACACCAGGGTGGGCCCAGACCACTCTGGTCCATGGTGATACGCATAATTATATGGGTCGAACGTGGGCTCTACCATCATAATGGGAGAGTTACATAAGACTCACAAACCGCTCTGTTGCGCATATAGGTCTCTCTCGAAAGCCTTATCCAAAACAATACTAACGAACTTACTAATTATACATGAGATCAAGTGGACCGTTAATGGTCATAATAATTACAATTTTACTCTTTAACATCTCTTATTACCTTTTATTCCTTATGTAATAATTAGGTACTAAATATTATGTAATGAATTTCTCCGATTATATAATGGAAAGCTTCTAAACTAGAACTTTTATATACTTTGATATTGTCTAAACTCTAAATTTTCAGTAGGTACTTACATTTTTCTAGTTTTGTCGGAGTACTATAATTATACATAATATTATATTCCGTAGTTTTGTCGACTTTAGATTCTGGCAAAAGATAAAAAATGGCTTCTAGGAGTATGAGAATTGAGGGTAGGCAGTTAAGTTTTGATATTGTGTTTATTGAAAAGAGTAGAAACTAAACTTGTAAATTTAAAATAGGTATAATATAATTATGTAACCATACCCTTGTTGCTTTACCAGACCTACATTAATTAATAGAGCACAGTCTATCTAATACACTCTGATATTGGCAACCCACGAAATTGCCACTAAAGAAGACGAAGAAGAACTAGAAATGCCTCTTTGGACAAATAGTAGGTAAACCGTAAAGTCATGTCACACCATTTTATCTTGTAGGTAAACATCGTATCAGCATATTTTACTGATGTACTTAGATGACAGATGTTGATACTATCTAGAATGAGAAACGTGTATATACTATGTACCATCGAAGAATAATTGATTTATAAGTAAATTGCTGACCTACGCCACTTAGTCGGGTTATGTCAATTCAATGTAACTCGTGATCTGTCAGTAGGACTGTCAGCTGGGTTCGGTGTAACGCGACCAAATTACATAGATAATCATCTGCCTGTGAATCCACTTGTCTGATGGTGCATGGGATATTAATTCTCTACATCTGCGCAGACGCATGATCAAGTGCGAGTACTAATAGCCGCGGAAACATGACGGGATACCTCGTTAGCCAGGGGCTAAATGATGTACAGGCAATTACTGTAACTGTAAGTACATCCGATGATCTACCGTTTATTGCAATTTCTAAGATGGCATCCGAAGAAACACTTGGCGGTTTCAAGAATGTTATGTGTAGAACGTAGACTATTGAATTCACCAAAGAAAGGTAAATCCTAGTTCATTGTAGCGATAATTTTAAACACAGAAAACATATTACATATTATGATTCTAAAAGAATTATCGATACCAGTTAAAAGTTTTGAAGTATTCGATAATTTCATGATTCAATTCCTTATTAACACATGAGATATATTGTGGACGCGTCATAGTTGATTCGACCCAAGCCCGGTTCAAGGAGTTTAGGTTAACCTGTGATTTTCTGGGCATCCCCAAAATCAGTTTTCGAAAAACGAAAAAATCTTCAACAAAGGATTGTGTTCGTCATATAAACTTATATTATATCGTACCGTTTTTTAAGATAAGGAAAATATGCTTTACGCATCAGGAACACCGTTGGGGTTTTAGTGGGTAGTCCCGGGTGCGGATATTACGTCCGCCCCGGGGAGTCCCACATACCTCGGTGGTCCTCCCCAGGCCCCGGGGATGCGTAAATGCGTAAATGGATGCGTAAAATAAAAGATTGGGGATGTCGACCGGGGTATGTAGGAATTCCCTGACAGGTCTACCCACTAGACTCTAGAGTCTGCAAGACGCGGACAACCGTTGGTAGAGTTGCGATGGGTTGATCGTGCCCGTAACTATATGCCTAAGCGGGGAATGGAGCACCATGGGATTTTAGTGGGTAGTTCCTTAGGAGAGTCCCACATACCCCGACCGATGTCCCCAATCCGCCGGGAATGTGCAAAGCATTTTCCCATGTAAAAAAAGGGTCTTCCCACTAAAACCCCATAGTGCTTAACTTCCCGCTTAAGGCAGAGTTGGGGGTACGAATTACGATATTTCTGATAACCCCAAATTGCAGGCTACTTCTGCGCCCGATTTGGTAGGTATGTTTAATATTGCTCTTGTAATACTTGTTAAATTCTAAATTATTTAGACCAGAGACCACCCGTTGTTACAAAAACGATCTAGATATTATTAATTAGAGAACGTCAAAGACCTATCTTTTAACACCTACTTTAGCAGACGATCATTAGACTGAACGGGTCAAAGCGACGAAAATAAAGACAATATAAAATTTTCACTCGTCGTGAACTCAATTTTAGAAACATTTTTAGAATCCCAAATAGACCATTCGGCAGATATTTTGTCTGCATGTATATCCGTTTGTATTATTTTTAGATAGTGTCAATAAACTTTGAAGAATGATAGCCATAAAATTTGTCATGCGAATGCAATTTATAATTTGTTTATTATTGTAATTAAGTTCTGACATAGACTCTTCTCTGACTATTCTAAGGACTATTACACTATTGACTGACTATTTTAAGGACTACGGTAAACCGAAGCTGCCTTATGTTTAGGTTTAGAATTAGTAGCTTTTCGAAAAGTCGGTAAAACTTAAAGTTATCTACGATAAACTACTCATTACAGTACTATGTACAACTTGTACATTGAAATTAGGTCTTAAAATTACTTTTTAGGAAAAGTTTGAGATAGAACTTTGTAGACATTAACTTTCAACACTAAGCACCGAACATATTATAAACTTTTCTATCATCATAATGTACAAAATAATATTATGTGAAAGAAAAACAAAAATTCAAAAAAGGAACTCACCAGCAAAGCACACCATTGTTTACATCCATGAGGCAACACTACACTTTCCACGCGTGTTGTGGGGGCACGTGCAGACTCCGCAGTGAGCGTTCCACGCGACCGCTCGCACTTGACTCATGCACCAACAATGGGCCAACTAGAGCATCTCATGAGCTACACTCATTGTCCAAACCGAAAACTATACGTAATACCAATGAAAGTAAACCCATCACGAATCTACAATTTTACTATCAAACTATTTTACGTGTTACGTTACGAATTACGTATTTCGAATGAAAGTTGGGCATCACGTAGACGCGTCGACCTCGAGTTGCAAATAAATTGCTGATTTCCGAAAACGATTTGTTTCGTTGAAGAAATTGCTAGTTGTTGTACTGTAGGGAAACGTACATGGTAAGTTCCTTACAATCTTCACAGTATTTAGGAGTATTATATTCAAAGATTAGTCAAGGATACAATATTGTAGAGCTGTACTCTACTCTGTAAAGTACCAAAAACTTTTGATTAAACACTGTAGAGATGTTTTATAGTTTATACTTATCGAATGGGCCATAAAAACATAACGTAGGTTTTATGTAGATTATAGAGAGTAGAGACTCAACACATTTTACTGCCTAAGTGGAGGATTTGCTAACTTCTAATAGTTTTAAAAATTGAAACCAAATAATTTTAAGGTCAATGAAAAATGCTAAATGCAGGTGCACTGTCTATTTTTCTTTACAATAACAATGATTGTTCCATTTCCGACCCACACTCCACAGCTAAATAAATTAGGATACGTTCACACGAGCGCAAATTAATCGCAACAACCGTTATATTCACAGAGATATTTAAAGTACATAGGTAACAATTTTGTATGCCACTTACGTTCACATTTTATCTTTTATCTAAAATATGTCTGGGCAAGATGTGTTGTTTAATGATAAGATAGATGATGCTTATTTGTGTTCACAGAAAATGCTAGGTAATACTGTATCGAACACTTGGAACTGTCTTTCCATCAAACAAGTAGTAACTAGTAGCAGTACGAATCTAAATACCTACCCGTAACTCGTAAGTCGGTCCGGAGTTGATATTATAAAACTAAGTCTGGCGATTCTGAGGTAGCCACACTAAATCCTGCTTCTAAATCGGACGCACTGCGAAAGCGCTCTATTACCCTCTTCACTCTTGCCTGGCCTTGATGTAAACCGCTGCAACTTGCAAGTTGCAACCCGATGCTGCAGCTGATATTTTCTGCTCGTGTAAATGTCGCCTAACGCTGCTGCTGTGTATATATTCCGCTTGTGTAAATGTCGCCTAACGCTGCTGCTGTGAGTATATTCCGCTTGTGTAAATGTCGTCTAGCGCTGCTGCTGCGGACATTTTACACTCGTGAAAATGTCGTCTAACGCTGCTGCTGCGGGCATTTTTCGCTTGTGTAAAGTCGTCTAATGCTGCTGCTGTGGATATTTTCCGCTTGTGTAAATGTTGTCTAACGCTGCTGCTGCGGACATTCTACGCTCGTGTAAATGTCGTCTTATAACTCTGCTGCTGCGGGCATTTTCCGCTCGTGTAAATGTCGTCTAACGCTGCTGCTGCGGACATTTTTCCGCTCGTGTAAATGTCATCTAACGCTAATAGTCGATGTACCATTATCTATTGACAAGGGCCGGGGCGCCGGGCGTGACGCGGGCTTCCGCCAAGTTCATTGTCGTGTCACACACACACTATATGGGACACCATGAGGAACATGTACTTATAGCCTAAGTACTAACTTAGTACAGTGATCATCATCAGGCCGCATCACATATACACTTTCTATTCCTATTCTAATTCTAATTCTATTCTATTCCTTCTACCTTCTGATTAATTGCGTTGCGGGCAGATACTTTTAGCTTGTGCCTTGTCCCTCGGTCTCCTTCAGAATTGAGATAAAATTTAAGGAGATTACTGTAGATTTGCAGTAGTGGGTCAATGCAATATAATAACAAAAACAAGCAATAGACAGCCCCTGAGACACTGTAAGGACATTTACAAATCATCCAGTGGATGCATCCATACACAATTTCCACCAGCTGACTGCAACTTAGTTATAGCGTACTTCGTAGTAGCTGCTACTAAAAGCCTTTATAAATTCGTAATAATTTTCTTGGTATAATGCAATCACATTTCCACAGAATATTATAACGATGGGTCAATATACGAATTTCTGTATGCTTCAGAACTTTACAAGCTTGTGACTTCATGCTTTGTCTATGTAGATTTTGATGTCTATCTAATTGGAAGCTCTACATTAGGAAAGAACCTAAGCCCTAGAGCAGCCTTTCCCAAAGTGGGCGATAACGCCCCCTTGTGGGCGCTGAAGGTCTGAAGGGGGGCGGTATGGGACCCAGAAAAAAAATGTGTAATAGTGTGTAGACACAACGTCCCATTTTTTTTCTGGGTCCCAGATGAAATAAATCAGCCTCTAGGCTTGGGGGTGATTTATTTCATCTGGCTGCATTTTAAATTGTCCTAAAAGTGGGCGATAGACAAAATAAGTCTGGGAACCTATACGGTATACTGTTTAACTCTACACTGTGTCGGTTTTAGCACCAACTACTACTAACGCCCTGGGTGAGATTTCTTCGGCGCCGAAGGTGCTGGTAGGGCCAAAAAAGGGGTCTGCGTAGTGCGCACACCTTTCTGTTTGTTTTAGGCGCTAATTTTTGTCTGTCCCTGGGTGTTCGCCTAGCGTCAAAACGCCGCTAGTGACATTCTACAAAAATGCATTCTGGGCAAGTCATGGAGTTAGGTATCAGCTGGAGACTAGGTATAGCACCATTATGACTTTTATGGATTTATCTCAATAATTTTAATTAAAAGTAAGTAATTTTAAATAAACCAGAGCATAACCAAGATAAAGTTTCTCGCCCTAGCCTTATCTGTTTGTTTACCATTATATGAATAAATACTAATTAGTTTACTAATTTTATAGCTACTTTTACCGAAGTTATCACTAAACAAATTACAATGACTTTTTTTGACTTTTTAATGACTATTTTAACTTAATTATGTGATTGAGTACTTTCGAAATAATGTCTTAAATTCAATTTTATATAAATTAATATTTTTGCATGCCTAAAACTATAGGTAGAAAGAGTGAACCATGTTTAATAATTCGAAACAACTTTTTTGTACCTTTTTCTGCAAAATAAATTATTATTATTATTATTATTAAAAAAAATGACACATTTGGGTATGATTTCATAACATACAAAATATTTAATACCTATGAGTTTACTTAATAAATATATAAAATCTTTGTATATTTCTCACGTACACACCTCTATGTATAACATTCTAGATGACGCCCACAACTCAAAGGAGTTTTAGCGTAAAGACGCCAAAATTCTTTTATCGCGCGAGAACCGTACATTTTTCCGGTATAAAAAGTATCCTAATTATATCCTTTTTCGGATAAGGATAAAAACGATAAACTAAACCGCTAAACCGATGTTGCTGTTTGTTATGACAAACAGCAACATCGGTTTAGCGGTTTGGGCGTGAAGAAGTACCTAACAGACAGACACACTTTCGAATTTGTAATATTTTATATTAGTATGGATATGGATTTTCCTAAACACTACCATAAAGATTCCTTCTTGTTATATTCTTTTAAAGTTTGCAATTGAGCAGCGTCAATTGACTTTCGTTGATAAGCTAATCTGAATACGATTTAATCCTTCGATCACGGATTCTTGGAAATCTATTGTTATTCTATTATTGTCGCGATCACCGGTGCTCTTATGGGGCTTGATAGGTTAAAAGTCATTCATTGCAAACTGAATGCGCCAAATCAGAAGAAAACTTTCCTCTAACTTTGCTGATGCTATGAATACTCGTAATAATGTTAATTACCTTCTATCGGTTATACAGGTGTTACATACCTGCAATATGAACAAGCGTATTAAAATAATTATTAATTACAAATATGTACTTACGCAGTAGAAAATCAATGAATTAATGTTTAATAGAATACCTACGTCAGAAATTAGAATTTACGAAACTGTACTGCACAATACTTATACTGACTATAAGTAGATAAAACTTATCATTACTTACATTAAAATATACTTTTTTTCTGGCAGTATACTGTATAAAGCAGTCAAAATATTACACAATCAATACTTAATTTTAAACTCTACAAGAGATTTTATCGCCTTTTTAGGGTTCCGTACCCAAACCAAAGAGTGTAAACGGGAACCTATTACTAAGTATTTACTTAGTATAATAAATTATGTAGGTTTCCGTTCGTCTGTTCGTCACGGACGAATCTGTCTGGAGTCTGTCCCAAGAAACACAATGTTTGCTCTATAATTCGCACTTGGCCGATTTTTTATAAAACTGCGTTCTGCAGCACAGCTCGGAATCCTCCATATATTATTAAGTAGTCTCAATCAAATACAATGTATCACGTATAGGTTTGTTCAATTTAGGCCAAGTCAGTCCCAAAATATCTGTAAGTATGCCACGGTTATCCGGTGTCGTTAAAACAGTATGGCTTTGAGCATTTGTGGGCTAATTATGGAAAATTAGGACAATGAGTGAAGGAAATTGTAACACATACTTTGTTTTTAAAAAAATCTACGTCACTATTTAGTAGAAGATATATAGAAGTATACAGATTCATATTCATATTTTGGCAATTAGTTTGTATATCCCAATGAACTTAAATGGTTCTCTACAATACAATACAAGTAGGCACAAACGCAAACTTCTTTAAGACATAATATTATAAATCATTTAAATAGATCATGAAGTCAGCCTAGTGTGCCCAAACATATAAGTTCTTAGTTCCTTCTCCCTTTCTCGGATGTCGGTTGAAAAAAAAGCTAAATAGAGTAAATCCTAAGTCAAAGCAACAGTTTAATAGTTCCCTTCTTGGATACTCACGTAGGCTTAATGTATGAACAGTACGGGCCGGTCAATTGCTTAAATTGACTCAATTTAACCAGAGGAGTGTTACGGGCGTTACACTCACAATTGGAGTAAGGATAATTCTGACCAATTAAATATTCGCCTTAAATCTCTTCTAGGAAATTCTTACAGGCAAATCTTTTAATAGAAGTTGTTAACTGTCTAGACAAATGCAGGACTTGTAGTCTATCCTATTGTGGCCGCTGCCGCCACTGGCCAACTTAGAATAAAACTTAGCAGACCTGTTTCCAATCTAGATTATTCCTACTCCCATGTTAAAATATCATATTCCATAACTAGGCGGCAGCGTCCTAGGATGGCGGCAGAGTTCGTACATAGGGGCGGCAAAATTAAATAAAAAATACAAATCCGGCCCTACTCAGTTGGAAAACCTTTAGGACTATTTAGTATCTAGATTCTACTTTAATCTAGCACATCGAAAACCTCGCAACCATTTAAGGTGGCAATAGAAAATCGACATCTAATTGTTCAAGGCAAATGTCAGCCTCATTGTAATTCCGAACGGAGTGGACGATCGTGTATGGAATCGCTTACGGTGCGATCCCAAACTCGATAGGGAGAAAGTCAAATTTCACCAAAACACTAAATACTTTTACATTTTCCTTTACATTCGCACATGTAACCAATTTACCTAACAATTAATAGTCTATGACGAAATGACCAGTTACTTTATAGCTCGTAGAACCAAGTAAGAGTTATTTTTGTGAACTACATTTGAGTAAGTAGGTGCCTACTTAGCAAGTCCATAATGATATTACGTAGAACTTGATAATAGTAATCCTAGAACACCTACGCCTATATGGATAAAGCTTATTCGTTAAGTAATATGTTTTCTCTCTCATTCTCCATAGTTAGGAAAGAGAAAGTATGATATTCTGACAAACGATGATCAATAGCAAAGATTGACAAAAGCAGGCTAGGGTGAAGGGTCTCTAGCTAAGAAGGTTCTCTAGCTAGAAACTACATTTTAGTTTCTGTACCTAGTTTCAAAAATTACAAACTTATTACATAGAGATGCTTACTTAACCAACAGTAAATTATTATTGACCAAACACATACTTCAATGAAGAATGAACTAATACAGTTGCTCAGTCGATATTGTTTAATTCCAAGTGAAACTTAATTATTTTAAAGGACTTCAGTAGGATATCGTTTCACGGTTGCCTAGGCATTGTTCATTAATCGGTTAGTTGCTAAACTATTGTATATTATACGTTCATGGCCGCGCGGGTAAAGGGACGCCTCTTCTATATTTTTAAACAAAAAAGATGTGATTTAAATTTAGTTTGTTATTATTTTCAGCAATATTTCGCGGAATATTGCTAAAAATAATAACAAACTAAATTTAAAGCTATGGATTTCCGCAAAGTAACGCCTGATTCTATTAACTATTTAAAAAAGATGTGGTAAAAAAAGATGTCTGTATTTTGATCTTAGATAGGTAATACATATATAGACTATGTAATTACTTATAAAGGCATAAAGTTTCTACGATTCTGTCCGAGAGCACAGAATATATGTATATTAGTTGTCCGAGAGTCTAAAGTCTGAGCTGTTATGAATTAAGTGAATCCTGAAAAAAAGCATGATTCAAATGTGGATATTGAATTTGACATTTGATAGGGTAAATCAATTCCCCTTTCATTTAGACAGTTAATTTGTATTTGTATCTCTAGAAGTGTAGCTAGCCATGCAGCTTACTTGCGTATTTTCTCTCTGTCGTTGGATATGAACTAAGCAGCGACAAAAGTTCCAGATAAATTATTTCAGATTATCTTATAATAATTGTGACGAGAAATGAAATAATTAGTTTTTTTTTTTATTAATTTAATATAAGTTCCTAAAATTAATAGTTAATAAATACAATAAATATGACTGGAGTACCTACAGGCTACGACTCATCAAGCATGCAACCATAAGAGAAGTATAACTTTAAAATAGGGACAATAATAAAATTCCAATAATCAACAACATTCATGCTGAAACAGTAACACACCAATGGCATCACGGAGGACGCCACAATATTGGCCAATCAGAATGCGGTTTGCGGCGCAGCGTATTGGCGGAAATTATCTTACGAAAATATAACATTACCGCTCTATTGGTTATATGCTCGATACTAGAACTACAGTAATGGCACGATCGTCGCCTCTTGACATCGCTTACGACTCCTCCGTTGGAAGTCTGAAAGGAAACAAATAGTTTTACTACAGTATTGACCTTTCCACCACTTTTATTGACCAGTGTTGATCAGCTTTGAACGTTTTTAGGCAAAGCGGTGGCTACTACCCCCGCAATCGGCAGGGTATATCTTTAAAATAGTTGTTCACCCAACGAAAATTGGAAAAAAACGTGTTCTGTTTCATAAAGATTGTACGCAATATTTATGCATATAATATATACCAAGTAATAAGTCTAGAAACTTACAGCCAGATAATACTCTGGTTAACAAGTGCCATTTTCGTCAAAACCTGATCTCATGCACCGAAAATTATGATTTTGGTCTCATTCGATTCGTAATACCATCTAGAACATTCTATCAAAATTCCAAGAGGGGCTGAAAAAAAATGCAAAAGTTATAAACAATTAAGTAAACGTAAAAAGTGTTTGGTTTTTTTTTAATATTTCGAAAACCATTTGAGATAATCAAAATTTGAAAATAGATCCTTAAAGAGCAGGAAATTTCCTAAAAAAAATCCTAGATCCTGGAACCTTATCAATAATCCTTATAGCTTTAATTGAGCGGCGAAAGTAACGGTAGAAACGCGTGGTTCGGGTTTCGCGTGATTTGCCGCAATCTGCTACGTGAACTAAAAAGATATTTTAAGTGGTTAAATATTAATATTAAGGAATAAAAAATTTGGGTACTAAGTAGACATATCAATAAACAATAATCTGTTAACAAAAATAAATTATCACAATTTGTTTAATTATTATGCTTTTCTTAATTTGTTAATAGTCACCATTTTAATGTTAACATAAAACGCTGATTATTTCAAAACAAGAAATCCAGATTTTTTTATTATTCTTTTGAGCTAATCTTAAAAGGCCTTAATCTTATAAGAGATCCCCGTTGAAAAAATTCAATTGTTTTTTTTATTTTTCACTTCTTTATTAACATTCAAAGGCATTCCAAAATTAGTCATGTAAATAAAGCAATTACGGTATTTTTATATCCAATTATTGTTACTATTTTGTTTTGTTATTGTGAGAAGCCAGATAACAATATAAATTTTTTTTATTTATAACTAATAAAATTTAAATAATAATTTTTATTGATGAAAAAACCCTAATTGCTTTATTTACATGAAAAATTCATGAATGCCTTTGATTGTTCATAAAAAAGTGAAAAATCAAAATTGTTGAATTTTTTCAACGTATATCTCTTTTAAGCCCTTTTAAGATTAGCTCAAAAGAATAATAAAAATTTCAAGATTTCTTGTTTTGAAATAATCAGCGTTTTTATGTCAACATTAAAATGGTGACTATAAACCAATTAACAAAAGCATAACAATTATACAAATTGTGATAATTTATTTTTGTTGACGGATTATTGTTTACTAGCTGTTGCCCGTGACTTCGTCCGCGTGGAGTTTATAGCGCGCGGTGTCAACAAAATTGGTGTCAAATTTAAAAGCTTTTTAAAACCCTGGTACCCCTTAAATCAAAATACCCAAAAACAGCTGTACAGTGCGCACATAATATTTCATTTTTTAAATTAAACCTAAAGCTTATTTAGCCCCCCATTACACAACTTTAGCTTTACCCATAAACTATTTTAGCATTGGTAGGTTTAAGGTTTCGTCACTCATCACTGCGTAGATAAACTATAAAGTACTGAGTAGTGAGTTATTCATTATCGACGTGTGTAACAATCGAAAGAATCGAAAAACGCAATTCTACATGGTTAGTACCTCTTGTAGAAAGATATATGAGCAACCGATAGCGCGATGTAGGAGACGCACGGCGCCATCTATTATGAATTTTTGTAACTAATTTAATTTGAACAAATTTACGCATTTTCACCCCCTTACAACTCCTTTTTCCGGTTAAAAAGTAGCCTATGTCCTTTCTCAAGCTTTAGACTATTTGTGTACAAAATTTCATTACAATCAGTTCAATCGTTTTGGCGTGAAAGCGAGACAGACAGACAGACAGACAGAGATACTTTCGCATTTATAATATTAGTATAGATTGATATGTCTGCTTAGTACCCAAATTTTTTCATTTCATTATAATATTAATATTTAATCAGTAAAAATATATTTTTTAGTTCACGTGGCAGATTGCGGCAATTCACGCGTAACCCGAACTACGCGTTTTTACCGTTACTTTCGCCGCTCAATTAAAGCTATAGGGATTGTTGATAAGGTTCCAGGATCTAGTCCTTTTTTTAAGAAATTTCCTGCTCTTTAAAGATCTATTTTCAAATTTTGATTATCTCAAATAGTTTTCGAAATATTAAAAAAAACCAAGCCCCTCTTTTTATGTTTACTTAATTGTTTATAACTTTTGCATTTTTTTTCAGCCCCTCTTGTAATTTTGATAGAATGTTCTAGATGCTATTCTGAATCGAATGAGACCAAAATCATAATTTTCGGTGAATGAGATCAGGTTTTGAGGAAAATGGCACTTGTGAATCAGACTATAAAGCATATGCACTCGAGTGCATTACGAAGGCAATCAGTCTTCGCTTATTATGCTTCAAATGTTTTAGCTAACCTCTCCAAACAGGCGATAAGACATCTCACACGATTATGAACTCTACTCACCTGACATAAGGCTGAAACTCGTATATGTCGTCGAGAACCCTGGCAACTCTACATGGTATTCCGCATTGGCTATCTTGGTCGCTATACACCTGCAGAGCTCTTTCCAAAAGTTGTTGTGCTGATGTTAACTCGACCACTGAAATGATGGAATGAGTTCATGTAATACTTTTTCCGAAATAAGTAACCATTTGCTAACTAATCCTCATAACAGTGTCACTCTTACGATTAAGATATATCATTCAACAACGACGAAATTCTAGTAGAGTATGTGACTAACAAAGTCGAAAAAATTTAACCTGGAGAACACTGAAAAAAGTTTTTAAACATTATAAATTTTACTAAGAAAGCACTAAAAATCTTTTGGACATTTCATAGCCTGTGTAGACTGACTCTAGATTGATTTTTCCTTCAACAAAGCCTTGTAACACGTGTTGTTTTCAAAGATTAGATTAGCTGGATGACGCGACATTTATAAACTAAATAGGCACTTATGAGAATTGTTAGAAAACTAACTGAAGCATGAGTTATAACAGTGTTACATCAGGCATATTATCTGAGGACAACTTTACATAGACAATGTACTATCAGAGAAGTTGATTCCTAGGCCAATGGCGGACCTAAGTAATTTGGTCGCGTTAAGTCAAACTCATCCGACTGATCACAATTATTAATCACAACTAACATTGAATTGACATAAGCCGACCAAATGACGTATGTAATATACGATGGTACAACGATGTAGAGCTATGTAAGAGCTATCTTTGTGATTAAATATTATTGCCTTTTATAAAAGGCTTCAATCAGAAATTTTAAAAAATATATGATATCATAAATTGTGTAAATTGTAGTATCTGTTGATTATTTGACTTTTAACTTTTAAGGATATTCCTCGCCATGACCTCTGATAGTGTTGCTATAAAAACAAATATATAAACTTACTTTTCCTAGCACCAAACTTGCGGTCCTCATCCTCGCCCGACGGAGCATTTTCGTCCTTCTTGAAATGAATCAACTTCGGTATCACCAACAACATACACACCACGGCCAGCATCGTCACTATCTTCTTGAATATCAAGAACTTGAGCATCAACTTCGCGATCGTTAAAATATCTAGCTTGAACGATAACTTGTCTAGGAAGCCTCCAATGAAGCTAGGCGCAGTGTACGGGACGCCGTATGACGGTTTGAAGGGAGGCGGCCCGTAGACCGGCGCTAGGGGCTTCGGAGGACCATAAACTGGCCCAGGTGGTCCGTAGGAAGTCGGCGGGCCGTACGATCCGGACGGGGGGCCGTATGATCCGGACGGGGGGCCGTATGATCCAGACGGGGGGCCGTATGATCCGGACGGGGGGCCGTATGATCCGGACGGAGGGCCGTATGACGGCGACGGGGGGCCGTGGCTGTGCGCCGGCGGACCATAGCTAGGGGCTGGGGGGCCATACGTGTTTGTAGGCGCGTTGTAAGTTATCTCCGGTTCAAATTTAACCGGTGGACTGTGCGGCGGTTGATAGCTGTTAGATCCTGACGAACTGAAACTGTCACTAGGATATGAGGGTGAATAGTCGTAGCTTGAATAGCTGTCGTCGCGATTCGATATCTTCTTCTCTCCATCTTTCGCCGTTATGATGACCACACCCTTCTTCGCATTTTCCGCTTCCACGCGAGATTTGGAGTAGGCATCTAAGTATGTATCGGCTTTTGTGACAATAACCGTCTTCGTAGCGTTCGAAGCCGGGCCGACTATCGCAGCTACATACGCCACCAAACTCAGAACCACCACGCAATTTCGGATCATTTTCGCGTTGTCCATCTACCGGAACGAAGAGTTGTCTCCATCGATCGCGACTGACGAATGACGGGCGACATGGCGAGGCATTTAGTTTTCACTTTTGACTTACCGTAAAAGAACCTAAATATGATAATGGGACACAATTAAATTCTCCGAGTGACCCGCCGCGGCCCGCATATCATGGTAAGTAGGTGGTGGCTTGCGCCGTGCATGCTAATGCCCGGCTTTTGGATCTGCCTATGACTTAGTGCCTTTTATCGCATAATGATATCCTTTATCGCTTGTGAAAGCAGACTAGGCCTACTTATGATATTTCTTTTTTATTTCATGGTAAAATAAAATAAAAATTTGCGTAATGACTATGGGTCCTCAGATTAAAAAAAATCGTTTTGTTTCCGTAATCAATTCACGTTTTCGAAAACGTGCGTAACCGTTCCTGACGTTCAAATTCCGACTCGAGTCGAATTATGTAGCAAATTGTATGGATTAAGAGAAAATGATTTCCTTTCATTTTTCTCTAAAGACTGAATTCTTAGACATTAAGGGCCACTTGCACCATGATGTTTAACTCAGAGTTAAAATTAACTCTGAGTTAAACATCATGTCATATCTGTCACTCACCAAGTGAGTGATAGAGATGACATAATGTTTAACTCAGACATAATGTCAAACATCATGTCATATCTGTCACTCACCAAGTGAGTGATAGAGATGACATAATGTTTAACTCAGAGTTAATTTTAACTCTGAGTTAAACATCATGGTGCAAGTGGCCCTAAGAAGGTTATACTACTAGCCTCTTAATAACCCCATCTGACAGATTATATCTACCATCTACTCCACCATTGACTTGATATTACAAAGCCACCAAATTACATAGGTCAGCCAACCACCTATGGCGTCCTTTGGAATCAATTTCTATCGTTGTACCCAAACCCATAAAGTTAATAAGGCTGTCCGCTATGTGCTAGTAAGCCATACCCAGTAAATCGAAATGCATACAATTTTGTCACGGCAAAAAATTTTAATTGGAAATAAGCCAAGTGTGTGCACGGAATATATTGTAACGGAAACACAAATTGCATTAAACACCCGTTTTCTACCGACAATTGCATTTCACTTGAGCTAATCCTCGTTGACAGTATGAACATGCCCTTAACTTTTCATTCTATTATTAGATTTCATTCAGCTTTTGTTTGTGGCTTTGCTTGCATCTTTCTTGTCCTTATAATTAAAAACAACTGTAATAAAACTTAAACTACTTTGAAAATGTTTAATAAAAAAAAATAACTAACTTGATTTCAGTCAAAAGCATTCTCCATACTCAATAACCTTTCTTCAAAAAACTTGTGTTTCTTCCGTTTCAACTCCCCATTTTTGGGCGAGAAAAATGAACTGATCGACTTGGTACCGGCTGCCTTCTTATTAACTGGTTCATCAATGTCCTCGAAGTCACAGGAGGCCGCCTTCTCTTGTAATAAGGACTCAGCGGTCGACCAACTAAATCTCACAAGGAGTGGATAACCAAAAACATGGTCTATGTTTTCTCTGAGGAACTTTTTTGTGGTAGGATCTGAAATATTTATGAATTAAATCTTTAGAATTAATACTCGAGAATGGCTGAACCGATTTGGCTGATTTTAGTCTCGAAATAATTATTCATTGAAGTCCAGGAAAGGTTTATATTAGTTCACAGGGTCATCTAGTTATTTTTATATAGCAGGTATATTTTTTTTGTGTCACACAGCTGGTAATAGATAATACATTTGGTTATAAGTTTATACTGACCTCCAGGGTAGCCACTTCCAAAATCGCTTTGCTTGAGGTCAAGTCCTTCTTTGAATTTCCAAACTTTTAAGGCATGATCTCGGGTCACTTTTGCCACTATACTGGCTGCTGATACAATAGGGTAGATGGAGTCAGCCTTTTTTGCCACCTGTAAAAACATTTATTTTTTTAATAATAAATTATATTACCTACTTATTTAGCTAACCTTCATAGTAGAACAAATTATAATTTAAGTACTATCAGAGAAGTCAATTTATCATGGGCGTATATAAGGGGGGGGGTCCTGGGGGTCCGGACCCCCCCCCCCCCCCCCATTACTATCCATCTTACTTGTCCAATTAACAATATTATAATATGTACCGCACCGATTTTAATTGGCAATTTTAAATAACACATAGTATTTTAAAAAGATAAAACCAACTTCAAAATTGTACGTAATTAAGAATTAAAATTGCCTTATCTCAAAAACTACTGAACTGATTTGTGTTCCCTAAGTTGAACAATTATTATTACACCAAGTACCAGTTTATTAGTACAACAAGTAAATAATCAGCCAAGTGCGAGTTGGACTCGCGCACGAAGGGTTCCGCACCATCATAGAGCAAAATTAGGCCATAAATTGTGTTTTTTGTATGGGAGCCCCCCTTATTTTTTTATTTTATTTTAATATTATTATTGAATATTAAAGTAAACATATAATTAAGGATTTTGTGAAAAAATTCAAGTACCTACCTGTTGCAATTATTGATATAGAGCAAAAAGGCCTAAAAATCACATTTCTGGTATGGGAGCCCCCCTTAAATATTAATTTTATTTGTTTTTAGTATTTGTTGTTATAGTGGCAACAGATATACATAACTCAAAATTTCAAATCTCTAGCTACGAGGGTGGGATGATAAGTAACTAGCCTAATAGTGGAAAACTTAACTTTTCGTGATAACATTGATTTCATTTTTCGATATTATAGTCTCTGTGAACCTCTATGTACTTACTCCATCTTTGTTCTAAAGTAGTAATGCCTTCGATAAAATGATTTCTTTCAAGGCCTGCAAAATACTCCTCTACAGCGGCTATGAGTGCTATGACTTCATCATTTGTGGCAAATTTCTGTCCACCCAAAAAAGTTTTGAGCTTAGGGAATAAATGGAAGTCTGATGGCGCTAGATCAGGCGAATAAGGTGGGTGACGCAACAAATCCTACTTTAATTCATTGATTTTCTTTAATTCTTTTTTGAACGTGCGTAAGCAATCGCGGCAGCCAACGGGCCGATAACATTTTCATATTTGGTTCCTTACTTAGGATATGATGTACCCGTTCTTTTGAGATACCTATAGTGTCTGCTATTTCAGATAACTTCAATCGTCGGTCTACTAAAACCATATCATATACTTTCACGACCATTTCCGGAGTTGTGACGCTTTTTGGACGTTCGGGGCGGGCTTCATCTTTGACCCATGAACGACCGCGTTTAAACTCAGCCACCCAGTATTTTACTGTGGCATGAGAAGAAGCAGATTCACCCAAAACATTTTTCAATTCGTCACTGATATATCTCCCCTTTATCCCCTTCATATAAGGAAACTTTATCAGCGCTCTTTGTTCAATTTTATCCATTTTGAAAACGGTTGACGATTTTTTTTTCAAATGATAAAAAATTAATAAAATTTTCACGCCATCAAATTCAAATTTAGAACACAGGTAGCCAGAGACACGAATTTAAAAATGACATACATATTTTTTTAATTTTAACTTTTTAAATAGCAGAGGCTAGTTACTTCTCATCCCGCCCTCGTATGACCGTTCTTGAGTTACAGCTTGGAGACAGACAGACGGACAGACAACGAAGTCTTAGGGGGCGTCCACAAATTACGTGAGGTGTTTAGGGGGGGGAGGGGGTCGAGTCAAATCTCACCTAATCTCACGCTGGGGAGAGGGGGGGTCTCGGCAAATCTCACGTAATTTTTAAAATACGATTTTTCTCAACAAAATGATACTATTTTAGTCCATTTCATCCAGATTGTACGTATGCTTCAGATTTAATCGTAAGCGTAATTGTTATACGATTAAGATCATTCACATATTCGTTCGCAAGAAAATCTACTGACTGTCACACCAAACGTTTACGTAAGAAACCCACATTTTGAAAATCTCACGTGAGATTTGTGGGGGGAGGGGGGTTGAATAAAATCTCACGAAATCTCACCAGGGGGAGGGGGGGTCAAAAAATAAAAAAAAACACCTCACGTAATTTGTGGACGCCCCCTCAGTAATAGGGTCCCGTTTTTACCCTTTGGGTACGAAACCTTAAAAAAGAATTACCTAAATCGGGCTTGTAGTTCCGGAGATATGCGAACACAGTCATAAAAACATACATACATACATACATGATACGTATACACTTGAAATTAGGCACATTTGTTCAGACACTGAAATAGACTAATTGTATACAAATACTGCCCAGATTTTGTATAAGTACAATTAGTCTATTTCAGTTCCAGAACTGCCCAGTTCTGGAAATGTTTTTTTGAAGTCGGTTAAAAATACTTTTGATTTCCTAAACACGTTACCTATTTGCTGCTGCGGAACCCTTCATGGGCGAGTCCAACTCGGACTTGGCCGCTTTTTTACGTTAGGGACCCCCCCCTTATCAAAGCTATATATATGCCCGTGTAATTCATAGGCCTGCGTAATTTGGTCGTGTTATGTCAAACCCTGACATTGAATGGACATAATCCGACCAATTGACAAAGGTCCATCAACTGCCTATGAATCAATTTCTTCCATGGTAGGTACATTGCTTTTTCATTAACATTTCACAAAATCACACTAATATAATTATCCATCTATCCCCAAGCAGCACCCGGCTGCCGCATAACAATTGAAAATCTCAAATAAAAACCAATTAAAAGTCTGCGATTCTCACAATCGAGGTTTGCGTTTGTATTGTTACTTTTTATTGCAAAAACTACTAAACAAACCCATAGTAGTGTTTTAGACTAAGGATTAACACATCTAAGGCTACGTTTTAAATTCAAATTCATTTATTGTTATTTTTAACTTGAAATAATCGTTCCAGTGCATTAACCCATCAAGCCCCGTATGAGCACCCGTGATCACGCAAACAATAGAAAGGCTATTGTGTCTCGTTTTTCCGCGATCAAGGGATTAAACTAGCTTTTTTTGTGACATGTAAAAGCTAGTATAATAAAGTGAAAAATGTTAAACTTACAGTTATTTTAATATCAGGGAATATTTCAGTCAATCTGGCCTGGTACTTCTCAGGTGGCCCCACAGTGTCCACATAAACCTCTTTTATATTGGCACCTTTCTCTATTGCCATTTTTATCAAACCTATAGTCGAATTCATTGAAACCTGTAAATTGAAAAGTTGTTTTAAAATAATATTTTCTATTCTTGTGACTGCACTCAGAGAGATCTAATAGTGAGGGAGCCCTAGAACAAATTTTTTTGTGATTACTAACAAGCTAATCTTTTGTGAGTAGCTTCATTTTGATAAGACAAACAACTTTTTTATCTGCAAAAAATCTTGAAAGTGATAGCTAACAGAGATAGAAAGGATTTATTACTTTGATTTGATGGTCCTAAAATATGGATTGTTCTATTTGTAGGTGTTACTCTTAAATTATATAACTATTAATCTACAAATATACAAAAAATCAGCTATAGGGTTCCAATTTAGGGTACCGCAGTCAACCAAGTTTTGTTGATTACAGAACCCTAAAACGGAACCCTAACCAGCTGATTTTTTGTATATTTGTAGGTTGATAGTTATATAATTTAAGAGTAACATTGTCCTACAAACAGAACAATCCATATTTTAGGACCATCAAATCAAAGTATGAAATCCTTTCTATCTCTGTTAGCTACCACTTTCAAGATTTTTCGCAGATAAAAAAGTTGTTTGTCTTATCAAAATGAAGCTACTCACAAAAAATTAGCTTGTTAGTTGTTGGTAGTCACAAAAAAAATTGTTCTAGGGCTTCCGTACTACAATGAAAGTTAATAAATAAATAAAAATAAAATAAGCCTTTATTCAGACCACTTACATTTTGTTTCATTTACATATTATATATATATACTTTATGCATTAATTATTTTTCTTAACTAAATCTGATTGCCTTATGGCAATGGCCTCCCCTAAATGAAAGTTATGTAACTTTAATTTAATAAAGATTTTGACATCAATTAACTTCACACAATCTAGACACAATAGCTATTCAATTATTGTTATCGCGACCTAATCAGGCCGCTTGGGAGTTAAAGCGTTAAAGTTAAATCATCATTTAAATATTGTCTCTGAGTGGCTTCTAAGTATGCTATTCATATTGTAAATCATTTCTGGTTAAATATTCAATTTCAATTCATTTTGATTTAAATGTTAATATTTTTTTCATACAATCAACCACATTGTTTAAACAACTTTTTGAAAATATTTTAAGTAGTTACAATGTGTCTACTAACCTCATTTAAAGAATGCTTGGCTCTTCTATACATAGAATTTGATATATAATTTGGTGATATAACTTCTGCAGCCCAACCCAAATTTTCCTTAGCATCATCCTGAGTAAAAACATTCAGTAAAATTTCATCTCTCTTTTCTTCTGTTAAAGCCTTTGAATCTGCACAGCCCAATGACTGTAAGAGTTCCTTTTTATCTAATGGGCAATATGCAATACCATACACCATTGGCCCTGCAAGAATTAATTGTATATCAATTATCAGCTAGTTTTGAGATTCCTTATTTTACTTTTACAACTACATTGTAAACTCCATGTAACGTCACTCTATTTAGCGACAAACTCTCTAAAACGTCGAAATCATTTGACTTTGGTTGGTTTATCTTGTCTACCATACAATGATACACTCTGTATAGCATCACTCCCACTCTCAATTAAACGACAAAATCACAACGATTGAGTAATAAAAGTACTTTTTAAGTTACTAATATTAGTAAAAACTGCGCAGCTGTGTACGTTTTTTTTGTCACTTTACTATCCTAGCCCGCAATGAACTTTACTTTCGGCATCATGCATACTGAACTTTCTAAAAAATTCGTTCTTTTGTTGACAAATTGGGATTGCTTGCACGTGTAGACTGTTTTTGTACATTAAAAGTATCTAAACGTTATATTCTCAGTTGCCCATAAACTTCCAACAGTAATTACGGTAAAAAAATCACTGTATATTGACAGAAATTCTTTGATTTTACTTCTCTCCATTTAACGACAACTCTCTATAACGTCATAAAATGCATGGTCCCTTCAGTGACGTTATATAGTTTACACTGTACTTAAAAGATTACGATAAAATTGGGTATAGTTGTAGATTAGAGTCTGGATAACCTATTGGGTACTTTAAAGCAGCGAATATACGACTCGCAGGTTTTCTTTTTACGTGTACGAAGTCGCAGGCAAAATCTGTTATTATGAAAGTAACATTAAAAGTAACCACGATAGAGAAGAGTATTATAAGTTACCTAATACAGGGCCTCGTCCAGCTTCATCTACTCCTAACATACAAGGTTCTGAAGAACAAATACTAGGCACAGGAGATGCATTTATGAAATTTCTGGAGTTACATTGATTTTCGATAAAGTTTTCTAAAGTCGTCAATGAATCCATAATTGGTAGACTGGTATACGTAAATAATAGTTCATTAAATAGTAATAAACAAGTAATTACGATAAATAAATGATTAATATCAAGAAAATAATATAAAAAACATAAAAAAGGCAAACAAGATACACCTTTATTTTGAATTATCAACTTTTGACAACTGTGAAATTGCTGTCAATTGTTAACTGACATATTTGACAATATTATTTTGGTAGAAATATTTGTGGATATTTTATGGAGGCACTTCACATGGCTATTTGTATTTGCGTATTTGATGTATTCGCCAAACAATCACCATGTGACAGACGCTATGTTTGACAAAGTATTGGCTTTATTTGCCTATTTGACAAATATGACCAATACCAAATGTCCGCCAAGAAAGTAAAGAAATTAAAAAGTGGTAACATAGCAGTGATGACTCCACGATGTTGCCTTTTTAATGGGAAATTTTCTTATTTTTTTAATTTGATTGTCAAACAGTTTCCATTTTAGTAACTAGATGGCGTATGGGTAGACAACTATCGGTAATATCAGGGAATACCATCAATAATTGCTACAAAACATGTAAAACTTGATACATTTCAATTTGAAAAAGACACAATAATATTCCAATGAATAGGATAATAAAGTTATAATAACGATGTTTTAGTTAAAACTCACGGAAGAAATAGGCCTATTTACCGTTGTTCACACCAAATGTCACAGGAATTATACATTTTGGTTTTGACAACATCTTACCTGCACTTGTGCAAGATAACGGATATTTAGTGGCTAATATTTTACCAATAATGAACATCAAAAACCCAAATAACACAATTTGGGGAAAAATAATAAAAACCACGCCGACAATAAAAAGTAGAAGTAGAAAACTCAGTTCAGTTTCAGTTGTCAGTTTTCAGTTTGACAAGTGCAAGCGTGTTCCTAAGCTGTTACCAGTATACTGGCCTAATTGCTTAGGCCAATGATCGCTTAGGAGTATGATATTTTGATTGATATTACACTTGACAGTACACTAATATTTTTTAGAAACACGACCAACATGTAGTCAGTAATGCCAACCTGCAGATAATTTCAGATCGGTGGGGAACCAATAGAAAATTAATGAGTGTCTACCGTCGCGCCGTCTGGTGGAGATGATACAAAGAAAACACCCCATTTCTTCACTTTCTTGACATTACCTTTGTAGTTTGTCGGTTTTTGACGCACATCAAAAGAGTCATATAGGCAAGTAAAAGTTTGGTATTTGACGTCCATGTGTGGAAGGCCCAAAGATCTCTAAACCTATATGTCAATGGGAAAGCCGTATTTGCCTTTATTTGCTTGTTTGTGTGTAATGCAGGCACTTCACATGGCTATTTGTATTTGCGTATTTGATGTATTCGCCAAACAATCACCATGTGTAGAGGGTATGTTTGACAAATATTGGCCTTATTTGCCTATTTGACAAATATGACCAATACCAAATACACGTATAAATACCTTTGTCGGTTTTTGACGCACATCAAAGGAGTCAAATAAGCAAGTAAAGAAAATCAAGTAAAAGTTTGGTATTTGACGTCCATGTGTGGAGGGCCGTATTTGCCTATATTTGCTTGTTTGTGTATTCGTCAATAGTTTTGCCAAATACAACAAATAGCCAATAGCAAATACAAATAGCCATGTGAAGTGCCTCCATAACATAATATTTAAACGTCAATATTTTTCCAAATGCAACAAATAACCAATAGCAAATTTATACAAAATTACAAATAGCCATGTGAAGTGCCTCCATTAGAGTAAGAGATGCTTCTAAAATTGATATCGATACTAAAATATCGAGTGGTGACAGATCACTTAAACTTATTTCCATTTTCCAGTGTCCACACATATTAGAAGTATTAGTAAAAGTATTAAATTAACAGCATATTTTGCTTAAACTTTATGATATTATCCAAGAAATAAGCAACTTTACAAAAAAGTAACAATCAAACAGTTCGATCGTCATATTATATTAACCAATTCTAATAGGAAAATCGATTATTTACAATCGAATATTTTAATGCCCACTGCTGACTGCACGTCTGCACCTAGTAAATTCAATGACTTGGAGTGTTGTGAACCCCCTCTTCAACTCCGTCGACAATATCTGGCAGATAAATTTTTTCTTCGCTGCTACCAATTTCTTAATCATCCTTTAATTCCTAAACTTAAAACTCTATCTCAACTTTGTTACAATAATAGTAAATACTGGCTACACAAATCAAAACCCCCACTCATTCATAGCTATCGTAAATTTTTGACTTTGGACGCTCCTACTTTTCGCTCCCCTTCTTTTCCTTTATTTGAATCATCATACGAAGCTCTAACTCTGATGCCCGATGTTCGTTATGATATCGGTATCAAAAAGTCCGATAAATATTTTGCTAGAAATATATTTAAATACATTACTAATAACAATTGGCAGGGATGGCATCATTTATACACTGATGCATCTAAGAATTCTGCAGACAGTCATGTAGGAGTAGGAATCTACCACTTGCAATATAATATTGTGCAAAAAGTTAAATTTCCACCTGAATCCTCTGTTTTTACCGGGGAGTGTTATGGTCTTTTCAAGGCTATTGAGTACATTCTACTCGGTAGGCTTGAGAGGGCACTAATATTTTCAGATTCCCTAAGCGCTTTACAATCTTTAAGTAAGTTTCCTTTTAAATTAAAAAATTGTTTTCCTATCATCATTCAGATACGTAATCTTCTATATAAATGTAAATGTAAAGGTTACTCTGTAACATTTGTATGGATACCTAGCCATTGTGGTATTATAGGCAATGAATTAGACGATAAATTGGCAAAAGATGCTATTTTAAGTGGGGATGTATTCCCCTTTCAAAATTACAGTCACGATTTGGTTGCTCTTGCCAGGAGCTCTCTCATGGACTCGTGGGATGAGTCATGGAGACTGAGCAGTCAAACAAAAGCAATTAATTACCAAAAAATGCAACCCGTGATCCCAACTAAGCCTTGGTTTTCCAGAATTCATCTTTCAAAAAATGTAACAACATCCATTATTCGAATGAGACTGGGTCATTTGTGCATTCCAACGCATCTTATGAGAATCGGCATACGACGTGATAATTTATGCGAATGTGGTGAAATTGGTGATTTAAACCATATTATTTTATCCTGTCCCCTCCATGATCGTTCCCATTTATATCACAGCTTATCATCTATACCTATCCCATTTCCTACTTCTGTAAATATATTGCTAAGTTATAATAATAAACATGTAAGAATATATTTGTCTAAGTAATTACTTATCTTTAAATAGCATTTATATTTAATTTTTGAGTTTATTATAATATTATATACTTTTATTATAAATATTACTTTGTTTTTTTAATGTATGTTAAATTTTAAACTATAATAATTAACTTTTCCAAATTCCGTTCCTGTTTTTCCTTCCGCTAGTTCCTTACCTTTTTACTCGTCTGTGGCACAACATACGCAAAATTGTGTCAAGTTGCCAAGAAAAAAAAAAAAAAAAAAAGAGTAAAGACGCATCCACAGGATTCACTATTTAGTGAAGTGCAGTTTAGCATAATATTTTTAGATGTAGAAAATAAACATCGTTTGCTCCAATAAATCCCTAATCGTGCTCAAAACAGGTAAGATTACTTTTATCTCAATTACTATGATTTTACTACTCTTAAAATTCCCTTTTAGTAATACGTAAATACTCGTTTGTAGGTTAGAGTAGTGCGATTTAATATGCAGAACAACCCCCAGGAGCTTTCATGGCAGGCGATTGAGGCTATCGTGGGGGTAAAACTTCCACCTAATGTCCTACGTTTCGATGATATTGGGTTCCACCTAGTCAACAAGTCAGTTTCTAGCGCCGAAGACTCCGATTCGGACGTAGAAATTGTGGAAAATGGCTGGGAATCCGACAATAACGTCTCCTCTAAGCCAGAACATTCTGATAACGAGAAGACGTCACCGGACCGGGAGCAGAGTGAATCGCCTACTCTTCGCCTCGTGGAGCCCGACAATAACAACTCGGAAAAAGATTCACTAGATTATAGAAATCTTTTCGTGAAAATCGATGCCAAAGATATTACAGATAACAGTCCAGTGTCACAGATGAACGAAGATGCCGACAGTTCTCTCGGTAATGTGATGTCCATAGAAAACTATTTAGAGGTAACATTGTCTACCGATACAGAGGCTAGTCATACTTGTAGCCAGTGCAACCAAATGTTTTCCAGTGAGCAACTATTGTCATCCCACAAATGCTCAGCAAAACCCACCGAAGAGAAAAAGTTTCCTTGTCACGTGTGTTCGGAGAAATTCACAAACTACTGGGAGCTAAGAAAGCACATGAACACTCATTTCCCTGGCATGCTAGACTCCAAATCCAGTTTCTGCCACCTCTGTCAAAAGGACTACACGAAGACAGGGTTCATGAATCATCTAAGAAAGCACACAGGAGAGAGGCCTTTTGTATGTGAGCTGTGCCACAAAGCCTTCTCTCAGTCCAGCTCCTTGTCAATACACATGAAATTCCACCTGAATGTGCGGAAACATGCCTGTACCGTGTGTGAGAAAAAATTTGTTACAAAGAGTGAGCTGTCCCGTCACATGACCGTCCACACCAAACAGAAGTCATACTACTGTGGTGTGTGCGATAAAGCCTTCACCAGGTCTGACAATATGAAGAAACATGAAAAGACTCATGGATAATATCAATATATTCTAGGCCTCTGTATATAGCGACGGATAGGAAGTAAGCTCCTATTATTGATACTAGTGACATAAATCTGAGGTATCAGTGCTATTTCTCTAGAAGAGGTTTATTTGTGTATTATTTCTCTAATTGCCAAAAATTTTAGTCATATTTTGTGAATGTTATAAAATTGTGCATTGTTTTATACCAAATCTAATACTTTTTGTCTAGTTCATAATTAGTCATATTGTGTGAGAGTGATTTTACACTCAAAGTGTGCTGTTGTAGCTGCTTGTAATTAAGTTATATTATTTATGATATTGTAATGCATGTTCGGGTAACTTAGAATGGAAAGCCTTCGGAGGTGCTTTAATGTTTAATAACTACATATCTTGATCCAAAGTTGCCTTTTAAGAATCAATAAAATATTTTAACATGTGGATATAGGTCAAATGTCCTATGATCTTCTGATAGCTGCGCTATGCTGTTTACATTAGATAATAAAATTATAGTAATATCACCAGTAACTGAGGCCTTGTACACTACTAAAGTTGTCACAAAACTATTGTTCCTGCTTTTTATAAGAGCTTTAATGTAACTATTTTTGTAAATCTTTACATGGCCTAGTCGCCACTCGTAAAGAACCTTTGCCAAATTTTAGATAAGTTTTAAATAGTGATTCTTAATGTACTGTATTGTAACCAAAGCAATAATATTTTCTGATGTGCCTATTCTATATTACATATTTTAAGTAATGACAATTATACCAAAATATTTAACTGTAATGATTAGATTGTAGAGACACCACAGTAACATGCCAAATTTGAGAATAGTCAATAATATTTCATAATATATTTTGTATACTTTATATTATAGTGTTACTGAAACATTGTTTCTATTATGGCCTCAAAAATTTAAGAAAGCCATTTCGAACAATTAGTAAAGTAAGAGAGCTATAAATTAATATTTTTATATTCATATAAACTTGTTAAAATATAGCTCAATTTATAGAAAACTGACATCACAAAACTACTGTTGTAGTGATACCTATATATGACAAAGTCGTAATGTTTTTAATATAATATTATACACCAAATGTTTCTAATTTATTCTTATAATTCATAATATTGTATTGGCTATTATACCAAAGGTTAATATTTCATATGTGCCACTTGACAATTTCTTAACTAAGCTGTTTTAAAATTTTAATATAATGTATAGACTCTTTAATATTTAGATGTAAGTAATCCAAACGGTTAATATATTTATTGTATTTAAATATTAGAATTTTACTTGCATGTTTTGTTCATAGAATTAGTAAGTATGTAAAGTAAACTAGATCGAGCCAAGTAAAGGAATACACAAAAATCTACAAGACTGACAATAATATTCAGAGTAGATATTAACTCGCGCACAACATATTGATGCAATTTTTATAAAATGTTTACCCAAATGCACCTCGTTATTTAAACTGTCATGACAATTAGAATAAGATCCATTCAATATTAATCAATGGTTTTATGGAAAATGTAATAATTGTCGATTTTATTAAAGAGTTGTTTGTTGCAAGGGAATGTTTTATTTATCGTTCGCCTCCATTAAATAGGTCGTTTTCCCTTTGTTCTAGGTTGAGCTTACGATGTCTGCGAGGTTGCGTAATCTCAATCCGTATGAGTTGCATAAGTACCTCGTTAACGTTTATTGTCTGAATGCCAAGGGTTCGACTAGTCTCCTGAAGCGGGACACCTCCCGGGACCGGACCGACCTAGATGTCATCCGGGAGAACCACAGGTTTCTGTGGGAGGAGGACGACGTCGCCGACACCTGGGAGAAGCAGCTGGCCAAGAAGTACTACGATAAGCTATTCAAAGAGTATTGCATCTGCGATTTGAGCAGATACAAAGAAAACAAAGTAAGTCGATGCTATTCGATCGGACCAAAGGCAGCGCCGGAGATAATTTATGTTTGCTCTCCCCTACGTGCGACGGATGCATTGGGGACCGGCCCCTCCGTGATTCAATTGCCTTTTTTGCCCTCGATACCTTTCTTTGTGCGCGGGGAGAGTAACAATAGCCGCAGTGCCTTTTTGTAGGCTAAATATAGCGCCCGTAATCCACCCGCAAACAGTAGCGCACATCTGCCCTGCCTTAACCGTTATTTATAAAACCAGCGTTGGGGCGTAAGTATTGTTATTGAGCTAATAATATTTAAGCGTGACCTTTTTAATTTGAATAAATCGTAACAGTCTCGACTGCGCAGACGCTTGGGTTTTTTAAGATACCTTAGAATAGCCATGTGGTTAAGGTAGATAGGTAAGTAGTACTTATCTGTCGTAGCTAAGCTACCGCAAATTAATTGAATGTTCACGCATCACAAATTACACTGAATAGCATAGTTCTTCATATAACAGTGAATCATCGATGCTTTCTTCTTGCGTGCGCTAGAAAGCCTTAAATCTCTCCTAATTATAATTACTGTACTCTGTTTAAATTGGTCTGGAAAATACCCATAAACCGTCTATTTAAGGTAGCACTAAGATGGCGGATCGAAAAGGAAGTTGTATTGGGAAAAGGCCAATTTCAATGTGGTTCAAAAAAGTGCAATAATGACAAGGAGCTCAAATCTTGGGAAGTTAACTTTGCGTATATTGAAGATGGTGAAAAGAAGAACGCACTGGTTAAACTTCGTAAGTATTCCAACGATTCTTAGGAAGTAACTGGTGGGTAGGTACCTGTACTTATGTATGGTAAATTACATAAATTTCGTAGCATAAGATCTAGATTCTGGAAAACGAACCTTAACACTTACCTAATGGCTAATAATACCTACTGATTTCATTTTGATCAGTTTTCTGTTACTTTGTAATACCATGTACTGGTAAGTAATACCAGTTGATATAATCTACGTAGATACCTGGAAAACGAACCTTAACACTTACCTAATGGCTAATAATACCTACTGATTTCATTTTGATCAGTTTTCTGTTACTTTGTAATACCATGTACTGGTAAGTAATACCAGTTGATATAATCTACGTACCTATGCCTAATGAAAGATGAATTCTTAGGTCTATGCCCGGAATGCTCAGCAAAATTGAATTATAAATCGAAGAAACGAGAAGTTAAAAGACTAAAGAAAGGTGGAAAGAGAAAGAAAAAACATAGAGAAGAGCCGGTCGCTGAAGAAAACGGCACCGAGGAAGCTCCACCATTGGACGAAGAACCAACCACCTCTACCCAATTAGCTTCAGAAGAGAATCCCGATTCGTTATGGAAGAAAGGTAGTGAAATCTATACCTACTTATATTATAAATTTCTGTCTGTCTGTTACAGCTCTGTCCTCTTTACGCCCAAACCGCTGATCCGATTTTGCTGAAATTTGGTATGGATACTTTGAGTCCTGGGAAAGGATATAGGATACTTTTTATTCCGGAAAAATGTACGGTTTCCGCGCGATAAACAAATTTTGGCCCAACGGAGTTGCGGGCGTCATCTAGTGAATGAAAATTAAAACCCAAGAACTTTTTAAACGATGCAATAGCAAATTAATTTGTGTGCCAAAATGTTGTGTACGCAAATTAAAATATGGCCTATATTGTACGGGCTTTCGTTACGAATCTATCGACACCCTTGAAATCAAATTAGTAAGTAGTAGGTATACCGTATAGACTATAGAGTATCTAGGCGATCGGTGGAACAAACTTTAGTAACATACATATACCTACGCCCAATAATAATAATTTAGCTCGTACATTATTCAAAATCCCAAGAATTTTTTCACAAACAGGAAAAAAGGCTTACGTATTTCAACTTATGCTATTGATAACAGCCAGTAGGCACTCCGTAGGTTACTAACTGATATCAAAGTTCAAACAGAAATTTAATGTAGTTGATCGGGATATGAATAATGTTATTTATTAGCATGGACAGGAAACGTTATAAACATAATATAATTCTACTGTACGTGTGTATGAACTCCTAAACGACTGGCCCGATTCGAATTATTTTTTTGTATAGGTAAAGATAAACTACAATAACATGGCGCGCCCATCCAAAACGTTTGAAGTGCGTTGTCTTGCGCGGTCGGCTAGTTATGATTAGATTGACCAACAAATCTTGGTAATAAGTGACATTAAGTGAAATATTACGAGTACTGGTTGATTGGTTGAAATTTGAATACTTACTACAATATACAAACTCTTTCATAAGGATGTGACTACAGTCTACACACATTGAAACAGTAATTTGGAGGGGCGCGCCATGTTATCGTAGTTTATCTCTATGCATTTAGGTGGCACCCTATTTCATACTATACCACACTATTTATCGACAGAAAATTGCGTCAATACAAAGCACTTATACTTAGTATATTGTGAAATCAGCCCCTAACACCCTGCAAGAATTCTATGCGTATGCGTTGCTAGATTTACCTAACCTGACCAACTTGATTGTATCTTCGTAAATTGTAGAATCTTTCCGGTCGGGATAACTAACAGCACATTCCAGATAATAATAGAAGCCCAGCCATTGAGATACTATACACTAGGAGAGAGCCTTATATATCGGTGTATAAGCGTCAAAAGCGTGTAATGTTATGTCCTACTTACTGGGACATAACAAAGGAGTCGGTCTGCATATTTCATGTAAAAAAAGTGTTAATAAAGGTTGTTAGTGAACATTTTATGCTAGATATTGTTGAGTTTTATGGTTCCGCTAAATAATAAACCATAAGAATGGCCATGGATTTAACATAAAATACGTAAGTTTTGGACAACGTTTTTTGGGCTTTTCAATCGGTATTTTTGTAATCTAAAAAGATAATTTATAAGTTTAATAATCCCTTATTCGTGCTTTATAAGGCATTAGTGCTAAAAATGTCACATCAATTAATAATTTGGCTACAAAAATTACATAGCTTTTTACGTGTGTTTACGGATTCTCATTACTTGAACTATAGTTTATCGATATCATGAACTAAATGACTTTCTTTTCTGGATTATAATGTGCTTCAAAATGATCGACAAATAGAAATATTCAAGAAAATACACGCACACTACTTGTATGAAAATAAGCACAAAATGGGCACGCGATGACGGGCTAAGATTACATATTTATTATAATACTTTATCTATGAGCCCAGCCTTAGGCCTCTGGTAGTAATTATTAGCTGCTAACTGGTAGGCCTACTGCCTACATTAAGTCGGCAAAACACAATAATTATTTCTTAATAGTTTTCTGTGAGGCTTTCGTGTAGCATTCCTTACTTTTATATTCCTTACTTTTACATTGTAAAAAATACAATAAGTATAAAATCTGTGAATTTGACAGGTGCCCCAGAAACGGAAGAGAAATCAAGGGAAGAAGAATTTGAGGATTACCTAGAAGACTTATTGCTATAAGAATGTAATATCTATTAGAATAAAAGATAAAAAACACTTAACGATATATTATTACTTCACATATAAACAATAAACATGGCTACATTTTGTGTGATCCAGTAAAAATTAGGTCGAGACAAAACAATACTTTGTAATGTAGGCCTTCTCAAACTTAAGTTTATACTCTACAGCGGAATAAAATTAAAGCATATTTAGGCAACTACTAAAATGCAGACCCATTGATTTCACTTAGAACGTATCCGAGTACAATCTTTATTAATAAACTGATTAAAATGAAATTCCAAATAGATTATAAAATTAAATCCCGCGTGCCTTAGCCATAAATCTAGTGTAGTGCTAAATACGCAATTTTTGTATTATTTATTATTACAATTTAACCTACAATCATTATTTTCAAGTACATAAACAGTCCAAAAGTTACAATCGAGCAATGTTCTATAATTCGGTCAATATTCAAACATCGATTTCGAATGGAAACAACGAAATGTCCTTTGACCACAGCATACTAAATTAGGCTTAATTTGTTTGTGTTGGTAATAAAAACTTATACCCTAATTTAGTCAGACAATTGCTTGTTTACATCGTTAAGTAAAGACCGAATTATCGTATACGTGACGCTTAGACACTATTTGACTTATTTTACCGACTAACAAAAAAGGATGATGTATTTATTGCTAACTTTGTGCTTTATTTTGTAATCTATAGTCCGGTCACGAGATAGATAGCGCCGTCGCGGCACAGAGCCTGAACTAGTGATGGGTCAATAGTCCTTACGAATTTCTACTTGCTTCACGACCGGACTGTAAGATTATTTTTACCTAACGAGCTATTTTTTAAATTTAAAAGACTTCGTAGTTACTTTGTTTTTTTTCTGTGTGAATATAAAACTTAAAACTTTAATACTATAAACACTATAGTAGTGTAGGCTGTAGGCACTATATTTTAGTGAATAGTTAGAAAGAGTAAATAGAACGAAAATTACTAACGAAGCGGCAAATAAAGACATGCTTATACACATTTTGTACCTTCAACGCCCTCATAGCTTGAGAAATGTATAACAATTTTCTTTATATTTTATAAGCGAGCTAAGCATTTTCCATGCTTAGAAATATGCAATCTTTAACAAACTAAAAATAAAAACAAACGGAATCATAAGCAAAATTATAATATAAATTATAAACTATAATTTTTGTAACAAAATATAAAACGTTTTTTCCTAAACATAACAATAATAAATACAGTGTTGCTATACAAAATAAAATAATTTGCATTATAACCTATGGAAACGTGACCAGCCTCAAATGCGACAAGATACAAAAGCATAACGGCTACAAAAATAATTCAAAATAAAATTATTAAAAAATAACAATTAAACAAGGAATAAATAATTTATAAATGTGTGCTTTACGTAGACATATTATGTCATTACTCATTACGATGATAAACATTAGTAGGGTAGCGAATAACTGCAAGTATACTATCGAGCATATAACCATAATAGGGCTATAATATCTTATCTGAAATTGATCAGTAATAATTATTATCACTGATAACTCCTACATAATATAACAAATCATGTTCATGCATGAAGCAATAGCGCACCAATCGCTGCGGGCCCGCAACAGAATCGGCCAATCAGAGCGCAGTTAGCGGCGAAGCGTATTGGTGGGAATTTACATACAAAACAATTTAACCGATCTATTTGTTATATGCTCGATAAATCATATCACTTTTTATCAACGTCACCGTCGTCATACTGCACGGCGGCAAAACGCGTAATTGACCGAGTTTCATCCGTCAGTGTCCAAGAGTACTCTGGAACGTAAAACCAAATAATTATGGCATAAATATATAATTTAACATTATAGGCTAAGATAGAGTTTGCAAAAATCGAAAATTAAATTAACACCACAAGTAGCCACTTTTGGTGTTAATTTAATTTTCGATTTTTGGCGTTCACCGAAAATGATCTTAAAAAATATCATATCGAACGAACGTGTGCAACAAAAAGCGAACTGTCGCCAATCCGAAACAGTTTGTTCCCAATAATTATTTACTAGACATGTGCTGCCACCTGTAGTTCCCTGTATATTGTATAATAATTGCCAGTGTTCAATTTGGAATAAAATCTCTTATTATTTGAAACCTTATGGTGATATAGGCCGCCGAAAAACTTTCGGGCTAGTGCCTGAGGGTTTTTACTGTCATTCATATTTTCCCCCGCGCGCGGATCCGGTCCGCATACGGATGATAACATGTTCCTAAAAACATCTATGAACTTATTGAACTCGGGCAACTTGCGTGCGGACAAGATCCTAGCGCGGGCGATAAGACGCATGACAATTAACATGACCTTTCCCTTGACCCCTTGTTCATCCATAAAGTAGGTCACACGACACACCTAAAGGGGGAGGCCGCCTCGGTCGATGAAGTGTGACATGGTGTGACAAGGAAGGGGAGGGGAGTCCTAAGTTTTGTGACATCACATTTTAAGTAATTGCTTTATGACGTCACATTAGGGGGGCCCCTCGTGACCACGTGAATAGCTTGTTGTACTGACCGTGGCTACGCTCGTCGCGGACGCTCGTCGTCGTCCGAGCAGTCGTCGTCGTGCGTGTGAGTCAGCTGGCGCGGCGTCTCCGGCCGAGCGTGCGGCACGCCACCCGCCTGTTACAACATTACAACATAGAGTTAAGCTTTATTGTAAATATATTTTATAAAATACAAAAATATCATAATTACTTATTTGCAGCTATTACTACTATAAGATACAAAAACACTTAAAATAAATTACCCTATTTTTTGTATAAATATTATAATATTATACACCAACCTCCTGGCTCATAAAAACATAAGGCTGATTGATGTCTGACGCATAGGATGATCCGTGCATTGACCGTTGTATGGGCATGTAAGATATCTGTCCGGTACTTTTCGCCAGTTATACCGGCCAAATTGATGTGTCTTTTGCTCATAAATTTGAATTAAAAAAACTTACCGGCCAAACCTTAGGTTGGTATCGTGAATCCTTTAGGTCCTTAGTAGTGCAAATATATTTCATTCATTGATTAACCACCTGTTAAGGTAGTTAAACAATGAATGAAATATATATCTTTCTTTACTGTTCATGCCTTATTTCTTTAAAAGTAAAAAGCGAAAAAAATTGAACGTCAACAATTTTGAATATCGAAGGATACCTTGTCGTCGTCAGTGGCGGGCTCGTCGGTGTGCGTCTCGTCGGAGTAGTCGTCGCACGGCATACTGTGCGTACGGGGAACCATCGACTGACGAGTCCTGCAATATTATATTATTATAATATTTAAAGTTTTAAAATAAATATAAATGTATCTAAATGTAAATGGATACTACTTCCTCATTCTGTATACAATAAATCATTAATCGCACAATATTGACATGCAACCAACAGAGATGAGAGAGGTAAATAATATTAGGTAGGTTGTTTGAGAATATATTCCGTTGTATTCTTGCGGCCGCGCCCATTAGTGCGATACTGTTTCAATATGAACGTAATTTGTAACCCGACGTAATGGTGGTAAGACACCGATTCACACACTAAGGCTGATTATCCTGTCACGCTGACTGCGCGCGCACCATCGGCTCTGATGGCCCAAGATGTTTGAAATTGTAGAAGCATTTTTGAATAACGCGTAGCGGTCTGCGCTGATATTTCATAAATTTCGGTATCGGCGCCGACGGTCAGCGAGCGGTCAGCGTGACAGGAAAATCAGCCTAATATTCTAAATACTGCTGCTACATCTATACTTATTATAAAACAAAGTCGCTTTTTTCCCCTCATGTCCCTTTGTTCCCTTTAATCTTTAAAACTACGCAACGGATTTTGATGATTCTTTCAGTGTTAGATAGCCCATTTATCGAGGAACGCTATAGGCTATATTTTATCACCCTAAACTTATAGGAGCGAAGAAATAGAGGAAAATGTGGAAAAAACGGGGAAAATTATTTGAAAGGGCTAACTTGAACGCGCTAATCTCAGGAACTACTGGTCCGATTTGAAAAATTCTTTCAGTGTTAGATAGCCCATTTATTGAGGAAGGCTATAGGCTATATTTTATCACGCTAAAACTAATAGAAGAATGTGGAAAAAACGGGGGAAATTATTTGAAAGGCCGAACTTATCTCGCGAACTACTGGAGCAATTTTTATGTTATTTGGCACAGATAAGAAGTAGACCACGTGAAGGATCATAGGCTATCGATTTTAATCATTTTTTCAGTAGCCATATATTTTATACCCGTGCGACGCCGGGGCGGGTCGCTAGTAACATATTAAACCAATTATTTTTCTTTGATTTCCGGCAAAGGACATAGGATAGTTTTTATAAAATAAACTACACAACAGTTTACGGGCAATCTCTGGTTGTTAATGTGAGTCAGAGGTCTGACCTGTCAATAGTAGGCGCTGTGACTGTGAACCGCTGCTCGTGCGCGACGGTGGACTCGTGCGGCATGAGCATGGCGGGCGCGCGGAACATGTAGCAGAACGGGTAGTACATCAGGTTGAGGAACGATGCCGCGTACAGGTCCGCGTACCGCACCACCTGACGGAGAGTTCTAATGTTAAAGCCATGATTTTTAAGATTTCATAGAGTGTGTTTATAATAAGTGGTATCGAGTTTCAAACGTGAAGAACAGCAAACCTGTGTATCAACTTCTATGTGTTGATTTCTGTTTTGTTTAGGAAATGGAATATAATATTATGTAACCTATGACCTACGCATGGACATACTAAGGGTTAAATCAGACCACAACGCGACGCGTAGTCCGTAGATGCATTTCTGAATTTGTATGGATTTGACAGATTTGCAAGACGTCTCACGCAATTGATATATTTTGTCAAATCAGTAGCTCTACCATTAATTTAAGGGCCTGTTTCACCACTTCTTGATAAGTGCAGGATAGGCTATACACCACTTAACTTGACAGATAGAGTATGCAGAATCTGTCAAATAAGTTGTGGATAGCCTATCCGGAACTTTATCAGGAAGTGGTGTAACAGGCCCTAAAGCTATAGTTTTTATCGATACTCGATTCCGTCTACGTAAATTTTTAGTATGGCTACAGCGCCAGCAGCGCCGGTCACTTGCGGAACTAAAATCGCCATACTAAAAATTTACGTAGTCGGTATCGAGTATCGACAAAAACTATAGCTTTAAACTCATGGTAGAGCTATTGTACAAAGAAGGAGGGGCATTTCGTACCCACCAATGTAGCACGTTGAGACATATACCAAATGAAAGGGTTAGAAAAGTTGAACATTTTATTGTATAACGAAGAATCTCTAAACCATGGGAGAAAAAAGTTAATGAGGGTAGAAGGTAAGAAAAAATCACAAAAAAACAACCTGTATTATTGCATCAATTTATAGTGTTGCTGGTAAGAAATCATTTCTGGAAAATAATCGTATATGACAAACTTAAGGAAAGTGTTATATTTTAGTATATTGTTTCATATTTTTAAGAAATGTATGGGAAAACAATAAAACCTTAAAAATCTGACCTTTCTTGGATTTTACGGTATATTGTTACTTTGGAAAAATTGATTATAATAAGCAATACTAGCGAATGATGCAATAATACAGGGTGTTTTATTTTTTCCTAAGAAAAAAAAAACATCCTTTATTATTGCACCATGCGATAGTATTGCTAATTATAAACAATTTATCCAAAGTGATAATTAATGAAAAAATCAGGCAAAGGTTTGACATTCAGCATTTTATTGTTTTCTCATACATTTCTTTGCAATATGAAGCAATACATTGAAATACAACACTTTCCTTGAGTTTGCCATATATACCTAATTACTTTTGAGAAATTATTATTCCTTACTAGCAACACTACAAATTAATTCAATAATACAGGATGTTATTTTTTCGGAAAAAATTAAACATCCTGTATTATTGCGCCATTCGCTAGTATTGCTAATTATAAAACATTTCTCCAAAGTGATTATATACGATAAAATCCAGGAAAGGTTAGATTTTTAAGGGTTTATTGTTTTCTCATACATTTCTTTAAAATATGAAACAATATACTAAAATATAACACTTTTCTTAAGTTTGTCATATATGATTACTTTCCAGAAATGATTCCTTACCAGCAACACTATAAATTGATGCAATAATACAGGGTGTTTATTTGTGATTTTTTCTTACCTTCTACCCTTGTTAACTTTTTTCTCCCATGGATTAGAGATTTTATGTCATACAAGAAAATGTACAGCTTTTCAAGCCCTTTCATTTGATATATGTCTCAACGTGCTACAGCCTGGGTACGGGTCCCATACAAAAATGCCCCTTGTTCTTTAGAAATGAGATGCATTTCAGACGCGTCACTTTGCGGTCTGATTTGACACTTACGCTGCTATTGTTTTTGCCCGGTCTGTTTCCTAATTATGTAAGAAAGCTACGCGTCGACTCGAGTCTAGGTCTGTGGAGTGTTCAGTAGCTACATAGAGCTGTTACCTGCGAGGAGAAGAAGGTCTGTCGCGAGCCGGAGCGGAAGAGCGAGCCGAGCATGCCGTACGCGAGGTCCATCTTATGCGTCACGTCGCGGATCGCTGTGCGCAGCGCCGTGATGTCCGGCTTCTCCGTTGTGCTCGAGTCTAGGTCTCTGGATCGTACCACAGGTATTAGATTAGCGTTACCCTTCGGAAGCATCACTAAGTATTTTTTACTATAAAAAAAAACTTGAGAGGTGTCAGGGTACACCCGGATGTCACGAAGTTCATAACTGCCTTGCTTTCTATGAGAGAGAGAGAGAAAAACACGCACACGCACTGCTTACAACTATAGCAAAAAGTCACACTCTTTCATTGCGTTGCCGTGCGCTGCATCATCGACGTTGAATGCCCCAATATCGCTGCGCTGCAACGCGCGATAACACAATACAAGACGTTGACAACGCAGCGCGTCATTTACTCACACTTAATGTCCTTAAAGTTGTGCATACAACGAAACCGTTTTGAGACTCAAACGATCGAATCGGAATGCCGCGTCCTACCCTAACAACGGTATTTCACGTTTGTTAGATTCCGGCGTTCCGATTCGTTCGTTTGAGTCTCATTTCGAGGTACGGCCCCATATCTCTAGGCTATACATATAATTTTTGTCGGATTGTAGTTTTAGCCGTGTACTCACTTGTACATATCTCCCAGCTGTATATCCAGGTCCTGCAGCTGCGCGAACAGCTGGCACTTGTCGGTCCACACGTGCAGCTCCTGCACGAGCTCGGGCACGATCAGGAATGTCCTCCAACCACCGATCTTCTTCGACTTAAGGATGTCGCCGAAGATGTGGTCTCCAATGTATAATACGTCTTTGCCTTTCGCGCCGATCAGCTCAGTGAACACGTCACATGAACCTGGGCATAAGAAAACATTGTGAAGTGACTGTAGAATTGTTTTAAATGCATTAACATCTTTATGGCACCGTCATAAGAGTCACTAGCATAGAATCTCTAAGGTTACATGGCGCTAAAGACCGATCGTTAAGGTACAGTAACAATGGCGTAGGAAAATATTTTTACGCAAGTTTTTGTAAGATATTAAAATTATGCTCTGAAAACCATAACCAAATATTTAGTCGTTTTCGCCTTTCGGATACTTATATGGTTTCAATGCAGTCCTGAGTCCCGACTCCCGGTATAATAAAACTACAAAATGGGATCCCCATAAAATTACAAAATACAAACTAAGTTAAACGCTTTCTCATCAAGTAACAGACTATAGTTTATCATTTATGACTTATGAGAATTACTTTTTGATAGGATCCAGACTGGATCGAAGCAGAATTAATGTCGTTTAAATTAGCGATAGTCACAGTCATTATCAACTAACCTCCAGAGTAAACCAGATCCTCATGCAATGGCCCCACATGGTGTCCCATTTTCAGTGCCCCAGTGCGCGTGTCCACCTGCCGCAGCGTGGTGCCTTCACCGAAGAACAGTGGCTTGCGGGCGTCCACCACTATCCAGTCGAAGTATGACTTCCAGTTACGGTGTGGCTCGCCGGGCTACGGAAAGAACAATAGGCTTGATGACTATTTTTTTTTTCTTATTGGTAATTGAAAGACCCTTAAAAAATAGAAACATCGCTGAAAGAATGACTCTGATAGCTTAAAAATTCACCAAGATATGAACAATTCAAACATCTCATAAAATAGACCTGCCCGAAACGCTCCATACAAAGTGCTACGAAAGACTGACGTCACTCTTTCGTAGTTTGTACGGATCGGCAGAGAACTTTGTTCGATAGGTATATTAAATATTGCGTTTATCAAAGTGGTTTCATACCAAAAGTTGCTTTTAATTGCATAAGTTATCGAATGGTATACAAATATTAAGAAATTTAATTGAAAAAAAATTCGACTTGATTATCCAACTTTGAAGGCGCATAACAAAAAAAATACAAATGCTATCGAGCTGAAATTTTGGTAATACTTATTTTTTACCGTGATTTATTTATTTTATTAACAAAATTCGCTAATCTTTGACCTTGTCATCATCCCTATGGGCGACTGTATGTTTACTGAAATAGCTGACCAGCTGTTGCCCCAAAACTTCGTATGGATAGAAATTAATTCATGAATTCATGAAATTAATTATGAGCTGGAATCGTACTAATAATATAAATGGGAAATTCTGTTTAGACTTCTTCCGTCAGCCGTTTTAACAATGGTAACTGAGAGACATACACTTGTATGTATATGTATATATTGTATAGCTGGTAAGGATAAACTTGCTTGTTCAATAATATTTAAATTTGACTGTTTTGGTGGTAGTTTGACGAAAGAAATTTAGTTTCAGTCAATAAGTACAAAGATAGAAAAGGTGCAGTAAATACACGTGTCCAAGGACTAGCAGTATCCTACTTAAATGCATGATGCAATATGTACAAAAATAATTGTTTATAAATAGCATATTCCACAAGAAACTAACTGACCTAGCTCCAGTCAAAGAACAGGTTTTGTTTAGAGCTGAGTGTAAACAAGTTATTAGAGCATATTGCCTTAAACAGAACCTGCAAACAACTGTAGGTGTTAGGATTAAAATACGCTCTAAATTGAAGGACCTAGGCTATTAGGAAATAAAACCCACATGAGAAAGTTTCCAAAATGTCCGCATTTGATTTATCAAGATGACACTGACACAGAAAACTGTTGCTATTATACAATACAGTAATATCCTATGTAAACCACAAGCAAAGGACAATGGGTAAAAATGTAACATTGTCTCCTCCTTTTGTTGCGGCTACAAATTAGGCGAGGCTTGTAAGATTTAATGGTAACTTAAAACGCCTTTAGATTACATAAAATTATCTGAAAGTGAAGTCACAAACATCAGTCTATGCTCTAATATTTCTAGTTGTTCAGGAATATAATATTAACTGTTTCAAAACCTCTATGCTGACGTCATAAGGATCATTCTTGTATAAACTCTAGGATAATATAACTCTGAACGGCCAACAGTTGCTAGGTCAATGACAGTAGGTGCAGATGGGTGTTTATTTTAACGTCGCGCGTCACACGGATATTAGGCGATTTGTGAAATGCACACGACCTACAGCATACTCTGTAAATAGACCAGTACCTCGATTCCGCTATTTTAGCTCGATATTCATGCAGCTTTAATATGGTTCCGTTTTTGGTAGATATGACAAATCGGATATTCTGAAAGCACGCCATAGAAACTACCACAAATACAGAAAAAAAATCGAAATATACTAAAATGCTTAGTGACTGCGTTCTTACACATTTTTCACACAGCGATTTTTTAGTGCAGTTTTGGTGCGATAGGTTTTGTGGCTTGCTTTCGATTTTATGTCAAATCAACGTTAATTATTCGTTCTTGTTTTTAAAAAATCCAAACATAAGTTCTTTTGACGGCTATGAAATTACTGTTTTGCCTCTTGAAAGAACCCGGACTAAATCGATGCAGTATTATTGTCAGATTGAAATAGCAGAATTGGGGGACAGTTCCCACGCCCAATTATAAATTATCATAAAATTGGAACAACTTTTGGCAGTCATTTCCTTCTGTCATTGATACCGATGTTTACGCGAATGTGCATTTTATTAAAATGATGGAAGCATATGTTTTGAGAACATCTATGTACAATTTTAAACACACGATGGGATGTTTATATTTTGCTTTAACCAGATACCATTGCTCGTAAATGCTCTTTTGACCTCCTAAGGATCAATTCAGACCGCAACGCGACGCGTAGATGCATTTTTTTTTAATTAAATAAGGGGGCAAACGAGCAAACGGGTCACCTGATGGTAAGCAACTACCGTCGCCCATGGACACTCGCAACATCAGAAGAGCTGCAGGTGCGTTGCCGGCCTTTTAAGAGGGAATACGCTCTTTTCTTGAAGGTTTGCAGGTCGTATAGGACCGGAAATACTGCTGGTGACAGTTCGTTCCAGAGTTTTACAGTGCGCGGCAGAAAGTTACGCGAAAAACGCACTGTGGAAGACTGCCACTCATCAAGGTGATGAGGATGGTATGTTTTTCGCGTGGGACGATGGCGAAAAGTTGCCGGTGGTATGATTCCGAACAATTCCTCAGAGCACTCCCCGTGATACAACCGATAGAGGATGCAGAGTGAAGCTACATCTCGGCGTAATTCCAAGGGGTCCAAGCTGTTTGAAACACTATGGCAGTCAACAATTCGAGCGGCCCTTCGTTGGATACGATTCAGAGGGAGCAGTTGGTATTTAGGCGCCCCTGCCCAGAGATGAGAACAATATTCCATATGAGGCCGAACCTGCGCCTTGTAGAGTTGTAAGCGTTGGTCCGGACTGAAGTACTGTCTCGCTCTGTTAAGAACACCAAGTTTCTTCGAGGCTAATTTGGCCTTACCCTCTAGATGATATCGGAACTGGACTTCGCTCGATATGTTGACGCCAAGTATCTCAATGCTAGGGGAGATGGTTAAAGATGTGCCCTCGAAACGAGGATATACGACCATTGGTGACTTTTTAGTGGTGAACGCGCAGACGTGTGTCTTGGCGGGGTTGAATTGGACCAAATTACGTCTACCCCATTCAGAGACCTTCTCCAATGAATTCTCCACCTTAGACAAAAGTTCGTTTCGACTCTCAGTGACATTTTGCCGAGAAATATTGGGGGAGCCGGTATATACAGCATCACCTGTACTATCATCCGCATAGCAATGAATGCCGTTGGTCTGTAACATGTCATTGATATGCAGTATGAATAGAGTAGGCGATAGCACACAGCCCTGAGGGACACCAGCATCCCGAGCATTCGCCGTCAACTACGACCTTATATCTTCTGTCTGCTAAGAAACTAGTGACCCACTTACATAATTTCTCGGGCAGCCCGTATGATGGAAGCTTTGATAGCAGCGCTTTATGCCAAACCCGATCAAAGCCCTTCGCAATGTCCAAACTAACAGCCAATGCCTCTCCCTTCGACTCAATTGCCTGAGCCCAACGATGAGTCAAGTACGCCAAGAGATCACCAGCCGAGCGACCCTTACGGAACCCGTATTGTTTGTCGCTTAGTAATCCCTGGCCGTCCAAGTATCGAAGAAGCTGGCTATTGATAATGGATTACATTATCTTCGAGAAGAGAGAGGTTATAGCGATTGGTCTGTAGTTGGAAGGATTTGAGCGATCACCTTTTTTGGGGATCGGGTGCACCAAGGCTGCCTTCCAGGAAGCCGGGACGATGCCAGTGGAATAGGAGAGCCGAAAAAGACGCGTCAAGACCGGAGCCAACTCTGGAGCACACTTTTTCAACACAATAGGCGGGATTCCGTCAGGCCCACTCGACTTTTGGATATCAAGGGAACAGAGGGCTTTACGCACTGAGCGCTGATGAAACCGAATATCCGACATGATGCTCGTGCATCGCGGTATGGTCGGCGGTTTCTGCCCCCCGTCATCCAGGGTCGAGTTTGACGCAAAGAGCTTGCCCAGAAGATCGGCTTTGTCTTTTGCGTCCTGGGCCAACGACCCATTTCCTACGTGTAGGGATGGTAGGGTTGGCTTGCAGAAATTTCCTTCAATAGCTTTGGCCAGAGACCAGAATGCACGGGTTCCCGAGGGGAGGCGCTCAAGTCTCTTGCCAATTCTATTGATGTGCTGTTGCTTTGCCCGAGTAATATCTTTCTTGAGGGACCTAGAGGCAAGGTTGTACTCCTTTTTATACGTGCTGGTATTTAAATCCCGAGCAGACACTGCGTTGGCCCAGGATTGGTAAGCCTCCTGCTTCCGGCGAGAAGCTTTTTTGGGGGATGAACCAAACCAGGGACGAAATCTGCCGCCAGTTGGCACTACAGAGGACGGAATGAAAAGTTCCATCCCCAGAATCACCACATCGGTAACAGAGTTGGCAGTGTTGTCGGGATCATCCGGCGAGAAGCACACGTGCCCCCAAGGATAGGATGCAAAAAACGACCGCATCCCATCCCAGTCCGCTGACTTGTAGTGCCACACACGACGGTATTTAACAGCACGCTGTCTTAACACCGTCGTAAGTGGCACAGAACTCCTAACAAGGCAATGATCCGAAGAACCAAGTGGTGCGGTTACGGATATTTGGTAGCCGTCAGGATTTGAAGTCAGCAGGAGGTCCAACAAGGAAGGATTTTGACTATCCACATCTGGGATTCGCGTAGGCGTAGTAACCAGTTGTGTCAAGTCGTTCGCAAGGGCAAAGTTGCAGACAGATCTCCCCGCATGATCAGTTTTACTGGAATTGAGCCAGTCGGCGTGGTGGGCATTAAAGTCGCCAAGTATTATGATCTCTGCGGATGGGATCTGTTGCTGCACAAAATCTGAAGCAGCTTGCAGGTGCTCCAAGAGTCGGTCCGTCTCGGGGTCACCACTATGGGACCTATATATACGCACGCACGCATAGACGCGAGGGTGGTCGTCGCAATCTATGCGGAACCATAAGGTGGACAGGTCCATGACCTCAAGATTGCTGAGGCGGCGAGAGCTGATATCATCTCTGAGATACACACACACTCCAGCTTTGGGTAAAAAGGAGTGCTTGAGATAATACCCAGGGTGGGAAAGGTACGATGTGTCACTCGGAGATGATATCTGCGTCTCGGTTAAAAAGAGCAAAGCCGGCTTTGCCGTCTCTAGGTGGTAATGGACGGCATTAAGGTTGGAGTGTAATCCCCTGATATTACAAAAGTCCATGTTTAATATCGAGGGGGGTGCCTTTGTGTGTTTGCTCTTGCCCCGAGCAGATTGGAGCGCAGTTTTGCCCTCCCCAGAATACGAGGGGCAGCCTGGACGTCCACGTTCAGTTCCAGGGGTTCCTGAGCATGGACGTCCAGAGGGATTCTCCAACGCAGTTGGTACCCTCCTGGGGTAACAAATTGCTTTTCAACTGCGGCATTTCTAGGGGGGTAGGGGATTGGGCCTCCGGTAAACTCACTCACTCGGCGAAACACAGCGCAAGCGCTGTTTCACGCCGGTTTTCTGTGAGGCCGTGGTATTTCTCCGGTCGAGCCGGCCCATTCGTGCCGAAGCATGGCTCTCCCACGGCATTTCTAAATTTTTATTAAATTGACAGAGTTCAATTGCGTGAGACGTCATGCAAATCTGTCAATTCAATACAAATTTAGAAAGGCATCTACGCGTCGCGTTTCGGTCTGAATTGACCCTTATAGTTAAACTGAGTAAATTCATAACTAAGGAAACACATGCATTAGCAAAAATGGACCGGCTTGTTTACTTTTTAATAAAAATACCGAATGATGCTTACCTTGGCACCATGTGGGAAATCGAACAGATAGTTCATAATCTTGTCTGTGAAGTTGTAATCGCTGTTGGTCAGTATGAACAGTTTAGATCCGCTCTCTCGTATCCTAGATATAAACATGGGGAGCCTCTCATCCTTCTTCAGGTACAAGTCCAAATTCTCTATGGTCTTGGATTTGAGGTCCCCGTGTATGTGTACATAGTCTACCGCGTTTCGCACATCCTGGAAGATCGATTTGAACGACATCGCCAAGTCTCCGCATCTTACGCCAGTCTTTTCTCTGAAAATATACAATTTTTGTTAGCTAAAAGTTGCTATAAAGTTCTTATTCAGAATTTAAAGCTTTTTAAAACGTAGCGTTTCTTTACACTCACACCCAAGTATCCTACGTACGTAAAAACGCTCGTACGCATGTACGCACGCACTGATGCGTGCACGTTTGCACGTAAACACGCTCTCACGTACGCACGCACGCTCACAAATATAAGACTTATATCTGTCTTATTGGTCAGGATTTAAAACTCTTACCTTGTGTACTGCGGTGAGTTTGTGAAGAAGTCTATTAGGCAAGCTATGAGATAAGTTTCAGGTAAGTTGAACAGCGTGTTCAACACGTATACTCTTGATTCGTCTAATGTTAAAAACTTGTTTGGGTATAATTCATATACTTGTGAGCTGAAACAATAAACAAAATGTTTTAGTTATAGTGCCGATATAATTTATAAAAAGATTTTAAGACTTGGGTTAGGATCTACTATAAGGCCGCGTTTCCACTGACGCGGAGCGGAGCGGAGCTTAGCGGTGCCGAATTGACCAATCACCATGCTCGAAATCTTCGCTCCGCTTCGCTGTCATTCCGCTGGAATAGCACGATTGGTCAATTCGGGCACCGCTAAGCTCCGCTCCGCTTCGGTGAAAACACACCCTTAAACAATCTTGTTACTGCTTATAAAACGCAAAAATTAGCTATGCACCTGTTTCCATAGAGTTTACTTAAAACGAGGTGCCTGGTTAACTTCTTCGTGTTATGCTTCATAACGAGAAACAAACAAAACATGCTTATCTGACTCATAAGCATTAGGCCCTAAAAGTAGTTAACTTTTAAAAATTATTTCTAGCAGCAGCTAGTTAAAAGTTTCTAAAAATTGCAAAAATACCTACTGAAAGAAAATACTCACTGTTTTAAAAATTCAAATCCATGTACACATACTAAAATATTTCCATACGCGTCTACTTTTAATAAGTTACCGTATAATGTGTCGAACCACAGCCCTCTGAAACAAAATAAAACATTTATTACATACTAAAACAAAACCTTACTCAACATTAAATTATTATTGCAATAAATAAACTTTATTCGTAAATATTAGGCAGTAGGCACACAAAAGAACTTTGAGGCTTTGTTCTAATTTCTTAGAAGGTCCTGCCGCCTGCGTCTTACATTTTGAATACATAATGGCGATTGTAAATCATAATATAATATATTATTAATTACGTAACATTGTGCAATAATTCACACCCGTTTCGTTGAGTGTTATTGACAAAACAAAGAGTTGTGACCTTAATGAAGGCAAACCAAAACCTTTACTAAGATTCGCACTATCAAAATATGAATTGTTGTATTATGCGAATATTTTTTCGAGGCTTAAAACAGGCACAAGTCCTTCTAAAGCCATCAATAGCCGAAACCTAATAGTAAACTAGATGATTCTCGTAACTCCGTTGCGCTAAAACTCGTTTATCGCGTGGGAACTGTACATTTTTCCGGGATAAAAAGTATCCTATGTCCTTTCTCGGGACTCAAAGTAGCTCCATACCAAATTTCAGCAAAATCGGTTCAGCAGTTTGGACGTGTATAGGTAACAGACAGACAGACAGACTTTCGCATTTACAATATTATTATGGAAGTATGGATGAGAAAGGTGCACCGCAAAAAATGCATAACTGCGGAAGTCATAAACTTAACATTGTACACACTGTGATTGTTAATGTTTTTTGTGTATTACGAGGGCTGCTATTTATGTATCCGGAATTAAAAAAAGAAACAAACATATATCATTTAATATGGTTTTATTGCTTTTCAAAATATTCGCCGCGATGATCGACACACTTTTGCATACGCTGGAACCAATTTTCATAGCACTTTTTCCATTCTGATTGAGGTATCTCCAAAACGTGCATTTTGAACGCATCAACAGCCTCTTCGCGGCTCGAAAAACGTTGACCACGTAATTTGTTCTTCGCGTATGGAAATAAAAAGAAATCGTTAGGTGCCAAATCAGGGCTGTACGGCGGATGACCAGTCAATTCGATCTTTTGACCCTCCAAAAACTGAGTTGTTTCAGCTGAGGTGTGACAGCTAGCATTGTCGTGATGTAATATGATTCTGCGTTGTCGGTTGTCCTTTCTAATTTCTTCAAAGACTTCTGGTAAACAAATGGTCGTATACCATTCAGAATTAACCGTTTTACGATTCTCTAATGGCACTGTAGCCACATGTCCATTAATTCCAAAAAAACAGGCGACCATTTGCTTCAAAGTACTTTTTGCACGAGTAACTTTTGTTGGTTTCGGCTCATCTTGGAACACCCACACCGTTGACTGTTGTTTAGTTTCGGGGTCATATGCATAGATCCAAGATTCATCACCTGTGTAGATATTATAAACGGCTTTTGACGTACCACGGTTGTATTTTTTTATCATTTTTTTGCACCAATCGACACGAGCCCGTTTTTGATCGATTGTCAAGTTGTGCGGAATCCAACGCGAACATATTTTTTTACAGCCAAATGTTCGTGTAATATCTTATGTATGCTCGTCATACTTATGCCTAAGGATGCCTCTATCTCGCGATATGTAACATGACGATCACGCATTATTAGTTCCCGCACAGCATCTATATTTTGTGGGACAACAGCTGTTTTTGGGCGACCTTCTTTATTTTCATCCGTGAGCATAGACCGCCCACGATTAAACTCACTGTACCAGTGATAAACAGTGGTTTTTGATGGTGCTTCATCTCCAAAAGTTGCGGTGAGTTGAATAAAGCACTGTTGTTGATTTAGCCCACGCCGAAAATCGTAGTAAATCATTGCACGAAAATGTTCACGCGTTAAATCCATGGCAAATGAAGACACGCAATTTTCAAAATGACGCCACAATGGAAAAATAATTGACAGTCACATGAAACAAAATGTATTCTTCAACCAAAGAGTTCTATTTTTAAATGTTGTAATTACTTTTTACATATTGTTCTTGTAAGTGGCCAGTTCCGGATACATAAGTAGCAGCCCTCGTATGGGCTATGGCTATAGTAGCTATATATGTACATGTAACATGAGTATCTGCCTAACACAATAATACGAGTATGTATGCTAAGTCTTATTATTATTTTAATGAAACATAAAATCAAGAAACTCTAGAATGACGAAATTATTCATCAAACACAATGTGACATACATGAATATTGAATAATAATAGTGGAACTCTATCATCTATATTCTATGCCTTCATGGTCCAATAGTTGGAGCTCTGGATCGTGACCAGGCTCAAGGAGATCATGTAAAATTCCACTATTTAACGATCGTAGTACCTATTCCTTGAGTGTCCTTGTTTCGAAATTCGAGAACATTCTAATTTCTACTGAATAAGGGCTCTTACCATTACCCTATTGGTAACTACTTGTCTGAACTTAGTTTCATATGAGGATATCAATTACAGGCATAGAGTTTCCATTTACTGCCCCAAAAAATTCTCTGAGATACTTGACAAGGACACAAAATATTGCTGTCGCGTTCCTGTGCCTGTTGAACAGGATAGCAATATATGCTCGAGTAAAGGTACTAGTTGGAAGCCGGCTACATGAAGCGGCAGCAGATGACGTGTCGTCGCGACACTAGTGGTTTCTATGCATTTCTATGAAAAGTGTCGCTAGCTTCGTGTCGCTAGCTGCGGAGGGTATTTCATAGAAATACATAGAAACCAGTAGTGACGCGACGACAAGTAGTCTGCGGTTGCTTCATGTCGCCCGCTGCCAACCGGCACCTTTTAAAAGAGACAAGCAGAGATAAGTCAATGTACGAATTTTTAACAGCTTTGGCCTTTGCGACTGCTTTAGTAGGTACAGACAAAATAAAAACAAAACTTACCTGACAGGGAACGATGGGTCATATTCGAATGTTAATATTTCCTTGGGGTAGCCCTTGTGTACCAGTCTTTCTTTGGTCAAATTAAATCCTAAAGTTTCGTACTGCGGCGATTTGTACTCTGAAAATAAATAGACCTTGAATTGGAGAAAGAAAGGTTATCGGGCAACGTGACTTCGAAGCGGTGTCAAAATGTTGATAGCTAATCAATAAGGCGTAACAATATTTTTAACAAAACGTGCAAGCAACAATAACTTTAGTGTGATGACTGATGACCGTACACGTGATTGTTGATTATAAGAAATAATAACATCATAATAAAGGTATTTGTTTTCTGCATATTTCTGTAAATTTATTAAACGCTATGAATGTATTCAGTTTATATGAATCTTGGTTGAGTCGTAATTTTAATAGAGTTTTTGTTAATTTTTTATTCATACATAATGTTTTAGTCATCCCTATTTACTTTCATATTAATGAAAGATAGGGCACAAGACTTGAACACCTAGCTCTAGCAGATCTTGGTAAAATAAGTATGTACTTGAAGTGCAAAGACTATCTAACTAGAATACTACTGCTTACCAGCTAATGTGTAGTCCATATCAAATCCATAGAACTTAACATTTTCGAGATGGAGTGATCTGTTGACGAAGATTCTGAAACAAAATAAAATAACTTTAATAAAGAAACTGTCAAAACCTCAAAACATGACTTTTTAAGAGTTTAATCCTACGAATAATAAAAACTAAGGAAGAGTAACTCCGTCAAAAAAAGTGCACCAAAAGGCTACACAAAATGTGACCCGAATATGTATTCGGGTCACATTTTGTGTGCATAAATGTGCATGTGCACATTTATGCATGTGTTCGGTACACATTTTTCGTGTATATATATACTCGAGCGACATTCAACCAGGTTGACATGATAATTATTATTGTCAACGGCTTTGTTTCATAACTTTGACAATGACAATAACCGCGCAGGCTGTCGTCCGGCGCGCAATATTATGATACGTTACCTGGGATACGACCTTGGCGAAAATCTGAATTGTCATATTTTAGTTTGCGAAAAGGTGCCAAATTTAAAACGGTTGAAGTATCGGAGTTATGTTTCCTTAGTTTTTATTATTCGTAGGTTTAATCACTCTTATCACAGAGTCGGAGCAGAAATTAAGTGTTGCTTGTATTTAGTATACGATTGATAACAGAGGAATTGTTGTTGCATTCAAATCAAGGGCTTCCGTTGTGACTTGTGGTGTGTACAGAATTTCTTAGAACTATTTCTTATCATAAGGATTCCTCGAAGTAGTGATGATCATTAATACGACAGGATATTGATAATGTAGCCACTAACCGTAGTATAACAATTATTTTTTATCTATTTCACATTTATGTAAAATAGGTAGATAAGGCTGAATGTTTATACATGAGAGGTCCTAATAAACACTGCATAAAAAAATCAACAAATATTGCAAGCTAACAACCCACAAACTTATTGATTTAAAAAATGAATAAAGCAGCGGTCAGGTGCCCTAAAATAACATTTTTTTATAATAACCGTAAAAACAAATATCGGATGCAGCTGCCTAGCTGATCAAATTAACTTTATACCGCTATAAAACTATGATAATGTTTATAGCAACCATAACTTTTTATCATACAGTCGTCAATATCGAAAAATATACAACCACTATCACTTACTCTTAGTTTTCGTCAAAATATCTCCTGATAAATAGGTACCACATGGCATGACATGGCATAATGGACAAATCTATCTCGCGAGCGAATGATAGAGATTAGGCTGAATTTAATCTACGTGTTCTCTGATCCGACTATATGTAGATGAAGGTACACAATGAATAGAATATAGATTTGTCCATTATGCTTTTTTTATGCTTGTTTCATAGAACAAATACTCGTAGAAGTATAGTAGGCTGAACGCGATCGAAACATTATTTTCAAATTTCACGTATAAGTGCCAACCCACACGTACCACAACCACACGACATCGCAACGACAAAATGTCGTCGAGCAGTGGTTACGTGTGAACTCAGAACTGTGAATGGTGTCGCTGCAGCATTTTGTGGTTGCGTTGTGGTACCGACAAAATGCCGACGTGGTAACGTTGTCGCCAGTGGTTGCGATGTGGTTACGTACGAAAGTCAATGAAACGGAGGGGGGGAAGAGCGCGGGCGGATCGACGCAACGTTGTGGTTGCGATGTGGTTGCGATGTGGTCGGCCGTGGTTGCGTCAAGTTATCTGACAAGTGGTCGACAACGACTGCAAAATGTGGTACGTGTGAATGGTCCAGTTCATTTACAATACGAAATATACGCCCGACCACGTCGTGTGTTTGTCGTGTGGTTGTGGTTGTCGTGTGGTTGTGGTACGTGTGGGTTGGCCCTAAGAGACAATAATTATTAGCGATATGTGAATGGCCGAATCTCTACGTGTTCAGTGACCGGACTATACAAAATATTTAAAACATAAATAAAATATAAATCTATTACAATTACAACAGCATCCGAATTTCTCCATGTAGCTAACAAAAGAGACGCATTCAAAGAATAAATTTGCAGCAAAATGCCAAGTAGCTGTAAGAGTTTCGGTATTAGCTCTCTCTATCGAGATACAGTTTGGGATTACGTCAACATTACGTATATATTCTGGTTTCTCTTGTCCATGCATACCGAAAGATAACACCGGCATAGAAAGGGAACAGAAATATTATGTAAATACAATCTGCTCTGACCCCAATGCATTAAGTAGGCGAGCAAATTGTTCGAATTGTCATCACTCATCATCAACAGTGAAAAAGGCTAAAAAATGATTCTGATTAAGGACAGTGCTAACGAAAGGAAAGAAAGGTTTTATACGCAAAAAGAACGAAAACAAAAATTTTGAAAGAAAAACTCCTAGAAATACTTTGAGGTGATCTAAAACTTAACCACAATGAATGAATGAAAATCCTTTATTGCACCAAAACAACCATGACATATTACAGAACTTATGAACTATTGAGTAAAAAGTACAAAAGGTGGTCTTATCGCTACAAGCGATTTCTTCCAGACAACCTATATAATAATTATAATATTATAGTAACAGTAGTAATAGATGGTAGGTGACTACATAGACAGCTAAGAGTGATTTACACAATTAAAGTGATACTAAGCCTAGTATGATCTCCGCAAAAAATACAAGTAACCTTCAAATAATAGAGCTTATTCGAATGTTTGGAGGGCGTGCCTGCTAGTCATTATTATTCCAAATTGGCGCCTTGAGAACGAAATATTGGTTCGTGGAATTTGTTCTGGGGCTAGAGAGGCACGAATATAAATAAAAGTTATTAAAATGTTGAATATAAATATTGAAGAAGAGCGACAAGCTAATAACTGTAAGCACGTGAAAATTAACGTGCAATTTGTAGGTGCTCTTGAAATAAAGTTTATTTATAAATACCCGTGCAACCTATACCAAAGTCACCGAATCCGCACAATAATTGAAGACATGAGTGGAAGAATCGAACAAGTAACATTTCGAAACATACATACAATAACTAATTTTTTCCCTTATTACTTTCATAAAACTTGTAACTTACCTACGTCATAACCTAGCTAATATATCTGGCTTCACATATAATCTACAGTTTTTCTATTTCAAATTATTTTTCCGGCCCTAAAGCCTCCATTTAAGCAAAAAAACGGGAAGTTTTTTTCATGTTACTTACCTTATTCTTCCACTCACGTCTTGAATTATCAAATAAACAATCTCACGCTGAAAATAAACTTCGTCTTCTGTGGGTGTAACAGGTAGATTAATATACCCAAAGCTGACACATAGACACACGTTTGGATCAAACAACTGCGTCCTGTATTGGTCTGCATATCGAAGCCAATATAATGTCACCCGTGATTTATTCATCTTCATAATATAAACGTGGTAATCAAAGTGTATAAAATTGTTTCATAAAATCAGAGTAATCTTCTCTATCTAGTCGTATATTATGAAGAAACTAGAGAAGCGAATTTCCTGCGTAAACATAAGTTATTTCAGTTAAGGTTCCTTTTGATTACATTAATATTATTTATAATTTATATTATACTTCAAAACATTTATAATTTAAATGCGTGAAGTTTATCGGAACGGAACGATTTTGGAACATGGAAAATTTTACTCAGAAATCGTAAAAGAAGTTTAATTTTCGTGTAACTAATAGTTACATTTTTTACCATAATAATTCTAATAACAACGAGTAAACGAGTAAAGAGTTACATGTTTAATAGTATAGAGTAGGTATAAAAGTAACACAACAGGGCAGGCGGTTAGAGCTGATTTAGAGAGTGAAATAACTGGCAAGTTCCGTGTTGGATCCATCATTGTCAGAGCCTAGCGTGGTATTCGTGATAACCCACACTTACACGGCCAATTTACCACCTTTATTGGCTGAACTTCGTGATAGTATCGAAGCTAAACACGGACTAAGAAAACATAAAACACAATCAGCAGAAAATTGTAGAGTTCGTGATGAGAAACCGCTACTAAAACTGGACGAATCTACGCCTTATCTTATTGCGGAGATAGCCATGATTCAAAAGATACGACATTAAAAGACAATCTTAAGGAGTACAAATTGTTAAATTGTAAACGTAGAAAAAAAAACTAATAAGTTTTAAGACAGAAACATTAAAATTAGCTGATTGCTAACACAAACGTAGGTCACCTCATAAGCATTGATAAGGAAAACATTTCTCACTTGTTAATTCGAGCAGCATATTTGTTGTGATCGGATCATTAATATTAATGCCATTGACACTCAACAACGCCATGCATTCCAGCGATCTGAAAATAATCACAACAGCGCACCTCACAGGTAGTACGCTATTTAAAGATCGCACTGCGTTTTACGTTTGCGTTAATGAACTTACTCATTGTGACAAAGACTTACAGAAGGGTATTTTATCTCTAAAGTATGCTGGTTGTTGTTTAGTCATAGTCCGGGTAAAGGTAAAGAAACTAAACTATGACACCATAAGCACACTGACTCCGCGAATTATGGAAAAGATAAAACAAGATGCAAAAACCCATTTTTGTCTGGCGTGTGGAATAGATCTGTCAGCTTTTACGTCCGCAGCATCGCTGTATTAAAAGTGCAGCAACTCGACATGAATTACGATATAAAATAACTGGGACAATGACAAGAATTGGTAATTCAATTACGCCTTTCCTCGAGCAAGAGCGTCTAATTTTTCCTTATGAGTTATGTATGACAAGCTTCCTCAGATGACATTACCAGTTAAAGAAGATGAGAATTCAGCTACTGAATAATTAATTAATTTTATCATTTATTGCAGCAATTGTTAAGAGTTCAGATTTAATCTACGGAAATTAACATCTGGATTTTTAATTCCCTTTGAATTCAAATTCACTTGATACTCGAGTGTGAGAAAAGCCCTTAAAATTATAAGGACCCTTCACCCTTTGTTAATTTAACTTTCAAAAGTTAGTCATTCAGCATTCCCCTTTCCAGCTTACACTATATATATTATAGTTGTCTGTACCTATAGGTACAGACAACTAACTACAAAATTGGCAATAACAAACATAACAAAAACAAAATAAGAATTTATACCTACTTGAGTGTGAGAAAAGCCTATAAAATTATAAGGATCCTTTGTTTTTTCAACTTTAAAAAGTTAGTCATTCCCCTTTCCATCTGATACTATACAGACAACTCACTACAAAATTGACATTGGTAAACAAAAAGAAGAACGTAATAATTATAGAGTCAAAAAACTTGTTTTAGAAGTCGTAGACTTCTTTTATTTGCAGGCTACAATTTAATGTTAATGTGAGTACTACGTTACCTACTATATGATCTAGGTTTATTCGAACTTACTCGTTCGGTGCAGCTGTGTATCTATCTCCCGTTCCATAGGAAGACCCGTTGGGCACAGAGGCTGCAGCATCAGTGGATCCATTGGCCATAATCTCGTGATAACGCATGTCACAGAATCACAAAACAGATACACTAAATTCTATATTCGAGTCTTAAGAGACACAAAGAGGTTCAATATTCAAAACAGTTAAATGGCGATTTGCGATCCCCTACCGAAACACTGGTAGTAAATTGCAGGAAGTTTTGAGCGAATATCCTTGACACTCAGACTATCGTTACAATAGACTGATATAGACAGAGTTTTTGTTTAACCACACGTTAAACTGGTTTGAACCTATTAAACTATGTATTTGTAATAAGACTATTAAGTGACCACATTAATTACAATTAAAAATCTATTGACTATTGTACACTTGACGTACTATTAAAATATTAAAAATAACTTCTTGTATCAACCGGCAAACAAAATAAGAAATACACGAGGCGTGTTTAGCTGAATAGCGTAAACAAGTTTTATGTGTTAAAATAAATTGGTATGTTGATATAAATAATATTTCGTAGAACAAAGTACAAGACAAAGGAAATCGTATAGGTAATATTATATTATGATCGGTCGTAAGGCGGAAATCTGATGGGCCATGACTCAAAAGATAAACAGAATATTTAGGAGCGGAATTTTGGGCAACAGAACCGAAGGTCGAGCCAAAAATCGTGAAAGAAACTGTAAGTCACTTAGTAACAATTAAGATTCCTAATTAAAAAGACATTTAGATTTTTTACAGAAATAAACGCGATATATCGAACGCAGTATGTTATTGCCAAGGATATTCCACTTTCGATTCGATACACAATATTGTTTACAAACATTCACACTTCACTTCATTAAACAGGTCAATTTTATTATTTTCCAGGACAAAAATCACGGATTTACTAATTAATTGTACGAGAGATTACGATAAGGTTTGATAATCACGATAATATAACAAACGTAGTCATTCGTTAGACACGCCGTGTGGACTAACAAGTGTAGTTGACGCAACTGGAGTCTACAGTCGCAGTCGACAGTCGACACACTCATTCACCGACTCATACCCCCCACAACTTAACTCGCCGCTGCTGACAGCTGATTCACTTCCTAACAATACAACTAACAACTGCAGTCTGTGTACGTTGCTGATAAATTAATCGTGGTATAACAGTTTTAAACTTTTGTCGAATTTTAGTTTCATTGACGTGTTTGAATATCAAGCCAGTGTTTGTATTTCCTCGTGGGTATTGATAAGGCTTCAGGTATACTACTGACGGGAAATGTTCCCCTGCTGCTCGAGACTCACTCTCACCATAATTATGGAGAAGATATTATGTGCCTTGAAATACACACTTCTTTTTATATTATTTCTAGATCGGATTTGAACTAAAATCTACGAAAAAAAGAACTGCTAAAAACTATGGGCAAATTATAGTGTATGCTTGAACTAATCTATGTACAAATTTTGGAAGCTTAAATCACTCTCCTCTCTTGGCAAAGAATCCCTGTTTTTATAGAGGTCTTTTTGATTAAGTAATTATTCTGTGTTATAAAAGTTGACCAATCGTGTTATGCTATGACCTATGGGTAATTCAAAGAATGTGAGATGATGTGATGAATACTGACAATGAACTTTAATTTCTTAGCTTTAGTCATTGTTGAGAAAAATCGATATCGCTGCAGCCAAATTATCAAGGCGTCACCTTAAGGTGAGAGTTATAAAAGGGACAGACTTCTTGTTGCTTACACTGTTGTAAAGTCTATGGCAAATGTTATTAATTACCCACTGGCCACTGTTCTTAAGACTAGAGCGAAAGGCGTTAATTAAAACCCAAAAGAATTTTTGAGAGTTATAATAATATTATGTAAACGATTTTAATCAGCTCCCCTAGCTAGCCAGTAAACAGTTCGCCACGCGATATTGGAGGAGATGTCAAGGACGAGACACAATCTCACGCTTATCGCGTGAACTGCGCTGTGGAACTATTCAATAATCAAAATTATCCAAACTTTTGTGCAAGTTAAAGTGGTGGTGATTGAGGCGTATTAAGGTGGTGATGTGCCGTGTGAGGGACTTTAGGGAAATAGAAAAGTTTATTTACACTCCGAAATAAAACTGATTCTCCAAGGAGACGGGGGAATATTTTTGAAAACTCTACAATGTACACTTTACAGGGACGACATTACCCAAGATCTCTTGTGAATGTAAAGTTACTTTACGAATTACTATTAAACAAGTGTGGAACCTTTCCGGGATGAGGTCTCTACTATACCATTAGGCCAGAAAGGTTTCGTTATTGGAATCGAGCACTGAGCTCCAACGTTTCAGTAATTTATGCCTTTTGACTGGTAGACCAAACGGGCAAAGTATTTGAGACCAAAGTAATTTGGGAAGACTTTTCTCATCCAAATAATTTTATATTAATAGGTTTTGCATCGTATTTGCCCGCGCTTGTAGGAGTGTAAATGAATGTTAGAACAGAGCGTATTACCGTCATTTTATCTATTACGCCAACCGGCAACGGCGTCATGGTTGTCAAGCGTCTGTTGATTGTTGTATCATCATCAATCTTATCTTTCGTTACCAACCGCATTATGTAATTTACATTATTTAAATTAAACTCGTAACACATCGTTACTAATATGTCGGCATTTTCCTCCTTTGATATTTGTCAGCTATTGGTACATTAGTTATTATCCATAATAACCTTTGGTAAAAATGAAATACGCCGATGCTGATATTATATGCAAACAGAAAGATAAGATAGTCGAACAAATACGTATCATAAGCAAGATGGAATTGAATCATTGTTACTAGGTAAATATACCTACTGTATATTATTAAGTTGAAAAAGAGGGACTTTCTCAATTTTTTCCGTCTAGACTCTAGGCCCTACGGCCTAGGCCAACAATGCTAAAAAATCATAGGTACCAAATAATCATACTCCAAAAAGGCTTTTACCTGTGCTGAATGTCTCTTTTGTCCAGCCAGGTGCTTTGATTCATCGCGAGGGACTCTGCAAAGCTGTCTAGCTCCAACTCGGACCTGTCGGTTCGGAGCGGTTTGTCGATGCCCACCACAGACTTGTCGGGAATCTCTACCGTCTCGCCTCCCGATATAAACGTTACTACGGGCTTACGTTTCGAGGAAGAATTCGCCCGCGCCCGCAGATCTTGCGGCGTAACGGACGGCGACAGGGGGTAAGCTACTTCGAACGCGTCCGGCATTTCGTACCGAATATAACAGTGAACCAAATATAACAACAGTCGAACTACAACTGAACCAGTCGCAAATAACATGTCAATCTGACGCTCGTGATAACTTTTGACCTTCTTATCGTTATTCTGATGTAAATATTTCATCCATTTATCATTATTTTTAAAATTCCAAATGTTATTTGCTTCGTTAGTCTAATCGTAAACCTACGTCATAAATGGTCGCGGAAAATATTTATTTATAGGTATGGTACTGATAGCCTGTGGAACAAATCTGTTTGCTACAGTTGCAGCACACATAACAATCTCTTCGAGGTTTAAGACACTGTTGATTAGTATTATAAGAGTAGTATAATAATATAAAAAAGACGGGCTGCACTCCGGGAGTGCCGGCAGAAGTGAAAACTTGATTATTAACGTTGTGCATTTTTTTTAACCCATTTTTTGTGAAAATCGATTATTAAAAAATCGTTTTTTTTAATTAATCGAAACCCTTACAATCGATTAGACTTTTAATACATTTTTTATGATAGTCGATTTTTAAAAAATCGTTTTTTTTTTTATTAATCGAAACCCTTACAATTCGAGTTCGAGTTCGAGTTTTCGAGTTCGAGTTCGAGTTCGAGTTCGAGTTCGACACAAAACACTACTCTCCAACCGTCTTACGGTTTTTCTATGGTTTTTCGATCAACACGAAAATCTGACGCGAGTTTCACAGTTTTTACCCATTCCACGCAGTGCTCAACGCCGCTAAAGAAGTTTTCACTTCAAAAAAATTCCATTAAGGTAAATAAATAAAAATAATTGATAACAAGTTATCTCGTATTTAACATTATGACTCTATAAATTGTTATGCACGCTAAGAGCATAATTTAACAGATACCATTTTTTAAATATTCCAAAAATTTTAGGGTTTGTCTTGTTCATAGCATTACCAAAAGAAAGGTTCAAAATTAAAAAAAAAAAACCTCTTTATAAAAACATCTGCTAAATAAAATTGATGTTGCCCATGATCACATGGTCGCTAAAGACAATCACGCAGGAACTGCACAATAGGGATGATGACAAGGTCAAAGATTAGCGAATTTTGTTAATAAAATAAAGAAATCACGGTAAAAAATAAGTGTTCCCAAAATTTCAGCTCGATAGCATTTGTATTTTTTTTGTAATGCGCCTTCAAAGTTGGATAATCAAGTCGAATTTTTTTTCAATTAAATTTCTTAATATTTGTATACCATTCGATAACTTATGCAATTAAAAGCAACTTTTAATAAGAAACCACTTTCGTAAACGCAATATTTAATATACCTATCGAACAAAGTTCTCTCCCAATCCGTACAAACTACGAAAGAGTGACGTCAGTCTTTCGTATGCAGAGGCAGCGTAAGGTGTGGGCAGTGTGGGCGACCGCCCACGGCCTCGCGGTCTAAGGGGCCTCGCGCCTCATTTTTTTAGGATTTGCGAGTTAAGATACTCAAATATTCATAAATAAAAAGTTTTATGAATAAAAACTTCAGTAGGCATCAATAAATTCTTTCTCTCAACAAATCCGTCCTCTTGCGTCATCCATCAGGGGGCCTCGCAAAATTAATTTTAGGGGGCCTCACAAGATACACCTTGCCCACATAAAATTTAGGTCTTGCCCCGCCACTGTTCGTATGCCCTTTGTATGGAGCGTTTCGGGCGGGTCTATTTTATGAGATGTTTGAATTATCCTATCTTGGTGAATTTTTAAGCTATCAGAGTCATTCTTTCAGCGATGTTTCTATTTTTTTAAGGGTCTTTCAATTACCAATTAGAAAAAAAATTAGTCATCAAGCCTATTTGCTGTGGTCAAAAGGGAAGCTTATAATATGTCCTTCCCACGCTTCCCAAATTTTATGAAATTAATACAGTGCTTTTGAAGCCTATATGAAACAAATAACAGATAAATGAAATTCTTGATAACAAAGGTAATAAAATTATTGTTTAACATGATGTGCACTTGACAATAAAATATTTTTTCTCCAAAAATGTTAAAGTATAAGCCTATGCATTAGAAATATTTTCAAAATGAAATCAAACACTTACCTATGATCAGCCCTCCTGTAATACTTTTTAGAGGACAGGTTTTCTGCAGCTGCTCCATCTTTACTAGTGATATCCATAATTTGGAATATTTCACTCTCAGACTTTTTTCTTGAAATGTAGGTTTTGTATACTTGATATTTCCAATATTTTGGCAAATTACTCAATTGTTTAATCATACAAGACAAATAAATTTGTTATATATGACCTGAAATAACATTTTTAGTCTAGATAAATAAGAAAAAAATATTTAACAGCATCAGTACATAAAGTCAGTAAAGTGAAACTTAACATAAAGTACTGATTACATTGAGAACTACAACATTATAAACAGTTTCAATATTCATTTTTGTTAAAAAATTATCTATTTTTATCAAAAAATCACGACGGCTTAAAATAAAGCAATGAGTCAATGGCAAATATTGATCTTTAGAAAACCTATTCCATGCTTCGTTAAAATTAACAAATCGTATAGCAAATAACTACTAAGATGAGTTCTATCTATAAATACAAAATATATAAAAGAGTACTAACCAGGTAATGGAAATTTGTGTGAAATTTGTAATGGATATATTACTTTAACAAAAATTCAAATCAAATGTTTTTGAGCAGTTGTTTTGCATCTCAAACTAAAATGTCAATGTCAATTTTTTTTATTTTTTTTTCTTCTTTTTTGGCAACTTGACACAAAGGATGTGTATGTTGTGCCACAGACAAGGTAAAAAGGTAAGGAATATGGCGGGAAAACCATATTCCTCCTATTATAATTTTCATCATCGTTTTCATGTATCGTCAGGTCTAAAGTCTAGTCAAAGTCTAAGTAAAAGTCAATACAGTCACAAGAGTCAAGTCGGTCGATTCAGTAAAGTGGTAGACGCTTTACTGAAACTTTCGATGGAGTTTTGGAGGGAACACAAAATAGCACGTTTCTGGATATTGCATCACTTTCCTACACTTGTGCATGAACACGAATATCTAATGGTTAATATTCTACCAATATTACACATTAAAAACCCAGTTAACACAATTTTAGGAAAATAATACAAAAACACAACAGCACTCTTTCACATGCCCGCCAAAACTCCCAATGTCAATTGTCAATAGTGATTAGAGATATAGCCATAGGCTATGTTCCGAAACGTACTGCGACCACTGCAGAGTGTGACGTCATTTTAGTATACCGTAAACTACCAGTCATTGGACAGCTAAGGATTTTTTTTACAGAAATAGCTGTAAAACATTAAATACTTCGCATGAAATTTTGACATCCTTATGAATCTTGGACCTAACGTGCTCATGATGGGCGATTTCAATGCGCGTCACCCTTATTGGTATGGTAATACTACTAATCGCAACGGTAATATTCTTTATAACTATCTTCTTAAAAATGATTTTAATCTTTTTGCTCCTCATGATCCTACTCTTGTCCATTACAATGATAAATTTACACCTACCTTGCCGGACCTTTTAATAACTCGTAATGTATTCCATGTTCATGACATCCACACTAAGTCTGCCCTCTCATCAAATCATTTTCCCGTTAAATTTACTATTGATTTTAATATTAGCTATAGCACTAGATTATTATATAATTTTGCCAAGGCTGATTGGTCTAAGTACAAAACCTTACTCAATAACGACATAAATCTTTCTTGTGAAATGCCTAAATCAGAATTAGAAATTGAAAATGCTTTAAGTTCATTTCAATCATCAGTTCTTTTAGCTAGAGATCGTAGTATTCCATTAAAAAATATGTCCAATAAAAATTCTCTCCCCAGGAATATTATACGATTAATTAAACTCAAAAATAGACTTAGGAGACAACACACTCGAATTAATAACAATTATAACGATAGAAAATACATTCGTACACAAATATCTTTATTACAAAATGAAATAAAATATCGCATTAAAAGGTTTAATGACGAACACTGGAATCATAAATGAAATAAAATCGTATATCCCAGTACTGATTTATTCCGAATTGTTAAATCCCTAAAAAGAAGTGCCAATGATACCATGGTGCCTTTAAGAAAAAGTGACGGTTCATTTACCACTAACACAGAAGAACAATGCCAAGCGTTGGCTTCTGCTTTTGTCGAAAATTTATATTTAACATCCTCTTGGAATTCAGATAGTAACGATTCCGTTGAACAATCTATTCGCAACTTAGATAATCTCCATGGACCTCACATATATCGTCTAGTTCGTCCTAGTGAAGCTAAAAACTTAATTCGCAAATTAAAAATTAATAAGGCCCCTGGTCCTGATGACATTAGTAATATATTACTTAAATACTTACCCTATAAGGCGATTATTTTCATTACCAAAACGTTTAATTCTTGTCTTCGTCTAAATTATTTTCCAAAAATATGGAAAAAAGCTAAAGTGATTGCTTTAAAAAAAACCGGGAAAAGACCCCTCTATTCCAGTAAATTATCGCCCCATCAGCTTGTTGCCTGGTCTTGGTAAATTATTTGAAAAAATAGTTTACTCAAGGCTCAGTAGGGAAGTTGAACATCTTTTGATAAACGAGCAGTTTGGCTTTCGCTCCTCACACTCCACGGTACAACAGCTTGCTAGGGTAGCTGAGATTATTTCACATAACCTGAATTTAATGAAAACCACCGGTATGATACTACTCGACCTCGAAAAAGCTTTGCACATGCCGTGCCCGCAGGAGTCCCTCAAGGATCTATCTTGGGACCTTACCTGTTTCTCCTTTTTCTAAACGACATACCTATTCAGCCTCATACTCTCTTAGCTTGCTATGCTGATGATACCGCAGCTTTAGCCTCTACTAATATCTACTATGTTATAGTTCTAAATTACTATGTCATAAAGTTGAAAAAGATTTTTGTACCTGCCAACTATTGTAACTATTGTTAATTACTTTTAGGAATCTAAATAATGTACACTAATTGTAATTTTTAATTGTTATGTTAATAAAGACTTTTGAAAACAAACAACTTCGCATGATACAGAAATAGATATTATATTTGTGAAAGGAATAAGAATAAGAAACAAGGAAAAAATTATAAGTGTGTAATTAAGAGTCCGTATACGAAATTTTCCGATTTCGCTGATTTTACAGACGTGATTTAACAGTTTAAATACAGTATTTCTATAAGTTTTAATGCACAACATGTAAGATCATTTCAATGGGGCATTTTCTTATTTTTTTAATTTGACTGTCAAACAGCTTCCATTTTAGTAACTAGATGGCGTATGGGTAGACAACTATCGGTAATACCAGGTAATACCATCAATAATTGCTACAAAACTGGGCAAAAGAATGTAAAACTTGATACGTTTCAATTTGAAAAAGACAGAATGATATTTCAATGAATAGGTATTAGGGAGTAGTAAAAGTCTTGAATAATTACATTAATACATTGAGTGGTATTTATTCGAGCAGAGTTTCACCTTACACGTTTCAAAGTTATTTACAGAATGCCCCCATCAATGCAACATGGCTGGCCTCTATACCATTTTACACAAAAAAAAAACGAACTTCCGTTGACAATTCAAATATAGTAAAATCATTTAAGAATACATTAAAAATTAAGAATGGCTAAGAATAAGTAGGTATATAATTCTGAATATTAATTAACGTACTTCTCATATTTAAGATAATTATTTACTTAAATATGAGAAGAGGAAGTTATAACGGAAGTAAATAATCCTCCCGTCCATTTATAACTATTTGTCAAAATCAATTACCTTACTTATTACTATTCAAAATATAATCACTAATTAAACTTATATGTAGTGACTAACTTAATATACAGATTTAAATAAAATAAATATAATATTATGTAGCTTGTCCATTGACATCCGCTAACATAGGATAATGAAGCGATTATAACGATTTTTTAGTTAAAACTCACGGAAGAAATAGCTCTTATTATCGTTATTCACACCAAATGTCACAGGAATTATAAATTTTGGTTTTGATAACATCTTACCTGCAATTGTGCACGATAGTGGATATTGAATGGCCAATATTTTACCAATAATGAACATCAAAAACCCAAATAACATAATGTGGGAAAAAATAATAAAAACCACACCAACAATAAAAAGTAGAAAAAGTTTCAAAGTAACATGGCCGCCACAAAGCCGTTAAGTTTTTGGAGTTTTGCCGGGAATGTAAAAGGGTGCTGTTGTGTTTTTATATTATTTTCCTAAAATTGTGTTAACTGGGTTTTTAGTGTGTAATATTGGTAGAATATTAACCATTAGATATTCGTATTCATGCACAAGTGTAGGAAAGTGATGTAATATCCAGAAACGTGCTATTTTGTGTTCCCTCCAAAACTCCATCGAAAGTTTCAGTAAAGCGTCTACCACTTTACTGAATCGACCGACTTGACTCCTTGACTGTATTGACTTTTACTTAGACTTTGACTAGACTTTAGACCTGACGATACATGAAAACGATGATGAAAATTATAATAGGAGGAATATGGTTTTCCCGCCATATTCCTTACCTCTTTACCTTGTCTGTGGCACAACATACACATCCTTTGTGTCAAGTTGCCAAAAAAGAAGAAAAAGAAAGAAAGAAAGAAAGAAAAGCCGTTAAGTTGTCAGTTTTCAGTTTGACAAGTTTTTATTTTAACAGTGTGTTCCTAAACTATTACCAGTATAATGGCCTAATCGCTTAGGCCAATGATCGCTTAGGCGTATGCTCTTCGTGACTTGACAGTACACTGATATTTTTTGGAAACACAGGCCATATGTCGTCAGTGATGCCAACCTGCAGATAATTTCAGATCGGTGGGGAACCAATAGAAAATCTAAGAGTGTCTATCGTCGCGCCGTCTGGTGGAGATTAAAAATAAGAAAACATCCCATTATAATAATCTAATGTTGGAGCTAGATTTTTTATTTTTATAAATATTTTTAAGTAATCCAACTCAAACCCGCGACAGTTTTGTGATTTTTGCTGTAAAAGGTTTAGAATATCACCTGTTTATGGATTGTATTGACGTCTTAACGGCAGGGCTTGAAAAACGTTATATTTTTCGAAACGTTATCGCCTTAAGTACCTAAAGAACGTTTCATTTCGGTTTCGTTCGGAACGGAACGCTATTCGGAACATTTTTTGAGAACGAAATGATTTTTTCGTTTTTGATCCTTAAAACGGTTTTAAACGGTTTTTCCCGTTTCCTCGATCAAAAGTTAAATATATAACAAAAACTATTATTTTTCGGGCATTCGTTTGCGGTATCACGGCGAGGCAATAATCGGCCAAGTGCGAGTCGGACTCGCTCATGGAGGGTTCCGTACCGTTACAGAGCAAAATAAGGTTATTAATTGTGTTTTTTGTATGGGATTAATTTTATTATTTTTTTATTAGTTTTATTAATTAATAAAGAACTCATATAGTCAAGGACTCTATGAAAATTTCAAGAGCCTACCTAATATCGTTATTGATATCGAGCAAAAAAGGCCAAAAAATTACGGTTGTTGTATGGGAGCCCCACTTAAATATGAAATATATCTTGTTTTTTAGTATCTGTTGTTATAGCGGCAACAGATATACACAATCAAATCAAGTCCAGCTATAATATTAGCGGTCGCACAGACGGACAGCCTTCGAAGTCTTAGTAATAGGGTACCGATTTTACCCTTTGGGTACAGAACCCTAAAAATCAGGTACAGCATAGATTTAAACAAGGGACCGATTACGTTTTACCCTTTAATTTAAAATTGTCATACTACGTAATTGCGCTTTTAGGGATGGATTTTTTTGCCCTTCCCTGTTTTTAAATTTTTTTTTTGCCGCTTTTCCTAAAAATGCAGATTTAACCATTCTGGCTTAACTAATTGTGTTTAATTAGGTAAAAAAAATGTTTTTAATATTTGTATTTATGATTTTTTATTATATAACTACTAGCTTTCTCGACAAAATATGTTGTTTTGCCATATAAAGTGTTTCTACTTCATCACGAATAAACTTTATTAATATAAATAAAAAACTTATTTTTATAAAAAAAAGCTCAGGGAAATTTTAATCGAAATAGAGTGAAAAATATTTTAAAAAACATTTAAAATTTAAATAATATAAATATTTGAGGGGGACTCCCATACACAAAACACAATTTTTGGCCTATTTTTGCTCTGTACCTAATGGTACGGAACTCGGAACCCTTCGTGCGCGAGTTCTGCTTGCACTTTGCCAATTTTTTTTTATATTAATGAATGTACTATCAGAGAAGTTGATTCCTATGCAAATCGGGGACCTAAGTAGTTTGGTTGCGTTACGTCAAACCCAGCCGACAGATCACAATTAACATTGAATTGACATATTCGACCAAATAACGTTGGTCTATCAATTGCATAGGAATCAACTTCCTCGATGGTATATTTTATAAAATGAAGGGTTGTATACATATATTTTTAATGTCACATTAAAGAAAAATAAAAAAAATAAAAATTGACAAAAAAAAAATTAATGTTAAGGGTGAACACTGAACAACCCTTACCACTAAGGGGTAGAAAAAATAGATAGTAGCCAATGCTCAGACCAGTAGGTCTAAGAATTGGCTGCTATCTATTTTAAACTGTAACGGCTTTACTGATTTTTACCGTTTAATTAAGGGAAGAGACCTAATGGCAGACACTTTAAGGAAACATGCAACATTTGAATGTTATAAAATGTATATTTATGAAAATAAAGGATTGATAACGTCTTCCATGTCTTCAGTAACTCTTACAAAATAAAACTATTATAATAATTATTCTCTGACAAAACAATGAAAAAATATATTATTGGTCTTTTCGTAAACTTAGTCATAAGTACTAATAGATGACATCACAAAAAACGAACATCACTAATAGTAGACACCAATATGAACTAATAGTTGACATAGAACATTACATTACATTTTTTTCCTATTTTAGGTCTTTATTTGTCATTTTTCAAAAGATTTCATTTACTTCATCATAGTAACTACATGCATCAGAAATATTATCCACGTTGTCTCCAGATTCTATTCATTCTTCTTCCATGCTGAAACTATCTTTCCTTTTATTTTTATTTTTCATATTTTTGAAGTGAAAACTTCTTTAGCGGCGTTGAGCACTTTTGTGGGATGGGTAAAAACTGTGAAACTCGCGTCAGATTCTCGTGCTGATCGAAAAACTTTGGAAAAACCGTAAGACGGTTGGTGTGTAGTGTTTTGTGTCGAACTCGAACTCGAACTCGAATTCGAACTCGAACTCGAACTCAGACTCGAATTGATTGTAAGGGTTTCGATTAATTTAAAAAATCGATTTTTAAAAAATCGATTTTCATAAAAAATGGGTTAAAAATGTAATCGATTGTAAGGGTTTCGATTAATTAAAAAAATCGATTTTTTAATAATCGATTTTCATAAAAAATGGGTTAAAAATTTAATCGATTGTAAGGGTTTCGATTAATTAAAAAAAACGATTTTTTAATAATCGATTTTCATAAAAAATGGGTTAAAAATTTAATCGATTGTAAGGGTTTCGATTAATTAAAAAAATCGATTTTTTAATAATCGATTTTCATAAAAAATGGGTTAAAAATTTAATCGATTGATGGGTTTCGATTAATTAAAAAAATCGTTTTTTTTTATCGATTTTCATAAAAAATGGGTTAAAAATTTAATCGATTGTAAGGGTTTCGATTAATTAAAAAAAAAACGATTTTTTAATAATCGAATTTCATAAAAAATGGGTTAAAAAAATGCACAACGTTAGTAATCAAGTTTTCACTTCTGCCGGCACTCCCGGAGTGCAACCCGTCTTTTTTTTCCTAGCAAATTTATTTTCAGTCTTTAGTCTCCATGCTTCTTTTGCCTCTTCTTTTTTCTTCTTTCTTTTCTCAGCTCTCCTTTTTCTTTTTTTTACTGCTAAAAAACTAAAGCAATCGATTTTTAGATCAGTACAAGGTCTAATATTAGACACCATGTCCATTTTTAGGTGCAGTAGTTCTAAGTTCTTAGATTGTTAATAGAATTATATTTTCAGAGAATAGTGATGATTTTTGCAGTAGAATAAAGTACAAAATAACTTTAGTATGTATTGCAAAACTCAAAGATGAGATCCATGTCATCTATTAGGTTTTTTACATTTTCAAGAACTAATAGTAGACACCCTTTATATTGTTAGGGAAAATGGATAAAAAATCTTAAATAAACATTAATTAGTGTGTGTATCAATGGTCATGTTGTATAACATGACCATTAATCCAATGAAATCAATAGAAATTACAAAAAATCAAATAAATGTATTCAAAGCTTACGTGCAAAATTTCGCCTTCCTTAACCTATTTGCTAAGAAATTGCCGAGCGTGTGTTGACGCGGTCATATTATTTACGAAATCTGATCCCATTTTAAAGTTTTGTTCCCGAAGGCGTCTCTAATATATTTTTTCAATTCAACAGATAGCTTGAGAAGCTTATAAAATTTACAGTGGTGAGAAATAATTACAGTAATTCTTATTGTTATGGTATTTTTGTCATAAGTGTCATCTATTAGTTCAGTGTCTAGCATTAGGTCCTTTCCCTTAATATGCATATATAAAAAAATATGTGCACATAGGTAAAAAATCAGTACTTAATGCCGTTAGGGTTCCCTAGAAGTTAGAACATTTTTTTTATTACTATCAAGCTAATTTTTGTGAGTAGCTTCATTTTAATAAGACGAACAACATTTTTATTTGCGAAAAATCTTGATAATGGTAGGCTCTTACAGAGATAGAAAGGACTTCATACTTTAATTTGATGGTCCTAAGACCTAAATTATGGATTGTTCTATTTGTAGGACAATGTTACTCTTAAATTCACTTTCAATTTTTAACTTCCGTTTATTTTCTCAATTTTAAAAAGACACATACATGACGTGTATTTACTATTTACTAAGGACTAGTGACGCCCGTACATTTTTTCGGGATAAAAAGTATCCTAATATGTTCTTTCCCGAGCCTCAAAAGTATCTTCATACTTAGTAAACCAGTTAAGTTGTTTGGGTGTGAAGAGGTAACTAAGAGATAGACAAAAACACCTTCGCATTTATAATATTATATTAGAAAACGTATTGACACGTTTTGGTACAATATTTGCATCCCAATTCTCTGCTTCAAATTTAAAAAAATTGTTTACATAACAAATTACTTCTGTGTGTCTATTGATTTCTAGGGCTTTTTTTATTTAAAAAATTTACCCTCGAGACGGGGTTGCATTCACACCCAGGGTAAAAGCGCAAGTAGGTAGTATGCCACTTTTATTTCTTAAATTATCCCCTTATACTCACCAAAGAAAATCGATTGAGGTTCAACAAAATCGGTGGTGAAAACCTTTACTGACTGCCCTATGTCCCGCTGTTTGGATTTAACCGTTTTATTTCGGTTTTCAAAACGTTCTCAAATACGTTTTTGTTCCCAAAAACGTTATTGCAATGAACCGTTCCGAACGAATCAAAACCGTTATTAAAAATAACGTTTTCGAGCCCTGCTTAACGGTATGAAAAAAATACAATGTACTGTTGAGAAAGTCGTCTATAAAATGTTGGAGTTACTTTTTACCACTTTAATATGATAGTTGAGTAAAAAAATATGTAACTCGGCAAAATTTTAGAGAAAATGGGCAAAGAATTGCTGTTAATTTCGGCAACTTGGAGCTGTAATTCATAAAAAGAAAACGACAGAAATAATCTATACATGAACGTAGAAAAAAAGGCGGACGGAGTCTTGTTATATACAAAACTGTGTCTTCACTTTTCTTCAGAGTCGGCCACGCTCACATTCTGACTCCTGTCAAATGGTATGGACTAGCGCAAGAATGTGTGCGTGCGGACCGTGTACATACAGCCAGCTGGCCGACTCTGAACGACACAGTTTCGTGTATGGTGGGACTCCGTCCGCCTTTTTTTATAAGTCCATGAATCTATAGATAAAATTCTATCCAATTCGAGAAAAAAGAAAAAAAAAGAGGGGTTGCACTCCTTGAGTGCCGGCAGAAGTGAAAACTTGATTATTAACGTTGTGCATTATTTTTTTAACCCATTTTTTATGAATATCGATTAAAAAAAAACGATCGTTTTAATTAATTAATCGAAACCCTTACAATCGATTAAAAAATATCAACAATCGAAAAAAAACCTGCTGTCAGACAGACTGTCATACACCTCTCGCAACAGTTGTCTTGCAGGTGGAAACGCGGCCTTAATCAGCGCGTCTGCTAAAGAACTCATTTCCCCGACTGTACATTTCTGCTAAACAACTCATTTCCCCGACTGTACATTTCTGCTTAGCATAATTTTCCCCGACTGTACATTTCTGCTAAACAACTCATTTCCCTGCCTGTACATTTCTGCTAAACAACTCATTTCCTCGACTGTACATTTCTGCTAAACAACTCACTTCCCCGACTGTACATTTCTGCTTAGCACAATTTTCCCCGACTGTACATTTCTGCTAAACATCTCATTTCCCCGACTGAACATTTCTGCTTAGCACAATTTTCCCCGACTGTACATTTTTGCTAAGCAACTCATTTCCCCGACTGTACATTTCGTTCGAGTTCGAGTTCGACACAAAACACTACTCTCCAACCGTCTTATGCGTTTTCTATGGTTTTTCGATCAACACGAAAATCTGGCGCGAGTTTCACAGTTTTTACCCATCCCACAAAAGTGCTCAACGCCGCTAAAGAAGTTTTCACTTCAAAAAACAAATTGTGCCAAAAAAACACGATTCAAAACAACCTAAATCTCACATTATATTACTCGCCGCAAGTTCGAGTCGGCTTTCCGCGCTTAAATATATTTTAAATCTAATAATTAATATATATATTTTTAAGTCTAATAAGGGGAAAAAACCTCATAATATTTCTGTAGCGAACCTTTGCAATTTCGGCAAAATCGGCTAAATTTCGTATACGGACTCTTAATTAATGGGGATTGTCCATTTTTTTTTAATTTTGCTCATTACAAAAACATTTCGAGGAATAAGGTCAGTGATCGTTTTTCTGTATATAAATGAAAAAAATAGCCATTAGTTACTTATATTTTTGAACAAATATGTTTAACCTTAGTTTGACCTTCAATGGCGTTAAATTAGCAATAAATTCGACCAACATTAGGTTTTGAACTTTTAGTAAGCTTCTCGTATCAGTTTTCACATAATGAGGACTTGCATTTGACGAACCAGCCATTATAAAAAAGATTGAAAGGAAATTTAAAACATACTGCAGAGGTCAATTGGCCGCCGATGATGACGTCAGAGCAAAACTTTAAAAATTTATTGAGAAAAAACTAGCCAATGAATTTCAAAATGATTTAATTTATATTCTTAAAATATGCGACCGAAAATGGCTATATGGGTTATCTTGGATGAGGCCGTCAATATGAGCCCAAACATGAAACCTCCACTTTGGGTTCATATGGAGCTCGGCTCCTATATAATCCAGGTGATGCTGCAGCAGCAGCATGCAAATATTTACTGTTTATCTACGTCTTACTGGTTGTCGCAAATTAAATGAGCCCAAACACGAAACCTCTGTTCTAAGTTGGTGAGGAGTTGGGTATCCTATTGATTACCAGGTGATGCTGCAGCACCAGGTCAACTTTCCAACAATGTGTATATACCTATTCATAAGTGTCACGAACCAGAATGCAAAATATAAAACTCATCAAACGACTGCAAGTTGCTAATCGTCCTATCACGAACCAGATAAACCGTGATATTTCAGCAAAGAGCAGGCTGATGATGATGAACTATAGCTAAGAACACTCTCGGTCATGTCAGCTTTCAAACAAAAAAAAACTAGATCAAAATCGGTCCACCCGTTTGGATGCTACGATGCCACAGACAGACAGACAAACAGACAGACAGACAGACAGGCAGACAGACACGTCAAACTTATAACACTCCTCTTTTTGGTCGGGGGTTAATGAGCCCAAATACGAAACCATTGCTCTAAGTTGGTGAGGAATTGGATATCCTATTGATTACCAGGTGATGCTGCAACACCAGGTCAACTTTTCACTAACGTGTATATATTCATAAATGTTACGAACTAGAATGCAAAATATAAAGCCTACCAAAAGACTGCAAGTCGCTAATCGACCCTACACGGACCAGATGAACCGTGATATTCCAGCACTGGGCAGGCTGATGATGATGAACTATAGCTAAGAACACTCTCGATCATGTCAGCTTTTAAACAAAAAAAAACTAGATCAAAATCGGTCCACCCGTTTGGACGCTACGATGCCACAGACAGACACACAGACAGACAGACAGACAGACACGTCAAACTTATTATAACACCCCTCTTTTTTGTCGGGGGTTAAAAAAATATCGCGTCTTGCATGAACGTAGAAAAAAAGGCGGACGGAGTCTTGTTATATACAAAACTGTGTCTTCACAATTCTTCAGAGTCGGCCACGCACACATTCTAACGCCTGTCAAATGGTATGGACTAGCACAAGAATGTGTGCGTGCGGACCTTGTACATACAGCCAGCTGGCCGACTCTGAACGACACAGTTTTGTGTATGGTGGGACTCCGTCCGCCTTTTTTTATACGTCTATGGCGTCTTGCTAGCAATAATGTGTGTAGAATATCTTCAGAATGCTTTCTACTTTGAGTATCAATAACACTTAACAGTAGGCTTTCTATTAGGCCGCCCGCTATCCCCAAGTCGCAGGCCGCAGCTCGCGTGCCGCATGCGGCCCGCCGCGGGGACTTTTGTGGCCCGCGTGATGTTAAACAATTTTGAAATTCACGCCCACCGGCTAAATAACATAGTCTTAGATCATAGATGTGATAGTCGTTAATTTTTTCCATTTTTAAATCGTTAATTTTGAAGAATGTTATTTTTTAACCCTCAAAATTTTTTGTTGCGGCCCGCGACACCAAGACCAAACCATGTTTGTGGCCCGCATGAAAAAAAGGTTGTTGACCACTGTATTAGGCTATAGTATTTAGTGTTTCCTTAAAAATTTCCTAACAAGTTTCAGTAAGGTCAGGGCCCAGGGGGAGTGGAGACTTGGGTAAGGTGTTGCTCATGTAGGCACTGCTCATTTGTTGCATTTGGCAAAATTATTGACGTACTTATACACAAACAAGCAAATAAAGGCAAATACGGCCTTCCACACATGGACGTCAAATATCAAATTTTTACTTGATTTTGTTTACTTGCCTATTTGACTCCTTTGATGTGCGTCAAAAACCGACAAAGGTACGGAATACGGATACGTGTATTTGGTATTGGTCATATTTGTCCAATAGGCGAATAAGGCCAATATTTGTCAAACATACCGTCTACACATGGTGATTGTTTGGCAAATACAACAAATACGGCCCATATCCTGACAAATCGACTGCATTGATTGACTGGAGTTTATAATAATAATATCATTTGACTAGATCACTAGACTTTTTGACGGTTTTAAAACTAAAAACACAATGCCATAATACCGATTACCGCTTGACACTAGCAATGGATAAGTGTTAGGTGTTAACTCATGGTTAACTCTGTTGAAGCTATAATAAAAACAAAAAAATGTCGTTCTTTTGACATCCCATTTTGACACAATATCTATTTCTTGTCAATTTTGTTGATTTTCATTAAAATTTTTCAAAGTAGGTAATAGTTATTAAAATGTAAATAATATTAACGAAAATTGCAATAATCACAAGAATATTTTATAGTTTTATCGTCAAATGTAAATTAACGAAACAAAATATTTCTAATGGCTTACACTGAAAAAGTTTTGCTTAGTGGCACAGCACTTTCGTTCTTATTTTACGAGTGTTTAAACTCCGATAATAGCCAGGTTAGTTATTATTTTTCAAAGAGCTCCTTTATCTTTCACGTTCTATGTACTACGATTATATTGTTTTATTTCAGGAAGGATTTCTATTGGGAGACATAAGTTCACGTGTAACTAATCACATATCAGATTCTCAAAATGATAACCCTCGACTTGACACTCAAATATTGGTTAGAAGTGTTTTGCCCCTACCGTCGGCGTCACTGTTTTATCTTCCAACAGGCAGATTAAGAGAAGATGTTCTATCGGAGATTCTCGCTCAAGCCGCGTCCGACGTGGTGGGTTGGTACAAGTATAGGAAGAACAGTAGCATCAAGCCGACATTTCGAGACAAGAATGTATCTAAAGGACTTCAGAGATACTTTGAAAAGTATCATGAAAAGAAAACTTTTGTCTCATGTTTCCTGTCAAGTAAGGAGTCATCGGCGTCATCGACACACACTATAGTATATAAATTTGGAAAAATTAACTGTTTCGACTACTATGAATACATAGAAGATGTCACTGGTAATTTAGGAGAAAAAGTAACCGGCTATAAAAAGGCACAAATGCCATCGGCTCATTGCATATTCAATAGAATCGTTAAAGAGAGCAACGTCCATACCAACAACACCAATGATGCTATAATGCTCATACAGAAAGCTGTAGATGAGAGATTAACAAAAGAAGCCAAAATAGCGGCAAAAAATGAGTGCACTATAAGAGAACTTGAGAATGAAATCAAGGAGATGACGAAAATGCTGTGCGAACGGCAATGTTTTGAATTACAAGAAGCATATGAAACTATGGTCAAGGAGAAAACTGTCAATAGACAAGCTGAAATGGCTCAGGCGTGCATTGAAGCAATGAAAACTCCTACAACTGTAGATATTCTTAGTGCACCAAACATCATCATAAACAACAGTTTGTCTGGTGGTGAGAAATCCAATCACACTATAAACACTAGGGATAGATCACCAAGTCCCATCTTAACACCTTCAACCTCTTCTAACAAGGCAAAGGTCAACTATGCTTCTATTGTAAAGAAAAAATCTGAACAGCCTTCATCAAGCGTAAGTTTTACATAGGTACTTAAATAAGATTATAAAAATATAAAATAAAAAAAATAACTAAGTATATTCATTATAATTTTGTTTTTTCAGACTACCGCAAATGAAGATTTAATTATTTTTGATGTGGAAGACAAACAATATCAAAAACCAATCATCATCAATGACAATGTAAGCTTAGGGGGAAGTTCTCCGGAGTATTAAAGTGCCTTAATTCGTTAAATATTTTAGTTACCATATAATGATCATTATTTTGTTAGTATCTACCTAGCTCTTATTTGTTAAACTTAATTTAGTGTTAATGACTGTTATGGATACTGTAACAAAATCGAATTGTAGGGCCAAACCCGACACAAAAGCAATACTATCCTTGTGCATTTATCAGAAATTTTGATCTTGATTCGGAATATAAATAAAATTGTGTTTACCGGTTAAAATATTGCTCAAGAATATTTCTTTGAGATACTTACTTTATCATCTTCTATATATACGAACCTGAAACCTCCTTAGTCCTTATTAATGAAAAGATCCACACTGTGTATGCAGACATATTAATAGTAATACCATCTTTTGTCCTTGTTACTTTAGAAACTTTTCTTTTATATGAGACAGACAAAACATAATATTATATCTCTTATGTTACAATAAAATGTATACATACATGTTATAATTACTATTAAGGAGGTTGGTATAATTTATGATTATAAGGGCGTTTGTGTTGCGTTGTACACTGAATTTTACCGTCCGGCATTCATAACTTTCACGTTTGCCATATCAAAACGTAAGAAATCGGGATGGTAAAATTCCGTGTCACAAACGCCCTAAGACTACTTAGGGGTGCGTTTCCACTGAAGCGGAGCGGAGCTTAGCGGTGCCCGAATTGACCAATCGTGCTATTCCAGCGGAATGACAGCGAAGCGGAGCGAAGATTTCGAGAATGGTGATTGGTGAATTCGGCACCGCTAAGCTTCGCTCCGCTTCAGTGGAACGCGGCCTAAAACTTGGAAACTTTCACCTTATTAATTGTTTGGCATTGATTACAAATTCTTGACATGATCTCTTTAATATAATACAGTAAGTTGTATAAACCCTAAAATTCACCAATACAATATGACAAATTAAAATACACAATTTTTAGGTTTATGCCGTTTATATGAAAGAAGTCATGAAAAAATCTGATAATATAGGTGACATTTGTTTATATTTGTATTATTAAAATTAAATATACTCACTACAACTGATAATAATTACTTTTCCTAGCTGCACACAAGACTTGAAGAGTATTCATTGCCAGGTTTATGAGTTTTTGTTATGTGTTTATCTTTTCAATAGTTATTTGATTGGATGTATTTGACATCAGCTATCAAAAACGTTTATAGATGAACTCCTGCCAATGAAACTCAAAAACCATGTGTTAATTTTAATTATCAATAGCTTTGTCCACACTGGGCCTTTTTTGTACATCAAGGGCATGCGTTATAGCGCAGTCAACAGCGAACGTGAGGCCTGCCCGTAACGCGCGTTGAAGTCGTAGCGCTCGCTATGACACTTTTCTTTCAACGCAGGTGGATTTTGACGCATTCAATAATTGAATATGCCAAACAAAAGTTGAATAAAAAGAAGACGACGAAATTGCATAATGTGGACATAGCTAATAGTTTAGTCCACATTATGCGCTTTCGTCTTCAATTTTCGTCATCTTCTTTCATTCAACTTTCGTTTTGGCGCATCCAATAATTGAATGCGTCAAAGAACGCAACGCCATCTGTCATTTTTTATAACAAAGCGAAAGTTTTGGACGGTCATTTGCGGCGCGGGCATGCCTCACGTTCGATGTTGACTGCGCTATAACGCATGCCCTTGACGAACAGAAAAAGGCACAGTGTGGACAAAGCTATTGTAGCACTAAAGTTTTTTTGTGCAGTTATTTATGTCTGAGTATCAATTACTTAAATGATTTATTTTGTACTTAGAAGGACGATTTTTCTCTGCTCATTTTAGTTGCACATAATATATTCCATTAAAAATCTGACAAAGTACTAATTATTTTGCTAAGATAAATAAGTACAGATTTCTTTTTTTAACATGGAAATAATCCTGTATGTAAAACATTACAAAATATATTGTGTAATAAGTTATTACTAATATTATTATTTACACTATAAACTTGTTTCTTTTTCCGTGCAAATAAAAGAAGAAAATATATTTTCATACACTTTATTAAAAGGACAGACAGACGTTAGGAATTTTAAATATTGCATTGTATTTTGTTGGAATTTGAAAGAATAAAAACATGTTGAGGATTAAGTTAAGAAGTTTTATAGATACATACATACACTAGACATCTTTTAGTATTAAACCTAAGATGGAAGAGCCTTATAATAACAGTGCTTTTTTAATTCTTACATTTTTGTAACTTACACAAAAAATTCCCAATTCATCATTCACATTTGGCACAAAAAGCATGATCCTTAACAAAACATACAAAATTAATAGTAAAAATACTTATTGTGTTTAACAATAATAAAATAATAATATAAAATCAGTCAACAAATTCAACATGCTGTATTGGTTTATTCATATATTTAATTGATTAATCTATAAAATACTTATAACTACAAATCATCTCAATCTCAAACAATAAACTACAACAATACATAAATGACAATACAAATGTCTTGACTAGGATTATTTAGCAAAGTCGGCAGTTGCTATAGTTTAAACCACTTGCAAGAATCTGGGTAGAAATTAGACCTGTCATGGGTCCCCCGGGTTGGGGATGTGCCTCAGTTAAGCTGAAGCACCCCGGGGTATGTGGGACTCTTACCCACTAAAACCACCTAGTGGGTAAGAGTCCCACAATTAGACCTCGGTTATACATAATATTATTTGTTATTCTTCATATTTTGAAATCTGCTATGCAAGTGGACCTAAGTTTATTACTATTATCTTATACTTAAATGAAGTATACTTACATATTTTATAAACGCAATGGAATATTTATCATCAAGTACCTGATTAAATGAAATATGCTTACATTTATAAACGCATTCGAATATTCATCAAGTGCCTCATTTTAGTTCAATCACAGTAGATCATTGGCTACAGCGGGGTTTTCCCCGGCTAGCTCGTACACGGAATGTGCTAATCTGCGAGCTTGCTGCACCGCTGTGGACGCCGGTAGGAGCCCCAGATGTATACAGATGAGCTCCTTTAGACTTACACCTTGACTGTCGTTGGGAAACGCCAGCTCTTGCAGTTGCCTGAATACGAAGAAAACATTAAAAATTAATAAAGCAATGTAATATTATTACATTAAATAAAGTAATGCAAATTTTGCGCTTATAGCAAAAGTAAGACGCAAGTGTGTAAACCACACTTGCGTCCACACACATACAATACCCGGCAATAAATATTGCACATCGACCTTTGGAAAGAGACAATCGGCTAATTTCGGTTTCATAGAACGTTATCTTTGTAGCACACACCTATTTGACATTATGTCAGTCGTTTTTCAAATTCAATAGAGTGCAGTCGCGTCCAGTTCAAAATATATATCTAGACTTGTTAACATCCCTAAAGGTGAACGCAGATTTGGCCGCACCGCACGCACCGCAGTCGCCGCATTCGCAATTCTTTATATTATTATGAAGTTGCGAAGACTGCGGCGCGGGTAGGTAGGTATGCGAGCTTGCCTATAACTTCATATAAAGAATTCCGAATGCGGCGACTGCGGTGCGTGCGGTGCGGCCAAATCTGCGTTCACCTTTAATTTGCTAAAGCTGTAATTTTCCAAAAGAATTAAATAATACGTAAACATAATTTGAACACGCTTTTTTATTTTATTTTACCCGAACCTAAAGCCATAACATATAGAAAATTTGGTGTATTTTATACAAAGAATAATAAAATTGTCAAAAGAAGCAAACCATAATTATTCAAGACGTGAGTGGATGAATGAGGTAAGTAGCATAAAAAAACTTCCCGTTTTTTCGCTTAAGGCCCTATAGACCCGAAAATTAGCAGGTCGATGTCTGTCAGTACGAATATCGACGTAAAGGACATTAAAATAACATTCATATCAGCGCGCCTTGTACAGTGGCGGTTACGACGCTCGCCGCGTACTTGATAGGGCGAAATAGGAGAAAAAAACCTTTTTTCTTTGATAATTAAACCAACATGCAAAATGTAACCACAAATTATTCTTCTTTAAGTTATGAGCTTTTCGTAGATATGATTTTTGAAAGTAAAACTATCATAGGCTTCATGAAAAATAAGAAAAATATCACAAAATATTCGAATTTAGCCTCCTCTTCGGAGTTATTTTTGATCGAGTGAAGTTTTCAATATTATGTTTCGAACCACAAATTGTCAAAGTACATTAAGTAAACAACAATGTGTATTTTTTTTTGGCTTTTAAAAGTCACTATTTGTTTGTTTATTATTGATTCAAAGTCATGTAAAATTGGGTCTATAGGGCCTTAAATGGAGGCTTTAGGGCCGGTAAAATTATTTGAAAAAGAAAACTATGGATTATATGTGTAGCCAGATATATTAGCTAGGTTATGGAGTAGATAAGTTACAAGTTTTATTAAAGTGGGATTCTACCGCCCGCGCCACGGGTGGGACACTTGTACCTTAATTTCAGTATGTGTGACTAATTTATGCGAATTGTATCAATGATATCAAATTGGTTTATATAAAGAATAACAGAATATTTTATATTATACTTTTATAATTATATTGGAGGCGGGGATAACACCGTGTAAAATGAACTCAAAATGACAGTAAATGTTTGCCACGGGTGGGACAAAAAATGGACATACTTGTTACACATGAATCATATTCAAAAAAACTCTGCTTTCTTATTAAACTTTTTAATGCAAACTACAATATTTGTTTGAAACAATAAACTGAACGTAACATTTCAATAAAAAACAATGCCCTATTATTAAAACATATTTTACAAAAATTAAATAAAGGGTGTCACGGGTGGGACTAACAATGTCACCGGTGGGACACGTACGACTTACTAGGCAAAATACGCGCCTTATAAGCTTTTTTTAGGGTTCCGTGACCAAAGGGTAAAACCTATTACTAAGACTTCGATGTCTGTCTGTCCCTCTGTCTGTCCGTTTGTCTGTCTGCCCGTCTGTCTGTCACCAGGCTGTATCTCAAGAACGGCTATAGCTAGACTTGTGAAATTTTCACAGATTGTGTATATCTGTTGCCGCTATAACAACAAATAATAAAAACGAAATAAATTAAATATTTAAGGGGGGCTTCCATACAACAAGCATATTTTTTTTGCTATTTTTTCCTCAACATCAATAATGGAAATAGGTAGGCACTTGAAATGTTGACAAAATACTTGTCGTATACTTTGATAATTAATAGTAAAATTTAAACAATTTCTCGCATATTTACGTAAAGTTCGATCTATGTCCATGTTTGCGAGTATATAAAAAATTTTAAAAATCAAAATATGCTAATAATTATTATGTTACCGTGATATTCGAAGTATTTTGTATCGAAATATAATAATATATAGCATAAAAACAACTTGAACAAAATTCGTTCCAAAACTTCAAGGTTTACTTTCTCATAGAATCCCCCTAAAATAATTAGGGTAAAAATGAGTTATTGTCCGTATGTTACGAAATGTTACTTGTTCGATTCTTCCACTCACGTCTTCAATTGTTTTAACAGCTCCTAATATATACCGGACTTTTTGTATTTCGTGCGTTAGAACTTAGAGATAACGCTCTACAAAACCGAAATTAGCCGACTGTCACTTTCCAAAGGTCGATGTGCAATATTACTGTACGTAATTTACACTTTGTTTCAAGTCATGTGAGTAATGAGTATAATGTGTGCGTCCAACAAAGCGATTTTCGTCGTATGCCAAATCAGGCATTAACTTTATGGGCCAGGCCAGAACACTTTTTTGTTCTTGCGATACGACGCCTTGCGATACGACGCCGCAGCCGCAACGCAGTGTTGTCGCCTGGCCCCAAAGGCAGTTACTTGAGATCCATACTAATATTATAAATGCAAAATTGTGTCTGTCTGTCTGTTACCTCTTCACGCCCGAACCTCTAAACCGATTTTACTGAAATTTGTCATGGAGATACTTTGAGTCCCGGGAAAGGAAATAGGATACTTTTTATCTCAAAAATGTACAGTTCCCGCGATAAACGAATTTTGACACAACGGAGTTGCGGGCGTCATCTAGTTCTATATACTTTGTTGTAACAAGTTACATAGGTACCAAGTTCTAAACATTTTATTTGTCTGTATTTTTCTAATAGAATTGGTTTTAGTATCAATATAATGTTTATTAAATAAGACGTGTATAATATTATATCTAGTAAGTTATAATAATTAGGAATGGTGTAATATTGTATGCTCGGGCGGAATTTAGAGGAACTCAATTACTGTAAGTAATGAACAGATGTCTAATCTAAATTCGCCATAAATAAATTCCCGCGTCCAATTTAGCGTTAAAAACGATCAAAATGCCTCCTATTTTGAGCGTTTTGATCGTTTTTAAAGCTAAGTGGATCGCGGGGAAATTATAACGATTGTAGAATAATATGAATACCTGTAGAAGGTCCCCCGTATATCCCCGGGCGGGGGCAGGGCGCGGGCGGCGGCGGGTGTGTGCGCGGGGCGGGCGGGGGCGCCGCGCCGCTCCCACCACTGTAACGCGCACACGTGCAACGCGCCGCGACGCCACGCCGCCGCGCCGCAGCCACCGCGGAGCGCCGCTAGCGAACGCCGTATCACCGCACGCACCTAGATAAGTTTAATATTTAGTTTATATAAATCATTAATTATTCTTTTTATATTGTAACCATAATAAAGAAACTGTAACATTGTCTTTTAACCCATCAATCCCCATAAGGACACCGGTGACCGCGACAACAATACAATAACAATAGATTTCCAAGAATCCGCGATCGAAGGAGTACCTAATAAACTTGGGAGCGCTAAAGTGTAGGGGAGAGGGGTTTTATGAAATTCCCGCATTGTCGCATTACAATATTCCTTTACATTCCAAACAATATTACGATATCCCGTGCGATATCCCTTAAGGCCAACCCACACGTACCACAACCACACGTGACACGACATCGCAATGACAAAATGTCGTCGAGCAGTGGTTACGGGTGAATGGTGTCGCTGCAGTTTTATGTACTGTGCATTGTGGTACCGACAAAATGCCCACGTGGTTGCATTGTCGCCAGTGGTTGCGATGTGGTTACGTACGAAAGTCAATGAAACGGAGGGGTGGAAGAGCGCGAGCGGGGTGCGCGCACTGTCGTTGCATCGACGCAACCTTGTGGTTGCGATGTGGACGGTATCTGACAAGTGGTCGACAACGACTGCAAAATGTGGCACGTGTGAATGGTCCAGTTAATTTACAATACGAAATATACGCCCGACCACGTGGTGTGGTTGTCGTGTGGTTGTGGTACGTGCGGGTTGGCCCTTATCGTGTTACATAATACTTACGTGACGTGCCGTTATATTATTTTTGAAAAACTAGCGCATAGGAGCCGTTGATATTGTGAAAATTTTCAGAAAGTTTTAGACCTACCTGGGTTTTAATATCTTTGAAAACTGCGATACCTTATAGGTATGTACTTGAATACTGACTTTTTATCAAGGAAAAGCTACAATTAACTTTATACATACCGTGGTAGGTGTGAGCATGTCGACGCAATCCGCCATATCCGGCGCCAGGAAGCGGCCAGTAGTGCGGTCGACGTACACGAAGTGTATGAGGCCGGGAAACTCTTCTACGTACTTGTGCAGGGATATCGAGCTGCCCACGTCCGAGTCACCAGTGAGAAATGGTTAAGGAAGTTGTTGGATTTAAATGTATTAACGCTTCACCTCCCAAGCGGCCACATGTGGCCGCGAGAACAATAGATTTAGCGCGTTGCTAATGGCGTTGCTAAAAATGTGTTGTTGAATACTAATAGAATCGCTTCATTTGCCTGACCTCGCTAAGCGCTGCGATTTATTGGCTTTTAAAAACTCATTTCTCGCAAAGCAACTTCAGTGGAAACGATGAAAAAAGAACCTACGCGCCATCGCAATCAAATCGTCCGCATTGCGTTCGTGCGATTTTCTACTGTGATAGGTACAAGTTACAACTTCATTATTACTTTTCAAATTACGTTTTTGACGACCTCTGATGCTCAGTTGGTGGCGCGTTAGTAGCGCAAGCCGGGGGTCGCGGGTTCGAATCCCGCCGACGGAACAAAAATTTTTCAATGTTCCTGGGTCTAAATATATGTATAATATAAAAGTATTAAATATATTTCCGTTGTCTGGTACCTGTAACACACGTCCTTCAGGTACTTAGCACGGGGCCAGACTGACGTGGTGTGAAGAGTCCATAGATATTATTATTATATTAAAAAGGATATGATTCAAGATTGAAGTATCTCTCCGCTTTGAGCTTCAAGAAGTCAAGGTACGGTGACAGTTGGGTCTTCAACTCGGTCAGATTGAGCTTGGGGCTCGGTATATCCGGCTTGAGCTGTTCTAGCACAGCATCGAGGGCGGTGTGTAGGGCTGCGGCGGCGGTGTCGGGGGACAGGGGCGAAGCCCCGCCCGCGGCTGCCTTGCGTAACTCCAGCAGTCTGCTAGTGAGCCGAGCACAGAGGGCGCTGTTGGACTTGTTCTTGCGAAGTGCGTCTGTAGTCTGAAATTGTTTAAATGTTTTTTTCCCTTTTTTTAACCATGGCAAAGTTAAAATGAAATTACATAAATAAGTGTCTAAATGCCGAACTCAGACACGTAATTTCAATTATTTAAGATACAAAAAACAATCGACATTAATTAGCTAATTTCATACTATTACTACATAAATTTATATGCACATCATGAACGTAGAAAAAAAGGCGGACGGAGTCTTGTTATATACAAAACTGTGTCTTCACTTTTCTTCAGAGTCGGCCACGCACACATTCTGACGCCTGTCAAATGGTATGGACTAGCGCAAGAATGTGTGCGTGCGGACCGTGTACATACAGCCAGCTGGCCGACTCTGAACGACACAGTTTTGTGTATGGTGGGACTCCGTCCGCATTTTTTTATACGTCCATGATGCACATCTATTTATTTTGCAATACCATTCCCGCGAAATATATTTTTATTGGTTTTTTTATAAAAAGTGACATTTATGGCTAATGTCACTTTTTATAAAAAAATCAATAAAAATGTGACTTCTGTGTGAAATAAAGTATTTTAAATATATTTCGCGGGAATGGTATTGCAAAATAAATAGATGTGCATATAAATTAATGTAGTAATAGTATGAAATTAGCTAATTAATGTCGATTGTTTTTTTTTATGGGAAACGAACCACCTTAACTGTACTTAATTAAATGAATTTTGACATAAGCCCCATACGTTACTAATATTTTGTTAAACTGTTAATTAAATTGAAGTTTAATTATCATTAAATATATCTGAGTGCGGCCGTTAGTCACTGGCTCAATTGAAATGAATTAGATGCGAATGGATTCGTCGAGACAGCGCGGAGAATGGTAAACATCACTAATATATTATTATAAACTAGCTGTCCCGGCAAACGTTGTTTTGTCATGTAAAGTATTTCTACTTCATCAGTTGATACAAAATCTTAATACCCCCTCTTTTGTCCCCTAAGAGGGGTGGGGGGAAAAATGTTATACACCAGATGTTATGTTGGAAGAAGACAAATATATCTGCGAAAACCGTATGCAAATCGGATCAGTTGTCTTCGTGTTAAAGCAAAAGCCCTCTTTCGTCCCTTTAGAGGGGTGGGGGGAAATTTTTTTATACACCAGATGTTATGTTGGAAGAAGACAAATATATCTGCGAAAACCGTATGCAAATCGGATCAGTTGTCTTCGTGTTAAAGCAAAAGCCCTCTTTCGTCCCTTTAGAGGGGTGGGGGGAAATTTTTTTGTACACCAGATGTTAAGTTGGAAGAAGACAAATGTATATCTGCGAAACCCGCATTCAAATCGGATCAGTAGTTTTCGTGTGATAGTGGAACAAACATACAGACAGACAGACAGACAAAAAACTAAATACATTTTTGGCTTCTATAGCGATGTAGTGACACCCCCCGCTTATTATTTTTTTAATATCTTTAATGTACATAATTTTCATTTCTACAGTTTTATTATATATATAGATGTGAAATCGTGTCTGTCAATCTGTGACCTCTTCACGCTTAAACCGCATAATATAATACTTTGATGTAAAATGCTATGGAGACATCTTAGAGTACTTACAAGTGCCGGCCGTTCGTCTGTAAGAAGCCTTAATTCCCGGGTAAGAACACAGGATAGTTTCTTGCGCGAAAAATGTCTCTAGCCAGATAAAAGATTTTAGCAAATCAAAGTTGCAGGCAATGACTGGTAAATAATACATCTAATGAAAATACTAATAATGAAGTACAGTTTTAACTTTTACAGACCTTTTTAATAGCTTGTTCCAGTGAATCTAGTGTAGTTGGCACCATCTCCATATTTCTTTGTAGGAGCAGCCTCCTTAAATTACACAGGATTTGGCTGGACAGGTGAGCCGCTACGCCAATTTCCCTGTAAAAATGATTTAACAACACTCAGTAACATTTTATGATGTTTTTACAATAAATCAAAGTGATTTTATAAAATTAGGTTAGTTTTTATTTTTATTTTCTTAATATTTTATTCCGTTTTAACGCAACGCAACGAAGCAATGTGACTTAACGCTCACAGACTACTGACAGTTTGGTGTAGAAGCAGCTAAGGCTGCGTTTCCACTGAAGCGGAGCGGAGCTTAGCGGTGCCCGAATTGACCAATCACCATGCTCGAAATCTTCGCTGTCATTCCGCTGGAATAGCACGATTGGTCAATTCGGCCACCGCTAAGCTCCGCTCCGCGTCAGTGGAACACCGCCTAAGGCCGGCCATAGATGGACCGCATCTTGCAGTCGACACTCGACACCGACCACACACGGCGATCTGCAGTTTCCATACTAAATTCACATCCGCAATACACGGACCGCTCGAGCAGTTCTTGCAATCGTTCGACGCGACGCCACCGCGCGACCGCCACTTGCGGTCCGTCTATAAGGGTCCATTCACTATCCTGCATTGCAGGATAGTGAATGGTGTTGCAGGCCTGCACGGCGGACTGCAATGCAGGATAGTGAATGGGCCGTTTATGGCCACTCAACCTTGTACATATTATATTATAATGGCGACTTCTCACCTGAGCTCCATATCAACGAGCATAGCGAATACGATGCGCGGCGCCAACTCGACTAAATGCAGCGAGTGCGGCGCGCACGGGCTGCTCGTGCCGCCCGCGCACAAGTTCACTATAGCGCTGTTCTCTGCTGACAACCCTGGAGATGTGTAACATTGTTTTTATCTTCTCTGTGGTGCAAACAGACGAACTAAAAGCGGGCTAATGGTAAAAAATAAAAATACTAAAATGACAGAGCGCGAGACAATGACTCAGGAAAATGGAAAAAGGAATCGTTCCCGTGAAATAGCGCAAGATGGAGGGGACGTGCAAATATTAGATGGGACGAAGACATAAAAGTATGTACAGAATACAGATAAGAGTGAAAAAATATGGAGGAGCCCATACTGGAATAAACCCGGATCAATCCGCAAGCGGCCTCTGGCTACCGCATAACAATTGAAAATCTATTGTGTCTGCGATTCCCACGATCGAGGTATTATGTAGTATTTCAAATTAATCACAACATATTATCATAAACACTTACATGGCAAGCGGACATTGCTGCTTGCTTTGTCTTCCTCGTCTAACCGTCTCAATTCAGTCCAATACTCCTGGGCGGCCACACACTGTATACTAAGCAGTATCAAGTCAGGGGGCATGAGGTCTTCACAGCCACGACTGTAACAAAATGGCATCTAGTTGACGCCCAGGAATACTAACAACGACACTTTTGTGGAATTGTAATAAAATTGATTTAAACGTCAAGTAGATGTCTCTATTCTCAAAAACGACATCTAGTTGGCGCCCAGGAATACCAACTCCCTCTGCCCCTACAGCGCAGGAAGTAGGAACTAATAAAAATGTGTTGTTACTACTTTTTCCGTCTAGTCTCCTTTCGCAACGCGCGATAAGGAAGTTCGTTCTATCACATCACCATTACTTCATCACAATTATTTTACTATCCACACACAGATGATATCAGTAGTAAAATCTACATATTATCATGAATTATTTAGTATATTAGTAAATAGTGATCTAAAATTTACTACAAAGGCTATTTTTATACTGTACTTAGGCAGGCGGTGTATAGAGCCACAGACAGTTAAGTTTTTTTGGGCCTAGTGACAAACATTTTCTAAAATACGTTATTGGTAAGAAAAAAAACCTGACTTACGTAGAATATAATGCAAGCATCTTATCGCCAACGAAGAGCATAAGGTGGTAATGTTGGTTTGAGCCACATTTGATCTCTTTACTAGCAGACTTCAATGCATTGAGTGCTGCCAATGTAGCTAAACTCTCCCCGATCACTCCACTGGCGCCCGGAATGGAGTCACCCTTGATCCTGCTCTCTAGCAGCACGGACAACCAGTCCTGATAAACTGCTGAATGTAAACTGAAAATAATTTAAATTCCTAATCAGAAGAGAAAGACAGGAAAACTTAAAGTTGCAACCTGTATATTTTTTGATGGTATCATCATAGAATTCTGTGACAGAACAGTGAAATTGTAGTTTGTTAATAAATCAAAGTTTAAACTAGAGCACATAAAAGAGGATGGTAAGAAGGGTTAAGGCTTCAAAGCATATTAATAAATGTTCTTGTCTTATAGCAAGAGATATCAAGCTCTGAATGTGTTCCCACTACTTTCAGAGCTTGATATAGCTCTTGTTAATAAGACAAGAACATTTATTTAGTTTACTTTACTTACAGATTGATGTTCTGTCCACAAACATGTTGGACTAGTGTTTTGCAGTCCATCAGCTCTCGGTGAGCGTCATCTAAGTCGTCCTCACAGATGATCATTAGGACATGATCCAGCCACTAAAAATAAAATAATATTTTATTATAAATACATTTGTTTTTAGCCTATGCTATCATAACAAATTTGTAACAAATAATTATATTAATCCTTTGATCGTGAAAAAAAGAGACACGATAGCCTTTCTATTTTTATCGCGAGCACTGGTGCTCGTATGGGGCTTGATGGGTTAAATAACATTAAATCTCAATAATATTTATGCAAAAGTAACATAGTAGATAGGAGAGGACAAACAAAAACAAAAAGACCGGACATAATCCACATAGCCACAGAATACTGGGAACTGTGTCACAGTTTTAACTAGTACAGCTCCCAACGATAACAACTGAATTTGTGTTGTGATTATCTTAAATATGTCTTATTTATAAGCTTTAAATGTATTATGTTTTGAAATAAATAAATAATTATTAAATAAAAATAAATAAAAACTTTATTGTCCCATAATGAATACAGATTTGGAAGGAACACATATTATTATTAATACTACAGGAGCCGGTACTCCAAAGAAACACCACATGTGGACGTCGAACTACTGGACACAAGTGAGGTGCCCTGCATCATCCAACGAGAAGTTGAGAAAGCAATAACCACTCAGAAAAAAGACAAAGCCCCTGGTCCAGACTCAATACGCAATGAAGTACTAAACGAAAATAAAGATCTTGTCGTAGTTCGTACCAGTATTAACCAAAGTCTTTAACGAAATAGTAAGATCAGAAGAAATACCACTCCAATGGAAAGTTTCAACAATAACCTTGCTATACAAAAAAGGCAATAGTCAATAGAGATGATATTGGGAACTATAGGCCCATCAGTTTGATGTCCAGCATATATAAATTATTCTCAAGAATTATGTTAGGAAGAATCACCAGAACTTTAGACGAAAATCAGCCTAGAGAACAGGTAGGCTTCAGAAGTACGTTTTCAACGATAGATCACATACATGTGGTCAATCAAATAGCAGAAAGATGTAAGGAATATAACATGACCTACTACTTCTGCTTTGTGGACTATTGCAAAGCGTTAGACTCTATAGATCATACAAAAATCTGGGAGGCATTGAAAAACCAAGGTGAAGAGCATAAATATATTAGACTGATTAAAAATATATACACAGGAACTACTGCAAAAATAAAACTAGAAAAAGGAGACGAAATAAAAATACAGAGAGGAGTGAGGCAAGGAGACCCACTATCACCTAAATTGCTTTCGGCTGTGCTCGAAGAAGCGTTCCGAAAACTCGACTGGAATGACCTGGGCCTCAATATTAACGGAGAAAAACTGAGACATCTAAGGTTTGCAGATGACATTGTAATCTTTGCCACATCTCATAGTCAAATGCAACGCATGCTGGAAGAACTCAACACAGTAAGTAAAGAAGTCGGACTGTCAATGAACCTCCTAAACAAAAGTTATGACCTACCAATGGAAGTACAACTAACATAATTACTATAGATAACAATGTGATCGAATATGTTACAGAAGCCCCGGGTTGGGTACGTGCCTCAGTTAAGCTGAAGCACCCCGGGGGTATGTGAGACTCCTACTCACTAAAACCACCTGCGGTTGCCTTCAGCCGTATACGGAGGGATATCCTGGTTACTACTACTACTCCCTCCACGACCGGCCGGTTTACCTCAGAAGGGACCGGACTTCCACCAAATTAGGGAACCCCTTGACGCCGGGACTAGCTAAGCCGGGCAGGTACCCATCCTGACCCGGAGCCCCATAGGACGGAAGTTATTGGAGGTTCGCATAGCGACGCCTCCGCACTCCCGTCCTACGCCGGCGGAGCGGAACGGAGGAAGGGTCATCCTCTCTGTTCCACTCCGCGGCCTCTTTCTGCGAAAGGACGGTTTCGCAGAAAGAGACCGCCGCCTGCCAGGCCTCATCACTGAGATCAACGCGGGAGGTCCCGCCCAAGCACCGCCATGAGATCATGGCGCTGCACGACCCAACGATCGCACACCTCGAGGGTGTGCTGGGCCGTATCCTCCGCAGCGCCACAATCATGGCAGGCATGTATTGTATACCTATGACAACTCATCTCAATGTATGATACAACCAAAGAAATACAAAAAAGAATTGGTAATGCCTGGAAAAGATTCTGGTCCTTTAAGGAAATAGTAAAATCCAAAAGTATAAACATGGGCACAAAAAGAAAACAATTTAATACCTTCATCCTGACCATTCTAACATATGGGTGCCAAACTTGGGCACTAACAAATGCTCATACAAGCATGCTGGAAGTTGGGCAGAGGGCTATGGAGAGGAGTATGATTGGAATTCTTTCCAATCATACTCCTCCTCTCCTCCTCCTCCTTGTTTTCTATTTTGTCTATACTACTAGGATAGACAAAATAGAAAACAAGGAGTTGAGAAAAACGACAGGTGTAACTAATGTAACATATAAAACTAAAAAATTGAAATGGAAGTGGGCCGGACATGTTTTGAGAGGGCCAGACAAATGGACAAAAATAATAACATCTTGGTATCCCAGAGGGGCTAAAAGAAAAAAGGGCAGACCTCTAAAAATATGGGAAGATGGAATAGTACAAATGGCTGGCAAAATGTGGACAAGAGTGGCATGTCAGAGAAGTGAGTGGAAGCTGTTGGGGAGGCCTTTGCCAAGAGGCACACAGAAACAGAGACCGCGCTACCGAATAATAATTAGTTTGAATATTTTGCAATGTATGTAAAATAAAATATTATGTATTGTTCTTCTGAATAAAGGTTAATAATAATAAACATAGTACTCAACTAATAGGTAAGAAAATAAAAATAGGGAACTTTTTCACAGATTTCATGCACTTTCACTTTATATAAAGAAAGTGCAAGAAATTAACTCATCAATCCACAAGCGGCACCCAGCTGTCGCATAACAATTGAAAAATTATTGTGTCTGCGATTCCCAATATCGAGGTATTAATATCATAGCATTTATAGCTACAGTGTAACATGAATTCAATTCATTGACTTTCTAGCAAGAACCTACTGTACATTCAAAAACATAAGTAACTGGCATTTCTATATTATAATAATATCAATGTTTACTCACTTCATCAAACACTATTGTTGTATTATCCTTACATTGCATCGAAGTGTATGTGTTGCTGAATTGGGCTGCCATTATGCGTTGTGATGTTATTATAGGGCTCAATAACTGCGAGATGTGGTAGTTATCGGTAATATTTCCATCTTTTTCCTGAAATTTAAGGAAGGGATGTTTACCTGTTATAAAGTCAAGCCCAATAAACTGACATATCAGGTATTAAATTACTTACTTGACCGCCAAAAGATTTCATTCGCAATAGAAACTCCTCATCCCATTTAGAAAATAATAAATCATTAACATTATCAAAAATCAATACAGCTTTCATTTTAACAACAAATAACAAAGTAAGTTTTATGTTCGCCGACTATTATAAGTATATGAATTCGATTATAAAGACACAGCTTTAACTATGAAATAATTTATTATAAAATATAACGAAAACCACTTTACAAATCAATAATATTATGTAGGTTATTTTGTTATTCTCATTCTGCTCCTTCAAAAAATACAAACTACAATACAAAAGTCAAAACACAGGTCACAGCTGACACTTGACAGTCGATGGCTGACCTGACGCCTGACGGCTGAGAGTGACAGTAAGTTTTTTTGACAGTTGACATTGTCAATGGGTTGTTTTCTTTTTATCATCTCCACCAGACGGCGCGACTGTAGACACTCATTAATTTTCTATTGGTTCCCCACCGATCTGAAATTATCTGCAGGTTGGCATTACTGACTACATGTTGGTCGTGTTTCTAAAAAATATCAGTGTACTGTCAAGTGTAATATCAATAAAAAATATATCATACTCCTAAGCGATCATTGGCCTAAGCAATTAGGCTAGTATACTGGTAACAGCTTAGGAACACGCTTGTACTTGTCAAACTGAAAACTGACAACTGAAAGAGTTGGGGAGTTTTGGCGGGCATGTGAAAGAATGCTGTTGTGTTTTTAAATTATTTTCCTAAAATTGTGTTAGCTGGGTTTTTAATGTGTAATATTGGTAGAATATTAACCATTAGATATTCGTGTTCATGCACAAGTGTAGGAAAGTGATGTAATATCCAGAAACGTGCTATTTTGTGTTCCCTCCAAAACTCCATCGAAAGTTTCAGTAAAGCGTCTACCACTTTACTGAATCGACCAACTTGACTCCTGTGACTGTATTGACTTTTACTTAGACTTTGACTAGACTTTAGACCTGACGATACATGAAAACGATTATGAAAATTATAATAGGAGGAATATGGTTTTCCCGCCATATTCCTTACCTTTTTACCTTGTCTGTGGCACAACATACACATCCTTTGTGTCAAGTTGCCAAAAAAGAAGAAAAAAAAAAACTGAAAGAGTTTTCTACTTCTACTTTTTATTGTCGGTGTGGTTTTTATTATTTTTCCCCAAATTGTGTTATTTGGGTTTTTGATGTTCATAATTGCTAAAATATTAGCCACTAAATATCCGTTATCTTGCACAAGTGCAGGTAAGATGTTGTCAAAACCAAGTGTATTTAATTCCTGTGACATTTGGTGTGAACAACGGTAAATACGGCTATTTCTTCCGTGAGTTTTAACTAAAACATCGTTATTATAACTTTATTATCCTATTCATTGGAATATTATTGTGTCTTTTTCAAATTGAAATGTATCAAGTTTTACATGCTTTTGACCAGTTTTGTAGCACATAATAGCCTTGTTCGTTTCAGTTTTCAACTGCGCATGCGCGGCTTTTTTGTTTGTCAGTGTGAGTGTCATATTCTAAAGTATAGTGCCACCAACTTATCTGTTCAGTAGACAAAATTGGAACTACAACTGCCATTTTGTGAAATGTCATCCGCTGTCTGTTTTTGAAGTGCGAGTGCTCTGTGTGTTTTAAGTCTTGTTTTATTGTTAAAAGTATCATTATCATGCCGAAACCACTAAAAAGTGATAAGCGACAAATTATTTTAAAAGTGTTAGCTTTTATGAAAGAAGAGAAACGCCTTCAGTCTCCGAAAATACTATTTAAAAACGTGACCGAGCGCGTTGCAGTAGCTACATGTTCGTGTTCCTAGTTAATGAAAAAAAGTCCCACAGGTTCTTTAAGATAGCGAAAGTGACTCGTGTGATGATGATTATGATGACGAGAGTTGTGTGAATCGTCAGGCCCGTCTACTTCTGGAATTTCTGGAGTACAGCTGTTTGAAGATAGACATCATGACCATAATTATTGTTATAAAATATAATAAAATAATACTAAAAAAACACTTAGTACAAACTTTACATACGAACAAGCCAAGTCAAATAAAAGCTTGTAAAAAGATATAAATAAGTGTTGTTATTTTTATTTTGTTATAAGTACTTATTATACTGTTACGTACGCGTTTAAAAAATGCTTTAAGTAAATTATTACTGTTTTATTTAAAAAGAAGCAGCTCTATATGGGCCAGTTTTTAAGTAAGACGAACACAAATATGAAAACCGCATTTGACATTGACTAGATTTCCTGATGCGCGTACACAGACAGATATTAAAAAGAAAAACATTTTGGCTTCTAACGGCCGTGAAAAGACATCTCATGTGTACAGAATACAGATACAGCCCAGTTACAGTGGATTCCCTACAGTTTTGGTAAACATTCTTGAATAGCAACACTAAACGCGACACGATGTTGGTGGCACTGTACCGATAAATTGCTGTCAGGTGAGTGTCATATTCTAAAATACCTGTCAGATTTTGACAGAAATTGATCGGTATTTTAGAATATGACAATCACACTGACACACAAAAGCCGCGCATGCGCAGTTGAAAAACCAAACGAACAAGGCTATTGATGGTATTCCCAGGGCTTCAAATAACTTTATTTTTTCATAACCTTACTGCTTCAAGGGCATAGATAACGTTATGAAAATTTACCCGATATTAAAGATAACGTTAAAAATTGATATTAATAACGGTTAATGTTATAACGTTATATAGGATTTAAAACGGTAAATATATGTTCTTTGATAACGTTATAGTCCGTCAAGAAAGTCATGACGGGCGGAAAAATTTTCTAAACGTAATCACGCTTTTAAGGTGTATTTTTTTATTTGTACTTTTTCTTACGTCATTGGTATTTTCACAGAGAACGCTTATTACATTTTAAATATTGTCACCTTGCACATTTTTATCTCGAATTAATAAAGTTCTCATATTTTTTATTTCATTTAAAAATTTTCCCGCCTGTCATGACTTTCTTGACAGACTATACTTTTTGTAAATTAAGTACTTAATTTAATCAGTCAGTTCAGTATGCAGTATGCACAAAATTAAACTAGAGTCTAGACGTGTCTGGTGACCAGTAGGTGTATATTATAGGAAAAATGACGTCTAATGAGAATGACACGGTCAGTAGTTCAGTACTCAGTATCTTTGTTCAAATATTACTAATTTATGGTTTGTAGAGAAATTATTGTATTGCCAGCACGTGCGCCGTGCGCTGGCGACCGGGCGGGGCGGGCTTTTTGTCCACGAAGGAATAAAGATCGCGTCTGCCCGTCGATGTCTGCAGCTGCCCTCGCCGCGTAGGTAAACTAAGCACACGACGAATGGAGGTAGTCAGTTCAGGACGTTCGTTCTAGTGGAGATAGAGAGAATAGAGCTAGCTGCCGCCCCGCGCCGCCGTGCCGTCTGCGTTACTGCATTTTTTTTATGAAATAAGGGGGCAAACGAGCAAACGGGTGACCTGATGGAAAGCAACTTCCGTTGCCCATGGACACTCGCAGCATCAGAAGAGCTGCAAGTGCGTTGCCACCCTTTTAAGAGGGAATAGGTTAACAAGTGAGGGTAGGGAAGGGAATGGAATAGGGGAGGGTAGGGAAGGGAATAGGGTAGGGGATTTGGCATCCGGTAAACTCACTCACTCGGCGAAACCGAAGCCGGCCCATTTCGTGCCGAAGCATGGCTCTCCCACGTATACTATACGCATTTATTTATTTATTTTTATTTTCTTAGGAAAACATACAGTGATTTAATTAACAATCTAAAATACTATATAAACTCTTAACACTATTAACACGTTTTCACAGTTAGAAGAGCTGCAAGTGCGTTGCCACCCATTTAGGAGGGAATAGGTTAACAAGGGAGGGTAGGGAAGGGAATGGAATAGGGGAGGGTAGGGAAGGGAATAGGGTAGGGGATTGGGCATCCGGTAAACTCACTCACTCGGCGAAACCGAAGCCGGCCCATTTCGTGCCGAAGCATGGCTCTCCCACGTATACTATACGCATTTATTTATTTATTTATTTTTATTTTCTTAGGAAAACATACAGTGATTTAATTAACAATCTAAAATACTACATAAACTCTTAACACTATTAACACGTTTTCACAGTTAGTCGCATGTAAACTGGTTTGTGTGTGTGACCCACGGTGGGCAGCCGCGGACATGCCGCGCCGCCAGAGCCCGCCGGGGACCTGCGGCGCGGTCTTTTTGCCCTTGGTGTGCGTTGGTAATACTAAGGCGCGCCGCAGACGTCACACTTTTTGTGTGATCGAGTCTGCGGCTTACATACAGTCCACATGGCGCGCGCCATGCAGACTGTATGTAAGCCGCAGACTCGATCGCACAAAAAGTGTGACGTCTGTGGCACGCCATATTATAAGATTCCCTTTGTGCTATCGTTTAAAATTGAACCACATACATTAGGGTTTCTGTGTGTTCTGTCGTAGTGTATCGTCATTCGTCGCATACGACCTTTCGACAGCGTGCGTAGGCCGTAGCTAACAGCTGATTGTACGAACGTAGTACGAACACGAGATCGTTGACCGCGCGCGGCACGCTTCTTATTGCTTATTTGAAAAAATATTTTAAATTATTTTTCTATGTGGTTTATTATTATGTTTAAAAGGTATTAATTATGAAAAAATTAAAAATAAAAATTTAAAAAAATAAATAAAAAATACATTTTCGTAATCAGAAAATGTAGTATAATCATACCCCAAAGTTATCGGAAGTGGTCTTATTACACCCTGTATACAGTGTTTTGCTTTTTACGGCCCATTTTTAGTCCAAAACAATAACTATTATTTTTATTATTTCTCTATGTATTAAACTCCTAAAAGTAGGTAAGCACAAATCTCGCAAAAAAAGTGGGCTGCGGCCTGCGAGATTTAGTGCACCGTGTACGATCGCATACCTGATACCAGAAAATAACGTTATATTTACCGTTATTATTATAACGATATTTGTTCGTTTAAACATAACGAAAAAATATCGTTATAATAATAACGGTAAATATAACGTTATTTTACTAGATATCGTTAAAAAAAATAACGTTATCTGGCTACCATTATGAAAATAACGGTACGTAACGAAATTTTTTCTGTTATTCGATAACGTTATGAAGCCCTGGGTATTCCCTGGTATTACCAATAGTTGTCTGCCCATACGCCATCTAGTTACTAAAATGGAAACTGTTTGACAATCAAATTAAAAAAATAAGAAAACTTCCCATTATATTTTATCTATTGTTACCGTAAGCTACCAGTCATTGGACAGCTAAGGATTTTTTTTTACAGAAATAGCTGTAAAACATTAAATACTTCGCATGAAATAGAAATAGATATTATTTTTGTGTTCATAAATTATCTAGCTTAAGATATGCAAACATAAAAATGCGATGGTTTTTCAGTTTATATTGTTTTTTTGGTAAAAATTGAATGGTAGGCAAATCACAGTCATGGGACGGAATTACAGTAGTTGGGACACTCAAAACCAGTAGTTGGACAAGCAAAGTTTGATTGAAATTTGGTTATAATTAGTATTGTAAGTAGGAAACATTAATAAAACTGTTTTGCACTACAACAAAACAGATATTATATGGACAAGAAACACATATGTTAATTGGAGAGAGCTATCTTCGAACATTGCCCTATATGGTCAATTTTTGTCAACTTACCGGTGGCGTTTTGCTATTTCCTTCGCACCTATGGGAAATCTTGATCTTACCTTTCTCTTTCTTGAAGCAGTACCTCTCGTTTTTCTATCTTGTCTATCATAGGAGTCTCCAATGAACCAGCAAGAGCTTACTGTTATCATATGTGTTTCTTGTCCATATAATATCTGTTTTGTTGTAGTGCAAAACAGTTTTATTATATGTCCTTGAAACACATATGTTAATTGGAGACCTGTTTGATTTCTGCAGGTGAAAGAGTAGAATTGATTATTCTTATCTACTAAAAAGACGCTATGTGATTCTGAGATATCTAATAAAATGTACAATGTCTTTGACATTATTCATTTATCCCTTTACCCTTTTAAAGCAAAATTAATGTAAGCATGTCTAATATATTCCTTAGCAGCAAGTTCCCTTTGAAAATTGGAAGATAAACATATAGGTATGGTAAAATTATGTTCCTAAAATCTTTTTGATCCTCTGCTTATTATTCCTTTATATTCTAATAATTATAATTGTTGTCTCTTTAATAAGTTGAATAAGATGAGATTGAAATAATAAACTAAAAATAGTACCTGTAGGTACTATTTTTAGTTTATTATTTCAATCTCATCTTCTATCTGAGATCACGAAATATTAATTATTTAACTACCCACTCCTCATAATGTTATTAATTTACGAGGTTATTTATTTATTTATTTTTTATTATAAATTAAAAACAAAGCTTTTATTTTAAATATCTAGCAATCATACTCAGAGTGGAACGGAATTACTTAAAAGTAAGTTTCCCACATTATCAAATTCTTCATCTAATTGAAGGTTAGTCATAATTTTAAAATGTCTCTAAGTGTGTTAATAAGGACACAGCCTGCTTTTTCAGTGCCACACTCGGAGTGGGACATCAATTACTTAAAGTAATGTAATTATTTCAAAATTTTTACATAAGCTCCGTACATTATATGTCAGACTATTCATTAAATTGTAGGTTAATCTTAATTAAATATCTCTGAGTATGGCAATAATGTCACATAATATTATTATTAGACTAGAAAACATAATATTTTTTAAATAGTAATTATTGAAATGAAATAGATCAGCATTAAGAAGTTATAAATTTTGAAACTTTTCTCTTAGTAGATTCTCACTACTCTTGTCATTGTTAACTCCTTTATAGAGTACCCAGATAGCAATTTAAACTTGCATCTGACATGCAACAAGTTTGATGTATCAAAAGTGAAGGTTTGTGGCAAACTTGCCATAGCAAGTGAATACACTTGTGGCAAGTTTGAATCAAACTTTCTAGTTTCCAAGCAACAAGCTTGCATGTTGTTTGTTTTGCAAAGTATATGCAACATTGATACAACAAATTATATGCAATGATGACACAACAAACTTGCTGCTTCTTATGGCTGGTATACACTTTGATTAGTGCAAATGCAAAGTTCATACATATTTGCACTAATCAGTGTATGCCAGCCATTAATTAAGAAGAAATAAAACCATTACATAAGTACATTTAATAACAGTAAATTTATTGAATAATGTACCTTAACATTTAAACATTTATTTTCTTTTTATTGGTCGGGTTGATCGGTATCGTTAGGGTTGGTCGTCGGACTAGTTTGGTTGGTCGAGTTTGACTGAACAATTTTGTGCCCAAGATGATTTTAATGCAAGATTTTTCATTTTCACTCCCTTTTTTGTCTCTCTGCTCTGAAACAAATAAACAAGACTAATATACTCAAAATATCAAATGCTTGTGTTGAGTCTGGATGTTTTCTATGAATAAAATGTATGTATTTACAAAAAACTACCCATATAAGGTATTATTAAATCAATTTTCCAGCTTTCATAGTACAAGCTCTGCTTAGTTTTGTTGGGGCTGGATGATGCTGTGTGCATTTTCCTGGCATATTTATTTATTAATTTGTGAATTACTTTCGTCAAATAAACTCCTAATATCCCTACTAATATTAAAAATGCGAAAATGTGTGTCTGTCTGTATGTTTCGTTTTCACGTCAAAACGGCCGAACTAATTTTGATAAAATTTGGCATAATTTCTGCATCAGCTATTTTGAAGTGCGTGCAACAAAAGAATAAATTGTAATTAGATGCTGTAATTAGAAGTCTCATTAGTAATAATATACCTATAACAAAATTAAATTGTCATATTTACCCGGTTGTGATTTAAATCACACACTTATTTAAAAATTTGAATATAAAAAAATCCCTTACCATAGTCGAGGTGTAGCCTTAGGGGCGCTATGGAAAAAAAGACTTAGAAAAATTTTCGATTTTTTTTTGTGGTATAATAAACCCTATATTTTTTTAGTTTAAATGTGTAGCGACCGTCATTACTGACATTTTTTATTATTATATTTTTTTATTTTAGAGGCACCGTTTAAAAGTTGTAGTCAAAAATACTTAGATTTTTTTTCGACAAAAAATCTCGTAATAACCCTGTATTTTTTTTCGCGCATCGTGTCGAACTCACCATAGGAATAAGATTTACCCATGAGGAAAATTTCCGTAGGTCGCACCGTTTTCGAGAAAAGCCAGGTTGAAATGTCATAATACTTTGACGAATTTTTAAAAAAAAATCGGTGTCTAGATAACACCCAATTATTATTGGCGCATTCGATTGCCATTCTTAAAGCCATCATTTTTTGTCATGTAACATTTTTCCCTGCGAGCCTCGGTTTCCGAAATAATCGTACTTCACAGTGCTAGTGTAGCCAAAGGGGCGCAATACTTAGAAAATTTTCGGTGAAAAAAAAAATCACTCCAATTAACACCATCATTTTATTGGCGCATCGTGTCGAGCTCACCACAGGGACCAATTTTACCCATTAGACGATTTCACGTAGGTCGCACCGTTTTCGAGTAAAGCCAGGTTGAAATGTCATAATACTTTGACGAATTTTAATAAAAAAAAAACGGTGTCTAGATAACACCCAATTATTATTGGCGCATTCGATTGCCACCATTAAAGCCATAATTTTTTGTCATGTAACATTTTTTCCTGCGAGCCTCGGTTTTCGAAATAATCGTTCTTTAGCCAAAAATATATTACTCCTAGGCACATTATTTTTCATGAAAAATTAAAATCTTATAAGGGGCTTTCTTTTATTTCAATTGTGTATTAAATTTATATAATAAGGTTGACTTAGATTGGACAGTACCAGTCATTGGAAAAAGCACAAAAACACAATATTTATTAATGTTGCTTTAAAAATTTCTTGTTTTTAACATAAAAGAATCCATGTTTTGAAAGAAAAACAGTCAGTTTTTAAAGCAACATTAATAAATATGGTGTTTTTGTGCTTTTTCCAATGACTAGTACTGTCCAATCTACTAGTCATTTACCCTACGGGGCGTCCACAAATTACGTGAGGTGTTTAGGGGGGGGAGGGGGTCGAGTCAAATCTCATCTTATCTCACGTTGGGGAGAGGGGGGGTCTCGGCAAATCTCACGTAATTTTTTTCTCAACAAAATAATACTATTTTGGTCCATTTCATCCAGATTGTACGTATCCTTAAGATTTAATCGTAAGCGTAATCGTTATACTCCGTGGGTGCTGGGGTGCTTCAGCACCCACGAGAGTTAAATAGTGGGTGCCGAGCACCCACGATTATAAATATCTGAAAACATTATCTTTCTCATCTTTTAACTAAGGGTGGCAATCGAATGCGCCAATAATAATTGGGTGCTATCTAGACACCGATTTTTTTTTTAAATTCGTCAAAGTATTATGACATTTCAACCTGGCTTTACTCGAAAACGGTGCGACCTACGTGAAATCGCCTCATGGGTAAAATTGGTCCCTGTGGTGAGCTCGACACGATGCGCCAAACCAGATAAACCAGTGATGCAAATGAAAATATACTTTCAGACAGGGGCGCCGAGTTTTTAAAATTCTCGTGGGTGCTCCAGCTTTTTTAACCGACTTCAAAAAAAGGAGGTTATCAATTCAACGCGTATGTATCCACCTTTGTGCACCTTTTAATAAACATCCGCGCGTATTTTTTCGCGTTTATATTATTTCGGTACCTACCTATATTATTTAGATTTAGTTAAAAGATGAGAAAGATAATGTTTCTCACAAAAATGTGGAACATCCATCCATACTAATATTATAAATGCGAAGGTGTGTCTGTCTGTCTGTTGGTTTGAAGAGATGACTTTTCACGCCCAAATCACTAAACCGATTTTCCTGAAATTTGGTGTGGACATACTTTGAGTCCCGAGAAAGGACGTAGGGCAGTTTTTATCTCTGAACAATTTACGGTGTAAACAAATTTCGGCGCAAAGGAATTGCGGGCGTCGACTAGTATAACATAATATTATGTTCCAAATTTAAAACTAAAAAAAAAGCACACAGATTTTGTGTCGGTGGTCACTTGTGCGCAATAAGCATTTGGTCACTATATTAATGCAAGCAAAGCTAACACATAATATACAATATCATTGTCCTCATACATGAATCCATTAGTTCATCATCCTCCAATTATAACAGCACTCGAATACGCAATTAATTCAACAGGATACCAATTACGTGTACTGTGAATAGTTTCCAAATGGAATTCTCAACTGTTGTCTACGAGAAAATTGATGTACTAGGTGTTTCGTCTAACAGCTAACTACTACTCGTATTGTCCAAGCTGTGGTCAATAAATTCATCCTGTTTTAAATAAACTTGTAAGTGTGACTTCAATCGTAATTCTTTCATACAAAAAATAATATAACTAGAATTCCAAACGATGCAATGAAAGACATACATAAATGTTTAGTAAATTGTTATTCTTTTGCTTTTGCTTCTAAAAGCCTCGGTATACGTAGCAGTCTTGTTTTCGTTATTTCTTTATCAGATAATCCTATAAAAGATCGCAATTACGAGCTATCGTACAATCTAAATAGTTATTCCAAAGTTAATTAATTATTTATCAGCGCTAATCCCCGTGCGAGTGTATAGAATAGTTCCTAACGTCGTAACGCGGCATTATCTTTGAAACTTCTAACGTAGTCTAATGCCGTAATCTTACTAATATTATTAATGAGAAAGTTTGCTTAGAAGTTTGCGTACACGTTCCAGTTAAAATTAGATTAGGCGATGAGATATAAGGTTCTTTAACATTATAAGGGAATTATAAAGGTCGGCCCAGTTTACGAAGAGTTTTATGTTTGTGTTGAAGCAGATGATTTCAGATCAATAAAGTAGAAAATATATAAAAATGTAGTTGAACGAATACAAATCGTCAAAGAAAAACACAAAGAAACAAAGTGTAATTAAATACGATTATTTATTCGCCAAGTGCGAGTCGACTCGCGCACGAAGGGTTCCGTACCATTATAGAGCAAAATTGGCCAAAAAAGGTGTTTTTTGTATGGGAGCCCCCCTTTAATTTATATTTTATTTAAATATTATTATTTATTATGAATGATTAAATAACACATATATTAAGGCCTTTGTAAAAATTTCACGTGCCTACCTGTTGCATTATTGATATCGAGCAAAAAAGGTTAAAAAATTCATGTTTGTTGTATGGGAGCCCCCCCTTAAATACTTATATTATTTTGTTTTTAGTATTTGTTGTTATAGCGGCAACAGATATACACAATCTGTGAAAATTTCAGAAGTCTAGCTATAGCGTTATTGAGATACAGCCTGGCGACAGACAGACAGGCAGACAGACAGACAGACAGACAGTCAGACAGACAGACAGACAGACAGACAGACAGACAGACAGACAGACAGACAGACAGACAGACAGACAGAAGACAGACAGACAGACAGACAGACAGACAGACAGACAGACAGACAGACAGACAGACAGACAGACAGACAGACAGACAGACAGACAGACAGACAGACAGACAGACAGACAGACAGACAGACAGACAGACAGACAGACAGACAGACAGACAGACAACCAAGTCTTAGTAATAGGGTTCCGTTTTTACCCTTTGGGTACGGAACCCTAAAAACAAATCTAATAAATACATGATGTGAATATTTATCCCAAAAAAAACTCAGAATTTTAGCATGAATCACAATATTTTGTAACCGAGTCAGCAGGTTTTATAAAAATGTGCGTCTATGAGTGTTTTTTTTTGCAAGTCCACTCAGGTTGTGTTTCCGAGCCGGTGGTCAGAGTCCCGTTGTCGGCCACTGTGGACGGCGATAGGGTTACCCTTCGAGAATTCACTCGGCTCCCGTGAAACTTATCCAGTGGATATGCCATTATAAATTAAATACACTGATGGTGCTTCTGTTACTGTTAATTTAAAGAAAAGACAGGAAAAAAATAAATTGGACA